>CM029012.1:262525374-263891365 GCA_016801055.1 Panax notoginseng
TAGATGGACTTGGTATGATTATGACCAGGGATTATTCGGTATAATCATGACCGTAATGTTACAAATGATGTGATAAAAGTCCTCATTGGCCCGTAGTGCATTGATGGACAGTTGTTGGCATGATCATGACCATTAATGAATATACGAATATCCTTGGCCGTAGTGCAGGGGTGATTCGATGATGTGGATTATTTTATTAAGCTGAGTCTCAGCGATCACAGTGTTGGAAAATCTTTTAAATCATAAAAGATAGTAGAATTTATTTTCTACTTGACTCTTTTAATGGATTGCTTATTCCGCTACAGTTAAACTTGATGTCTATTATATTTTATCAGTTTAACATTGTTGAAGGCTAATGATAATTTATTCTGCATTATCTTAGTCATAATATTTCTTACTGGGCTAGTTGAGCTCACCCTTTCTTTCACTGTTCTCTTCAGGAAATGAGAACGTAGCTGGGGCAAGTCGGGGAACGGAGTGATGGTCCGAATGATAGTATTAGTTAGTAGTCCTCACTATTCTATGTAATGGTGTGTTAATAAATGTAATGAGGACTCCTTTTGAGTATGAATACTCTCTAGAAGATAATATTTGTATTCAAACTCACAGTTTATGTTTTGTCGTATTGTACACGACAGTTGTATTAGTAAGTTGTATTTGTATTCTGTACTATGTATCTGACGACCCAAGATGGGTGATGTATACCTAATTTTGGGGGCGTCACAGTTGGTATCAGAGCTTAGGGATATGATCCCTGGCTAAGATGTGAGAATAGAACTAGGAGGGGAGAGACGGGGAATTTTTTCGCTAGTATGACCTACCTAAGTTTATTTGCATGGTATTTAATTGGTCGGTCATAATATAAGGATAATATATGACATATCAATTAACTTTTATTTTGTGGCAGTATCTGAAAATGGCATCTGAGAATGTTGAGAATAGCAATGGAGCACAGGCGACTGTTGATTCACCACATATCAATAATCAGGATAATGTGCATCAGGAAGGTGACAATCCTCATGCAAACAACAACACTGACCAAATGATGAATGATCAAATGTTCAGAGGCTTTATGCAATTCATGCAACAACAGGTGAAAGCGGCTCCTGTCCACAACGTAGGTGAAAATACTGGAAACTCTCTGGCGGTCACCGCTAAACAGTTTAAGGAGCTGGGACCACCGGAGTTTAAGGGAGAACCCAAACCACTTGTAGCTGAAACATGGATAAAGCAGATCACCAAGATATTTGATGTCTTGGGTTGCTCCGAGGAGCAAAAGGTTCCCTTTGCCGCCTTTATGTTGCGAGGAGAGGCAGATTACTGGTGGGAATCGATAAAGCGTACTCAACCTGCCGCACTGAAGATGTCTTGGGAGAAGTTCCAAGAGCTGTTTAACGACAAATACTTTCCCGAGAGTATTCGTCACATGAAGGAGGTGGAGTTCATCAAATTGGAGCAGAATAATATGACCGTGTCGCAGTACGAGGCAAAATTTGCGGAGTTATCCCGGTTTGCGTCCCACCTGGTGGATAATGAAGAAAGAATGACGCGAATGTTTTTAAGAGGTTTGAAGCCGGAGATACGTCAACATCTTGTTTCTCATAAACTGTGTTTGTATTCAGATGTTGTAAATAGGGCTCAGTTGGTGGAGCGCGATAACGAGACAACGCAACCAAAAGAGAGCAGCCGGCAAAATGATAATACCAGTGAGAGCAGTCATCGAAGCGGTGACAACAAGCGTGGAGGGAATCAACAGGCCAGAAATGGTAACCACTTCGGTGGTAATCAGGGCCAAAACAATAAGAATGGGCATTTCAAGAAGAGGAGATTCAACAATGATGGAAAGACGTCAGCACCAGCACCTGTCGTTAAGGAAGGAGAACGACCACCTATCATATGTTTCAAATGCGGAGGGGAGGGGCACATCAGTCCAAACTGCGCGATGCCGTCCAAAGCATGTTATAATTGTGGAAGAGAAGGTCATTTAGCCCGATTTTGTCGTTTACCGAAGACAAATTCAGCTAGGATGGAGGCACCAAAGGCCGTCCCAGAAAAGTCAAAACCGGTTGTGCAAGGGAGAGCGTTTGTTGTGACCTCCCAGAAAGCAAGGAACCCGAATGAGGTCATCACGGGTAAGCTTATCATAAACTCTAACGAAGTCTATACTTTATTTGATACCGGTTCTACCCATTCTTTTATTTCTCCTACTTGCGCTCATCGATTAAATTTGATTCCGGAGAAATTAGACTTTGACTTAGCAGTTGAAACTCCATTGGGAGAAACCTTCATTACATCCACGGTTTATAAGTCTTGTTTGGTTCAAGTTGGTACCCACACATTACCTGTCGATCTTATTTCATTAAAAATACTTGCATTTGACGTGATTCTAGGGATTGATTGGTTAACTACAAAATTGATTGTTTTCGTAAGGTTGTTAGCTTTCATATTCCTAATCGACCTATTATGCGAATTCAAGCAACCAAACCATTAAAATCAATCGTTGTCATCTCAAGCCATAAAGCTATTCGTTTATTGAAAAACGGATGTCAAGCTTTCTTAGCTCATGTCACAGATCTAAACAAAAATACGTCAGCTTTGAATGATATTTCTGTTGTTAATAAATTTCCTGACGTATTTCCGAAGAACTTCCTGGCCTACCCCCAGAGCGTGAAATTGAATTTTGTATCGACCTTGAACCCGGTACAAAACCCATTTCCAAAGCCCCATATCGAATGGCTCCTATTGAACTTCAGGAGTTAAAGACTCAACTGCAGGAATTGTTAGACATTGGTTTTATTCGTCCTAGTACTTCTCCTTGGGGTGCTCCTGTTCTGTTCGTGAAGAAGAAAGATGGGAGTATGCGACTTTGTATTGATTATCGGGAGTTGAATCATGTCACCATCAAAAATAGGTACCCATTGCCACGTATTGATGACCTGTTTGACCAGTTGCAAGGAGCACAATTCTTTTCAAAGATCGATCTTCGTTCTGGATATCATCAGCTGAAGGTTAGAACTGAGGATATTCCAAAGACTGCCTTCAGAACTCGGTATGGGCATTATGAATTCTTAGTTATGTCTTTTGGATTGACTAATGCTCCTGCTGCCTTCATGGATATGATGAACAGGGTATTCAAGGAATATTTGGATCACTTTGTGGTCGTCTTTATCGATGACATCCTTGTTTATTCCAAAAGCCGTGAAGATCATGAGCAACACTTGAGGCTGGTACTCCAAAAGCTTCGTGAATACAAACTTTATGCCAAGTTGAAGAAATGCGAGTTCTGGCTGGAAGAGGTAGCATTCCTTGGGCACGTAGTATCAAGTCGTGGAATATCGGTTGACCCGGCAAAGATTGAAGCTATTCAAAGCTGGGAGCAACCTAAATCAGTGACCGAAGTACGTAGCTTTCTTGGTTTAGCTGGTTATTATCGGAGATTCGTGGAAGGATTTTCTCGAATCGCTACTCCATTAACTCAGCTGACTCGAAAAGATACAAAGTTCGGTTGGAGCGAAGAATGTGAGCAGAGTTTTCAAGAACTCAAGAGGAGACTCATTTCAGCACCTGTTCTAACAATACCATCTGGCTCGGAGGGATTTGTCATCTACAGTGATGCTTCGAGCAAAGGGTTGGGATGCGTTCTCATGCAACATGGAAAAGTCATAGCCTATGCATCAAGACAACTCAAGGAATATGAGAGGAATTATCCTACTCATGATCTAGAGTTGGCAGCTGTTGTCTTTGCACTTAAAATTTGGAGGCATTACTTGTATGGGGAGAAGGTGGAGATCTTTACGGATCATAAAAGCCTCAAATATTTCTTCACTCAAAAGGAACTCAACATGCGACAACGACGTTGGCTTGAACTGTTGAAAGATTATGATCATACCATTCAATACCATCCTGGAAAAGCGAACGTGGTAGCTGACGCATTGAGTAGAAGATCATATGCAAGTACGAGTGCGATATTGTCAACACAAAGGCCCATTTTGTGTGATTTGCAAAGGATGGAGATAGAGTTAAAGACTCCAGGGACCCATGTGATGATGGCGAATATACGAGTAGAACCGACTTTAATCGATAAAGTTAAAGCTGCTCAAGCTACAGACCTGGAGCTGATGCGTATGAGGAAGAAAGTGCAAGAAGGTGCTATGCCGGAAGCAAGAATCGATGAAGAAGGAATACTTCGAGTCAACTCCAGACTTTGTGTTCCTAACAACCCTGATTTAAAGTATGAAATCATGATGGAGGCGCACAACACACCGTTTGCAATCCATCCTGGAAGTACCAAAATGTATCATGATCTTCGTCATACATTTTGGTGGAGCAATATGAAGAGAGAGATAGCGTTGTTTATCTCAAGGTGTCTAACTTGTCAACGAGTCAAAGCGGAGCATCAAGTACCAAAAGGTCCATTGCAACCACTTGAAATTCCAGAATGGAAGTGGGAGCACATTACCATGGATTTCGTTACCGGTCTTCCTAGGGTTTCTCAAGGTATTGATGCGATTTGGGTCATTGTTGATAGATTGACCAAGTCTGCTCATTTCTTACCGATACGAGAAACTTATACACTTGAACGTCTTGCTCGTATGTACATAAACGAGATTGTAAGACTGCATGGTATGCCAGTATCCATAGTTTCTGATCGAGACCCAAGATTCACTTCACGATTTTGGGTTAGTTTACAAAAAGCTATGGGCACGGATTTACGATTTAGTTCAGCATATCATCCTCAGACGGACGGACAATCAGAGAGGACTATTCAAACTCTTGAAGATTTATTAAGACTCTGTGTCTTTGACTTCAAGGGAAGTTGGGACAAGTTCTTACCATTGGTGGAGTTTTCCTACAACAACAGTTATCAAGCAAGTATTGGCATGGCTCCATTCGAAGCATTGTATGGAAGAAAATGTCGTTCTCCAGTATGCTGGGATGAGGTGGGTGAAGCAACGTTGTTGGGACCGGAGTTGGTACGTATGACTACAGAAAAGATTCAAACGATCCGACAACGTATAAAAACCTCACAAGATCGACAAAAGAGTTATGCTGATCTTCATCGAAAGGACGTGGAATTTGATGTAGGAGATCATGTGTTCTTACGTGTTGCTCCATGGAAAGGAGTTACGAGATTTGGAAAGAGAGGAAAGCTCAATCCTCGATTCATCGGTCCATTTTTAATCCTCGATCGAGTAGGAACTGTGGCTTATAGACTCGCTTTACCGCCAAGTATGTCTCGTGTTCATAACGTTTTTCACATATCCATGTTACGCAAATATGTGGAAGACCCGAACCACATTATTGAGTTAGAACCGGACGAAATAGCGGAGGATTTGACGTATGAAGAAGTTCCTGTTCAAATCTTGGATAAGAAGGAACATATTCTACGCTCCAAGGTTATACCTCAAGTCAAAGTTTTGTGGAGAAACCACGATGTTGAGGAAATGACTTGGGAGTTAGAATCTGAAATGAAATCAAGGTATCCTTACCTCTTCGACATACCAGGTACGTACCCTAATTTCGAGGGCGAAATTTCATAAGAAGGGGAGGTTGTAAGACCCCAACTTTTATAAATAAAGATGAATTTTCTATAAATATCATTTTTGAATATTATGGAGTTAATTTGATATAATGTTATAGTTGTGGGTAATATTTATAAATTTTGCAAAGTACGCAAGTTGTTATATAATATTCGATTGGTCGGGGAATATTCGTTTTAACAGGGAATATTCGTACAACGACACAATCATTGGTGGACCCCACAACGGAATTATTGTCGGATTGAGAAAACGACAAAAATATTTTATTAAAAATAACGGCGGAAGTTTTACCATTGTTACTGTTGAACTACTCGGTAGTAAAAGTACAGTAATACGTGTGGTTGCATAGTAGCACACGGTATTGATTATTAATGCTTATGTGAGAAGTCACTCAGTTTGATTCAATTATTGTCAGTTAATAATATGAATTATTTAGCGATAATGACGTTTTGTTTTATTCGTATTATTAACGTAATAAAACAGAAACATCTTTTTATATAAAACAGAATACTTTATTAAAGTTATTCTATAAATAGAATATATTATATTTTATTTAAAAGATTTTTCTTTAAATATGGACCGTCAGATTAAAGTAATCAATCTGGACCGTTCATGGATTAGTTACTATGCATTCTATTTTTCTATAAATAGCAGCTCATTCCTTCATTATTTCTTACGAATTCACTGAACTCTAGAGAGAGAAACTATAGAGAGAAACTATAGAGAGAGAGAAGAAAAGTATTCTGCTACTTAACTACTTCCTTATTTCAGCTCTTCTTTAAAACGGTAAGGGGTGTTATTCTTTCTTATTCATGAAGAGAACTTCTGTTATTCCATTCTTATTATTCTGTTGGAATAACCAGTATACGCGGTCTACCCTATACTTGGTGACATTCTTCTATTATTCTGTTGGAACATCCTGTCTGTGTGTTTTACACCGGACCTGGTTCCGTTTTTATTATTATTCTGTTGGAACATCCTGTCTGTGTGTTTTACACCGGACCTGGTTCTATTATTTATTATTCTGTTGGAATATCCTGTCTGTGCTTTTATGCCGGACCTGGTTCCATTATTTATTATTCTGTCGGAATATCCTGTCTGTGCGTTTACGCCGGACCTGGTTCCATTATTTATTATTCTGTTGGAATAACCTGTCTGTGCGGTCTATCGCATGCATGGTGATTTCTTTTGTTATTCCATTCTTTATTATACTCAGTTGGTTAAGTTTTGACTTCTATACTCCATGAAATTTGTGGAATATCCTTGATAATTGCGTTTCATCCAGTATCTTTTCATGAAAATATTCTTCTAATCATTCTTGAATTTTACTCCACAAAGCAGTATCATGTTGACAATTTGGACGTTGTTAATTCTTGGATAAATTAATTCTTGAACTTGTTTTATTGAATTCTTATATCATTGTCATCATCCTCATGTTTATAAAATGTTGAAAGTCATCTGTGGCCTGTAGTGCATAGATGGACTTGGTATGATTATGACCAGGGATTATTCGGTATAATCATGACCGTAATGTTACAAATGATGTGGTAAAAGTCCTCATTGGCCCGTAGTGCATTGATGGACAGTTGTTGGCATGATCATGACCATTAATGAATATACGAATATCCTTGGCCGTAGTGCAGGGGTGATTCGATGATGTGGATTATTTTATTAAGCTGAGTCTCAGCGATCACAGTGTTGGAAAATCTTTTAAATCATAAAAGATAGTAGAGTTTATTTTCTACTTGACTCTTTTAATGGATTGCTTATTCCGCTACAGTTAAACTTGATGTCTATTATATTTTATCAGTTTAACATTGTTGAAGGCTAATGATAATTTATTCTGCATTATCTTAGTCATAATATTTCTTACTGGGCTAGTTGAGCTCACCCTTTCTTTCACTGTTCTCTTCAGGAAATGAGAACGTAGCTGGGGCAAGTCGGGGAACGGAGTGATGGTCCGAATGATAGTATTAGTTAGTAGTCCTCACTATTCTATGTAATGGTGTGTTAATAAATGTAATGAGGACTCCTTTTGAGTATGAATACTCTCTAGAAGATAATATTTGTATTCAAACTCACAGTTTATGTTTTGTCGTATTGTACACGACAGTTGTATTAGTAAGTTGTATTTGTATTCTGTACTATGTATCTGACGACCCAAGATGGGTGATGTATACCTAATTTTGGGGGCGTCACACAGATATATATATATATATATATATATATATATATATATATATATATATAGGGAACTGATAATTATACATAAAAAATTGATATTTTTATTCCTCTCACGTGAATAGTGAGTGGGTCTCATCTCTATGTGAGAGAGACTCGTGTGAAAATAAATATCAGTTTGCTATATATAATGATTATAAAATATTTTTTTTGACTTTTAATTTAATTTATTGTAAAATAATTATAAATTTTGCTCAAACAAACAAATATCAAAGACTTGCAATTGAATGTTAGTAATATATTTATTTATTTATTGTTATTTTTAATTTAATATTCAGCTTATATAGTTTTTAAATTTAATATGTAATTTTTATTTTTAATCTTACAAATTTATACATAGTTATTTAAAGTTCAAAAATTAATTGAGTGAAAGTTAAAAGCCTAAACTTGGTGTTTAAGGAATTCTATGACATAAAATTATTGTAAATTAATAAGTTATCATCATGATTTTTTATTTTTAATGGCAACTTAAATTTTAATAACTATATATAAGTGAGATTTGTTTCTAACTTTGATTGAGTAAAGATTATTAAAGTTTAATCATTAATATATTTTGTAATATGTATTACACTTTCTAATATTAATTAATTATTATTTTTTCATAATATTTTTTCTATATTTTTAAATATGTAGTTATTTAGGAATAAAATTGTTGTAGAATAATAAGTTACCATTATAACGTTTAATTTTAAAAATTAACTAAAGTTTAATCACAATATATAAATCATAATTATTTTTAACATTAATTAACTAAGTGTCTCCTAAATTAATTATTATGTAATCATAATATTTTCACTATATTTTTAATATTTAGTTATTTAGAGTCTAAATTTGAGTGAAGTAAAATTCTAAATATGTTTTTTAAGTTAAAATTTATTGTATAACTAAATAATTAAAGAACTATAAAATAAAATTATTGTAGAATAATAATGAAAGTCAAATAATAATCTAGAGGGGGGTTGATTAGATTATCACTATTTAAAAAGTTATCTTTGGCCTTTTTGAATGTCTAGTAGATTAATTTGCAGTGTCAGAAATTAATAAGCAAGTTAGTAAAATTCAATCACACAATGCACAGAGATTTATCTTGTTCACAACATACAGCTCGGGTATGTTGCTACATCCAGTCTCAAATTTCTCTCTAAGTCTTGAGATCCTATTACTCCCGGTAATAAATACTCCTTCAATAGGCGGAGAAGTATTTAAAAATTTTTATGGATAAACTTACAACTATTCACACCTAACTATCTTGGACAGCGAACTCCCAGCTCATTCCTCAAGCTTATTTGTATCTTCCTTTTGACACTGCAAGAAATTACACAAAAAATGACGCTAAAATTTGTCACATAAAATTTATTTTTCGTCACTAAAATATTTGGTGACGAGTGTTAATCGTCATAGAGGCTGTCACCGTATGAGCATGGTAAAAGGTTTATTTGACAATATTTGATGTCGTCACTAAATATTTTAACTTATGGTGACGATCTACACCATTGTCACTATAATTAATTACTTTTAGTGACGTTAATAGCGTCACTATTTGAATAAAACTCTCATCACTCTATATTATGTTTCGTCATCAAAACTTAGTGCATTAAATGACGAAAATCTTTTTTCGTCATTAAATGATATTGTTTTAGTGACGAAAATATGTTACTCTATTTAAATTATCTAATTTTAATGACGACAATATTATCATATTTATGATTATTCTTTTGTCGTGTTATTGTGTTTATTGTCACCAAAAATAAGAACATAAATGACGACATAACAATTCGTCACCTAATAATATATTTAACATGACAATTATGTCGTCGTCATTTCATATTTTAAATAATATTACAAAATAATTTATCACCAAAGAGTTACTTTTTGGGACACATTTTTTAATGTCACTAATTGAATACGTATGGTGACGACACATCTCGTCACAGAAAGAGTTAATAATAGTAACAAAATTAGTTGTTGTGACTAAATGAATATATAATATTGGCGATATAGTTTGTCACCAAAGATTTAATTTCTATGACTTATTTTTCTCTGTCACTAATTAAATAATTATGGTGACGATAGAACTCATCACATAAAGAGATATTAATAGTTACAAAATTAAAGGACATCACTAAATGAGTATATAATAGTGACGGCATAACTTGTCGCCAAATAGTTAATATTAGTGACAAGATCAATTGTCATAACTAAATGAATATATATAATAACAATACTATTAATTCTAAAGAGTTAATATTATTCGTCATTAAATTTTAATTTTCATTGACCAAATATTATTTGTCAATAAATGATTATAAATCGTGATGATATGGTGGTCATATTAAGTTGTTTGACATTTCAAATGTATGAAGTTTTTAGAAATTTTTTGCCTCCAAATAAAATTATGATGAATTTGTATTTGGCATCACTAAATGTGAACATTAGTGACGAAAGCATATTGTCACTAAATTTTACAAATAATTAGTGACAAACTATTATGTTGTCATCGAAAGAAATATTGTGTGACAATAAATACTGTCAACAATTGTTACAAAATAATACTAAAAGTTTTCTCTCCAAAATTTTGGTACGAAATTCTACCTCTAAAATAACTTGTGATGAAATTTTGTTAATCGTCATCAAATGTGTAAATTAGTGACGATATAAATGATTAATAGTAACAAAATTAAAGGTCGTCACAAAAATAAAAGTTTTAGTGACGATTATGAATTTCGTAATTATTAATTAACCAATTCTGACAAATTTTGTACTTGGCAAAAAATTCGTTATAAAATGTGTAATTTCTTGTAGTGTGAGTTCAGAACTATTCTATGATATGGTCTTAGAATAATAGTCTCTTCCTTACCTCACAAGTACACTAGAGACCCAACTCCCAGCTGATATCTCTAAGACTTTGATCTTGGTCAAAGAATTATTCATCATCTTTCTCATAGGTACATAAAATAAATTAACTCTACTTCTTCCTTTTTACAAAAGATTATTTTGACTTTGCTTCTAAAGTAAGCAGATAACGTAATTACTCATCATCTTTCTCATAGGTACATAAAATAAACTAACTCTACTTCTTCCTTTTTTACAAAAGATTATTTTGACTTTGCTTCTAAAGTAAGCAGATAACGTTTAGTACAGATTTATAAAAGTTTAAATAACTTTTATATTTGAATACTTCTCAAATAGGCAAATATATAGGTTGAGATTAAGTATTAAAATAAAAGTTCAAAACTTTTATGTGGTTTGCTTATGTGTAAGCAGATATGTAAATTAATACACTTTTATAAAAAATTTCCTTTTCTTTAATAAATAATGTGTTTCTATGGTTTAATCAGATTAGAAAGAATTTTTCTTTATAAATAAAGAGTGTGTTTCTATGGTTTAAACAGATTTAACATTGAGTTTGGATGACAGTTTAAATCATTTATAATGCAACAAGTAATACTTGTGATGACAATTATCAAGTATAATAGATTAATCAATTAAATAATACTTGATATATCAAATAAATTCGTTTCACTGAAAGATATATAATTTTGAATATTTGATCTAAATTGTGAAAATTTGTCCACTTGGGATTTCAAAGACCGTTCAGATAATATTCTTTGTTAAAAAATATCTCCGAATATCGGTATTTAAGTACTGACTAAATTGTTCATTTCACAATCTGATAATTATATAAATATTGTGAAATATTTATATTAAGTTATCTATATCAATAAATGGCCACTTGGGATTTCAAAAACCATCCGAATAATATTATTTGTTAAGAAATATCTTCGAATATCGGTATCTAAGTAATGACTTTTTATTTGATATTGATAGATGAAATATATATATATATATATATATATATATATATATATATATATATATATATAATTATGAGATAATATAAGCACTAATAAATCAATAATTTATCTCAAATACTTAGAACAATTTTTCTCTTCCTTACATGATTAGAACTTTGTTTAGAATAGAGAGTGAAAGCTTTATTGAGAGAATGTAGGTAAAGAGAGTAAACTTTTGTAATTTGTAAATTGATAAATTAAAATAAATGAAAAGCCTCTTATTTATAGAAGTTTGAAATTTAGGACAAAAAGATAATTTTAAAAATTCATTTTGAATTTAATGATTCAAAATGTATGATGAAAAATTAAAAGACTCGAATCATTTTTGAGTCACCCGAATTGGGCAAAGTTTGGCCCGAAAATTTTGTTTTCAACATGCATGCTAACTCGGTCAGGTGAAGTTTTTTAAGCCTTCACATTTCTTTTCCTTACAAGCTCATGCCCACATGTACAAACATACACATTTTAAATGTCAACCCACTCTCACACATAGGGTCCTTTATAATAATATATAATATTTAAAAAGTAATTATAATAATAGTGCACTCATAAAATATTTACATAATTAATACACTTTTCATATTTATTTATAATATTAGTGTAATTAGGATTCCTTAATTTAGGAAATTAGAATAGGATTCAATTCATAATAATAAGGAAACCTAAAATCAAGGAGAAATAACTGCCATAAATAATAATTCAAATTCAAATATCTTGGATCTAACAACAAAAATAAATTCAAATTTAAAAATAATTGCATATTAATTCCCAGCAAGAACAGAGTTACCAAACAAATCGAAAACAAAACAAAGAGGAAATCACGAACAACCAAAACAAATCGAAAAGGAAAAAGTCAGAGTTACTAAACCTGTAAGAACAGATCCAAAACGAATTCGGAGTAGCAGAATAAAGAGGAAATCACGAACAACCAAAACAAAACAAATCGAAGAAGAAGAAGAAGAAGTCGAAGTTACCAAAACAAATCAAAGAAGAAGAAGTCAGAGTTACCAAACCAGCAAAAACAGATCTAAAACGAATTCGGAGTAGCCGAACAAAGAGGAAAACACGAACAATTTTTTTTTATGAATATTTGGCTACCCACAAAAACTAAAATGGTTACCTTTGTATGAAGGTTTGGCTACCAACTGAACCATATCCAAAATAATTTTATTTTTAAAAGGTTATTTATAAGTAACTAACAGCTACATAAATGGAAACTTAGACATCACATTTTGGATACCATCTGCACGTAACATTTGAAAATTGTTCTTAAATTTTTTTATAATTAAATGGTAACCCAATAAAACTGAATTGGTTACCTTTTTATAAAGGTTTGGCTACCAACTTATAAATAACATTTTAAAAATAAAATTATTATGAATATGGTGCAGTTGGTAGCCAAATCTTCGTACAAAGGTAACAATTTTAATTTTTGTGGGTAATCAAATATTCATAAAAAATAAATTGTGCCTCTACCACAAAATCGTTTTCTGCGCAACCCTCTCACCAACTCGTTTGCTGTGTGCCTCCCACCAACTCGTTCGCTCGCTGCGTGCCTCCGTCCAAATCATTCTCTGCGCTTCTGAGCAAATCTTTATGACATCCATTCTTCTGTAAACCAAATCGTTGTTGGGTGACACTCAAATAGCTCTGACCTCCGTCTTTTGTCATAATGTCTCAAGTTCATGCCAAATCCATTATGTTGCCTGCAAAAATCCATTGTGTGGAAGTGGATCAATATATTTTTCATTAATTGTTATTATGCATCAATATATTATCGTCGTGGATGGGGGTGAGGAGGACGTCGGATAAGCGATTGATTAGTCTGACTGATCATCGGAGGGTGACGGAGCGTGGATGAGGAGGGTGGAGGAGGATGGCCGGCCCATAATTAGTGGTGTTGTTCTGTTCTTGTGGTTGCTATGTAGTTTTAGAGAGAGAAACTGAGATGGGTTTGCCTTGAGATTACTCACATTTCCCTGATTGACTGATTGATTGGTACTAGCATAAGTATAACAGCAATCATGTTATAAAAATTTATACAGTTACTTGACTCATATATATATATATATATATATATATATATATATATATATATATATATATATATAGAGAAAGAATACGTTGAATGAAGAAGAAGGGTGATGACTAACTAATGCAGTTGTTCTAGATGAGGAGAGAGAGAAGAAGCCATGTGGATAACTAATCCCTAAATTAAGGAATTTTAATTGCATACTAATTCCCTAAATTAAGGAATCCTAATTGCACTAATATTCTAAATAAATATGAAATTGTATTAATTATGTAAATATTTTATGAGTACACTATTGTTGTAATTATTTTCAAAAATGTAATTGAATATGTAATTCATCCTTACATATTCCCTTCGTCTCTAATTATTTGACGTTTTAGTGTTTTTCATTTGTTCATAATTATTTGACGTTTGTTCAAATTTAGGAGAATTAATGATAATTTTTCTAAAATTACCCCTCATTACATTGCCTATTTTTTTGATACTTTTAACTATTTCTCTCTCATTATCCCAACAAAACTCTTCTGTATATTAATGAGGGAGAGAGATAGTAGATAATTTTTAAAGAATTGGATACATTTTTTGTGAAACCCTAGATTTTATGAATAAAAATTTAATTTTTTTGAATTTTTTTTAAATATTATTGTGTGAATTTGAGATAATGTTATAGTTGTGGGTAGTATTTATAAATTTTGCAAAGTATGCAAGTTGTTGTATTATATTCGATTGATCGGGGAATATTATTTTTGTCGGGGAATATTCATACGACGGCATAATTATTGGTGGACCCCACAACGGAATTATTGTCGAATTGAGAAAACGACAAAAATATTTTATGAAAATAACGGCGGAAGTTTTACCGTTAATACTGTTGAACTACTCGGTAGTAAAAGTACAGTAATACGTGTGGTTGCATAGTAACATACGATATTGATTATTGAGGCTTACGTGATAAGTCACTTAATTTTGTTTTATTGGTATTATTAATGTAATAAAACAGAAAAGTTTTTTATATAAAACAGAATACTTTTATAAAGTTATTTGTTTTATTAGGCTAATAGTAAAATCTTTTTATATAAAACAAAATTCTTTTATAAAGTTATCTGTTTTATTAAAAATATTTTGTTTTATTAGACAACTGTGAAACCCCAGATTTTATGAATAAAATTTTAATTTTTCGAAATATTTTTTTAAATATTATGGTGTGAATTTGAGATAATGTTATAGTTGTAGGTAGTATTTATAAATTTTACAAAGTATGCAAGTTGTTGTATTATATTCGATTGGTCGGGGAATATTATTTTTGTCGGAAAATATTCGTACGATGGTACAATTATTGGTTGACCCCACAACGGAATTATTGTAGGATTGAGAGAACGACAAAAATATTTTATAAAAATAACGACAGAAGTTTTACCGTTAATACTGTTGAATTACTCGGTAGTAAAAGTACAGTAATACGTGTGGTTGCATAGTAGCATACGGTATTGATTATTGAGGCTTACGTGATAAGTCACTCAGTTTTGTTTTATTAGTATTATTAATGTAATAAAACAGAAAAACTTTTTTATATAAAACAGAATACTTTTATAAAGTTATTCGTTTTATTAGGCTAATAGTAAAATCTTTTTATATAAAACAAAATAATTTTATAAAGTTATCTATTTTATTAGACAATAATTAGAATATATTATATTTTATTATGCATAGTGTTTATATAGTGTCTGCATAGTATTTGCATAGTAAAATCTTTTATAAAGTTATTCGTTTTATTAGATTATAAATAGAATATATTATATTTTATTTAAAAGATTTTGCTTTAACTATAGACCGTCCGATTAAAAGTAAATCAATCTGGACCGTTCATGAATTAGTTACTATTCAGTCCATTTTCCTATAAATAGAAACTCATTCCTTCATTATTTCTCACGAATTCACTGAAACTCTAGAGAGAGAAATTATAGAGAGAGAGAAGAAAAGTATTCGGCTACTTCACTACTCCGATATCAAGTTTCTTTTACGGTAAGGGATATTATTTGTTGTACTCGTAAATGGTATTCCTTCTTTCTTATTCATGAAGAGAACTTCTATTATTCCATTATTTATTACGCGGGTTACCCTATACTTGGTGAAATTCTTCTGTTATTATATTTTTATTATTATGTTGGAACATCATGTCTGTACTTTACGCCGGACCTGGTTCCATTATTTATTATTCTGTTGGAACATCCTGTCTGTGCTTTACGCCGGACCTGATTCCATTATTTATTATTCTGTCGGAATATCCTGTCTGTGCGTTTACGCCGGACCTGGTTCCATTCTTTATTATTCTGTCGGAATATCCTGTCTGTGCATTTTACGCCGGACCTGGTTCCAGTCTTTATTATTCTGTTAGAATATCCTGTCTGTGCGTTTTACGCCGGACCTGGTTCCGTTATTCATTATTCTGTTGGAATAACCTGCCTGTGCAATCTATCGCATGCATGGTGATTTCTTTTGTTATTCCATTCTTTATTATACTCAGTTGGTTAAAACTTTGACTTCTATACTCTATGAAATTAGTGGAATATCCTTGATATTTGCGCTTCATCCAGTATCTTTTCATGGAAATATTCTTCTGAGCATTCTTGAATTTTACTCTACAAAGCAGTATCATGTTGACAATTTGGACGTTATCAGTTCCTAGATAAATTAATTCTTGAACTTGTTTTATTGAATTCTTATATCATTGTCATCATCCTCACGTTTATATTTTGTTAAAAGTCATCTATGGCCTGTAGTGCATAGATGGACTTAGTATGATTATGACCAGGGATTAATCGGTGTAATCATGACCGTAATATTACAAATGATGTGAAAAAAGTCCTCATTGGCCCGTAGTGCATTGATGGACAGTTTTTGGTATGATTATGGCTATGGATTCTCTTTGGCCGTAGTGCAGAGATGAATTGTTTTATGGCATGATCAGGACCGTTGATAAAAATATGATTATCTTTAGCCGTAGTGCATGGATAATTCGTGGTCGTGATACTAAAGAATATCCTTGGCCGTAGTGCAGGGGTGATTCGATGATGTGGATTATTTATTAAGCTGAGTCTCAGCGATAAAAGTCATGAAAACCTTTTAAATCATAAAAGATAGTAGATTTTATTCTCTACTTGACTCTTTTAATGGATTGCTGGTTCCACTGTAGTTAAACTTGATGTTTATTGTATTTTATCAGTTTAACATTGTTGAAGACTAATGATAATTTATTCTGCATTATCTTAGTCATAATATTTCTTACTGGGCTAGTTGAGCTCACCCTTTCTTCACTGTTCTCTTAAAGAAATGAGAATATAGTTGGGACGAGTCGGGAAACGGATTGATGGACCAGATGATAGCATTAATAGTCCTCACTATTCTATGTAATAGTGTGATAATAATTATAATGAGGACTCCTTTTGAGTATGGATACTCTCCAGAAGACAATATTTGTATTCAAACTCACAGTTTATGTTTTGTCGTATTGTACACGACAGTTGTATTATTAAGTTATATTTGAACTCTGTACCATGTATCTGGCGACTCAAGATGGGTGATGTATACCTATTTTGGGGGCGTCACAACAATAATTAGAATATATTATATTTTATTATGCATAGTACTTGCATAGTGCCTGCGTAGTATTTGCATAGTAAAATCTTTTATAAAGTTATTCGTTTTATTAGATTATAAATAGAATATATTATATTTTATTTAAAAAATTTTGCTTTAAATATGGACCGTTAGATTAAAGTAAATCAATCTAGACCGTTCATGAGTTAGTTACTATGCAGTCTATTTTTCTATAAATAGAAGCTCATTCCTTTATTATTTCTTACGAATTCACTGAAACTATAGAGAGAAAGAAGAAAAGTATTCTACTACTTCACTACTCCGATATCAAGTTTCTTTTACGGTAAGGGATATTATTTGTTGTACCCGTAAGGGTTATTATTTGTTGTACTCGTAAAGGGTATTCTTTCTTTCTTATTCATGAAGAGATCTTCTGTTATTCCATTCTTTATTATTCTGTTGGAATAACCTGTATACGCGGGCTACCCTATACTTGGTGAAATTCTTCTTTTATTACATTATTTATTATTCTGTCGGAATATCCTGTCTGTGTGTTTACGCCGGACCTGGTTTCATTATTTATTATTCTGTCGGAATATCCTGTCTGTGCGTTTACGCCGGACCTGGTTCCATTATTTATTATTCCGTCGGAATATCCTGTCGGTGCGTTTACGCATGACCTGGTTCCATTATTTATTCTCCTGTTGGAATAACATGTCTGTGCGGTCTATCGCATGCATGGTGATTTCTTTTGTTATTCCATTCTTTATTATATTCAGTTGGTTAAAGTTTTGACTTTTATACTCCATGAAATTAGTGGAATATCCTTGATATTTGCACTTCATCTAGTATCTTTTCATGAAAATATTCTTTCGAGCATTCTTGAATTTTAATCCACAAAGCAGTATCATGTTGACAATTTAGACGTTATTGGTTCTTGGATAAATTAATTCTTGAACTTATTTTATTGAATTCTTATATCATTATCATCATCCTCATGCTTATATTATGTTGAAAGCCATCTGTGGCCTGTAGTGCATAGATGGACTTGGTATGATTATGAACAGAGATTATTCGGTATAATCATAACCGTAATGTTACAAATGATGTGGAAAAAGTCCTCATTGGCCTGTAGTGCATTGATGGACAGTTTTTGGTATGATTATGGCTGTGGATTCTCTTTGGCCGTAGTGCAGAGATGAATTATTTTATGGCATGATCAAGACCGTTGATGAAAGCATGATTATCTTTAGCCGTAGTGCATGGATAATTCGTGGTCGTGATACTAAAGAATATCCTTGGCCGTAGTGCATGGGTGATTCGATGATGTGGATTATTTATTAAGCCGAGTCTCAGCGATAAAAGTCATGAAAAACCTTTTAAATCATAAAAGATAGTAGATTTTATTCTATACTTGACTCTTTTAATGGATTGCTTGATCCGCTGCAGTTAAACTTGATGTCTATTGTATTTTATCAGTTTAACATTGTTGAAGACTAATGATAATTTATTCTGCATTATCTTAGTCATAATATTTCTTACTGGGCTAGTTGAGCTCACCCTTTCTTTCACTGTTCTCTTCAGAAAATGAGAATATAATTAGGACGAGTAGAAAAACGGAGTGATGGACCAGATGATAGCATTAGTAGTCCTCACTATTCTATGTAATAGTGTGATAATAATTGTAATGAGGACTCCTTTTGAGTATGGATACTCTCTAGAAGATAATATTTGTATTTAAACTCACAGTTTATGTTTTGTCGTATTGTACACGACAGTTGTATTATTAAGTTGTATTTGAATTATGTACCATGTATCTGACGACTCAAGATGGGTGATGTATACCTTATTTTGGGGGCGTCATAGTTGATATCAAAGCTTAGGGATATGATCCTTAGCTGAGATGTGAGACTAGAACTAGGAGGGGAGAGACGGGTAATTCCTTCGCTAGTATGACCTACCAAAGTTTACTTGTTATTTAATTGGTCGGTCAGAGTACAGGGATGATATGTGATATGTTAATTAACCCTTGTTTTGTTGCAGTATTTGAAAATGGCATCTGAAAATATTGAGATAAGCAATGGAGCACAGGAGACCGTTGAGTTTCCACAGATCAATAATCAGGACAATGTGTCATAGGAAGACAATAATCCTCATGTAAACAACAACACTAATCAATTGACGAAAGACGGTACGTTTAGGAGTTTTTTAGAATTCATGCAACATCAGGCGAAGGCGACTCCTGTTCATAATGCAGGAGGAAACAATGGCAACCCACGGTTGGTCATCGCTAAGCAATTCAAAGAGCTGGGACCACCGGAGTTTTTGAAAAAGTCAAAACCACTTAAGGCGGAGACGTGGTTAAAGCAGATCACCAAGATATTTGATGTCTTGGGATGCTCTGAGGAGCAAAAAGTTTTCTTTGCCACCTTTATGTTGCTTGAAGAGGTAGATCACTGGTGGAAATCTGTAAAACGTACCCAGCCTGACGCACTCAAGATGTCTTGGGAGAAGTTCCAAGAGCTGTTCAATGACAAGTACTTTCTTGAAAGCATTCGTCACATGAAAGAGGTGGAATTTATCAAGTTGGAGCAAAACAACATGACCGTGTCGCAGTACGAAGCCAAGTTTGCCGAGTTGTCCCGATTTGCGTCCCACTTAGTTGATAATGAAGAGAGAATGACGTGGATGTTTTTAAGAGGTTTGAAACCGGAGATATGTCAATATCTTATTTCTCATAAATTGTGTTTATATTCAGATGTTGTTAATAGGGCTCAGTTATTGAAGGGCGATAATTAGTCAACTCAACCAAAAGAGAGCAGCCGACAAAATGATAATACTAGTGATAACAGTCATCAAAGCGGTGACAATAAGCATGGAGGGAATCAACAAGCCAGAAATGGTAACCACTTCGGTGGTAATCATGGCCAAAACAATAAGAATGGACATTTCAAGAAGAGAAGGTTCAACAATGACGTGAAGACGTCGGCACCAGCACCCGTTGTTAAGGAAGGAGAACGACCACCTATAATATGCTTCAAATGCGGAGGGGAGGGGCACATCAGTCCAAACTGTGCGATGTCGTCCAAAGCATGTTATAATTGTGGAAGAGAAGGTCACTTAGCCCGATTTTATCGTTCACCGAAGACAAGTTCAGCTAAGATGGAGGCACCAAAAGCCGTCCCAGAAAAGTCAAAACTGGTAGTTTAAGAGAGAGCGTTTTTTTTTCGTGACAAGGAACCTGAATAAAATTATCACAGATATGTTAGTCATAAAATTTTGTGAAGTCCATACCGTGTTAGATACTGATTCTACTCACTCTTTTATTTTACCTAGTTGTGTTCAATGTTTGAAGTTAACTCCGGAGAAGTTAGACTTTGATATATCTATTTAAACTCAGTTGGGAGAAACCTTCGTTACCTCCACTATTTATAAATCTTGTTCAAATCAACACTTTCACGTTACCTGTCGATCGTATCTCTTTGAAAATACTTGCCTTTGATGTGATTTTAGGAATCGATTGGTTAACAACTCATCATGTTTTTTTTTGTAAAGTTGTTAGCTTTCATACTCCTAACCAACCTGTTATGCGAATTCAAAGTAACCAAGCCACTAAAGTCAATCATTGTCATATCAAGCCATAAGTAAAGTGCTTGATCCTTTCGTTGTTGACTTCCTTGTATGGAATACACTGAAGCCAAACTTTCTGTAGGCGATAACGTGAATGATGATGACAAGTTGATAGGTATCAATGTGACGCGCTATCCAAGTCTTGGATGAGGGTCACAGTTTTGAATGATATTTCTATCGTTAATAAAGTTCTTGACGTATTCTTGAAGACTTCTTGGCCTATCCCAGAGCGTGAAATCGAATTTTGTATTGACCCCAGTACAAAAACCCATTTCTTAAACCCTCAAATATTTCTTCAACTAAAACGAACGTATTATGCGCCAAAGACGTTGGCTCGAGCTGCTGAAGATTACGATCGAACCATTCAATATCATCGTGGAAGTGCGAACGTGGTAGCTGACGCGTTGAGTAGAAGATCGTATGCGAGTGAGATGTTGTTAACACAAAGATCCATTTCGTATAACTTACAAATGATGAAGATAGAGTTAAAGACTATAGGGACTCACGTGAAGATAACGAATATACGATTAGAATCGACTTTAATCGATAAAGTTAAAGCCGATCAAGCTACATACTTAGAGCTGATGAATGTGAAGAAGAAGGTTCAAGAGGGCGTTATTCTAGAAGCAAGAATCGATGAAGAGAGGAAATCTCAACCCTCGATTTAATTGACACATTTGAAATCCTCGATCGAGTAGGAACTGTGGCTTATAGACTCGTTTTACCGCCAAGTATGTTGCGTGTTCATAACATTTTTAACGTATTGATGTTACGTAAATATGTGGACGATCCGAACCACATTATTGATTTAGAATCGGACGAGATAGCAGATAATTTAACGTATGAAGATGTACCTGTTAAAATCCTGAAATGTATTCAACACTCAAAGGTTATACCTCAAGAGTTAGAATCTGACGAAGTGTCCTCATCTGTTCGGCATACCAGGTACGTATGTGACGCCCCCAAAATAGGTATACAACACCCATTCTGAGTCGCCAAAATACATGGTACAGAAACAACTACATCTTTATTATTTCAACACAAGAACTGTGAGTTTAAATACAAATATTGTCATTTAGACAATATCCACACTCAAATAAGTCCTCATTATAATTATTGATACATTATTTCACAAAATGGTGAGGACTAAAGTAACTTCTAGAACCATCATTCCATACCCCGACTAGTACTCGCTACATTCTCGCCTCCTGAGAAAAATGGAACAAAAAGGAAAAGGGTGAGCTCAACTAGCCCAGTAAAGAACATTATGACTAAGATAATACAGAACAAATTATTGTTAGTCTTCAACAGGGAAAAATCTAATAGAATACAATAGACAACAAGTTTTAAATCAATAACTGCAGCGGAAACAGCAAACCATTAGAAGAGTCAAGTAGAGAATGAGTTCTACTATCTTCTAAGATTTAAAAGTCCATCATCAATATTTTATCCCTGTAACAACAATCAATAACCATCTTTAATCAAATATTCATCTTTGCACTACAGGCCAAAGATATTCATTTGTATCACCAGTCGGTCATGTTCATCTCAACACCTGTTCATCTTTGTACTACGGGCCAAAGATATTCATCAGTTAATCATTCATCTTTACACTACGGGCCAAAGATATTCAGTAATATCATCATTTAGGACTGAAGATGATGAAAAATATCTTAAAGAAAATGTAAGACCCCAACTTTTATAAATAAAGATGAATTTTCTATAAATATCATTTTTGAATATTATGGAGTTAATTTGATATAATGTTATAGTTGTGGGTAATATTTATAAATTTTGCAAAGTAAGCAAGTTGTTATAAAATATTCGTTTGGTCGGAGAATATTCTTTTTGTCGAGGAATATTCGTACGACGGCACAATCATTGGTGGACCCCACAACGGAATTATTGTCGGATTGAGAAAACGACAGAATTATCTTTCTATAAAAATAACGGCTGAGGTGTTACCGTTAAAACCGTTAAAACTGTTGAACTACTCGGTAGTAAAAGTACAGTAATACGCGTGGTTGCATAGTAGCACACGGTATTGATTATTGATGCTTACGTGAGAAGTCACTCAGCTATACTCAATTATTGCTACAGTAATTGCTGCATCATATCTCTTAAATTATTGTCATAGTATCATCTGTATAATATGTTATATTATTAAATCAATAATTGAGACGTTGTGGTAAGTTTGGTTATTTTATGGGGGGCCATATGTCATCATCTAAGAGTCTCTTCGTCAATAGTAATTACCGTCGTCAATAGTAATTACCGTCGTCAATAGTAATTACCGTCGTCAATAGTATTTACCTTGGTCAATAGTAATTACTTCGTCAATAGTATTTACCTTGGTCAATAGTATTTACCTTGGTCAATAGTAATTACCTTCGTCAATAGTATTTACCTTGGTCAATAGTAATTACTTTCGTCAATAGTAGTTGTCCCTTCAATATTACCAAGAGTCATTTGACCCTTCGTTAAGACCAAGAGTCATTTGACCCTTCGTTAAGACCAAGAGCCACCCTCAGTTTTTCTATAAATAGAGGCCTAGAGCTTCATTATTTTTCACGAATTCATTCAAGCTATAGAGAGAGAAAGTATAGAGAGAATAAGAGAGAGAGAGATAATAAAAGTATTCTGCTACATCACTTTTCCAATATCCAGTTCTTTTAAGGTAGGGAATATTATTTCTTTTATATTCATGAAGAGAACTTCTGTTATTCCATTCGTTATTATTCTGTTGGAATAACCAGTATACGCGGTCTACCCTATACTTGGTGACATTCTTCTATTATTCTGTTGGAACATCCTGTCTGTGTGTTTTACACCGGACCTGGTTCCGTTTTTATTATTCTGTTGGAACATCCTGTCTGTGTGTTTTACACCGACCTGGTTCCGTTTTATTATTATTCTGTTGGAACATCCTGTCTGTGTGTTTTACACCGGACCTGGTTCCGTTTTGTTATTATTCTGTTGGAACATCCTGTCTGTGTGTTTTACACCGGACCTGGTTCCATTATTTATTATTCTGTCGGAATATCCTGTCTGTGCGTTTACGCCGGACCTGGTTCCATTATTTATTATTCTGTTGGAATAACCTGTCTGTGCGGTCTATCGCATGCATGGTGATTTCTTTTGTTATTCCATTCTTTATTGTACTCAGTTGGTTAAGTTTTGACTTCTATACTCCATGAAATTTGTGGAATATCCTTGATAGTTGCGTTTCATCCAGTATCTTTTCAAGAAAATATTCTTCTAAGCATTCTTGAATTTTACTCCACAATGCAGTATCATGTTGACAATTTGGACGTTGTTAATTCCTGGATAAATTAATTCTTGAACTTGTTTTATTGAATTCTTATATCATTGTCATCATCCTCATGTTTATAAAATGTTGAAAGTCATCTGTGGCCTGTAGTGCATAGATGGACTTGGTATGATTATGACCAGGGATTATTCGGTATAATCATGACCGTAATGTTACAAATGATGTGGTAAAAGTCCTCATTGGCCCGTAGTGCATTGATGGACAGTTGTTGGCATGATCATGACCATTAATGAATACACGAATATCCTTGGCCGTAGTGCAGGGGTGATTCGATGATGTGGATTATTTTATTAAGCTGAGTCTCAGCGATCACAGTGTTGAAAAACCTTTTAAATCATAAAAGATAGTAGAGTTTATTTTCTACTTGACTCTTTTAATGGATTGCTTGTTCCGCTGCAGTTAAACTTGATGTCTATTATATTTTATCAGTTTAACATTGTTGAAGGCTAATGATAATTTATTCTGCATTATCTTAGTCATAATATTTCTTACTGGGCTAGTTGAGCTCACCCTTTCTTTCACTGTTCTCTTCAGGAAATGAGAACGTAGCTGGGACAAGTCGGGGTACGGAGTGATGGTCCGAATGATAGTATTAGTTAGTAGTCCTCACTATTCTATGTAATGGTGTGTTAATAAATGTAATGAGGACTCCTTTTGAGTATGAATACTCTCTAGAAGATAATATTTGTATTCAAACTCACAGTTTATGTTTTGTCGTATTGTACACGACAGTTGTATTATTAAGTTGTATTTGTATTCTGTACTATGTATCTGACGACCCAAGATGGGTGATGTATACCTAATTTTGGGGGCGTCACAGTTGGTATCAGAGCTTAGGGATATGATCCCTGGCTAAGATGTGAGAATAGAACTAGGAGGGGAGAGACGGGGAATTCCTTCGCTAGTATGACATACCTAAGTTTATTTGCATGGTATTTAATTGGTCGGTCATAATATAAGGATAATATATGACATATCAATTAATTTTTATTTTGTGGCAGTATCTGAAAATGGCATCTGAGAATGTTGAGAATAGCAATGGAGCACAGACGACTGTTGATTCACCACATATCAATAATCAGGATAATGTGCATCAGGAAGGTGTCAATCCTCATGCAAACAACAACACTGACCAAATGATGAATGATCAAATGTTCAGAGGCTTTATGCAATTCATGCAACAACAGGTGAAAGCGGCTCCTGTCCACAACGTAGGTGGAAATACTGGAAACTCTCTGGCGGTCACCGCTAAACAGTTTAAGGAGCTGGGACCACCGGAGTTTAAGGGAGAACCCAAACCACTTGTAGCTGAAACATGGATAAAGCAGATCACCAAGATATTTGATGTCTTGGGTTGCTCCGAGGAGCAAAAGGTTCCCTTTGCCGCCTTTATGTTGCGAGGAGAGGCAGATTACTGGTGGGAATCGATAAAGCGTACTCAACCTGCCGCACTGAAGATGTCTTGGGAGAAGTTCCAAGAGCTGTTTAACGACAAATACTTTCCCGAGAGTATTCGTCACATGAAGGAGGTGGAGTTCATCAAATTGGAGCAGAATAATATGACCGTGTCGCAGTACGAGGCAAAATTTGCGGAGTTATCCCGGTTTGCGTCCCACCTGGTGGATAATGAAGAAAGAATGACGCGGATGTTTTTAAGAGGTTTGAAGCCGGAGATACGTCAACATCTTGTTTCTCATAAACTGTGTTTGTATTCAGATGTTGTAAATAGGGCTCAGTTGGTGGAGCGCGATAACGAGATAACGCAACCAAAAGAGAGCAGCCGGCAAAATGATAATACCAGTGAGAGCAGTCATCGAAGCGGTGACAACAAGCGTGGAGGGAATCAACAGGCCAGAAATGGTAACCACTTCGGTGGTAATCAGGGCCAAAACAATAAGAATGGACATTTCAAGAAGAGGAGATTCAACAATGATGGAAAGACGTCAGCACCAGCACCTGTCGTTAAGGAAGGAGAACGACCACCTATCATATGTTTCAAATGCGGAGGGGAGGGGCACATCAGTCCAAACTGCGCGATGCCGTCCAAAGCATGTTATAATTGTGGAAGAGAAGGTCATTTAGCCCGATTTTGTCGTTTACCGAAGACAAATTCAGCTAGGATGGAGGCACCAAAAGCCGTCCCAGAAAAGTCAAAACCGGTTGTGCAAGGGAGAGCGTTTGTTGTGAACTCCCAGAGAGCAAGGAACCCGAATGAGGTCATCACGGGTAAGCTTATTATAAACTCTAAAGAAGTTTATACTTTATTTGATACCGGTTCAACCCATTCTTTTATTTCTCCTACTTGCGCTCATCGATTAAATTTGATTCCGGAGAAATTAGACTTTGACTTATCTGTGGAAACTCCGTTGGGAGAAACCTTCATTACCTCCACTGTTTATAAGTCTTGTTTGGTTCAAGTTGGTACCCACACATTACCTATCGATCTGATTTCATTAAAAATACTTGCATTTGACGTGATTCTAGGGATTGATTGGTTAACTACTCATTATGCAAAAATTGATTGTTTTCGTAAGGTTGTTAGTTTTCATATTCCTAATCGACCTATTATGCGAATTCAAGCAACCAAACCATTAAAATCAATCGCTGTCATCTCAAGCCATAAAGCTATTCGTTTATTGAAAAACGGATGTCAAGCTTTCTTAGCTCATGTCACAGATCTAAACAAAAATACGTCAGTTTTGAATGATATTTCTATTGTTAATAAATTCCCTGACGTATTCCCTGAAGAACTTCCTGGCCTACCCCCAGAGCGTGAAATTGAATTTTGTATCGACCTTGAACCCGGTACAAAACCCATTTCCAAAGCCCCATATCGAATGGCTCCTATTGAACTTCAGGAGTTAAAGATCCAACTGCAGGAATTGTTAGACATTGGCTTTATTCGTCCTAGTACTTCTCCTTGGGGTGCTCCTGTTCTATTCGTGAAGAAGAAAGATGGAAGTATGCGACTTTGTATTGATTATCGGGAGTTGAATCATGTCACCATCAAAAACAGGTACCCATTGCCACGTATTGATGACCTGTTTGACCAGTTGCAAGGAGCACAATTCTTTTCAAAGATCGATCTTCGTTCTGGATATCATCAGCTGAAGGTTAGAACTGAGGATATTCCAAAGACGGCTTTTAGAACTCGGTACGGGCATTATGAATTCCTAGTCATGTCCTTTGGATTGACTAATGCTCCTGCTGCCTTCATGGATATGATGAACCGGGTATTCAAGGAATATTTGGATCATTTTGTGGTCGTCTTTATTGATGACATCCTTATTTATTCCAAAAGCCGTGAAGATCATGAGCAACACTTGAGGCTGGTACTCCAAAAGCTTCGTGAATACAAGCTTTATGCCAAGTTGAAGAAATGCGAGTTCTGGCTGGAAGAGGTAGCATTCCTTGGGCACGTAGTATCAAGTCGTGGAATATCGGTTGACCCGGCAAAGATTGAAGCTATTCAAAGCTGGGAGCAACCTAAATCAGTGACCGAGGTACGTAGCTTTCTTGGTTTAGCTGGTTATTATCGGAGATTCGTGGAAGGATTTTCTCGAATCGCTACTCCATTAACTCAGCTGACTCGGAAAGATACAAAGTTTGGTTGGAGCGAAGAATGTGAGCAGAGTTTTCAAGAACTCAAGAGGAGACTCATTTCAGCACCTGTTCTAACAATACCATCTGGCTCGGAGGGATTTGTCATCTACAGTGATGCTTCGAGCAAAGGGTTGGGATGCGTTCTCATGCAACATGGAAAAGTCATAGCCTATGCATCAAGACAACTCAAGGAATATGAGAGGAATTATCCTACTCATGATCTAGAGTTGGCAGCTGTTGTCTTTGCACTTAAAATTTGGAGGCATTACTTGTATGGGGAGAAAGTGGAGATCTTTACGGATCATAAAAGCCTCAAATATTTCTTCACTCAAAAGGAACTCAACATGCGACAACGACGTTGGCTTGAACTGTTGAAAGATTATGATCATACCATTCAATACCATCCTGGAAAAGCGAACGTGGTAGCTGACGCATTGAGTAGAAGATCATATGCGGGTACAAGTGCAATATTAACAACGCAAAGGCCCATTTTGTGTGACTTGCAAAGGATGGAGATAGAGTTGAAGACTCCAGGGACCCATGTGATGATGGCGAATATACGAGTAGAACCGACTTTAATCGATAAAGTTAAAGCTGCTCAAGCTACAGACCTGGAGCTGATGCGTATGAGGAAGAAAGTGCAAGAAGGTGTTATGCCGGAAGCAAGAATCGATGAAGAAGGAATACTTCGAGTCAACTCCAGACTTTGTGTTCCTAACAACCCTGATTTAAAGTATGAAATCATGATGGAGGCGCACAACACACCGTTTGCAATCCATCCTGGAAGTACCAAAATGTATCATGATCTTCGTCATACATTTTGGTGGAGCAATATGAAGAGAGAGATAGCGTTGTTTATCTCAAGGTGTCTAACTTGTCAACGAGTCAAAGCGGAGCATCAAGTACCAAAAGGTCCATTGCAACCACTTGAAATTCCAGAATGGAAGTGGGAGCACATTACCATGGATTTCGTTACCGGTCTTCCTAGGGTTTCTCAAGGTATTGATGCGATTTGGGTCATTGTTGATAGATTGACCAAGTCTGCTCATTTCTTACCGATACGAGAAACTTATACACTTGAACGTCTTGCTCGTATGTACATAAACGAGATTGTAAGACTGCATGGTATGCCAGTATCCATAGTTTCTGATCGAGACCCAAGATTCACTTCACGATTTTGGGTTAGTTTACAAAAAGCTATGGGCACGGAGTTACGATTTAGTTCAGCATATCATCCTCAGACGGACGGACAATCAGAGAGGACTATTCAAACTCTTGAAGATCTATTAAGACTCTGTGTCTTTGACTTCAAGGGAAGTTGGGACAAGTTCTTACCATTGGTGGAGTTTTCCTACAACAACAGTTATCAAGCAAGTATTGGCATGGCTCCATTCGAAGCATTGTATGGAAGAAAATGTCGTTCTCCAGTATGCTGGGATGAGGTGGGCGAAGCAACGTTGTTGGGACCGGAGTTGGTACGTATGACTACAGAAAAGATTCAAACGATCCGACAACGTATAAAAACCTCACAAGATCGACAAAAGAGTTATGCTGATCTTCATCGAAAGGACGTGGAATTTGATGTAGGAGATCATGTGTTCTTACGTGTTGCTCCATGGAAAGGAGTTACGAGATTTGGAAAGAGAGGAAAGCTAAATCCTCGATTCATCGGTCCATTTTTAATCCTCGATCGAGTAGGAACTGTGGCTTATAGACTCGCTTTACCGCCAAGTATGTCTCGTGTTCATAACGTTTTCCACATATCCATGTTACGCAAATATGTGGAAGACCCGAACCACATTATTGAGTTAGAACCGGACGAAATAGCGGAGGATTTGACGTATGAAGAAGTTCCTGTTCAAATCTTGGATAAGAAGGAACATATTCTACGCTCCAAGGTTATACCTCAAGTCAAAGTTTTGTGGAGAAACCACGATGTTGAGGAAATGACTTGGGAGTTAGAATCAGAAATGAAATCAAGGTATCCTTACCTCTTCGACATACGTACCCTAATTTCGAGGGCGAAATTTCATAAGAAGGGGAGGTTGTAAGACCCCAACTTTTATAAATAAAGATGAATTTTCTATATATATCATTTTTGAATATTATGGAGTTAATTTGATATAATGTTATAGTTGTGGGTAATATTTATAAATTTTGCAAAGTAAGCAAGTTGTTATAAAATATTCGTTTGGTCGGAGAATATTCTTTTTGTCGAGGAATATTCGTACGACGGCACAATCATTGGTGGACCCCACAACGGAATTATTGTCGGATTGAGAAAACGACAGAATTATCTTTCTATAAAAATAACGGCTGAGGTGTTACCGTTAAAACCGTTAAAACTGTTGAACTACTCGGTAGTAAAAGTACAGTAATACGCGTGGTTGCATAGTAGCACACGGTATTGATTATTGATGCTTACGTGAGAAGTCACTCAGCTATACTCAATTATTGCTACAGTAATTGCTGCATCATATCTCTTAAATTATTGTCATAGTATCATCTGTATAATATGTTATATTATTAAATAATAATTGAGACGTTGTGGTAAGTTTGGTTATTTTATGGGGGGGCCATATGTCATCATCTAAGAGTCTCTTCGTCAATAGTAATTACCGTCGTCAATAGTAATTACCGTCGTCAATAGTAATTACCGTCGTCAATAGTAATTACCGTCGTCAATAGTATTTACCTTGGTCAATAGTAATTACCTTCGTCAATAGTATTTACCTTGGTCAATAGTATTTACCTTGGTCAATAGTAATTACCTTCGTCAATAGTATTTACCTTGGTCAATAGTAATTACTTTCGTCAATAGTAGTTGTCCCTTCAATATTACCAAGAGTCATTTGACCCTTCGTTAAGACCAAGAGTCATTTGACCCTTCGTTAAGACCAAGAGCCACCCTCAGTTTTTCTATAAATAGAGGCCTAGGGCTTCATTATTTTTCACGAATTCATTCAAGCTATAGAGAGAGAAAGTATAGAGAGAATAAGAGAGAGAGAGAATAAAAGTATTCTGCTACATCACTTTTCCAATATCCAGTTCTTTTAAGGTAGGGAATATTATTTCTTTTATATTCATGAAGAGAACTTCTGTTATTCCATTTGTTATTATTCTGTTGGAATAACCAGTATACGCGGTCTACCCTATACTTGGTGACATTCTTCTATTATTCTGTTGGAACATCCTGTCTGTGTGTTTTACACCGGACCTGGTTCCGTTTTATTATTCTGTTGGAACATCCTGTCTGTGTGTTTTACACCGGACCTGGTTCCGTCTTATTATTATTCTGTTGGAACATCATGTCTGTGTGTTTTACACCGGACCTGGTTCCGTTTGTTATTATTCTGTTGGAACATCCTGTCTGTGTGTTTTACACCGGACCTGGTTCCATTATTTATTATTCTGTCGGAATATCCTGTCTGTGCGTTTACGCCGGACCTGGTTCCATTATTTATTATTCTGTTGGAATAACCTGTCTGTGCGGTCTATCGCATGCATGGTGATTTCTTTTGTTATTCCATTCTTTATTGTACTCAGTTGGTTAAGTTTTGACTTCTATACTCCATGAAATTTGTGGAATATCCTTGATAGTTGCGTTTCATCCAGTATCTTTTCAAGAAAATATTCTTCTAAACATTCTTGAATTTTACTCCACAATGCAGTATCATGTTGACAATTTGGACGTTGTTAATTCCTGGATAAATTAATTCTTGAACTTGTTTTATTGAATTCTTATATCATTGTCATCATCCTCATGTTTATAAAATGTTGAAAGTCATCTGTGGCCTGTATTGCATAGATGGACTTGGTATGATTATGACCAGGGATTATTCGGTATAATCATGACCGTAATGTTACAAATGATGTGGTAAAAGTCCTCATTGGCCCGTAGTGCATTGATGGACAGTTGTTGGCATGATCATGACCATTAATGAATACACGAATATCCTTGGCCGTAGTGCAGGGGTGATTCGATGATGTGGATTATTTTATTAAGCTGAGTCTCAGCGATCACAGTGTTGAAAAACTTTTTAAATCATAAAAGATAGTAGAGTTTATTTTCTACTTGACTCTTTTAATGGATTGCTTGTTCCGCTGCAGTTAAACTTGATGTCTATTATATTTTATCAGTTTAACATTGTTGAAGGCTAATGATAATTTATTCTGCATTATCTTAGTCATAATATTTCTTACTGGGCTAGTTGAGCTCACCCTTTCTTTCACTGTTCTCTTCAGGAAATGAGAACGTAGCTGGGACAAGTCGGGGTACGGAGTGATGGTCCGAATGATAGTATTAGTTAGTAGTCCTCACTATTCTATGTAATGGTGTGTTAATAAATGTAATGAGGACTCCTTTTGAGTATGAATACTCTCTAGAAGATAATATTTGTATTCAAACTCACAGTTTATGTTTTGTCGTATTGTACACGACAGTTGTATTATTAAGTTGTATTTGTATTCTGTACTATGTATCTGACGACTCAAGATGGGTGATGTATACCTATTTTTGGGGGCGTCACAGAAAACGAATCCAGTGAAACAAAATAACAAATATTAAGGATTCGTATTTCGATTTATCCATGTCCAAAAATACCTTATAACTATTCATAGTGAAGTAGAATTCAAGAATGATCAAAACATGGATACAATCAAAGCTAGTACCCAGATATTTTGGACGAAAAGAAGAAAATTTTATTTTTCGGTAAATAGTAACTCGTGAATAGTAACTCATGAATAGTAACCCCGACGTGAAAAGTTCCAAATTTGATAAAAATTTCCAACCAATATTTTGGCATAATGATATTGAAGAAATAATATCATTCTCGAATAAAATAACATCCCTTACCTCAAAATAATCGTACTTCTGACTGAATTTCGGGTATAGTGCTGACAGAAACTCGCACCGTATAGCAACACTCAAAGTATACTCACAAGAATACGCTCGATAATATAGAGAGAGAAAGAAAGAAAACTTTGTTTCTGGTGTGATTTTCAATTCTAACTTAGCCCTCTATTTATAGGAAAATGTTAGAACGTCATAGGAGACTAAAATAATAAAATATATTATTTTATTTTATTTTCTTTACGTATGCTAAGACCATGACTATCAAGGCATGCAAAATCTGAATTTTCCAGCAGCCCACATGCATATTCACCACCAACCAAAAAGTGGGTCCCATCCATAATTTAATAAAAATCATTTTATTTTCCGAAATTTCAGTAATTCATAGAAAATAGACCGTTTATCAGAAAAATACGAATTTTATGTCCATTCTGACTGAAATCGAATTCTCTACAACTTTGTAGCTTTGAGTTTTTCCAAATTTCAAACCAAAAATATCCGAAATCTACAAACGGATGATTTTTAATACATCCACATCGACAAAATACTGATAAAACACCTCAGCTTTAATTCTTTCATTTTTATCCACATAAAAATAAATATATCCATCATTTATATCCACATAAAATAAATATTTCCTTATCATATGAATCAATAATTAATTATTCACAAATAATATTACAGAATCACATTTATGACAACCAGGCCGTTCCTAGGAAAGAGGGGGCTTTCCAATAAGGATTTCTCCTTACTGGCGCGCAATTAGGTGACCAAACCTCTCCTTAGACAGAACTTTCTAGACATTGCCAATAATGTTATCTGATAATATTATTCAAATAATATGAATTATTGATCTGATAATGGGAAATACTGTGCAATAACAATTATTGAAACAACAATAATATGAAATATCAATGCAGTAATTATTGAACCAATAAAATAAAATATTGAACAGTAATTACTGTAACAATTATTGAGTAGTGTCTTCTTACGTACGAATCAATAATTCAACTATACTGTGCAATCCGTGTGCTACTGTGCAACCACGTGTTATTACTGTATTTTTAACCACCGGGTATTTTAACAGTATTAACGGTAACAACTACGCCGTTATTAATAAACAACATATACTTGTCGTTTTCTTCATCCAATCGCTTTCCGTTATGGAGCCCACAAAAGACTGCGCCGTCGTACGAATATTCCCCGACAGGAAGAATATTCCACGACCAAACGAATATTTCCCGACAACAATGAATATTTTATAACCACCTGCTTATTTGAAATATTTGCGCATTTTACCCATAACTAACCTCATTAATCAATTTAACACTTACTATTTCAAAATAATAAATAGAGGGAATTTAAATTTCATTTATTAATAATTTGGGGTCTTACAACCTCCCCTCCTTATGAAATTTCGTCCTCGAAATTGGCGTACATACCTGGTATTTCGAAAAGATGAGGATACCTCGCTTTCATTTCTGTTTCCAACTCCCAGGTCATTTCCTCAATAGCAAGGTTTCTCCACAAAACTTTAACTTGTGGTATGACCTTCGTGCGTAGGACATGCTCCTTTCTATTCAAGATCTTGACAGGTACCTCTTTGTACGTTAAGTCTTCAGCTATCTCGTCCGGTTCTAACTCAATAACGTGGTCTGGGTCTTTCACATATTTACGTAACACAGATATATGAAAAATATTATGAACACGAGACATACTTGGAGGTAACGCGAGTCTATAGGCCACATTTCCTACTCGGTCAAGAATCTGAAATGGACCAATAAATCGTGGATTGAGCTTTCCTCTCTTCCCAAATCTTGTAACTCCTTTCCATGGAGCCACACGCAACAATACATGATCCCCAATGTCAAATTCCACGTCCTTTCGATGAAGATCCGCATAACTCTTTTGTCGATCCTGTGCCGTTTGTATACGTTGTCGAATCGTTTGGATCTTCTCTGTAGTCATGCGTACCAACTCTGGTCCCAACAATGTTGCTTCACCCACCTCGTCCCAGCATACTGGAGAGCGATACTTTCGTCCATATAATGCTTCAAATGGGGCCACACCTATACTTGCCTGATAACTGTTATTATAAGAGAATTCCACCAATGGTAGGTACTTATCCCAACTCCCTTTGAAATCTAGGACACAAAGTCTTAATAGATCTTCAAGAGTTTGAATAGTCCTCTCTGATTGTCCGTCCGTTTGAGGATGGTATGCCGAACTAAAACGTAAATCTGTGCCCATAGCTTTTTACAAGCTAACCCAAAATCTTGAAGTGAATCTTGGGTCACGATCCGAAACTATGGATACTGGCATGCCATGCAGTCTCACAATCTCATCTACGTATATACGAGCAAGACGTTCAAGAGAATAAGTCTCCCGTATCGGCAAGAAATGAGCAGACTTGGTTAATCTATCAACAATAACCCAAATAGCATTTACGCCTTGAGAAACCGTGGGAAGACCCGTAACGAAATCCATGGTAATGTGTTCCCACTTCCATTTCAGAATCTCAAGTGGTTGCAATGGACCCTTTGGCACTTGATGTTCTGCCTTTACACGTTGACAGGTTAAACACCTCGAGATAAACTCCGCGATTTCTCTCTTCATATTGTTCCACCAAAATGTATGTCGAATATCATGATACATTTTGGTACTCCCAGGATGGATTGCAAACGGTGTGTTGTGTGCCTCCATCATGATTCTATGCTTCAAGTCAGAATCGTTAGGAACACAAAGTCTGGAGTTGAATCTAAGTATTCATTCTTCATCAATTCTCGCTTCTGGAATAGCTCCTTCTTGCACTTTCTTCTTCATATGTATCAGTCCCAGGTCCGTTGCTTGAGCAGCTTTAACTTTATCGATTAAAGTTGGTTCTACTCGTATATTCGCCATCATCATATGGGTCCCTGGAGTCTTTAATTCTACCTCCATCCTTTGCAAGTCATACAGAATGGGCCTTTGTGTTGACGATATCGCACTCGTACTTGCATATGATCTTCTACTCAATGCGTCAGCTACTACGTTCGCTTTTCCAGGATGATATTGAATAGTGTGATCGTAATCTTTCAATAGTTCAAGCCAACGTCGTTACCGCATGTTGAGTTCTTTTTGGGTGAAGAAATATTTGAGGCTTTTATGGTCCGTATAAATCTCCACTTTCTCCCCATACAGGTAGTGTCTCCAGATCTTCAACGCGAAAACTACTGCTGCCAACTCCAAATCATGAGTAGGATAATTCCTCTCATATTCTTTGAGTTGTCGCGAGGCATAGGCTATGACTTTCCCATGTTGCATGAGAACACATCCTAACCCTTTGCCTGAAGCATCACTGTAGATAACAAATCCATCCGAACCAGATGGTATTGTCAGAACAGGTGCCGAAATGAGTCTTCTCTTAAGCTCTTGAAAACTCTTCTCGCATTCCTCGCTCCATACATATTTGATATCTTTCCGAGTCAGGTGAGTTAACGGGGTAGCGATTCGAGAAAATTCTTCCACGAATCTCCGATAATAACCAGCTAAGCCCAAAAAGCTACGTACTTCGGTCACCGTCTTTGGTTGCTCCCAACTTTGTATTGCTTCAATCTTCGCCGGGTCAACAGATACTCCATGTTTTGACACCACGTGCCCTAGGAAAGCTACTTCCTCAAGTCAGAACTCGCATTTCTTCAACTTAGCATATAGTTTTCACGCAGCCTTTGGAGTACCAGCTTCAAATGATGCTTATGATCTTCACGGCTTTTGGAATATATGAGGATGTCATCAATAAAGACAACAACGAACTGATCCAAATAATCCTTGAATACTCGGTTCATCATATCTATGAAAGCCGCAGGAGCATTAGTCAATCCAAAAGACATGACTAGGAATTCATAATGCCCGTACCGAGTTCTGAAGGCAGTCTTTGAAATATCCTCAGTTTTAACCTTCAGCTAATGATATCCAGAACGAAGATCGATCTTTGAAAAGAATTGTGCTCCTTGTAACTGATCAAACAGGTCATCAATACGAGGTAGCGGATACCTATTCTTGATGGTGACATGGTTCAACTCCCGATAGTCAATACAAAGTAGCATACTCCCGTATTTCTTCTTTACGAATAAAACAGGAGCACCCCAAGGAGATGTACTAGGACGAATGAAACCGATGTCCAACAACTCTTGTAGTTGGACCTTTAACTCCTGAAGTTCAATAGGAGCCATTCGATATGGGGTTTTAGAAATGGGCTTTGTACCAGGTTCAAGATCAATAAAGAATTCAATTTCTTGTTCCGGGGGTAGACCGGGAAGTTCTTCAGGAAATACGTCAGGAAAGTCAATAACAACAGGAATATTATTCAAATTTGATGTGTCTTTATTCAAATCCATAACATGGGCTAAGAAAGCTTGACATCCATTTTTTAATAAACGAATGGCTTTATGGCTTGATATAACAGTGATTGATTTTAATGGCTTAGTTGTTTGAATTCGTACAACAGGTTGGTTAGGAATATGAAAACTAACAACCTTACGAAAACAATCAATTTTGGCATGATGAGTAGTTAACCAATCAATCCCTAAAATCACATCAAAAGCAAGTATCTTTAAAGAGATAAGGTCAACAGGTAAGGTGATGGTGCCAACTTGGATCACACAAGATTTATAAACAGTGGATGTGATGAAAGTTTCTCCTAACGGAGTCTCCACAGATAAATCAAAGTCTAACTTCTCCGGAGTCAAGTTTAAACGTTGAGCACAAGCAGGAGAGATAAAAGAATGGGTAGAACCGGTATCTAATAAGGTATAAACTTCGCATGAATTTATGATTAGCTTACCCGTGATCACCTCGTTTGGGTTCCTCGCATGTTGACCAGTCACGACAAACGCTCTTCCAGGAACCGTTGACTTTATCTTTTCTGGGACAGCTTTTTGAGTCACCATCCCCGCTGGACTTGGTTTTGCTATAGTGCAATCTCGAGCGATATGTCCTTCCTTTCCACAATTATAACATACCTTAAACTGTTGTGGGCAGTTTGGGCTGATATGTCCTTCTTTTCCGCACTTATACCATATAACCGGTGGTCGTTCTCCTCCCTTGGAACCAGTTGTTGCTGGTGCTGACGTCTTCGTATTGTCATTGTTGAATCTCCTCTTTTTAAAATCTCCTCCCGACTCGCTTCTTCTATTTTCATAGCCACGATTACCACCAGAGTGGTTGCCGTTCTTGTCTGTATTTTTCTTTCTCCGCTGGTTATCATTGTTCTGATGACTGCTGTCACCGATATGATCCTGGTTGTGGTTCCTCAGTTGACCGTACTCATTATCTCGCTCTAATAATTGAGCCCTATTGACAACATCTGAATAGAGAGAAAATTTATGAGAAATGAGATATTGACGTATGCCGGGTTTCAAACCTCTCAAAAACATCCTCGTCATACGTTCCTCATTCTCCACCAAATGAGGTGCAAACCTGGACAACTCTGCAAATCTCGCCTCATACTGAGACACCGTCATGTTATTCTGCTCCAGTCTAATAAACTCTACCTCCTTCATATGACGAATACTTTCAGGAAAGTACTTGTCATTGAACAGTTTCTAAAATGTCTCCCAAGACATGCTGAGTGCAGTTAGATGGGTACGCTTCACAGACTCCCATCAGTAATCTGCCTCGCCACGGAACATAAAGGTGGTGAATGGAACCTTCTGTTCCTCCGTGCATCCCAAGACATCGAATATCTTGGTAATTTGCTTGACCCACGTTTCCGCCATGATCGGATCCGGCTTTCCCTTAAATTCTGGTGGTCCCAATTCTTTGAACTGTTTGGCTGTGACAAACCGTGAATTACTATCATTTCCTTCTGTATTTTGAACACGAGTCTCCCTCGTCTGGTTTTGCATGAATTGCAAAAAACTTCTAAATATTCCATCATTCATCATATGCTCATTGGTGTTGTTCACAGGAGGAACATTGCCAGCCTGTTGCACGTTCTCCTCGTTGGTAAGCACCGGTGTCTCCACGGTTTTATTTACTCCACTGTTAACATTCTCAGTCGACATTCTCAAATACTGCCATAAAACAAGGGTTAATTAAATAAATTAACGAATCACATAATACCCCTATATTATGACTGACCAATAAATAAGCTTAGTTAGGACACACTAGCGAAGGATTTATTCGTCTCTCCCCTCCTAGTTCTATTCTCCGATCTCCGCCAGAGATCATATCCCTAAGCTCTGATACCAACTGTGACGCCCCCAAAATAGGTATACAACACCCATTCTGAGTCGCCAAAATACATGGTACAGAAACAACTACATCTTTATTATTTCAACACAAGAACTGTGAGTTTAAATACAAATATTGTCATTTAGACAATATCCACACTCAAATAAGTCTTTATTACAATTATTGATACATTATTTCACAAAATGGTGAGGACTAAAGTAACTTCTAGAACCATCATTCCATACCCCGACTAGTACTCACTACATTCTCGCCTCCTGAGAAAAATAGAACAAAAAGGAAAAGGGTGAGCTCAACTAGCCCAGTAAAGAACATTATGACTAAGATAATACAGAACAAATTATCGTTAGTCTTCAACAGGGAAAAATCTAATAGAATACAATAGACAACAAGTTTTAAATCAATAACTGCAGCGGAAACAGCAAACCATTAGAAGAGTCAAGTAGAGAATGAGTTCTACTAACTTCTAAGATTTAAAAGTCCATCATCAATATTTTATCCCTATAACAACAATCAATAACCATCTTTAATCAAATATTCATCTTTACACTACAGGCCAAAGATATTCATTTGTATCACCAGTCGGTCATGTTCATCTCAACACCTGTTCATCTTTGCACTACGGGCCAAAGATATTCATCAGTTAATCATTCATCTTTACACTACGGGCCAAAGATATTCAGTAATATCATCATTTAGGACTGAGAATGATGAAAAATATCTTAAAGAAAACGAATCCAGTGAAACAAAATAACAAATATTAAGGATTCGTATTTCGATTTATCCATGTCCAAAAATACCTTATAATTATTCATAGTGAAGTAGAATTCAAGAATGATCAAAACATGGATACAATCAAAGCTAGTACCCAGATATTTTGGACGAAAAAAAGAAAATTTTATTTTTCGGTGAATAGTAACTCGTGAATAGTAACTCGTGAATAGTAACTCATGAATAGTAACCCCGACGTGAAAAGTTTCAAATTTGATAAAAATTTCCAACCAATATTTTGGCATAATGATATTAAAGAAATAATATCATTCTCGAATAAAATAACATCCCTTACCTCAAAATAATCGTACTTCTGACTGAATTTCGGGTATAGTGCTGACAGAAACTCGCACCGTATAGCAACACTCAAAGTATACTCACAAGAATACGCTCGATAATATAGAGAGAGAAAGAAAGAAAACTTTGTTTCTGATATGATTTTCAATTCTAACTTAGCCCTCTATTTATAGGAAAATGTTAGAACGCCATAGGAGACTAAAATAATAAAATATATTATTTTATTTTATTTTCTTTACGTATGCTAAGACCATGACTATCAAGGCATGCAAAATCTGAATTTTCCAGCAGCCCACATGCATATTCACCACCAACCAAAAAGTGGGTCCCACCCATAATTTAATAAAAATTATTTTATTTTCTGAAACTTCAGTAATTCATAGAAAATAGACCGTTTATCAGAAAAATACGAATTTTATGTCCATTCTGACTGAAATCGAATTCTCTACAACTTTGTAGCTTTGAGTTTTTCCAAATTCCAAACCAAAAATATCCGAAATCTACAAACGGATGATTTTTAATACCTCCACATCGACAAAATACTGATAAAACACCTCAGCTTTAATTCTTTCATTTTTATCCACATAAAAATAAATATATCCATCATTTATATCCATATAAAATAAATATTTCCTTATCATATGAATCAATAATTAATTATTCACAAATAATATTACAGAATCACATTTATGACAATCAGGCCGTTCTCAGGAAAGAGGGGGCTTTCCAATAAGGATTTCTCCTTACTGGCGTGCAATTAGGTGATCAAACCTCTCCTTAGACAGAACTTTCTAGACATTGCCAATAATGTTATCTGATAATATTATTCAAATAATATGAATTATTGATCTGATAATGGGAAATACTGTGCAGTAACAATTATTGAAACAACAATAATATGAAATATCAATGCAGCAATTATTGAACCAATAAAATAAAATATTAAACAGTAATTACTGTAACAATTATTGAGTAGTGCCTTCTTACGTACGAATCAATAATTCAACTATATTGTGCAATCCGTGTGCTACTGTGCAACCACGCGTTATTACTGTATTTTTAACCACCGGGTATTTTAACAGTATTAACGGTAACAACTACGCCGTTATTAATAAACAACATATACTTGTCGTTTTCTTCATCCAATCGCTTTCCGTTATGGGGCCCACAAAAGACTGCGCCGTCGTACGAATATTCCCCGACAGGAAGAATATTCCACGACCAAACGAATATTTCCCGACAACAATGAATATTTTATAACCACCTGCTTATTTGAAATATTTGCGCATTTTACCCATAACTAACCTCATTAATCAATTTAACACTTACTATTTCAAAATAATAAATAGAGGGAATTTAAATTTCATTTATTAATAATTTGGGGTCTTACAACGTACGTAAATTTCTAGGGCGAAATTTCATAAGGAGGGGAGATTGTGAAACCCCAGATTTTATGAATAAAGATTTAATTTTTTCAAAATATTTTTTTAAATATTATGGTGTGAATTTGAGATAATATTATAGTTGTGGGTAGTATTTATAAATTTTACAAAGTATGCAAGTTGTTGTATTATATTCGATTGGTCGGGGAATATTATTTTTGTCGGGGAATATTCGTACGACGACACAATTATTGGTGGATCCCACAACGGAATTATTGTCGGATTGAGAAAATGACAAAAATATTTTATGAAAATAACGGCGAAAGTTTTACCGTTAATACTGTTGAACTACTCGGTAGTAAAAGTACAGTAATACGTGTGGTTGCATAGTAGCATACAGTATTGATTATTGAGTCTTACGTGATAAATCACTCAGTTTTATTTTATTGGTATTATTAATGTAATAAAACAGAAAAACTTTTTATATAAAACAGAATACTTTTATAAAGTTATTCATTTTATTAGGCTAATAGTAAAATCTTTTTATATAAAACAAAATACTTTTATAAAGTTATCTGTTTTATTAGATAATAATTAGAATATATTATATTTTATTATGCATAGTATTTGCATAGTGCCTGTATAGTATTTGTATAGTAAAATTATTTATAAAGTTATTCGTTTTATTATATTATAGATATAATATATTATATTTTATTTAAAAAAATTTGCTTTATGTAAGACCCCGAATTTTATGAAATAAAAGTATTCAATTTTTCTTATAATTACTATTCAGTAAATGGTTAAATTGATAAATGTTAAAGTTAAGGGTGAAATATGATTTTTTTTCAAAATAAGCAAGTGGTTATAAAATAATCATTGTTGTCGGGGAATATTCGTTTGGTCGTGGAATATTCTTTCTGTCGGGGAATATTCGTACGACGGCGCAGCTATTTGTGGGCCCCATAACAGAATAACTGTCGGGTGAAGAAAACGACAAATTTAAGTTTTTACAAATAACGGCGTAGTTGTTACCGTTAACACTGTTGGAATACCCGGTGGTTAAAATACAGTAATACGCGTTATTGCACAGTAGCACACGGTATTGCACAGTATTTTTTGAAATTATTGATTCTTACGTAAGAAGGCACTACTCAATAATTGTTACAGTAATTACTGTTCAATATTTTATTTTATTGATTCAATAATTGCTCCGTTGAAATTTTATATTATTGTTGTTCAATAATTGTCACTGCACAGTATTTCCCATTATCAGATCAATAATTCATATTATTTGAATAATATTATTAGATAACATTATTGGCAATGACTAGAAAGTTCTGTCTAAGGAGAGGTTTGGTCACCTAATTGCGCGCCAGTAAGGAGAAATCTTTATTAGAAAGCCCCCTCTTTCCTGGGAATGGCCTGGTTGTCATAAATGTGATTCTGTAATATTATTTGTGAATAATTAATTATTGATTCATATGATAAGAAAATATTTATTTTATGGGGATATAAATGAGGGATATATTTTTGTGGTTAAAAAATGAAGGAGTTAATGTTGAGATTTTTATCCGTATTTTTGTCGGAATGGAGGTATTAAAAATCAGGGTTTTTGAGATATTTTGCGAGGGTTATAATTTTTAATCCGACCCGGTGGATCGTGGTAATTTTTGGATATGTTATACATATATAAGTTGAGTATATGTCCACAAATTTTGAACCGTTAAAAATGAACGTATGATTTGTTATGAATTTTACGAGATGATTGGTTCAGAAATTGTTGAATTTTCAGAGTTTATCATTTTGGTGGAAAATTCTAGAATTGGTGGGCCCCACTTGTGGTTGGTGAAGAAATGTGCTGAATTATATTTCAAATGTGGTGGGTGGGAATAGTAGCAGGTAAAGCCATCAGGTTGCAGGTCAAACCTACCAAAATTTTCCTATAAATAGATGGCTAAGTTAGAATTGAAAATCACACCAGAAACATAAGCTTTCTCTCTTTCTCTCTCTATATTATGAAGCATATTTTGTGAGTTTTTAGATACTTGGTGAGTTGCTATTCATTAGTGCAAGTTTCCTTCAGCATCATATCCGATATCCAGTCAGAAGTACTGCTCTTTTGAGGTAAGGGATAGTAAGGGATAGTAAGGGATATTAAGGGATTTTAAGGGTTGTTATGATTTTCAGTTTCGTAATTTTTCTGACCTTCAAAAATTCTGGAAAAATTTGAAATGATATTTTGATGAGTTTTCTTGATTGTGTCCAAAAATGGTGATTTTTGGATGTATAGATTGAGAGTTATGAATTTTATGAGAAAAGACTATTTTAAAAGTAACCGCTTATAATTCCTTGTGGTTAACTCCAAAATTGATGAAATTTTTATTGGGAGTACATGTATATGATAGAAGTATACTCTGTAAATTTCAGAATTTTTAGACAAAAGTACAATTTTTGATAAATGTCTAAATATTCGGCTATTTTGGCCATATGAAAAATAGTAAATGACTTTTAAAAATTCTGAGAAAAATATATGTTCACTATGGGACTATATTATGCTAAATCTCAGAAAAGAAATATTTTTGGAACTGATTTGGTATTTTTCATGAAAATGGTCTAGTTATGAGTAAATGAATTAAATATGTTCTGTGAAGAAAGAAAATTGGAAAATAGGATTTTATGGCTTGAGAATCCTATATGAGGTATATGCAGTTTTTGATGAGGGTTTTGGTTATTGATGATGAAATTGTAAGAGTTGGCATTTTATGATGATTAAATGCATTAATTAGTAAAGTGTAAACAATTAAAATAAATTGTTTATAAATTTAAGTAATGTTATTCTTTCAATATCATTATACCGAAATATTGGTATAGATTTTATTGTGGAATTTCTATCTTTTGTGTCGGGGTTACTATTCATGAGTTACTATTCACGATTTACTATTCATGAGTTACGAATATTACTCTTGAGATTAAAACTATATGTTGATCATATTATTTTTATCATCATATATAATATTTTTATAACCCTGATGTTGAAATTCTCTTTCACTGGAGTGTAAAGGTGGATAGATTATTGGTATGATCATGACTAGGGTTCTCTTTGGCCTGTAGTGCAAAGTTGAATTATGACTGGTATGATCATGACCATTGAATTTATAATTGAATATCTTAAGCTTAAGTGCAAAGGTGAATTGATCAACATGGTTATAATTATTGTTTATATAAATTCTGAAATGATTATATATTTCTTTGAGATATTAATATATTTGGCCTGTAGTGCAAATATGAACTGTGATGAATATCTTTGGCCTGTAGTGCAAAAATGAATTATTGATGAATATCTTTGGCCTGTAGTGCAAAGATGAACTGTTGTTGAATATCTTTGGCCTGTAGTGCAAAGATGACATGTTGTTGAATATCTTGGCCAGTAGTGCAAAGACGAACAGATGTTGAGATGAACATGATCAACTGGTGATACAAATGAATATCTTTGGCCGTAGTGCAAAGATGAATTTATTAGTATGATTATGAACAGGAAATGTGATTTGGTGTAACCATGATCTTTGATGTTTCAGGTAAAGACAGGTGATGAAAATTATCTTCGTCTTGGATGAGAAGAGGAATTTAGAATCGTAATTATGATTATGAGTTATTTATATGATTGTGGACCAGAACTGTTGATTGATGTTACAGGGATAAAACATTGTTGGTGGATTTTTAACATGGAGAAGATAATAGACTTTATAGTCTATTTGACTCTTCTAATGGATTGCATGTTCCGCTGCAACTATGGTTAAAATTTTTTATCATCTACCATATGTTCTAAATCTCTGATTTATTATTGATGAAGACTATTGATAAATTATTTATCTTTAGTCATGATATTCTTTACTGAGCTAGTTGTGCTCACCCTTCTGTTCACAATTCCTTTCTGGTAATAAGAGTGTAGCTGGGTCGAGCGGGGGTAACAAGGGAATAAAACGGTGGTCATCATTTAGTAGTTATATTTGGTGAAGAAAATAGGGTGAGGCGAACCCAACGTTGGAAGGGTGTTTTGTCACTATCATATAAGATGTCTAATGACATACAACCTCGTGTCATCATAAGACAGGGTTGTGCTCATCCACCTGTTGAGTATATCTACGAGCACTACCTATATAATCTTGGTATTTGTTTGAAGTATAATTCTTAATTAGAGACAGTAGAGATAATGATATGTCAAGAGAAGACTCACCATTGGGAAGAATATGATAGTAATCTTCTCGTTTTTCTTTGGGGTCTATTGGGTCAACCAAGGATAATTCTGTGGCCATATGATATCTATCATAACCTAGACGCGTGGCCTCCCATGTACGAAGGTTTCCTTGAACACTTCCCAAAGATTCTAATTTCTAGAACAGATTTTGACTATACCTTTATGTAAGGTGTCATTGTGAGGTGATGTCCACGGTTAGAACATGAGTCACATTTGGTATATATTTGTATCCAAACTCACAACATATGTGTTGTTGTATTTTGCACGACAATTATTGTAATAAAGTTGTAGTTGTTTTCTGTTCCATGTATTTGACGACTCAGAATGGGTTGGATGGAATGGACCTATTTTGCGGGGGTTGTCACAGGTGGTATCAGAGCTATAAGTAAAGAGCCCCGAGCCTCTCGCTGGTGACTTCCTGTTGATGGGGGATGCACCGAAGCCAGGCTCTCCGTAGGGGACGCCGTTCTGCGGTGGCAAACTGATAGGTACCACTGTGAGGTGCTGTGGTTGAAGCACCATGAGAGTCACAGGTGGTATCCGAGCTTAGGGATATGGTCTCTGGCGGAGATCGGGGAATATAACTAGGAGGGGAGAGATGAGTAAATCCTTCGTTAGTGTGTCCTACCTAAGCTTATTTGTTGATCAGTCATAATATCGGGATATTATGTGATATGTTAATTTGTTAAATTAACCCTTGTTTTGAAGCTGTATTCTAGAATGATATTTATAATACAGGAGATGAGCAATGGAGAAATTATGATGACAGGGAAGATGGAATCTGAAATGACAAGAATGTATTCTCAATTCTTTGAAATACCAGGTACGTAAATTTCGAGGACGAAATTTCATAAGGAGGGGAGATTGTAAGACCCCGAATTTTATGAAATAAAAGTATTCAATTTTTCTTATAATTTGTAAGACCCCAACTTATTAATGAATAAAATCAAATTTTCTCTAAATATTATTGTGAATAATAAGGGGGTTAATTTGATATAATACTTTGGTTATGGGTGAAATGTGCAAATTTTGCAAAATAAGCAAGTGGTTATAAAATATTTATTTTTGGTCGGTGAATATTCTGTTGGTCGTGGAATATTCTTACTGTCGGGGAATATTCGTACGACAACGCAGCCTTGTGTGGGCCCCATAACGGAAAGCGATTGGATGAAGAAAACGACAAGTATAAGTTGTTTATTAATAATGGCGTAGTTGTTACCGTTAACACTGTTTAAATACCCGGTGGTTAAAAATACAGTAATAACGCGTGGTTGCATAGTAGCACACGGATTGCACAGTATAGTTGAATTATTGATTCGTACGTAAGAAGACACTACTCAATAATTGTTACAGTGATTACTGTTCAATATTTTATTTTATTGGTTCAATAATTGCTGCATTGATATTTTATATTATTGTTGTTTCAATAATTATTGTTGCACAGTATTTTCATTTATCAGATCAATAATTCATATTATTTGAATAATATTATTAGATAATATTATTGACAATGTCTAGAAAGTTCTGTCTAAGGAGAGGTTTGGTCATCTAATTGCGCGCCAGTAAGGAGAAATCCTTATTGGAAAGCCCCCTCTTTCCTGGGAACGGCCTGGTTGTCATAAATGTGATTCTATAATATTATTTATGAATAATTAATTATTGATTCATATGATAAGGAAATATTTATTTTATGTGGATATAAATGAGGGATATATTTTTGTGGTTAAAAATGAAGGAGTTAATGTTGAGGTTTTTATCCATATTTTTGTCGGAATGGAGGTATTAAAAATCAGGGTTTTTGAGATATTTTGCGGGGGTTATAATTTTTAATCCGACCGTTGGATCGTGGTAATTTTTGGATATGTTATACATATATAAGTTGAGTATATGCCCACAAATTTTGAACCGTTAAAAATGAACGTATGATTTATTATGAATTTTACAAGATGACTGGTTCAGAAATTGTTGAATTTTCGGAGTTTATCATTTTGATGGAAAATTCTAGAATTGGTGGGCCCCACTTGTGGTTGGTGAAGAAATGTGCTGAATTATATTTCAAATGTGGTAGGTGGGAATAGTAGCAGGTAAAGCCATCAGGTTGCAGGTCAAACCTACCAAAATTTTCCTATAAATAGAGGGCTAAGTTAGAATTGAAAATTACACCAGAAACAAGTTTTCTCTCTTTCTCTCTCTAGATTATTGAGTGTATTTTGTGAGTATTTAGATACTTTGAGAGTTTCTATTCATCAGAGCAAGTTTCTTTCAGCCTTATACCGGTATTCCGACCAGAAGTACTGATATTTTGAGGTAAGGGATATTATTTTCTTCTTAATGATATTATTTTCTTCAATATCATTATCCTGAAATATTGATATGAGTTTTTATCAAATTTGGAACTTTTTGTGTCGGGGGTTACTATTCACGTATACGGCACTATTCACGTATACGGCACTATTCACGAATACGGCACTATTCACCGAAAAATAAAATTTTCCCTTTTTGTCCAAGATGTCTATTATGGTTACTATCTTTGATTGTATCCATGTTTTGATCTTTATTTTTGAATTCTGCTTCACAATTGATTATTATGAAGTATTATTGATCTTGGATAAACTGTTATATGAATCCCTACTATTTGTCCTTCTGTCTCATTGGATTCGTTCTCTTTAAGATATTTTTCATCATCCTCAGTCCTAAATGATGATACAAATGAATATCTTTGGCCTGTAGTGCAAAGATGTATAATTACTTGATGAATATCTTTGGCCTGTAGTGCAAAGATGAACAGGTGTTGAGATGAACATGACCGACTGATGTTACAAATGAATATCTTTGGCCTGTAGTGCAAAGATGAATATTTGGTTAAAGATGATTATTAATTGATGTTACAGGGATAAAATATTGATGATGGACTTTTAAATCTTAGAAGATAGTAGAATTCTTTCTCTACTTGACTCTTCTAATGGTTTGTTGTTTCCGCTGCAGTTGTTGATCTAAAACTTGTTGTCGATTATATTTTATCAGATTTTTCCCTGTTGAAGACTAACGATAATTTGTTGTATATTATCTTGGTCATAATATTCTTTACTGGGCTAGTTGAGCTCACCCTTTTCCTTTTTGTTCCATTTTTCTTCTCAGGAGGTGAGAACATAGCAGGATCTAGTCGGGGTATGGAGTAATGGTTCTAGAAAGATGTATTAGCAGTCCTCACTATTTCTGTAAAATAGTGTTTGAATAATTGTAATGAGGATTTATTTGAGTGTGGATATTGTCTAGAAGACAATATTTGTATTTAAACTCACAGTATGTGTTGTCGTATTTTGCACGACAATTGTATTATTGAAGTTGTAGTTTGCTTTCTGTACCATGTATTTGGCGACTCAGAATGGGTGTTGTATACCTATTCTGGGGGCGTCACAGTTGGTATCAGAGCTTAGGGATATGATCCCTGGCTGAGATGTGAGACAAGAACTAGGAGGGGAGAGACGGGGAATTCCTTCGCTAGTATGACCTGACTAAGTTTATTTGGTGTTTATTTGGTCAGTCAGAGTATAGGGATAATATATGACATGACTATTAACCCTTGTTTTATGGCAGTATTTAAGAATGGCAGCTGAGAACGTTAATAATGGAGTAAATCAGACCGTGGAGACACCTTTGATCACTACCCAGGGGAACGTGCAACAGGAAGGCAATATTCCTCCTGTAAACAACGTTACCGAGCAAACGATGAATGATGGAATGTTTAGGAGCTTTTTGCAGTTCATGCAAAATCAGACGAGGGAGACTCGTGTGCAGAATACGGGTGGAAATGATAACAACGCGCGGTTTGTCACAGCTAAGCAGTTCAAAGAATTGGGACCACCAGAATTTAAGGGAAAGCCGGATCCGATCATTGCGGAAACGTGGGTCAAGCAAATTACCAAGATATTTGATGTCTTGGGATGCACGGAGGAACAGAAGGTTCCATTCGCCACATTTATGTTCCGCGGTGAGGCAGACTACTGGTGGGAGTCTGTGAAGCGTACCCAGCCTGACGCACTCAACATGTCCTGGGAAACATATTCAAAAACTGTTCAATGACAAGTACTTTCCCGAAAGTATTCGTCATATGAAGGAGGTTGAGTTTATTAGACTGGAACAAAACAACATGACGGTGTCCCAGTACGAGGCGAAGTTTGCAGAGTTATCCAGGTTTGCACCTCATTTGGTCGAAAATGAGGAACGAATGACGCGGATGTTTCTGAGAGGTTTAAAACCTGAGATTCGTCAATACCTTATCTCTCATAAATTTTCTCTGTATTCAGACGTTGTCAACAGGGCCCAATTATTAGAGAGAGATAATGAGTATACTCAACCGAGGGACCACAACCAGGGTCATACCGGTGACAGCAATCATCAGAGCGATGATAACCAACGAGGAGGGAAAAATACGAACAAAGGCGGTAACCACTCGGGTGGTCATCATGGCCATGATAATAGGAGAGGTGAGTCAAGTGGAAATTTCAGAAAGAGGAGATTCAACAATGACGGAAGACATCAGCACCAGCACCAGCACCAACAACAAATTTTAGGGGAGGAGAACGACCGCCAGTTAGATGTTACAAATGCGGGAAAGAGGGACATATCAGCCCAAACTGTCCACAACAATCCAAGGTGTGTTACAACTGTGGGAAGGAAGGCCACATCGCTCGAGATTGTACTATAGCGAAACCAAGTTCAGCGGGAGTGGTGATTCCAAGGGCTGTCCCGGATAAGGCGAAATCAGCGGTTCCTGGAAGGGCGTTTGTCGTAACTGGCCAAAACGTGAGAAACCCGAACGAGGTGATCACGGGTAAGCTAATCTTGAATTCTTGCGAAGTTTATACTTTACTAGATACCGGTTCTACCCATTCTTTTATCTCTCCTGCTTGTGCTCAACGTTTAAACTTGACTCCGGAGAAATTGGACTTTAACTTATCTGTTGAAACTCCGTTGGGTGAAACCTTCGTTACATCTACAGTTTATAAATCTTGCATGATCCAAGTTGGCACTATCACATTACCTGTTGATCTTATCTCTTTAAAGATACTTGCTTTTGATGTGATTTTAGGAATTGATTGGTTAACCACTCATCATGCTAAAATTGATTGTTTTCGTAAGGTTGTTAGTTTTCATATTCCTAACCAACCTGTCATACGAATTCAAACTACTAAACCACTAAAATCAGTCACTGTCATATCAAGCCACAAAGCTATTCGTTTATTGAAAAACGGATGTCAAGCTTTCTTAGCCCATGTTATGGATTTGAACAAAGACAAGTCAGATTTGAATAATATTTCTATTGTTAGAGAATTTTCCGATGTATTTCCTGAAGAACTTCCCGGTCTACCCCCGGAACGAGAAATTGAATTCTTTATTGACCTTGAACCCGGTACAAAGCCCATTTCTAAAACCCCATATCGAATGGCTCCTATTGAACTTCAGGAGTTAAAAGTCCAACTACAGGAGTTGTTGGACATCGGTTTTATTCGTCCTAGTACGTCTCCTTGGGGTGCTCCTGTTTTATTCGTAAAGAAGAAAGACGGGAGTATGCGACTTTGTATTGACTATCGAGAATTGAACCATGTCACCATCAAGAATAGGTATCCGCTACCTCGCATTGATGACCTGTTTGACCAGTTGCAAGGAGCACAATTCTTTTCAAAGATCGATCTTCGTTCTGGATATCATCAGCTGAAGATTAAAACTGAGGATATTCCAAAGACTGCCTTCAGAACTCGGTACGGGCATTATGAATTCTTAGTAATGTCTTTTGGATTGACTAATGCTCCTGCTGCCTTCATGGATATGATGAACCGTGTATTCAAAGAATATTTGGATCAGTTCGTTGTTGTCTTTATTGATGACATCCTCATCTATTCCAAAAGCCGTGAAGATCATGAGCGCCATTTGAAGCTGGTACTGCAAAGGCTTCGTGAAAACAAGCTATATGCCAAACTGAAGAAATGCGAGTTCTGGCTTGAGGAAGTAGCATTCCTTGGGCACGTGGTGTCAAAACATGGAGTATCTGTCGACCCGGCGAAGATTGAAGCCATACAAAGTTGGGAGCAACCGAAGTCGGTAACCGAAGTACGTAGCTTTCTGGGCTTAGCTGGTTATTATCGGAGATTTGTGGAAGGATTTTCTCGAATCGCTACTCCGTTAACTCAGCTGACTCGGAAAGATACAAAATTCGTATAGAGTGAGGAATGCGAGAAGAGTTTCCAAGAACTCAAGAGGAGACTCATTTCGGCACCTGTTTTGACAATACCATCTGGTTCGGATGAATTTGTTATCTACAGCGATGCTTCAGGCAAAGGGTTAGGATGTGTTCTCATGCAACATGGGAAAGTCATAGCCTATGCCTCACGACAACTCAAAGAATATGAGAGGAATTATCCTACTCATGATTTGGAGTTGGCAGCAGTCGTTTTTGCGTTGAAGATCTGGAGACACTACCTGTATGGGGAGAAAGTGGAGATCTATACAGATCATAAAAGCCTCAAATATTTCTTCACCCAAAAGGAACTCAACATGCGGCAATGACGTTGGCTTGAGCTGTTGAAAGATTACGATCATACCATCCAATACCATCCTGGAAAAGCAAACGTAGTAGCTGACGCATTGAGTAGAAGATCATATGCGGGTACGAGTGCAATGTTTTTAACACAAAGGCCCATTTTGTATGACTTGCAAAGAATGGAGATAGAGATGAAGGCTCCAAGTACCCACATGATGATATCAAATATACGAGTAGAACCGACTTTAATCGATAAAGTTAAAGCTGCTCAAGCTACGGATATAGAGCTGATGCGTATGAAGAAGAAAGTGCAAGAAGGTGCTATTCCAGAAGCAAGAATCGATGAAGAAGGAATACTTCGAGTCAACTCCAGGCTTTGTGTTCCTAACGATTTTGACTTGAAGCATAGAATAATGATGGAGGCACACAACACACCGTTTGCAATCCATCCTGGGAGTACCAAAATGTATCACGATCTTCGACATACATTTTGGTGGAGCAATATGAAAAGAGAGATCGCGGAGTTTATCTCGAGGTGTTTAACTTGTCAACGTGTAAAGGCGGAGCATCAAGTGCCAAAGGGTCCATTGCAACCACTTGAGATCCCGAAATGGAAGTGGGAACACATTACTATGGATTTTGTTACGGGTCTTCCCAAGGTTTCTCAAGGCATAGATGCGATTTGGGTTATTGTTGATAGATTAACCAAGTCCGCTCATTTCTTGCCGATACGTGAGACTTATTCCCTTGAACGTCTTGCTAGTATGTACGTGAACGAGATTGTGAGATTGCATGGCATGCCAGTATCCATAGTTTCGGATCGTGACCCAAGATTCACTTCACGATTTTGGGTTAGCTTGCAGAAAGCTATGGGCACGGATTTACGATTCAGTTCAGCATACCATCCTCAAACGGACGGACAATCAGAGAGGACTATTCAAACTCTTGAAGATCTATTAAGACTTTGTGTCTTAGATCTCAAAGGGAGTTGGGATAAGTACCTACCATTGGTAGAATTCTCCTACAACAACAGTTATCAGGCGAGCATAGGTATGGCTCCATTTGAGGCGTTGTATGGAAGAAAATGTCGTTCTCCAGTATGCTGGGACGAGGTGGGTGAAGCAACATTGTTGGGACCAGAATTGGTACGCATTACTACAGAGAAGATCCAAACGATTCGACAACGTATACAAACGGCACAGGATCGACAAAAGAGTTATGCGGATCTTCATCGGAAGGACGTGGAATTTAATATTGGGGATCATGTATTGTTACGTGTTGCACCATGGAAGGGAGTTACAAGATTTGGGAAGAGAGGAAAGCTCAATCCAAGATTTGTTGGTCCATTTGAGATTCTTGAGCGAATAGGAAATGTGGCATATAGACTCGCATTACCTCCAAGCATGTCTCGTGTTCATAATGTTTTTCACATATCTATGCTTCGTAAATATGTTAAAGACCCGAACCACATTATTAAGTTAGAACCAGACGAGATAGCTGAAGATTTAACGTACGAGGAGGTACCTGTTAAGATCTTGGATAGGAAAGAGCATGTCCTACGCACGAAGGTTATACCACAAGTTAAGGTTTTGTGGAGAAATCATGCTATTGAAGAAATGACCTGGGAGTTGGAATCAGAAATGAAAGCGAGGTATCCTCACCTTTTTGAAACATCAGGTGCGTACGTCAATTTCGAGGACGAAATTTCATAAGGAGGGGAGGTTGTAAGACCCCAACTTATTAATGAATAAAATCAAATTTTCTCTAAATATTATTGTGAATAATAAGGGGGTAATTTGATATAATACTTTGGTTATGGGTGAAATGTGCAAATTTTGCAAAATAAGCAAGTGGTTATAAAATATTTATTTTTGGTCGGTGAATATTCGGTTGGTCGTGGAATATTCTTGCTGTCGGGGAATATTCGTACGACGACGCAGCCTTGTGTGGGCCCCATAACGAAAAGCGATTGGATGAAGAAAACGACAAGTATAAGTTGTTTATTAATAATGGCGTAGTTGTTACCGTTAATACTGTTTAAATACCCGGTGGTTAAAAATACAGTAATAACGCGTGGTTGCATAGTAGCACACGGATTGCACAGTATAGTTGAATTATTGATTCGTACGTAAGAAGACACTACTCAATAATTGTTACAGTGATTACTGTTCAATATTTTATTTTATTGGTTCAATAATTGCTGCATTGATATTTTATATTATTGTTGTTTCAATAATTATTGTTGCACAGTATTTTCATTTATCAGATCAATAATTCATATTATTTGAATAATATTATTAGATAATATTATTGACAATGTCTAGAAAGTTCTGTCTAAGGAGAGGTTTGGTCATCTAATTGCGCGCCAGTAAGGAGAAATCCTTATTGGAAAGCCCCCTCTTTCCTGGGAACGGCCTGGTTGTCATAAATGTGATTCTATAATATTATTTATGAATAATTAATTATTGATTCATATGATAAGGAAATATTTATTTTATGTGGATATAAATGAGGGATATATTTTTGTGGTTAAAAATGAAGGAGTTAATGTTGAGGTTTTTATCCATATTTTTGTCGGAATGGATGTATTAAAAATCAGGATTTTTGAGATATTTTGCGGGGGTTATAATTTTTAATCCGACCGTTGGATCGTGGTAATTTTTGGATATGTTATACATATATAAGTTGAGTATATGCCCACAAATTTTGAACCGTTAAAAATGAACGTATGATTTATTATGAATTTTACAAGATGACTGGTTCAGAAATTGTTGAATTTTCGGAGTTTATCATTTTGATGGAAAATTCTAGAATTGGTGGGCCCCACTTGTGGTTGGTGAAGAAATGTGCTGAATTATATTTCAAATGTGGTAGGTGGGAATAGTAGCAGGTAAAGCCATCAGGTTGCAGGTCAAACCTACCAAAATTTTCCTATAAATAGAGGGCTAAGTTAGAATTAAAATTACACCAGAAACAAGTTTTCTCTCTTTCTCTCTCTAGATTATTGAGTGTATTTTGTGAGTATTTAGATACTTTGAGAGTTTCTATTCATCAGAGCAAGTTTCTTTCAGCCTTATACCGGTATTCCGACCAGAAGTACTGATATTTTGAGGTAAGGGATATTATTTTCTTCTTAATGATATTATTTTCTTCAATATCATTATGCTGAAATATTGATATGAGTTTTTATCAAATTTGGAACTTTTTGTGTCGGGGGTTACTATTCACGTATACGGCACTATTCACGTATACGGCACTATTCACGAATACGGCACTATTCATCGAAAAATAAAATTTTCCCTTTTTGTCCAAGATGTCTATTATGGTTACTATCTTTGATTGTATCCATGTTTTGATCTTTATTTTTGAATTCTGCTTCACAATTGATTATTATGAAGTATTATTGATCTTGGATAAACTGTTATACGAATCCCTACTATTTGTCCTTCTGTCTCATTGGATTCGTTCTCTTTAAGATATTTTTCATCATCCTCAGTCCTAAATGATGATACAAATGAATATCTTTGGCCTGTAGTGCAAAGATGTATAATTACTTGATGAATATCTTTGGCCTGTAGTGCAAAGATGAACAGGTGTTGAGATGAACATGACCGACTGATGATACAAATGAATATCTTTGGCCTGTAGTGCAAAGATGAATATTTGGTTAAAGATGATTATTAATTGATGTTACAGGGATAAAATATTGATGATGGACTTTTAAATCTTAGAAGATAGTAGAATTCTTTCTCTACTTGACTCTTCTAATGGTTTGTTGTTTCCGCTGCAGTTGTTGATCTAAAACTTGTTGTCGATTATATTTTATCAGATTTTTCCCTGTTGAAGACTAACGATAATTTGTTGTATATTATCTTGGTCATAATATTCTTTACTGGGCTAGTTGAGCTCACCCTTTTCCTTTTTGTTCCATTTTTCTTCTCAGGAGGTGAGAACATAGCAGGATCTAGTCGGGGTATGGAGTAATGGTTCTAGAAAGATGTATTAGCAGTCCTCACTATTTCTGTAAAATAGTGTTTGAATAATTGTAATGAGGATTTATTTGAGTGTGGATATTGTCTAGAAGATAATATTTGTATTTAAACTCACAGTATGTGTTGTCGTATTTTGCACGACAATTGTATTATTGAAGTTGTAGTTTGCTTTCTGTACCATGTATTTGGCGACTCAGAATGGGTGTTGTATACCTATTCTGGGGGCGTCACATAATTACTATTCAGTAAATGGTTAAATTGATAAATGTTAAAGTTAAGGGTGAAATATGATTTTTTTTTCAAAATAAGCAAGTGGTTATAAAATAATCATTGTTGTCGGGGAATATTCGTTTGGTCGTGGAATATTCTTTCTGTCGGGGAATATTCGTACGACGGCGCAGCTATTTGTGGGCCCCATAACAGAATAACTGTCGGGTGAAGAAAACGACAAATTTAAGTTTTTACAAATAACGGCGTAGTTGTTACCGTTAACACTGTTGGAATACCCGGTGGTTAAAATACAGTAATACGCGTTATTGCACAGTAGCACACGGTATTGCACAATATTTTTTGAAATTATTGATTCTTACGTAAGAAGGCACTACTCAATAATTGTTACAGTAATTACTGTTCAATATTTTATTTTATTGATTCAATAATTGCTACGTTGAAATTTTATATTATTGTTGTTCAATAATTGTCACTGCACAGTATTTCCCATTATCAGATCAATAATTCATATTATTTGAATAATATTATTAGATAACATTATTGGCAATGACTAGAAAGTTCTGTCTAAGGAGAGGTTTGGTCACCTAATTGCGCGCCAGTAAGGAGAAATCTTTATTAGAAAGCCCCCTCTTTCCTGGGAATGGCCTGGTTGTCATAAATGTGATTCTGTAATATTATTTGTGAATAATTAATTATTGATTCATATGATAAGAAAATATTTATTTTATGGGGATATAAATGAGGGATATATTTTTGTGGTTAAAAAATGAAGGAGTTAATGTTGAGATTTTTATCCGTATTTTTGTCGGAATGGAGGTATTAAAAATCAGGGTTTTTGAGATATTTTGCGAGGGTTATAATTTTTAATCCGACCCGGTGGATCGTGGTAATTTTTGGATATGTTATACATATATAAGTTGAGTATATGTCCACAAATTTTGAACCGTTAAAAATGAACGTATGATTTGTTATGAATTTTACGAGATGATTGGTTCAGAAATTGTTGAATTTTCAGAGTTTATCATTTTGGTGGAAAATTCTAGAATTGGTGGGCCCCACTTGTGGTTGGTGAAGAAATGTGCTGAATTATATTTCAAATGTGGTGGGTGGGAATAGTAGCAGGTAAAGCCATCAGGTTGCAGGTCAAACCTACCAAAATTTTCCTATAAATAGATGGCTAAGTTAGAATTGAAAATCACACCAGAAACATAAGCTTTCTCTCTTTCTCTCTCTATATTATGAAGCATATTTTGTGAGTTTTTAGATACTTGGTGAGTTGCTATTCATTAGTGCAAGTTTCCTTCAGCATCATATCCGATATCCAGTCAGAAGTACTGCTCTTTTGAGGTAAGGGATAGTAAGGGATAGTAAGGGATATTAAGGGATTTTAAGGGTTGTTATGATTTTCAGTTTCGTAATTTTTCTGACCTTCAAAAATTCTGGAAAAATTTGAAATGATATTTTGATGAGTTTTCTTGATTGTGTCCAAAAATGGTGATTTTTGGATGTATAGATTGAGAGTTATGAATTTTATGAGAAAAGACTATTTTAAAAGTAACCGCTTATAATTCCTTGTGGTTAACTCCAAAATTGATGAAATTTTTATTGGGAGTACATGTATATGATAGAAGTATACTCTGTAAATTTCAGAATTTTTAGACAAAAGTACAATTTTTGATAAATGTCTAAATATTCGGCTATTTTGGCCATATGAAAAATAGTAAATGACTTTTAAAAATTCTGAGAAAAATATATGTTCACTATGGGACTATATTATGCTAAATCTCAGAAAAGAAATATTTTTGGAACTGATTTGGTATTTTTCATGAAAATGGTCTAGTTATGAGTAAATGAATTAAATATGTTCTGTGAAGAAAGAAAATTGGAAAATAGAATTTTATGGCTTGAGAATCCTATATGAGGTATATGCAGTTTTTGATGAGGGTTTTGGTTATTGATGATGAAATTGTAAGAGTTGACATTTTATGATGATTAAATGCATTAATTAGTAAAGTGTAAACAATTAAAATAAATTATTTATAAATTTAAGTAATGTTATTCTTTCAATATCATTATACCAAAATATTGGTATAGATTTTATTGTGGAATTTCTATCTTTTGTGTCGGGGTTACTATTCATGAGTTACTATTCACGATTTACTATTCATGAGTTACGAATATTACTCTTGAGATTAAAACTATATGTTGATCATATTATTTTTATCATCATATATAATATTTTTATAACCCTGATGTTGAAATTCTCTTTCACTGGAGTGTAAAGATGGATAGATTATTGGTATGATCATGACTAGGGTTCTCTTTGGCCTGTAGTGCAAAGTTGAATTATGACTGGTATGATCATGACCATTGAATTTATAATTGAATATCTTAAGCTTAAGTGCAAAGGTGAATTGATCAACATGATTATAATTATTGTTTATATAAATTCTGAAATGATTATATATTTCTTTGAGATATTAATATATTTGGCCTGTAGTGCAAATATGAACTGTGATGAATATCTTTGGTCTGTAGTGCAAAAATGAATTATTGATGAATATCTTTGGCCTGTAGTGCAAAGATGAACTGTTGTTGAATATCTTTGGCCTGTAGTGCAAAGATGACATGTTGTTGAATATCTTGGCCAGTAGTGCAAAGACGAACAGATGTTGAGATGAACATGATCAACTGGTGATACAAATGAATATCTTTGGCCGTAGTGCAAAGATGAATTTATTAGTATGATTATGAACAGGAAATGTGATTTGGTGTAACCATGATCTTTGATGTTTTAGGTAAAGACAGGTGATGAAAATTATCTTCGTCTTGGATGAGAAGAGGAATTTAGAATCGTAATTATGATTATGAGTTATTTATATGATTGTGGACCAGAACTGTTGATTGATGTTACAGGGATAAAACATTGTTGGTGGATTTTTAACATGGAGAAGATAATAGACTTTATAGTCTATTTGACTCTTCTAATGGATTGCATGTTCCGCTGCAACTATGGTTAAAATTTTTTATCATCTACCATATGTTCTAAATCTCTGATTTATTATTGATGAAGACTATTGATAAATTATTTATCTTTAGTCATGATATTCTTTACTGAGCTAGTTGTGCTCACCCTTCTGTTCACAATTCCTTTCTGGTAATAAGAGTGTAGCTGGGTCGAGCGGGGGTAACAAGGGAATAAAACGGTGGTCATCATTTAGTAGTTATATTTGGTGAAGAAAATATAGGGTGAGGCGAACCCAACGTTGGAAGGGTGTTTTGTCACTATCATATAAGATGTCTAATGACATACAACCTCGTGTCATCATAAGACAGGGTTGTGCTCATCCACCTGTTGAGTATATCTACGAGCACTACCTATATAATCTTGGTATTTGTTTGAAGTATAATTCTTAATTAGAGACAGTAGAGATAATGATATGTCAAGAGAAGACTCACCATTGGGAAGAATATGATAGTAATCTTCTCGTTTTTCTTTGGGGTCTATTGGGTCAACCAAGGATAATTCTGTGGCCATATGATATCTATCATAACCTAGACGCGTGGCCTCCCATGTACGAAGGTTTCCTTGAACACTTCCCAAAGATTCTAATTTCTAGAACAGATTTTGACTATACCTTTATGTAAGGTGTCATTGTGAGGTGATGTCCACGGTTAAAACATGAGTCACATTTGGTATATATTTGTATCCAAACTCACAACATATGTGTTGTTGTATTTTGCACGATAATTATTGTAATAAAGTTGTAGTTGTTTTCTGTACCATGTATTTGACGACTCAGAATGGGTTGGATGGAATGGACCTATTTTGGGGTCGTTACACTTTAAATATGGACTGTCATATTAAAGTAAATCAATCTAGACCGTTCATGAGTTAGTTACTGTGACGCCGCCAAAATTAGGTATACATCACCCATTCTGAGTCGCCAGATACACATTATAAAAATCAAATACAAACTTCATTTATACAACTGTTGAACTGTCATGCAGAGTACGACAACAGTTAACTGTGAGTTTTAATACAATATTATCTCGTAGACAGTATCCAAACTCAAATTGTTACAATGCCATATAAAATACAGCAGCAAATATTTGAAGACCCCAAAGAAGAACGAGAAGATTACTATCATATTCATTCTAATGAGGTGCACTTTTGACGCTTTCAAAGTCGCTATTGTTGTTCACCAAAATCAATTATTAAGTGACGTATAAAATACGACACCCACATCTTAGGTCCTCAATACAATTATATATTGTACGTCATGTCATTTTAGAATGTATTGATAAACTTTGACAGTCTCGGACCATCACACTATTTCCCTGTTATTCCCGCTCGACCCAGCTATACTCTTATTACCTGAAAGGAGTTGTGAAGCGAAAAGGGTGAGCACAAATAGCCCAGTAAAGAATATCATGGCTAAGATAATTAATTTATCAACAGCCTTTATCAGAATAAATCAGAGATTTAGAACATATAGTAGATAATAAAAGTTTTCAACCATAATTGCAACGGAATCAACAATCTCTCAGAAGAGTCAAGTAGAACATAATGTCTACTATCTCCTCTAGATTAAAAGCCCATCGTTGATAATTTATTCCTGTAATACTCATCAACAGTTCTTTGTTATACCCAAGACAAATAGAACTTTCAACACTTGTCTTCACCTGAACCACCAAAGATCTTGGTGATCAAATATCTTGGTGATCTGCTTTATCTATGTTTCAGCTACAAGTGGTTTGGGTTCTCCCTTAAACTCCGGTGGTCCCAGCTCCTTAAACTGTTTAGTGGTGACCGCCTGAGAGTTTCCAGTATTTCCACCTACGTTGTGGACAGGAGCCGCTTTCACCTATTGTTGCATGAATTGCATAAAGCCTCTGAACATTTGATCATTCATCATTTGGTCAGTGTTGTTGTTTACATGAGGATTGTCACCTTCCTGATGCACATTATCCTGATTATTGATATGTGGTGAATCAACAGTCGCCTGTGCTCCATTGCTATTCTCATTCTTCAGATGCCATTTTCAGATACTGTCACAAAATAAAAGTTAATTGATATGTCATATAGTATCCTTATATTATGACCGACCAATTAAATACCATGCAAATAAACTTAGGTAGGTCATACTAGCGAAGAATTCTCCGTCTCTCCCCTCCTAGTTCTATCTCACATCTTAGCCAGGGATCATATCCCTAAGCTCTGATACCAACTGTGACGCCCCCAAAATTAGGTATACATCACCACATCTTGGGTCGTCAGATACAAAGTACAGAATACAAATATAACTTACTAATACAACTGTCGTGTACAATACGACAAAACATAAACTGTGAGTTTGAATACAAATATTATCTTCTAGAGAGTATTCATACTCAAAAGGAGTCCTCATTACATTTATTAACACACTATTACATAGAATAGTGAGGACTACTAACTAATACTATCATTCGAACCATCACTCCGTTTCCCGACTTGCCCCAGCTACGTTCTCATTTCCTGAAGAGAACAGTGAAAGAAAGGGTGAGCTCAACTAGCCCAGTAAGAAATATTATGACTAAGATAATGCAGAATAAATTATCATTAGCCTTCAATAATGTTAAACTGATAAAATATAATAGACATCAAGTTTAACTCCAGCGGAACAAGCAATCCATTAAAAGAGTCAAGTAAAAAATAAACTCTACTATCTTTTATGATTTAAAAGGTTTTTCAACACTGCTATCGCTGAGACTCAGCTTAATAAAATAATCCATATCATCGAATCACCCCTGCACTACGGCCAAGGATATTCGTATATTCATTAATGGTCATGATCATGCCAACAACTCTCCATCAATGCACTACGGGCCAATGAGGACTTTTACCACATCATTTATAACATTACGGTCATGATTATACCGAATAGTCCCTGGTCATAATCATACCAAGTCCATCTATGCACTACAGGCCACAGATGACTTTCAACATTTTATTAACATGAGGATGATGACAATGATATAAGAATTTAATAAAATAAGTTCAAGAATTAATTTATCCAAGAATTAACAACGTCCAAATTGTCAACATGATACTGCTTTGTGGAGTAAACTTCAAGACTGATCAGAAGAATATTTTCATGAATAGATACTAGATGAAGCGTAAATGTCAAGAATATTCCACTAATTTCATGGAGTATAGAAGTCAAAGTTTTAATCAACTGAGTATAATAAAGAATGGAATAACAAAAGAAATCACCATGCATGCGATAGACCGCACAGACAGGTTATTCTTAACAGAATAATAATAATAGAACCAGGTCCGGCGTAAACGCACAGACAGGATATTCCGACAGAATAATAAATAATAGAACCAGGTTCGGTGTAAACGCACAGACAGGATATTTCGACAGAATAATAAATAACAGTATAATAAATAATGGAACCAGGTCCGGTGTAAAACACACAGACAGAATATTCCGACAGAATAATAATAAAGACTGAACCAGGTCCGGTGTAAAACACACAGACAGGATATTCCAACAGAATAATAGAAGAATATCACCAAGTATAGGGTAGACCGCGTATACTGGTTATTCCAACAGAATAATAAAGAACAGAAGTTCTCTTCATGAATATAAAAGAAATAATATTCCCTACCTTAAAAGAACTGGATATTGGAAAAGTGAAGTAGCAGAATACTTTTATTCTCTCTCTCTTATTCTCTCTATACTTTCTCTCTCTATAGCTTGAATAAATTCGTGAAAAATAATGAAGCCCTAGGCCTCTATTTATAGAAAAACTGAGGGTGGCTCTTGGTCTTAACGAAGGGTCAAATGACTCTTGGTCTTAACGAAGGGTCAAATGACTCTTGGTAATATCGAAGGGACAACTAATATTGACGAAAGTAATTACTATTGACCAAGGTAAATACTATTGACGAAGGTAATTACAATTGACCAAGGTAAATACTATTGACCAAGGTAAATACTATTGACGAAGGTAATTACTATTGACCAAGGTAAATACTATTGACCAAGGTAAATACTATTGACGACGATAATTACTATTGACGACGGTAATTACTATTGACGAAGAGACTGTTAGATGATGACATATGGCCCCCAATAAAAATAACCAAACTTACCACAACGTCTCAATTATTGATTTAATAATATAACATATTATACAGATGATACTATGACAATAATTTAAGATATATGATGCAGCAATTACTGTAGCAATAATTGAGTATAGCTGAGTGACTTCTCACGTAAGCATCAAATTCAATACCGTGTGCTACTATGCAACCGCGCGTATTACTATACTTTTACTACCGGGTAGTTCATTTTTAACGGTAACACCTCAGTCGTTATTTTATAGAAAGATAATTTTTTGTCATTTTCTAACTACGACAATACTTCTGTTGTGGGGTCCACCAATTATTGTGCCGTCGTACAAATATTCCCCGACAAACAGAATATTCTCCGACCAAACGAATATTTTATAACAACTTGCTTACTTTGTAAAATTTATAAATATTACCCACAACTATAACATTATATCAAATTAACTCCATAATATTCAAAAATAATATTTATAGAAAATTTATCTTTATTTATAAAAGTTGGGGTCTTACAACCTCCCCTTCTTATGAAATTTCGCCCTCGAAATTAGGGTACATACCTGGTATGTCGAAAAGGTAAGGATACCTTGATTTCATTTCAGATTCTAATTCCCAGGTCATTTCCTCAACATCGTGGTTTATCCACAAAACTTTGACTTGAGGTATAACCTTAGAGCGTAGAATATGTTCCTTCTTATCCAAGATTTGAACAGGAACTTCTTCATACGTCAAATCCTCCGCTATTTCGTCCGGTTCTAACTCAATAATGTGGTTCGGGTCTTCCACATATTTGCGTAACATGGATATGTGAAAAACATTATGAACACAAGACATACTTGGCGGTAAAGCGAGTCTATAAGCCACAGTTCCTACTCGATCGAGGATTAAAAATGGACCGATGAATCGAGGATTGAGCTTTCCTCTCTTTCTAAATCTCGTAACTCCTTTCCATGGAGCAACACGTAAGAACACATGATCTCCTACATCAAATTCCACGTCCTTTCGATGAAGATCAGCATAACTCTTTTGTCGATCTTGTGAGGTTTTTATACGTTGTCGGATCGTTTGAATCTTTTCTGTAGTCATACGTACCAACTCCGGTCCCAACAACGTTGCTTCACCCACCTCATCCCAGCATACTGGAGAACGACATTTTCTTCCATACATTGCTTCGAATGGAGCCATGCCAATACTTGCTTGATAACTGTTGTTGTAGGAAAACTCCACCAATGGCAAGAACTTGTCCCAACTTCCTTGAAGTCAAAGACACAGAGTCTTAAATAAATCTTCTAGAGTTTGAATAGTCCTCTCTGATTGTCCGTCCGTCTGAGGATGATATGCCGAACTAAATCGTAAATCTGTGCCCATAGCTTTTTGTAAACTAACCCAAAATCGTGAAGTAAATCTTGGGTCTCGATCAGAAACTATGGATACTGGCATACTATGCAGTCTTACAATCTCGTTTATGTACATACGAGCAAGACGTTCAAGTGTATAAGTTTCTCGTATCGGTAAGAAATGAGCAGACTTGGTCAATCTATCAACAATGACCAAAATCGCATCAATACCTTGAGAAACCCTAGGAAGACCGGTAACGAAATCCATGGTAATGTGCTCCCACTTCCATTCTGGAATTTTAAGTGGTTGCAATGGACCTTTTGGTACTTGATGCTCCGCTTTAACTCGTTGACAAGTTAGACACCTTGAGATAAACAACGCTATCTCTCTCTTCATATTGCTCCACCAAAATGTATGACGAAGATCATGATACATTTTGGTACTTCCAGGATGGATTGCAAACGGTGTGTTGTGCGCCTCCATCATGATTTCATACTTTAAATCAGGGTTGTTAGGAACACAAAGTCTGGAGTTGACTCGAAGTATTCCTTCTTCATCGATTCTTGCTTCCGGTATAGAACCTTCTTGCACTTTCTTCCTCATACGCATCAGCTCCAGGTCTGCAGCTTGAGCAGCTTTAACTTTATCGATTAAAGTCGGTTCTACTCGTATATTCGCCATCATCACATGGGTCCCTGGAGTCTTTAACTCTATCTCCATCCTTTGCAAGTCACACAAAATGGGCCTTTGTGTTGACAATATTGCACTCGTACTTGCATATGATCTTCTACTCAATGCGTCAGCTACCACGTTCGCTTTTCCAAGATGGTATTGAATGGTATGATCATAATCTTTCAACAGTTCAAGCCAACGTCGTTGTCGCATGTTGAGTTCCTTTTGAGTGAAGAAATATTTGAGACTTTTATGATCCGTAAATGTGACGACCCCAAAATAGGTCCATTCCATCTAACCCATTCTGAGTCGCCAAATACATGGTACAGAAAACAACTACAACTTTATTACAACAATTGTCGTGCAAAATACAACAACACATACGCTGTGAGTTTGGATACAAAATATACCAAATGTGACTCATGTTCCAACCGTGGACATCACCTCACAATGACACCTTACATTAAGGTATAATTCAAAAACTGTTTTAGAAATTAGAATATTTGGGAAGTGCTCAAGGAAACCTTCGTACATGGAGGCCACGCGTCTAGGTTATGATAGATATCATATGGCCACAGAATTATCCTTGGTTGACCCAATAGACCCCAAAGAAAAACGAGAAGGTTACTATCATATTCTTCCCAATGGTGAGTGTAAGACCCCAACTTTTATAAATAAAGATGAATTTTCTATAAATATCATTTTTGAATATTATGGAGTTAATTTGATATAATGTTATAGTTGTGGGTAATATTTATAAATTTTGCAAAGTAAGCAAGTTGTTATAAAATATTCGTTTGGTCGGAGAATATTCTTTTTGTCGGGGAATATTCGTACGACGGCACAATCATTGGTGGACCCCACAACGGAATTATTGTCGGATGGAGAAAACGACAGAATTATCTTTCTATAAAAATAACGGCGGAAATTTTACCATTGTTACTGTTGAACTACTCGGTAGTAAAAGTACAGTAATACGTGTGGTTGCATAGTAGCACACGGTATTGATTATTAATGCTTATGTGAGAAGTCACTCAGTTTGATTCTATTATTGTCAGTTAATAATATGAATTATTTAGCGATAATGACGTTTTGTTTTATTCGTATTATTAACGTAATAAAACAGAAACATCTTTTTATATAAAACAAAATACTTTATTAAAGTTATTCTATAAATAGAATATATTTTATTTTATTTAAAAGATTTTTCTTTAAATATGGACCGTCAGATTAAAGTAATCAATCTGGACCGTTCATGGATTAGTTACTATGCATTCTATTTTTCTATAAATAGCAGCTCATTCCTTCATTATTTCTTACGAATTCACTGAACTCTAGAGAGAGAAACTATAGAGGGAAACTATAGAGAGAGAGAAGAAGAGTATTCTGCTACTTAACTACTTCCTTACTTCAGCTCTTCTTTAAAACGGTAAGGGGTATTATTCTTTTGTATTCATGAAGAGAATTTCTGTTATTCCATTTCTTATTATTCTGTTGGAATAACCTGTATATGCGGAATACCCTATACTTGGTGACATTCTTCTATTATTCTGTTGGAACATCCTGTCTGTGTGTTTTACACCGGACCTGGTTCCGTTTTTATTATTATTCTGTTGGAACATCCTGTCTGTGTGTTTTACACCGGACCTGGTTCCGTCTTTATTATTATTCTGTTGGAACATCCTGTCTGTGTGTTTTACACCGGACCTGGTTCCATTATTATACTGTTCTTTATTATTCTGTCGGAATATCCTGTCTGTGCGTTTACGCCGGACCTGGTTCCATTATTTATTATTCTGTCGGAATATCCTGTCTGTGCGTTTATGCCGGACCTGGTTCCATTATTTATTATTCTGTTGGAATAACCTGTTTGTGCGGTCTATCGCATGCATGGTGATTTTTTTTGTTATTCCATTCTTTATTGTACTCAGTTGGTTAAGTTTTGACTTCTATACTCCATGAAATTTGTGAAATATCCTTGATAATTGCGTTTCATCCAGTATCTATTCATGAAAATATTCTCCTAATCATTCTTGAATTTTACTCCACAAAGTAGTATCATGTTGACAATTTGGACGTTGTTAATTCTTGGATAAATTAATTCTTGAACTTGTTTTATTGAATTCTTATATCATTGTCATCATCCTCATGTTTATAAAATGTTGAAAGTCATCTGTGGCCTGTAGTGCATAGATGGACTTGGTATGATTATGACCAGGGATTATTCGGTGTAATCATGACCGTAATGTTACAAATGATGTGGTAAAAGTCCTCATTGGCCCGTAGTGCATTGATGGACAGTTGTTGGCATGATCATGACCATTAATGAATATACGAATATCCTTGGCCGTAGTGCAGGGGTGATTCGATGATGTGGATTATTTTATTAAGCTGAGTCTCAGCGATCAAAGTGTTGGAAAATCTTTTAAATCATAAAGATAGTAGAGTTTATTTTCTACTTGACTCTTTTAATGGATTGCTTGTTCCGCTACAGTTAAACTTGATGTCTATTATATTTTATCAGTTTAACATTGTTGAAGGCTAATGATAATTTATTCTGCATTATCTTAGTCATAATATTTCTTACTGGGCTAGTTGAGCTCACCCTTTCTTTCACTGTTCTCTTCAGGAAATGAGAACGTAGCTGGGGCAAGTCGGGGAACGGAGTGATGGTCCGAATGATAGTATTAGTTAGTAGTCCTCACTATTCTATGTAATGGTGTGTTAATAAATGTAATGAGGACTCCTTTTGAGTATGAATACTCTCTAGAAGATAATATTTGTATTCAAACTCACAGTTTATGTTTTGTCGTATTGTACACGACAGTTGTATTATTAAGTTGTATTTGTATTCTGTACTATGTATCTGACGACCCAAGATGGGTGATGTATACCTAATTTTGGGGGCGTCACAGTTGGTATCAGAGCTTAGGGATATGATCCCTGGCTAAGATGTGAGAATAGAACTAGGAGGGGAGAGACGGGGAATTCCTTCGCTAGTATGACATACCTAAGTTTATTTGCATGGTATTTAATTGGTCGGTCATAATATAAGGATAATATATGACATATCAATTAATTTTTATTTTGTGGCAGTATCTGAAAATGGCATCTGAGAATGTTGAGAATAGCAATGGAGCACAGACGACTGTTGATTCACCACATATCAATAATCAGGATAATGTGCATCAGGAAGGTGACAATCCTCATGCAAACAACAACACTGACCAAATGATGAATGATCAAATGTTCAGAGGCTTTATGCAATTCATGCAACAACAGGTGAAAGCGGCTCCTGTCCACAACGTAGGTGGAAATACTGGAAACTCTCAGGCGGTCACCGCTAAACAGTTTAAGGAGCTGGGACCACCGGAGTTTAAGGGAGAACCCAAACCACTTGTAGCTGAAACATGGATAAAGCAGATCACCAAGATATTTGATGTCTTGGGTTGCTCCGAGGAGCAAAAGGTTCCCTTTGCCGCCTTTATGTTGCGAGGAGAGGCAGATTACTGGTGGGAATCGATAAAGCGTACTCAACCTGCCGCACTGAAGATGTCTTGGGAGAAGTTTCAAGAGCTGTTTAACGACAAATACTTTCCCGAGAGTATTCGTCACATGAAGGAGGTGGAGTTCATCAAATTGGAGCAGAATAATATGACCGTGTCGCAGTACGAGGCAAAATTTGCGGAGTTATCCCGGTTTGCGTCCCACCTGGTGGATAATGAAGAAAGAATGACGCGGATGTTTTTAAGAGGTTTGAAGCCGGAGATACGTCAACATCTTGTTTCTCATAAACTGTGTTTGTATTCAGATGTTGTAAATAGGGCTCAGTTGGTGGAGCGCGATAACGAGATAACGCAACCAAAAGAGAGCAGCCGGCAAAATGATAATACCAGTGAGAGCAGTCATCGAAGCGGTGACAACAAGCGTGGAGGGAATCAACAGGCCAGAAATGGTAACCACTTCGGTGGTAATCAGGGCCAAAACAATAAGAATGGACATTTCAAGAAGAGGAGATTCAACAATGATGGAAAGACGTCAGCACCAGCACCTGTCGTTAAGGAAGGAGAACGACCACCTATCATATGTTTCAAATGCGGAGGGGAGGGGCACATCAGTCCAAACTGCGCGATGCCGTCCAAAGCATGTTATAATTGTGGAAGAGAAGGTCATTTAGCCCGATTTTGTCGTTTACCGAAGACAAATTCAGCTAGGATGGAGGCACCAAAGGCCGTCCCAGAAAAGTCAAAACCGGTTGTGCAAGGGAGAGCGTTTGTTGTGACCTCCCAGAACGCAAGGAACCCGAATGAGGTCATCACGGGTAAGCTTATCATAAACTCTAACGAAGTCTATACTTTATTTGATACCGGTTCAACCCATTCTTTTATTTCTCCTACTTGCGCTCATCGATTAAATTTGATTCCGGAGAAATTAGACTTTGACTTAGCAGTTGAAACTCCATTGGGAGAAACCTTCATTACATCCACGGTTTATAAGTCTTGTTTGGTTCAAGTTGGTACCCACACATTACCTGTCGATCTTATTTCATTAAAAATACTTGCATTTGACGTGATTCTAGGGATTGATTGGTTAACTACTCATCATGCAAAAATTGATTGTTTTCGTAAGGTTGTTAGCTTTCATATTCCTAATCGACCTATTATGCGAATTCAAGCAACCAAACCATTAAAATCAATCGCTGTCATCTCAAGCCATAAAGCTATTCGTTTATTGAAAAACGGATGTCAAGCTTTCTTAGCTCATGTCACAGATCTAAACAAAAATACGTCAGTTTTGAATGATATTTCTATTGTTAATAAATTCCCTGACGTATTCCCTGAAGAACTTCCTGGCCTACCCCCAGAGCGTGAAATTGAATTTTGTATCGACCTTGAACCCGGTACAAAACCCATTTCCAAAGCCCCATATCGAATGGCTCCTATTGAACTTCAGGAGTTAAAGACCCAACTGCAGGAATTGTTAGACATTGGTTTTATTCGTCCTAGTACTTCTCCTTGGGGTGCTCCTGTTCTGTTCGTGAAGAAGAAAGATGGAAGTATGCGACTTTGTATTGATTATCGGGAGTTGAATCATGTCACCATCAAAAACAGGTACCCATTGCCACGTATTGATGACCTGTTTGACCAGTTGCAAGGAGCACAATTCTTTTCAAAGATCGATCTTCGTTCTGGATATCATCAGCTGAAGGTTAGAACTGAGGATATTCCAAAGACGGCTTTTAGAACTCGGTACGGGCATTATGAATTCCTAGTCATGTCCTTTGGATTGACTAATGCTCCTGCTGCCTTCATGGATATGATGAACCGGGTATTCAAGGAATATTTGGATCACTTTGTGGTCGTCTTTATTGATGACATCCTTATTTATTCCAAAAGCCGTGAAGATCATGAGCAACACTTGAGGCTGGTACTCCAAAAGCTTCGTGAATACAAGCTTTATGCCAAGTTGAAGAAATGCGAGTTCTGGCTGGAGGAGGTAGCATTCCTTGGGCACGTAGTATCAAGTCGTGGAATATCGGTTGACCCGGCAAAGATTGAAGCTATTCAAAGCTGGGAGCAACCTAAATCAGTGACCGAGGTACGTAGCTTTCTTGGTTTAGCTGGTTATTATCGGAGATTCGTGGAAGGATTTTCTCGAATCGCTACTCCATTAACTCAGCTGACTCGGAAAGATACAAAGTTTGGTTGGAGCGAAGAATGTGAGCAGAGTTTTCAAGAACTCAAGAGGAGACTCATTTCAGCACCTGTTCTAACAATACCATCTGGCTCGGAGGGATTTGTCATCTACAGTGATGCTTCGAGCAAAGGGTTGGGATGTGTTCTCATGCAACATGGAAAAGTCATAGCCTATGCATCAAGACAACTCAAGGAATATGAGAGGAATTATCCTACTCATGATCTAGAGTTGGCAGCTGTTGTCTTTGCACTTAAAATTTGGAGGCATTACTTGTATGGGGAGAAAGTGGAGATCTTTACGGATCATAAAAGCCTCAAATATTTCTTCACTCAAAAGGAACTCAACATGCGACAACGACGTTGGCTTGAACTGTTGAAAGATTATGATCATACCATTCAATACCATCCTGGAAAAGCGAACGTGGTAGCTGACGCATTGAGTAGAAGATCATATGCGGGTACAAGTGCAATATTAACAACGCAAAGGCCCATTTTGTGTGACTTGCAAAGGATGGAGATAGAGTTGAAGACTCCAGGGACCCATGTGATGATGGCGAATATACGAGTAGAACCGACTTTAATCGATAAAGTTAAAGCTGCTCAAGCTACAGACCTGGAGCTGATGCGTATGAGGAAGAAAGTGCAAGAAGGTGTTATGCCGGAAGCAAGAATCGATGAAGAAGGAATACTTCGAGTCAACTCCAGACTTTGTGTTCCTAACAACCCTGATTTAAAGTATGAAATCATGATGGAGGCGCACAACACACCGTTTGCAATCCATCCTGGAAGTACCAAAATGTATCATGATCTTCGTCATACATTTTGGTGGAGCAATATGAAGAGAGAGATAGCGTTGTTTATCTCAAGGTGTCTAACTTGTCAACGAGTCAAAGCGGAGCATCAAGTACCAAAAGGTCCATTGCAACCACTTGAAATTCCAGAATGGAAGTGGGAGCACATTACCATGGATTTCGTTACCGGTCTTCCTAGGGTTTCTCAAGGTATTGATGCGATTTGGGTCATTGTTGATAGATTGACCAAGTCTGCTCATTTCTTACCGATACGAGAAACTTATACACTTGAACGTCTTGCTCGTATGTACATAAACGAGATTGTAAGACTGCATGGTATGCCAGTATCCATAGTTTCTGATCGAGACCCAAGATTCACTTCACGATTTTGGGTTAGTTTACAAAAAGCTATGGGCACGGAGTTACGATTTAGTTCAGCATATCATCCTCAGACGGACGGACAATCAGAGAGGACTATTCAAACTCTTGAAGATCTATTAAGACTCTGTGTCTTTGACTTCAAGGGAAGTTGGGACAAGTTCTTACCATTGGTGGAGTTTTCCTACAACAACAGTTATCAAGCAAGTATTGGCATGGCTCCATTCGAAGCATTGTATGGAAGAAAATGTCGTTCTCCAGTATGCTGGGATGAGGTGGGCGAAGCAACGTTGTTGGGACCGGAGTTGGTACGTATGACTACAGAAAAGATTCAAACGATCCGACAACGTATAAAAACCTCACAAGATCGACAAAAGAGTTATGCTGATCTTCATCGAAAGGACGTGGAATTTGATGTAGGAGATCATGTGTTCTTACGTGTTGCTCCATGGAAAGGAGTTACGAGATTTGGAAAGAGAGGAAAGCTAAATCCTCGATTCATCGGTCCATTTTTAATCCTCGATCGAGTAGGAACTGTGGCTTATAGACTCGCTTTACCGCCAAGTATGTCTCGTGTTCATAACGTTTTTCACATATCCATGTTACGCAAATATGTGGAAGACCCGAACCACATTATTGAGTTAGAACCGGACGAAATAGCGGAGGATTTGACGTATGAAGAAGTTCCTGTTCAAATCTTGGATAAGAAGGAACATATTCTACGCTCCAAGGTTATACCTCAAGTCAAAGTTTTGTGGAGAAACCACGATGTTGAGGAAATGACTTGGGAGTTAGAATCAGAAATGAAATCAAGGTATCCTTACCTCTTCGACATACCAGGTACGTACCCTAATTTCGAGGGCGAAATTTCATAAGAAGGGGAGGTTGTAAGACCCCAACTTTTATAAATAAAGATGAATTTTCTATAAATATCATTTTTGAATATTATGGAGTTAATTTGATATAATGTTATAGTTGTGGGTAATATTTATAAATTTTGCAAAGTAAGCAAGTTGTTATAAAATATTCGTTTGGTCGGAGAATATTCTTTTTGTCGGGGAATATTCGTACGACGGCACAATCATTGGTGGACCCCACAACGGAATTATTGTCGGATTGAGAAAACGACAGAATTATCTTTCTATAAAAATAACGGCGGAAATTTTACCATTGTTACTGTTGAACTACTCGGTAGTAAAAGTACAGTAATACGTGTGGTTGCATAGTAGCACACGGTATTGATTATTAATGCTTATGTGAGAAGTCACTCAGTTTGATTCAATTATTGTCAGTTAATAATATGAATTATTTAGCGATAATGACGTTTTGTTTTATTCGTATTATTAACGTAATAAAACAGAAACATCTTTTTATATAAAACAAAATACTTTATTAAAGTTATTCTATAAATAGAATATATTTTATTTTATTTAAAAGATTTTTCTTTAAATATGGACCGTCAGATTAAAGTAATCAATCTGGACCGTTCATGGATTAGTTACTATGCATTCTATTTTTCTATAAATAGCAGCTCATTCCTTCATTATTTCTTACGAATTCACTGAACTCTAGAGAGAGAAACTATAGAGAGAAACTATAGAGAGAGAGAAGAAGAGTATTCTGCTACTTAACTACTTCCTTATTCAGCTCTTCTTTAAAACGGTAAGGGATATTATTCTTTTTATTCATGAAGAGAATTTCTGTTATTCCATTTCTTTATTATTCTGTTGGAATAACCTGTATATGCGGAATACCCTATACTTGGTGACATTCTTCTATTATTCTGTTGGAACATCCTGTCTGTGTGTTTTACACCGGACCTGGTTCCGTTTTTATTATTATTCTGTTGGAACATCCTGTCTGTGTGTTTTACACCGGACCTGGTTCCGTCTTTATTATTATTCTGTTGGAACATCCTGTCTGTGTGTTTTACACCGGACCTGGTTCCATTATTTATTGTTCTTTATTCTGTCGGAATATCCTGTCTGTGCGTTTACGCCGGACCTGGTTCCATTATTTATTATTCTGTCGGAATATCCTGTCTGTGCGTTTACGCCGGACCTGGTTCCATTATTTATTATTCTGTTGGAATAACCTGTCTGTGCGGTCTATCGCATGCATGGTGATTTTTTTGTTATTCCATTCTTTATTGTACTCAGTTGGTTAAGTTTTGACTTCTATACTCCATGAAATTTGTGAAATATCCTTGATAATTGCGTTTCATCCAGTATCTTTTCATGAAAATATTCTTCTGATCATTCTTGAATTTTACTCCACAAAGCAGTATCATGTTGACAATTTGGACGTTGTTAATTCTTGGATAAATTAATTCTTGAACTTGTTTTATTGAATTCTTATATCATTGTCATCATCCTCATGTTTATAAAATGTTGAAAGTCATCTGTGGCCTGTAGTGCATAGATGGACTTGGTATGATTATGACCAGGGATTATTCGGTGTAATCATGACCGTAATGTTACAAATGATGTGGTAAAAGTCCTCATTGGCCCGTAGTGCATTGATGGACAGTTGTTGGCATGATCATGACCATTAATGAATATACGAATATCCTTGGCCGTAGTGCAGGGGTGATTCGATGATGTGGATTATTTTATTAAGCTGAGTCTCAGCGATCAAGTGTTGGAAAATCTTTTAAATCATAAAGATAGTAGAGTTTATTTTCTACTTGACTCTTTTAATGGATTGCTTGTTCCGCTACAGTTAAACTTGATGTCTATTATATTTTATCAGTTTAACATTGTTGAAGGCTAATGATAATTTATTCTGCATTATCTTAGTCATAATATTTCTTACTGGGCTAGTTGAGCTCACCCTTTCTTTCACTGTTCTCTTCAGGAAATGAGAACGTAGCTGGGACAAGTCGGGGTACGGAGTGATGGTCCGAATGATAGTATTAGTTAGTAGTCCTCACTATTCTATGTAATGGTGTGTTAATAAATATAATGAGGACTCTTTTTGAGTATGAATACTCTCTAGAAGATAATATTTGTATTCAAACTCACAGTTTATGTTTTGTCGTATTGTACCCGACAGTTGTATTATTAAGTTGTATTTGTATTCTGTACTATGTATCTGACGACCCAAGATGGGTGATGTATACCTAATTTTGGGGGCGTCACAGTGAGTCTTCTCTTGACTTATCATTATCTCCACTGTCTCTAATTGAGAATTATACTTCAAACAAACACCAAGATTATATAGGTAGTGCTTGTAGATATACTCGGAAAGCGGATGTGCACAATCATGTCTTATGATGACACGTGGTTGTATGTCGTTAGACATCTTGTATGATAGTGGCAAAACACCCTTCCAACGTTGGGTTAGCCTCACCCTATTTTCTTCACCAAATATAACTACTAAATGATGACCACCGTTCTATTCCCTTGTTACCCTCGCTCGACCCAGCTACACTCTTATTACCTGAAAGGAATTGTGAAGCAAAAGGGTGAGCACAACTAGCTCAGTAAAGAATATCATGACTAAAGATAAATAAATTATCAATAGCCTTCAACAGTAATAAATCAGAGATTTAGAACATATGGTAGATGATAAAACTTTTCAACCATAGTTGCAGCGGAACGAGCAATCCATTAGAAGAGTCAAATAGACTATAAAGTCTATTATCTTCTCCATGTTAAAAATCCATCAACAATGTTTTATCCCTGTAACATCAATCAACAATTCTGGTCCACAATCATATGAATAACACATAATCATAACTGTAGTTCTAAATTTCTCTTCTCATCCAGGACGAAGATAATTTTCATCACCTATCTTTACCTGAAACATCAAAGATCATGGTTACACCAAATCACATTTCCTGTTCATAATCATACTAATAACTTCATCTTTGCAATACGGCCAAAGATATTCATTTGTATCAGCAGTTGGTCATGTTTATCTCAACATCTGTTCATCTTTGCACTACTGACCAAAGATATTCAACAACATGTCATCTTTGCACTACGGGCCAAAGATATTCATTAACAATTCATCTTTGCACTACAGGCCAAAGATTCATCAATATTTCATCTTTGCACTACAGGCCAAAGATATTAATATCTCAAAGAAATATATAATCATTTCAGAATTTATATAAACAATAATTATAACCATGTTGATCAATTCACCTTTGCACTTAAGCTAAAGATATTCACTTATAAATTCAATGGTCATGATCATACCAGTCACAATTCAACTTTGCACTACATGCCAAAGAGAACCCTAGTCATGATCATACCAATAATCTACCCATCTTTACACTCTAGTGAAAGAGAATTTCAACATCAGGGTTATAAAAATGTTATATATGATAATAAAATCAATATAATCAATACATAGTTTTAATCTCAAGAGTAATATTCATAACTCAACTATAATTTGGTTAGAAAAAGAAACCAATTTTTATCGTGAATAGTAACTCGTGAATAGTAACTCATGAATAGTAACTCGTGAATAGTAACTCATAAATAGTAAACTCGACACAAAAAGGTAGAAATTCCACAATAAAATCCATACCAGTATTTCGGTATAATGATATTGAAAGAATAATATTTCTTAAGCTTATAAACAATTTATTTAAATTGTTTACACTTTACTAAATAATGCATTTAATCATTCTAAAATACCAAACTCATAAGATTTTATCACCAATAATCAAAACCCTCATCAAAAATCTGCATATACCTCATATAGGATTCTCAAGCCATAAAATCCTATTTTCCAATTTTCTTACTTCACATAACATATTTAATTCATTTACTCATAACTAGTCCATTTTCATGAAAAATACCAAATCAGTTCCAAAAATATTTTTTTTCTGGGATTTAGCATAATATAGTCCCATATTGAACATATATTTTTCTCATAATTTTTAAAACTCATTTACTATTTTTCATATGGCCAAAATCACCGAATATTTAGACATTTATCAAAAATTGTACTTTTATCCAAAAATTCTGAAATTTACAGAGTATACTTCTATCATATACATGTATTCCCAATAAAAATTTCATCAATTTTGGAGTTAACCACAAGGAATTATAAGCGATTACTTTTAAAATAGTCTTTTCCATAAAATTCATAACTCTCAATCTATACATCCAAAAATCACCATTTTTGGACACAATCAATAAAACTCATCAAAATATCATTTCAAATTTTTCCAGAATTTTTGAAGTTCAGAAAAATTACGAAACTGAAAATCATAACAACCCTTAAAATCCCTTACTATCCCTTACTATCCCTTACAATCCCTTACCTCAAAAGAGCAGTACTTCTGATCGGTGTAAGGCTGAAGGAAACTTGCACTGATGAATAGCAACTCACCAAGTATCTAAATACTCACAAAATATGCTTCATAATATAGAGAGAGAAAGAGAGAAAGCTTATGTTTCTGGTGTGATTTTCAATTCTAACTTAGCCCTGTATTTATAGGAAAATTTTGGTAGGTTTGACCTGCAACCTGATGGCTTTACCTGCTACTATTTCCACCCACCACATTTGAAATATAATTCAGCACATTTCTTCACCAACCACAAGTGGGGCCCACCAATTCTAGAATTTTCCACCAAAATGATAAACTCCGAAAATTCAACAATTTCTGAACCAGTCATCTCATAAAATTCATAATAAATCATACGTTCATTTTTAACGGTTCAAAATTTGTGGACATATACTCAACTTATATATGTATAACATATCCAAAAATTACCACGATCCAACGGTCGGATTAAAAATTATAACCCCCGCAAAATATCTCAAAAACCCTAATTTGATTTTCAATACCTCCATTCCGACAAAAATACAGATAAAACACCTCAACATTAACTCCTTCATTTTTAACCACAAAAATATATCCCTCATTTATATCCACATAAAATAAATATTTCCTTATCATATGAATCAATAATTAATTATTCACAAATAATATTACAGAATCACATTTATGACAACCAGGCCGTTCCCAGGAAAGAGGGGGCTTTCCAATAAGGATTTCTCCTTACTAGCGCGCAATTAGATGACCAAACCTCTCCTTAGACAGAACTTTCTAGACATTGCCAATAATGCTATCTAATAATATTATTCAAATAATATGAATTATTGATCTGATAATGGAAAATACTGTGCAACAACAATTATTGAAACAACAATAATATAAAATATCAACGCAGCAATTATTGAATCAATAAAATAAAATATTGAACAGTAATTACTGTAACAATTATTGAGTAGTGCCTTCTTACGTAAGAATCAATAATTTCAAAAATACTATGCAATACCGTGTGCTACTGTGCAATAACGCGTATTACTGTATTTTAACCACCGGGTATTCCAACAGTGTTAACGGTAACAACTACGCCGTTATTTGTAAAAACTCAAATTTGTCATTTTCTTCACCCGACAGTTATTCGTTATGGGGCCCACAAATAGCTACGCCGTCGTACGAATATTCCCCGACAGAAAGAATATTCCACGACCAAACGAATATTCCCCGACAACAATGATTATTTTATAACCACTTGCTTATTTTGAAAAAAAATTCACATATCACCCTTAACTTTAATATTTATCAATTTAACCATTTACTGAATAGTAATTATAAGAAAAATTGAATACTTTTATTTCATAAAATTCGGGGTCTTACAATCTCCCCTCCTTATGAAATTTCGTCCCCGAAATTTACGTACCTGGTATTTCAAAAAGTTGAGAATACCTTGTTTTCATTTCAGATTCCATCTTCCTATCATCATAATTTCTCCATTGCTCATCTCCTGTATTTCAAATATCATTCTAGAATACAGCTTCAAAACAAAGGTTAATTTAACAAATTAACATATCACATAATATCTCAATATTATGACTGACCAACAAATAAGCTTAGGTAGGACACACTAGCGAAGGATTTACTCATCTCTCCCCTCCTAGTTATATTTCCCGATCTCTACCAGAGATCATATCCCTAAGCTCTGATACCACCTGTGACGACCCCAAAATAGGTCCATTCCATCCAACCCATTCTGAGTCGCCAAATACATGGTACAGAAAACAACTACAACTTTATTACAATAATTGTCGTGCAAAATACAACAACACATACGCTGTGAGTTTGGATACAAATATATACCAAATGTGACTCATGTTCCAACCGTGGACATCACCTCACAATGACACCTTACATTAAGGTATATTCAAAAACTGTTTTAGAAATTAGAATATTTGGGAAGTGCTCAAAGAAACCTTCGTACATGGGAGGCCACGCGTCTAGGTTATGATAGATATCATATGGCCACAGAATTATCCTTGGTTGACCCAATAGACCCCAAAGAAAAACGAGAAGGTTACTATCATATTCTTCCCAATGGTGAGTCTTCTCTTGACTTATCATTATCTCCACTGTCTCTAATTGAGAATTATACTTCAAACAAACACCAAGATTATATAGGTAGTGCTTGTAGATATACTCAGCAAGTGGATGAGCACAATCATGTCTTATGATGACACGAGGTTGTATGTCGTTAGACATCTTGTATGATAGTGGCAAAACACCCTTCCAACGTTGGGTTCGCCTCACCCTATTTTCTTCACCAAATATAACTACTAAATGATGACCACCATTTTATTCCCTTGTTACCCTCGCTCGACCCAGCTACACTCTTATTACCTGAAAGGAATTGTGAAGCAAAAGGGTGAGCACAACTAGCTCAGTAAAGAATATCATGACTAAAGATAAATTAAATTATCAATAGCCTTCATCAATAATAAATCAGAGATTTAGAACATATGGTAGATGATAAAAATTTTTAACCATAGTTGCAGCGGAACGAGCAATCCATTAGAAGAGTCAAATAGACTATAAAGTCTATTATCTTCTCCATGTTAAAAATCTACCAACAATGTTTTATCCCTGTAACATCAATCAACAGTTTTGGTCCACAATCATATGAATAACTCATAATCATAATTGTGGTTCTAAATTCCTCTTCTCATCCAAGACGAAGATAATTTTCATCACCTATCTTTACCTGAAACATCAAAGATCATGGTTACACCAAATCACATTTCCTGTTCATAATCATACTAATAACTTCATCTTTGCACTACGTCCAAAGATATTCATTTGTATCACCAGTTGGTCATGTTCATCTCAACATCTGTTCATCTTTGCACTACTGGCCAAAGATATTCAACAACATGTCATCTTTGCACTACGGGCCAAAGATATTCATCAACAATTCATCTTTGCACTACAGGCCAAAGATATTCATCAATATTTCATCTTTGCACTACAGGCCAAAGATATTAATATCTCAAAGAAATATATAATCATTTCAGAATTTATATAAACAATAATTATAACCATGTTGATCAATTCACCTTTGCACTTAAGCTAAAGATATTCACTTATAAATTCAATGGTCATGATCATACCAGTCACAATTCAACTTTGCACTACATGCCAAAGAGAACCCTAGTCATGATCATACCAATAATCTACCCATCTTTACACTCTAGTGAAAGAGAATTTCAACATCAGGGTTATAAAAATGTTATATATGATAATAAAATCAATATAATCAATACATAGTTTTAATCTCAAGAGTAATATTCATAACTCAACTATAATTTGGTTAGAAAAAGAAACCAATTTTTATCGTGAATAGTAACTCGTGAATAGTAACTCATGAATAGTAACTCGTGAATAGTAACTCATAAATAGTAAACTCGACACAAAAAGGTAGAAATTTCACAATAAAATCCATACCAGTATTTTGGTATAATGATATTGAAAGAATAATATTTCTTAAGCTTATAAACAATTTATTTAAATTGTTTACACTTTACTAAATAATGCATTTAATCATTCTAAAATACCAAACTCATAAGATTTTATCACCAATAATCAAAACCCTCATCAAAAATCTGCATATACCTCATATAGGATTCTCAAGCCATAAAATCCTATTTTCTAATTTTCTTACTTCACATAACATATTTAATTCATTTACTCATAACTAGTCCATTTTCATGAAAAATACCAAATCAGTTCCAAAAATATTTTTTTTCTGGGATTTAGCATAATATAGTCCCATATTGAACATATATTTTTCTCATAATTTTTAAAACTCATTTACTATTTTTCATATGGCCAAAATCACCGAATATTTAGACATTTATCAAAAATTGTACTTTTGTCCAAAAATTCTGAAATTTACAGAGTATACTTCTATCATACACATGTATTCCCAATAAAAATTTTATCAATTTTGGAGTTAACCACAAGGAATTATAAGCGATTACTTTTAAAATAGTCTTTTCCCATAAAATTCATAACTCTCAATCTATACATCCAAAAATCACCATTTTTGGACACAATCAATAAAACTCATCAAAATATCATTTCAAATTTTTCCAGAATTTTTGAAGTTCAGAAAAATTACGAAACTGAAAATCATAACAACCCTTAAAATCCCTTACTATCCCTTACTATCCCTTACAATCCCTTACCTCAAAAGAGCAGTACTTCTGATCGGTGTAAGGCTAAAGGAATCTTGCACTGATGAATAGCAACTCACCAAGTATTTAAATCCTCACAAAATATGCTTCATAATATAGAGAGAGAAAGAGAGAAAGCTTATGTTTCTGGTGTGATTTTCAATTCTAACTTAGCCCTCTATTTATAGGAAAATTTTGGTAGGTTTGACCTGCAACTTGATGGCTTTACCTGCTACTATTCCCACCCACCATATTTGAAATATAATTCAGCACATTTCTTCACCAATCACAAGTGGGGCCCACCAATTCTAGAATTTTCCACCAAAATGATAAACTCTGAAAATTCAACAATTTCTGAACCAGTCATCTCATAAAATTCATAATAAATCATACGTTCATTTTTAACGGTTCAAAATTTGTGGACATATACTCAACTTATATATGTATAACATATCCAAAAATTACCACGATCCAACGGTCGGATTAAAAATTATAACCCCCGCAAAATATCTCAAAAACCCTAATTTGATTTTTAATACCTCCGTTCCGACAAAAATACAGATAAAAACCTCAATATTAACTCCTTCATTTTTAACCACAAAAATATATCCCTCATTTATATCCACATAAAATAAATATTTCCTTATCATATGAATCAATAATTAATTATTCACAAATAATATTACAGAATCACATTTATAACAACCAGGCCGTTCCCAGGAAAGAGGGGGCTTTCCAATAAGGATTTCTCCTTACTAGCGCGCAATTAGATGACCAAACCTCTCCTTAGACAGAACTTTCTAGACATTGCCAATAATGCTATCTAATAATATTATTCAAATAATATGAATTATTGATCTGATAATGGAAAATACTGTGCAACAACAATTATTGAAACAACAATAATATAAAATATCAACGCAGCAATTATTGAATCAATAAAATAAAATATTGAACAGTAATTACTGTAACAATTATTGAGTAGTGTCTTCTTACGTAAGAATCAATAATTTCAAAAATACTATGCAATACCGTGTGCTACTGTGCAATAACGCGTATTACTGTATTTTAACCACCGGGTATTCCAACAATATTAACGGTAACAACTACGCCGTTATTTGTAAAAACTCAAATTTGTCATTTTTTTCACCCGACAGTTATTCGTTATGGGGCCCACAAATAGCTACGCCGTCGTACGAATATTCCCCGACAGAAAGAATATTCCACGACCTAAACGAATATTCCCCGACAACAATGATTATTTTATAACCACTTGCTTATTTTGAAAAAAAATTCACATATCACCCTTAACTTTAATATTTATCAATTTAACCATTTACTGAATAGTAATTATAAGAAAAATTGAATACTTTTATTTCATAAAATTCGGGGTCTTACAGTAAAGATCTCCACCTTCTCCCCATACAAGTAATGCCTCCAAATTTAACTGCAAAGACAACAGCTGCCAACTCTAGATCATGAGTAGGATAATTCCTCTCATATTCTTGAGTTGTCTTGATGCATAGGCTATGACTTTTCCATGTTGCATGAGAACGCATCCCAACCCTTTGCTCGAAGCATCACTGTAGATGACAAATCCTTCCGAGTCAGATGGTATTGTTAGAACAGGTGCTGAAATGAGTCTTCTCTTGAGTTCTTGAAAACTCTGCTCACATTCTTCGCTCCAACCGAACTTTGTATCTTTCCGAGTCAGCTGAGTTAATGGAGTAGCGATTCGAGAAAATCCTTCCACGAATCTCTGATAATGACCAGCTAAACCAAGAAAGCTACGTACTTCGGTCACTGATTTAGGTTGCTCCCAGCTTTGAATAGCTTCAATCTTTGTCGGGTCAACCGATATTCCACGACTTGATACTACGTGCCCAAGGAATGCTACCTCTTCCAGCCAGAACTCGCATTTCTTCAACTTGGCATAAAGTTTGTATTCACGAAGCTTTTGGAGTACCAGCCTTAAGTGTTGCTCATGATCTTCACGGCTTTTGGAATAAACAAGGATGTCATCGATAAAGACGACCACAAAGTGATCTAAATATTCCTTGAATACCCTGTTCATCATATCCATGAAGGCAGTAGGAGCATTAGTCAATCCAAAAGACATAATAAAGAATTCATAATGCCCATACCGAGTTCTGAAGGCAGTCTTTGGAATATCCTCAGTTCTAACCTTCAACTGATGATATCCAGAACGAAGATCAATCTTTGAAAAGAATTGTGCTCCTTGCAACTGGTCAAACAGGTCATCAATACGTGGCAATGGGTACCTATTTTTGATGGTGACATGATTCAACTCCCGATAATCAATACAAAGTCGCATACTCCCATCTTTCTTCTTCATGAACAGAACAGGAGCACCCCAAGGAGAAGTACTAGGACGAATAAAACCAATGTCTAACAATTCCTGCAGTTGGGTCTTTAACTCCTGAAGTTCAATAGGAGCCATTCGATATGGGGCTTTGGAAATGGGTTTTGTACCGGGTTCAAGGTCGATACAAAATTCAATTTCACGCTCTGGGGGTAGGCCAGGAAGTTCTTCGGGAAATACGTCAGGAAATTTATTAACAACAGAAATATCATTCAAAGCTGACGTATTTTTGTTTAGATCTGTGACATGAGCTAAGAAAGCTTGACATCCGTTTTTCAATAAACGAATAGCTTTATGGCTTGAGATGACAACGATTGATTTTAATGGTTTGGTAGCTTGAATTCGCATAATAGGTCGATTAGGAATATGAAAGCTAACAACCTTACGAAAATAATCAATTTTTGCATGATGAGTAGTTAACCAATCAATCCCTAGAATCACGTCAAATGCAAGTATTTTTAATGAAATAAGATCGACAGGTAATGTGTGGGTACCAACTTGAACCAAACAAGACTTATAAACCGTGGATGTAATGAAGGTTTCTCCCAATGGAGTTTCAACTGCTAAGTCAAAGTCCAATTTCTCCGGAATCAAATTTAATCGATGAGCACAAGTAGGAGAAATAAAAGAATGGGTAGAACCGGTATCAAATAAAGTATAGACTTCGTTAGAGTTTATGATAAGCTTACCCGTGATGACCTCATTCGGGTTCCTTGCTCTCTGGGAGTTCGCAACAAACGCTCTCCCTTGCACAACCGATTTTGACTTTTCTAGGACGGCCTTTGGTGCCTCCATCCTAGCTGAATTTGTTTTTGGTAAACGACAAAATCGGGCTAAATGACCTTCTCTTCAACAATTATAACATGCTTTAGACGGCATCGCGCAGTTTGGACTGATGTGCCCCTCCCCTCCGCATTTGAAACATATGATAGGTGGTTGTTCTCCTTCCTTAACGACAGGTGCTGGTGCTGACGTCTTTCCATCATTGTTGAATCTCCTCTTCTTGAAATGCCTATTCTTATTGTTTTGGCCCTGATTACCACCGAAGTGGTTACCATTTCTGGCCTGTTGATTCCTTCCACGCTTGTTGTCACCGCTTCGATGACTGGTTTCACTGGTATTATCATTTTGCCGGCTGCTCTCTTTTGGTTGCGTTGTCTCGTTATCGCGCTCTACCAACTGAGCCCTATTTACAACATCTGAATACAAACACAGTTTATGAGAAACAAGGTGTTGACGTATCTCCGGCTTCAAACCTCTTAAAAACATCCGCGTCATTCTTTCTTCATTATCCACCAGGTGAGACGCAAACCGGAATAACTCCGCAAATTTTGCCTCGTACTGCGACACGGTCATATTATTCTGCTCCAATTTGATGAACTCCACCTCCTTCATGTGACGAATACTCTCGGAAAAGTATTTATCGTTAAACAGCTCTTGGAACTTCTCCCAAGACATCTTCAGTGCGACAGGTTGAGTACGCTTTATCGATTCCCACCAGTAATCTGCCTCTCCTCGCAACATAAAGGCGGCAAAGGGAACGTTTTGCTCCTCGGAGCAACCCAATACATCAAATATCTTGGTGATCTGCTTTATCCATGTTTCAGCTACAAGTGGTTTGGGTTCTCCCTTAAACTCCGGTGGTCCCAGCTCCTTAAACTGTTTAGCGGTGACCGCCTGAGAGTTTCCAGTATTTCCACCTACGTTGTGGACAGGAGCCGCTTTCACCTGTTGTTGCATGAATTGCATAAAGCCTCTGAACATTTGATCATTCATCATTTGGTCAGTGTTGTTGTTTACATGAGGATTGTCACCTTCCTGATGCACATTATCCTGATTATTGATATGTGGTGAATCAACAGTCGCCTGTGCTCCATTGCTATTCTCAACATTCTCAGATGCCATTTTCAGATACTGTCACAAAATAAAAGTTAATTGATATGTCATATAGTATCCTTATATTATGACCGACCAATTAAATACCATGCAAATAAACTTAGGTAGGTCATACTAGCGAAGGAATTCCCCGTCTCTCCCCTCCTAGTTCTATTCTCACATCTTAGCCAGGGATCATATCCCTAAGCTCTGATACCAACTGTGACGCCCCCAAAATTAGGTATACATCACCCATCTTGGGTCGTCAGATACAAAGTACAGAATACAAATACAACTTACTAATACAACTGTCGTGTATAATATGACAAAACATAAACTGTGAGTTTGAATACAAATATTATCTTCTAGAGAGTATTCATACTCAAAAGGAGTCCACATTACATTTATTAACACACTATTACATAGAATAGTGAGGACTACTAACTAATACTATCATTCGAACCATCACTCCGTTTCCCGACTTGCCCCAGCTACGTTCTCATTTCCTGAAGAGAACAGTGAAAGAAAGGGTGAGCTCAACTAGCCCAGTAAGAAATATTATGACTAAGATAATGCAGAATAAATTATCATTAGCCTTCAACAATGTTAAACTGATAAAATATAATAGACATCAAGTTTAACTGCAGCGGAACAAGCAATCCATTAAAAGAGTCAAGTAGAAAATAAACTCTACTATCTTTTATGATTTAAAAGGTTTTTCAACACTGCTATCGCTAAGACTCAGCTTAATAAAATAATCCACATCATCAAATCACCCCTGCACTACGGCCAAGGATATTCGTATATTCATTAATGGTCATGATCATGCCAACAATTGTCCATCAATGCACTACGGGCCAATGAGGACTTTTACCACATCATTTGTAACATTACGGTCATGATTATACCGAATAGTCCCTGGTCATAATCATACCAAGTCCATCTATGCACTACAGGCCACAGATGACTTTCAACATTTTATAAATATGAGGATGATGACAATGATATAAGAATTCAATAAAACAAGTTCAAGAATTAATTTATCCAAGAATTAACAACGTCCAAATTGTCAACATGATATTGCTTTGTGGAGTAAACTTCAAGACTGATCAGGAGAATATTTTCATGAATAGATACTAGATGAAGCGCAAATGTCAATAATATTTCACTAATTTCATGGAGTATAGAAGTCAAAGTTTTACTCAACTGAGTATAATAAAGAATGGAATAACAAAAGAAATCACCATGCATGCGATAGACCGCACAGACAGGTTATTCTTAACAGAATAATAATAATGGAACCAGGTCCGGCGTAAACGCACAGACAGGATATTCCGACAAAATAATAAATAATGGAACCAGGTTCGGCGTAAACGCACAGACAGGATATTCCGACAGAATAATAAATAAGAGTATAATAAATAATGGAACCAGGTCCGGTGTAAAACACACAGACAGGATATTCTGACAGAATAATAATAAAGACGGAACCAGGTCCGGTGTAAAACACACAGACATGATATTCCAACAGAATAATAGAAGAATATCACCAAGTATATGGTAGACCGCGTATACTGGTTATTCCAACAGAATAATAAAGAACAGAAGTTCTCTTCATGAATATAAAATAAATAATATTCCCTACCTTAAAAGAACTGGATATTGGAAAAGTGAAGTAGCAGAATATTTTTATTCTCTCTCTCTCTCTCTTATTCTCTCTATACTTTCTCTCTCTATAGCTTGAATGAATTCGTGAAAAATAATGAAGCCCTAGGCCTCTATTTATAGAAAAACTGAGGGTGGCTCTTGGTGTAAGACCCCGAATTTTATGAAATAAAATTATTCAATTTTTCTATTTAGTAAATGGTTAAATTGATAAAAGTTTAAAGTTATGGGTGAAATATGAATTTTTTTTTTAAAATAAGCAAGTGGTTATAAAATAATCATTGTTGTCGGGGAATATTCGTTTGGTCGTGGAATATTCTTTCTGTCGGGGAATATTCGTACGACGGCGCAGCTATTTGTGGGCCCCATAACAGAATAACTGTCGGGTGAAGAAAACGACAAATTTGAGTTTTTACAAATAACGGCGTAGTTGTTACCGTTTACACTGTTGGAATAGCCGGTGGTTAAAATACAGTAATACGCGTTATTGCACAGTAGCACACGGTATTGCATAGTATTTTTGAAATTATTGATTCTTACGTAAGAAGGCACTACTCAATAATTGTTACAGTAGTTACTGTTCAATATTTTATTTTATTGATTCAATAATTGTTGCGTTGATATTTTATATTATTGTTGTTCAATAATTTTAGATGCACAGTATTTTCCTTTATCAGATCAATAATTCATATTATTTGAATAATATTATTAGATAACATTATTGACAATGTCTAGAAAGTTCTGTCTAAGGAGAGGTTTGGTCATTTAATTGCGCGCCAGTAAGAAAAAAATTCTTATTGGAAAGCCCCCTCTTTCCTGAGAACGGCCTGGTTGTCATAAATGTGATTCTATAATATTATTTATGAATAATTAATTATTGATTCATATGATAAGGAAATATTTATTTTATGTAGATATAAACGAGGGATATATTTTTGTGGTTAAAAATGAAGGAGTTAATGTTGAGGTTTTTATCAGTATTTTTGTCGAAATGGAGGTATTAAAAATCAGGGTTTTTGAGATATTTTGCGGGGGTTATAATTTTTAATCCGACCGTTGGATCGTGGTAATTTTTGGATATGTTATACATATATAAGTTGAGTATATGTCCACAAATTTTGAACCGTTAAAAATGAACGTATGATTTATTATGAATTTTACGAGATGACTGGTTCAGAAATTGTTGAATTTTTAGAGTTTATCATTTTGGTGGAAAATTCTAGAATTGGTGGGCCCCACTTGTGGTTGGTGAAGAAATGTGCTGAATTATATTTTAAATGTGGTGGGTGGGAATAGTAGCAGGTAAAGCCATCAGGTTGCAGGTCAAACCTACCAAAATTTTCCTATAAATAGAGGGCTAAGTTAGAATTGAAAATCACACCAGAAACATAAGCTTTCTCTCTTTCTCTCTCTATATTATGAAGCATATTTTGCAAGTTTTTAGATACTTGGTGAGTTTCTATTCATCAGTGCAAGTTTCCTTCTGCATCATATCCGATATCCAGTCAGAAGTACTGCTCTTTTGAGGTAAGGGATAGTAAGGGATTGTAAGGGATAGTAATGGATTTTAAGGGTTGTTATGATTTTCAGTTTCGTAATTTTTCTGATCTTCAAAAATTCTGGAAAAATTTGAAATGATATTTTGATGAGTTTTCTTGATTGTGTCCAAAAATGGTGATTTTTGGATGTATAGATTGAGAGTTATGAATTTTATGAGAAAAGACTATTTTAAAAGTAACAGCTTATAATTTCTTGTGGTTAACTCCAAAATTGATGCAATTTTTATTGGGAGTACATGTATATGAAAGGAGTACACTCTGTGAATTTCAGAATTTTTAGATAAAAGTACAATTTTTGATAAATGTCTAAATATTCGGCTATTTTGGCCATATGAAAAATAGTAAATGACTTTTAAAAATTCTGAGAAAAATATATGTTCACTATGGGACTATATTATGCTAAATCCCAGAAAAGAAATATTTTTGGAACTGATTTGGTATTTTTCATAAAAATGGTCTAGTTATGAGTAAATGAATTAAATATGTTTTGTGAAGAAAGAAAATTGAAAAATAGGATTTTATGGCTTGAGAATCCTATATGAGGTATATGCAGATTTTTGATGAGGGTTTTGGTTATTGATGATGAAATTGTAAGAGTTGGCATTTTATGATGATTAAATGCATTAATTAGTAAAGTGTAAACAATTAAAATAAATTGTTTATAAATGTAAGTAATGTTATTCTTTCAATATCATTATACCGAAATATTGGTATGGATTTTATTGTGGAATTTCTATCTTTTGTGTCGGGATTACTATTCATGAGTTACTATTCACGATTTACTATTCATGAGTTACGAATATTACTCTTGAGATTAAAACTATATGTTGATCATATTATTTTTATCATCATATATAACATTTTTATAACCCTGATGTTGAAATTCTCTTTCACTGGAGTGTAAAGATGGATAGATTATTGGTATGATCATGACTAGGGTTCTCTTTGGCCTGTAGTGCAAAGTTGAATTGTGACTGGTATGATCATGACCATTGAATTTATAATTGAATATCTTAAGCTTAAGTGCAAAGGTGAATTGATCAACATGGTTATAATTATTGTTTATATAAATTCTGAAATGATTATATATTTCTTTGAGATATGAATATATTTGGCCTGTAGTGCAAATATGAATTGTTGATGAATATCTTTGGCATGTAGTGCAAAGATGGCCTGTTGATGAATATCTTTGGCCTGTAGTGCAAAGATGAACTGTTGTTGAATATCTTTGGCCCGTAGTGCAAAGATGGTTTGTTGATGAATATCTTTGGCCCGTAGTGCAAAGATGGATTTGTTAGTATGATTATAAACAGGAACTGTGATTTGGTATAACCATGATCTTTGATGTTTCAGGTAAAGACAGGTGATGAAAATATTCTTCGTCCTGGGTGCGAAAAAAAAATTTATAGTCACAATTATGATTATGAGTTATTCATATGATTGTGGAAAGGAACTGTTGAGTGATGTTACATGGATAAAACATTGTTGGTGGATTTTTAACATGGAGAAGATAATAGACTTTATAGTCTATTTGACTCTTCTAATGGATTGCATGTTCCGCTGCAACTATGGTTGAAATTTTTTATCATCTACCATATGTTCTAAATCTCTGATTTATTATTGATGAAGACTATTGATAATTTATTTATCTTTAGTCATGATATTCTTTACTGGGCTAGTTGTGCTCACCCTTCTGTTCACAATTCCTTTCAGGTAATAAGAGTGTAGCTGGGTCGAGCGGGGGTAACAAGGGAATAGAACGGTGGTTATCATTTAGTAGTTATATTTGGTGAAAAAAATAGGGTGAGGCGAACCCAACGTTAGAAGGGTGTTTTGTCACTATCATACAAGATGTCTAATGACATACAACCTCGTGTCATCATAAGACAGGGATGTGCTCATCCACTTGCTGAGTATATCTATGGGCACTACCTATATAATCTTGGTGTTTGTTTGAAGTATAATTCTCAATTTGAGACAGTGGAGATAATGATAAGTCAAGAGAAGACTCACCATTGGGAAGAATATGATAGTAATCTTCTCGTTTTTCTTTGGGGTCTATTGGGTCAACCAAGGATAATTCTGTGGCCATATGATATCTATCATAACCTAGACGCGTGGCCTCCCATGTACGAAGGTTTTCTTGAGCATTTCCCAAAGATTCTAATTTCTAAAACAGTTTTTGACTATACCTTTATGTAAGGTACCTTTGTGAAGTGCTGATACATGATGGTGTCCAACGTCACAGTTGGTATATATTTGTATCCAAACTCACAGCATATGTGTTATTGTATTTTGCACGACAATTGTTGTAATAAAGTTGTAGTTGTTTTCTGTACCATGTATTTGACGACTCAGAATGGGTTGGATGGAATGGACCTATTTTGGGGTCGTTACATTTGGGATCAGAGCTTAGGGATATGATCTCTGGCGGAGATCGGGGAATACAACTAGGAGGGGAGAGATGAGTAAATCCTTCGCTAGTGTGTCCTGCCTAAGCTTATTTGTTGGTCAGTCATAATATCGGGATATTATGTGATATGTTAATTTGTTCAATTAACCCTTGTTTTGAAGCTGTATTCTAGAATGATATCTGAAATACAGGAGATGAGCAATGGAGAAATCATGATGACAGGGAAGATGGAATCTGAAATGAAAGCAAGGTATTCTCAACTCTTTGAAATACCAGGTACGTAAATTTCGGGGACGAAATTTCATAAGGAGGGGAGATTGTAAGACCCCGAATTTTATGAAATAAAATTATTCAATTTTTCTATTTAGTAAATGGTTACATTGATAAAAGTTTAAAGTTATGGGTGAAATATGAATTTTTTTTTTAAAATAAGCAAGTGGTTATAAAATAATCATTGTTGTCGGGGAATATTCGTTTGGTCGTGGAATATTCTTTCTGTCGGGGAATATTCGTACGACGGCGCAGCTATTTGTGGGCCCCATAACAGAATAACTGTCGGGTGAAGAAAACGACAAATTTGAGTTTTTACAAATAACGGCGTAGTTGTTACCGTTTACACTGTTGGAATAGCCGGTGGTTAAAATACAGTAATACGCGTTATTGCACAGTAGCACACGGTATTGCATAGTATTTTTGAAATTATTGATTCTTACGTAAGAAGGCACTACTCAATAATTGTTACAGTAGTTACTGTTCAATATTTTATTTTATTGATTCAATAATTGTTGCGTTGATATTTTATATTATTGTTGTTCAATAATTGTTGATGCACAGTATTTTCCTTTATCAGATCAATAATTCATATTATTTGAATAATATTATTAGATAACATTATTGGCAATGTCTAGAAAGTTCTGTCTAAGGAGAGGTTTGGTCATTTAATTGCGCGCCAGTAAGAAAAAATTCTTATTGGAAAGCCCCCTCTTTCCTGAGAACGGCCTGGTTGTCATAAATGTGATTCTATAATATTATTTATGAATAATTAATTATTGATTCATATGATAAGGAAATATTTATTTTATGTGGATATAAACGAGGGATATATTTTTGTGGTTAAAAATGAAGGAGTTAATATTGAGGTTTTTATCAGTATTTTTATCGAAATGGAGGTATTAAAAATCAGGGTTTTTGAGATATTTTGCGGGGGTTATAATTTTTAATCCGACCGTTGGATCGTGGTAATTTTTTGATATGTTATACATATATAAGTTGAGTATATGTCCACAAATTTTGAACCGTTAAAAATGAACGTATGATTTATTATGAATTTTACGAGATGACTGGTTCAGAAATTGTTGAATTTTCGGAGTTTATCATTTTGGTGGAAAATTCTAGAATTGGTGGGCCCCACTTGTGGTTGGTGAAGAAATGTGCTGAATTATATTTCAAATGTGGTGGGTGGGAATAGTAGCAGGTAAAGCCATCAGGTTGCAGGTCAAACCTACCAAAATTTTCCTATAAATAGAGGGCTAAGTTAGAATTGAAAATCACACCAGAAACATAAGCTTTCTCTCTTTCTCTCTCTATATTATGAAGCATATTTTGTGAGTTTTTAGATACTTGGTGAGTTTCTATTCATCAGTGCAAGTTTTCTTCAGCATCATATCCGATATCCAGTCAGAAGTACTGCTCTTTTGAGGTAAGGGATAGTAAGGGATTGTAAGGGATAGTAATGGATTTTAAGGGTTGTTATGATTTTCAGTTTCGTAATTTTTCTGATCTTCAAAAATTCTGAAAAAATTTGAAATGATATTTTGATGAGTTTTCTTGATTGTGTCCAAAAATGGTGATTTTTGGATGTATAGATTGAGAGTTATGAATTTTATGAGAAAAGACTATTTTAAAAGTAACAGCTTATAATTTCTTGTGGTTAACTCCAAAATTGATGAAATTTTTATTGGGAGTACATGTATATGAAAGGAGTATACTCTGTGAATTTCAGAATTTTTAGATAAAAGTACAATTTTTGATAAATGTCTAAATATTCGGCTATTTTGGTCATATGAAAAATAGTAAATGACTTTTAAAAATTCTGAGAAAAATATATGTTCACTATGGGACTATATTATGCTAAATCCCAGAAAAGAAATATTTTTGGAACTGATTTGATATTTTTCATAAAAATGGTCTAGTTATGAGTAAATGAATTAAATATGTTTTGTGAAGAAAGAAAATTGGAAAATATGATTTTATGGCTTGAGAATCCTATATGAGGTATATGCAGATTTTTGATGAGGGTTTTGGTTATTGATGATGAAATTGTAAGAGTTGGCATTTTATGATGATTAAATGCATTAATTAGTAAAGTGTAAACAATTAAAATAAATTGTTTATAAATGTAAGTAATGTTATTCTTTCAATATCATTATACCGAAATATTGGTATGGATTTTATTGTGGAATTTCTATCTTTTGTGTCGGGGTTACTATTCATGAGTTACTATTCACGATTTACTATTCATGAGTTACGAATATTACTCTTGAGATTAAAACTATATGTTGATCATATTATTTTTATCATCATATATAACATTTTTATAACCCTGATGTTGAAATTCTCTTTCACTGGAGTGTAAAGATGGATAGATTATTGGTATGATCATGACTAGGGTTCTCTTTGGCCTGTAGTGCAAAGTTGAATTGTGACTGGTATGATCATGACCATTGAATTTATAATTGAATATCTTAAGCTTAAGTGCAAAGGTGAATTGATCAACATGGTTATAATTATTGTTTATATAAATTCTGAAATGATTATATATTTCTTTGAGATATGAATATATTTGGCCTGTAGTGCAAATATGAATTGTTGATGAATATCTTTGGCATGTAGTGCAAAGATGGCCTGTTGATGAATATCTTTGGCCTGTAGTGCAAAGATGAACTGTTGTTGAATATCTTTGGCCCGTAGTGCAAAGATGGTTTGTTGATGAATATCTTTGGCCCGTAGTGCAAAGATGGATTTGTTCGTATGATTATAAACAGGAACTGTGATTTGGTATAACCATGATCTTTGATGTTTCAGGTAAAGACAGGTGATGAAAATATTCTTCGTCCTGGGTGCGAAAAAAAAATTTATAGTCACAATTATGATTATGAGTTATTCATATGATTGTGAAAAGGAACTGTTGAGTGATGTTACATGGATAAAACATTGTTGGTGGATTTTTAACATGGAGAAGATAATAGACTTTATAGTCTATTTGACTCTTCTAATGGATTGCATGTTCCGCTGCAACTATGGTTGAAATTTTTTATCATCTACCATATGTTCTAAATCTCTGATTTATTATTGATGAAGACTATTGATAATTTATTTATCTTTAGTCATGATATTCTTTACTGGGCTAGTTGTGCTCACCCTTCTGTTCACAATTCCTTTCAGGTAATAAGAGTGTAGCTGGGTCGAGCGGGGGTAACAAGGGAATAGAACGGTGGTTATCATTTAGTAGTTATATTTGGTGAAGAAAATAGGGTGAGGCGAACCCAACGTTAGAAGGGTGTTTTGTCACTATCATACAAGATGTCTAATGACATACAACCTCGTGTCATCATAAGACAGGGATGTGCTCATCCACTTGCTGAGTATATCTATGGGCACTACCTATATAATCTTGGTGTTTGTTTGAAGTATAATTCTCAATTTGAGACAGTGGAGATAATGATAAGTCAAGAGAAGACTCACCATTGGGAAGAATATGATAGTAATCTTCTCGTTTTTCTTTGGGGTCTATTGGGTCAACCAAGGATAATTCTGTGGCCATATGATATCTATCATAACCTAGACGCGTGGCCTCCCATGTACGAAGGTTTTCTTGAGCATTTCCCAAAGATTCTAATTTCTAAAACAGTTTTTGACTATACCTTTATGTAAGGTACCTTTGTGAAGTGCTGATACATGATGGTGTCCAACGTCACAGTTGGTATATATTTATATCCAAACTCACAGCATATGTGTTGTTGTATTTTGCACGACAATTGTTGTAATAAAGTTGTAGTTGTTTTCTGTACCATGTATTTGACGACTCAGAATGGGTTGGATGGAATGGACCTATTTTGGGGTCGTTACACTTGGTCTTAACGAAGGGTCAAATGACTCTTGGTCTTAACGAAGGGTCAAATGACTCTTGGTAATATCGAAGGGACAACTACTATTGACGAAAGTAATTACTATTGACCAAGATAAATACTATTGACGAAGGTAATTACAATTGACCAAGGTAAATACTATTGACGAAGGTAATTACTATTGACCAAGGTTATTGACCAAGGTAAATACTATTGACGAAGGTAATTACTATTGACCAAGGTAAATACTATTGACCAAGATAAATACTATTGACGACGGTAATTACTATTGACGAAGAGACTCTTAGATGATGACATATGGCCCCCCATAAAAATAACCAAACTTACCACAACGTCTCAATTATTGATTTAATAATATAACATATTATACAGATGATACTATGACAATAATTTAAGAGATATGATGCAGCAATTACTGTAGCAATAATTGAGTATAGCTGAGTGACTTCTCACGTAAGCATCAATAATCAATACCGTGTGCTACTACGCAACCACGCGTATTACTGTACTTTTACTACCGGGTAGTTCAACAGTTTTAACGGTAACACCTCAGCCGTTATTTTATAGAAAGATAATTTATTGTCGTTTTCTAACTACGACAATACTTCTGTTGTGGGGTCCACCAATGATTGTGCCGTCGTACAAATATTACCCGACCAAACGAATATTTTATAACAACTTGTTTACTTTGTAAAATTTATAAATATTACCCACAACTATAACATTATATCAAATTAACTCCATAATATTCAAAAATGATATTTATAGAAAATTCATCTTTATTTATAAAAGTTGGGGTCTTACATATTCCCCGATTAATCGAATATTCCCCGACACAACGAATATTTTATATCAACTTGCTTACTTTGAAAAAAAAAATTCACATATTACCCTTAACTTTAAATTTTTATCAATTTAACTATTTACCAAAATAGAAAAATTGAATACTTTTATTTCATAAAATTTGGGGTCTCACAATCACCCCTCCTTATGAAATTTCGCCCTCAAAATTTACGTACGTACCTGATATTCTAAGAGATGAGAATACCTTGCTTTCTTTTCAGATTGTACCTTCCCGGTAATTTTCTCGCTATCATGATTTTCCCATTTCTCATCTTCTGTATTTCAGATATCATTCTAGAATATAGCTTCAAAACAAAAGTTAATTGACATATCATAATTTGTCAACTTATCAAGTAAACAATTTCAGCTTAGGTAAGTCACACACTAGCGAAGTATATAAATCGTCTCTCCCCTCCTAATTCTAGACTCTTATCTCCGCCAGCGACCATATTCCTAAGCTCTGATACCAACTGTGACGCCCCCAAAATTAGGTATACATCACCCATTCTGAGTCGCCAGATACACATTATAAAAATTAAATACAAACTTCATTTATATAACTGTTGAACTGTCGTGAAGAGTACGACAACAGTTAACTGTGAGTTTTAATACAATATTATCTCGTAGACAGTATCCAAACTCAAATTGTTACAATGCCATATAAAATACAGCAGCAAATATTTGAAGACCATAAAGAAGAACGAGAAGATTACTATCATATTCATTCTAATGAGGTGCACTTTTGACGCTTTCAAAGTCGCTATTATTGTTCACCAAAATCAATTATTCAGTGACGTATAAAATACGACACCCACATCTTAGGTCCTCAATACAATTATATATTGTACGTCATGTCATTTTAGAATGTATTGATAAACTCCGATAGTCTCGGACCATCACACTATTTTCCTGTTATCCCCGCTCGACCCAACTATACTCTTATTACCTGAAAGGAGTTGTGAAGCAAAAAGGGTGAGCACAAATAGCCCAGTAAAGAATATCATGGCTAAGATAATTAATTTATCAACAGCCTTTATTTGAATAAATCAGAGATTTAGAACATATGGCAGATAATAAAAGTTTTCAACCATAATTGCAGCGGAATCAACAATCACTCAGAAGAGTCAAATAGAACATAATGTCTACTATCTCCTCTAGATTAAAATCCCATCGTTGATAATTTATTCATGTAATACTCATCAACAGTTCTTTGTTATACCCAAGACAAATAGAACTTTCAACACTTGTCTTCACCTGAACCACCAAAGATGTTAGTTAAATTCATAATTTGTATTTATAATAATGTGAATTAACAGTTCCTTCTTGCCACAAAGGCTTAATAGAACGTTTACTTAATATCCTTACCCCAATGTTGAAGATATTCAAATGTAATAACAATGATCATACCAATCAGTTGTCTATCTTTGCACTACGGGCCAAAGATATTCAACTATAAAACTAATGGTCATGATCATACCAATCAATTGTCTGTCAGTGCACTACGGCCAATCAATGGTCATGATCTTGCCAATCACATCATTGAATTATCCATGCACTACGGCCAAAGATATTCATTAGTATCACTAGTGGTCATGATCATGTCATACACCTATCCATCTTCGCACTACGGGTCAAAGCTATCAAACAACAGATCATCTTTGCACTACATGCCAAAGATATTCAACAACATATCATCTTTGCACTACAGACCAAAGATATACAATTGTAAAACTAATAACCAACAGTATAATAAAGAATGGAATAATAAAAGAATTTCACCATGTATGCAGTACTTCGCATAGATAGGTTATTCCAACATAATAATAAAGAATAGAATAACATAAGAATTTCAGCATGCGTGCGTAATCCGCACAGACAGGTTATTCCAACATAATAATAAATAATGGAACCAAGTCATGCGTAAACGCACAGACAGGATATTCCAATAGAATAATAAAGAATTGAATACCAACAGACTTCACCAGGTATACGGTAATCCGCGTATACAAGTTATTCCAACAGAATAATAAAGAATTGAATAACAACAGACTTCACCAGGTATACGGTAAATCGCGTATACAGGTTATTCCAACAGAATAATAAATACAGAATAATAAAGACGGAACCAGGTCCGGTGTAAAACACACAGACAGGATATTCCAACGGAATAATAAAGACGGAATAATATAAGAATTTCACCAAGTACAGGGTATGACGCGTATACAGGTTATGTGACGACCCCAAAATAGGTCCATTCCATCCAACCTATTCTGAGTCGCCAAATACATGGTACAGAAAACAACTACAACTTTATTACAACAATTGTCGTGCAAAATACAACAACACATATGATGTGAGTTTGGATACAAATATATACCAAATGTGACTCATGTTCCAACCGTGGACATCACCTCACAATGACATCTTACATAAAGGTATAGTCAAAAACTGTTTTAGAAATTAGAATCTTTGAGAAGTGCTCAAGGAAACCTTCGTACATGGGAGGCAATGCGTCTAGGTTATGATAGATATCATATGGCCACAGAATTATCCTTAGTTGACCCAATAGACCCCAAAGAAAAACGAGACGATTACTATCATATTCTTCCCAATGGTGAGTCTTCTCTTGACATATCATTATCTCTACTGTCTTTAATTGAGAATTATACTTCAAACAAACACCAAGATTATATAGGTAGTGCTCGTATATATACTCAGCAAGTGGATGAGCACAACCCTGTCTTATGATGACACGAGGTTGTATGTCATTAGACATCTTGTATGATAGTGACAAAATACCCTTCTAACGTTGGGTTCGCTTCACCCTAGATGATTCACCAAATGTAACTACTAAATGATGACCACCGTTCTATTCCCCTGTTACCCCCGCTCGACCCAGCTACACTCTTATTACCTGAAAGGAATTGTGAAACAGAAGGGTGAGCACAACTAGCCCAGTAAAGAATATCATGACTAAAGATAAATAAGTTATCAATAGCCTTCAACAGAATTAAATCAGAGATTTAGAACATATGGTAGATGATAAAAATTTCAACCATAGTTGCAGCGGAACGAGCAATCCATTAGAAGAATCAAATAGACTATAAAGTTTATTATCTTCTCCATGTTAAAAATCCACCAACAATGTTTTATCCCTGTAACATCACTCAACAGTTCCTTTTCACAATCATATGAATAACTCATAATCATAATTGTGCTTCTAAATTTTTCTTCGCACCCAGGACGAAGGATATTTTTATTACCTGTCTTTACCTGAAACATCAAAAATCATGGTTATACCAAATCACAGTTCATGTTCATAATCATGCTAATAAATCCATCTTTGCACTACGGCCAAAGATATTCATCAACAAACCATCTTTCAACAACAGGTCATCTTTGCATTACGAGCCAAAGATATTCATCAACAACTCATCTTTGCACTACAGGCCAAAGATATTCGTCAACAGTTCATCTTTACACTAAAGGCCAAATATATTCATATCTCAAATAAATATATAATCATTTCAGAATTTATATAAACAATAATTATAACCATGTTAATCAATTCATCTTTACACTTAAGCTAAAGATATTCAATTATAAATTCAATGGTCATGATCATACCAGTTAATAATTCATCTTTGCACTACAGGCCAAAAATATTCCTCAGTCACGATCATACCAATAATTTACCCATCTTTACACTCAAGTAAAAGAGAAATTCAACAACAGGGTTATAAAAATGTTATATATGATAATAAAAATAATATGATCAAAATATGAATTTAATTTTAAGAGTAATATTCATAAATCAACTATAATTTGGTCAGAAAAAGAAACTAATTTTATCATGAATAGTACCCATAAATAGTAACTCGTGAATAGTAACTCATGAATAGTAACTCATGAATAGTAACTCGTGAATAGTACTCCGTATTCGTACATGGTACCGTATACGTAAATAATGTCATATATGTAAATAGTGCCATATACATGAATAGTGCTGTATACGTGAATAGTGTCGTATACGTGAATAGTAACCCCGACTCAAAAAGGTAGAAATTCCACAATAAAATCTATACCAATATTTTAGTATAATGATATTGAAAGAATAACATCATTATGAAGAATATAACATCCCTTAATATCCCTTACTATCCCTTACAATCCCTTACTGTCCCTTACCTCAAAAGTACAGTATTCCTGACTGAAATGCAAAGCCGAAGGAAACTTGCACTGAATAGCAACTCTCAAAGTATCTAAATACTCACAAAATATGCTTCATAATATAGAGAGAGAAAGAGAGAAAGCTTATGTTTCTGGTGTGATTTTCAATTCTAACTTAGCCCTCTATTTATAGAAAAATATTAGCACGCCGAAGCAGACTTAACCTGTAACCTGATGGCTTTACCTGCTACTATTCAAGCCTACCATATTTGAATAAAAATCTCAGCATATTTCTTCACCAACCAAGAGTGGGGCCCACCAATTCTAGAATTTTTCACCAAAATGATAAACTCCGAAAATTCAACAATTTCTGAACCAGTCATCTCGTAAAATTCATAACAAATTATACGTTCATTTTTAACGGTTCAAAATTTATGGACATATACTCAACTTATATATGTAAAACATATCCAAAAATCACAACGATCCAACGGTCGGATTAAAAATTATAACCCCCGCAGTATATCTCAAAAACCCTGATTGATTTTTAATACCTCCATTCCGACAAAAATACTGATAAAACACCTCAACATTAACTCCTTCATTTTTAACCACAAAATATATCCAACATTTATATTCACATAAAATAATTATTTCTTTATCATATGAGTCAATAATTAATTATTCACAAATAATATTACAGAGTCACAATTATGACAACCAGGCCGTTCCCAGGAAAGAGGGGGCTTTCCAATAAGAATTTCTCCTTACTGGCGCGCAATTAGGTGACCAAACCTCTCCTTAGACAGAACTTTCTAGACATTGTCAATAATGCTATCTAATAATATTATTTAAATAATATGAATTATTGATCTGATAATGGAAAATACTGTACAGCAACAATTATTGAAACAACAATAATATAAAATATCAACGCAGTAATTATTGAATCAATAAAATAAAATATTAAACAGTAACTACTGTAACAATTATTGAGTAGTGTCTTCTTACGTAAGAATCAATAATTTCAAAAATACTGTGCAATACCGTGTGCTACTGTGCAATAACGCGTATTACTGTATTTTAGCCACCGGATATTCCAACAGTGTTAACGGTAACAACTACACCCTTATTTATAAAAACTCAATTTTTTTCGTTATCTTCATCCAATTGTTTTCCGTTATGGGGCCCACAAATATCTGCGCCGTCGTACGAATATTCCCCGACAGAAAGAATATTCCACAACCACACGAATATTCACCGACCAAAAATAAATATTTTATAACGACTTGCTTATTTTGAAAAATATTCATATATCACCCTTAACTTTAACTTTTTATCAATTTAACCATTTACTAAATAAAAAAATTGAATACTTTTATTTCATAAAATTCGGGGTCTTACAGGTTATGTATAGGGTATGCCTCGTATACAGGTTATTCCAATAGAATAATAAAGAATGGAATAACATAAGGATTTCACCAAGTACAGGGTATGCCGCGTATACAGGTTATGTATAGGGTATGCCTCATATACAGGTTATTCCAACAGAATAAAAAAGAATGGAATAACATAAGGATTTCACCAAGTACAGGGTATGCCGCGTATACAGGTTATGTATAGGGTATGCCTCGTATACAGGTTATTCCAACAGAATAATAAAGAATAGAATAACAGAAGTTCTCTTCATGAATACAAAAGAAATAATATCCCTTACGGGTACAATAAATAATATCCCTTACCGTAAAAGAAACTTGATATCGGAGTAGTGAAGTAGCAGAATACTTTTCTTCTCTCTCTCTAGTTTTCTCTCTCTAGAGTTTCAGTGAATTCGTAAGAAATAATGAAGGAATGAGCTTCTATTTATAGAAAAATAGACTGCATAGTAATTAACTCATGAACGGTCTAGATTGATTTACTTTAATCTGACGGTCCATATTTAAAGCAAAATCTTTTAAATAAAATATAATATATTCTATTTATAATCTAATAAAACGAATAACTTTATAAAAAAAATTTCTATACAAACACTATGCAGGCACTATGCAAATACTATGCATAATAAAATATAATATATTCTAATTATTGTCTAATAAAATAGATAACTTTATAAATGCATTCTGTTTTATATAAAAAGATTTTACTATTAGCCTAATAAAACGAATAACTTTATAAAAGTATTCTGTTTTATATAAAAAGCTTTTCTGTTTTATTACATTAATAATACTAATAAAACAAAATTGAGTGACTTCTCACGTAAGCATCAATAATCAATACCGTGTGCTACTATGCAACCACGCGTATTACTGTACTTTTAACACCGATTGTTTCAATAGTTAACGGTAAAACTTCCGCCGTTATTTTTATAAAAATATTTTTGTCGTTTTCTCAATCTGACAATAATTTTGTTGTGGGGTCCACCAATGATTGTACCATCGTACGAATATTTCCCGACAAAAAGAATATTTCCCGACTAATCGAATATTCCCCGACACAACGAATATTTTTTATCAACTTGCTTACTTTGAAAAAAAAAATTCACATATTACCCTTAACTTTAAACTTTTATCAATTTAACTATTTACCAAAATAGAAAAATTGAATACTTTTATTTTATAAAATTCGGGGTCTCACAATCACCCCTCCTTATGAAATTTCGCCCTCAATATTTACATACGTACCTGATATTCGAAGAGATGAGAATACCTTGCTTTCTTTTCAATTGTACCTTCCCGGTAATTTCCTCGCTATCATGATTTTTCCATTTCTCATCTTCTGTATTTCAGATATCATTCTAGAATATAGCTTCAAAACAAAGGTTAATTGACATATCATAATTTGTCAACTTATCAAGTAAACAATTTCAGCTTAGGTAAGTCACACACTAGCGGAGTATATAAATCGTCTCTCCCCTCCTAATTCTAGACTCTTATCTCCGCCAGCGACCATATTCCTAAGCTTTGATACCAACTGTGACGCCCCCAAAATTAGGTATACATCACCCATTCTGAATCGCCAGATACACATTATAAAAATCAAATACAAACTTCATTTATACAACTGTTGAACTGTCGTGCAGAGTACGACAACAGTTAACTGTGAGTTTTAATACAATATTTTCTCGTAGACAGTATCTAAACTCAAATTGTTACAATGCCATATAAAATACAGCAGCAAATATTTGAAGACCCCAAAGAAGAACGAGAAGATTACTATCATATTCATTCTAATGAGGTGCACTTTTGACGCTTTCAAAGTCGCTATTATTGTTCACCAAAATCAATTATTAAGTGATGTATAAAATACGACACCCACATCTTAGGTCCTCAATACAATTATATATTGTACGTCATATCATTTTAGAATGTATTGATAAACTCCGACAGTCTCGGACCATCACACTATTTTCCTGTTATCCCCGCTCGACCCAGCTATACTCTTATTACCTGAAAGGAGTTGTGAAGCGAAAAGGGTGAGCACAAATAGCCCAGTAAAGAATATCATGGCTAAGATAATTAATTTATCAACAGCCTTTATCAAAATAAATCAGAGATTTAGAACATATGGTAGATAATAAAAGTTTTCAACCATAATTGCAGCGGAATCAACAATCTCTCAGAAGAGTCAAGTAGAACATAATGTCTTCTATCTCCTCTAGATTAAAAGCCCATCGTTGATAATTTATTCATGTAATACTCATCAACAGTTCTTTGTTATACCCAAGGTAAATAGAACTTTCAACACTTGTCTTCACCTGAACCACCAAAGATGTTAGTTAAATTCACAACTCGTATTTATAATAATGTGAATTAACAGTTCCTTCTTGCCACAAAGGCTTAATAGAATGTTTACTCAATATCCTTACCCCAAGGTTGAAGATATTCAAATGTAATAACAATGATCATACCAATCAGTTGTCTATCTTTGCACTACGGGCCAAAGATATTCAACTGTAAAATTAATGGCCATGATCATACCAATCAATTGTCTGTCAGTGCACTACGACCAAAGACTTTCAACTGTTAACTAATGGTCATGATCTTGCCAATCACATCATTGAATTATCCATGCACTACGGCCAAAGATATTCGTTAGTATCACTAGTGGTCATGATCATGTCATACACCTATCCATCTTTGCACTACAGGTCAAAGCAATCAAACAACAGATCATATTTGCACTACACGCCTAAGATATTCAACAACATATCATCTTTGCACTACAGGCCAAAGATATACAACTATAAAACCAATAATCAACAGTATAATAAAGAATGGAATAATAAAAGAATTTCACCATGTATGCAGTACTTCGCATAGATAGGTTATTCCAATATAATAATAAAGAATGGAATAACAGAAGAATTTCAGCATGCGTGCGTAATCCGCACAGACAGGTTATTCTAACAGAATAATAAATAATGGAACCAGGTCATGCGTAAACGCACAGACAGGATATTCCAATAGAATAATAAAGAATTGAATAACAACAGACTTCACCATGTATACGGTAATCCGTGTATACAGGTTATTCAAACAGAATAATAAAGAATTGAATAACAACAGACTTCATCAGGTATACGGTAAACCACGGATACAGGTTATTCCAACAGAATAATAAATACAGAATAATAAAGACGGAACCAGGTCCGGTGTAAAACACACAGGCATGATATTCCAACAGAATAATAAAGACGGAATAATATAAGGATTTCACCAAGTACAGGGTATGCCGCGTATACATGTTTTGTATAGGGTATGCCTCGTATACAGGTTATTCCAACAGAATAATAAAGAATGGAATAACATAAGGATTTCACCAAGTACAGGGTATGTCGCGTATACAGGTTATGTATAGGGTATGCCTCGTATACAGGTTATTCCAACAGAATAATAAAGAATGAAATAACATAAGGATTTCACCAAGTATAAGGTATGCCGCGTATACAGATTATGTATAGGGTATGCCTCGTATACCGGTTATTCCAACAGAATAATAAAGAATAGAATAACAGAAGTTCTCTTCATGAATACAAAAGAAATAATATCCCTTACGGGTACAACAAATAATATCTCTTACCGTAAAAGAAACTTGATATCAGAGTAGTGAAGTAGCAGAATACTTTTCTTCTCTCTCTCTAATTTTCTCTCTCTAGAGTTTCAGTGAATTCGTAAGAAATAATGAAGGAATGAGCTTCTATTTATAGAAAAATGGACTGAATAGTAACTAACTCATGAACGGTCTAGATTGATTTACTTTAATCTGACGGTCCATATTTAAAGCAAAATCTTTTAAATAAAATATAATATATTCTATTTATAATGTAATAAAACGAATAACTTTATAAAAGATTTTACTATGCAAACACTATGCAGGTACTATACAAACACTATGCATAATAAAATATAATATATTCTAATTATTGTCTAATAAAATAGATAACTTTATAAAAGTATTCTGTTTTATATAAAAAGATTTTACTATTAGCCTAATAAAACGAATAACTTTATAAAAGTATTTTGTTTTATATAAAAAGTTTTTCTGTTTTATTACATTAATAATACTAATAAAACAAAACTGAGTGACTTCTCACGTAAGCATCAATAATTAATACCGTGTGCTACTATGCAACCACGCATATTACTGTACTTTTAACGCCGATTGTTTCAACAGTTAACGGTAAAACTTCCGCCGTTATTTTCATAAAAATATTTTTGTCGTTTTCTCAATTCGATAATAATTTCGTTGTGGGGTCCACCAATGATTGTACCGTCGTACGAATATTTCCCGATTAAAAGAATATTCCTCGACTAATCGAATATTTCCCGACACAACGAATATTTTATATCAACTTGCTTACTTTGAAAAAAAAAATTTCACATATTACTCTTAACTTTAAACTTTTATCAATTTAACTATTTACCAAAATAAAAAAATCGAATACTTTTATTTCATAAAATTCGGGGTCTCACAATTACTATGCAGTCTATTTTTCTATAAATAGAAGCTCATTCCTTCATTATTTCTTACGAATTCACTGAAATTCTAGAGAGAGAAACTATAGAGAGAAAGAAGAAAAGTATTCTACTACTTCACTACTCCGATATCAAATTTCTTTTACGGTAAGGGATATTATTTGTTGTACCCATAAGGGATATTATTTGTTGTACTCGTAAAGGGTATTCTTTCTTTCTTATTCATGAAGAGAACTTCTGTTATTCCATTCTTTATTATTCTGTTGGAATAACCTGTATACGTTGGCTACCCTATACTTGGTAAAATTCTTCTGTTATTACATTATTTATTATTCTGTCGGAATATCCTGTCTGTGCGTTTACGCCGGACCTGGTTCCATTATTTATTATTCTGTTGGAATATCCTGTCTGTGCGTTTACGCCGGACCTGATTCCATTATTTATTATTCTATCGGAATATCCTGTCTGTGCGTTTACGCCGGACCTGGTTCTATTATTTATTATTCTGTCTGAATATCATGTCGGTGCGTTTACGCATGACCTGGTTCCATTATTTATTCTCCTGTTGAAATAACCTGTCTGTGCGGTCTATCGCATGCATGGTGATTTCTTTTGTTATTCCATTCTTTATTATATTCAGTTGGTTAAAGTTTTGACTTTTATACTCTATGAAATTAGTGGAATATCTTTGATATTTGCGCTTCATCTAGTATCTTTTCATGAAAATATTCTTCTGAGCATTCTTGAATTTTAATCCATAAAGCAGTATCATGTTAACAATTTGGACGTTATTGGTTCCTGGATAAATTAAATCTTGAACTTATTTTATTGAATTCTTATATCATTGTCATCATACTCATGCTTATACTATATTGAAAGTCATATGTGGCCTGTAGTGCATAGACGGACTTGGTATGATTATGACCAGGGATTATTCGGTATAATCATAATCGTAATGTTATAAATAATGTGAAAAAAGTCCTCATTGGCCCGTAGTGCATTGATGGACAATTTTTGGTATGATTATGGCTATGGATTCTCTTTGGCCGTAGTGTAGAGATGAATTGTTTTATGGCATGATCAGGACCGTTGATAAAAACATGATTATCTTTATCCGTAGTGCATGGATAATTCGTGATTGTGATACTAAAGAATATCCTTGGCCGTAGTGCAGGGGTGATTCGATGATGTGGATTATTTATTAAGCTGCGTCTCAGCGATAAAAGTTATGAAAAATCTTTTAAATCATAAAAGATAGTAGATTTTATTCTCTACTTGACTCTTTTAATGGATTGCTTGATCCGCTGTAGTTAAACTTGATGTCTATTATTTTTTATCAGTTTAACATTGTTGGAGACTAATGATAATTTATTCTGTATTATCTTAGTCATAATATTTATTACTGGGCTAATTAAGCTCACCCTTTCTTTCACTGTTCTCTTCAAGAAATGAGAATATAGCTGGGACGAGTCGAAGAACGGAGTAATATACCATATAATAGTATTAGTAGTCATCACTATTCTATTAAATAGTGTGACAATAATTGTAATGATGACTCCTTTTGAGTATGGATACTCTCTAGAAGATAATACTTGTATTCAAACTCACAGTTTATGTTTTGTCGTATTGTACACGACAGTTGTATTATTAAGTTGTATTTGAATTCTGTACCATGTATCTGACGACTCAAGATAGGTGATGTATACCTAATTTTGGGGGCGTCACATTTTTTATGGGGATGGATGGAGAGAGAGGCTAATGAGTAAATGAGGCATAAGAGTTTTTTTATGAGATAATTATGGAAAAATGTGTGAGAAAGAGTATGAATAACTATGATAAATGATAATTTAAGGGTATTATAGACAATTGAGTACTATATTTAATGTTTTCCAATCATTATCTTAATTCTTGTATCCACCTCTAAAACATTAAATAATTAGGGACGGATGGAGTAACATATATATATATAGGGTCCGGTTCCTGTAAGGGCTCCCTTACTTTCTTAAAATACGAATTTTTTTTTTGGTTTTTTTTAAACAACTAAAAAAAAAAGTTTAATATTTTATGTAATTGAAATTTTATCATAATACAGTATTTTGGATGTGATTTGGATACATATAACAAAACAGGTCTGTAGAGTCTGTGCAGATCGTACATACATTTTTTGGTATAGGTATCCAAATCACGCCTAAAATATTGTATTATGAAAAAATTCCAGTTCCATAAAATATTAAACTTTTTTTTAGTTGTTTTTTAAAAAAAAAGCAAAAAAAAAAGTAAAAAAAAACAAAAAAAAAAAGTCTGCAATTTAAGAAAGTAAGGGAGCCCTCACCTGATCAGTTCTGTATATATATATATATATATATATATATATATATATATATATATATATATATATATATATATATATATGTATAAATTACTTTAGAATTTTTCTTTTTGCCCAATAAAAGGAATTATAAAATCAATTAAAAAATAAATAGGAATCTCCTTACTTTATGAAATTTTACTATATGAATCAATTTTATTAACACTTGATATTAAATTTATCAAGGTTAGAAAATAAATTAAATAAAAGTAGAAAAATATTTTGGTTAAGATAAATAAAATCATTTTAATATTTTAATCTTATGGAGAGTATTCAAGTGGCCGGTCGAAAGCTTGAGCGAGGTGGATGGAGAGGACACACAGAGAGAGTGAGCAACGACGATGGTGCAGAGGGAGAGAAAGCAACGGTAGAGAGAGAGAATGAATTAGAAAGGAAATGTCATCTGGAACGGTTGGTAAATGAAATAGGATTTATTTATTTTCGACGAAATTTCGTCAGTCTTAAGTCTGTCGATTATAAGTTATGTCTGACGCAACATTTTGTCGACCATACATTGTAAGGCCTCAACTTATTATTAATGAAATTAAATTTTCTCAATTTATTATTTTGAAATAGTAAGGGTTGATTTGATTAATGTGGTTAGTTATGGGTAAAACGCGCAAATATTTTAAATAAGCAAGTGATTATAAAGTATTCATTTTTATCGAAGAATATTCGTTTGGTCGTGGAATATTCTTACTGTCGGGAAATATTCGTACGACGGCGCAGCCTTGTGTGGGCCCCATAACGGAAAGCGATTGGATGAAGAAAACGACAAGTATAAGTTGTTTATAAATAACGGCGTAGTTGTTACCGTTAATACTGTTGGAATACCCGGTGGTTAAAACACAGTAATACGCGTTATTGCACAGTAGCACACGGTATTGCACCAATTATTGATTCTGACGTAAGAAGGCACTACTCAATAATTGTTACAGTAATTACTGTTCTGTATTTTATTTTATTGATTCAATAATTACTGCGTTGATATTTTATATTACTGTTGTTTCAATAATTGTCACTACACAGTAGTTTTTATTATCGGAGCAATAATTCATATTATCTGAATAATATTATTAGATAACATTATTGTCAATGTCTAGAAAGTTCTGTCTAAGGAGAGGTTTGGTCACCTAATTGCACGTCAGTAAGGAGAAATCCTTATTGAAAAGCCCCTTCTTTCTTGGGAACTGCCTGGTTATCAGTATTTTCTGTAATATTATTTGTGAATAATTAATTATTGATTTATATGATGAGAAAAATATTCATTTTATGTGGATATAGATGGAGAAAATTTTTAAAGTGACAATTGTGAAAATCGATATTTTATCTTTTCTAATAAAATAATATTTTATTATATTATTATAATATAATAATGATGATATTTTTACAATGAATGTGAGATATATGAGTATATGAGGAGGAAGAGTATTTTGTTGCAATAAATGTTAAAAACATGTTAAACATTTCTTGACTGAAATTTGATTATAGCCTGTAAAATCGCCCGTTTGTGGATTTCGATCAATTTCTGTTTGGAATTTGAAAAAACTTTCTTTTGCAAAGTTGTAGATACTGAAATTTCCTATGAAAAAAAATATATGGTTCAAATTTTTCTGATAAAAGGACTATTTATTATGAATTATTGAAGCTCTGAAATTTTGAAATAATTGATTTTTGGAAGTTTTAATTATTTTTAATATGAAAAACGTTTTTGGTCATTATTGTAGGTCTTGCATGTGATGTAAATGGCTGAATTCAGATCTAAGAAAGTGGGCGTAAGAAATTTGATTATATTATATTAAATTTTTTGCTTTGGTGTTCAAAGCATTTTCCTATAAATAGGGTGCTTAGGTTAAAATTAAAAATTACACCAGAAACTAAAGTTTTTTCTCACTTTCTCTCTCGATATATTGAGCGTATTCTTGTGAGTATTGTGATACTTTGAGTGCTGTAATACGGTGCAAGTTTCCTTCAGCACTATATTCAGTATTCCAACCAGAAGTGTTATTCTTTCGAGGTAAGGGATATTATTATTTTTTAAATGATATTATTTTTTTCAATACCATTATGTCGGAGTATTGGTAAAATTTTTCTTGTGAAATTCTTGTCTTTTAGTGTTAGGGTTACTATTCACGTATACGACACTATTCACGTATACGGCACTATTCACGAATACGGCACTATTCACAAAAAAATTAAATTTTTATTTTTTTGTCCAAAATATCTATTATGGATACTAGCTTTGATTATATCCATGTTTTGATCATTCTTGAATTTTACTTCACTATGATTATTTATGAGGTATTTTTGGACATGGATAAACCGAAATACGAATCCTTAATATTTATTATTTTGTTTCACTGGATTCGTTTCCTTTAAAATATTTTTCATCATCCTCAGTCCTAAATGATGATATTACTGAATATCTTTGGCCTGTAGTGCAAAGATGAATGATTTCTGATGAATATCTTTGGCCCGTAGTGCAAAGATGAACAGGTGTTTAGACGAACATGACCAACTAATGAATATCTTTGGCTTGTAGTGCAAAGATGAATATTTGATTCCAGATATATATTGATTAATGTTAGAGGGATAAAATATCGACGATAAACTTTTTAAATTCATATATAGAAGATAGTAGATTTCATTCTCTACTTAACTCTTCTAATGAATTATTATTTCCGCTGCGGATATTGATCTGAAACTTGTTGTCTATTGTATTCTATTAAATTTTTTCCTGTTGAAGACTAACGATAATTTGTTCTATATTATCTTAGTCATAATATTCTTTACTGAGCTAGTTGAGATCACCCTTTTCTTTTATGTTCCATTTTTCTTCTCAGGAGGCGAGAATGTAGCAAGTACTAGTCGGGGTATGGAATGATGGTTCTAAAAGTTATTTTAGTAGTCATCGCTATTTTTGTAAAATAATGTATCAATAATTGTAATGAGGACTTATTTGGGTATGAATATTGTCTAGATGACAATATTTGTATTTAAACTCATAGTTTTTATGTTGTATTAATAAAGTTGTAGTTATTTATGTACCATGTATTTTGACGATTCAGAATGGGTGTTGTATACCTATTTTGGGGGCGTCACATATATACTTTCCGTCAAGTTTATATTTGGCGCAGGAGGGAAGCTTTGGCGCCATAGGGGATATTTATTTTCAACAGAATTTCGTCGCTGATAGATTACTTCCGACGGAATTAATGCCGACTGAATATTCCGTCGAGAATAACATAACATCGACGGATTCTATTCCGTCGGAGATAACTTTTTTTGTTGTAGTGGTTTTAAATACTAATTCAAATTGCTCTAGTTTAATATAGCTTACTTATGTTTCAATATTTTAGTTTGTAGATAATTATGATACAATAGTAAAATAATTTGTTACTATATGATATATGATTGTTAAATATATTAACAAATGATCTGTAGGAGTTTTAATTCAGACTTGTGAAAATCAATATTAGTAAATAATTTCTATAAGAAAAAAATTTGTTATAAAATAATAAGTTACTATAAAATTTTCGAGGATCATAAATAGTGTTTTTGGTTCTAGTTAAATTCTAGATTTAAAAAGTATTTTAATAGTAATTAATAAAATAAAATCAAGTGACTTTAAAAGTATTTTAATAGCAATTAAATTTTAGTCTCATACCAAAGACTAAGGATCAAGAAAAATTAATTTTGTCTTATTATATATATGTATATAGAAGAACAAATAACCTAATTTGAACTCTAATGACTAAAACTTAATTAACAAATTATAAGACATTATCTATGTTACAAAGTATAAGATTAATTTTCATTTTTTAAAATCAATTTAAAATATTTTTACAATTTAAAATTGACACGAATTCTTTTAACATTATATAATAAAATTATGAAAACCTTAAATAAACTAGCTAAAAAGTACTATAATTATAATATTTATTATTTTTAGAAGTAAACGAATCATCATTTTTGAATTTAAAAATATCTAATATTCACTTTGAAAAATTAATTTTGATATTATATTTTAAACTGATAAAATATATTTTTAAAAATAATTTTATGATTCCAAATAAGCTCTTTGTATTAACGAAGATTTTTTACATTTTTGTGTGACGGTGTGATATTAGAAATAATATTAGGGAGAATTTTTTGTGCATCAAAATTTTAAGGAAAATGATATAGATTGGATTTTACATGTTGATTTTTTTTATTATAAGTTACGTAAATAAATTTAATTAATAATATTTTTGTTATTTATTTAATACACCGAATTAATTTTATAATCATATCCAATCCTATATATTAAAATCTTTTGCAATATACAACATGTGTCAAATTTTAAAGTGAATTTTCTTTGCGGAGACGTGATGGCATGGAGTTTCACTTTGAGGAGTAATAAATTTTTTGGTATGGAGTATAAAATATAGTAACTTTTCAATCATAAAAACTGCATGAGATGGGGGATTCTGTCGCTCAAAATTTGAATTCTCTTTGTTACTTTAAGACCAGGTCTATGATTCTTGAAACGATCAAAATCAAAATCAAAATAGAGAACCAGAAAAAGAGAAAGCGAAAGAGATAAAGAACAAGCAGAATGAGTCACTTTGTTTCCACTTTAGACAAAGATCATAAAAGCTACCGGTAATTAATTAATACTGTATGCTATTTCATCATTTTTTTAAGACATGAACACTCTCTCTATCCACAGAACTTAAAAAGCTCCAATGGTGGGTGGGTGTTGCAGTTGTTATCTATCTACTGATCAACAACAATTAAACAAAAAAAAAAGAGAAAATCAATCCAATATTCTAACTTAATTCAACACAGAAGATCCATTAATTGCATCAACTCAATTCAAAGGGTGGGTGGGTGGAGGGGTGGGGGAGGGGGGAAATGTTGAAAAGAAACTCCCTTTAGCAGAGGCAATTGCTTTATTTGGGAAACACAAAGGCTGAAGCCACTTCATAAAAAAGCCAATCCAAAAATAAAACAAAGGCATCCATATTCATTCACATAACCTGGCTTGGCTTGGCTTGGCTAGCTAAACAAATTTCCTTCTAAAATCTAATTAAAACTTCACAAACAAATAGTAGCTGGAGCATTTCTTCGTTTCCTCCTCAATGCTGAACAAAACTTTTATCATGTAGATATTGTCTTTTATGCAAGCTTTTAAGCTCGATCAGGCGGTTGTGTGGACTTCCCTGCTCTTCTGAAGTAGAAAAATGTTGTATACATATGAGAAATAAAGAGAAAATGATGCCGATGCATGGCAAGCGGATTGAAATTTAACCAAAAGACTAAGCTACCCTTCAAGAAATTACAGTAGATATCTGGTCCCCTGTTTTTCTTAGAATTGTAGTATAAAAACAATGAAAGAAAGACTGGTTTCAAAAGAAGCTTAATTTGACAAAGACAAAAATCATCATAAGTACTTTTATGGCATTAATTAACAACAAATGTAAGTTGCTCATAATGCTTCTTTACCAAACTAACACAATAAAACAACATAAAAGAGGAGAAATAGCGACAAAACCAAACAGAAATGTCGATATATTGTATATAAAATAGTGTGTGGAGAATTAATGTACTATACCTGTTGTGAATAGGATCAGGCCCATTAGGTACTCTTCTCTTGCTAACATAATTAAGATCAAAATGGCGATGACCAGCACGCCTCTGTTTTTCTATCGGCTTCAAGAGCTCAAAACTTCCGGTTGATGGAACTGTAATTGTAGCCATTTGTCTTGTTTGACAGCTTATAATCCCAAGAAATAGGAAAAAGAGAACCCCCACTAACAAAACAACTCCCAGTGAACCCCCAGAAACCCTACCACTGCTGACCATGATTTATCTCTCTTCTTCTTTATATACTCTCCACAAGACAGACTTGCGGGCCATTGAGAATGAGATTTATGAACAAATACGAGGTTGAAACAATCATCACCATTTGGAGCTCTAAATAGAAACAAGCAGAACAAGAAGATATATATAGATATAGATAGAAAGGAAAAGCAATTCAAGGAAATAAGGAGAGTTAAGATTTTTTTGAAAGAGGGATTGGCTTTCTTTATAAGTGGAACATTAGAAGCAATTATGATGTAACACCCCACTCTCATATTACGTATAAAAAAATAAGTTATTACTAATAGTACATTCAACCATAATTTTTTGGGTGATTATGTAATGGTTAAGATGATATAAGAAGATACTATTGTGTCAGTAGTTTAATAATTTATTTGGATGGATTTAATTCAATTCGGACTTAGGATTTGACCCGAGATTTGTTTCGAACTCGGAATTTGACCCGGATTGTAAGACCCCAACTTTTTATAAATGAAATTGAATTTCCTCTATTTATTATTTTGAAATAGTAAGTGTTGATTTGATTAATGCGGTAAGTTATGGGTAAAATGCGCAAATATTTTTGTTAACGCCAAGATCTGCTGCCACGTCCCAATCACGTAAGACGTCCTGATCCTGCACAATAAACACAGTCAACACCAAAAGCTTGACAGCTTCGACCGTCGGGGGATAGCTCTGGCGTGAGAGTCAGTACAGGCGATCACAAGGTTAACAATGGAGGATAAAAATATCTAGTGTATTGAGAGAGATAAAATTATCAGTTACCTTTACTTGGACGACCTCCTTGCTATCATATACTCTCTAACCCGGTTTACCATGCCACCCACTACCGTCTGACACCAACCATCTGATCATACTGATCTCAGCCGACTGCATGCAGCTCACTCACTACTTCCAGTCACTGTTTTTCACCTCCGGCCGACTAAGAATCCCATCCACATTAATGCATGACAGAAATTTTGGTCAACAGCTATATTATCCATCATTACTAGTCAAAGTAAGATATTTAGATAGTTAGTGGATCAATCCAATCAATTTAGCCCAAATCTTTCAAGATCCAACCAAGTGAATACACTAAATTGGCCCAACTGGCCAAACCCAATGGAGATGACACAAGAGATTAACCAAATAAATAGGCACAATCCATTCGACCTAATATGAAAAAATATCATGACCCAACAATCTTAAATAAGCAAGTGGTTATAAAATATTCATTTTTGCCGGAAAATGTTCGTTTGGTCATAGAATATTCTTACTGTAAGGGAATATTCGTACGACGGCGCAACCTTGTGTGGACCCAATAACGGAAAGCGATTGGATGAAGAAAACGACATGTGAAACCCCAGATTTTATGAATAAATATTTAATTTTTCTCGAAATAATTTTTTTTATATTATGGTGTGGATTTGATATAATAGTTATGGGTAGTATTTATAAATTTTGTAAAGTATCCAAGTTGTCATATAATATTCGATTGGTCGGGAAATATTCTTTTTAACAGGGAATATTCGTACAACGACACAATCATTGGTGGACCCCACAACGGAATTATTGTCGGATTGAAAAAACGATAAAAATATTTTATTAAAAATAACGACGAAAGTTTTACCATTGATACTATTGAACTACTCGGTAGTAAAAGTACAGTAATACGTGTGGTTGCATAGTAGCACACGGTATTAATTATTAATGTTTATGTGAGAAGTCACTCAGTTTGATTCCATTATTGTCAGTTAATAATATGAATTATTTAGCGATAATGACGTTTTGTTTTATTCGTATTATTAACGTAATAAAACAGAAACATCTTTTTATATAAAACAGAATACTTTATTAAAGTTATTCTATAAATAGAATATATTATATATTATTTAAAAGATTTTTCTTTAAATATGGACCGTCAGATTAAAGTAATCAATCTGGACCGTTCATGGATTAGTTACTATGCATTCTATTTTTCTATAAATAGCAGCTCATTCCTTCATTATTTCTTACGAATTCACTGAACTCTAGAGAGAGAAACTATAGAGAGAAACTATAGAGAGAGAGAAGAAGAGTATTCTGCTACTTAACTACTTCCTTATTTCACCTCTTCTTTAAAACGGTAAGGGGTGTTATTCTTTCTTATTCATGAAGAGAACTGTTGTTATTCCATTTCTTATTATTCTGTTGGAATAACCTGTATACGCGGATCTACCCTATATTTGGTGACATTCTTCTATTATTCTGTTGGAACATCTTGTCTGTGTGTTTTACACCGGACCTGGTCCCGTCTTGTTATTATTCTGTTGGAATATCCTGTCTGTGTGTTTTACACCGGACCTGGTTCCATTATTTATTATTCTGTCGGAATATCCTGTCTGTGTATTTTACATCGGACCTGGTTCCATTATTTATTATTCTGTCGGAATATCCTGTCTGTGCGTTTACGCCGGACCTGGTTCCATTATTTATTATTCTGTTGGAATAACCTGTCTGTGCGGTCTATCGCATGCATGGTGATTTTTTTTGTTATTCCATTCTTTATTGTACTCAGTTGGTTAAGTTTTGACTTCTATACTCCATGAAATTTGTGGAATATCCTTGATAATTGTGGTTCATCCAGTATCTTTTCATGAAAATATTCTTCTAAGTATTCTTGAATTTTACTCCACAATGCAGTATCATGTTGACAATTTGGACGTTGTTAATTCTTGGATAAATTAATTCTTGAACTTGTTTTATTGAATTCTTATATCATTGTCATCATCCTCATGTTTATAAAATGTTGAAAGTCATATGTGGCCTGTAGTGCATAGATGGACTTGGTATGATTATGACCAGGGATTATTCGGTGTAATCATGACCGTAATGTTACAAATGATGTGGTAAAAGTCCTCATTGGCCCGTAGTGCATTGATGGACAGTTGTTGGCATGATCATGACCATTAATGAATACACGAATATCCTTGGCCGTAGTGCAGGGGTGATTCGATGATGTGGATTATTTTATTAAGCTGAGTCTCAGCGATAGTAGTGTTGAAAAACCTTTTAAATCATAAAAGATAGTAGAGTTTATTTTCTACTTGACTCTTTTAATGGATTGCTTGTTCCACTACAGTTAAACTTGATGTCTATTATATTTTATCAGTTTAACATTGTTGAAGGCTAATGATAATTTATTCTGCATTATCTTAGTCATAATATTTCTTATTGGGCTAGTTGAGCTCACCCTTTCTTTCACTGTTCTCTTCAGGAAATGAGAACATAGCTGGGGCAAGTCGGGAAACGGAGTGATGGTTCGAATAATAGTATTAGTTAGTAGTCCTCACTATTCTATGTAATAGTGTGTTAATAAATGTAATGAGGACTCCTTTTGAGTATGAATACTCTCTAGAAGATAATATTTGTATTCAACTCACAGTTTATGTTTTTGTCGTATTGTACACGATAGTTGTATTAGTAAGTTGTATTTGTATTCTGTACCATGTAAGTGGCGACCCAAGATGGGTGACGTATACTTAATTTTGGGGGCGTCACAGTTGGTATCAGAGCTTTGGGATATGATCCCTGGCTAGGATGTGAGAATAGATCTAGGAGGGGAGAGACGGTGAATTCCTTCGCTAGTATGACCTACCTAAGTTTATTTGGTATTTAATTGGTCGGTCAAAGTATATGGATAATATGTTATATGTTAATTAACCCTTGTTTTGTTGCAGTATTTGCAAATGACATCCGAAAATGTTGAGATAAACAATGAAGCACATGAGACCATTGAATCACCAACGATCAATGCTCAGGGTAATGTGCAACCAGAGGACAATAATCCTCATAAAAATAATAACACCGATGAAATGGTGAATGATGGGATGGTCAGAGACTTTATGCAATTCATGCAACAACAAAATAACTCTCGGACGGTCACCGCTAAGCAATTCAAGGAGCTAGGACCACCGGAGTTTTTGGGAAAGCCAGAACCACTTAAGGCGGAGACGTGGTTAAAGCAGATCACCAAGATATTTGATGTCTTGGGATGCTCCGAGGAGCAAAAGGTTCCCTTTGCCACCTTTATGTTGCGTGAAGAGGCAGATTACTGGTGGGAATCTGTAAAACGTACCAAGCCTGACGCACTCAAGATGTCTTGGGAGAAGTTCCAAGAACTGTTCAATGACAAGTACTTTCCCGAAAGTATTCGTCACATGAAGGAGGTGGAATTTATCAAGTTGGAGCAAAACAACATGACTGTAAGACCGCGAATTTTATGAAATAAAAGTATTCAATTTTTCTTATAATTACTATTCAGTAAATGGTGAAATTGATAAATATTAAAATTAAGGGTGATATATGAATTTTTTTTCAAAATAAACAAGTGGTTATAAAATATTCATTGTTGTCGGGGAATATTCGTTTGGTCGTGGAATATTCTTTCTGTCGTGGAATATTCATACGACGGCGCAGACATTTGTGGGCCCCATAACAGAATAACTGTCGGATGAAGATAACGACAAAAATTGAGTTTTTATAATTAACGGCGTAGTTGTTATCGTTAACACTGTTGGAATACCCGGTGGTTAAAATACAGTAATACGCGTGTTTGCACAGTAGAATACGGTTTTACACAGTATTTTTGAATTATTGATCCTTACGTAAGAAGGCACTACTCAATAATTGTTACAGTAATTACTGTTCAATATTTTATTTTATTGATTCAATAATTGCTACGTTGAAATTTTATATTATTGTTGTGCAATAATTGTCATTGCACAGTATTTCTCCATTATCAGATCAATAATTCATATTATTTAAATAATATTATTAGATAGCATTATTGACAATGTCTAGAAAGTTCTGTCTAAGGAGAGGTTTGGTCATTTAATTGCGCGCCAGTAAGGAGAAATTCTTATTGGAAAGCCCCCTCTTTCCTGGGAACGGCCTGGTTGCCATAAATGTGATTCTGTAATATTATTTGTGAATAATTAATTATTGATTCATATGATAAGAAAATATTTATTTTATGTGGATATAAATGAGGGATATATTTTTGTGGTTAAAAAATGAAGGAGTTAATGTTGAGATTTTTATCCGTATTTTTGTCGGAATGGAGGTATTAAAAATCAGGATTTTTGAGATATTTTGCGGGGGTTATAATTTTTAATCCGACCGTTGGATCGTGGTAATATTTGGATATGTTATACATATATAAGTTGAGTATATGTCCATAAATTTTGAACCGTTAAAAATGAACGTATGATTTATTATGAATTTTACGAGATGACTGGTTCAGAAATTGTTGAATTTTCGGAGTTTATCATTTTGGTGGAAAATTCTAGAATTGGTGGGCCCCACTTGTGGTTAGTGAAGAAATGTGCTGAATTATATTTCAAATGTGGTGGGTGGGAATAGTAGCAGGTAAAGCCATCAGGTTGCAGGTCAAACCTACCAAAATTTTCCTATAAATAGAGGGCTAAGTTAGAATTAAAAATCACACCAGAAACATAAGCTTTCTCTCTTTCTCTCTCTAGATTATTGAGTGTATTTTGTGAGTATTTAGATACTTGGTGAGTTGCTATTCATCAGTGCAAGTTTCCTTCAGCCTTATACCGATCAGAAGTACTGCTCTTTTGAGGTAAGGGATAGTAAGGGATAGTAAGGGATTGTAAGGGATTGTAAGGGATAGTAAGGGATATTATTTTCTTCTTAAATGATATTATTTTCTTCAATATCATTATGCTAAAATATTGATATGAGTTTTTATCAAATTTAGAACTTTTTGTGTCGGGGTTACTATTCATGAGTTACGAATATTACTCTTGAGATTAAAACTATATGTTGATCATATTATTTTTATCATCATATATAACATTTTTATAACCCTGATGTTGAAATTCTCTTTCACTGGAGTGTAAAGATGGGTAGATTATTGGTATGATCATGACTAGGATTCTCTTTGGCCTGTAGTGCAAAGTTGAATTGTGACTGGTATGATCATGACCATTGAATTTATAATTGAATATCTTAAGCTTAAGTGCAAAGGTGAATTGATCAACATGGTTATAATTATTGTTTATATAAATTCTGAAATGATTATATATTTCTTTGAGATATGAATATATTTGGCCTGTAGTGCAAATATGAATTGTTGATGAATATCTTTGGCATGTAGTGCAAAGATGGCCTGTTGATGAATATCTTTAGCCTGTAGTGCAAAGATGAACTGTTGTTGAATATCTTTGGCCCATAGTGCAAAGATGGTTTGTTGATGAATATCTTTGGCCCGTAGTGCAAAGATGGTTTGTTGATGAATATCTTTGGCCCGTAGTGCAAAGATGGATTTGTTAGTATGATTATAAACAGGAACTGTAATTTGGTATAACCATGATCTTTGATGTTTCAGGTAAAGACAGGTGATGAAAATATTCTTCGTCCTGGGTGCGAAGAAAAATTTATAGTCACAATTATGATTATGAGTTATTCATATGATTGTGGAAAGAAACTGTTGAGTGATGTTACATGGATAAAACATTGTTGATGGATTTTTAACATGGAGAAGATAATAGACTTTATAGTCTATTTGACTCTTCTAATGGATTGCTCGTTCCGCTGCAACTATGGTTGAAATTTTTATCATTTACCATATGTTCTAAATCTCTGATTTATTATTGATGAAGGCTATTGATAATTTAATTATCTTTAGTCATGATATTCTTTACTGAGCAAGTTGTGCTCACCCTTTTGCTTCACAATTCCTTTCAGGTAATAAGAGTGTAGCTGGGTCGAGCGAGGGTAACGGGAAAATAGAACGGTGGTCTCTAGCTGTGGAGGTTCTCCCGAAGCAGTATAGAAAAGTTCATTTAGTAATTATATTTGGTGAATCCAATAGAGTAAGGTGTACCCAACGTTGGAAGGGTGGTTTGCCACTATCATACAAGATGTCTAACGACATACAACCTCGTGTCATCATAAGACAGGGATGTGCTCATCCACTTGCTGGGTATATATACGAGCACTACCTATATAATCTTGGTGTTTGTTTAAAGTATAATTCTCAATTGGAGACAGTAGAGATAATGATATGTCAAGAGAAGACTCACCATTGGGAAGAATATGATAGTAATCTTCTCGTTTTTCTATGGGGTCTATTGGGTCAACCAAGGATAATTCTGTGGCCATATGATATCTATCATAACCTAGACGCGTGGCCTCCCATGTACGAAGGTTTCCTTGAGCACTTCCCAAAGATTCTAGTTTCTAAAACAGTTTTGGACTGTACCTTTATGTAAGGTACCTTTGTGAGGTGCTGATACATGATGGTGTCCAATGTCACATTTGGTATATATTTTGTATCCAAACTCACAGCATATGTGTTGTTGTATTTTGCACGACAATTGTTGTAATAAAGTTGTAGTTGTTTTCTGTACCATGTATTTGACGACTCAGAATGGGTTGGATGGAATGGACCTATTTTGGGGTCGTTACAATGACCGTGTCGCAGTACGAAGCCAAGTTTGCCGAGTTGTCCCGATTTGCATCCCACTTGGTGGATAATGAAGAGAGAATGACGCGGATGTTTTTAAGAGGTTTGAAACCGAAGATACGTCAATATCTTATTTCTTATAAACTGTGTCTGTATTCAGATGTTGTAAATAGGGCTCAATTAGTAGAACGCGATAACGAGTCAACGCAACCAAAAGAGAGCAGCTGGAAAAATGATAATACTGGTGATAACAGTCATCAAAGCGGTGACAATAAGCATGGAGGGAATCAACATGCCAGAAATGGTAACCACTTCAATGGTAATCATGGTCAAAACAATAAGAATGGACATTTCAAGAAGAAGAAATTCAACAATGATGGAAAGACGTCAGCACCAGGACCCGTTGTTAAGGAAGGAGAACGAGCACCTATCATATGCTTCAAATGCGGAGGGGAGAGACACATCAGTCCAAACTGTGCGATGCCATCCAAAGCATGCTATAATTGTGGAAGAGAAGGTCACTTAGCCCGATTTTGTCGTTCACCGAAGACAAGTTCAGATAGGATGGAGGCACCAAAGACCGTCCCAAAAAAGCCAAAGCCAGTAGTTTAAGAGAGAGCGTTTTTTTTCGTGACGAGGAACCTGAATAAAATTATCACGGGTATGTTAGTCATAAACTCTTGCGAAGTCTATACCGTGTTAGATACCGGTTCTACTCACTCTTTTATTTCACCTAGTTGTGTTCAATATTTGAACTTAACTCCGGAGAAGTTAGACTTTGATTTCTCTGTTGAAATTCCGTTGGGAGAAACCTTTGTTACCTCCACTATTTATAAATCTTGTTCAAATCAACACTTTCACGTTACCTGTTGATCTTATCTCTTTGAAAATACTTTCCTTTGATGTGATTTTTAGAAACGATTGGTTAACTACTCATCATGCTTTTCGTAAGGTTGTTAGCTTTCATATTCCTAACCAATCTGTTATGCAAATTCAAAGTAACCAAACCACTAAAGTCAATCATTGTCATATCAAGCCATAAATAAAGAGCCCCGATCCTTTCGCTGATGACTTCCTTGTGTGGAATGCACCGAAGCTAGATTTTCTGTAGGCGACGTCGTGAATGACGATGACAAGTTGATAGGTATCAATGTGACGTGCAATCCAAGTCTTGGATGAGGGTCACAGTTTTGAACGATATTTCTATTGTTAATAAATTTCTTGACGTATTCTTGAAGACTTCTTAGCCTACCCCAGAGCGTGAAATCGAATTTTATATTGACCCCAGTACAAAACCCATTTCTTAAACCCTCAAATATTTCTTCAACTAAAACGAACGTATTATGCGCCAAAGACGTTGGCTCGAGCTGTTAAAGATTATGATCATACCATACCATCGTGAAAAAGCGAACGTGGTAGCTGACGCATTGTGTAGAAGATCGTATACGGTTACAAGTGTGAATATACGAACCCACGTGAAGATAACGAATATATGATTAGAATCGATTTTAATCGATAAAGTTAAAGCCGCTCAAGCTACATACTCAGAGCTGATAAATGTGAAGAAGAAGGTTCAAGAGGGCGTTATTCTAGAAGCAAGAATCGACGAAGAGAGGAAATCTCAACTCTCGATTTAATTGGCCCATTTGAAATCCTCGATGAAGTAGGAACTGTGGCCTATAGACTCGTTTTACCGCCAAGTATGTTGCGTGTTCAGAACATTTTTACGTATCGATGTTACGTAAATATGTGGACGACCCGAACTACATTATTAATTTAGAACCGGACGAGATAGCAAAAGATTTAACGTATGAAGAGATACGTGTTAACATCTTGGATAAGAAGGATCATATTCGATGCTTAAAGGTTATACCTCAAGAGTTAGAATTTGAAGTGAAGTCAAGGTATCCTCACATGTTCGGCATACCAAGTACGTACGTAAATTTCGAGGGCAAAATTCTATAAGGAGGGGAGATTGTGAAACCCCAGATTTTATGAATAAATATTTAATTTTTCTCGAAATAATTTTTTTTATATTATAGTGTGGATTTGATATAATAGTTATGGGTAGTATTTATAAATTTTGTAAAGTATCCAAGTTGTCATATAATATTCGATTGGTCGGGGAATATTCTTTTTAACAGGGAATATTCGTACAACGACACAATCATTGGTGGACCCCACAACGGAATTATTGTCGGATTGAGAAAACGATAAAAATATTTTATTAAAAATAACGGCGGAAGTTTTACCATTGATACTGTTGAACTACTCGGTAGTAAAAGTACAGTAATACGTGTGGTTGCATAGTAGCACACGGTATTAATTATTAATGCTTATGTGAGAAGTCACTCAGTTTGATTCCATTATTGTCAGTTAATAATATGAATTATTTAGCGATAATGACGTTTTATTTTATTCGTATTATTAACGTAATAAAACAGAAACATCTTTTTATATAAAACAGAATACTTTATTAAAATTATTCTATAAATAGAATATATTATATTTTATTTAAAAGATTTTTCTTTAAATATGGACCGTCAGATTAAAGTAATCAATCTGGACCGTTCATGGATTAGTTACTATGCATTCTATTTTTCTATAAATAGCAGCTCATTCTTTCATTATTTCTTACGAATTCACTGAACTCTAGAGAGAGAAACTATAGAGAGAAACTATAGAGAGAGAGAAGAAGAGTATTCTGCTACTTAACTACTTCCTTATTTCAGCTCTTCTTTAAAACGGTAAGGGGTGTTATTCTTTCTTATTCATGAAGAGAACTGTTGTTATTCCATTTCTTATTATTCTGTTGGAATAACCTGTATACGCGGATCTACCCTATACTTGGTGACATTCTTCTATTATTCTGTTGGAACATCCTGTCTGTGTGTTTTACACCGGACCTGGTCCCATCTTATTATTATTCTGTTGGAATATCCTGTCTGTGTGTTTTACACCGGACCTGCTTTCATTATTTATTATTCTGTCGGAATATCCTGTCTGTGTGTTTTACACCGGACCTGGTTCCATTATTTATTATTCTGTCGGAATATCCTGTCTGTGCGTTTACGCCGGACCTGGTTTCATTATTTATTATTCTGTTGGAATAACCTGTCTGTGCGGTCTATCGCATGCATGGTGATTTTTTTTGTTATTCCATTCTTTATTGTACTTAGTTGGTTAAGTTTTGACTTCTATACTCCATAAAATTTGTGGAATATCCTTGATAATTACGGTTCATCCAGTATCTTTTCATGAAAATATTCTTCTAAGTATTCTTGAATTTTACTCCACAATGCAGTATCATGTTGACAATTTGGACGTTGTTAATTCTTGGATAAATTAATTCTTGAACTTGTTTTATTGAATTCTTATATCATTGTCATCATCCTCATGTTTATAAAATGTTGAAAGTCATCTGTGGCCTGTAGTGCATAGATGGACTTGGTATGATTATGACCAGGGATTATTCGGTGTAATCATGACCGTAATATTACAAATGATGTAGTAAAAGTTCTCATTGGCCCGTAGTGCATTGATGGACAGTTGTTGGCATGATCATGACCGTTAATGAATACACGAATATCATTGGCCGTAGTGCAGGGGTGATTCGATGATGTGGATTGTTTTATTAAGCTGAGTCTCAACGATAGTAGTGTTGAAAAACCTTTTAAATCATAAAAGATAGTAGAGTTTATTTTCTACTTGACTCTTTTAATGGATTGCTTGTTCCGCTACAGTTAAACTTGATGTCTATTATATTTTATCAGTTTAACATTGTTGAAGGCTAATGATAATTTATTCTGCATTATCTTAGTCATAATATTTCTTACTGGGCTAGTTGAGCTCACCCTTTCTTTCACTGTTCTCTTCAGGAAATGAGAACATAGCTGGGGCAAGTCGGGAAACGGAGTGATGGTTCGAATAATAGTATTAGTTAGTAGTCCTCACTATTTTATGTAATAGTGTGTTAATAAATGTAATGAGGACTCCTTTTGAGTATGAATACTCTCTAGAAGATAATATTTGTATTCAACTCACAGTTTATATTTTTGTCGTATTGTACACGATAATTGTATTAGTAAGTTGTATTTGTATTCTGTACCATGTAAGTGGCGACCCAAGATGGGTGACGTATACTTAATTTTGGGGGCGTCACACGACAAGTATAAGTTTTTTATAAATAACGACGTAGTTGTTACCGTTAACACTGTTGGAATACCCAGTGGTTAAAACACAGTAATACGCGGTGTTACACAGTAGCACACGATATTGCACCAATTATTGATTCTTACGTGAGAAGGCACTACTCAATAACTGTTACAGTAATTACTGTTCAATATTTTATTTTATTGATTCAATAATTGTTACGTTGATATTTTATATTATTGTTATTTCAATAATTGTCACTGCACAGTATTTTTATTATCAGATCAATAAATCATATTATTTTAATAATATTATTAGATAGTATTATTGGTAATGTCTAGAAAATTCTGTCTAAGGAGAGATTCGGTCACCTAATTGTACGTTAGTAAGGAGAAATCCTTATCGGAAAGCCCCCTCTTTCCTGGGAAAAGCCCCTTCTTTTCTGGGAACGACCTGGTTGTCAGTATTGTGATTCTGTAATATTATTTGTGAATAATTAATTATTGATTTATATAATAAGGAAAATATTTATTTATGTGGATATAAATGGAGGAATTTTTAGAAAAGTGACAATTGTTAAAAATTGATATTTTATCTTTTCTGATAAAATAATTCATTTAAATATAGTATTATATTTTAATAATATAATAATGATAATATTTTTACGATGAATGTGTGATATATGAATAAATGAGGAGGAAGAGTATTTTTAGTACAATAAATATTAAAAACATGTTAAACATGTTGGTGAGCCCAATTTTTTATTAAAATTTGATTATAGCCTGTAAAATCGTTCGTATGTGAATTTCGGTCAATTTCTGCTTGAAATTTGAAAAAAACTTAAACTTACAAAGTTGTAGAGAATTGAATTTCCTATAGAATGGACATAAGATTCGAATTTTTTTGATAAAAGGGCTATTTATTATGAATTATTAAAGTTATAGAATAATTAATTTTTGAAGTTTTAATTATTTTTTTTATGAAAAACGTTTTTGTTATGATTGGTGTGCCCCACTTGTTGTTAAGCATCCTGAATTCAGAATTTCAAAGTGGGCGTAGGAATTTTAAAAAATAATAATAATATTTTATTAAATTTTTTGCATTGGTAGTTCCTATAAATAGGGTGCTTAGGTTAGAATTGAAAATCACACCAGAAACTGAAGTTTTCTTTCTCTATATAATCGAGCGTATTCTTATGAGTATTTTGATACTTTGAGTGTTGTTATACGGTGCAAATTCCTTCAGCACTATATCCAGTATTCCAGTCAGAAGAACTGTCTTTTTGAGGTAAGGGATGTTATTTTTTTTAAGTGATATTATTTCTTTCAATATCATTATGCCGGAATATTGGTAAGATTTTTCTTGTGAAATTCTTGTCCCCGACTATTCACGTATACGATACTATTCACGAATACGGCACTATTCACAGTAAAAATAAAATTTTCTCTTTTTTGTTCAAGATGTTTATTATGATTACTAGCTTTGATTGTATCCATACTTTGATCTTCATTCTTGAATTTTGCTTCACAATGGTTTATTATGGAGTATTTTTGAACATGGATAAACCGAAGTACGAATCCCTAATATTTGTTCTTTTGTCTCACTGGATTCGTTTTCTTTAAAATATTTTTCATCATCCTCAGTCCTAAATGATTATATTATTGAATATCTTTAGCTTGTAGTGCAAAAATGAATGATTTCCTGATGAATATCTTTGGCCGTAGTGCAAAGATGAATATTTGACTCAAGATGTATATTGATTGATGTTACATGGATAAAATAATGATAATAGACTTTTAAATCTTAGAAGATAGTAGAATTCATTCTCTACTTAACTCTTCTAATGGATTGTTGTTTTCGCTGCAGTTGTTGATCTAAAATTTATTGTCTATTATATTCTATCAGATTTTTCTCTGTTGAGGACTAACGATAATTTATTCTATATTATCTTAGTCATAATATTCTTTACTGGCTAGTTGAGCTCACTCTTTTTTTTTGTTCTATTTTTCTTCTTAGGAAGCGAGAATATAGCGGGAAGTAGTCGGGGTGTGGAGTGACGTTCCAAAGCAGTTGTTATAATAGTCATCACTATTTTGTAAAATAGTTTATCAATAATTGTAATAAGAACTTATTTGAGTGTGAATATTGTCTAGAAGACAATATTTATATTTTAATTCACAGTTTGTGTTTTGTCGTATTTTGCACGACAATGGTATTAATAAAGTTGTAGTTGTTTCTGTACCATATTTTGACGACTCAGAATGGGTGATGTATACCTGTTTTGGGGGCGTCACACGGATCGTTTCATATATGGAAACAAATTTGTTTGTATATAAAGAAATTAGTTACTACCAATAGTACATTCAGTCCCACAATGGAGAGAGGGAGATCCGAAGGTGGGAACATGAAGTCGGCCGATATTATCCCACAACGATTAGAGACAAATATCTATGGACTATGCGTGTGATCAGTTCTGACGGGAACGTCAGAAATTTAGTTGGCGAAATTTGTAATACCCCAATCGCATATCGAAAGATATGATAAAAAAAATTATCTCTATATAAGGAAATAAGTTACTATCAATAGTATTTTCAGTCATGACCTTTTGTACTAAGATAATTCACGAAAATATTATTAAGCTAATAATTTAAGATTTTATTTAAATAAATTTAATTCGATTCGAATTTAAAATTTGATCCAAAATTTATTCTGGACTCAAAATTTAATCCGAGTTATTTGACAGTTGAGAGAGAGTGCGATTAATATTGAAATTTTGAGTTAATAAAGTTACTTACCCCTTGTTGCTTTAGATTGATAGGATCCACGAGGGAAACCCCAAAGTTTGCTTTGTGTGCATATTTTTATGCAACTGTTCAAAGGGGACCCACTATCTCCTATTTCAGTATTTCTTGCATATCCAAAGGCCAAAACTTGAAAGAACTCAAAAAGCATCAACTTCTCTCCACAAGTAGACCTGCTCATAATTGGGATAATGAAGAGAAATCACATAATATGCATAGTCCCATTTGACGGGATTAGCTTTAGACGAGCATAAATATATACGGGTTTGTTCGGTAATTAGTTATTGGAGATCCAAATGAAGTGTACCATTTTTGTCTTTACATTTGGCATCTACATGCTACGTTTTTGAGTTAAATATATTACGTTTAATATAAATTTTTGATTTTCAAATGCGTATAATACATTTTTAACTCTCAGCCGGTAGACGAACAAACACATATATGTATATACATCATACACTTATTATTCATGTAAAATTAAAGATGCATACAAAATTTAACCGAAAACAAATCATTTCTAGTTCAAAAATTTAATGTATGCAGTTCTTTCCATCTCTGAAGTTAAAGTAGTAGAATTTCATTTTCCTCTGTTGCTTGCAGAGTATGTCACAAGTCATGTGGACATTCCAACATAAAGCATATTCTATTCTAACGATATTCATCCCTAAAAAAGGAAAAAGGACGAGATATCTTCAGAGGGGAAGTAGACGTGGGGATAATAGGCAAATTTGTCGATGTTGTATAGATGTCAGGCAGTTTGGTTTCCTTCTTCTTCTCCCTTTTTTTTTGTTACGTCTCTCCGCGAGCAAGTGTGATGTGGGTGGTGTCAGAATTTGCACCTATTTGTATGATCAGTCCGCTAGTTGAATCCCATAAAATTTTGAAGGTTTCTAGAGGAATAATAGTGAATCAATTCAATTTTAAATTACAAAACAAAAAGGAAAATAAAAGGAAAAAGAGTAGACATTTCTTTCCATGGTCACTAATATTTGCATTACCCAGAAAATTATATACAAGAGACCAGCACAATCTTAAGCCAAAAACGTGACACAATCTCAAAATAACAGTTTATTTTCGCTACTCTCCCATGGTTTGTAACAATTAGTATCAAAGCCGTCCACTACCTCCCGGTTGCAATCGTGCGGTGAGGGTGGTGACGTCGGTATTGCAGTGTTCGCCCGGGACTAGAATCGTCTAGCGCAAAGCCAGCCCGCGTGGGCGCCAGGACTGCGGAGCGTGGTGGAATGTTATGATCCTAATTGCAAGGTATGGGACTTGTGTCCCACGTCGATGGTATGAGACTTTGATGTGGGATATTTATAAACTTTGGGCTCTCCAACCTTAATAACTAGCTTTTAAGATGTGACTCTCCCAATGTGTTCGGGAGCATTTTACCGACCTCCATGGGGGCCGAAGGCCTGACACCAGTAGGGGGTTATAGGCCCAATGGGCCGAAGCCCTCGGATATGTTGAAGGTGTTCGAGATCGGGCCGAAGCCCATACCAGATTGTGAGCTCGGTGGGATTGGGCTTGGGTTGTCTTGCGTAAAGGGTTTGGAGTCATAAGGAGCATATTTAGGAGTCTTAATTCCAACTCGGAAAGAAATTCTAAGGAGATGAGAAAGGTTAATAGCCGTCGGTTACACACTATTAAATTAATAGAAAGATAATTGTGCATCTGAAAAGAGTTTACTAGTCAAAGGTCCCGGGCAAAGAGAAGAAAAAGCACAGGGAACCTTGAGCTAAGTTTATAGCAATGAACGACATGTGACAATGACAGATTGGGGTGGAGCAAACTAGCAAAGTACTAACCTAGCAATTTGAACTGAAAGACGGATAAATTAGGACCAGTTCCACCCAACTCAACAATTAATTTGAACTGAAAGACGGATAAATTAGAACCAGTTCCACCCAACTCGACAATTAATCGGAGTAAGGTTCAGGCCTATATAGATAATGAACAAAGTATAGACAAATATATGATAAAGTTGTATCGTGACAGTGATAAAGTATAGACAAATATTTGAAACTTTTTTATTCGGTAAAAAATTGTGTACCAGTTTTAGGGTGTAAAATTTGATAAGATTATTGTAAGCCTATTAATCCATTATTATTGATGTGATTTGTTTTTCTTTAGAGATTTTCAACATTAATCATGTGTTATTGATCTTGTTTCTTTGACTAATGCATTCTGGCTCTTCTTTTCTTTTCTATCCCACACGTAAATGTCTTGTATTTTCTGGAAAAAAGAGGGTCGATGATTCTCAATCAAGAAGGTACAAGTACTTATTTAAAGAAATTATACTCAAATTCTCTGTTCAATTTTTCGTTTGATCTATTAGTGAATGAAATTCTTATGGTTTATAAATATTACTATAAAAAATACGGCCTTTCAAATCTAATACTTCATCCGTCCCAAAAGAGAGTATGACTAGCACTCTGTTTCTTAATTTTGAATAGAAAAGAAAAGAATAGAAAATTTAAATTAGAACAAAAAAAAAATAAAAAACTTAAAGTTTTTTTTGTGTTGTTTTGAGTTTTTAAAAGAAAATAATAGAAAATTTAAAATTGAGGACATGAATTATAATTTAAAATTTATTATATTAAAAGTTGAGAATAATATGAGAATTATAAAAATATTACTTATACCAATTTCTTTTCCGTCCAAATCAGGCCAATTTTGAACGGAAAACTTTAACAGGAAAAGTGGCCAAGTTTTCTATCCATTTCTTTTCTTTTATGTTTATTAAAAAATTCAGAAACATGAGAATTGGGAAGAAAACTTAAATTTTCCGTCCATTTCTTTTCTGTCCATTTTAAAACTCAGAAACAGAGTGTAAAGGTATAAATTTTTTGAACTTCAAATTAATGAGATAAAGTGAAGAATAACTAAATCATTCAGTGAGGTTCATTAATATAAAAATTACTCATCACTTTATATAATCTTGTAAGACTATTAATGATAAATTTAAAATTTTTTTATTTTGTTTTCCATGTTTTTATTTTTCTTAATTTGTAAGTAACAAAATGATATTCAAAAATTAATAATTACTAGTATATTTAAGGGACGATGTTTGATAGAATTGAGTGTTAATTAATTAAAAATAATACAATTATAAAAACTTGAAATATAGAGGTAAACATGATATGACATCGTGTTTACGCAATGCCACTTACAAGTACAAATATAGACTTGATTAGTATGCGCAAAATCGTATAAACATCGTGGTGACAACTCCCAACTTCTCCCACTCGCCGAACGTCCTTTCCTAACCACCACTTGTATGTACTCCTATTTTATATTTTATATCGTGGTAATTTAATTATTTAATTTTATATTTTAAATTTGTTTATATTTTAAGTTAATTAACTATTTAACAAATCTTAACCAATTTTTTCAAATTTCTTTTTAAATAATAAAAAAATCAAAATTAGATGCAACGCAGAAGAAAATAACTTTCTTTTAAAGGATGGTCGTGTCTGTTCAGATATATAAGCGCGTGAGATTAGCGGTCGACAAGAAAATAAATAGCCTCGTGGCAACAGTTAAGGAAGTCGAAAAAGAAGAACGTGGACACGTGGTCATTCTTCTTCTTCTTCCAAGAAGCTGCGTACGCTATCAACTACGTACAGTCAACTACTACCATCTCTTTCTTTTACTCAATTTATTATTAACTTTTTGGGTTCAGTGCGTCAAATCTATTTAATTAATATAAACCACCGTCTTTATTCGCACAATCTGTTCCGTTCTGTTAGTTGTCATTTAATGGTTCTGAGTAAAGTTGGGACATCAGCTGTTTGATAAATGACCTCAATGAAGAATACTCGATCTGTTTGAGAAAGGAGAAACTTGATCTGTTCCAGTAAGAGGAGAGAGAAAATGGGAACTTGTGGATCCAAACCGAGAGGATGTGGAATGGGTTTTCGAAGGAAGTTTCGAGCCCGGAGAAGAATAACAAAGACCCCTTCTTTATCTAACAAGCTCAATAAGGTCGATCCCTCCCCTGTTTCCTCTGTTTCAATTGATCGTTCTTACTGCAATCCTACTTATCAAGGTATTATTTTGTTCTATTTTTTTCTAACATTTTGATGAAATGCTTTATGGCTAGTTCTCAATTTCCGAATTTGGTGTTTCTCGTTTACTAATTTGTTGGTTATTGATTGTTTTGTGAGTTTACTGATTTTTCTTGCTTAGAATGCCATGAAAGGTTAAAAATCTGCTAGTTAAGTTGCTACATTGTGATAATACATGATCGGTCCAGCTAAAATAACGTTACACATTTCAAATCTGTTTAATTACTGCCTGCTGGTCATATGATAATTTTATAAAAAAAAATAATAGGAGCAATACTAATTTTTTTAATTTTTGTAAATTAATTGTCTATCCTTGTTTTGGCCTGCCATTAAAGGCTAGAGTTCTTCCTTTTAGTTTGCTACACTGAGCTAAGACATGACCGGTCCAGCTAAAAAGTCACATTTACTATTTTCTGTAGTCCTAGGTACCTTGAATCTTTTGTACTACACTCTTTGTGAAAAATATTTAATTTGTTGAATAATATATTTCTACACGTATAAAGAATTAGAAGACATGAAAGTTAATTTCATAAATGTGATACAAGAGAGAGGAAATAAAATTTTAATTTTTATGGTAAGTATCTACTATGAGAAATATTGCTATATATGTATGTACCTTAGAGCTCAACGATACGATTACTATTATATTTCTATGTTTCACTGCTGAAACTTTGGTAGTGATTGGACCACACATATCACCTGGTAAACTTTGCTTGGATAGATATCCTTCTTTTTTTTACAGAACTCCACCAAACTTCTTGCTTAACTTCTACTGTACAAATAGGAAATTCAGAATCATGGTTCGATCCTGTGATGGTGGTGGAGTCTGATGGTGATGATGATTTTTATAGCATTCAAGATGGTAAGCAGAATGTTTGACATCTGGTCAAATAATGTTTGCGTGTTTTAAAATAGCTTTTGCAATAATCAGGCTTGTTGAGTTTCATTATTTTTACAGATGTATCTCAAAATGGCTCTGTGTCAACTGCTGTAACTCCAAGATGTTCTGATTACATAAATTATAATGGCAGCGTTCCATCCTTTCCTAGCTCGGATCCCCTACCACAACCAAGCACAGTGTCAGAAGAAAATTCAGATTGTATTTTTGTCAGAGAGCTTGCTGATAATGTAAATACCCTGACTGGCTCTCAACTGAAATCTAGTGATCTACACTGTGGGGGGAAAATTCCAGTTCCAGCGGATGATACCCCTACTCAACGTGTTGATGAAAGTGCTAGTGGGGAAGATATGGGAATGTTGAACAATTGTGGACTTTTACAGACTAATTGCTTGCCTTGTCTTGCTGGTACTACGTCCTCTGATGAAAAGAGAAAATCGCTAAGCTCAAGCCCAAGGAAAAAGACAGCCTTAAGGCTATCCTTCAAATGGAGGGACGGGCAGGCCAATCCTACATTATGTAAGCTCTGTAACTTCGTCATATATGCTTCTTTTCTGTTCATATACACAAATTGTTGTTTATAAGCTGTTGCAGTGTTGATAGAGAATGATCAATATGGTATAAGCACAGGAAGAATTTACAGTTACTGTATTGGTGGTATCTTTACAAGTCTAGGCTACAATAATAAAAAATAAATTACATATATATATATATATATATATATATGTATATAGAATCTACAATAAAATCAGTGCCTAAATTAGACTCAGATGAAACACAAGATTCTCTCGGTGGGCAAGAATACATTAAGTTAATATTATGATGAAGAAAATTTTCATGATAAGATTTGATGTGCCTCCATGCAAGGATGCAGTTAACCATTTACATGGTATGACTACATGTAAATTTTGCTTGGAGATCACAGTTGAATTTTCCAACAGCATGATAGTTTATGTGATTCTTATTTAATTTTCATTTTGAAGGTTTCCTTTATTTGTATTGTTGATATGCTTGCTACTGTCCCAGTGTCACCAAAGGCTCTTCTGCGAAGACCAATAGCAGGTTCTCAGGTTCCCTACTACCCAATTCAGAAGAAATTGTGTGATAGTTGGTCACCTATTGAGCCAAGTACTTTCAAAGTCCGGGGGAAGAACTATTTTAGGTGAGAGCATAATATTTAGTTGGTTTACACTTCCATCTCTGTATTCATAGAATGCTACACTATGGTAGATCCATCCACCAATTTTGGTTTCTCAAATCTTTTGATTTATATCTGTCTAACTTGATTCTGCTTTGCAAATCTTCCTATTTGTTTGACAGGGATAAAAAGAAAGAAGTTGCTCCAAACTATGCTGCATTTTTACCTTTCGGTGTTGATGTGTTTGTATCTCCACGAAAAATTGACCATATTGCACGTTTCGTGGAACTGCCTGGCATTGAATCGTCTGGAAAAGTCCCTCCTATCCTTGTAGTAAATCTTCAGGTATATCTACTTCTCAGTTTACCTGAATTTCACTTTTCAAGTTCAAAAAACATGTTGCTTGGTGCCTTGGTCAAATGATTTGTCATCCAACAGTAGCACTAAATCCAGTTCTTAAGCTTTTGATCCGGAGGGGGTAATATTTTCTTATATTTAAATGACATGCTATCGAGTTGGCCATATTGTTGGTAAATTGCATGCAAATAGGGTAATGGTTGACGTTTCTTTTTTCTTTTCTTTTTTTTTCTCTTTCTCAGATACCACTATATCCTGTCACAATATTTCAAAATGAATATGATGGAGAAGGAATGAGTTATGTTCTTTACTTCAAGCTATCAGAAAATTATTCAAAGGAACTTCCACTACTTTTTCAAGAAAATATATCGGTAAGATAGTTGCTTCTCTAGCTTCCTTCTTTATATAGTTTGCCCTCTGTTCAGATTATAATATTTTACATATAGAAAAACTGCAGTCTATATAATATGTCTGTTTAACATCATTCTTTTGTTACACAAACTTTTACTTAATCTTTTGAACATGCTTCCTTCTGTGACAGAGGTTAATTGATGATGAAGTAGAGAGGGTCAAAGGTTTTGCTATAGATACAGTTACTCCATTCAGAGAAAGATTGAAGATCTTGGGTCGAATAGCAAATATGGGGGACATTAACTTGAGTGCAGCTGAGAGGAAGCTTATGAATGCTTACAATGAAAAGCCTGTACTGTCACGTCCTCAACATAAATTTTACTTGGTAAAGCTTCTTGAAATCTTAAAATACATCTAACATTGTTCTGCTATGTTGTTGTTGCTAATAATAATAATAATAATAATAATAATAATAATAATAATAATAATAATAATAATAATACATGCCATTTTATCTTACTTGCATGATCAGTAAATAAACTTGTTACCTATATTTCCTTCTGGGCATAAAGCCTATATTATATTTTGTCATACCATTCTTTCTAATTAGGGCATCTAAGTTACCAAATCGGGGTATTATATTTCTCCTCTAGCTAGAAGAAGCTTCCTTCCTTTCTTATGATTTTGTTCCATAACATTGGCTCCTAGAACGGACTAAAAGAAGTTTAACATTTACCTTTCAAGCCTTTCAAGTGAACAGTCGTTCATACAATAGAAAGTTCCTGCTCTCTTGAGGGCAACCAAGCTAATATAATGAATCTAGGATTTTTTTCATCTACAGCAGCTAATCGCAACATCATTAAATTATCTTCTGGTTCCATTTGTTCAACCTGGTTTTCTTAATAAGATCATAAATTGAATAATGATTTAATAAGCACAATATGTGAATTCATTGTTTGAAAAAAGTTGCGGTTAAAAAATAGAATTTGCATGGGATATGGATGGTATATGATGAACCTATTAACATTATTCTGATTCTTAAAATACCTTCTTGAAACTCTTACAGGGAGAAAACTACTTTGAGATTGATTTGGATATGCACAGATTCAGTTACATATCTAGAAAAGGTTTTGAAGCATTTCAGGATAGACTAAAGTTCTGTATCCTTGATTTTGGTCTGACTATACAGGTAGCTACCTTAATCAAGTTCGAAACTAATGCCGAATTTAACTGTTTAGTTGTGATACTCGTCTGATAGCTATATTTTATATATACATTGTTAATTTGAAACAGGGAAACAAGGCGGAAGAGTTGCCAGAGTGCATCTTGTGCTGTGTACGGTTGAAAGAAATTGACTACACTAACTATCATCAACTAGCGACCTGAATTTCAAATCTACCCATTACTTAGGTTTGATTAGAAGCTATAATTTCTTTTTCCTTGTTGCATCATGAATCATTTTTTACGGCCCAAATGAATCTTGTAACCTCTGAATTGAAGTGTGACCCTCTGTATTCAATTGTGTAGATCGGTAACAAAATTTAAAGTTCTGACACAATATGAAATGAAATAAAAATTCAATAAAAGAAAATATTATTCAATCTTCTTTTCGGTTGCATATAAAGATCAGTGTAATGTCAGCAATTCAGCAAGTCTGATAAACTTTGCTTTGTTCTGCTTTCTTCATGTTTGTGTAACTGCATTTGCTTTAGGAAATTGGTAGTGATTTTGCTTATGAAAGGTTGGAGAAGAACTGAGGATATCTTTTATATATATTGTATTTTTTTTTATAGCATTTCATAAGTTCCAAACATAATTAAGTGTTTTTGCATGCATTTGATGCCATCTCTTTTGATGAGAAGGTTATCAAATTTAATAATCCAGGTCGAAAGAAAGAACAAATTAAGTAACATCTGCGAGAAGGAAGAAAATGTAACAAAATCAGAAAAACATCTATGAGAAGAATGTACAAGAATTCCCTACATGTCCTCGAGAATCATCGGGTATCAATTAGACATTGGAACCCAAGAATGCAATAAATAATCATCAAATAAAATAACACAATTAGGCAGTTCTTTGTCAAATGATTTCCTGATTGCATGATGATCCATCCATCCATCAGAAATATTTTTTTTTTTAAATGCACACATGAAAATATTAGGAGGACGGAGGGCCAACACATCGGCGGAGAAATGAAAGGCACTCGCACCTGTTCCGCCTGGAGGTCTGAACCATCCTCTGTTTTCTAGATGGGGCAGGCCTCAAGGGAGCAGAAAATTGGCGTTGCACCAACTTTGTATTTTCAGTTGTTGCTGTAATTTCTTGGCTAAATCTGCTTTCTGGAAGTTTTCTTGGAGTTAGCAACTCACCTGACTTAAAACGGTTGTCGTCCCAAATCCGGCCGGAGGACCCCTGTCTCCGAAATGAATATTCTGATCTCTGCAATGTATTCATGGAATTTATTTATTTCTATGGATTATTAGATATGCATATCCCAATCTAATCTGCCAAGACTGCCATGCTGCTTCTTTTTTTTACATTTTTTTTGGGTCTGTGGTTTGTTTTAAGATTGTTGGATAGAAATATATGCTGAAAAAAGAATGAAATTTAGCTATAAATCCGATGAACTTGTAAACTGGATGCTATTAATAGTATCATTTGCATATTATAGGTTACCATCTACCAATAGATTCCACACTCTAATTACTTCTTTGTAAACTTTGGATTCATGGACGACAAATGTTGGTAGGTAGTTAATAACAGAAATTTCGGGCGGATTTAATTATTAGGATAATATTAATTCTAAATAAATGAAAATACTATCAATTTTATTTTACAATTTCGACTTTTTTAAAGTATTGGACAGATAGATGGAGTCATATTTTTAAAAATTAGAAACCCATAATAAATTAATACGGTAGTTGGCATGTTTTATTGATTATACCTCGAATTTCTAATTTTTTAAATTACAACACTAAATTAATTATTATTTTAAAATTGGGTTATTCTGTTAAAAAAAATAAATTGACCTTAATTTTTTATCGACAAAATTAATGAATTACTCACTATAGTTGGCACGTTTTACTGATTATACCATTGAACTTTTAATTTTTCAAATTATTCCAATAAACTAATTAATATTTTGAAATTGGGTCATTCTGTTAAAAAAATTAAGCAGACATTAATTTTTTATCGATGTTGCTCTGGAAAAGAAATTTAAAAATAAAATACTACTTATGTGGCAAAAAATAATAAAACACTTGAAAGTGAAAGCAAAAAAATTAAAATATTTTGGGTACTCTAATCTCAGATGTTTATTAATAGAAAAAACTTCCTCGCGAATGAAAAACAATGCATCAACAGTAGAAATGAAAACACGGTAATTGACAAAAGCAACAACATTTTGCATCTGCCTCTGAATTATCTCTGTATCTATTCGTAAAAGCTCAAGCTCCTATCAAATCATAAATACAATCTCAACAAAATCAATTTAACAAAATATTACTACCACATGTATATATATACACACACACATAGATATATAGAGAGAGATTGGGGAATGAATAGACCTTGTGGAGGCGATCGAGAGTGAATGAGAGGAGTTCGGAGACATAAAACTGCTGATAATCGGAGGTGAGATGGAGAAACCTACTGCAGCACCATTTACTTCATCTGTTGTTGTTTTTAGGGATTCAGACTTCATTGTTATATGTAATGTTGAACTTTAAAGTTCAATTTAATGTTTTGGGTATTTGGATCTAGAAATTTTCATAGATTTTGGAGAAATAAAATATACAGATCTATTTGATATGGAAGATGGGGGAGAAGACAGAGATGAGAAGAAGGAAGAGAGAAAATAAATCAAGTTTATTTTTTTTTCTTTTTCACGTGCACGTAAGATAAAAACTGAAACGATTTAACACTCGTGAGGCAGAGATAACAGAATGACCCAATTTTAAAATATTAATAAGTTTAATGAGGTAATTTGAAAAATTAAAAATTCAATGGTATAATCAGTAAAACGTGTCAACTACAGTGGGTAATTCATTAGTTTTGTCTATAAAAAATTAACGTCCGGTTATTTTTTTTAAACGGAATGTTTTAATTTTAAAATAATAATTATTTTAGTGGGATAATTTGAAAAATTAAAAGTTTAATAGTGGCACCAATCCTGTAAAATGTAGTAAATAACTCAGAAAGATTAAATAGCATACTGATATATAATTGCTTTCAATCTCCTAGGCAGTAATTTCATAGATAGCACCATTAATACTTATATATTTTTTGAGTCTAGGACCAGAGAAGATCTTCATTCTAGATTTCTATTACTGGACAGTTGACATTGTTGCAACAACAAAGTGGTACTTTTAAGAACACAACAGCTCAAATGCATCCATCGAAGAAGAGTTGAGGGAATTCTGACTGCATCTCACTGTCTCTATTTAAGATAGAATCCACAAACGAATCTGAAGTAGCTTCTGAACAGTTGTTATATCCAAGTGAAGGATAAGTTGACGATATGACCCCCTGGAACAGTTGTTGCTTCTCTACTACATTCGTTGGGAGAGAAGGGTCTCCAAGAAGATAGTCACTCCAACTAGAGGGAGAAGATGGTAATATCGTCTGAAACTGAGATGCTTGGCAAGGAAAAGATTGCGGAGAGCTCAGTTGTGTACCAAGATTACATGAAGAAGAAGAAGAAGAAGATGATGATGATGAAGTCGAATAGGAGACATCATTGAACAAGTGTGGTTGGATGGTTTCTTGATTAGGGACTTGGAAATGAGGCGGACTGTCCCGTGAAAATTTGTTGATCATGATGGGAATTGGGATTTCTGGTGTGGCCGAAGATGCTTCTGGTTTCAACACTGAATTGTTGTTCATGAAATTGTTTATAGGCTCGAAATGGTTTCTAGTGTTGGGAAAGCCGCTGATGTTTCCAAAATCGGTTAATATCTGAGAGAAGGGCTTGTGGGTTACCGGATCAATTCCCATTTTGAGGAGCTTCTTTCGCAGTTTTGTGTTCCAGTGGTTTTTGACATCGTTGTCTGTTCTCCCAGGTAGGTGCTTTGCTATCAGAGACCATCTACAACAACAACAACAAACAAAAAGGAAGAGAGAGTTACTTGAGCTGCTAAGACTACTAAACAGTTCATGAACATCTTTTTCACTTAAAAAGCAAGGAAAAAAAAGGAAATCTCTTGAGGGCAATTTCTCAACATATATCAACAGAGAAACATTAAGCAGATTACATGAAAAGGACATCTAATAGTCCTTGAATCCAATCTAAACAACTTTGGGGAATTCCTATTTTTCTTTTCTAGTTTTTTAATAAACTAGGAAACTTGAACTAATTTACTTTATTTTTTCTCTTCTTTACAACCTTCAAATATTTTTGGAGTGCTCTCTATAAACAACCTTGGCAACGCCTAAAGAAGTACCAACATTTTTTGTAGTCCATTTTGGATGGGCCATCCTATAAACGGAAGTCTAACATCATGAAACGATGCAGACAATGAATATATATAGCCTCTTCGACTCGATCTCCTCATCAGAAAAAGTTATATATTTGTCATTTTGCAAGAGACATAATATCTTTAGCAATAAAAGGGAAGTTTGAGAAAGAAAATGAATTCTAATCAAATAAGGTGAAGAATTTCAATAGGGTTATTATATAAGGGGGTACAGAATTGCACAAGCCTCAGAGACACCCTGAATTCAATAGGGTTATTATTTTCCTTTGTAATTTAAAATAACTATCTTGGAACTTAACTATGAATTACCTGAATTCAGTAACTTGCAAAACAAAACTAGATGAATAATCAGGGTGCAACGACATTAAATGTATTGAAAAAAGGACATACCTGCTACCTATAGCTTTGTGCAGTTTTAGAATGTATTCTTCTTCTTGAGGTGTGAAAGCATCGTGCTTGAGTTCTGGCCTCAGGTAATTAGTCCACCTAAGCCTACAGCTCTTACCACATCTGTTCAATCCTATACAAATTCAACCAGAACACAGTAAATACGGAATATGACCAGCAAGAAATCTCAATAAAAGAGTGTACACACACGCACACAAATATTTAGACTATAAGTAAACCTGCTTTCTCTGGTACCAAGGTCCAATTTCCAATTCCGTGGTTGGCTACATATGCAAGTACCTTCGCATCTTCTTCTGGGGTCCAAGGTCCTTTCTTTACATTGGACTTGTCACAACATGGAGGTCTCCCCATCAAAATATCAATGGTGTAACAAACACACACATACACTCGCAGAGAAGAGAGAGAAAGAGGGGGGGGGGGTACTGGTGTTATTGATGTAATGGTGATGCAATTCCAGAGCAGCATAGGAAGTACATATTGGGAGGAAACATTTAACAAGTGAGGAGGCAGGAAAAGCATGTAAATTGGCTCCCAATTAACAACAATTGCATGAATTCATCATCAAGTCATACAACGATTTGACGTGACATGAAAAATAATGCAACTCTCTCTCTCTCGCATGTGCTAGGCTCCAAGTGCATTAGTCTATAAAGAAAGGTTCATATTGAGTGAATTAATTTGTTAAAGCTTGAATTTACTAACAGCTTCTAGTAGCATGGAAACATTCACAACTGTATAATCTTCACTGAAAACTAACTCAGCATGACATAATCATGTAGGGTTTATTTAACATTTACATATTTATTTTATCCTACTTGTTTGGTTCTAGTCTTTATCACAGTTCAAGCGCAGTATAAAAAATGATTCCTTTTTCACTTGCTCTTTTATTTATCCTTTTAACTAAGCTAAACATAGCACAACGTAATATACAACATCATAGTATAACTCCTTCCTATGTTAATAAAACATCCGGGAAAAGGATTTCTATGATGAGCAAACCTTACAACTCTTCCTACAAACTCCAATATAATCCTCAGAGCCGACCATGAATAGAGGATTTTTTTTCACATTCACCAGCAGCAGCCCACTGAGTGCATCTCTCATTCTCATCAATGCAATCACTGCTCGTTGTGTGGTCCTCTGGTTTGTCATAAGATCTCACATGAATCCACTTCGTAGCAGACCACTTTTCACCTTCAATCCCATGGTAGCTAGAGAGGTCAGCAGTTGCATTAAGATGAAGACTGAAATACAACAATGACATTTGATAGTATTATAAAATTGTTCCCACGAATTAAAAAGAGTCTCATTCTTTGATAGTATTATAAAATGGCATAAAGTCGTTCAGTTTATAATCATAATTTCATTATGATGCCATCACCTATAAACTAAACACCCAAAATAAAATTAGGAATAAACATCAAACAAAAATATATACTTAAAGTTTGTTAATTTTGCACATATGGAACTCTGTTTGTGGAATGGAGGGAGTTGATTATTTTTCAATTGTGTCCCTACAAAATATAGAAATATTCATTAAAATCCTAAGTACATTCAAGGAACCATGATATTTGACAGAAAATGTTGTTGAAACAATCGTATAACTATTGTGAAGTCAAACTGAACATGCAAGTCCAAGTCTACATCCAATCATTACCACCAAGAAGTGAGAACCATTGAGCATAGTCACCTAGGATCAGCCAATCCTATACAGAAAAATTAAAGCATTAACTATTCGTCATAGTTACATCCGTCACCCTACCTTCTTGTCCGAAAATGTCATTAAAATTGTCCTTGGTACTTAATAATTCATATAAAAAGAGATGAAGCCATTTATTGAGACGGTTCCTTCACATTGCAAACAATCATGCATGAAAAATCTATTTAACATAACAAACCATATGATAAAATGAATGTGATTTACCTACATAACCTGATTTAGCACAATCAGATCACCAGCTATCGTCCTTTGGTTGAAAATCTTTTGCCTATAAGCAATGTATATTTTGATGTTAGCTCATAGGGAGAGGTAACGGAAAACATGGACAGCATAGCAGTGTCAAGAAAAGATACCTCTTAGCCGGGAAAGACTGTTTCTCCGCCCTTGTCAACATTCGGTTACCAGCCTTTTGCTGATTGAACTTGTCAAAAAAAGTATCATAATGCGGCGACGACGCTCCCCATTCTCTAATGACAATGTTAATTAGGTTCAGGTAAAGAATGAGAATTTGCTTCTCCATTCAATTATATGTGCCATAAACCAACTCAGCCATATACTTTTTGGTGAAAGAATTGCCGGTCAGCTTTCAATGTCAGATGTATATACATTACATGAGCACTTAAATTTAATTTCAATTGAGATTACGTTTTTCATGCATGTAGGAATCGAGGCAAAATTTTAAAGGAAAAAACAACGATCACATCATGCCATAATAAGTATATGGTTGCATAGGAAACGAATTATCCTGGCCTGTATATAAAAAGAAACTCGAGTCTGTAAACTAATTAAAATTTTCATGAAGAACAACTTGAGCATGGACCATATCTGTACGCCACTCAAACTTGTTTCCAACTGGACAAACCGAACAGTTACATTGCACTACTTTAACATCATATATATGGATAAACAGTTGCATGGTATGGCATGTCCATTTATCAGGGAGTAACCACCACAAGAAGTGAGCCAAATATATAAGGAGACTGAATCACTGGATTAACTAGCAACTAGTAGGTAACCAGAACCTATTTTTCAACTCAACTAACATCTAATATGGAAATGACGACATTAATTACTAAAATGACCAGTAATGACGGACCTATAAAGGTTCACATTGTGCCGTTGCACAACACTTGTTTTAGAATCTTAAACTACATACCACACGAGTTGTTTACCCCATAGGCCTGTTTTAGAGTGATAGTGATCCACAACAATTAAGATAATGATTAGAAAATATTGAATATTAAATCTTATCTTATCATAGTTATCTCGTACTCCTTCTCACACATTTTTCCATAATTTACTCCTAAAAAAAACTTATTAGTCTCGTTTACTCATTTGTCTCTCTCTCTCTCCATCCCCATAAAATAACTTATCCAATCCTTTAGTTTATCAAAAAATTAGGTAGAGTAATGAGGTGTAATTTTGGAAAAATTATGACCAATTCTCCTAGATTTTAACAAACATCAAATAATTAAGGACAATTAAGGACGGAGGGAGTACTACGTATAAATTTATTTATTTATAAAAAAATCAAGTAGATTTAGAAATTAATACAAATATTATTTGATAAGGAATATCCACGTAAGGATCTTACCGTCAATGCTATATAGTCGACAAAAATTCGTCTACTTGATTATTAATTTTAGTAATAATAGTCAATTTAGCCACACGGACTCGGATGACGGACGTAGTGGATTATTGAATCTTACCACACTGCTAAGTAACGCTATAGTTAATTTGAATTTGACCCTAATTAACATATTGATTCAACATGTTATAGCCTCAAGCCTACCCAAGAAATAAAGGACACAAATGGTGTAAAAGACCTATTTTTTTACCGTGATGAGAACAAGGCACATAAGAGGTTAATTTATATTTTATATATTTTTACGTGATTTTATCTCGTACACCTCTTTAAGCAAGAGAAGAGAGCCTTTTAATTTCTTAATTATTTTACATGCATATTAAGATTTGGGTAAAATAAAAAAGGTTCCCAAGGCAGATCGTATTTGTGTTTTGAATTTTCATTTAACAAATTTAATCTCACGCACGAATGTAAAGAGTATTTTTTTTTTTTTTATTAATGTAGTGGCATCAATGACTTTAAATAATACTAATAAATGATATATTTTTCAAAAACATGCTTATTTTACAGCATTAGCCATAGATAAGGTTTCTAAGGTCACCATTAAGTTTTTCTTTTTTTTCTTAGCAGAGCACAATGTGTGTGTGTGTGTGTATATATATATATATAACATGAAAGTTTGCTTGCTATGTAAACCGAATGAATGAAAAAAAAAAAGGATTTCCATCTATTAAGAGCAAGCATTACAGCTCTTTCTACAAGCCCCAATTTCATCCTTGGAGCCCACCATGTACAGAGGATTAATTTCACATTCACCATCCTCAGCCCACAGAGGACAGTCCTCCTCCTCATCAATGCACTCTTTGCCAGTTGCCTGCTCTTGTTCTTCAAAAGGCCTCACATGAATCCACTTGGTTGCAGACCACTTTTCACCTTCAATTACAGGGCAGCTCCCATGGTAGCTCGAGAGGTCAACGCTTGCATTAGGATGAAGACTATAAAATAGCAACGCATCGCCCTTCTTGGGTTTCACTGCAATTATGACATATTCTTTCACTAAATTAAGGGACGAACATTTCGCTGTATCTCAAATTGCATAATGTTGAAAAACAAAAGCAGACACCATCTATCAAAATCTGATGAGGCCTCAACCTAACATTGAAATATCTAATATCTAGATCCCAATCATATGTAGCAAACTACAATATTGAATAAATTGTTGCAGAAACAATCATATAACGATTTTGAAGAAACAAATTTAACATGCAAGTCCATGTCAGGTTCAAATAATTATATCACCAAGAACCATTGAACTTAACCACCTAGTTCTTCATAGCAAAGTTCCAACATTCTAACCATCTTTCATCATTATGTTATCCTCTCGTCCTCTCCACTTATCTGCAGCTTTCACATTCTAATCGAACATGGTACGAGTACTTCATATTCCATAAAATGGAGGGAGGAAAAAAGAAGGAAAAAAGCATCCCCTTGAATCATTCCTTCAAATTTTGTACAGAAGCAAATGGAAAACCTATATAACATGACAAACCCAAATAAAAAACAGACGCTATTTACCTGCATAACCCGTTTTAGCACAATCAGACCAGTTATCATCCTTTAGTTGAAAGTCTTTTGCCTAGGCAATGTAGATTCTGATGTTAGCTCATAGGAAGAGAATAAAAATGGACTGCATAGCATTACCAAAAAACAAAATAGAAAAAAAATACCTCTGAATAGGGAAAAACTGTTTCTCCACCTTTCTCAATATTAGACAGATATATAAGTACCGTCGCCACCCGGTTGCCACCCAATTCTTGATTGACCTTGTCAACAAAATAGTCATAATGCGGCTCATACTTTTGACCACGCTCATAATGAAGTATTTGAATCTGCTCCCCATGCTCTAATGACAACAACAGATTCAGGTATAATATTAGAATTTAATTTCCCATTCATAAGAAATGAAGCCATAAACCAACTTAGTGGGTACTGCCATTTTACCCTGAGGAAGGAATGTCCATGCAGCAATCCTTGCCTCAATGCCAGTAACTACTTCATCCTTTGAGGGTGAAACAGGGACAACTAGTAAGCTTTCAGTTTCAACAATTTATAGATGTATATACTGTACAGGAGCATCAAATATATAATAAAAGCTATAATGTTTTCATATATGCATGTTGGAATTGAGGCACAATTTTCAAGACTTTAATAATATGCAAGGTCTTCCCCAAAGTAATTCTGAAATAGTTTGGGTTGAACTTTAAGTTTTGATTATTACCAACTGATTTTGTATCGCAATCCACCAACCTAATTGTAAGCAAATTACTATAAATTCAAAATATCCTGCAAGTATAAATGCCATAAGTTTGGCTACATAGATTACATGCCTTTTCCTACTCTTATCATTCTCCTCTATTTTCTCTCCCTCCTTTTTTTTTTTCTCTCTCTCTCTCCTCTCTCTCCCTCTCGCACACACACACACATCTCTCTTTGTGCAAAGTCCAGTAAAGAGCCTGATGTTGAAAATAGGTTCACAATCTGCAAAAGACTTTAATTATCGAACTGAAGTAATATTGAGATAGTATATGATATATTGTGACTAATAATATTATGTGAAAAGATACTTACTGTTATTAAGAGATAAAGTTAATTATGTGAAAAGATACTTACTATTATTAAGAGATAGAGTTAATTATGTCAAAAGATAATTAAGTGAATTAACCCGTGATATATACCCTTTTTGTAGACTTGAATACAAATCAATCTTACTGTAAAAAATTGTATGCTTACATATGAGTTAAAATGTACAATACAACAGTTACCAACGGATCGAACTGCTCATAAACACCAACTTGAGCATGGACAGTTTGTAGCTCGGGCTTGTTTGCTAACTAGAAAATCCCGAGGCAAGCTTATAATTAAGGGTGTAAACGAGTCGAATCGAAGCGAACAGAAAACTACTCGAATTCGACTCAAAACATTAAATTCATACTCCAATTCGACTCGAATTAGAATTGTATTACAAAAATTCTACTCAAATTCGACTCAACTCGAATATTTATTAGTCGAATTCGATCCAACTCAGATTGAATTATATACAAACTACTCGCGATCTTCAAATTTAAGCTCGAATTCGAGTCTCCACATAATAATTAGCTTTATAATAAATATAATTATAAATTGAATTTGTTATTTTACTTAGAAATGAAAAAATATATTTACTATTACACTTTACAAATATAAAATCACAATTAAAATTAAAATTAATACAAAATAATAATTAATTAACCTAATTTAATTTAATTTTGTATATATTATAAGAAAATGTATCGAGTATCTAATTGAATCTGTATCAATCGAGTATGTATCGAATCACAATTGAGAGTTCGAGTAGTTTGAATCTTAAACGAGTCGAGTATAAACTTGCTCAGATTCTACTCATATTTCTATTCGAACTATTTTTATGCTCAGATTTGGATCATATTATTAACAAATCGAGTCTCGCACGTATTTTTTCGAGTCAAGCCCGAACTGTTTGGCTCGTTTACAACCTTACTTATAATGACTACTTAAAAACTAAATGAGTTGGACTGAGCATTAGCAAGTTTAGCTAAAAATGGTTACTCATTGAGTAAATATAGTGGCAAAATTTTAAATCTTGTTCCAACGGTAAGACCTTTATTACAAATGCCATATGTTCCAATATTACATCATATAATTTAGCATCATGTGGAGGAAAAGCAAAATGGCAATCTCTCGACATATAGCAAGCTCATGTGAGGGAATAACCATCACAAAAAGTTATATGAATGCTTCTCAACAACATTCTTAGCTATAATTGTTTTTGGTACTTCTTGTTAATATAAATTTTAAAAGACTACAATTTGTGATTAGGAACAAAAATGTCAAAAGAAGGATATCTTTTCAAGTGTTTCTTACATGCCTCAATATATAGAATAAATCATACGAGACTCTGAAATTGAAATTGAGGTGTATTAAAGGAGTATTATTGCCTCAACTTCCAAGTACTAATGGAGAAACGTCCACTTATTAAAGGACAGCTATTTTGGAAGCTTAAATGGCACAACATTAATCGAGTACCCATTAATTCTAAGGGTGGAACATGTTAGGACTCACCTAAAATTTCTCGTATTTGAATGCATATATATGACGACTTTTTTTCTAAAAGTTGTGTGCAGAAAACTACATAAATTTTGTATGACCTTTTCATTTTCTAATTTGGATAAATACCTAAAATTTATAGCCACAACAATGAGAAGCTGGGGCAGACCCAAGCCAATCTTCTTTAGTTCTGCTAAGGTAACAATTCAATATTTTTCTTCACACAATTAGATCAGTTACGCTTGATACAAATGCTTTTATTAGTAATTTAGAAATGAAGATAGAAAGAGGGGTGAGTCAATAAACCTGTGCTTTATCAAGAAACATGCCAGAGCTTGTTCGGACATCACTCTCTACACTCTTACCCGTTTCGTCATCAACGACCATTGATTTCTCCAGTCTCTCCTTGGCCTAATCAGCAAGGACTACAACTTTTAAACGGGTTGTAAATGAATCGAGTCGAATCAAGTCAGGACTGACTTGCTTAAGAATTTATTGAGTTCAAGATGACAAGTAGAGCTTACAAAGTTTAAAGGACAGGAAAACTTGATTCATTTAATATTCAAGCTACCCACATGCCGCTGTGAGCCTCGCGAGCAACTCAAGCTCATTTCGAGCATTTTTTTATAAGAAAAATTCATTTATTACAAAATAATTCTATATATATATATAGAATATATAATGATTACACTAAACATTTTTATTTTTAATATTAAGACAAATATAAATACTATGATGCAAAATACAACTCTTTACATATTATGCAATAGTCAAATTTAAATGAGTCTAGCGAATTTAGGTAGCTCATTCAGTTGGGATCCTAGTTGGAGTAACTCAATAACTAGTAAACCACGACTCTACTCAAGTTTGACTCGTTTAACTCCTCAACCCAAGCAAATCGGGACTCTGAGCAGCTCGACCGATTTACAGGCATTGGCGGAGCTACTAAGAGGTGATTGGGGCCTGTGGCACACACTAGAATTTTACGAAATAAATTTAATAAGTATTAATAAACTAAACTAAACCAGGTAGAAAGCTATGTGTTTACATGTATCAGTTAAAGTAAAAAGGGAAGTCTCAAAGTTCCCACTTGCTCGTATGTTTAAGTGGTTATCATGAAGTTCATTTTTAGGTAAGTTGGTCAATTGGCCAATAGAGAGCTAACACGCAGACAATACTCTATGTGTGTCCGTATTCTATTGACCAATTGACCAACTTACCAAAAAAATAAACTTCATACAAACTGGATTCATATTAAACATATCATTTCTCTTTGACTTGAGAGTTTTAAAAATCATATATATAGGTAAAGTGTGAGAATAATTTCAGTAAATTCGACTGACTGTTGTCATGGATTTACCGGCATTTTTTAATTTATTGAAGTGCAGATATTTTTATATATATATATAATTTAGTGTATTTTCGCGCCACTTCATACAATATCCTGGCTCCGGCACTGTTTACAGGTCAATAACAAGATAGAAGATTTGATCTCCTAAAACTTATACGTATTTCGAATTTTGTACTGCTTAAATCTTACTACCTCTAAGCAACCAAAAGAAGAAAAAATGCTATTAATTTAAAAGGGAAAAATAAGGCTTTACCAGATCGATAAGATGATTACACTCCTCATCTGTTACAAAGTTTTTGAATATGAACGCCCTGTGTATACCCCATTCACATAAATATAACAGAAAGACTCAAACAGAAAGCTATAAACTAGAGCAGAAAGAATAGAGGAAGGGAGGAGCAGACCTGGGACGCCATGAAAGTTGGGTGACCCTTGTTGGGTCAAAAGTAGCAGCAATAGCTGAATTATCGCCGGTCGTTAATTTCAGCACCGACCCTCTTTCTCTGTAAAATCAAATTCTAATTTAAATATAACGAGGGTGATTAGTAAGAGAAAGAGGAGAGAGAGGAGAGCAAGACTTTATCTGATTATCCGGGCTCCAGGTCGAAGCAGATGAGAAGCGAAGAGCAGGGTGGGAGAAATGGAGGAAAGAGAAATAGAAGAGAAAACAAAGTCTTTTGCTGTAATCCATGAGCTTCATGAGATGAGATATTGACAATGTATATGTATGTATGATTGATTGATGCCAAATTTAAAGCCCTCGGATTTGTAGAGGGAATTCGAAATTAGATCATTGGAATTTGCAGGTAGCAGTAGAGTGGTGGTAGTGGTGATAGAATTTAGTAGTACAGATGGAGTTGGAGTTCATGACACTCGTAGAATTTCGCGGTGGAGGATAAGTGTCTTATGCGCCCCAATATTTGGTTTAAAATTATTTTTGAAAGCACATAATAATTGTAGTATTTCTAAGGCTGGCACTGGCAGGCTATGTTTTTATTTTAACTAAACTATTGACCACAAATATATCAGTAAATAATTTTAAGATTATTTTTTAAATATTTTTATTTTCAATAACTACATAAATATTTTCTGTGACGCTCCCAAAATTAGGTATACGTCACCCATCTTGGGTCGCCACTTACATGGTACAAAATACAAATACAAACTTAATTATACAAATGTCGTGTAACATACGATAATACATAAACTGAGAGTTCTAATAGAAATATTGTCATCTAGACAATATCCATACTCAAGGAGTCCTCATTACATTTATTGTCACACTATTTAACAGAATAGTGAGAACTACTAATGTTATCTTCTGGACCATCACTCTTTTTCCTGACTCGTCCCAGCTATATTCTCATTTCCTGAAGAGAACATTGAAAGAAAGGGTGAGCTCAACTAGCCCAGTAAGAAATATTATGACTAAGATAATGAAGAATAAATTATCAATAGTCTTCAACAATGTTAAACTGATAAAATACAATAGACATCAAGTTTAACTGCAGCGGAATAAGCAATCCATTAGAAAAGTCAAGTAGAGAATAAAACCTACTATCTTCTATGATTTAAAAATGTTTTCATCAACTTTTATCACTGAGACTCAGCTTAATAAATAAACCACATCTTCTAATCATCCTTGTATTACGGGCCAAGGATATTCATTAAATCATCAATGATCATGACTATACCGAAAAATCTCTGGTCATAATCATACCAAAAACTGTCTATCAATGCATTACAAGCCACTGAGGACTTTTACCACACCACTTATAACATCATAGTTCATGATTATACCGAATGATCCCTGGTCATAATCATACTAAGTCCATCTATGCACGTAAGCCAAAGATGACTTTTAACATAAAATAAACATGAGGATGAAGACAATGTTATAGGAATTCAATTAAACAAGTTCAAGAATTAGTTTATCCAGGAATTAATAATATCCAAATTGTCAACATGATACTTCTTTGTAAAGTAACAATCAAGAATGCTCAGAAGAATATTTTCATGAAAAGATACTGGATGAAACGTAAATATCAAGGATATTTCACTAATATCATGGAGTATAGAAATCAAAACTTTAACCAAATGAGTATAATAAAGAATATATGAAACTGCAAATGGATTTTCACCAGCCATGCGGTAATCCACGTATACAGATCATTTCCACAATTTAATAAGGAGTGAATATAAAGGATCATTCACCATGCATGTGGCAATCCACATAGACAGGTTATTCTAACAGAATAATAAAGAATGGAATAACAGAAGGATTCACCATGCATGCGATAGAGACCGCACAGACAGGTTATTCCCAACAGAATAATAAATGCAGAATAATAAATATGGAACCAGGTCAGGTGAAATTCACACTGACAGGATATTCCGACAGAATAATAAATGCGGAATAATAAATGATGGAACCAGGTCAGGTGAAATTCACACCGACAGGATATTCCGACAGAATCGTAAAGAACGGAATAATAAAAGAATTTCACCAAGTATGCGGTACTTCGCATAAACAGGTTATTCCAACATAATAATAAAGAATGGAATAACAGAAGAAGATCACCAAGTATTGGGTAAACCGCATATACAGGTCATTCCACCAAGTATAGGGTAAACCACGCATACAGGTTATTCCAACAGAATAATAAAGAATGGAATAACAGAAGTTCTCTTCATGAATAAGAAAGAATAACTGAAATAAAGAAGTAGTTAAGTGGCAGAATACTCTTCTTCTTTCTCTCTATAGTTTCTCTCTCTAGAGTTCAGTGATTTCGTAAGAAAATAATGAAGGAATGAGCTTCTATTTATAAGAAAATGGAATGCATAGTAACTAATCCATGAACGGTCCAGATTGATTTACTTTAATCTGACGGTCCATATTTAAAGAAAAATCTTTTAAATAAAATATATTATATTCTATTTACAGAATAACTTTAATAAAGTATTCTGTTTTATATAAAAAGATGTTTCTGTTTTATTACGTTAATAATACGAATAAAACAAAACGTCATTATCGCTAAATAATTCATATTATTAACTGACAATAATTGAATCAAACTGAGTGACTTCTCACATAAGCATTAATAATCAATACCGTGTGCTACTATGCAACCACACGTATTACTGTACTTTTACTACCGAGTAGTTCAACAGTATCAACGGTAAAACTTCTGCCGTTATTTTTATAAAATATTTTTGTCGTTTTCTCAATCCGACAATAATTCCGTTGTGGGGTCCACCAATGATTGTACCGTCGTACGAATATTCCCCGTGAATAGTAACTCGTGAATAGTTCTTCGACACAAAAAGTGTCCCAAATACTCGAGTGAACGATACTAGAGTGAATAGTAATTTGGGTGAATAGTAACTCGTGAATAGTGACCAGGTATTTTATGACAACTTGTTTACTTTAAAAAAAAAATTCACATATCACCCTTAACTTTAACCTTTTATCAATTTAACCATTTACCAAAATAGAAAAATTGAATACTTTTATTTCATAAAATTCGGGGTCTCACAATCTCCCCTCCTTATGAAATTTCGCCCTCGAAATTAACATACGTACCTGATATTCGAAGAGATGAGAATATCTTGCTTTCTTTTCAGATTGTACCTTTCCGGATAATTCCGCTCTATCATGATTTTTCCATTTCTCATCTCCTGTATTTCGAATATCATTCTAGAATATACCTTCAAAACAAAGGTTAATCGACATACCACAATTTATCCACTTATTAAGTAAATAATTTCAGCTTAGGTAAGTCACATCCTAACGAAGTATATTACTCGTCTTCTAGACTAATATCTCCGTCAGTAACCAAATCCCTGTAACATCAATCAACAATTTCTGTTCACAATCATATGAATAACTCATAATCATAATTGTGATTCTGAATTACTTTTCGCACCCAGGAAGAAGAAAATTTACATCACCTATCTTCACCTGAAACATCAAAAATTATGGTTATACCAAATCACAATTCCTGCTCATAATCATACTAATAAATTCATCTTTGCACTACGGCTAAAGATTTACAACTGTATAACCAATAATCAACAGTTAATCTTCGCACTACAGGCCAAGGATATACAATTGTAAAATCAATAATGCTGAGACTCAGCTTAATAGTATCACGACCACGAATTATCCATGCACTACGTGTCAAAGATAATCGTGTTTTCAATTACGGTCATGATTATACCAAACAATCCCTGGTCATAATCATACCAAGTCCATCTATGCACGTAAGCCACAGATGACTTTTACCACATCTATGAATTAATATTTCATTGCTGAGACTCAGCTCAATAATTAATCCACATCATCGAATCATCCCTGCACTACAGGCCAAGGATATTTGTAAGACCCCGAATTTTATGAAATAAAAGTATTCAATTTTTCTTATAATTACTATTCAGTAAATGGTTAAATTGATAAAAGTTTAAAGTTATGGGTGAAATATGATTTTTTTTCAAAATAAGCAAGTGGTTATAAAATAATCATTGTTGTCGGGGAATATTCGTTTGGTCGTGGAATATTCTTTCTGTCGGGGAATATTCGTACGACGGCGCAGCCATTTGTGGGCCCCATAACAGAATAACTGTCGGGTGAAGAAAACGATAAATTTGAGTTTTTACAAATAACGGCGTAGTTGTTACCGTTAACACTGTTGGAATACCCGGTGGTTAAAATACAGTAATACGCGTTATTGCACAGTAGCACACGGTATTGCATAGTATTTTTGAAATTATTGATTCTTACGTAAGAAGGCACTACTCAATAATTGTTACAGTAATTACTGTTCAATATTTTATTTTATTGATTCAATAATTGCTACGTTGATATTTTATATTATTGTTGTTTCAATAATTGTTGCTGCATAGTATTTTTCATTATCTGATCAATAATTCATATTATTTGAATAATATTATTAGATAACATTATTGTCAATGTCTAGAAAGTTCTGTCTAAGGAGAGGTTTGGTCATCTAATTGCGCGCCAGTAAGGAGAAATTCTTATTGGAAAGCCCCCTCTTTCCTGGGAACGGCCTGATTGTCATAAATGTGATTCTGTAATATTATTTGTGAATAATTAATTATTGATTCATATGATAAGAAAATATTTATTTTATGTGGATATAAATGAGGGATATATTTTTGTGGTTAAAAAATGAAGGAGTTAATGTTGAGATTTTTATCCGTATTTTTATCGGAATGGAGGTATTAAAAATCAGGGTTTTTGAGATATTTTGCGGGGGTTATAATTTTTAATCCGACCGTTGGATCGTGATAATTTTTGGATATGTTATATATATATAAGTTGAGTATATGCCCACAAATTTTGAACCGTTAAAAATGAACGTATGATTTATTATGAATTTTACAAGATGACTGGTTCAGAAATTGTTGAATTTTTAGAGTTTATCATTTTGGTGGAAAATTCTAGAATTGGTGGGCCCCACTTGTGGTTGGTGAAGAAATGTGCTGAATTATATTTCAAATGTGGTGGGTGGGAATAGTAGCAGGTAAAGCCATCAGGTTGCAGGTCAAACCTACCAAAATTTTCCTATAAATAGAGGGCTAAGTTAGAATTGAAAATCACACCAGAAACATAAGCTTTCTCTCTTTTTCTCTCTATATTATGAAGCATATTTTGTGAGTTTTTAGATACTTGGTGAGTTACTATTCATCAGTGCAAGTTTCCTTCAGCATCATATCCGATATCCAGTCAGAAGTACTGCTCTTTTGAGGTAAGGGATAGTAAGGGATAGTAAGGGATTTTAAGGGTTGTTATGATTTTCAGTTTCGTAATTTTTCTGAACTTCAAAAATTCTGGAAAAATTTGAAATGATATTTTGATGAGTTTTATTGATTGTGTCCAAAAATGGTGATTTTTGGATGTATAGATTGAGAGTTATGAATTTTATGAGAAAAGACTATTTTAAAAGTAACAGTTTATAATTCCTTGTGGTTAACTCCAAAATTAATGAAATTTTTATTGGGAGTACATGTGTATGATAGAAGTATACTCTGTAAATTTTAGAATTTTTAGACAAAAGTACAATTTTTGATAAATATCTAAATATTCGGCTATTTTGGCCATATGAAAAATAGTAAATGACTTTTAAAAATTTTGAGAAAAATATATGTTCACTATGGGACTATATTATGCTAAATCCCAGAAAAGAAATATTTTTGGAACTGATTTGGTATTTTTCATGAAAATGGTCTAGTTATGAGTAAATGAATTAAATATGTTTTGTGAAGAAAGAAAATTGGAAAATAGGATTTTATGGCTTGAGAATCATATATGAGGTATATGCAGATTTTTGATGAGGATTTTGATTATTGATGATGAAATTGTAAGAGTTGGCATTTTATGATGATTAAATGCATTAATTAGTAAAGTGTAAACAATTAAAATAAATTGTTTATAAATTTAAGTAATGTTATTCTTTCAATATCATTATACCGAAATATTGGTATAGATTTTATTGTGGAATTTCTACCTTTTTGAGTCGAGATTACTATTCACGAGTTACTATTCACGAGTTACTATTCACGACAAAATTGGTTTCTTTTTCTAACCAAATTATAGTTGATTTATGAATATTACTCTTGAGATTAAATCTATATGTTGATTATATTGATTTTATTATCATATATAACATTTTTATAACCCTAATGATGATATTTCTCTTTGACTTGAGTGTAAAGATGGGTAGATTTTTGGTATGATCATGACTATGGGTTCTCTTTGGCCAGTAGTGTAAAGTTAAATTGTTGACTGGTATGATCATGACCATTGAATTTATAATTGAATATCTTTAGCTTAAGTGCAAAGGTGAAATGATCAACATGGTTATAATTATTGTTTATATAAATTCTTAAATGATTATATATTATTTGAGGTATTAATGTATTTGGCATGTAGTGCAAAGATGAATTGTAGATGAATATCTTTGGCCTGTAGTGCAAAGATGGTCTGTTGATGAATATCTTTGGCCGTAGTGCAAAGATGACCTGTTGTTGAATATCTTTGGCCAGTAATGCAAAGATGAACTGTTGACGAATATCTTTGGCCTGTAGTGCAAAGATGACTTGTTGATGAATATCTTTGGCCCGTAGTGCAAAGATGAAGTTATTAGTATGATTATGAACAGGAAATGTGATTTGGTGTAACCATGATCTTTGATGTTTCAGGTAAAGATAGGTGATGAAAATTATCATCGTCCTGGATGAGAAGAGGAATTTAGAACTACAGTTATGATTATGAGTTATTCATATGATTGTGGACCAGAATTGTTGATTGATGTTACAGGGATAAAACATTGTTGATGGATTTTTAACATGGAGAAGATAATAGACTTTATAGTCTATTTGACTCTTCTAATGGATTGCTCGTTCCGCTGCAACTATGGTTGAAATTTTTATCATTTACCATATGTTCTAAATCTCTGATTTATTATTGATGAAGGCTATTGATAATTTAATTATCTTTAGTCATGATATTCTTTACTGAGCTAGTTGTGCTCACCCTTTTGCTTCACAATTCCTTTCAGGTAATAAGAGTGTAGCTGGGTCGAGCGAGGGTAACGGGAAAATAGAACGGTGGTCTCTAGCTGTGGATGTTCTCCCGAAGCAGTATAGAAAAGTTCATTTAGTAGTTATATTTGGTGAATCCAATAGGGTAAGGTGTACCCAACGTTGGAAGGGTGGTTTGCCACTACCATACAAGATGTCTAACGACATACAACCTCGTGTCATCATAAGACAGGGATGTGCTCATCCACTTGCTGAGTATATATACGAGCACTACCTATATAATCTTGGTGTTTGTTTGAAGTATAATTCTCAATTAGAGACAGTAGAGATAATGATATGTCAAGAGAAGACTCACCATTGGGAAGAATATGATAGTAATCTTCTCATTTTTCTTTGGGGTCTATTGGGTCAACCAAGGATAATTCTGTGACCATATGATATCTATCATAACCTAGAAGTATGGTCTCCCATGTACGAAGGTTTCCTTGAGCACTTCCCAAAGATTCTAGTTTCTAAAACAGTTTTTGACTATACCTTTATGTAAGGTACCTTTGTGAGGTGCTGATACATGATGGTGTCCAATGTCACATTTGGTATATATTTGTATCCAAACTCACAGCATATGTGTTGTTGTATTTTGCACGACAATTGTTGTAATAAAGTTGTAGTTGTTTTCTGTACCATGTATTTGGCGACTCAGAATGGGTTGGATGGAATGGACCTATTTTGGGGTTGTCACAGGTGGTATCAGAGCTTAGGGATATGATCTCTGGCGGAGATCGGGGAATAGGACTAGGAGGGGAGAGACGAGTAAATCCTTCGCTAGTGTGTCCTAGCTAAGCTTATTTGTTGGTCAGTCATAATATCGGGATATTATGTGATATGTTAATTTGTTCAATTAACCTTTGTTTTGAAGCTGTATTCTAGAATGATATCTGAAATACAGGAGATGAGCAATGGAGAAATCATGATGATAGGGAAGATGGAATCTGAAATGAAAGCAAGGTATTCTCAACTCTTTGAAATACCAGGTACGTAAATTTCGGGGACGAAATTTCATAAGGAGGGGAGATTGTAAGACCCCGAATTTTATGAAATAAAAGTATTCAATTTTTCTTATAATTACTATTCAGTAAATGGTTAAATTGATAAAAGTTTAAAGTTATGGGTGAAATATGATTTTTTTTCAAAATAAGCAAGTGGTTATAAAATAATCATTGTTGTCGGGGAATATTCGTTTGGTCGTGGAATATTCTTTCTGTCGGGGAATATTCGTACGACGGCGCAGCCATTTGTGGGCCCCATAACAGAATAACTGTCGGGTGAAGAAAACGATAAATTTGAGTTTTTACAAATAACGGCGTAGTTGTTACCGTTAACACTGTTGGAATACCCGGTGGTTAAAATACAGTAATACGCGTTATTGCACAGTAGCACACGGTATTGCATAGTATTTTTGAAATTATTGATTCTTACGTAAGAAGGCACTACTCAATAATTGTTACAGTAATTACTGTTCAATATTTTATTTTATTGATTCAATAATTGCTACGTTGATATTTTATATTATTGTTGTTTCAATAATTGTTGCTGCACAGTATTTTTCATTATCAGATCAATAATTCATATTATTTGAATAATATTATTAGATAACATTATTGTCAATGTCTAGAAAGTTCTGTCTAAGGAGAGGTTTGGTCATCTAATTGCGCGCCAGTAAGGAGAAATTCTTATTGGAAAGCCCCCTCTTTCCTGGGAACGGCCTGATTGTCATAAATGTGATTCTGTAATATTATTTGTGAATAATTAATTATTGATTCATATGATAAGAAAATATTTATTTTATGTGGATATAAATGAGGGATATATTTTTGTGGTTAAAAAATGAAGGAGTTAATGTTGAGATTTTTATCCGTATTTTTATCGGAATGGAGGTATTAAAAATCAGGGTTTTTGAGATATTTTGCGGGGGTTATAATTTTTAATCCGACCGTTGGATCGTGGTAATTTTTGGATATGTTATATATATATAAGTTGAGTATATGCCCACAAATTTTGAACCGTTAAAAATGAACGTATGATTTATTATGAATTTTACAAGATGACTGGTTCAGAAATTGTTGAATTTTTAGAGTTTATCATTTTGGTGGAAAATTCTAGAATTGGTGGGCCCCACTTGTGGTTGGTGAAGAAATGTGCTGAATTATATTTCAAATGTGGTGGGTGGGAATAGTAGCAGGTAAAGCCATCAGGTTGCAGGTCAAACCTACCAAAATTTTCCTATAAATAGAGGGCTAAGTTAGAATTGAAAATCACACCAGAAACATAAGCTTTCTCTCTTTTTCTCTCTATATTATGAAGCATATTTTGTGAGTTTTTAGATACTTGGTGAGTTACTATTCATCAGTGCAAGTTTCCTTCAGCATCATACCCGATATCCAGTCAGAAGTACTGCTCTTTTGAGGTAAGGGATAGTAAGGGATAGTAAGGGATTTTAAGGGTTGTTATGATTTTCAGTTTCGTAATTTTTCTGAACTTCAAAAATTCTGGAAAAATTTGAAATGATATTTTGATGAGTTTTATTGATTGTGTCCAAAAATGGTGATTTTTGGATGTATAGATTGAGAGTTATGAATTTTATGAGAAAAGACTATTTTAAAAGTAACAGTTTATAATTCCTTGTGGTTAACTCCAAAATTAATGAAATTTTTATTGGGAGTACATGTGTATGATAGAAGTATACTCTGTAAATTTTAGAATTTTTAGACAAAAGTACAATTTTTGATAAATGTCTAAATATTCGGCTATTTTGGCCATATGAAAAATAGTAAATGACTTTTAAAAATTTTGAGAAAAATATATGTTCACTATGGGACTATATTATGCTAAATCCCAGAAAAGAAATATTTTTGGAACTGATTTGGTATTTTTCATGAAAATGGTCTAGTTATGAGTAAATGAATTAAATATGTTTTGTGAAGAAAGAAAATTGGAAAATAGGATTTTATGGCTTGAGAATCCTATATGAGGTATATGCAGATTTTTGATGAGGATTTTGATTATTGATGATGAAATTGTAAGAGTTGGCATTTTATGATGATTAAATGCATTAATTAGTAAAGTGTAAACAATTAAAATAAATTGTTTATAAATTTAAGTAATGTTATTCTTTCAATATCATTATACCGAAATATTGGTATAGATTTTATTGTGGAATTTCTACCTTTTTGAGTCGAGATTACTATTCACGAGTTACTATTCACGAGTTACTATTCACGACAAAATTGGTTTCTTTTTCTAACCAAATTATAGTTGATTTATGAATATTACTCTTGAGATTAAATCTATATGTTGATTATATTGATTTTATTATCATATATAACATTTTTATAACCCTAATGATGATATTTCTCTTTGACTTGAGTGTAAAGATGGGTAGATTTTTGGTATGATCATGACTATGGGTTCTCTTTGGCCAGTAGTGTAAAGTTAAATTGTTGACTGGTATGATCATGACCATTGAATTTATAATTGAATATCTTTAGCTTAAGTGCAAAGGTGAAATGATCAACATGGTTATAATTATTGTTTATATAAATTCTTAAATGATTATATATTATTTGAGGTATTAATGTATTTGGCATGTAGTGCAAAGATGAATTGTAGATGAATATCTTTGGCCTGTAGTGCAAAGATGGTCTGTTGATGAATATCTTTGGCCGTAGTGCAAAGATGACCTGTTGTTGAATATCTTTGGCCAGTAATGCAAAGATGAACTGTTGACGAATATCTTTGGCCTGTAGTGCAAAGATGACTTGTTGATGAATATCTTTGGCCCGTAGTGCAAAGATGAAGTTATTAGTATGATTATGAACAGGAAATGTGATTTGGTGTAACCATGATCTTTGATGTTTCAGGTAAAGATAGGTGATGAAAATTATCATCGTCCTGGATGAGAAGAGGAATTTAGAACTACAGTTATGATTATGAGTTATTCATATGATTGTGGACCAGAATTGTTGATTGATGTTACAGGGATAAAACATTGTTGATGGATTTTTAACATGGAGAAGATAATAGACTTTATAGTCTATTTGACTCTTCTAATGGATTGCTCGTTCCGCTGCAACTATGGTTGAAATTTTTATCATTTACCATATGTTCTAAATCTCTGATTTATTATTGATGAAGGCTATTGATAATTTAATTATCTTTAGTCATGATATTCTTTACTGAGCTAGTTGTGCTCACCCTTTTGCTTCACAATTCCTTTCAGGTAATAAGAGTGTAGCTGGGTCGAGCGAGGGTAACGGGAAAATAGAACGGTGGTCTCTAGCTGTGGATGTTCTCCCGAAGCAGTATAGAAAAGTTCATTTAGTAGTTATATTTGGTGAATCCAATAGGGTAAGGTGTACCCAACGTTGGAAGGGTGGTTTGCCACTACCATACAAGATGTCTAACGACATACAACCTCGTGTCATCATAAGACAGGGATGTGCTCATCCACTTGCTGAGTATATATACGAGCACTACCTATATAATCTTGGTGTTTGTTTGAAGTATAATTCTCAATTAGAGACAGTAGAGATAATGATATGTCAAGAGAAGACTCACCATTGGGAAGAATATGATAGTAATCTTCTCATTTTTCTTTGGGGTCTATTGGGTCAACCAAGGATAATTCTGTGACCATATGATATCTATCATAACCTAGAAGTATGGTCTCCCATGTACGAAGGTTTCCTTGATCACTTCCCAAAGATTCTAGTTTCTAAAACAGTTTTTGACTATACCTTTATGTAAGGTACCTTTGTGAGGTGCTGATACATGATGGTGTCCAATGTCACATTTGGTATATATTTGTATCCAAACTCACAGCATATGTGTTGTTGTATTTTGCACGACAATTGTTGTAATAAAGTTGTAGTTGTTTTCTGTACCATGTATTTGGCGATTCAGAATGGGTTGGATGGAATGGACCTATTTTGGGGTTGTCACAATATTCTTTAGTATCACGACCACGAATTATCTATGCACTACGTGCCAAAGATAATCGTGTTTTCAATTACGGTAATGATTATACCGAACAATCTCTGGTCATAATCATACCAAGTCCATCTATGCACGTAAGCCACAGATGACTTTTACCACATCTATGAATTAATATTTCACTGCTGAGACTCAGCTCAATAATTAATCCACATCATCGAACCACCCTTGCACTCCGGCTAAGGATATTCTTTAGTATCACGACCACGAATTATCCATGCACTACGGCTAAAGATAATCGTATTTTCATCAACGGTCCTGATCATGCCATCAAACAATTCGTCTTTGCACTACGGCCAAAGAGAATCCATAGCCATAATCATACAAATAAATGTCCATCAATGCATTACGGGCCAATGAGGACTTTTTCCACATCATTTATAACATTACGGTCATGATTATACCGAATAATCCCTGGTCATAATCATACCAAGTCTATCTATGCACTACAGGCCACAAATGACTTTCAACAAAATATAAACATGAGAATGAGGTATTGACGTATATAGGATTTTAAACCTCTTAGAAACATTCGCGCCATTCGCTCCTCATTATCGACCAAATGGGATGCAAACCGGGATAACTCCGCAAACTTAACCTCGTACTGCGATATGGTCATATTATTTTGGTCCAATGCTTATCTCAACATTGTTAGATGCCATTTTCAAACACTGCCACAAAACAAGGGTTAATTAACATATCACATATTATCCCTATACTCTGACCGACCAATTAAATACCAAATAAACTTAGGTAGGTCATACTAGCGAAGGAATTCCCCGTCTCTCCCCTCCTAGTTATTATCTTACATCTCAGCCAGGGATCATATCCCTAAGCTCTGATACCAACTGTGACTCTGGACACCAACTTGTGTCAGCACCTTACATTGATACCTATCAGTTTGCCACCGCAGAACGGCGTCCCCTACGGAGAGTCTGGCTTCGGTGCATCCCCCATCAACAGGAAGTCACCAGCGAGAGGGTCGGGGCTCTTTACTTATAGCTTTGATACCAACTGTGACGCCCCCAAAATTAGGTATACGTCACCCATCTTGGGTCGCCACTTACATGGTACAAAATACAAATACAAACTTAATTATACAAATGTCGTGTAACATACGATAATACATAAACTGAGAGTTCTAATAGAAATATTGTCATCTAGACAATATCCATACTCAAGGAGTCCTCATTACATTTATTGTCACACTATTTAACAGAATAGTGAGAACTACTAATGCTATCTTCTGGACCATCACTCCTTTCCCTGACTCGTCCCAGCTATATTCTCATTTCCTGAAGAGAACATTGAAAGAAAGGGTGAGCTCAACTAGCCCAGTAAGAAATATTATGACTAAGATAATGAAGAATAAATTATCAATAGTCTTCAACAATGTTAAACTGATAAAATACAATAGACATCAAGTTTAACTGCAGCGGAATAAACAATCCATTAGAAGAGTCAAGTAGAGAATAAAACCTACTATCTTCTATGATTTAAAAATGTTTTCATCAACTTTTATCACTGAGACTCAGCTTAATAAATAAACCACATCTTCTAATCATCCTTGTATTACGGGCCAAGGATATTCATTAAATCATCAATGATCATGACTATACCGAAAAATCTCTGGTCATAATCATACCAAAAACTGTCTATCAATGCATTACAAGCCACTGAGGACTTTTACCACACCACTTATAACATCATAGTTCATGATTATACCGAATGATCCCTGGTCATAATCATACTAAGTCCATCTATGCACGTAAGCCAAAGATGACTTTTAACATAAAATAAACATGAGGATGAAGACAATGTTATAGGAATTCAATTAAACAAGTTCAAGAATTAGTTTATCCAGGAATTAATAATATCCAAATTGTCAACATGATACTTCTTTGTAAAGTAACAGTCAAGAATGCTCAGAAGAATATTTTCATGAAAAGATACTGGATGAAACGTAAATATCAAGGATATTTCACTAATATCATGGAGTATAGAAATCAAAACTTTAACCAAATGAGTATAATAAAGAATATATGAAACTGCAAATGGATTTTCACCAGCCATGCGGTAATCCACGTATACAGATCATTTCCACAATTTAATAAGGAGTGAATATAAAGGATCATTCACCATGCATGTGGCAATCCACATAGACAGGTTATTCTAACAGAATAATAAAGAATGGAATAACAGAAGGATTCACCATGCATGCGATAGAGACCGCACAGACAGGTTATTCCCAACAGAATAATAAATGCAGAATAATAAATATGGAACCAGGTCAGGTGAAATTCACACTGACAGGATATTCCGACAGAATAATAAATGCGGAATAATAAATGATGGAACCAGGTCAGGTGAAATTCACACCGACAGGATATTCCGACAGAATCGTAAAGAACGGAATAATAAAAGAATTTCACCAAGTATGCGGTACTTCGCATAAACAGGTTATTCCAACATAATAATAAAGAATGGAATAACAGAAGAAGATCACCAAGTATTGGGTAAACCGCATATACAGGTCATTCCACCAAGTATAGGGTAAACCACGCATACAGGTTATTCCAACAGAATAATAAAGAATGGAATAACAGAAGTTCTCTTCATGAATAAGAAAGAATAACACCCCTTACCGTTTTAAAGAATAACTGAAATAAAGAAGTAGTTAAGTGGCAGAATACTCTTCTTCTTTCTCTCTATAGTTTCTCTCTCTAGAGTTCAGTGAATTCGTAAGAAAATAATGAAGGAATGAGCTTCTATTTATAGAAAAATGGAATGCATAGTAACTAATCCATGAACGGTCCAGATTGATTTACTTTAATCTGACGGTCCATATTTAAAGAAAAATCTTTTAAATAAAATATATTATATTCTATTTACAGAATAACTTTAATAAAGTATTCTGTTTTATATAAAAAGATGTTTCTGTTTTATTACGTTAATAATACGAATAAAACAAAACGTCATTATCGCTAAATAATTCATATTATTAACTGACAATAATTGAATCAAACTGAGTGACTTCTCACATAAGCATTAATAATCAATACCGTGTGCTACTATGCAACCACACGTATTCTGTACTTTTACTACCGAGTAGTTCAACAGTATCAACGGTAAAACTTCTGCCGTTATTTTTAATAAAATATTTTTGTCGTTTTCTCAATCCGACAATAATTCCGTTGTGGGGTCCACCAATGATTGTACCGTCGTACGAATATTCCCCGTGAATAGTAACTCGTGAATAGTACTTCGACATAAAAAGTGTCCCAAATACTCGAGTGAACGATACTAGGGTGAATAGTAATTTGGGTGAATAGTAACTCGTGAATAGTGACCAGGTATTTTATGACAACTTGTTTACTCTAAAAAAAAAATTCACATATCACCTTTAACTTTAACCTTTTATCAATTTAACCATTTATCAAAATAAAAAAATTGAATACTTTTATTTCATAAAATTCGGGGTCTCACATTTTCTTTTCTTTGCGAGAAAAATATTTGACATGTTACACAAATACCATTTGTTAATTATTTTTTCATCATAAAAAATAGTCCTCTAAACACAACTTTCGTAAGACTATTATTTTAATTTTATTACCATGTTAGTACTACTGAATTAATAAATTAATTATTATTTTTTTGTTCAACAAACAGAGTACTTTCTTTCTCATAAAATAAGTGAATGGATTTAATGAATCCATATGCATTTGGTAATACTAAGGCAAATACAAGTAGTTTTATGTGGACTTCAATATTACATGATGATGCGTCATTAAATGAAAGAAAAGTGTTGTTAACGATAAGGGTCCTACCAAATTAAATAACACAACAACATCATTTATTTCAAAAATCTTCTCGATAAAGTTATTAGACGGAGTGGGTAAGTATATTTAATTTAGGAAGGGGACCTTTCTTTCAATCAACAAATTCAACACAGATGTCCCCTTGACAACCACGTCTAGTCTAGTGTAGTTTAGTTAGTTATATCACGTTTTTAGGATGTGAAACCAATTGTAGTAGTTTTTCATGTCCGTCCACTCATTTTTTTTGGGTGGACACGAGTACAATGGATCTATATCTACTCATTATTTAATTCTACTGGGCCAGTCGGCCTTCATTTGGTCAGAGCCTCATGCAAGCTGCATTTCATATTACAAGAGTAGAGGATTCAAAAACATTTGTTCAAAAACCCACTATCAAAATTATTCAGTCAACTGCTATAGCTTCTTCATTCATCCCCAACTTCACTACAAAACATACTTCTCTCTTCCTTTATTTTTTTCCCCTCTTAATTTGTTTCTCCTACTTGGGGGGGTATAATAAACAAAGCACAATGTTATGTACAACGTTAAAATACAACTCTTTGCTTTCAGGGTAAAAGAAAGAAAGAAAGAAAGAGGAAGGTTAGGATTGGTAAAGGATTCTTACGAAGAGCATACGTTGCAGCTCTTCCTACAAAATCCGAGCTCATCCTTAGAGCCAACCATATAAATGGGATTCTTTTTACATTCACCTGCAGCAGCCCACTGAGCGCAGTTCTCATTTTCGTCTGTGCAATCTCCGCTTCTTGAGCTCTTCTCCGGTTTGTCGAAAGACCTCACATGAATCCATTTGGTTGCAGACCATTTCTCACCCTCGATGACAGGGCAGCTCCCATGCAAGCTCAGTGGATCTGTAGTTGCATCAGTATGAAGACTAAAAAAGAGCAAAGCATCGCCCTTCTGGGGTTTCACTGCGATTACAACATATCACACAGATATCAGGTCCAGCAGAGATATTCACAGCGAGTCCTAGCCAACATCATATCCATTGGAAACAATAATAAAATATTTTGGACCCAAGAAGTTCACATACAAGTCTGTGTCTATTCAAAACATTATATCAATAACCATCAGGAATTTATCCATTCCTCACAGAAAAACCTACAACATTACAATTTAAAAGTATTGTGGCAAAAAAAAGAAGATATCATCCCCATGGAGGACAACAATCTTCTACAGGCCTTGTGCCAAAATTGATGTTCAACATGAAGAGGGTAAGATTTTTAAATGGGTAATTTTCAGGTTAAATGCAACTAAAGGGCAAGAAAATATTGAGATTTCAGGGTCTGGAAATAGAACGAGGAAAGCAAACACTGATAGGTTAGGCAATGTGGAAAGATTTTGGGGCTCTCATTTTTAACAGATCCTGGTTAACAGTATTTTGCTTTTTGGGTGCTCTTAAGCTGGTTAGGCTAAAGAGGAAGGGTTGGCCTTATTAAAGTAGAGGTTCAAAGGTTCCAAGGATGAAAATCAGAGCTAAATGCAAGTTAATTGTAGAGAATTTAAGACAAAGAGAAAGAAGGTAGGAAAAACAGGTATCACATTTCAGATGGTGTTGTCTCTCATATAACATAAAACACAAATGCTAGGATATTTCCCTATAACTTGCAGTTCCCAATACTGGAAAAAATTCTGAAAGAATTGTCGAGTTCTATACAGAAAGACTCAATAAAACATGTTCATGGGTTGCTACCAGTGCCGAAGCTACATATAGCATTGTGGGGACAATTGACCCCACTGAACAAAATAATTGTTTTATAATGTAAGGTAAGTTTTATATAAATTGATCTCACTAAAATTTTATAAATTTTCTACTTTACGGGGACAAATTGAAAATTTATAACTTTGTCAATCAAATTTTTAACCACATAGGACTCATATTCTCTCAATATATGTATATCTGTCTATAATATTTTAAACTAAATAATAATCTAATTTATATTATTTTTAAAAATAATTAATTAATTACTTATGAACAGTTGTGATTAAAAAAGTCTATTATGAGTCCATAGTGTATATATACCACAAATTATTACTTATTATATTATCATTGTAATATAGTGTATATATATATATATGTGTGTGTGACCCGAAAATATAAAAGTATTAAAAAAAATTGGCTCGGGTGCACAACACCCGAACCCCGCCAAATTATTTATAGCTTAGTAATAATTTTGACCCCACTGAAAATTATTCTTGGCTTCGCCACTGGACTTGCTACTACACCCCGTGCCGAGCAAACTGGTTCTACCAAATTACCTCTATATTAAAAGCATTAGAAGGAAATGTGTATGTGTGTGTATGTATATTATCTTCCCAGCAATTTTTCTAATTCCAAATAACATAGAAAAAGATTTAATTAAGCCTGAATTAAATATGCAAGGTCCAAATTTGACAATCTACCATCTAAAATTTGTCAAATTAGAGTGTGGAACTCCAAGAATCCCTTGCAAGCCACTTAAAGACTTCCAATTGTTATTCCTTTTTTCTCCATCACCCTCGCATTCTTTCCCTCCTACAGCACTACAGTTTCATATTCCTAGTTGTCCAGGTAAGTAATATGCCATATAGCATATGTGAAACACTTCACTCAAATAATGCACGCAAAAAACCTTAACATATTAAATTTTTACCTGAGTAACCTTTTTTTGCACAATCAGACATGTCATCATCCTTTGGCTGAGAGTCTTTTGACTGTAATAATGTAGATTTTGAAGTTAGCCCATAGGGACACGAAAAGAAAGACCATGAACAGCCATAGCACTACCAAATAAAGATACCTCTGAATTGGGAAAAACTGTTTCACCACCCTTCTCAACATTAGACAGATACATAAGTACTGTGGCCACCCTGTGACCCCCCAATTCTTGATTGGCCTTGTCGTGAAAAAAATCAAAATGTGGCTCATACTTCTGCCCATGCTCATAGTGCAGTATTTGAAGAGACTCCCCATTTTCTAATAACAATATCAGGGTCAGATACTGAATGAAGATTCTTTTCCTATCCCGTGAAATATGAAGCCCCAAATATATTCATCAAGTATACCAAGTTACCTGGAGGAAGGAATGTCCAAGCGGCAATTCTTGACTCAATGCCAGCAACAACTTCATCCTTCAAAGGTGAAACAAATTTGGTTACTAATATTTTGATTTAAATCATTCACAGCTCATAAGAAATAGATTCAATGTATTTTTTTGTTTTACTTAAAATTGACCTACAAACTGGCCAATGAGGTAACAAAAGTGCAACTACTCAAATTCCCAATCAAGAAAATTCCCAATTTTTTCTGCGTTAACAGCAATAGAACAAAATTTCATACATAAGAGGTGAAGTTCCCAGTAACCAGTAATTACAAAGTCAATGCACTATAAAGGTGGTCTAATTCCAAAGCCAACCCAAAACCTAGTATATATTTAGTTAACGATGATCAGTCATGCTGATGGTACTCTTCTGAATCACTAGTCTAGGTTTCTGCTGCCTGGTAATTTGGATAAGCACATAGTTTTTAAATATTACCTAGGTATATACGACAGTGCCATATAGGAAGGATCAATCAACTCCATGAGCTTTATATACATAAAGAGGTGATAACAGTGGCAAATCAGTAATGGATATCGGTCCTCTAATGACCCTAGTGAAGGATAGGGAAATACCTTCACTCTAACTTCACACTTATTCTTAGGAATCTATAGTCAAATCTTGGCTGTAACATGATAAAAATTAGTGCTCGGAAGAAATAAACAATGATGATGAGTCTTACGACCTTTACCAATGCATCATATTAATGGCAGCAGCAGCTGCAACTAAGGACTGTTAATATCTGTGTAAGCCTAAAATACTGCATTATTGACATTTGATCTAATACAAGAAAATCACCTTTTTAACATTTGCACAACTCCAACAGGATAAGGATAACACAAAATTATTCCAATATATACGACAAAATAGAGAATTTGGTAGCACTTTCCTTCATTTATTCATAATTTTTTAATATGATATTATAATAAGCATTTGCAATGCATTCTCTTGATTTCTGAAACGAAATAATGAGATTAAGTACAAATCTATGCTTCTCATATGCATTCGTTTCAGTCATCATTTTGAAGACTTTTATCCAAATTTCAGTATATATGTGTTAATAAAATTCAGTCATTGTAGACACTTGTCGATGTTCTTCATATTTTTTTTCCTTACTTTCTACTAGGGTTCAATCTAGGTCAGTTTAAACAGACATAAAGCTTGGGTATTTCATGTAAGTCAGCAACCTTGCGAGCCTAAGGAATACAACTACAACAACTCATAACCTTACATACTTATAACTTAACATAAACAAAAACTTGCGAAAATTATACAGCACTATTAAAAATAATTTTTGACGTGTTGAGTAAATACTTGCTCTACCAGGGTATTGCTTTATTAGTGTTGACATTGAGGTTCACCTGTCCAAGAGTAACATCTGGGCTCCACAGTACAGTACACAGTACAACACCATTGAAAAAAATGAGTTACTACCTCAAATTCTTAGGCCAGATCTATGCATGTAATTTACTGATAAAGTACCTTCAAATAGGTTCAAATGACAATGAGAGAAGCAGTGTAGTGATTCATCTCAAATGTTCTAATCTATCAAAAAATAAAGTTACACTGAAGTAGGGCAAAAGACTATGTATGGAAGTAACTGAAGTCCCACACACAGAGGAATAAAAAAGGTAATGCAAACCAATGCATTCTAAATTTCAAACAAAAGTCTAAATAACAGCAGAAAAAATTAAGATGTAGAAGTTGACTGACCTGTGCTTTGCTCAGAAACATGCCAGAGCTCGTGCGGACCTCACTCTCTATACTCTTACCAGATTCATTGTCAGCAACCATAGACTTCTCCAGCTTATCCTTGGCCTACTCACAAAAAAAATCAACAAAGCAAAAGAAAACACCTAATAAGCAAAGACTATAGCTTTATGGGATCACATCAAACACCATCTTTCTTAACCCCCCCCCCCCCCCCACTCTTTGTTTTCTGAGAGGTCATTTGCCAAATATACATATTAAAGTTTATCAAAATAATTATAAATTGTAAATCTTTATAACTCTTCCTTCCTTTCAAGTTTTATCAGTATAAAAAAATCAGCTCAAATATTAATTTTATGAAACCCATACAAACAAACTGAAAGAATAAAGATGATATGTAAAAGCCTAACCAGAACAATAAGATGATCACACTCCTCATCTGTTAAAAAGTTCCTGTATATGAAAGCCCTGTAGTTCCAAACAGAGAACAGCCAACAAAAATGATCAGATACAAACAAAAAATATATAGAAACAAATATTAGGAGAGAGAAAAATAAAAAATTCACCTGGGACGCCAAGAAAGTTGGGTAACCCTTGTAGGATCAAAAGTAACAGCAGATGAAGCACCAGTCGTCAATTTAAGCACCGACCCTCTTTGCCTGTGAAATCAATAAAGATTGAAACATACTCAGATATGATCTACAAAATACATGAATGTATATATCTATAAAGAGAGAAAGATATATATATATATATATATATATATATATATATACGTTTTTTTGTCTCCGCGCCATCCCGAGAAACGGAGAGCTGATAAGGAAAGATTAGGGAAAAATATTAGGGAAGAAAGAGAAAGGAAGAGAAAAAGTTGATGGAAATCCATGAGAAACAAATGTGTCTAATTGCAAAGATATTGTACAGCTTTGGTTGCTTTGCTTTGAATTTTGATTGATGGAAGAAGGAGAAGAAGGAAATTAACAGAGAGGGTAGGAGTTTATGGGAAGAAGAGTATAGTTTGGTTTGGTGTGCTTTTCTTTAAATGTAAATAAATTGGGCTATTTTCTTTCCTACTGGAGTACTATTATAAAAGTATAATTCTTCTTCTTTTTTCTTTTTCTTTTTCTTTTTCTTTTTCTGTCTTTAATTTAAAACCTTGTAACAATCAAGGGGCAGGGGCGGTTTGTTTGCGCTCACTGATTTTGGTTAAATATTTAATGCTGGATTTACGGTTTTTAGTTTCTGGAAGTTTCTTACATGTATATTGTGGCGTGATTAGATATTACTAATTTTTTTAAAATTTATAATTAATAGTATTTCTTTTATATACTTTACAACATTCATACATTATTGATTAAAATTTCATAAATTTATATTAATTTTGAACTTAAATATGTTTTTAATCAACCTTATAATTCTTAGAACAGTAGGAGTATAATTTTACAAAAATTAATATGATAGAATCATTAATTAAAACACAATATTTTTTTAACCAAAAGAAATTATATATCGTTGGTTCAATTTATTAGTTGTTACTTTTCCATTGATATTTTATAATTTTAATATATAAATGACACACATAATAACCAATAATAATAATAACAATAATAAAGATGTATCTTTATTTTATTTTTATTTTTATAAATAAAAAGTTATTAGGTTAATAGTAAAATAAAAATTAATAAATTAAACTCTCGTGTGAAATAAAAAGAGTAACGATTTAACAGAGCTAATTATGTTAATTTCAGAAGAAAAGTGTTACAGATCACAAATATTATAAACACATCCTCCATCTGGGAAAAAAAATAAATTAAAATGAGATTCATCAACTTTTGATTTTTCTTGTATTTTCACCTTAGTTTTACATGTATATTTAATTAAATAGGAGGAAAGCGCAGCTGCACCTTTGCGTTCCAACTTTCGAGAAACTCAAGTCTTTTCTTATTTTTATTTTTTTTGACGTCACAGGATTCAAAATAGAAAAATAATATTTTTACGAGTTAAAATGATATTTTTATGCGAGTCTTTTTAATATAAAAATAAGATTTATTTAATATTTATATAAGAAAAATTATAATATAAAATATCAAATTTTTATATAAAAATATCAATTTCCTTCCCGATTAACTCTAATAGTTTACATTTTAAAACATCTAAACGGGACCCACCTCACCACGCCACCACTCTGATCCTAGTAGTATTTTTGTTTTGTTTCATTTTATGTTTTTTATTTTTTGTTTGGGTGCTATTGAAATTCTGCATGAATTTTTAGTTTCCTCAACAAAAGAACAAAAAGAAAAATAAGTTGATTTGATCAATATGAACAGTTCTTTTACGTGGGCTCCAAATATATGGTAAACTCCAAAATACTGCTCTTGGTTGGAGATCTAATGGGCTAAATGGGCTTATCATTGAATTTTGTTAAATTACAAAATGTGAATAAATTTGGACGGTCGGAAACTCCGTTAGGTTTAATATGGTCCAGGTTCAAAGCCCTGCACAAGTTATGATTTTTTTGGTCTACATTGACCTTTCCATCCTTTTAACGATTTATGTTTTATTATTGAACACTCCAAAAAACTAAAATATATTAAAATTATAATCTATTACAAAAGATAAAAGGATTATAATTAAACCAACTGAAAACGTAATATTTTCAAATAAAATAACATATAACTAAAAAAAGAGTCGATCATGATAACTTCGCTAGTGAATATTAAATAAACTTCTGAAATACAATCATATTTCCAAAATAATTATAAAATACGTAGATTCGAACTTTCTTCAACACGGACAATGGAAGATTAAGCCGATATAAAAGCGTTACATTCAAATTTGAATAATTTATCTTCAATCATTCATGCATCGAAAAAAGTGTCATGGACAAAAAAAATCTACCAAATGGAGAAAACAAAATCTCCCAAACGGACAAGAGATGATCTCCTCGCAAAAGAGAAAAAAACCCAGTCATCTCATGGGAAAAACAAGTTTCACAAAATAAAAAAAAGGATTAAGTTCAGACGACTACTTGGGGTTTGGGCGGTTTCCCACTTAACCACCTGTAGTCAGTAAAGTTACATTTAAACTATCGACCTTTTGAGGTGAAGTGAAAACGTCACATTTTCCATCCAACTTAACCGTGTGTGTATGTCAGACGCCAAAAGCGTGTGAGAAGGGGCTGTAACGGTCAAACACAACTATTAAATGTCTTAAATACCCATTCTTCTTCCTGTTTGTTGGCCTTTAAGAGCAGATCGAATCATTTTGTTCTACCCATTTCAGCTATTTGAGCTCCATCGCAGACGAAATTGAAAGCTACTTCTTAACTAAAGCTCCAAAAACCGTAGCACATAGTGAAAGAAGGAAAAGGAATTCGGCTGGTAAAGGAGAAAGAATTGAGCAACAACCATTGCAATTTCTGAAGGTAAGTTTTCCAATCCCCTTCCATTCCTTTTTCATTTCATCCTTGTTAAGAAAAGGACTTTCATAACCGAATGGCTCGATCTGAACTTGAAGGACTGTTTGTCCTTTTAGTTGCTATGTTGCTGCTTGTAAATTTAGTTCACTGGTATGCTACTTTTATGTATGAAAATTAGGCACAAGGAGATAGGTATGGCTGTGGAGTAATAAGGATGTTGTTATGGGTAGTTATTGTAAACAATGGATATGAAATTAGTAACCTAAAACTATGCCTATCAACTGTTTGATAAAAGTTCTAAAAGAACTATTTTGACTGAAAACTATATATTAGACCAAAGTAAAGCTTGGGCTTGACTTGTTTATCATATGTGGTGTTAATTAGACCAAAGTAATTATTATTAGAAATTTTAGAGGTATTAGATTATAGCTAAAAGCAAATTCAAGCTAAAACTAATATATATATATATATATATATATATATATATATATATATATATATATATGGTCTACTCTTTGATATTATTCTTCGTGTTGTTTGTGTGAATCAGGAGTCATGTCTTCGTCAAGCAATGATGTAGGAAGGATGAATGGTGAGTTGCGCTACATACCTAAGCGATGTAAATGTGGGAAAAAAGCAAGTGTAAGAATTGTTTACTCGAACAAACCAACGAGGGGGAGGTTATATTTTGTATGCGATGAGTGTGAGTTTTGGGCATGGTGCTTGCCTTCTATAACAAACTCAAGTGGAATAGTCAGTGGCCCCAATGAAGACAATGATAAAATGGGGACATTAGTGAGTGGAACAAAATGCAAGTGTTCGTGTGAGCTGAATAACATACCAAGTAGGATGATAGTTGTTAAAAGTAATATGAAGATGATAATTGTTGTTGGACTGGTGTTGTATTCCATGTCAGTTATGATGTATTTTATTAGTAACAAATGAATGTATAAATTAATGGTAGTTTAGGAGACCTACCAACTATGATGTAATGTTTAATGTTCAATGTTTAATAGTAATGTTTAATGGTAATGTTTAATGTTCAATGTTTAATGGTAATGTTTAAACTTTTATTGTTCAATGTTTAATGAAATGTATAAACTGTATAACAAGGTGTGAAATATCCAACATTAAAGCCTTAATTCCAAGTCTGTTACATAATGCACAACTATAAAACATAGTCCAAAAACTTGTCATTGAAACATTGTGTAAGACCCCAACTTATTAATGAATAAAATCAAATTTTTTCTAAATATTATTGTGAATAATAAGGGGTTAATTTGATATAATACTTTGGTTATGGGTGAAATGTGCAAATTTTGCAAATAAGCAAGTGGTTATAAAATATTCATTTTGTCGGAGAATATTCGTTTGGTCGTGGAATATTCTTGTTATCGGGGAATATTCGTACGACGGTGCAGCCTTGTGTGGGCCCCATAACGGAAAGCGATTGGATGAATAAAAACGACAAGTATAAGTTGTTTATAAATAGCAGCGTAGTTGTTACCGTTAATACTGTTGGAATACGCGGTGGTTAAAATACAGTAGCACACGTTATTGCACCAATTATTGATTCTTACGTAAGAAGGCACTACTCAATAATTGTTACAGTAGTTACTGTTCAATATTTTATTTTATTGATTCAATAATTGCTGCATTAATATTTTATATTATTGTTGTTTCAACAATTGTTGCTGCACAGTATTTTTCTTTATCAGATCAATAATTCATATTATTTGAATAATATTATTAGATAACATTATTGTCAATGTCTAGAAAGTTCTGTCTAAGGAGAGGTTTGGTCATCTAATTGCGCGCCAGTAAGGAGAAATCCTTATTGGAAAGCCTCATCTTTCCCGGGAACGGCCTGGTTGTCATAAATGTGATTCTGTAATATTATTTGTGAATAATTAATTATTGATTCATATGATAAGGAAATATTTATTTTATGTGAATATAAATGAAGGATATATTTTTATGGTTAAAAATGAAGGAGTTAATGTTGAGGTTTTTATCAGTATTTTTGTCGGAATGGAGGTATTAAAAATTAGAATTTTTGAGATATTTTGCGGGGGTTATAATTTTTAATCCGACCGTTGGATCATGGTAATTTTTGGATATGTTATACATATATAAGTTGAGTATATGTCCACAAATTTTAAACCCTTAAAAATGAACGTATGATTTATTATGAATTTTACGAGATGACTGGTTCAGAAATTGTTGAATTTTCGGAGTTTATCATTTTGATGAAAAATTCTAGAATTGGTGGGCCCCACTCTTGGTTGGTGAAGAAATGTGCTGAGATTTTTATTCAAATGTGGTGGGTGGGAATAGTAGCAGGTAAAGCCATCAGGTTGCAGGTTAAGTCTGCTTCGGCATGCTAACATTTTCTTATAAATAGAGGGCTAAGTTAGAATTGAAAATCACACCAGAAACAAGTTTTCTCTCTTTCTCTCTCTAGATTATTAAGTATATTTTGTGAGTATTTAGATACTTTGAGAGTTTCTATTCATCAGAGCAAGTTTCTTTCAGCCTTATATCGGTATTCCGACCAGAAGTACTGATATTTTGAGGTAAGAGATATTATTTTCTTCTTAATGATATTATTTTCTTCAATATTATTATGCTGAAATATTGATATAAGTTTTTATTAAATTTAGAACTTTTTGTGTCGGGATTACTATTCACGTATACGGCACTATTCACGTATACGGTACTATTCACGAATACGGCAGTATTCACCGAAAAATAAAATTTTTCCCTTTTTGTCCAAGATGTCTATTATGGTTACTATCTTTGATTGTATCCATGTTTTGATCTTTATTTTTGAATTCTGCTTCACAATTGATTATTATGAAGTATTATTGATCTTGGATAAACTGTTATACGAATCCCTAATATTTGTCCTTCTGTCTCACTGGATTCGTTCTCTTTAAGATATTTTTCATCATTCTCAGTCCTAAATGATGATATTACTGAATATCTTTGACCTGTAGTGCAAAGATGTATGATTACTTGATGAATATCTTTGGCCTGTAGTGCAAAGATGAACAGGTGTTGAGATGAATATGACTGACAGGTGATACAAATGAATATCTTTGGCCTGTAGTGCAAAGATGAATATTTGGATAAAGATGATTATTAATTGATGTTACAGGGATAAAATATTGATGATGGACTTTTAAATCTTAGAAGATAGTAGAATTCTTTCTCTACTTGACTCTTCTAATGGTTTGCTGTTTCCGCTGCAGTTGTTGATCTAAAACTTGTTGTCGATTATATTCTATCAGATTTTTCCCTGTTGAAGACTAACGATAATTTGTTGTATATTATCTTAGTCATAATATTCTTTACTGGGCTAGTTGAGCTCACCCTTTTCCTTTTTGTTCTATTTTTCTTCTCAAGAGGTGAGAACATAACAGGATCTAGTCGGGGTATGGAGTGATGGTTCTAGAAAGATGTTTTAGCAGTCCTCACTATTTCTGTAAAATAGTGTTTGAATAATTGTAATGAGAATTTATTTGAGTGTGGATATTGTCCAGAAGACAATAGTTGTATTTAAACTCACAGTATGTGTTGTCGTATTTTGCACGACAATTGTATTATTGAAGTTGTAGTTTGGTTTCTGTAACATGTATTTGGCGACTCAGAATGGGTGTTGTATACTTATTTTGGGGGCGTTACACATTGTCCAAAAACTATCTATTTGACAAAGTATACACAATTACTGAAGTCAAAAACAGTTAACTGACAAAAATTATGCCCAAAAACTACCCATTCAAACATTAAAGTCTTAATTCCAAGTCTGTTACATAATATCCAACTATAAAACATAGTCCAAAAACTTGTCATTGAAACATTGTCCAAAAACTATCTATTTGACTAAGTATACACAATTAAACTCCTCAAAAACAGTTAACTGACAAACATTATGTCCAAAAACTATTCATTCAAACCTTAAAGCCTTAATCCCCCCCATCCCCCTTTTTTTGGTGATTTACCTATCTTGCTCTTTATGGCTCCCTTCTTTATGTTCTTCCTCGTAGGCTGTGAGCTTGAAACAGGCTGACTACTCCACATAGTAGACAAAGTTGGTGTGGGATTAGGTTGAGAGCTTGATTTGGGTTGATTAGGTATTTCTGAAGTTGTTGTAGCATTAGCAGTCCCTTGATTTGGATGTCCTTTAGTCTGCAGATTTTGTGGCATAGGATTTGGTTGAAAAGGAATGCACAAGTCTATCAGTCCAATACAAATAAGTATTCAAAAATAGTTTATAGTTTATAGTTTACAACCATAAAAATATACCTTAACAGGATGTCTGGTAGGAATTTTTGGTTGCACATTAGTTGCAGTCCCTTCAGTGGACTGTGCAGTTGACTCCTTGTTATTTGTCTGAAAATCAAAACATGTTAAACTGTTAAAAATAAGAGTTAAAAATACAATTGGAATGTATGCAAAACATAAAGTAAATACCTTGTTCATTCTTGATTTAGGATGAAAAGGCAATGTACATGCCCTGTTGTTATGCCCTATTGTTAAACACCTTGCACATGTGACAGTGCCACCTTTTCTTGTTGCTTTATATTTCTTTTTTGGTTCATCTGCAGCCTTTCTTCTGAGTTTCCTTGGTCCGCCAGTGGGCTTATGATAAAGTGGAGGCTGAATCTTAGCAAAATTGGAGTGAACCCATTCATAGTGACTTGGCACAGGCTTCATGATAAAGTTATATGTGTTCAAGTATACATCCTTGCTATAGCACTGATGGCAATAAGCCTCTGGCTGCTCCCTATTTGCCCATATTGCAGACACTGCATGTCTTCATGGAATCCCACTAAGCTGCCACATTTTACAACCACAAGTCCAATTATTTAAATTCACAACCCATGTTCTGTCTACTTCAAATTCTCCACACCCAAACTTCAAAGCAGTGCATCCCCTACAAGCTTTCCTAATCATCTCCAATTTTTTTTGAATTCTGGGCCCAAGTGACCCTACATACTTGTCCATGCCTTCCCTTTTTACCTGAAACCTAACCATTAATTTCTTTCTTATCCACTCTAGTATGTTTATTATACCTTTATCCCTTGCCTCCAAGATGTAATTATTCCATGACTCATTTAAATTGTTCACTACTACATCACACTTACAGTGGGGGGGGGGGGAATGAGACCTTGCCTAAAATTTTGGCCTAACTGTGACGCCCCCAAAATAGGTCCATTCCATCCAACCTATTCTGAGTCGCCAAATACATGGTACAGAAAATAACTACAACTTTATTATTACAATTGTCGTGCAAAATACGACAACACATATACTGTGAGTTTAAATACAAATATTGTCATCTAGACAGTATTCATACTCAATTAAGTCCTCATTATACTTATTGATACACTATTTTCCAAAATAGTGAGGACTACTAAAACAACTGTCTTGATCCATCATTCCACACCCCGACTAGTACTCGCTACATTCTCGCCTCCTGAGAAGAAAAATGGAACAACAAGGAAAAGGATGAGCTCAACTAGCCCAGTAAAGAATATTATGACTAAGATAACATAGAACAAATTATCGTTAGTCTTCAACAGGAAAAAATCTAATAGAATACAATAGACAACAAGTTTTAAATCAATAACTGCAGCGGAAACAGCAAACCATTAGAAGAGTCAAGTAGAGAATGAGTTCTACGATCTTCTAAGATTTAAAAGTCCATCATCAATATTTTATCCCCGTAACAACAATCAATAACCATCTTTAATCAAATATTCATCTTTGCACTACAGGCCAAAGATATTCATTTGTATCACCAGTCGATCATGTTCATCTCAACACCTGTTCATCTTTGCACTACGGGCCAAAGATATTCATCAGAAATCATTCATCTTTGCACTACAGGCCAAAGATATTCATCAGAAATCATTCATCTTTGCACTACAGGCCAAAGATATTCAGTTATATCATCATTTAAGACTGAGGATGATGAAAAATATTTTAAAGAAACGAATCCAGTGAAACAAAAGAATAAATATTAAGGATTCGTATTTCAACTATTCCATGTCCAAAAATACCTCATAAATAATCATAGTGGAGTAAAATTCAAGAATGATCAAAACATGGATACAATCAAAGCTAGTATCCAGAATAGATATTTTGGACGAAAAGAAGAAAATTTTATTTTTCGGTGAATAGTAACTCGTGAATAGTAACTCGTGAATAGTAACTCATGAATAGTAACCCCGACATGAAAAGTTTCAAATTTGATAAAAAGTTCAGATCAATACTTCGGCATAATGATATTGAAGAAAATAATATCATTTAAGAAGAAATAACATCCCTTACCTCGGAAAGACGGTACTTCTGACTGGAATACTAGATATAGTGCTGAAGGAAACTTGCACCGTATAGCAACACTCAAAGTATCAAATACTCACAAGAATACGCTCGATATAGAGAGAGAAATAGAGAGAAACTTGTGTTTCTGGTGTGATTTTCAATTCTAACCTAAGCACCCTATTTATAGGAAAATGCTTAGAACACCAAAGCAGAAAATTTAATAAAATAATAATATTTCTTAAAAATATTCAAGCCCACCTAAGAAATCTGATTTCAGATCATGTATAACACATGTGAGCCACTCAATTGCAACAAAAAACGTTTTTCTTAAAAAAAACATTTTAAACTCCAAAAATCAATTATTTCGGAACTTCAGAACTTCAATAATTCATAATAAATAGCCCTTTATTCAGAAAATTCAAATCTCGCGAGTTTTTATAGGAAATTCAATTCTCTACAACTTTGCAGAAGAAAGTTTTTCCAAATTCTAAACAGAAATTGACCGAAATCCACAAACGGGCGATTTCACAGTCAATAATAAATTTTCGGTCAAGAATTGTGTCCATCAACACACAAAACATGTGTTAATCATTTAATGCCACAAAAATACTCTTCCTCCTCATATACTCATATATCCCACATTCATTGTAAAAATATCACCATCAATATATTATTAAAATAATATATTTAAATGAATTATTTTATCAGAAAAAGATAAAATATTAATTTTCAACAATTGTCACATTAAAAATTTTCTCCATCTATATCCACATAAAATTAATATTTTCCTCATCATATAAATCAATAATTAATTATACACAAATAATATTATAGAATCACAGTACTGGCAACCAGGTCGTTCCCAGGAAAGAGGGGGCTTTCCAATAAGGATATCTCCTTACTGGCGCGCAATTAGATGACCAAACCTCTCCTTAGACAGAACTTTCTAGACATTACCAAGAATGTTATCTAATAATATTATTCAGATAATATGAATTATTGCTCCGATAATAGAAAATACTGTGTAGTGACAATTATTAAAATAACAGTAATATAAAATATCAACGCAACAATTATTGAATCAATAAAATATAATATTGAACAGTAACAATTATTGAGTAGTGCCTTCTTACGTAAGAATCAATAATTGGTGCAATACCGTGTGCTACTGTGCAACAACGCGTATTACTGCGTTTTAACCACCAGGTATTCCAACAGTATTAACGGTAACAACTACGCCGTTATTTATAAATAACTTATTTTTGTCGTTTTCTTCATCCAATCGCTTTCTATTATGGGGCCCACACAAGGCTGCGCCGTCGTACGAATATTCTCCGACAGTAAGAGTATTCCACGACTAAGCGAATATTCCCCGACAACAATGAATATTTTATAACCACTTGCTTATTTAAAATATTTGCGCATTTTACCCATAACTAACCACATTAATCAAATCAACCCTTACTATTTCAGAATAATAAATAGAGGAAATTAAATTTCATTTATTAATAATTTGGGGTCTTATAACCTCCCCTCCTTATGAAATTTCGTCCTCGAAATTGATATACGTACCTGATGTTTCGAAAAGATGAGGATACCTCACTTTCATTTCCGTTTCCAACTCCCAGGTCATTTCCTCAATAGCATGGTTTCTCCACAAAACTTTAACTTGTGGTATGACCTTCGTGCGTAGGACATGCTCCTTCTTATCCATGATCTTGACAGGTACCTCCTCGTACGTTAAGTCTTCAGCTATCTCGTCCGGTTCTAACTCAATAACGTGGTTCGGGTCGTCCACATATTTACGTAACATCGATACGTGAATAACGTTATGAACACGTGACATACTTAGCGTTAAGACGAGTCTATAGGCCACAGTTCCTACTCGATCGAGGATTTCAAATAAATCGAAGGCTTGAGCTTTCTTCTCTTCATCGACTCTTACTTCTAGAATAACACATTCTTGCACCTTCTTCTTTATATTCATCAGCTCCAGGTCTGTAGCTTGAGCAACTTTAACTTTATCGATTAAAGTTGGTTCTACGCGTATACTTGACATCATCGCACTCGTTCCTGCATATAATCTTTTACTCAACGCGTCAGCTACCACGTTTGCTTTTCTAGGATGGTATTGGATGGTATGATTGAAATCTTTCAACAGCTCGAGCCAACGTCGTTGCCGCATGTTGAGTTCTTTTTGAGTGAAGAAATATTTGAGACTTTTATGGCCTGAATATATCTCCACTTTCTCCCCATATAGATAGTGCCTCCAGATCTTTAGCGCGAAAACGACTGCTGCCAACTCTAGATCATGAGTAGGATAATTCCTCTCATATTCTTTAAGTTGTCGCGAGGCATAGGCTATGACTTTTCCACGTTGCATGAGAACACATCCTAACCCTTTGCCTGAAGTATCGCTGTAGATAACAAATCCATCCGAACCAGATGGTATTGTCAGAACAGGTGCCAAAATGAGTCTCCTCTTAAGCTCTTGGAAACTCTTCTCGCATTCTTCGCTCCATACGAATTTGATATCCTTCCAAGTCAGCTGAGTTAATGGGGTAGCGATTCGAGAAAATCCTTTTACGAATCTCCGATAATAACCAGAAAGCTACGTATTTCGATTACTAACTTAGGTTGCTCTCAACTGTGACTCATATCCCAATCTTGGATATCACGTCACAATGGCACCTATCAGTTTACTACCGCACGAATATGGCGTCCCCTACGGAGAGTCTGGATTCAGTGCATTCTACAAAGGAAGTCACCAAATAGAGGTTCGGTTATCAACTTCTATAGTTGGGTTTTTAACTCCTGAAGTTCAATAGGAGCCATTCGATATGAGATTTTAGAAGTGAGTTTTGTACCAGATTCAAAGTGATACAAAATTCAATATCATGCGTAGGCCAAGAAATTTTTCAGGAAATACGTTAGGGATTTACTAACAATAGAAATATCATTCAAATCTGACGTATTTTTGTTCAAGTCCATAACATAGCTAAGAAAGCTTGACATCCGTTTTTCAATAAACGAATGACTTTACGGCTTGATATGAAAGAGTTTGACTTCAATGATTTGGTTGCTTGAATTTGAATAACAGGTTGCTTAGGAATATGAAAACTAACAACCTTACGAAAGCAATTAATTTTGGCATGATGAGTAGTTAACCAATCAATTTCTAAAATCACATCAAAAGCAAGTATCTTTAAATAGATAAGATCAACAGGTAATGTGATGGTGCTAACTTGGATCAAACAAGATTTATAAATAGTGGATGTGATGAAAGTTTTCCCTAACGGAGTCTCCACAGATAAATCAAAGTCTAATTTCTCCGGAGTTAAGTTTAAACGTTGAGCACAAGCAGGAGAAATAAATGAATGGGTAGAACCGGTATCTAATAAAGTATAGACTTCGCAAGAATTTATAATTAACTAACATGTGATACCTTCGTTCGGGTTCCTCGCGTTTTGAGCAGTCACGACAAACGCTCTTCCAGGAACCGCTGACTTTGACTTGTCTATATCCGCCTCTGGTGTCACAGTCCCAATTGGACTTAACTTTACAATAGAGTACATTCCACCATTCATTAGTTCGTCGCATTCCTGATCCATGATTTGGATCATTACTCTCCGATCCATATCGAATTGGGGTTGACCGCTCTTCATAGGGTAATTTTGAACTCGATGTTGGATTCTCCCAATTGCTGTCCAAAAAGAGAAATCCATTTCATCTATTTTGGCCTTATTGGATCGGACGTCTTTTTCTACAATATCAACGCGTCGTGCGACTTTTACCCATGCATCCTCCATTCTCATTCGTTCGGTTGCTTCTTCTTTCATCAGAACTTTGATCATAGCATTCTCAGATTCCAACTCTAATATCTTATACTCTGCCAAAGAGTGCTTTTGTTCGAGCATCGCACAACGGGTAACACAATTTTGAATTGTTACATCTCTTTGTTCCACGACCGCCTGCCGTTCTTCAGCCTGCTCTTCTAACTCATGAATATGATTTTGTAATTCTAAATTTCGATCATAAAATTCTTCTAATAAATTCTCCTCAGGTTCCTCTTCTTCCTCTTCTTCCTCACTCTCAGCTGCTACCTCTGCGACTATCTCGGGTGCAACTATTAATTCATCACTCACCACATGAATATCTCTAATTTCTTCTTCGCCTGATGTAAGACCCCGAATTTTATGAAATAAAAGTATTCAATTTTTCTTATAATTACTATTCAGTAAATGGTTTAATTGATAAATGTTAAAGTTAAGGGTGATATATGAATTTTTTTCAAAATACACAAGTGGTTATAAAATAATCATTGTTGTCGGGGAATATTCGTTTGGTCGTGGAATATTCTTTCTGTCGGGGAATATTCGTACGACGGCGCAGCTATTTGTGGGCCCCATAACGAATAACTGTCGGGTGAAGAAAACGACAAATTTAAGTTTTTACAAATAACGGCGTAGTTGTTACCGTTAACACTGTTGGAATACCCGGTGATTAAAATACAGTAATACGCGTTATTGCACAGTAGCACACGGTATTGCACAGTATTTTTGAAATTATTGATTCTTACGTAAGAAGGCACTACTCAATAATTGTTACAGTAATTACTGTTCAATATTTTATTTTATTGATTCAATAATTGTTGCGTTGATATTTTATATTATTGTTGTTTCAATAATTGTTGCTGCACAGTATTTTCCTTTATCAGATCAATAATTCATATTATTTGAATAATATTATTAGATAACATTATTGTCAATGTCTAGAAAGTTCTGTCTAAGGGGAGGTTTGGTCATCTAATTGCGCGCCAGTAAGGAGAAATTCTTATTGGAAAGCCCCCTCTTTCCTGGGAACGGCCTGGTTGTCATAAATGTGATTCTGTAATATTATTTGTGAATAATTAATTATTGATTCATATGATAAGAAAATATTTATTTTATGTGGATATAAATGAGGGATATATTTTTGTGGTTAAAAAATGAAGGAGTTAATGTTGAGGTTTTTATCAGTATTTTTGTTGGAATGGAGGTATTAAAAATTAGGGTTTTTGAGATATTTTGCGAGGGTTATAATTTTTAATCCGACCGTTGGATCGTGGTAATATTTGGATATGTTATACATATATAAGTTGAGTATATGTCCACAAATTTTGAACCGTTAAAAATGAACGTATGATTTATTATGAATTTTACGAGATGACTGGTTCAGAAATTGTTGAATTTTCGGAGTTTATCATTTTGGTGGAAAATTCTAGAATTGGTGGGCCCCACTTGTGGTTGGTGAAGAAATGTGCTGAATTATATTTCAAATGTGGTGGGTGGGAATAGTAGCAGGTAAAGCCATCAGGTTGCAGGTCAAACCTACCAAAATTTTCCTATAAATAGAGGGCTAAGTTAGAATTGAAAATCACACCAGAAACATAAGCTTTCTCTCTTTCTCTCTCTATATTATGAAGCATATTTTGTGAGTTTTTAGATACTTGGTGAGTTGCTATTCATCAGTGCAAGTTTCCTTCAACATCATATCCGATATACAGTCAGAAGTACTGCTCTTTTGAGGTAAGGGATTGTATGGGATTGTGAGGGATAGTAAAGGATAGTAATGAATTTTATTGTGGAATTTTTATCTTTTGTGTTGGGGTTACTATTCATGAGTTACTATTCACGATTTACTATTCATGAGTTACGAATATTACTCTTGAGGTTAAAACAATATGTTAATCATATTATTTTTATCATCATATATAACATTTTTATAACCCTGATGTTGAAATTCTCTTTCACTGGAGTGTAAAGATGGATAGATTATTGGTATGATCATGACTAGGGTTCTCTTTGGCCTGTAGTGCAAAGTTGAATTGTGACTGGTATGATCATGACCATTGAATTTATAATTGAATATCTTAAGCTTAAGTGCAATGGTGAATTGATCAACATGGTTATAATTATTGTTTATATAAATTCTGAAATGATTATATATTTCTTTGAGATATGAATATATTTGGCCTGTAGTGCAAATATGAATTGTTGATGAATATCTTTGGCATGTAGTGCAAAGATGGCCTGTTGATGAATATCTTTGGCCTGTAGTGCAAAGATGAACTGTTGTTGAATATCTTTGGCCTGTAGTGCAAAGATGGTTTGTTGATGAATATCTTTGGCCCGTAGTGCAAAGATGGATTTGTTAGTATGATTATAAACAGGAACTGTGATTTGGTATAACCATGATCTTTGATGTTTCAGGTAAAGACAGGTGATGAAAATATTCTTCGTCCTGGGTGCGAAGAAAAATTTATAGTCACAATTATGATTATGAGTTATTCATATGATTGTGGAAAGGAACTATTGAGTGATATTACATGGATAAAACATTGTTGGTGGATTTTTAACATGGAAGAGATAATGGACTTTATGGTCTATTTGACTCTTCTAATGGATTGCATGTTCCGCTACAACTATGGTTGAAATTTTTATCATTTACCATATGTTCTAAATCTCTGATTTATTATTGATGAAGGCTATTGATAATTTAATTATCTTTAGTCATGATATTCTTTACTGAGCTAGTTGTGCTCACCCTTTTGCTTCACATTTCCTTTCAGGTAATAAGAGTGTAGCTGGGTCGAGTGGGGGTAACAAGGGAATAGAACGTTGGTCATCATTTAGTAGTTATATTTGGTGAATCATCTAGGGTGAAGCGAACCCAACGTTGGAAGGGTATTTTGTTACTATCATACAAGATGTCTAATGACATACAACCTCGTGTCATCATAGGACAGGGTTGTGCTCATCCACTTGCTGAGTATATCTATGGGCACTACCTATATAATCTTGGTGTTTGTTTGAAGTATAATTCTCAATTAGAGACAGTGGAGATAATGATAAGTCAAGAGAAGACTCACCATTGGGAAGAATATGATAGTAATCTTCTCGTTTTTCTTTGGGGTCTATTGGGTCAACCAAGGATAATTCTGTGGCCATATGATATCTATCATAACCTAGACGCGTGGCCTCCCATGTACGAAGGTTTCCTTGAGCACTTTCCAAAGATTCTAATTTCTAAAACAGTTTTTGACTATACCTTTATGTAAGGTGTTATTGTGAGGTGATGTCCACGGTTGGAACATGAGTCACATTTGGTATATATTTGTATCCAAACTCACAGCATATGTGTTGTTGTATTTTGCACGACAATTGTTGTAATAAAGTTGTAGTTATTTTCTGTACCATGTATTTGACGACTCAGAATGGGTTGGATGGAATGGACCTATTTTGGGGTCGTTACATTTGGTATCAGAGCTTAGGGATATGATCTCTGGCGAAGATCGGGGAATACAACTAGGAGGGAAGAGACGAGTAAATCCTTCGCTAGTGTGTCCTACCTAAGCTTATTTGTTGATCAGTCATAATATCGGGATATTATGTGATATGTTAATTTGTTAAATTAACCCTTGTTTTGAAGCTGTATTCTAGAATGATATTTGAAATACAGGAGATGAGCAATGGAGAAATTATGATGACAGGGAAGATGGAATCTGAAATGAAAGGAAAGTATTCTCAACTCTTTGAAATACCAGGTACGTAAATTTCGGGGACGAAATTTCATAAGGAGGGGAGATTGTAAGACCCCGAATTTTATGAAATAAAAGTATTCAATTTTTCTTATAATTACTATTCAGTAAATGGTTTAATTGATAAATGTTAAAGTTAAGGGTGATATATGAATTTTTTTCAAAATGCACAAGTGGTTATAAAATAATCATTGTTGTCGGGGAATATTCGTTTGGTCGTGGAATATTCTTTCTGTCGGGGAATATTCGTACGACGGCGCAGCTATTTGTGGGCCCCATAACGAATAACTGTCGGGTGAAGAAAACGACAAATTTAAGTTTTTACAAATAACAGCGTAGTTGTTACCGTTAACACTGTTGGAATACCCGGTGATTAAAATACAGTAATACGCGTTATTGCACAGTAGCACACGGTATTGCACAGTATTTTTGAAATTATTGATTCTTACGTAAGAAGGCACTACTCAATAATTGTTACAGTAATTACTGTTCAATATTTTATTTTATTGATTCAATAATTGTTGCGTTGATATTTTATATTATTGTTGTTTCAATAATTGTTGTTGCACAGTATTTTCCTTTATCAGATCAATAATTCATATTATTTGAATAATATTATTAGATAACATTATTGTCAATGTCTAGAAAGTTCTGTCTAAGGAGAGGTTTGGTCATCTAATTGCGCGCCAGTAAGGAGAAATTCTTATTGGAAAGCCCCCTCTTTCCTGGGAACGGCCTGGTTGTCATAAATGTGATTCTGTAATATTATTTGTGAATAATTAATTATTTATTCATATGATAAAAAAATATTTATTTTATGTGGATATAAACGAGGGATATATTTTTGTGGTTAAAAATGAAGGAGTTAATGTTGAGATTTTTATCCGTATTTTTGTCAGAATGGAGGTATTAAAAATCAGGGTTTTTGAGATATTTTGCGGGGGTTATAATTTTTAATCCGACCGTTGGATCGTGGTAATTTTTGGATATGTTATACATATATAAGTTGAGTATATGTCCACAAATTTTGAACCGTTAAAAATGAACGTATGATTTGTTATGAATTTTACGAGATGACTGGTTCAGAAATTGTTGAATTTTCGGAGTTTATCATTTTGGTGGAAAATTCTAGAATTGGTGGGCCCCACTCTTGGTTGGTGAAGAAATGTGCTGAATTATATTTCAAATGTGGTGGGTGGGAATAGTAGCAGGTAAAGCCATCAGGTTGCAGGTCAAACCTACCAAAATTTTCCTATAAATAGAGGGCTAAGTTAGAAATAAAAATCACACCAGAAACATAAGCTTTCTCTCTTTCTCTCTCTATATTATGAAGCATATTTTGTGAGTTTTTAGATACTTGGTGAGTTGCTATTCATCAGTGCAAGTTTCCTTCAGAATCATATCCGATATCCAGTCAGAAGTACTGCTCTTTTGAGGTAAGGGATAGTAAGGGATAGTAAGGGATTGTAAGGGATAGTAAGGAATTTTAAGGGTTGTTATGATTTTCAGTTTCGTAATTTTTCTGATCTTCAAAAATTCTGGAAAAATTTGAAATGATATTTTGATGAGTTTTCTTGATTGTGTCCAAAAATGGTGATTTTTGGATGTATAGATTGAGAGTTATGAATTTTATGAGAAAAGACTATTTTAGAAGTAACAGCTTATAATTCCTTGTGGTTAACTCCAAAATTGATGAAATTTTTATTGGGAGTACATGTATATGATAGAAGTATACTCTGTAAATTTCAGAATTTTTAGACAAAAGTATAATTTTTGATAAATGTCTAAATATTCGGCTATTTTGGCCATATGAAAAATAGTAAATGACTTTTAAAAATTCTGAGAAAAATATATGTTCACTATGGGACTATATTATGCTGAATTTCAGAAAAGAAATATTTTTGGAACGGATTTGGTATTTTTCATGAAAATGGTCTAGTTATGAGTAAATGAATTAAATATGTTTTGTGAAGAAAGAAAATTGGAAAATAGGATTTTATGGCTTGAGAATCCTATATGAGGTATATGCAGATTTTTGATGAGGGTTTTGGTTATTGATGATGAAATTGTAAGAGTTGGCATTTTATGATGATTAAATGCATTGATTAGTAAAGTGTAAACAATTAAAATAAATTGTTTATAAATTTAAGTAATGTTATTCTTTCAATATCATTATACCGAAATATTGGTATGAATTTTATTGTAGAATTTCTATCTTTTGTGTCGGGGTTACTATTCATGAGTTACGAATATTACTCTTGAGATTAAAACTATGTGTTGATCATATTATTTTTATCATCATATATAACATTTTTATAACCCTGATGTTGAAATTCTCTTTCACTGGAGTTTAAGATGGGTAGATTATTGGTATGATCATGACTAGGGTTCTCTTTGGCATGTAGTGCAAAGTTGAATTGTGACTGGTATGATCATGACCATTGAATTTACAATTGAATATCTTTAGCTTAAGTGTAAAGATGAATTGATTAACATGGTTATAATTATGGTGTATATAAATTCTGAAATGATTATATATTTCTTTGAGATATGAATATATTTGGCCTGTAGTGCAAATATGAATTGTTGATGAATATCTTTGGCATGTAGTGCAAAGATGGTTTGTTGATGAATATCTTTGGCCCGTAGTGCAAAGATGATTTGTTGATGAATATCTTTGGCCCGTAGTGCAAAGATGAATTTGTTAGTATGATTATAAACAGGAATTGTGATTTGGTATAACCATGATCTTTGATGTTTCAGGTAAAGACAGGTGATGAAAATATTCTTCGTCCTGGGTGCGAAGAAAAATTTATAGTCACAATTATGATTATGAGTTATTCATATGATTGTGGAAAGGAACTGTTGAGTGATGTTACATGGATAAAATATTGTTGGTGGATTTTTAACATGGAGAAGATAATAGACTTTATAGTCTATTTGACTCTTCTAATGGATTGCTCGTTCCGCTGCAACTATGGTTGAAATTTTTATCATTTACCATATGTTCTAAATCTCTGATTTATTGTTGATGAAGGCTATTGATAATTGAATTATCTTTAGTCATGATATTCTTTACTGAGCTAGTTGTGCTCACCCTTTTGCTTCACAATTCCTTTCAGGTAATAAGAGTGTAGCTGGGTCGAGCGGGGGTAACAAGGGAATAGAACGGTGGTCTCTAGCTGTGGATGTTCTCCCGAAGCAGTATAGAAAAGTTCATTTAGTAGTTATATTTGGTGAATCCAATAGGGTAAGGTGTACCCAACGTTAGAAGGGTGGTTTACCACTATCATACAAGATGTCTAACGACATACAACCTCGTGTCATCATAAGACAGGGATGTGCTCATCCACTTGCTGAGTATATATACGAGCACTACCTATATAATCTTGGTGTTTGTTTGAAGTATAATTCTCAATTAGAGACAGTGGAGATAATGATAAGTCAAGAGAAGACTCACCATTGGGAAGAATATGATAGTAATCTTCTCGTTTTTCTTTGGGGTCTATTGGGTAAACCAAGGATAATTCTGTGGCCATATGATATCTATCACAACCTAGAAGCATGGCCTCCCATGTACGAAGGTTTCCTTAAGCACTTCCCAAAGATTCTAATTTCTAAAACAGTTTTTGACTATACCTTTATGTAAGGTGTCATTGTGAGGTGATGTCCACGATTGGAACATGAGTCACATTTGGTATATATTTGTATCCAAACTCACAGCATATGTGTTGTTGTATTTTGCACGACAATTATTGTAATAAAGTGGTAGTTGTTTTCTGTACCATGTATTTGACGACTCAGAATGGGTTGGATGGAATGGACCTATTTTGGGGTTGTCACACACACACACACACACATATATATATATATATATATATATATATATATATATATATATATATACAAACACATACATACGTAACTTCAAATTACAACATCTTATGTGAGGCCCCAAATTTTATGAATAAATATTTAATTTTCTCGAAATATTTTTTTAATATTATGGTGTGAATTTGAGATAATGTTATAGTTGTGGGTAATATTTATAAATTTTAAAAAGTATACAAGTTGTTGTATAATATTCGATTGGTCGGGGAATATTCTTTTTGTCGGGGAATATCCGTACGACGGTACAATCATTGGGGTCCGGAATTATTGTCGAACTGAGGAAACGACAAAAATATTTTTATGAAAATAACGGCGGAAGTTTTACCGTTAAAACTATTGAACTACTCGGTAGTAAAAGTACAGTAATACGCGTGGTTGCATTGTAAGACCCCAACTTTTATAAATAAAGATGAATTTTCTATAAATATCATTTTTGAATATTATGAAGTTAATTTGATATAATGTTATAGTTGTGGGTAATATTTATAAATTTTACAAAGTAAGCAAGTTGTTATAAAATATTCGTTTGGCCGGGGAGTAAGCAAGTTATATGTGTTCAAGTATACATCCTTGCTATAGCACTGATGGCAATAAGCCTCTGGCTGCTCCCTATTTGCCCATATTGCAGACACTGCATGTCTTCATGGAATCCCACTAAGCTGCCACATTTTACAACCACAAGTCCAATTATTTAAATTCACAACCCATGTTCTGTCTACTTCAAATTCTCCACACCCAAACTTCAAAGCAGTGCATCCCCTACAAGCTTTCCTAATCATCTCCAATTTTTTTTGAATTCTGGGCCCAAGTGACCCTACATACTTGTCCATGCCTTCCCTTTTTACCTGAAACCTAACCATTAATTTCTTTCTTATCCACTCTAGTATGTTTATTATACCTTTATCCCTTGCCTCCAAGATGTAATTATTCCATGACTCATTTAAATTGTTCACTACTACATCACACTTACAGTGGGGGGGGGGGGAATGAGACCTTGCCTAAAATTTTGGCCTAACTGTGACGCCCCCAAAATAGGTCCATTCCATCCAACCTATTCTGAGTCGCCAAATACATGGTACAGAAAATAACTACAACTTTATTATTACAATTGTCGTGCAAAATACGACAACACATATACTGTGAGTTTAAATACAAATATTGTCATCTAGACAGTATTCATACTCAATTAAGTCCTCATTATACTTATTGATACACTATTTTCCAAAATAGTGAGGACTACTAAAACAACTGTCTTGATCCATCATTCCACACCCCGACTAGTACTCGCTACATTCTCGCCTCCTGAGAAGAAAAATGGAACAACAAGGAAAAGGATGAGCTCAACTAGCCCAGTAAAGAATATTATGACTAAGATAACATAGAACAAATTATCGTTAGTCTTCAACAGGAAAAAATCTAATAGAATACAATAGACAACAAGTTTTAAATCAATAACTGCAGCGGAAACAGCAAACCATTAGAAGAGTCAAGTAGAGAATGAGTTCTACGATCTTCTAAGATTTAAAAGTCCATCATCAATATTTTATCCCCGTAACAACAATCAATAACCATCTTTAATCAAATATTCATCTTTGCACTACAGGCCAAAGATATTCATTTGTATCACCAGTCGATCATGTTCATCTCAACACCTGTTCATCTTTGCACTACGGGCCAAAGATATTCATCAGAAATCATTCATCTTTGCACTACAGGCCAAAGATATTCATCAGAAATCATTCATCTTTGCACTACAGGCCAAAGATATTCAGTTATATCATCATTTAAGACTGAGGATGATGAAAAATATTTTAAAGAAACGAATCCAGTGAAACAAAAGAATAAATATTAAGGATTCGTATTTCAACTATTCCATGTCCAAAAATACCTCATAAATAATCATAGTGGAGTAAAATTCAAGAATGATCAAAACATGGATACAATCAAAGCTAGTATCCAGAATAGATATTTTGGACGAAAAGAAGAAAATTTTATTTTTCGGTGAATAGTAACTCGTGAATAGTAACTCGTGAATAGTAACTCATGAATAGTAACCCCGACATGAAAAGTTTCAAATTTGATAAAAAGTTCAGATCAATACTTCGGCATAATGATATTGAAAAAAATAATATCATTTAAGAAGAAATAACATCCCTTACCTCGGGAAGACGGTACTTCTGACTGGAATACTAGATATAGTGCTGAAGGAAACTTGCACCGTATAGCAACACTCAAAGTATCAAATACTCACAAGAATACGCTCGATATAGAGAGAGAAATAGAGAGAAACTTGTGTTTCTGGTGTGATTTTCAATTCTAACCTAAGCACCCTATTTATAGGAAAATGCTTAGAACACCAAAGCAGAAAATTTAATAAAATAATAATATTTCTTAAAAATATTCAAGCCCACCTAAGAAATTTGATTTCAGATCATGTATAACACATGTGAGCCACTCAATTGCAACAAAAAACGTTTTTCTTAAAAAAAACATTTTAAACTCCAAAAATCAATTATTTCGGAACTTCAGAACTTCAATAATTCATAATAAATAGCCCTTTATTCAGAAAATTCAAATCCCACGAGTTTTTATAGGAAATTCAATTCTCTACAACTTTGCAGAAGAAAGTTTTTCCAAATTCTAAACAGAAATTGACCGAAATCCACAAACGGGCGATTTCACAGTCAATAATAAATTTTCGGTCAAGAATTGTGTCCATCAACACACAAAACATGTGTTAATCATTTAATGCCACAAAAATACTCTTCCTCCTCATATACTCATATATCCCACATTCATTGTAAAAATATCACCATCAATATATTATTAAAATAATATATTTAAATGAATTATTTTATCAGAAAAAGATAAAATATTAATTTTCAACAATTGTCACATTAAAAATTTTCTCCATCTATATCCACATAAAATCAATATTTTCCTCATCATATAAATCAATAATTAATTATACACAAATAATATTACAGAATCACAGTACTGGCAACCAGGTCGTTCCCAGGAAAGAGGGGGCTTTCCAATAAGGATATCTCCTTACTGGCGCGCAATTAGATGACCAAACCTCTCCTTAGACAGAACTTTCTATACATTGCCAATAATGTTATCTAATAATATTATTCAGATAATATGAATTATTGCTCCGATAATAGAAAATACTGTGTAGTGACAATTATTAAAACAACAGTAATATAAAATATCAACGCAGCAATTATTGAATCAATAAAATATAATATTGAACAGTAACAATTATTGAGTAGTGTCTTCTTACGTAAGAATCAATAATTGGTGCAATACCGTGTGCTACTGTGCAACAACGCGTATTACTGCGTTTTAACCACCAGGTATTCCAACAGTATTAACGGTAACAACTACGCCGTTATTTATAAACAACTTGTTTTTGTCGTTTTCTTCATCCAATCGCTTTCTATTATGGGGCCCACACAAGGCTGCGCCGTCGTACGAATATTCTCCGACAGTAAGAATATTCCACGACCAAGCAAATATTCCCCGACAATAATTAATATTTTATAACCACTTGCTTATTTAAAATATTTGCGCATTTTACCCATAACTAACCACATTAATCAAATCAACCCTTACTATTTCAGAATAATAAATAGAGGAAATTAAATTTCATTTATTAATAATTTGGGGTCTTACAGCTTCCCCATAAACTTAATTTTAAAGTTGTTGTTAAGGCTGAGCAAGTAACCAAATTGGAACCGAAACCGCACTAAAAATCGCACAAACCGCACCAATTAAAACTGCACTAACGGTTCCGGCGTATGTTGTGGTTTTAGGTTGGTTGAATAACCAAATTTATGGTTCTGATTTGGTTACTAGCCAAAATCGCAACCATAAAACCGAAATCGCACCATCTGTGTGTACGTGTATGTATGAAGGGGCGGATCGAGTACAAAGGAAGCTTATGCTCAATTTTTTTTAATAGGTAAACTCAATAGGTGCAGAATTTATAAGTTAGTAAAGTCAAAGGGCCAGATTAATAAACAAGTTGAACTTGGTGGGGCAAAAGAAAAAACATTCAGTAGTTTGGCAAGGAAAGGGTTCTGTTGCACACTTGCAAGCTTGCAGCATTGCTATAAAAACATTCAGTAGTTTGCAGTAGTTTATAGTTTATAGCCTTTTTAATTCTCAATTCTCAGTAAATATGTGTCAACCGCTGCTGATTGTACCATTTTCACTAATTATGACTCCTTTTTTTTTGCCGCAATTATGAATTAGTTAATGGTAGTCATGTTTAACCTATATGGTTTTGTTGGATGATCATACATGTTCCTATGAATTGGATGACTCATTTTGTATTTTGATTTAAAAAATATTCCACAGTTTCCATGTAATAAAGAAGTTGTTGCAGAAAAAATTTATATTTTAAGAAGTTGTTTTAATTGGTTTTGGAACCGAAACCGCACCAAATGAAACCGCACCGCACTTTTAAAACCGCACCCCACCAATCACAAGCGGTTTCATGTGTGATTTTGGATTTATCAAACCGCACCTAAGCGGTTTCGGGTGCGGTTTTGGCTTCAAACCGCACCAAACCTCACCATGCTCACCCCTAGTTGTTGTACAAATGTTTTAAACAAAATATGTGTTCATTGTTGGGTAACATTGTATTGAACACCTCTACTAGCCCCTTCTGCCTATCAGAAATGAAAACATAACTTCTTGTCTCATTTTCACCTATGTCATCTAGAAGCTGAGTAAGAAACCACTGCCAAATATCTTTACATTTAATTTCAACAACAACAACTGCAATGGAAAATATGTTGTCATTAGCATCTCTTCCTATAGCACTCAGTAGCTGCCCTCCAAAAACTCCCTTTAAAAAACACTCATCTAATCCTATAATAGGTCTACACCTAACTAGGAAACCATGTTTAGAAGCAGCAAGCCTCATATAAAGCCTCTGAAAAACAGGTAGTGAACCAGGCCTTTCATCTAGACCCTCACTACAAAATTTGAAAATTGTTCCAAGGTTAAACTGTTTGACTGTCTCCACATAATCCATCAGCCTGTTATACTGCTCTCCTACATCACCTTGCATATGTTTTAAAGCCTTTCTTTTAGCTCTATATAGGGATGATTTACTTAGAATAGAGTTACATTCTTTTTGTGCCTTCTTCTTCCATGCCTGCAATTCCCACTTAAGATTATCTCTCAAGTCATGCATATATTTTTTGGCCAAGTATCTACTATCAACAAGATGATACTTATCCTATGGTCCCCCCCCAAAGATATCTTAAAAGTTTGTTCACCCTGTTTGACTGATGTATGAATCCTCCATTTATAGTTTTTAGCTTTAGACTTAGCAGATATTCTTTTTTCTATCGTTTTGAATATACTTTATGTCAAACCCCCCTTTAACAGAAAATTTAACTAATGCAAGTCTAAAAATTTCATGATTTGTAAATTCCATTCCAATCTCAAATTCTATCTTACCCATATCAGTTGCCTCATTAAACTCCATACATCCATCCCCTTTTAAATTGTCCTCATCATCTGACAGAACAAACTTCCTCCTTAATGCATCTTTCCCTTCTCCATCATCATCATCACTCCACCAATCCTCTACAAATATATCATTCATGTTCACCTTTGGTTCATCTGTGACGCCCCCAAAATAGGTATACATCACCCATTCTGAGCCGCCAAATACATAGTACAGAAATAAATACAACTTCAGTAATACAATTGTCGTGCAAAATACGACAACACAAATACTGTGAGTTTGAATACAAATAAAGTCTAATGGAGAGTATGCAAACTCAAAAGGAGTCCTCATTACAATTATTGATACGCTATTTTACAAAATAGTGAGGACTATTAATACATCTATCCTGAATCGTCACTCCATATCCCGGCTAGTTCCTGCTATGTTCTCACCTCCTGGGAAGAAAAATGGAACACAATAAAAAAGGGTGAGCTCAACTAGCCCAGTAAAGAATATTATAACTAAGATAATATACAACAAATTATCATAGTTCTCAACAAGGAAAAATCTGATAGAATATAATAGACAACAAATTTTAGATCAACAAATGCAGCGGAAACAACAATCCATTAGAAGAGTCACGTAGAGAATGAGTTCTACTATCTTCTAAGATTTAAAAGTTCATCATCAATTATTTATCCCTGTAACAACAATCAATATTCATCTTTGCACTACAGGCCAAAGATATTCATTTATATCACCAGTCGGTCATGTTCATCTCAACACCTGTTCATCTTTGCACTACGGGTCAAAGATATTCATCAGTTAATCATTCATCTTTGCACTACAGGCCAAAGAAATTCATTTATATTACCATTTATGACTGAGGATGATGGAAAATCAAAATATTGATTCAACTCTAAGAATAAGGGTCACAACAGATAATTTGGAACAAAAAATATTTTTTTTCTTTTGTGAACAGTACCCGTGAACAGTAACTGTGAACAGTACCCGTGAACAGTAACTATGAACAGTACCCATGAACAGTACCCGTGAACAGTACCCGGTCATGAAAAATTTCAAATTTGATAAAAAGTTAAGACCAATATTCCTATGAAATGATATTAGATGAAACGAAATTTCTAATCATTTTAGGAATTATAGAAGCAATACTTACCATAGTAAGTTCAAATTTAGAGAATATGAAATGAAATAATATCCCTTCCATACTATGGAGTATGAAAGAAAATAATATTTCTTACGAGTATTGAAATAAAATAATATCCTTTACCTTGGTAGAAACTGGATTTGACTAGAATATCGGATATTATTCTGAGAAAATCTTGCAGAAAAACTACGCTCAAAGTATTCTTATACTCAAGAAAAATACTCACAATATTCTAGAATAAGAATTTCTGATTATGAATATGGTGTGATTTAGGATGGAGGTTTGCCCTCCTTTTATAGTGAAAATCGGAAGGAGATAAATCAACTGCAGCCTAACTTTTCAATGCCTAACATCTTAATTTCAAAATAGGTGGGGGGCCACTCTTTGAAACAATCTTGCAGGCAACACATTTCACCAACCAAATAGCCTAACAACTCATTTATTCCTGCCAAACTCTGATTTTTTTCATCCTTGAGGGCCCATAAAAGTTAGGCACCACTTTTGCTGACAAATTCTCACCAACCCAAAATAATGCTACACAAAGTATGCAAATACATTTTGGTTTCTTCTGCCCCTCAACTTAGAAAAACATTCAAGGAAAAATTAAATCACATGCATATATATATATATATATATATATATATATATATATTGAAACAATTATGATATATTTAAATGAATATTTTATCAGAAAAATAATTATAATTCCACAAAAATATGTCAAACTTTTAACAATTATTTTATGCTAAAATTCTTTCATTTATATCCACATAAAATAAATATTTCCTTATCATATAAATCAATAATTAATTATTCATAAATAATATTACAGAATCACAATTATGACAACCAGGCCGTTCCCAGAAAAGAGGGGGCTTTCCAATAAGGATTTCTCCTTACTGGCGCGCAATTAGGTGACCAAACCTCTCCTTGACAGAACTTTCTAGACATTGCCAATAATGCTATCTAATAATATTATTCAAATAATATGAATTATTGATCTGATAATGAGAAATATTGTGCAGTGATAATAATTGAAACAACAATAATATAAAATATCAGCGCAACAATTTATTGAAGCAATAAAATAAAATATTAAACAGTAATTACTGTAACAATTATTGAGTAGTGCCTTCTTACGTAAGGATCAATAATTCATCAATACTGTGCATCCACGCGTATTACTGTATTTTAACCACCGGATATTCTAACAGTGTTAACGGTAACAACTACGCCGTTATTTATAAAAACTTAAATTTGTCGTTTTCTTCATCCAACAGTTATTCTGTTATGGGACCCACAAATGACTGCGCCGTCGTACGAATATTCCCCGACAACAAGAATATTCCATGACCAAATGAATATTCTCCGACAACAATGATTATTTTATAACCACTTGCTTATTTTGTAAAATTTGCGCATTTCCCCCATAACCAGATAATTATATCAAATTAGTACCTTATTATTCATAATAATAATTAGAGGAAATTCGATTTTATTTATAATAAGTTGGGGTCTTACAACCTCCCCTCCTTATGATATTTCGTCCTCGAAATTGACATACGTACCTGGTGTTTCGAAAAGGTGAGGGTACCTCGCTTTCATTTCTGATTCCAACTCCCATGTCATTTCCTCAATTGCATGGTTTCTCCACAAAATCTTAACTTGTGGTATAACCTTGGTGCGTAGGACATGCTCTTTCCAATCCAAAATCTTAACAGGTACCTCTTAATAAATTAAATCTTCGGCTATCTCGTCTGGTTCTAACGCAATAATATAGTTCGGGTCTTTCACATATTTACGAAGCATGGATATGTGAAAAATATTATAAACACGAGACATGCTTGGAGGTAATGCGAGTCTATAGGCCACATTTCCTATTCGGTCAAGAATCTCAAATGGACCAATAAATCGTGAATTGAGCTTTCCCCTCTTCCCAAATCTTGTAACTCCCTTCCATGGAGCAATACGTACTCCAATATTAAATTCCACGTCCTTTCGATGAAGATCAGCATAACTCTTTTGTCGATCCTGTGCCGTTTGTATACGTTATCGAATCGTTTGGATCTTCTCTGTAGTCATTCGTACCAACTTTGGTCCCAACAATGTTGATTCTCCCACCTCGTCCCAACATACTGGAGAACGACACTTTCGTCCATACAATGCTTCAAATGGAGCCATGCCTATACTTGCTTGATAACTGTTGTTGTAGGAGAATTCCACCAGTGGTAGGTACTTATCACAACTCCCTTTGAAATCTAGGACACAGAGTCTTAATAGATCTTCAAGAATTTGAATAGTCCTCTCTGATTGTCCGTCCGTTTGAGGATGGTATGCCGAACTGAATCGTAAATCCATCCCATAGCTTTTTGCAAGCTAACCCAAAATCGTGAAGTGAATCTTGGGTCACGATCCGAAACTATGGATACTGGCATGCCATGTAATCTCACAATCTCATTCACGTACATACGAGCAAGACGTTTAAGGGAATACGTCTCACGTATAGGCAAGAAATGAGAAGACTTGGTTAATCTATCAACAATAACCCAAATCGCATCTATACCTTGAGAAACTTTGGGAAGACCTGTAATAAAATCCATGGTAATGTGTTCCCACTTCCATTTCGAAATCTCAAGTGGTTGCAATGGACCCTTTGGCACTTGATGCTCCGCCTTTACACGTTGACAGGTTAAACACCTCGAGATAAACTCCGCGATCTCTCTCTTCATATTATTCCACCAAAATGTATGTCGAATATCATGATACATTTTGGTACTCCCGGGATGGATTGCAAACGGGGTGTTATGTGCCTCCATCATGATTCTATGCTTTAAATCAGAGTAGTTAGGAACACAAAGTCTAGAGTTGAATCTAAGTATTCCTTCTTCATCGATTCTCGCTTCTGGAATAGCTCCTTCTTGCATTTTCTTCTTCATACGTATCAGCTCCAGGTCCGTAGCTTGAGCAGCTTTAACTTTATCGATTAAAGTCGGTTCTACTCGTATATTCGCCATTATCATGTGGGTCCCTGGAGTCTTTAATTCTACCTCCATCCTTTGCAAGTCATACAGAATGGGCCTTTGCATTGACAATATCGCACTCGTACTCGCATATGATCTTCTACTCAATGCGTCAGCTACTACGTTCGCTTTTCCAGGATGATATTGAATAGTGTGATCGTAATCTTTCAATAGTTCAAGCCAACGTTGTGACAACCCCAAAATAGGTCCATTCCATCCAACCTATTCTGAGTCGCCAAATACATGGTACAGAAAACAACTACAACTTTATTACAACAATTGTCGTGCAAAATACAACAACACATATGCTGTGAGTTTGGATACAAATATATACCAAATGTGACTCATGTTCCAACCGTGGACATCACCTCACAATGACACTTTATATAAAGGTATAGTCAAAAACTGTTTTAGAAATTAGAATCTTTGGGAAGTGCTCAAGGAAACCTTCGTACATGGGAGGCCACGCGTCTAGGTTATGATAGATATCATATGGTCACAGAATTATTCTTGGTTGACCCAATAGACCCCAAAAAAAAACGAGAAGATTACTATCATATTCTTCCCAATGGTGAGTCTTCTCTTGACATATCATTATCTCTACTGTCTCTAATTGAGAATTATACTTCAAACAAACACCAAGATTATATAGGTAGTGCTCGTATATATACTCAGCAAGTGGATGAGCACATCCCTGTCTTATGATGACACGAGGTTGTATGTCGTTAGACATATTGTATGATAGTGGCAAATCACCCTTCCAACGTTGGGTACACCTTACCCTATTGGATTCACCAAATAAAACTACTAAATGAACTTTTCTATACTGTTTCGGGAGAACATCCACAGCTAGAGACCACCGTTCTATTTCCCCGTTACCCTCGCTCGACCCAGCTACACTCTTATTACCTGAAAGGAATTGTGAAGCAAAAGGGTGAGCACAACTAGCTCAGTAAAGAATATCATGACTAAAGATAATTAAATTATCAATAGCCTTCATCAATAATAAATCAGAGATTTAGAACATATGGTAAATGATAAAAATTTCAACCATAGTTGCAGAGGAACGAGCAATCCATTAGAAGAGTCAAATAGACTATAAAGTCTATTATCTTCTCCATGTTAAAAATCCATCAACAATATTTTATCCCTGTAACATCAATCAACAATTCTGGTCCACAATCATATGAATAACTCATAATCATAACTGTAGTTCTAAATTCCTCTTCTCATCCAGGACGAAGATAATTTTCATCACCTATCTTTACCTGAAACATCAAAGATCATGGTTACACCAAATCACATTTCCTGTTCATAATTATACTAATAACTTCATCTTTGCACTACGACCAAAGATATTCATTTGTATCACCAGTTGGTCATGCTTATCTCAACATCTGTTCATCTTTGCACTACTAGCCAAAGATATTCAACAACATGTCATCTTTGCACTACGGGCTAAAGATATTCATCAACAATTCATCTTTGCACTATAGGCCAAATATATTCATCAATATTTCATCTTTGCACTACAGGCCAAAGATATTCCTCAATAGTTCATATTTACACTACGGCTAAATATATTCATCAACAGTTCATATTTGCACTACATGCCAAATATATTAATATCTCAAAGAAATATATAATCATTTATATAAACAATAATTATAATCATGTTGATCATTTCACCTTTGCACTTAAGCTGAAGATATTCAATTATAAATTCAATGGTCATGATCATACTAGTCAATAATTCAACTTTGTACTACTGGCCAAAGAGAACCCAAAGTCATGATCATACCAATAATCTACCCATATTTACACTCAAGTAAAAGAGAATTTCAACATCAGGGTTATAAAAATATTATATATGATAATAAAAATAATCTGATCAATATATAGATTTAATCTCAAGAGTAATATTCATAAATCAACTATAATTTGGTTAGAAAAAGAAACCAATTTTATTGTGAATAGTAACTCGTGAATAGTAACTCATGAATAGTAACTCGTGAATAGTAACTCATGAATAATAACCCCGACACAAAAAGGTAAAAATTCTACAATAAAATCAACACCAATATCTTGGTATAATGATATTGAAATAATAATATTTCTTAAGTTTATAAACAATTTATTTTAATTGTTTACACTTTACTAAATAATGCATTTAATCATCCTAAAATGCCGAACTCATAAGATTTCATTACCAATAACCAAAATCCTCATAAAAAATCTGCATATTCCTCATATAGGATTCTCAAGCCATAAAATCCTATTTTCCAATTTTCTTACTTTACATAACATATTTAATTCATTTTCTCATAACTAGTCTATTTTCATGAAAAATACCAAATCAGTTCTAAAAATATTTCTTTTCTGGGATTTAGCAAAATATAGTCTCATATTGAACATATATTTTTCTCAGAATTTTTAAAACTCATTTACTATTTTTCATATGGCCAAAACCGCCGAATATTTAGACATTTATCATAAATTGTACTTTTATCCAAAAAATCTAAAATTCACAGATTACACTGATATTATATAGATATACTTCCAATAAAAATTTCATCAATTTTGGAGTTAACCACAAGAAGTTATAAGCGGTTACTTTTAAAATAGTCTTTTCCCGTAAAATTCATAACTCTTAATCTATACATCCAAAAATCACCATTTTTGGACACAATCAATAAAACTCATCAAAATATCATTTCAAATTTTTCCAGAATTTTTGAAGTTCAGAAAAATTACGAAACTGAAAATCATAACAACCCTTAAAATCTCTTACTATCCCTTATCTCAAAAGAGCAGTTTTTCTGACCGGAATGTAAAGCTGAAGGAACCTTGCACTGAATATCAACTCTCAAAGTATCTAAAAAATCACAAAATATGCTTCATAATATAGAGAGAGAAAGGGAGAAAGCTTATGTTTCTGGTGTGATTTTTAATTCTAACTTAGCCCTCTATTTATAAGAAAATGTTAGCACGCCGAAGCAGACTTAACCTGCAACCTGATGGCTTTACCTGCTACTATTACCATCCACCACATTTGAATAAAAATCTCAGCACATTTCTTCACCAACCAAGAGTGGGGCCCACCAATTCTAGAATTTTCCACCAAAATGATTAACTCTGAAAATTCAATAATTTTTTGAACCAGTCATCTCGTAAAATTCATAATAAATCATACGTTCATTTTTAACGGTTCAAAATTTGTGGACATATAATCAACTTATATATGTATAACATATCCAAAAATTACCACGATCCAACGGTTGGATTAAAATTTATAACCCCCGCAATATATCTCAAAAATCCTAATTTGATTTTCAATACCTCTATTCCGACAAAAATACTGATAAAACACCTCAACATTAACTCCTTCATTTTTAACCACAAAAATATATCCCTCATTTATATTCACATAAAATAAATATTTCCTTATCATATGAATCAATAATTAATTATTCACAAATATTACAGAATCACATTTATGACAACCAGGTCGTTCCCAGGAAAGAGGGGCTTTCCAATAAGAATTTCTCCTTAGTGGCGCGCAATTAGAGGACCAAACCTCTCCTTAGACAGAACTTTCTAGACATTGCCAATAATGTTATCTAATAATATTATTTAAATAATATAAATTATTGATCTGATAATGGGAAATACTGTGCAGTGACAATTATTGAAACAACAATAATATAAAATATCAACGCAGCAATTATTGAATCAATAAAATAAAATATTGAACAGTAATTACTGTGACAATTATTCAGTAGTGCCTTCTTACGTAAGAATCAATAATTTCAAAAATACTGTGCAATACCGTGTGCTACTGTGCAATAACGCGTATTACTGTATTTTAACCACCGGGTATTCCAACAGTGTTAACGGTAACAACTACGTCGTTATTTATAAAAATTCAAATTTGTCGTTATCTTCATCCGACAGTTATTCGTTATGGGGCCCACAATTAGCTACGCCGTCGTACGAATATTCTCCGACAGAAAGAATATTCCACGACCAAACGAATATTCTCCGACAACAATGATTATTTTATAACCACTTGCTTATTTTGAAAAAAATTCATATATCACCCTTAACTTTAACATTTATCAATTTAACCATTTACTGAATAGTAATTATAAGAAAAATTGAATACTTTTATTTCATAAAATTTAGGGTCTTACAATCTCCCCTCCTTATGAAATTTCGTCCCCGAAATTTACAATTGATCATCTCCTGTATTTCAGATATCATTCTAGAATACAGCTTTAAAACAAGGGTTAATTGAACAAATTAACATTTACATAATATCTCGATATTATGACTGACCAACAAATAAGCTTAGGTTGGACACACTAGCGAATGATTTACTCATCTCTCCCCTCCTAGTTCTATTCCCCGATATCCGCCAGAGACAATATCCCTAAGCTCTGATACCAAATGTGACAACCCCAAAATAGGTCCATTCCATCCAACCTATTATGAGTCGCCAAATACATGGTACAGAAAATAACTACAACTTTATTACAACAATTATCGTGCAAAATACAACAACACATATGCTGTGAGTTTGGATACAAATATATACCAAATGTGACTCATGTTCCAACTGTGGACATCACCTCACAATGACACCTTACATAAACATATAGTCAAAAATTATTTTAGAAATTAGAATATTTGGGAAGTGCTCAAGGAAACCTTCGTACATGGGAGGCCATGCGTCTAGGTTATGATAGATATCATATGGCCACAGAAATTATTCTTGGTTGACCCAATAGGCCCCAAAGAAAAACGAGAAGATTACTATCTTATTCTTCCCAATGGTGAGTCTTCTCTTGACATATCATTATATCTACTGTCTCTAATTGAGAATTATACTTCAAATAAACACCAAGATTATATAGGTAGTGCTCGTATATATACTCAGCAAATGGATGAGCACATCCCTGTCTTATAATGACACGAGGTTGTATGTCGTTAGACATCTTGTATGATAGTGGCAAACCACCCTTCCAACGTTGGGTACACCTTACCCTATTGGATTCACCAAATAAAACTACTAAATAAACTTTTCTATACTGCTTCAGGAGAACATCCACAGCTAGAGACCACCGTTCTATTTCCCCGTTACCCTCGCTCGACCCAGCTACACTCTTATTACCTGAAAGGAATTGTGAAGCAAAAGGGTGAGCACAACTAGCTCAGTAAATAATATCATGACTAAAGATAATTAAATTATCAATAGCCTTCATCAATAATAAATCAGAGATTTAGAACATATGGTAAATGATAAAAATTTCAACCATAGTTGCAGCGGAACGAGCAATCCATTAGAAGAGTCAAATAGACTATAAAGTCTATTATCTTCTCCATGTTAAAAATCCATCAACAATATTTTATCCATGTAACATCAATCAACAATTCTGGTCCACAATCATATGAATAACTCATAATCATAACTGTAGTTCTAAATTTATCTTCTCATCCAGGTCGAAGATAATTTTCATCACCTATTTTTACCTGAAACATCAAAGATCATGGTTACACCAAATCACATTTCCTGTTCATAATTATACTAATAACTTCATCTTTGCACTACGGCCAAAGATATTCATTTGTATCACCAGTTGGTCATGTTTATCTCAACATCTGTTCATCTTTGCACTACTAGCCAAAGATATTCAACAACATGTCATCTTTGCACTACGGGCCAAAGATATTCATCAACAATTCACCTTTGCACTACAGGCCAAAGATATTCATCAATATTTCATTTACCACTACAGGCCAAAGATATTCCTCAACAGTTCATATTTGCACTACGGCTAAATATATTCATCAACAGTTCATATTTGCACTACATGCCAAATATATTAATATCTCAAAAAAATATATAATCATTTATATAAACAATAATTATAACCATGTTGATCATTTCACCTTTGCACTTAAGCTGAAGATATTCAATTATAAATTCAATGGTCATGATCATACTAGTCAATAATTCAACTTTACACTACTGGCCAAAGAGAACCCAAAGTCATGATCATACCAGTAATCTACCCATCTTTACACTCAAGTGAAAGAGAATTTCAACATCAGGGTTATAAAAATGTTATATATGATAATAAAAATAATATGATCAACATATAGATTTAATCTCAAGAGTAATATTCATAAATAAACTATAATTTAGTTAGAAAAAGAAACCAATTTTATCGTGAATAGTAACTCGTGAATAGTAACTCATGAATAGTAACTCATGAATAATAATCCCGACACAAAAAGGTAAAAATTCCACAATAAAATCAACACCAATATCTCGGTATAATGATATTGAAATAATAATATTTCTTAAGCTTATAAACAATTTATTTTAATTGTTTACACTTTACTAAATAATGCATTTAATCATCCTAAAATGTCAAACTCATAAGATTTCATTACCAATAATCAAAACCCTCATAAAAAATCTGCATATTCATCATATAGGATTCTCAAGCCATAAAATCATATTTTCTAATTTTCTTACTTCACAAAACATATTTAATTCATTTTCTCATAACTAGTCTATTTTCATGAAAAATACCAAATCAGTTCCAAAAATATTTTTTTTCTGAAATTTAGCAAAATATAGTCCCATATTGAACATATATTTTTCTCAGAATTTTTAAAATTCATTTACTATTTTTCATATGGCCAAAACCGCCGAATATTTAGACATTTATCATAAATTGTACTTTTATCCAAAAATTCTGAAATTCACAGAGTACACTGATATTATATAGATATACTTCCAATAAAAATTTTATCAATTTTGAAGTTAACCACAAGGAGTTATAAACGGTTACTTTTAAAATAGTCTTTTCCCGTAAAATTTATAACTCTTAATCTATATATCCAAAAATCACCATTTTTGGACACAATCAATAAAACTCATCAAAATATCATTTCAATTTTTTTCAAAATTTTTGAAGTTCAGAAAAATTATGAAACTGAAAATCATAACAACCCTTAAAATCTCTTACTATCCCTTACCTCAAAAGAGCAGTATTTCTGACCGGAATGTAAAGTCGAAGGAACCTTGCACTGAATATCAACTCTCAAAGTATCTAAAAAATCACAAAATATACTTCATAATATAGAGAGAGAAAGAGAGAAAGCTTATGTTTCTGGTGTAATTTTTAATTCTAACTTAGCCCTCTATTTATAGGAAAATGTTAGCACGCCGAAGCAGACTTAACCTGCAACCTGATGGCTTTACCTGCTACTATTACCATCCACCACATTTGAATAAAAATCTCAGCACATTTCTTTACCAACTAAGAGTGGGGCCCACCAATTCTAGAATTTTCCACCAAAATGATTAACTCTGAAAATTCAATAATTTCTGAACCAGTCATCTCGTAAAATTCATAATAAATCATACGTTCATTTTTAACGGTTCAAAATTTATGGACATATATTCAACTTATATATGTATAACATATCCAAAAATTACCACGATCCAACGGTTAGATTAAAAATTATAACCCCCGCAATATATCTCAAAAACCCTAATTTGATTTTCAATACCTCCATTACGACAAAAATACTGATAAAACACCTCAATATTAACTCCTTCATTTTTAACCACAAAAATATATCCCTCATTTATATTCACATAAAATAAATATTTCCTTATCATATGAATCAATAATTAATTATTCACAAATATTACAGAATCACATTTATGACAACCAGGCCGTTCCCAGGAAAGAGGGGGCTTTCCAATAAGAATTTCTCCTTATTGGCGCGCAATTAGATGACCAAACCTCTTCTTAGACAGAACTTTCTAGACATTGCCAATAATGTTATCTAATAATATTATTTAAATAATATGAATTATTGATTTGATAATGAGAAATACTGTGCAGTGACAATTATTGAAACAACAATAATATAAAATATCAACGCAGCAATTATTGAATCAATAAAATAAAATATTGAACAGTAATTACTGTGACAATTATTCAGTAGTGCCTTCTTACGTAAGAATCAATAAATTCAAAAATACTGTACAATACCGTGTGCTACTGTGCAATAACGCGTATTACTGTATTTTAACCATCGGGTATTCCAACAGTGTTAACGGTAACAACTACGTCGTTATTTATAAAAACTCAAATTTGTCGTTATCTTCATCCGACAGTTATTCGTTATGGGGCCCACAATTAGCTACGCCGTCGTACGAATATTCCCCGACAGAAAGAATATTCCACGACCAAACGAATATTCTCCGACAACAATGATTATTTTATAACCACTTGCTTATTTTGAAAAAAATTCATATATCACCCTTAACTTTAACATTTATCAATTTAACCATTTACTGAATAGTAATTATAAGAAAAATTGAATATTTTTATTTCATAAAATTCGGGGTCTTACAAACGTCGTTGACGCATGTTAAGTTCTTTTTGGGTGAAGAAATATTTGAGGCTTTTATGGTCCGTATAAATCTCCACTTTCTCCCCATACAAGTAGTGTCTCCAAATTTTCAATGCGAATACGACTGCTGCCAACTCCAGATCTTGAGTAGGATAATTCCTCTCATATTCTTTGAGTTGTAGTGAGGCATAGGCTATGACTTTCTCATATTACATAAGAACACATCCTAACCCTTTGCCTGAAGCATCGCTGTAGATAACATATCCATCCGTACCAGATGGTATTGCCAGAACAGGTGCCGAAATGAGTCTTCTCTTGAGCTCTTGGAAACTCTTCTCGCATTCCTCGCTCCATACGAATTTTGTATCTTTCCGAGTTAGCTGAGTTAACGGAGTAGCGATTCGAGAAAATCCTTCCACGAATCTCCGATAATAACCAGCTAAGCCCAGAAAGCTGCGTACTTCGGTCACCGACTTCGGTTGCTCCCAACTTTGTATGGCTTCAATCTTCGTCGTGTCAACAGATACTCCATGTTTTGACATCACGTGCCTAAGGAATGCTACGTTTTCAAGCCAGAACTCGCATTTCTTCAGCTTAGCATATAACTTGTTTTCACGAAGCCTTTCAAGTATCAGCTTCAAATGGTGCTCATGATCTTCACGGCTTTTGGAATAGATGAGGATGTCATCAATAAAGACAACAACGAACTGATCCAAATATTTCTTGAATACTCTGTTCATCATATCCATGAAAGCAGCTGGAGCATTAGTCAATCCGAAAGACATGACTAAGAATTCATAATGCCCGTACCGAGTTCTGAAGGCAGTCTTTGGAATATCCTCAGTTTTAATCTTCAGCTGATGATATCCAGAACGAAGGTCGATCTTTGAAAAGAATTGTGCTCCTTGCAACTGGTCAAACAGGTCATCAATGCGAGGTAGCGGATACCTATTCTTGATGGTGACATGGTTCAATTCTCGGTAGTCAATACAAAGTCGCATACTCCCGTCTTTCTTCTTTACGAATAAAACAGGAGCACTCCAAGGAAATGTACTAGGACGAATGAAGCCGATGTCTAATAACTCCTGTAGTTGGACTTTTAACTCCTAAAGTTCAATAGTAGTCATTCAATATAGGGTTTTAGAAATGAGTTTTGTACCCGGTTCAAGGTCAATAAAGAATTCAACATCACGTTCTGGGGGTAAACCGAGAAGTTCTTCTGGAAATACATCAGGAAATTCTCTAACAACAGAAATATTATTCAAATCTGACTTGTCTTTGTTCAAATCCATAACATGGGCTAAGAAAGATTGACATCCGTTTTTTAATAAACGAATAGCTTTGTGTCTTGATATGACAGTTACTGATTTTAGTGGTTTAGTAGTTTGAATTCGTATGACAGGTTGGTCAGGAATATGTAAACTAACAACCTTACGAAAATAATCAATTTTAGCATGATGAGTGGTTAACCAATCAATTCCTAAAATCACATCAAAAGCAAGTATCTTTAAAGAGATAAGATCAACAGGTAATGTGATAGTGCCAACTTAGATCATGCAAGATTTATAAACTGTAGATGTAACGAAAGTTTCACCCAACAGAGTTTCAACAGATAAGTCAAAGTCCAATTTCTTCGGAGTCAAGTTTAAACGCTGAGCACAAGCAGGAGAGATAAAAGAATGGGTAGAACCGGTATCTAGTAAGGTATAAACTTCGCAAGAGTTTATGATAAGCTTACCCGTGATCACCTCGTTTGGGTTCCTCGCATTTTGTGCCGTCACGACAAACGCCCTTCCAGGAACCACCGACTTTGACTTGTCCGGGACAGCCTTTGGAGTCACCATCCCCGTTGAACTTGATTTTGCAACTAGACAATCTCTAGCTATATGACCTTCCTTTCCACAGTTATAACACACCTTGGATTGTTGTGGGTAGTTTGGGCTGATGTGTCCCTCTTTCCCGCATTTGTAACAAACGATCGGTGCTCGTTCTCCTCCCCTAGAAACAGTTGATGTTTGTGCTGACGTCTTCACGTTATCATTGTTGTACCTTCTCTTTTTAAAATCTCCTCCCGACTCGCTCCTTCTATTATCACGGCCACGATTACCACCAGAGTGGTTACCGCTTTTGTCCGAATATTTTTCTCCCTGCTGATTTTCATTGCTCCGATGACTGCCGCCACTGGTATGACCCTGGTTGTGGTCCCTTGGTTGAACATACTCATTATCTCGCTCTAATAATTGAGTCATTTTTACAACATCTGAATATTAAAAAAAATTATGAGAGATAAGATATTGTCGAATCTCGGGCTTTAGACTTCTCAGAAACATCCTTGTCATTCGTTCCTCATTCTCTACCAAATGAGGTGCAAACCTGGATAACTCAGCAAACTTCGCCTCGTACTGGGACAGCATCATATTGTTTTATTCCAATCTGATAAACTCCACCTCCTTCATATGACGAATACTTTCAGGAAAGTACTTGTCATTAAATAGTTTCTGAAACGTTTCCCAAGACATGCTGAGTGCGGCTGGCTGGGTACGCTTCACAGACTCCCACCAATAGTCTGCCTCACCGCGAAACATAAAGGTGGTGAATGGAACCTTCTGTTCGTCTGTACATCCCAAGACATCGAATATCTTGGTAATTTGCTTAACCCATGTTTTCGCCATGATCGGATCTGGCTTTCCCTTAAATTCTGGTGGTCCCAACTCTTTGAACTGCTTGGCTGTGACAAGTCGCGCATTGCTAGCATTTCCACCCGTATTTTGTGCACGAGTCTCCCTCGTCTGGTTTTGCATGAACTGCAAAAAGCTCCTAAATATTCCATCATTCATCATTTGCTCGGTAGTGTTGTTTACAGGAGGAATATTGTCTTCCTGTTGCACGTTCTCCTGGTTTGTGACTAAAGGTTGTTCCACAGTTTCATATACTCCATTGTTAACGTTCTCAGCAGCCATTCTTAAATATTACAATAAAATAAGGGTTAATTAAACAATTAACATATCACATAATATCCCTATATTATAACCGACCAACAAATAAGCTTAGGTATGACACACTAGCGAAGGATTTACTCATCTCTCTCCTCCTAGTTCTATTCCCCGATCTCCGCCAGAGACCATATCCCTAAGCTCTGATATCAACTGTGACGCCCCCAAAATAGGTATACATCACCTATTCTGAGCCGTCAAATACATGGTACAGAAATAAATACAACTTCAGTAATACAATTGTCGTGTAAAATACGACAACACATATACTGTGAGTTTGAATACAAATAAAGTCTAATGGAGAGTATGCAAACTCAAAAGGAGTCCTCATTACAATTATTGATACACTATTTTACAAAATAGTGAGGACTATTAATACATCTATCCTGAATCATCACTCCATACCCCGGCTAGTTCCTGCTATGTTCTCACCTCTTGGGAAGAAAAATGGAACAAAAAGGAAAAGGGTGAGCTCAACTAGCCCAGTAAAAAATATTATAACTAAGATAATATACAACAAATTATCATTAGTTCTCAACAAAGAAAAATCTGATAGAATATAATAGACAACAAATTTTAGATCATCAAATACAGCGGAAACAACAATCCATTAGAAGAGTCACGTAGAGAATGAGTTCTACTATCTTCTAAGATTTAAAAGTTTATCATCAATATTTTATCCATATAACAACAATCAATATTCATCTTTGCACTACAGGCCAAAGATATTCATTTATATCACCAGTCGGTCATGTTCATCTCAACACATGTTCATCTTTGCACTACGGGCCAAAGATATTCATTAGTTAATCATTCATCTTTGCACTACAGGCCAAAGATTTTCATTTATATTACCATTTATGACTGAGGATGATGAAAAATTAAAACATGGATTCAACTCTAAGAATAAGGGTCACAACAGATAATTTGGAAGAAAAAATATTTTTTTTTCTTTTGTGAACAGTACCCGTGAACAGTAACTGTGAACAGTACCCGTGAACAGTAACTATGAACAGTACCCGTGAACAGTAACCGTGAACAGTACACGGTCATGAAAAGTTTTAAATTTGATAAAAAATTCAGACCAATATTCCTATGAAATGATATTAGATGAAACAAAATTTCTAATCATTTCAGGAATTATAGAAGCAATACTTACCATAGTAAGTTCAAATTTAGAGAATATGAAATGAAATAATATCCCTTCCATACTATGGAGTATGAAAAAAAATAATATTTCTTACGAGTATTGAAATAAAATAATATCCTTTATCTTGGTAGAAACTGGATTTGACTAGAATATCGGATATTATTCTGAGAAAATCTTGCAGAAAAACTACGCTCAAAGTATTCTTATACTCAAGAAAAATACTCACAATACTCTAGAATAAGAATTTCTGATTATGAATATGGTGTGATTTAGGATGGAGGTTTGCCCTCCTTTTATAGTGAAAATCGGAAGGAGATAAATCAACTGCAGCCTAACTTTTCAATGCATAACATCTTAATTTCAAAATGGGTGGGGGCCCACTCTTTGGAACAATCTTGCAGGCAACACATTTCACCAACCAAATAGCCTAACAACTCCTTTATTCTTGCCAAACTCTGATTTTTTTCATCCTTGAGGGCCCATAAAAGTTAGGCACCACTTTTGCTGACAAATTCTCACCAACCCAAAATAATACTACACAAAGTATGCAAATACATTTTGGTTTCTTCCGCCCCTCAACTTAGAAAAACATTCAAGGAAAAATTAAATCACATGCATAAATATATATATATATATATATATATATATATATATATATAATTGAAACAATTATGATATATTTAAATGAATATTTTATCAGAAAAATAATTGTAATTCCACAAAAATATGTCAAACTTTCAACAATTATTTTATGCTAAAATTTTTTCATTTATATCCACATAAAATAAATATTTCCTTATCATATAAATCAATAATTAATTATTCACAAATAGTATTACAGAATCACAATTATGACAACCAGACCGTTCCCAGGAAAGAGGGGACTTTTCAATAAGGATTTCTCCTTACTGGCGCGCAATTAGGTGACCAAACATCTCCTTGACAGAACTTTATAGACATTGCTAATAATGCTATCTAATAATATTATTCAAATAATATGAATTATTGATCTGATAATGAGAAATATTGTGCAGTGATAATAATTGAAACAACAATAATATAAAATATCAGTGCAGCAATTTATTGAAGCAATAAAATAAAATATTGAACAGTAATTACTGTAATAATTATTGAGTAGTGCCTTCTTACGTAAGGATCGATAATTCATCAATACTGTGCATCCATGCGTATTACTGTATTTTAACCGCCGGGTATTCCAACAGTGTTAACGGTAACAACTACGCCGTTATTTATAAAAACTTAAATTTGTCGTTTTCTTCATCCGACAGTTATTCTGTTATGGGGCCCACAAATGACTGCGCCGTCGTACGAATATTCCCCGACAACAAGAATATTCCACGACCAAACGAATATTCTCCGACAACAATGATTATTTTATAACCACTTGCTTATTTTGCAAAATTTGCACATTTCCCCCATAACCAAAGAATTATATCAAATTAATACCTTATTATTCACAATAATAATTAGAGGAAATTTGATTTTATTTATAATAAGTTGGGGTCTTACATCATCTGTTTTTTTTGTTCCTTCTTCGAATATATCATCATCCCCAGGTCCCTCTAGATCCTAATCCATCCGTGGTGGATGCTCTGCTTCTTCCCCATTATCATTAATAGCTTGTTTTTTACTTTTTTCCTTTGTATGTTTTGCTTGTTTTTTAGGCTTTCCAGTTTGTTTCCCTTTTCCCTTGTCTGTTTCTTTCTGCTGCCCTTTATCTGTTTCTTTTTGTTTCCCTTTATCAGTAGTACCACTTTGGTTAATGTTATCAGTTGTTTCACTTTGAAGTCCAAAGTCTTTTTCATTTTCACTTTGGTTCATGTTATCAGTTTTCAAACCATAAATTTGCCTAACAGTTTGGTTAATGTTATCATTTTCACCTATGTCTGGCCTAACAACTTGTATGGGACCCCCCATTTCTTGTCTATATATATGCACCTCCTCACTCTCTGTATTAACTAAGAAATCAACCATATCAATGACATCTTTGTCATTTTGCATCAATAATGCCCCACCCTCCCAAATTTCATATCCTGGTACAAGATAATAAATATTCACATTTGAAACTGGACATAAAGTAGTGTAGTATTCATGTATACTAAGCAAAGAAATGTAATCCAACCCAACATTCTCTACTATTTCTTCACTACCCCCAACATATTTATGTATTGGATCTTGAACAAACTTCCCACCATAATGAAAAACAATTCTGACACACATTCTGCATTAAAGAAATGAAGGAGAAATATTTGAATAATATACAAAACTTTATAACAAGTATCACAAAAAGGGGACCAATGTCAGTGGCAAACACAGGGCAGACACAGGGGGACAATAATAGTGATAAAGAAAAGGGGACCATAGTAGTGAGCATAATTTATCCAGCACCAAATATACTAACTAATTCATCCAAAAAACATGCATGCATATACAACAAACAACTCAAAATTAAAAACAAAGTACATATCATATCTATCAGACAAGGAGAAAATTACCTAAATCGGCACCAAATTAAGTATAACAGACCAAGCAAAGGTGGGAACCCAGTAAATCACGACGATCCACCAAGAACACACTAAACCCACACCTTATTTCTCTCGCCTCTCTAGCCCTAGATATCACCACGATCGCTGCCTCTCTAGCCCTAGAAATCAAACTGAAATGAAATGAAAGAAAACCCTTATCGCATCTATCGTTTTCAAATATATATATGAAGGGTAATTAAGTCTTTAGCCAAATAAAGTAACAAAGTTAAGACGGAAAGTATTTATTCACTTCAACTCAAAAGGTCGAGAGTTTAAATGTAGCTTTACTGACTACAGGTGGTTAAGTGGGAAACCGACCAAACATCAGGTGGTCATCTGAACTTAACCCTAAAAAAAAAACTCCATAAGAAGAGAGAATAATTTAGGAAACTAATATTTTCACGTGATTCTCTCTCACATGAGCATACAGTGAGTTTTACTTTCACGTGAAAAAAATTATGTGGATATATCAAAAATATATGTGAAAATAGTGCTTTCCATAATTTATTAGATCAAAATAAGATAAATCTAGGGAATAGTATCTCCAAAAGGAGAACTCCCCCTATATCTAAGACGGAGGCTAAGGTCTAGAGAGAAAAAAGAGGAGAAAAAGTTTTTAATTACTCTTTCGGTTCCATAATAACTATTTTTTTAACTTCATGCACATGAATTAAGAAAGTCATTTAATACTATCATTTAAGAATTAAAATTTGTATGAAATTTCATCAATATCCCTTTATAGAAAGTTGGAAACTATTAATGCCAAAAAAAAATTTATTGGGAGAATGAGAAAAGCTAGGAGTAATATAATAAAATAAATAATTTATTATCCTAGAAAGTTAAAAACGACAAATAAATTAGAACAAATTTTTTCTCCTAAAAAGACAGTCATTATGGAACGGAGGGAGTAATATCTTAACGATTTATGGTTGAATTTGCAACTCTTTTCGTTTTAAGTTTGTTATGATGAGCATTGATCCCAAGCTAATTTCCTACACAAAAACAAGTAACATAATCGAAAAAAGTGGAGTCGTTCACATCGATGGCAAAAGGTTCTCTTCAACTTACAAATTGTTCGTTACTCGTCTAAAAGTTTAGTACAATTTAGAATTAATGTTTGAGTTAGACAATTGTGCATTGCCCATACTTTATGGCGGGAGGTTCTTTGGTACTAAAAGAGTCGTACTCTTTGTATTAACATTATTCTTTAAATAAAAATTTCATTTGAAAAAAAAAATCCGTAAAAAAAGTCGCATGTCAAGTGATAACATACACAATAATCTCAAGTTTAGTCTTAATTTACTCATTTACTTTGACAATTACTAGGTAGTAGTGGAAATAGATACAAACGAATAAAGTTACTAATTATAGCTCGATAAGTCCGTGAGACTGACATTGAAAGAAAAGGACCTGATTGCAACTAGAATATTAGGCCGCATTTTAGTCGATTAATCCAATGACGAATTCCTAAACAGTATACAACTGTATATAGATCAAGAAGAAGAATTAACAATTGAAATAGCAGTAATATTACAATCATTCTTCTGTGTAATGGTACTTTGGGCAAATGCAAATAGAATAGGAAATTGGAATAGTAGGGTGCCATTTGTGAGTAAAAATCTTCACCAACATTAATATTCTCCCACTTTCTGGTCTCCTTCAAACTATTAGTTCACCTATGAACTTCATATTTCAAAACAAGAAGAAATATTGCACATCAGGCACAAGGAAAGAACATAATGTATGGGGTGAAAACATCTCCTGAAGAAAAGCCTGTTAATGCAGAAGAATAAGGCATTACACAAGCTAAAACACAGGAGATAAAGCTCTTTATGACATTGACAATACACTTCTTCAACCAAACCATGAAGCTTTATTGTGATATGTCCATGTCTAATTTGCTTTTGCTCATCTACTAACAGAAACTTCAGGGAAATGCAGTGTCAATTTAGATTCTGATACAAAAAGAGACCACATAAAAGATAATTTTGTGAAAAGGATTTAGAAATCACAGGCTGAGGCTAAAGAAACTTAAACAGTGACAGCTAAAAAGAATGAATAATAGATAGCAACAAAGTTCAGCTACTTTACTCTTTTACCGAGTGATATCACTGAAAAGGAAAAAAAAATTCCATGTAAATGCAATATGCACTAATCTTAGTTGTCAATCGCAGCTGAAAAATAAAGAGAGAAGCCATATGCGCATAACAACAATTTGATGAAAATATCTTGCTGCTCATTTTCATTGATTTGATAAGAATACAAATGAGCAGCAACGGAAATTTACTTGCCTCATGAATAACCCTATGTATCCTCCGGCTAAATTTTCTCTAAAAAAATTCAAAATCCAGGTAAGGACCTGAAGATCTATCCGAGTCAGAAGCTCCCTTGTCATTCGGAGGCAAGGATGAGTTTAATGTTTGATTAAAGAATGTAAGATCAACTGGTTTAGGAATGTCAGGAGGATGAGTACCACGAATGAGAGCCCAATTAACACTTTCGAAGAAGGGGTGTTGCTTTATCTCCGTGGCACCTCTCTTGTATCCTAGTCTTTTCTGAGGGTCCTTTACAAGCAAACCCCGGATCAAATCTTTTGCAGCAAAACTAACAGCACCCTCAGGAAATTTCAAGGACTGGCCAACAACATTCAATAACGTCTCTCGGTTTCCATTACCTTTGAACGGTGTCCTCCCGTATATCAATTCATACAAGAAAATACCATATGTCCACCAATCAACCGCGCTTCCATGACCATCTCCTCTAATTATTTCAGGGGCCAAGTATTCATGTGTACCAACAAATGACATGGATCGGGCAGCAGTTGGCTCTGCGATAAGCATGGGATATGAATCTGAATTTACCAAAGTTTTTCTCTCATTCTTCACCTTCACTGCTTTAGACTTGAATAGACGAGGCTTAAAGCAAGAAGGTTGGAAGCAAGACTGCCCCACACAAACGGGAAGTTTGCATGCTGGATCAATGCATGATGGCTGAATACAATAGGAAGTGATTGTACAAGATGGCTCATCACTGGACTGAACAAGGGTGGGACTCACAAAACATCTTAACGATAAATCAAAGTCCGACAACATAATATGCCCATCTTCCCTCACCAAAACATTTTCGGGCTTCAAGTCCCTGTACACCACGCCCATCATATGTAAATACTCGAGGGCAAGAAGAACTTCTGAAGCATAAAACCTACAAGCCACACAATTGAAGTTATAAAGTAGTTTATTAACACTTGATGCCATATTTTTCTTGTTATTGAGAAAGATATAAATTTATGAGCTTGCACCAAAGAAACAGGACTACCACTTCCTTACTAAAATCTTGCCAAAACAATTAAAAGAGCTTCAACTAACATCATTCATGCAGCTAACCAACAAGTTGAAGGAATGCATGGATGATGTTAATTCATGAGTTGAACTAAACATGGCCAACGGAAGTCATAGACAATGCATATCAACAAATTTCAAGACAAAGACCAAGAAATGAAATTATGCTTTTAATTAAGAACAACATATTGTAAAAACATGCTTCTAATTAAGAACAAACCTTGCCGCTAGTTCTGAGAAATGTTTGCCCAGCTGACGCTGTCGAAGCAAATGTAGATCCCCACCGCTGCAAAACTCCATAAGCAAACACGAAAACTTGTCCGTTTCAAAATGCGAGTAAAGGGTTGGAAGAAACGGGTGATCCAACAAACCCAAAATTTCCCTCTCCGTTTGAGCTCTCATCAACTTCTTCCTTCCAGCCAACATCCTCTTATCCATCACTTTCATTGCAAATAAACATTCCATTCCCCTCAACTCGGCTAAATACACACTCCCTATATCCCCAAATCCTAACTTCTTCAAAAGCCTAAAATGCTCTAATCCCAAATCTCCATCTTTAGTCTTCACAGATTGTATAGCATCCCACCTAATATCGTTACCTCTATGAGGTTTAGAAGGACAAAGGCTTCTAAAACTAATCTCATTCTCGTCAACGCTGTTACAATAACTAGAGGAACTCAAACTAGTCTTCTCACTTTCCTCACAATCAACACATTCCAAATCTGGGTTCACTTCAATACTCGATGAAAGCATTTCTTTCCCCCCAAAATTACCATCACTAGATTTGCTACTACTAATACTACTATCAGACCCATAAACCGAACTACTGAAAATTTCAGTGCTGCTACTGTTTTTGATACTAAGGTCTTGGAAACTAACCTTGAGAGATTGGGTATCATGGTTATCGCCATTGGCAGTATGATTGGTTGGATGGTCCATGACGGTGAGAATGCAAGTAAGGCGTTTGATGAAATGTGTGAGCGGTGGAAAGTTGGTTTAATGTAAGTAGGAGGAGAGAGAAAGAGAGAGAGAGGTGGTCAAATGGACTCTCGCCTACGCCGAGGCGGTCAAAGGGGGCGATACAGAAGAGGCGCCAAGTAGATGAGAAGGGGCATGGGGAATCAAAAGGCGGAGTTCAAATTTGAAATTATGGGTGTGAGTTGGAGGGGTTGGGCGAGAGGCCCAATGACTGAGTTTGGGTTTGAGTCGTCTCTTACATTGTCCCAGAAATGTAACAGCTTAGAGACAAAATACAGAAGACCAGATTTCAATATAAACCACATTTATAATATGGAAAAATAAAGAGGAGAGAGAAATTTTGGAATATCGAGGACAAGAGAGAGAGAGCAGGAGGGGGGTTCAGAATTTGTGAGCAAAATTTGAATGCAACCAGTCAAGCACCAGCAAAAACCGTTAAGTCTGTGGTTACTACTACTACTACATTACTCCTACATTGCAGGGAAGATAGTAGTACTAGTATTAGGCAGCTACCCAACTATCAAATCCATTCGCCAAGTTTAACTATCAAATGTTGTTCGCTAATCAAAGGACAAAGGTTGGCCGTAGGTAGGTACCTACATCTACATGAGGATCTATTCCGGCCGGTTGGCTGCTGCTTCTTTTTTTTTTGGGTAACAGAGTGGCTGCATTTTTAGCTTTTCAAAAAATAGTAATCTCTCGTTTTTTTAATGTAAGTAATTTTAGAAGATTGTTTTTATTTTTTAATATAAATCGTTTAAGAATTTTAAGTAAGTATTAATTGTTTAGTTTTTAATAATATCTCAAATAATAAATATAACTTTGGTTCTCTCACTATTTTTTACTCAATAAATAACATTATTATTTTTTCAATACAAAGGCAATATAAATAATTGATATTATATTTAATATTATACAATCATTTATTTAATACTCATGTGCAACTCTAAAACGACTTATATTAAAAAATAAATAAAATATTCCTTTTACCATATGATATACTATTAAAAAAAATTAATTATATACCAGAACTCGGTCAAAACGAATATCATTCTATTTGAGTCAAATTGGAAATAGACCATAGTAATCACTAATCATTGTTAATATATATATTTCATTTCAATATTAATAATGTTGTTATTTGTGTTTAGGGTTTAATAAAAAAGTTTATTTATTTTCTTAAAATGCTTGGTTTTTATAAAAGAGTTTTCACATTATTTATCATGCATATTGAGAAAAAAGACTATATGAATTTCTGATTTAATCTTGATACACAGTATAACAACATTAATTTTTAATATTAATTTAGTGTTTAAGGAGGTTAACAAAGTTTGAAATATTTAACATATGTTCAAAGTTTAAAAAAAAAGAAAAAAGGTACTACTAATATTTGGTCAAAGTAGATAATATCCATATTCACACATGCTAAATATAAATATACATATTAAGATTTTACTTAATTTTGTCTTAATTAATATTCATTTACATCGTGTTGGAGAATAACAACGCAACACATAGTTCATTAAAAATATTTGAGCTAGTTTTAATATATCTTAAAAAATTCGTACATAAAACATTACAAGATCTCCTCCTTATATAATGCAATATAAGTAACTTATAATTCACCGGCAAAATACAAAACTATTCCTCTAGTTTTGGGGCAAGGGCTTACGTACTAGCCTTTTCGTTTTAGGAACGGACCCAATTATGTTTTGGATAACTTTGTAATTACTTCTGAATTAACAGTTTGAATAGACTTAATCAACAACACACCTCAACTCAGCCAGCCAACAACAGTTTGAATCAGACTTCATCAACAACACACCTCAACCCAGCCAGCCAGTATGACCCATTCAGACATTTCCTCCGCTGTATACTCCCTCCGAGGCATAGGACATGGGACCTCAAGACGGTGAAAACTTGAAACCAGTAAATGTTGATACTACAAGGTATGGATTTGTTAACTTATATATCATGTTAACGCTAAATTTTGTACGCCGGACGAAATAAAATGTCAAAGTCGCACTAACAAATTAATTTTATTGTTGGACACAAGAATTTACGTGAAAATTCAATTGTGAAAAAACCACGGAAACAGATAAATTGTTTATTTGTTGTATTTATAGAAGTCTTGTTCACCCGAATCCAATTAGAAGTAGGAGCTTTTTTAATAATCATATTATAACTGTAATTCCTTCCCAAATTAGATCTCCTTATCCTACCAATTAAGGAACACAATCTTACTTTAACAAAGACTCTCCCACTATTTGAGCAAACTATCACAATAAATATATATCAGCCAACACCATATTCGAATTATTAAATAAATTGAACTACACCTCGACTAAACCCAAATAATCACATCTCAACCTATCTGAATGCGATAATTCCTACAGAAATGTGTGTACAATGATATGCATAATGACTTGCCTAAGAATATGCCAAGATGAAGATGGATATTCCATTCGTTTGATTTATTTGAAAAGGATATGCCCCGTACGTCAAATTAAATATATACAGTGAACATATTTAGGAACATGTATTCAAATATTACTATCAATTCATTGGAGCTGTCCTACAAAGTGTCTTATTTGTAAAAAAAAAAAAAAAAAAAAAAAGGAGTTTATAAAAGAAGGCTGAATGAACCAGGACCTCTTCTTCCTTTGAATGAATCTTGTTCTTAATGTCAGATTTATGAAAGTTTTGCAAATTGCAGATGTAGAAAAACACCGGAAGAAGTTTGTGATAAATATTTTTATCACTAATTAGCTAAAGACTAGCATTAGCTTATATTTTTAAGAGTTGTGTTCTTTTTTTCTTTTCTTTTTTCTCCTTTTCAAAACTCAATAAGCACATAACGTAAGCTTCCAAGTTCCACCTATCATGTATTCTTTCAAGAGAAGACAGTGAATCATAGGAAGCCACATTTATAATACTATTACTCTTTCCTTTCCTTTCCTTTCCTTTCCTCTAAACACTGTCAATTTTCAATCTTAAAGCACAATCAAAGAAGACGAACATTAATTAATTAATTAAACATTTCTTCGGCTATAAATATATCCACCCTGAACCTAATCTTCCTCCCCAACTACAACAACAGCGATGAAGTTGCCTTACTCTTTTGCTGCTCTCTCTTTTTTCCTTATATGGAACTTTGTCTCACCCGGTATATAACATTATTTCCCTAATTTTCATCAATTTAATTCCATCAATTTTTTATTTTTATTTTTTTTTATAATCTAATTGAATTACTATATGATATGCAGGACAAGCACACACATTTTATGTAAGCAACAAATGCCCCTTTCCAATATGGCCTGCCACAGCCCCAAACCAAGGCCATCCAGTCATAGCTAACGGCGGCTTCTATCTTCCATCAGGACAACTTAAAAGAATCCAAGTCCCAGGAGATTGGAACGGACGCGTTTGGGCCAGAACGGGCTGCAACTTCGCCACTAACGGGAAACCGGCCTGCCAAACAGGCGATTGTGATGGTAAACTTGAGTGCAGCGGAAGCATAGGCATACCACCAGCTACACTAGTACAAATTGCACTCCAAGTAGACAAGGCAAAACCAAGTTTTTACGACGTTAGCCTAGTTGATGGCTACAATATTCCTGTTTCTGTTATGACAAAGCCCGTTTCGCCTAAACCATGTCACATTGGAGGGTGCACTAAAAATTTGAACAATATTTGTCCACAAGAGCTTGAGGTGTTGAATGATGAAGGGAAAATAGTGGCGTGCAAAAGTGCTTGTTTGGCGTTTAATCTAGACGAATTCTGTTGCAAAAATGAGTATGGGAGCCCTGACAAGTGTAAACCAAGCGTGTATTCCCGGATTTTTAAGGAGGCTTGTCCTTCTTATTATAGTTACGCGTTTGATACACCGCCGCCACTGGTAAACTGTGCATCAGATGATTATGTTATAACTTTCTGTCCCTCCAAATGGGGTGGTGGGAAACAGAGTGAATTGCCCTTTTCTGGCTATTGAGTTTGGATGAAGCAATTGGAGCTTGACATAACTATGTGCTTATTGATATTGGTTTATTTGAGGGGGAGTGGTAATATTACATCCTCATGCCTAGTATTATGGAATGTGTGCTACGACTGTTTAGTACTATTAGTATTTTGTTTTACGTCAGCAAAATCAATTCTAAATATATGTTAAACAAATAAATTTTAGGATTCTAAAAATTGTTTTTGTGGTTATAAACTTATAATATAAATAAAATGATTTAGAAATTCTTTAAGTGCGTGCGTGCGTGCGTTCACTAAATGTTCTAGTCCCTAATTCTCTCACCTGCACCAACATTTTCTTTTTCCTCCTCTAATTTCTAATTTTCATAATTATTCCGGTATAAATAAAAAAACTGTCACTTTATATATTTGAAAAATTCTCGTGCCTAAGATAAACAAAAGAAGTTGTTGATATGTTTAGGTATGGTTAAAATTAAGGCTTAAATATAAATTAGTACCCTAAATTATAGGCTATATTCCACTTCGGTGATCCACCTTTCAATTTTGTCAATTAGGTTATTAAACTATCAATTTTTTTCAATTGCAACAAATTGAATATGCCATGTCAGAAATTGCTGACGTGGCCAATTGTGTGGGGTCTTAAGTAGCTGTTGTGGCAAAAAAACAATTTTTTAATCATAAAATAAATAAATTTAATTTAATATGGGGCAAAATAGTCAAAACACAATTTAAGATAACAAATTAAAATAAAACAAATATTAACCTAAATATATCATCACTACCCTTACATTAAATTCGATCAAGACAAACCCTAGCTCAACCGAATCCATTTGCCTCAATAGTTCGGATGAAATCTACCGAAATTAGCAAGCTTCCGTGATCTGTTCGCACAAAATGCCGACGCAGCGCCGAGGCGAGGCTTCACCGGAGCCCTAACTTCACGGGGAATTGCAGGTGGCGCGGTGCGCAGATCCGGTGGCGCGGCCCTCTGCGGCATCTCTTTCCATCCCGGCGATGAATTCAACGTGCATCCACTCTTTGATCATGGCTTAATTAAATATTTCTCATGGCTAAAATGTTTTACCATTATAGTATGCAAATATTACTTGACTAAAGTGTTCTATATGCTTGTCCAGATTCCTTGACTGAAGTGTTCTATATGTTTTATTACCCTCTTCAGTTCCTGCTTGCTATTTGCTTTGGCGATTATTTTCTTTTTTATAAGTATTTGCTCTGGTTATTATTTTGTATGTCCACTGCTTTTTTGTTGAAATTTGTAAACATGGGATGCTTAATGAAGATCCTAAAGATTAGTTTCCAGAGCTATGAACATGATATCTAGGTACATCTAATAATTTGTTTTCCCCCTTCACAACGGCATGATGCAGTTACTGTATTAAATGATTTATGAGTCTTCTTCATCTCATTTGTTGACTGAAGAACTTCTTTTTCTTTTTCTGCTTTTGGATGCTTAGATTTACATGGACTCTGTTTTCAGTTTAGGTTTTCTGTCTTGATTTGGCGGTTTGGATGGTTGGATGTTGGATCTGATCTTGTCAGTGGGTTGATTCCGATCGGAGTTTGTTTTGATCTCTCCGATGTCACCGTTCGTGATCCTTCGGACAGTCCTCTAGCTCCTCAGTGGTACCGCCTCGAAGGCAGCGACGATCCAAACTCCGGCAGATTCTCCGGCGACGTACAACTTTCAGTTTGGATCGGGACTCAAGCCGACGAGAGAGAGTTGGGGGTGGATTTGCTGCATAGGGAGAGAGTTGATCTTTAGCTATGGATGGTGAAGAAGATAAGCAGAAAGCACATGAAGGATCTGAAATTGATCGACTTGAGTTTTGGTTTTTTTTTGCTATGGTGGTGGTGGTGGCTATGGTGGTGGTAGTGGTGGTGGCAGTGGCGGCGGCGGCAGAAGGTAGTGGTGGTGCTGTGGATATAGATTTTGGTGAGATTTTTTTCTTTTTTATTGGTGTAATGATAGTGATAATGGTAGTTTGACCTTTTTACCCTTGGACATTCAACAATTGTAAAAATTCATTTCAAATAATAAATTTTAATTACACATAAGCACTAATTAGCTTAGTCAGCGATGCCACATCATCAATTTATGATGTGGCAGGTCTAATGGAACGAAACTGGAAAAAATTGATAGTTTAATAACCTAATTGACAAAATTGAAAGGTGGATCACCGAAGTGGAATATGACCTATAGTTTAGGGTACTAATTCATATTTAAGCCTAAAATTAATAAAAAAACGATTGAAAATCTGTTTGGGCCGTGGTTTACTTGGAAATTTTCTGAATAGGCTAAGCACGTACAAGCCCGTACCATGCTCACGTCCCCATAGCCCAGCCCGAACAGTCACAAAGTAATCAAAGCCTCGCTGCAATTTTTAGGGTTTTTCGTGGCGGAGCACTATAAATTCTCTCCATCAGCCGTTCGAAATACATAAACCTCATCTCTTGGCCCTTACCTCTATGTTACTATTCCCATTGTTGTTTGTTTCCTTCATTTTCTATCTAGTTTAGTGATGAATTGAAATCAATTGATGAGAAAAAAACTGCAACAATATGATATTTAAATCTCCATGATTCGTAGTATTTAAGTCTCTGATGATTTCATTCATTTTATTTCGCTTCTTTTTCCTTTTCGATCTTGTTCTTACGTTTTTGTTTCACTATTCATTTAGAGGGATATGATGATTATCAATTTGGTCCGTGTTTCAGATTTAACCGTGACCGATAAAACCATAACCAACCTCTGATCTCTCCTGTAGTCTGAACAATTTGTTTTCATTTATTGTAGTTTCTGTAAATGTGTAATAAATTGCTCTGTGATTAATTGCCTTTTTATAGGCAATATACGCTATTCTGATTAAATATATGAGTAGATATAAATTTTGAAACGATGAGAGCTCTTTCATGTACTGTAATTTCTTGAAATCGTTGATTTCAATTTTAATTTTGTAGTTTAAAGTTGTAATCGTTAGTTTAGAAATAAATGCTTGTTTCTTCTTCTTTTTCAAAGCTTCTGCAATGAGGAATTTTGAAATAATTCACATGTCAGACTTCAGAGATTTTTTATATATAAAAAAATCTATGAGAAGAAAATTTCATTTTTCCTGAGCAGAAAATCCCTCTTTTATAGTATTTGTATTTTTATATTTTAGCTATAATAACTGTTTTGTTCATTTATTTTTCTTATTCTTTCCCGTGCAAATCTAATGGTATATGGAGTGGCAAAGCATGATGATACAATTAGATGTCCGAAACTCTCATGAGTAGAAATATCGAGGCTTATTGATATTCTGACTTTGCAGCTGTACTTGCATTTAATATTTAGTTGATTTAAAACATTTTGTATTTTGGGTGAAATTTTATATTCCGATTTTGCAACTTTAAGTAGAGTTTTATAATTATTGAAATTTGCTATTTAACATACATTTATATGAATATAGAAAATTTTAATTATAAATTTTAGTTATAAATTTGTTTTGACATGAAAATTGGACATGTTTTATAATTTATTTTTATTTATATTTTGACATATAAATAGGTTAAATTATAAAATATCTCCAATTTTCTTCAGTTCTTACTTGAGAAGTGAGAACAGTCAAATTATAGTTATTTGCAGATTGGTTTTTTTGGACTAAGAGCATCTTCGACTCTGGTTGGTCAGCGAGAATAAGAATAATGTTAGAAATATAAGTTATTTTATAAATGTTTTATCAACTATTGGTGTAGTATATTCTATCTCTTTCTATTACATATTGTGTGGGGTCGGATTATATTAAAATAATTTGTTATAATTAATATGGTGATGTGGAATATGTCATTATAAAATAGTTTGTGTCTGTAGTATTATTTAAATAAATATAGTTTATTAAGAAAATAATTGTAAAATATTAAATATACTATTAATCGTTTATATTGTTATTGTATAGAAAAAATAGAGTGTTGTTTATTTAATAAAAATAGTGAGAAAATTAAAGTTATATTTATTATTTGGTTTAATATTAAAAATTAAGTAATTAATGTTTATTTGAAATTCTTAAACGATTTATTTTTAAAAATAAAAATATTTTCCTAAAACGGTCCCATGCTTGTTTTTCCACATTGATTTATATGTTCGTTTTTCTAGAGTTCGGTGTACTTATAAGTACTATATATGTTCCAGATTGATATGTTTCTCGAGTCTTTTCAGATTGGTTATTTTGGATCAAGAGCCTATTCAGCAGGCCAAAGCAATAATTTTAGACAAAACAGTTAATTTTAAACTAAATATAGTCTGTCAGTAGTCTAAATTTAGTCCAAGTTTTTTCGGTGAAGCGAGGAACTAGAATTTGGTGGTGAAACCCCACACCTATTATACACTAGGAAAATCTTAAACTTGCAACCAATAATCATAAAATTAGAATAGGTACACAATTATTCTCACAATATTGACTTGCACAAAATTATTAATTATATATAAATTTATTGTTATATTATTTCAAAATCATTAATTATAGTTAATTATAAATTACAAAAATTAATTAATATCACAAAATAAATTTAATTCATTACAATACAATGTATTTTAATTTTGTACTATAATATAAATAATTAAGATATTATATATAACATATAAATAATTAAGATATGTATATATAATATAAATGAAATTTTATTATACCTTAATATAAGTAATATATTAATATTTACGCAAGCAAAATTAATAAACTTCTAATAATAGCCCTTTTGTACGTATATAGGTAATTTATATGACATACAATATTTAATATCGACAATAATAATAATAATAATAATAATAATTAAAAATATACATAAATTTAATAAATGTCTTTCTTTTCATTTTTATCTTTCGTATTATGTTGAGTTCAATGTCATTCATATAATAATAATAAAATAATAATAATAATAAAATTCACATCAATGAAATATTCTATTTAAAATTAATTAAAAAATTGTATCGAACATGTAATGTAATTTACTTCAATATTAAAGTTAAATTTATTTATATTCTTATATAAATATCATGTATTTTAAATCAATTTGAGATAATAAAAAAAAATTTATACAAATAATGAAAATTTATTTTGCTGTAAGATACTAATGTTATTATTATTTTTTATTTAAAAATATATATATAACAGCCTCTGCCTTGCACGGGAATTAGGCTAATTATATTTATTTTACTCCATTATAAAGATGCACCACAATTCAAAATTTTATTAAAATATGTTTCATATACATTTGAATTATTTAAAAATTAAAATCTTTTGTATTTGAAGTAGTTTTAGATATTGTTGAAGTAATGATATCTATTATCTATTACTACATGAAACAAGGCAAATGGAAATTTTATCTTGAGTAAATTAATTATATGGTATTTGATAAAAACTTAACAATTAAGAATTGAATGGTTAATATATTTTAATAAATTAAATTATCTGAATGAAATAACATCTGAATTTAAAAAGTTATTTGGTATTAAAAAGTATAAACATTTGAATGACTTTTAAATTTAAAAATATCTCAAATTGATTTTTCAAAATTCAATAATGATTGTAAAATTTGGAATGGAAGAAATAGAATATTTATAAAAGCTTCATAAAGTTAAAATTTTCATTAAGAGACCCCTCTTAATAATTTAGATTTATATATTTCTCTTACTGAGTAAGAGACAAATAAAATTTTATCAAACAACTTTATCATTTTATCGAATCGGATGCGGAGATATTAAAATGTATCAAGAGGTAAACAAACACTGTCTTAATAAATTGACCTAGTTATTTTGGTTGGTCATTTGTTAATTCGGAGTTGATACAATGCATGTCATCTTCATAATTATACCAAACTTTTCATATTATGTATTGTATTATTGCCAAGACTCGAGAGTGTACATGCATGTATTAGAAAATATATACAATGATATTAATATACATATAACTCTTCAATTTATATTCAAATGTATTAATACAATTCATAGTAATACTATTTATACACAAATTATAATGTCAAATGACACCTACCACAATTTTAGATTACATTATGAACATTAACATGTGCCTTGTCACACAGATTATGAACCTGGTAGAAATATATAAAAATTGTGTTGCTGGATAAATCGATTATAATCGATCACAATCACAGAAGTCATTTTGTATCTGAGTCACTAAAAAATTATTGACCATATTAGATACATGAGTAGTTGGAAGGAAGGGAAATACATCTTCTTAGTGTGCCTATGGTGGGTAAATTCCCACGCGTAATGAAGGCAGCCCAGGTCAGGTCATGCTTGCTTGCAAACAAAAAGAAGACCCAAAGAGAACAAACACAAGTGACTAGTCATCTTTTACAACGGAGTTGCTCTCCTATCATACATTCACACAACTTGCAGATAAATCCTACGTCAATCTCCTTAATTATATTGGCCATACTAATACTAGATATAATAATATTATGATGCCCTACCTATTAAACCCCACAGCCACAGGGGAATAAGACACTGATCCTGAGTCACTCTCATTGTCTGAAACTAAATCAAACCTTCACGAGATGATAGTACCAAAGACATGATGATGTCTTCTTTTGCGATAGAAGAAATAATAACACAAAAGTAATGTCAGTTATTGCAAATGTTTATTCTAAATCACTATTCTTGGTAGATGATTAGATGATGCTGAAAGAGTTGTTGGCTTAGTGCTCGGCAGTTGGCACCCTAATGTATATTTTCCCTGCCCTGTCAAATATGGGGTATGTGTGATGAAAGTTAATTATGTTAAATAAAACATAGTAGTAAATAATAAGAGGGCAGGGCATCAATCAAACGTTGGATGCAAGGGGAATGACATCGGTGTAAAGATGTCACTATATTTCAATCTATGGACCCTGATTTGCCCAGTTATCAAATCACATGTATCTTATCGACCAAGCAAAAATAAATAAAAAACAGCCATCCTTCACCAACTTTTGGGACCTCCAGGAAGCTACCTTCGTCTTTCTTTCATTCATTCGATCAAGTCCTTAACTGTTTCCACATGGACTAAACAATACAAAGATTATTTACTTTAACCAAAAACACATGAGTACTGGTCAGCCGTGAGGTCAATCAAGTGTTCTAAATTATGATAAGATATTTGCAAAAAAATGGTAAATTAAATAAATATGTGGTCTGGAAGACCCCACACTTCCTATATAAATAGGACAAGAAGCTCAAAAAGTTGAATAGCTTTATTGAACAAGAAATCATAGGCAAAACCATACAAGTAAGTAGTAGAAAGAGGAGTTTAGAGGGTGTGTTAAAGAAAAGGGCATCCAACCCAAATATGAGCATGGGAGAAATTTTTACTCAAATGGGATCAGTAATTGCTGGTTTCATGTTTCTGTGGGCAATGTTTCAACAATACTTTCCTCATCAACTTAGAAGCTCAGTAGAGAAATACACTCAAAGATTGGTCAGTTTTGTTTACCCTTACATCCAAATTACATTTAATGAATTCACCGGAGAACGTCTCATGCGCAGTGAAGCTTACTCCGCTATAGAGACCTACTTGAGCTCCAATTCATCTATGCAAGCCAAAAGACTCAAGGCTGATGTTGTCAAGGACAGCCAATCTCTAGCTCTTAGCATGGATGATCACGAAGAAGTAGCAGATGAATTCAAAGGAGTGAAGGTGTGGTGGGTTTCTGGCAAAAGTATCTCCAAAGCGCAGTCATTTTCTTTTCACCCAGTTACAGATGAGAAGAGATACTACAAACTCTTGTTCCATAAAAAGCAGAGGGAACTCATCATCGGGCCATATCTGAGTCATGTATTGAAAGAGGGCAAGTCAATCAAAGTAAGAAACAGGCAGCGGAAGCTTTATACCAACTCCGGATCATATTGGAGTCATGTAGTGTTTGAGCACCCGGCCACATTTCAAACGCTAGCAATGGGCGCGGAGAAGAAGAAAGAAATTATGGATGACCTACTTACGTTCAGTAAGGCAGAAGACTATTATGCTCGAATTGGTAGAGCATGGAAGCGAGGGTATCTTCTTTATGGACCCCCAGGGACTGGAAAATCTACAATGATTGCTGCCATGGCCAATTTTTTAGTGTACGATATTTATGATCTTGAATTAACAGCAGTCAAGGATAATACTGAGCTGAGGAAGCTGTTGATCGAAACATCAAGCAAGTCGATTGTTGTGATTGAAGATATTGATTGTTCAATAGATCTCACTGGACAGAGGAAGAAGAAAAAGGAAAAGGAAGAAGAGGAAGAGAAGGATCCTATGAAGAAATTAGTTAAAGATGAAAGTGAATCAAAAAGCAGTAAGGTAACTCTCTCTGGGCTTCTGAATTTTATTGACGGGCTATGGTCGGCTTGTCGGGGAGAAAGACTCATTGTCTTTACAACCAATTATGTGGAAAAACTGGATCCTGCACTAATCCGGAGGGGAAGAATGGATAAGCATATTGAATTGTCCTACTGTAACTTTGAATCGTTCAAGGTGCTAGCTAAGAACTATCTTAATCTTGAATCACACCACTTGTTTGTGAAAATATGTCTGTTGTTGGAGGAAGTCAATATGAGTCCAGCAGATGTTGCAGAGAGTTTAATGCCCAAGGCTGCTCTTGGGGACGCAGGAACTTGCTTGGAGAGTCTGATTGGAGCTCTTGAGATTGCAAAAGAAGAAGCCAGGCTGAAAACTGAGGAAGAAGAAAATATCAAAAGATCATTAGTGGAAAAAGAAATAAAAGAGAAAGGGAAGGAATTGTCTGCTGATGAAGTAGAACAAAGAATCAATCAACGTTAGAGGCAGATGATAACAGTTCATCAGTTAAGGAAGCTTTAATAGGAAAATAAACCATTAGTGATCCATCTGCTACTATTGCAAGACTAAGAAGTGGACAAGATTGGGAAAGATTTTGTAACTTTGTAGAGAGATTGTCTATTTTTCTTGAAGAAATTTAACATTATTGATTTGCACTAGTGTGACTTTATCTTGAGCGGTTTCTTAGAATATATATATATATATATATATATATATATATATATATATATATATATGTCCCAATTCTCTAAGCGTACAGCCAGCATCTAGATTGTGCACCCAAACACCTGGTATTGGGAGAGTAATTTTAAAAGGGTAATATTTAAAGTGGGCTCTTTCTGAAACTCACTTCACCTTATAATGTCCACTTCAACATGTAAGCTCTCATACCATACAGTTTGTCTATATTGCCTAACATATTAACAATGCTTCACTAATTAAGCGAGTAATACAGACATAAAAATTGAGCCAAACTCAAGGATTACCCTTGCTAATTTAGATGTCATGCATAGCTTTCTTTAAGGCTGTCTTCGCACTTCATATGACCCCAACCCCTACAAGTAAAAATGGAAGACCATGAAGAAGAGCTTATACCAGGTGATAACAGGCAAGCAAACACTTTAACAGTATCAAAGCCATTTAGTGCAAATGACACAGTTCTGATATTAGTAGAAAACAGAAGCAGTAATGAAAACTATCACGACTCTCATGTACAAATTATATACAGAAGTTATGCATGCTGATTAAGAAATACTTTAACAATTCAATTAGTAATATTCATCAGCACAACAAATGCAGTATGTCATTTAGTTTCACCTAGGATCACATCAATAAATCCAATTTTATTCTATTATTTACATTTAAAGCTCTTCAAAAGCCACACAAAAAAAATATTTAAATGCCAACCATATGCAGCCCTTCACGGGAACCTTCTAGCATGACCTCCCTTGAAACCTTCTTTTTTTGACAAGACCTTGTTAATTTACCATAGTACATATGAGAAAGTTTTGTTCCAACCAACTCGATCAGCAATATCATTTCAAGTGCTTTTCTGATACACCTGTAATTTACCGCAACAGGAAACGGCTTCTCTCTTCCTGATTCATTTTCTGTTCTTCCATCAGTATGTTATTAGTAGTTACTAGAATCATCTGTATTTCCTTCATTGATGTAGAGGTACAAAGGTCCATATTTTACAAACTACAATACAATCTCTTTTATATATTTTGAAAGTCGAAATGTAATAAGCTTATTAGATATAACCAGAAAGAGTGCATAAGACAGTCTCAGCCTCAAGATATGAGATGACCAACAGTTGAACTGTTGAACAACTCTAACAAGGAAAACAATCAGATAAGGAATGTTCGGAATGGAAGATTTGAAAGTTGCTACACCTGCTACATCCTGAGATGAGCGGATTATGAGATTACTGCTCCAAAGATGGCTATTGTTTTCAATGTCCTTGTGAATGATAACATGGTTAAGTAGGGGTACGTGCTTCTTTTGTAACAGTGAACAGAGAATTGCAATGGTAGTAGGCAGACCTCAACTGCAGGACGTTTTTCCCAGAAGAGAAAGCCATGTTTGATGCTACATGCAAGCAGAATCCTAAGTTGAGAGCTTATTCCATGAATTCTCATCAAAACAAACATCTAGAACAGGATCATCAAGTTCCCAAAGTCAAGCCATAAGGCCAAGTTACCTGAATCTGCGTTAATTATACAAAAATTCAATAATGCATCAATGTCTTATCTGGCCTATGTTTAAGCTGGCTTTTTTCATATGCATCTATGTAATTGCAAGACACATGCAACGACATGCTCCATTATGTATAATCCTGTTCATACATTAACAAAGAAAAAAAAACTATTTTCCCCTTGTTACGTCTTTTTGCATCATGAGAATTTAAGACCAAAAATTGTTATTAAAATCATTACTCTCTTAAATAAACGAGCTATGATATTAAGTTATTAACATTAGGTATAATTCATTTTTCTATTTAAGGAAAATAACTTAGGCATAGAAAAGTTAATCTATATAGAATTTGCTTAGAATAGGGCTAAACCCCGGGAATGTACTGAATGGATGATCCAACCAAATCGAGAATATTTGTTAGGTTCCTTCTATTCTATTAATGATGTTTAATGTAAGCCATCTCCATTGAGTAGGTTTGCCCAAATAATGTCTTGCCCTGCCCTTCACTATCAATCAATTATTCCTTCCTATTATTACACGAGAATAACAGGGATGATCTCCCTAATGGTGGATTTGTACCTAACAGGCTAATAATACATCAAGTCTACTTATGAAAAAGTATTAAATACTAATTGTTAATACTTTTCCTTACAAATGTTACTTAAGTTTTCTCCACATGCATTTGATTTGGTCCACTTGCATAGTTATATATAATAATCCATGTGAAAAGAGAAAACTTAATTATGCTATCAACTTTTGCCAACCGGTGTGAAAACATAAACATGAACACGACTAGTCAGTGTGGATGGTGGATGGTAGACCTAGACCATACTAAGGATCTTTCTTTTTTTTGGAACTTCATATATTCCATCCGTCCCTTATTATATGTCGTGTCGTTTTAGAGTTGTGTGCAAGAATTAAGAGAATAATTGTATAACATTAAATATAATATCAATTGTCTATAATACATTTAAATTCTCACTCTCTCTCATTTATAACATTTTTTTATGAGGGGTAATTTTGAAAAGATTATAGTTAATTCTCTTGGATTATATAAAACGATAAATAATTAAGAAAACGTGAAATTATCTTAAACAACAAATATTAAAGGACGGAGGGAGGGAGTATAATTCAAGGAAGGTCAACATTTCATCTATGCCATTCAACATAGTTACTACATACTAGTCCTATATTCCTTCTATCATAGAACATGCACAATAGTCAGCACCGCAGTGCACAATTGCACACACGCGAGACTTGAATCAAGGTCTGAGATAACTGTACGTATTACTTGCTGCACATCAATGTTGAAATTTGTAAAGGAGCAGTGGGCAATGATCTTGCTTTCGGTTTTACTAGTTAACTAGCTAATATATATGGGCATTTCCTAGAGGTAAATACTCCTTGAGAGGCATCGGGTGTTCACCGAGGTACCAATCCCCAACAAAGTTTAATTATCTAGAAGACCATTGACCTTCTTATTCCACCAGCTGCCGGACAGTTGTATCTTCATAATTTTCTCCTTCTGACTAAAATATGACCAATCAAATAATATATACGACAGATAATAAAACCAACAGTGATTGGCCATAAAGCAGCAGCAAGTCTTTCTCTGCATACTAACAAAATTCCCAAGTGTAGAGAAGCTGCAAGTTGTTCAAATATGTTGAACATGTGCATGGAGGACCCAACGACTTTTCTTCTCTATCAATTTCCCTACCTACATAAGACCGACAAGTAGACAAAAAGAAAGAAAGTTCTGGGTGTATAAATAAGGTAAAAGAACATATGGCATAATAGCCAGGGAGAAGTAGAGGAAACTGAGAAGGAAAAAGTGGAGTTCGGGGAGTGTTGTCGCAGGAAAGATGACACTTGCATGTTATGTTCTGCCAAACCCTAGCAAGTGCATCTTCCTGCAACAAGATTCCCAGAAACTCCAATATTTTTGCTCATATTGCTTCTATATATATTCCACATTTTCATTCCAAGGTAATAAGCAGATTTTCATCATATATACCTGCATTTTCATAATGTAAATATATGCACACACACAAAGACACATGTTAACATGCTAAAATATACGTGCGCGCGCATACATACATATATACCTTCTGCTACGTTTTATATACACACACCACTATACCTTCTTGTACAGTTTATATATATGTTTAATTGTATATATTGTTATTTACATATGCAAATTTCTTATCTACGTATTCATATGCAAGTAAGTCAAAGCCATGTTTATATGTAATACTAGGTTTGGATTGGAGTAATAAAGGCGGGAATGATATGACTTATTCATATGGAATGGAAAAAATTGTGTTTGATTGCAATTAAAATGGATTGAACCATTCTTATTCCTCCCAAATTTATAAATTTTATTACTTGTTACTTGAGGAAGAGAGAGTATGGATTAACTCATTATAACTAGAATGAAATGAATCATTCTGCCCTCCATTATTTTTGTTCAATCCAAACTTAACATAAGAGTGAGTAGAGCAGCACTGTTTTCAAGGTAAGATTTAGTTATTATTTTTGTACAATTTAACGTAGATTAATATATAATCCTACCCAAATTAACTCCAATCTTCAATAATAATTAGAGATTCGTAAATTATTAACTGTTTTTTTCATATGTCAGGCTGTACGATGTCAACTTAACTTATGACGCCTGAAGATTTGTAAATCTAGCAGCCTATAAAAAAAGCTTCACTTCCAGCTGTATCTTCATTGTCACCTTGCATAGAGACGCAGAAAAATTATCATGTGCAGGCACGAGAACTAATTAATTATCATAGGCTTTTAGCAGTTAACACTTCCTATAGCTATATCCTATGTTTGTCACTAATAAAATTTTCTATACAATCAACCTTCCCCAAATTCCACCCGGATGTATCAACTCATCAGAATCTACCAAGCTTCTCTACTTAAGATAGGGTGTGAGATGAGATTCTGCAGTTTATGGGGTTGGCATTTGGCTAGAATCTCACAAGTAACAGACTAGGAGAATATATTAATAACCAATGAAAAAGGATTATACAACAACAATCATATATTAATATGTGATTAGAAGCAAAGAATCTGCCGGTTAATTGCTTAACGCCATACACATAGTACTTCTACCTCATTCTCTCCCTCCTATATTATATAGACTTTGTGTGAGTAGCTTAAAACTGCAAAGTCCAGGAGATATGATGCATATGCAGAGCAGAAATACAGAGAAACTGAAGGAACTCCAGTCGCAGGAGAGATGATGCCTAGTGCAATTTCTTCATGAGTTTTGGGAATTTGGGCCTCATCTTTCCTAGACTGAAGCCCCTCTAATTTCTTCCAAACTAGTTCATTTTCAGATCAATCTTTTCCACAGTTGATTAAGAGGTAAGCACCTTCATTCTTTGGCTTCTAATGGTTGCTAACTATTTTTTTTTCATATTCTTTTTGTTAGAAAGCAAACCGAGGGAAGTTGTAACCACCAAAATATGTGTGTTGTTATATTCAGTATATATGAGAATGTCTATAGATATATAGATATACTAGAGTTTGGATTTTTGATACTGAGACGCACATTTAGCAGTACTTTAGTTTTGGATTTCTCATGAATTATTGTTCTGTTTGGGTCAATAAAGCATTTCATATTGCAAGATTCTTATGGTATCCAAGCTCCATATCCCACAGGACATAACATAGTCAAACTAAATCATAAAGGGCTGACTTTTATAGTTTCTTGAAATTGCAGCGTGCTGAGACACTACTTAACCAGATTTAACTGTATGTCTGTCTTTTAAGAAAGGTATCTCTTAATGTATTAAAGTTTTGGATAAAGGTATTTCGTACCAAAACAAACCCATTTCATTCCAAGTATTATTTCGAACCGCGATCTAGATAAATCAATTGCTTCATGATAATCAAAATAACAGCCAACGAAGCCATATGATCTAGCAGTCAAATCTACTCATAAGATAACCGCATTTCCTGTAATAAGGATTTGTCGCAAGATAAAATAAAAATGAGGGCGCAAGAACAGGAAATTTCACTTGCATAACATACTCCTGCAGCCCCACTGATAACCAAAGAAGTTCCAGACAGATCCACTAAAAAGATAGCAGTGCATATCAAAATATATACACATTTTATTTTGCCAGCTTCTCCCATTTGTACAACATTCAATACCTGATTGTATAAAAAATTTCTTTTCACTTCCCTTATTCTTTCATTCACCTCGCCAACAGATGTCGTCAACAGTTAGTCCATGACAACCTTCGATGCCAACACCAAATGGTAAGCCCAGGTGATTGCAGCATGAAAGGGTAAAAAATTCCTACAAGCATGAAACCCAGACCGATACATGTATACTATGTTGTTCTACAGCAGCAAGTATATCCCGATCAGTGCTTCAATTCTTTTCGTTGAGGCCAATTCAAGCAGCAACTGTCTAAACCATGTATAGAATGGGTAAAGCTCAGAATGGCCATTATACTAGTTACCTGATTGTGCCGTAATCCCTTCTGATAGTAATGAATACCAACTAAACGGAAATTTGCCTTCTAAACAGGTTTTTGCTATTTGCACTGCATTGGTCGGAACTTATGCTTTGATAAGAGGGAGTTGATCAGAATTTTCAGCCTCTTTGCTCCAGGAGTGGGCCTGAGGAGTGTGATATTACCCACAACAGAGCATGGGTCAGCCCCATTTTCCCGGATACCTATGCACCACCCTCCAGGAACAATCATGTTTTGACCTCGGAACAAGAGTTCAGAATCAATCTTATCTAGAACTGGATCATCTTGATGGAACTTCCTTGCAAACGGTGCATTACTGTCAACCATCTTTTGCATGTCATCAACTGTAAGGTAATGGGGATGCTGCTTTGGGGGGTTATCCCATGATATGAAGTGAAGATCACTGTTCACAGTGGTGTTGCTGAACTCATAAGCATTACAGACAACTGTGTGGAAATAGCCCTCCGGAGAGGAGATGAAATTTGCATAGTACAGAAGGACTGTTCGTGGTAAGTTATCCCATCCCCATATGCAGTAGTCAATGAAAGGTCGAGAAAGTGCCATCCAAGCAGATCCTGCATAACAAAGCATGGAAATAATTATGCATATGTAAAAAGCCCAATGCCTTCAATAAGTGGAATAAATGAATTTAAGCTATTATATAGTGCATCTTGTATCACAAAATTGTGCAAATTGACCATTAATTTAGCATGGATTGACATATTGCTGAAATCAAGAATAAAATGTACACTGCCCAAGGGCCATAATTGAAGGCAAGCATCATTTAGCAAAGCATTTGTATAGTAGCTGCTTTTCAAATTAAATCTTATTTCTTAGACAATAAAAATCATGTCCTATAAGGAAATCTTATTGACATAACTGTTTTTTATTTTTGTTAAAATCAGTCAAATGCAACATTATATGGAAATTCATGTTCTCAAAATCCAAGATAAATAGACCAAATAGAAAAATAAGATCGTAAAAGTGTGACAATTATTACTAGAGGAAATATGCAAGGAGCAAAACCATACAATTATAAAGATGAAATTTTCTACACCATAATAATGCCTACTGGAAATGAATTCTGTCTCACTTTTTCTTTTTCTTTTTGTGTTCGCGGGATAGTTCGAAGACATTAATCAGTCTCTGATGCCTTGCTCCAATAAAGGAATTAAAATAAATCCACTGCCCGGAGGAATAGTATATGTTGTGTAGCTTTATTCCCAGACATAATATAGTACAGATGTTGGCATTGAAATAGCCAGCTGCAAGCTAATGAATTTTCATTTTAACCATCTGTCTGCGCGTGAAGCAGTGACTATCTCTAGGTGCTTAAGCTAAATGTCAGTCGATGCAGTGCTGCTTTACAAGTCCAAAAGTTGATAAAAGCAAAGCACTCAGTCCCTCCAGATACTCCAGCATGTAAGAGGTGTAGAAAAGGAAACTTCAGTACGCAATTACTGGTGTATATAAAGATTTGACAACTTAACAGTCCTCAATTATATACAAATTCATAAACAAACAAAATAACTACCATATTCTCACTAAAAGATAGTAGGCCACAAATATAGAAAGGAGTTGTCTCAGTTCTCAGTACTAACAAATCAAACTCAAAACAAAAGGAATGCTATTATACACTCAACAAAAACAAAAGGGGTAAACAAAATATTACGCAGACACTCAATTTAAATAAAGAGATTGGACTCATCATAGGAATCATGTAAAGCACAATAGAATAGCTTCAATCATGTGAGATATCTAACTTGCCCAAGCACTAACAAGAAAAATTATCTTAACACAATAAACTTCACAAAATTGATGAAGACAACCCATTTAAGCAGAGCAGAGCTAGAAACATCACTACTGACACACTAGCAAAAACTGCTGTATATGCAAACAAGAACCTTAAATAGAAATTCAAAGAGAAACACTGAGATCCATCAGTTACGAAGTCAAATTAAAATAATCAAAGTATGACCAATTTCACCTGTAAAAAGCTTGAAGCTCGTCGGCACACTTCTACGCTGAGTAATCCAAAAAACATCAGTCTTTTTTGTCATATACAAACCCGGATCAATAATTATTGGCTTTGCACGCTGAGCCCTACATGGATTAGTACAATCACACAATAAATTATATAACCATCTAAAAATTAGAACAGATAATAAAAGAAATTGATTAATCACTTACTCTTTCCACCCAATATCACTAGTATGATCAATGAAATTCAGGTCTCGCGACAAGTTGGAAAAGGCGTGAAGCAGATCTAAACCACCGCCAAAACCCATCAATTAGATTACAACTAAAATACCAGTATCACAAAACCAATGAGGAAAAGATAAAAGAAAAAGCACACATACCATCTTGAGTAACAAGTGGATAATCTGAAGCACTGAGATTAATAAACCAATCCCAATCCCCACCATACCTCAACAGCATCGCTGCCGCGTGGAGCGTATTGGCCACCATAGTGGGCCCGCGATAGGTGATCAGATTCGCCTTAGTGATCATTTTCACGTTACTAAATCTGATAAATGTGGAGTGATTTTTAACAAAATTAAGGAGATCAAGGCGCTCATCGGCCGGAGATTCGGCGTCGAGGTGGACTACATAGCGGTTGTAGGGGTGGTAGAGAGCCAGGAGGGTTCGGCGGAGCATGAAGCCGTCGCCAATTGAGCCGGAAATGAGGTAGGCGAGGCGGGGTGGAGGAGGAAGGGAGGAGATGGGTAGTGGGTGGAGCTTGGATTCGACGAATACGGAGGCGGAAGAGCCGTCGGAGGTGGCGTAACGGTGGAGGGGGAGGATGGGAGTGCCGTCGGGGAAAGTTAATGTTGCGATGAAGAGAATGAAGAGAGAGAGAATTGAGGCTATGGCCAATGGGAAGATCCATTTCCTTTCCACTGTTTGGGAATGCTTTAGGTGCATGTAAAAGCTCTTCAGCTTCTTCATCTCGATCCTACAATGATGAATTCTAACCACTTTAATTTCCCTCTGAACTCATTCTACTGAGGAGAGAGAAAAGAAAAATGAGCTTGTGAGCTTAAAAATTTGGGTGGAATGGGGAGTAAATTTAGATGCAGATAAGAGTAGATGATGAATTGATATGTCTTCTGTTTCTTCTCTACATACAGGGGTCGAGTGAATTCAGTTGGTTGGGGAGTTAATGATTTTCTTGTTAGGTGTGTTTGGTTTAGCTGAAAATTATATGAGACGGTGCGACTTTGTTTACTTTATGTCTCTTTCTACTGCTTTGTCATGCGCCATGACTAAAGGAATCAAAATAAATTTATTTCCTTTTAAATATAATTATAAATATCATAAATTAATTAAAAATTATGATAAAATTTATTAAATTTAAAAATATTTTAAATTAATTTTAAAAAAATTAAATTTAATCTTTATAATTATTATTATTACACACTATTTATTTCTAGTTATTATAAATTTCTATTTATTTCTAATTTGTGAAGTCTTCCTTTGTAAATTTTTCCAATGTTTCATTATACTATTAGTTTATGATGGATCATGACGTGGCCATTTAAAGAATTTTATAGATTGAAAGGTTGGACTTTGTTGTTTCAAAAAGGAAAGACTTTGAAAATTTCTAAGTTGAAAAGATGGACTTAGAAATGTAAATTGGAGGACAAACTAAAATAAAAATTATCGCATTTAATTTGAAAGAGAGGGAGCGAGTATTGTGAGCTATTAATAATAATAATAATTCAAATTTAATAATCTGTATCAACTGTAGTACAAATTCTTAGAAGAATGAACTTTGTTTTATGTTAAAATTTGTTTGAGTTTGTTATTCTTTCTTAACTCCTTAACGAGCCTAGTAATTTTTTCTATTAAGAGATTTAATAATAATATAAAATTGTTAATGAAATTTTTGACATTTGCTATATCGATTATAAAATTAATTAAATGTATTTATAGCGATATCCAATTAAGTAGGGTTTCAAAAAAGATTGTTGTTATCTGACACTATTTTTTTCAATTTATTTTCTTATAAAATCATATATCAACCAATACCTCATACTAATCATTTTTTTCAAACAAGCTAAATCAATACCATTGCAAAAATAATCTTGAAGACAATTGTGCCCTTGTATTTAAATGTATTTCATTTTCTTGTATTTGCACACCTCCAGGCTGTGGCCATCCAAGCAACGTACTCCAGTGAGGCTAAAAGAGCTCGGCTATCAACTGCGGATGCCATTCTACATCACTATACAATCATCTTTCTTCCTATCTTCACAAAACAATTCATTACAAGAGAAGTTCTAACAGAAACTCATAAGATTACGAGGCAAAGTTACAAATTAGAGATGCAGATACAATAACTACAGAAGAATTAGAATGGATCGGTGCTATTTACAGTAGGTTGGATGACTTGATGCAAGGACAGATTAAGAACTTTAAAATGGTCGCGATTTCAAAATTCCTGCATCACTCATTCTGTCGACTATTCGAGATGCATCATTTAGTCTATTCGCTCTTTCATAAATGCTGGCTACAACAAGATGCAACTCTTTCTTGTTAATGTGAGGATCAGAGTCCAATCTATTAAATAGTGATTCTACCATCTCAAAATCCTTTTTCGCACCATAAAGACTTAGCATCTGGAAATGAACTTCATCTGGAAAAACACAACCCTCTTCCTGCATCTCCCTATAAACAGCAGCTGCCTGCTCAAAATTGCGCAACTTCCCATATGCATTTAATACAAGAGCAATAACATTAGAATCAGGATAGTATCCCGCGGCTCTCATCCTGTCAAATACCTCAATCACATTTGTGTGTTTTTTATTTCTTGAGAAAAGGTCAATCATACACCCAAAAACTGATATATCCTTTACCTCCCCAGCATCAAAGGCCTGTCGAAACACCCATGTGGCCTCTTCTATTCGACCGGCTCCAGCAAGAATCTGAATGGCTGCTCCCCTGGGAATATTATCTGGTTGTTTGAGCTCATGGAGTAACCGCTTAGCATGTGCAACCAAACCTGTCCTCTCATATGCCACAATCATAGTCTGGTAAAGAACTTGATCAATCTCAACCCCAGAGCTGCGCAGCTTCTGAAACAACATTGCTGCTCTATCCAGTTTCCCCGACTTTTCCCATATCGATATCATTGTCGAGTACGTTATAGTGTTAGGTTCAATTCCTCTACTCTGCATCTCTTGAATAAGATTATTAGCCTTTTCATGCTCAAGTGACTTCCCATAAATATTAATCATAGTGTTATAAGTAACGACGTTTTGCTCAATATCCTTCCTCTGCATCAACCTAAATAGATGTATGGCTTCTCCAAAAAGCTCAGCCTCGCCGTAAACCCTCAAAAGGGTGTTGTAACTGACCACATTGGGCTCAATTCCCATCTTCCGCATGCTCCAAAACAGCCTATCAGCTTCCTTTGCCATATCAAGCTGTCCATATATGTCAATCATAATATTACAAGTCGTAACATCAAGAAAGCATTTAACATCCTTCATCTCAGAAAACACCGACAGCGCCTCCACAAACTTTTGGTTCTCAACATACATGCTCAAAAGGGTAGAATAGCTAACCGTATCCGGCATAACACCAACTGCCGTCATTTCTTGAAGCAATAACGTTGCTTCACGGAAAAGCTTAGCCTTCCCATATACATTGATCATTGAATTATAAGCAACCAAGTCTGGCAAAATACCAGACTGCTTTAATCTATAAAATATTGATATCGCCTTTGTGTAATCACAAAGCTTACGAGACAACTCAATTAAATTGCTATACAAAACAAGGTCACCAGACACATGATCTTGTTCCATCTTTTGAAGCCAAGATAATGCATCATCAAACATACCCTCCTTCCCAAAATGAGTTATAAGTGTAGAATACGTGTACCTATCAGGCGAAAGAGATCGCTGGCGCATTTCATCAAACAGTCCACGAGCCAGCTGCCACTGTTTCGCTCGAAGCACATTACGTAAAACCACGTTATACGCAAACACAGAGGGAGTGTACAAGGCTTGTTCATTAATCCAGTCAAGTAAAGCAACCGATCTTTGCCAGTCAGTTTCACGCGAAAGAAGCGTGACCATAAAACGAATGGAAAGTTGCCGAGTTTTGTATTGTGACATTAAAGCAAACAGTTGGTGCTCATTTGTGGTTTGCCTAATTGATAACAAGAGCTCGTCCATGTCGACGCTGTGATCTAAGAACATCACTTGGGGATTTCGACGGTAAGGTTGGTGAGAAGATGAAAACGGCGACGTGTTAGTTTTTCGCCAGATATCTTTGGATGAGGAAGCAGCTGAGACTGCAATATTTGACATGTTGGTTGAAATGAATGGTAAAGAAGAATGTGGAATGGAATGGAATTGGAGGGCATGAGCAAAAAACGATGACGTATTCATTTGATATTAATTTCAACTTTTTCGAACTACAAATTTGATTTATGGTGGTGAAGCTGACTTGGAACGAAGGTAGTCAAATCCTTGCATGGAAAATTAAGGAAGACGATGTGCCTGTTTGTTAAGTACGTAAATGTTTTTGGTTTTTGCTAAAAATAGTTGCTGATATGGATGGTGATACATATAGTACTATTTTTCTTTCCCATAACTGTGTAGTAAGAAAAGTATTAGGAAAGTTGGACCAAATTTTCCTTTTTTAAAGGTTTCCCCAGATTTTCTAACTAGTGAAATCTTACTAACATGAAATTTTAGGAAAATAACACATACTATAGCTTTTATATCATCCCCTTGGTTTTCTTTTTATGGGAGGACTATTTTCACATAATCTCCTCCAACCGTCCAACCGCTTACGCTTATTTTGATGTGGGCACCGGAGCTCAATGCCCCTTAAACAAGTCTTGAGTTTGAGTTTTGTGAGTTAACATTGAACAACTAATTGTACTCCTCATATTTAAAGTTAAAAATACATTTACAAACATGATAATATTTGTTTATTTTTCAACATTAGTTAAAAATGTAATAATATTTAAATGATAATATTCAATTTGTAAACATTATAATGCTAAAATTTTCATACCACTTTATAATCTAAAATTAATTTTTTTATCAAATTTCTAAAAGAGTTAAAAATAAAAATGGACCCTTCAATTTTGCAATGGAATGATAATGTAGATTGGAGCGGAAAATAAATGCAGCAAGTCAAAGTAGGATGTACTTTAGAAAAAAAATATATCTAATAAAATAAAATAAATTAGATTAGATTTTGCCCTTCAAAATCAAAACAATGACCGCCTTATCAGTGTAACCGAAATTGCATTCGCTCTCGAGACAATGAACTTCACTCTCCCGCGTTTTATGCTTCTCTTTAGGGTTGCCTCCATAACTTCAACCGTCACCACAAACAATCCTTATTTTGTTATTCCTCTCAAGGAGAAGAGAAGGTTCAGTACTATTGCACTCTCCATATCTCCAAAGGTAACTTCACTTGCCTAGAGTTAATGATATTTTTATGATTTTCCTCTTTTTTTTTAATATAGTTGTTGTGGCTGTTTAATCTGATTAACAGTCAAGTGAGGTACTACTGGTGGTTGTTGGGGGTGGTGCAGCTGGGATTTATGGAGCAATTAGGGCTAAAACTGTAGCACCCAATCTGAACGTGGTGGTTATTGAAAAAGGGAAGTCTCTTTCAAAGGTTTGTATATGTAATAGTATTTTATGGATATTCCGTTATTTTTTGAGTTATTACGACATTTGGTTTGGATTTTGTTGAAAATTTATGATCATGTGGTATAAGTAATATCTATGCTCTTCTTGAAGAGAAATGTTTTGATTTGGCAGGTTAAAATTTCTGGGGGTGGTAGATGCAACGTGACTAATGGGCATTGTCCTGATAACATGGTAAGGATAGTACATATACCTATGTAAATGTTATAAACACTGATTTACACTTACAGTGATACATTGTACAAAGTTGTATGTGTGTCTGGAATTATCTTTTAGGAATGTTAGTTTTTTTTTTTGAATATTAATGGCATTAGAACATACACTCATGCTTATAAAACATAGTTTTTGAGTTAGAAGACTATGATTCAATAAATTGGTCAATTCAACTGTATCTTATGGAATTTGTTGTTTTAAATCTTTGGGTGGGTTGCGTTATAGTTGACAGTTGGCATTCTTCTATGCAATGAGTAAAGGACAATGGTTGTTTGGACTTCAGCTTAAAAGTAAAAATATCCATCATCCTGTTTGAATTTCGTGTGCAATTTACTTTATTCATTTGATTTTTGTTATGATTTTTCTCATATTTCCATGCCATGCTACTTGCTAGCATAATAAACGATCTCATATATTTTTACGTCAGAATGTGAATGATCTTTCAAATACTAAACGATTCCATTTATTAGTATGATTATTTGAAGTAGGGGTACACGGAAACGGTAACCATAGTTGGTTGTTTTGATTTCTTATCGGATTTCCTCTAATGTATTTGAAGGACATGTTTCTACATCAACTAACCGTTAAAAGGTAGCTATGAAAAATGAATATAATTAAGTAAAATTATTTTGCTTTACTGCTCTTTGCTTATTCAAATTTGGTCCATCAAGTAAAGTTGTTTATTAGCAAATTGGATATGTTGTTATTATTTGAGTTCTTAAATTTAACATGTGATACCCTATGATGTACTAGTTTTGTTTTTTTTTGTAGATTATGGCAGATCATTACCCAAGAGGCTATAAAGAACTGAAAGGTTTATTCTTCAATACACATGGCCCATTGGATACTATGTCTTGGTTTTCTGATCATGGTGTTGAACTGAAGGTAGTCTTGCGGCCAAGTGTCACAGTTTCATTCTTCTATATTTCATAAGTCAATATGATTTGGTTTTTGGTATGTCTTTTGTAATATATTTGAATTGGGTTATATTGTGGATTTTCCATTCTGTCTCAGACTGAGGATGATGGAAGAGTATTTCCTGTCAGCAACAATTCATCTTCTGTAATTGATTGCCTCATGTCCGAAGCAAAGAAAAGGGGAGGTATGTGTTTTTTTACTCACTACCATAGGTATGTATTTACAATTTATGTTTTCATTATTGTAGTCATTATGTTAAGGGGTGAGGGGATTGGCTGTATCATAGAAGCTGGAAACATGAAAACCTGTTAAACTTCTGTTTGTGCCTCTTTTATAAATATTTTTGGAGAAGTTATATGCAAGTTTAGTGATAAAAAATTATTCATCAATAGAAAAGGGGAACAGATAGTTTAAGAATTCTATACTGGGTTTCTTTTAAGTATTCTACAATTAAGAATAAACTTTATGCTGTTAGATGTTTCCGTGATATAAGTTTTTTAAATATGGCCTTGATGATTCTACAGTTATTTGGTCTTCATAAAGGTAAAATGGTGGTCTGTGGGAGCTGTCGTTGACACTCTAAAATTAACCTCACTTTCACTTCACAAATTCAAATAATTAGCACAGTAGCAAGTAAGGATCGATCTCACAGAGAGTAAGTTTGTTTTAAAATTCTTCTACTATTTTGACTTAAAATAAAGATGGGGGGGTTTTGAAAATTGTTTTTAAACTAAGAGAACAAGAATTAATGATGAAGTTAACCAAATATGTAAAAACTTCAGTTCTGTAGTTCAGTTTCACCAAGTACAACAATCAATTAATCAAGTTATTATTATTTTCTCTTCAGTTAAACTATTAGTCCTAGATAACAATAAGCTTTGCTATTCGAAATTCTCCGTAGATAATCACTGTATGAAACAAGCTCTCCACCAGATTCTAACTAGCATACAACCTAGAATAAACTCTCTAGATTTAATATGATAGAAGTATTAAGAAATAGAAAATTAAGTTAATCCAAGCAACAAACACATAAACTCGATTTGTTTAACTTGTTTTTTGATAATCTTAACAATATACAAAAGCTTGTCCACAATTAGTATTACCAAGTTGCTACTTATGATGAAGACAGAACCAATTACACGTAATATCAATCTTAATCTAGCAAATAATAATGATCAAATTAACTCAATTGGCCATATCAAATCAATTATATCAATTAGCATGCAATCAATGAAAACAGATTATCAGAAGAAATTTTACGCAAGAAGGAATAAATAATAATACTCAATTAATTAATTACTTGTAACAAAGTTCCACCTCCCTTTAGAACTGAATGAAAAGAACTAGCCTGACATGCTCCAAGTCTGAGGTATGATAATTGGTAGAAGATTGAATGAATAAAACCTTAACTATCATCATCTATTTATAGTGATAGACAAAGACCATCCTATGAGAACTAAAAATCCAAATCCTAAAAAAATTATAAATCACAACTAGTTTCCATAAATAAATAAAATCCAATTTGAAAATAAATTTCAGTCTAAAAATATCTTAAATCTAATAGAAATATCAATCCCATTTCATATTGAAATATGTCAAAATATGCTTTTAGAAACTTTCCAAAACTCTAAGATTTTCCAGTTTTCCCACTCAAATTCGCTGGGGGTGAATTTTCAAGTCCTACTACGACATCCTTTGATAAACAACCATAACTTTTGATCTAGAAGAAATTACGGGGCTTGCTACCTATCAAATCGAAGCTCTCGACGAGATCTACAACTTTCATTATTTGAGAATTGACAAATTCGGACTGGATCAAGGTCGAAATTGGGCTCCAAGTAACTACTATGTAAATTTCAACTCCAAACTTTAAGATTCAACGTCTGTTTGGTAAAAAAATCATAATTTTTTCATATGAACTCCGATTGGGACGATTCAAGATATTCCGGAAAGCTAAGAAATAGCTCAACAATAAAATTCAAGTCCCAAGCCAAGACCATACATCCATCTTAGCATTCAAAACCCTGCGATCTTCTCTTCATTTCAGCTCTAATTCTTCCTGAAATCATTAAACACCTTAATAAGCTCATGTAAACATGTAATAAAACTAAACATAAAGGAATCATAATCATAGAATATTATGTACTCATCAGTCTGTCATTTCATGTTTATCTGCAAGCAGTTTATGCTGAAATTTGAGCTTCTCAATCAGTTGTGGTGCAGACTGGCAAAGTTGTTACAACTGCATCTACTACTGCCTGTGGAAAGTTCATACTCAAGATTGAGAAACGCACAATTGATTATGTAGAATCTGTTGAAGCTGATTATCTACTAATTGCTACTGGAAGTAGTCGGCAGGTTGTTGATAACAACATCATTTGCATATATTGAGTATGTAAAATAATTATTTCTGTCAAGTCTTATTATTGTTGATACAGGGTTATACTCTTGCTACTCAACTTGGTCATTCTATTGTTGATCCAGTGCCAAGCTTATTCACTTTCAAGATTGATGACTTAAGGTTGGCAGAGTTGTCGGGGGTAATTATCCTTCTTCTTGCTTATGAAACCATGTTAGTTTATGGAATACACCATTTGGGTCATGGGACCACGGGGACGCGGGCGCGGGCGCAAGCTCGTATGAAAAGTTTGACCCGAGGTGGGGAGATTAGTCGGACTGCGGACGGATACTCCACATTATCAAAAAAAAAAAAGAATACAGCATTTGTGCTTATGAAACCATGTTAGTTTATGGAATTACATTTTAACATGCAAGCAACTAATTAATAAAATTATTTGGTGATAGAAAGACTCAATCTTCCAATGAGTAAAGAGTTTTTAGTCTTTTGACATTTTTATATGAAGGATGAAATCCTACCTCAATTATAATGGGCAGACATTTCAGTTGTCTCCATTGTCCATTGTAAATCTGAAACAAGGCATTAACTTGTCCAGAAAAAAAAAAGAACTAGTAAAGAAGATTCACTCAACTTTTCTGTGTATTGTCGTGGTAGCTGGGGATTTTCCTAAATAGAGAGGTCTGTCTTAATAGTAAGAGGACTTTAATATAATATCTCATTCGGTATTTAGAGTTCTTCCCGTAATCCATCACCTGCACGAGTTCTTGACTTCTTGTGATTATGTTTCGGAATAACCCCAGTGGAATTTCAATAAATTCCTTCATCGCATATTGGATGAGTTTGCTTCTGTTTTATTTTCATTCTTTAGATCAACTTCATCTCAGGAGTACATGGTCCATCTCTGTCCTTCTTACTCTAGACACCTTTCTCACTCTTAAAGACATGCTTATCAGTGTCTTTCCTTTGATCTGAAGATTTGGGCTGTAATATCTTCCAAATATCCTTTGTTTGTTTTCTTTTGTTCCTAAGTTCAGGTTATTTCAAGGAGAACATTTTTGGAAGCTTGTGGCCCACTGAACATTTTCAATTGATCACAATTTCATTGTCATTTTAAAAACCTGAAAATGTGAAATATTTTCCTCCAAAAGTATTTTCCTTGAAACAAACAGATCCTATTGTTATGTACACATTCTTTTGCGATCCAATGATCCTACCTTGATATAGGGCATATTCGTAATATTTTATTTCCCTATCTATAGTTAGTTCTATTAGTATTCTCATTGTTTATTGCTGTTTTATGTACACTTTTCCTTTTTTGTTTTTTCATCTCTAGGTTACATTCCTGAAGGTTAAAGCAAAATTGGAGTTAGAAACTGTCCGGAAGAACATACAACAACTTACACAGGCATGCTTATCTTACTTTTGTTGTTAAAGGAATGGAAAAAATCTGTGAGGTAACACAATGATTTTGGGATCTTAGGTTGGACCCATGCTAGTCACACATTGGGGGCTTAGTGGGCCAGTGATTCTTCGGTTATCTGCTTGGGGTGCCCGTTATCTCTTCAGTTCAGATTATAAAGGTGAGGGACCATTTTTTTTTTCCAAAAAAAGTAAATAAATTATGTATTGATGTTTTTCACTTAAACATGAAACATATGTATGCAGGGATACTTTATGTGGATTTCACTCCCAATCTTCATATTGAAAATGTGAAGTCTATTCTTATTCAACACAAGAACCAATTTGTGGTAATCTAATCTGTATTCTACTTTTTAGTGCTCTCTTATGAAATTCATTTTTTTTGCATGTTTTAAGCTTCTTTCTTTCTCTCTCTTTTAAAGGGGAAAGTTGCTGTTATAATTAGCTGAAAAGGAAAACGAAAGAAAAAAGAACGAATAACATGTTTGTTTAGTCACCCATTAATAAGAATTGAAGCAACTAGAATATGGTGGAAGAAACAAATTATAATTTTTCTTGATTGTCGTATCTTATTAGTGAGTACAACTTACTGTTTAGGGCCATAAACCTATTGAAAGTTAATCTTTTGGCAATTCTCATTTATTGTTCATCTTCGAATTTACTTGAGAGTTGCAATCACATTTTACCCCCTTTTTTCCTTCTTTTTTCATTTTTTTAACTATAATTTAAAAGCCATTGTAATTATTTTTCGCGTGACTAAGATATTTTGTTTTCTCCTCCTTGCAGAAGCACAAAGTGCTCAATTCATATCCTTCAGAACTTGGCCTTGTGAAGAGATTTTGGAAATATATATTAGATCGAGAGGTTATAAGATAATTTGTGTTGACAAAATTTGGTTAGGATCTTCCAGTGACTGATAATATTCTTTCTCTATACTTTTACACAGGGACTTGATGGAGATATCTTGTGGGCTTCCATTTCAAATAACTCATTAATGTCTGTTGCTTCTCTGTTAAAGCAGTGTTCATTTAAAGTGAAAGGAAAGGTATCATGTTGCATTTCCCGTTGTTAAATAAAATCAATGATCATTCAAATATTTGTAAATTTAGAAAACAATCTGGATTTGTTTAGGGCCAATTTAAGGACGAATTTGTCACTGCTGGAGGTGTTCCATTGTCTGAGGTGATCTCTCTCTCCTGTTTGTTTAAAGGCTTGTTTACGATTACAACTTTACATGCAACTCTTCGTCATGCATTATGAAGATCTCACTGAAGACTATGGAGAGCAGGCTCAAGTCGCATCTATTCCTTGCTGGAGAGGTAATGTTACTTGGTATTCATGTTGATCATCTTATCTCTTCATGAAATGACTCGTTACTTTGATATAGTCTCCATCAAAGTTTAGTGCCACTTACGTGGTGAAGTTGAAATTATCTGTAGGTATTGAATATTGATGGAGTAACTGGAGGTTTTAATTTTCAGGTATGTGAATCATTTATAGAGGAAAAGGCTGCATCCATTTTTAAAAGTATGGCATCACGCATTGTTGACCTTTCAACCTCACCTTATACAACCCCCCACCCCCCTCCTTCCTGTATTTGAATTATTTTCGTAGCCAACTATCAGGCACTTTTGTTGCTTTGGAGATCTTCTCCTGGACATTCAAACGTTCTATAGCTTCTATTATTTATTTCATTAACTCATGCAGACCGATCAATAAAATATTGTTGTTTAAGTAGTGCATTTTCAATATGTGATGTAGTGTTGCCCATTTAAATTTATGACGAGGGAAGCAACACTGTCCTTTATGTAGTAACATTTATATTAAAGTCTTTGCTATCATCTCTGGTCAAGTGGTCATAATACCTTACTTTCTCCCAAAATAATCCGGAAATAATTATTATTGCCATTTTCAACCTCTTCAAACTAGATCTTTAAGTTTTACAGTTTTCTTCTCTCCGGCTTAAAAAACAGACTTTATAATATTTGCATTATCTCAACAAATTTTGTTTCTATGAATGCCAAGCAATGGGTATGAATTAATTCGTCTTTTGTTGCAGAATGCTTGGTCTGGTGGATACATAGCAGGTACAAGCGTCGGTAACCTTGCAATATCTGCTACTCTGAGGGAGACTGTTGTTTGACTTATACTTTCAAATCGCAGACAATCATCCTAGCTGTTGACTATCTTCTCTGGCAAGTAGACCTTAGATATTAAATTTTTGTGTATATTGTGAGTGAGTGAGTGATAGTGTAGTTAGGCTTGAATTTTTCAGGGGCCAAATGTAGGTAGGATTTCTACCCGTCCAAAAGAAAAAAGAATGTACTATATATACCAATATCATAACAATGCTCCCTTCCTTTCAAATTCTAATATTAATATTTATTGATTATATATTCACTCCAAAAAAATAACTTTCACCCCCACCCCCACCCCCACCCCCTCCCCCTCCTCCCAAAAAAAATATTTATTGATTATATATGCACTCCAAAAAATATAATATTTACTGATTATTGTAATAAAATTTTCAATAATTTCATTAATTTTAATTAACATAATAATTATTAATGTAAATTTTACAAAATTAATGTTTTTAATATTCAAATTAGTCGCATCAATTAAATTTTTTAGTTTCAAACTTGGGTTTAAAAAATTAAAATAAGATTCTTTTAGTATAACAAAAATTAAGATTTTAGTAAAACTATAATATAAAAAATAAGTCGATCCGGATTCAATCCATAACTATTTAAATCCAAAATACATAATTCGTATTAAATATAGATAATATGGTTTTGGTTTCAAAATTAAACCAAATCTATTTTATATAACTCAAAATAAACCTAAATCTATTTTTTGTCAAATCTATTTATAATTCAATATAAATTTATCAAAATACATGACGAACGCTCTTAATATTGTTGTGTTTGATAACGTGATCGTAGTAGGCAATGTCATTGTTTGTCACGGGCCATAAAAGCTCACCTACTAATCCATTATTGGGAGGTCCATTATAGTGGTTTCGGTTTATTTAGTTTTAATATTTGACGAACTAGTCAACTCCCAACAACTTGCATGTTTCATCCGATTTAATTGTTAATCCAATCCAATTCCAATCTAAAATAATTATACTATAACTCAGGGTGTTTGACTGACAAAAGGACATTAGTCAACCACCCTTTCTTACTTTGAAATTTAATGAAAATGACACCAACATTAATATAAGTGAAATCTTATAAAAATATCAAAATTTCACTCTAAATTTAAATGGATTATATAACCTACTCTTACATAATATACACTAAGGTCATATTTGTTTATAAAAAATATGTCTGAGTTTAATTATTTATTTTAATTTAATATTATTTCAGATTGTTTAATTATTTAATGAGGAACTATTAGTATCTTGATGTGAGATTATTAAAGTCATTTAATAACTTAAAAAAGGAAGACTATTAATCTCACTTTGATCATAAATTATATAATTCCTCATAAATAACTTTAAGAATGACAAGAAATAGTCTATATAACTATTTAAATGACTATTAGTCCCTTGACCAAAATTAGCTTTAAGAAATAGTCTATATAACTATTTAAATGACAAGAAACTATATTTGTCCATTGACCAAAATTAACTTCATGTTAATCACTCTATTTTTTTCATCTTATATATTTACATGTATGCAGCTTAATTAATTACAAAACAAATTTCCTCTTAATTAACTTTTTTACTATGCGATTGTTAACTGCAATTAACAGGTCGTATGTATAATTGCTACACTAATGTTAAGAAATTCTAAAATTGACAATAATTTATTTAACTCTAAAATTAATAAATTTATTTGTATTTTATTTATAAAAAACACTTTCTCAACTCCGACGAAACCGTCAGAACCCTTATCCTAGACCTAACCTTCGCCACCTCATCCTCTTCCTCGCTTATATCGCAGATGAATTTCAACTTATAGGCCCTAGTATGCAAGGATGTTCTCCGCACCATCCTCGAAGGATGATGATGAAATAGTGGAGAATGAATGAATAGGACAAGCAAAACAAACCTGGGTATCATAACCCTGAGGGTAAGATCCTAACTTTTTTATAAATAAAATTAAATTTTCTCTAATTATTATTTTAAATAATAAGGTGTTAATTTAATATAATATTTTGGTTATGAGTAAAATATACAAATTTTACAAAATAAGCAAGTGGTTATAAAATATTCATTGTTGTCGGATAATGTTCGTTTAGTCGTGAAATATTCTTGCTGTCGGAAAATATTTGTACGATGGCGCAGCCATTTGTGGGACCCATAACGAAAAACGGTCGAATGAAGAAAACGACAAGTTTGAGTCTTTACAAATAACGGCGTAGTTGTTACCGTTAACACTGTTGGAATACCCGGTGGTTAAAGTACAGTAATACGCGTAGTTGCACAGTAACACAGTAGCACACGGTATTGCACAGTATTGTTGGATTATTGATTCTTACGTATAAAGGCACAACTCAATGATTTTTTACAGTAATTAATGTTCAATATTTTATTTTATTGATTCAATAATTGCTACGTTGATATTTTATATTATTGTTGTTTCAATAATTGTCACTGCTCAGTATCTCCATTATCAGATCAATAATTTATATTATTTGAATAATATTATTAGATAGCATTATTGGCAGTGTCTAAGAAAGTTCTGTCTAAGGAGAGGTTTGGTCACCTAATTGCGCGCCAGTAAGGAAAAATTCTTATCGAAAAGCCCCCACTTTCTTGGGAACGACCTGGTTGTCATAATTGTGATTCTGTAATATTATTTGTGAATAATTAATTATTGATTTATATGATAAAAAAATATTTATTTTATATGGATACAAATGAAGGAATTAAATGCTGAAGTATTTTATCAGTATTTTGTCGGAATAAAGGTATTAAAAATCATCCGTATGTGAATTTTAGACATTTTTTTATTTGAATTTGTAAAAACTTTCTTCTACAAAGTTGTAGAGAATTAAATTTTCTATGGAATAGACACGAGATTCAAATTTTTTTGATAAAATGGCTATTTATTATAAATTATTGAAGTTGTTGATTATTGATTAAATTTAAAATATTTTAGAAATTTCTAGAATGGGTGGGCCCCACTTTTGGTTAGTGAGAAATGTGCTGAAATTTTATTTCAAAAGTGATGGGCGTGAATAGTAGCAGATAAAGCAATCGGGTAGCAGGTTAGTCTGCTTTGACGTTCTAAGTATTTTCCTATAAATAGGGTGCTTAGTTAGAATTGAAAATCACACCAGAATCACAAGCTTTCTCTCTATATATTATCGAGCGTATTTTTGTGAGTATTTAGATACTTTGAGAGTTGCTATTCAGTACAAGTTCCCTTCAGCCTTATACATGATATTTCAGCCGAAAGTACTGTTCTTTTGAGGTAAGGGATATTATTTTCTTCGTAAATGATATTTTTATTTCAATATCATCATGCCGAAATATTGATATGAATTTTATTGTGCAATTTTTACCTTTTTGTGTCGGGATTACTATTCACGTATACGGCACTATTCACAGAAAAATAAAATTTTCCCTTCTTTGTCCAAGATGTCTAGTATGGTTACTATTTTTTATTGTATCCATGTTTTGATCTTCATTCTTGAATTTTACTCGACTATGGTTTATTATGGAGTATTTTTGAACTTGGATAAATTGTAATACGAATTCCTAATATTTGTCCTTTTATCTCAATTGATTCATTTTTTTAAGATATTTTTCATCATCCTCAGTCCTAAATGATGATATTACTGAATATCTTTGGCCTATAGTGCAAAGATGAATGATTAACTGATGAACATTTTTGGCCCGTAGTACAAAGATGAACAGGTGTTGAGATGAACATGACCAACTGGTGATACAAATGAATATTTTTGGCCTGTAGTGCAAAGATGAATATTTGATTTAAGATGTATATTGATTGATGTTGCATGGATAAAATATTAATGATGAACTTTTAAATCTTAGAAGATAGTAAAATTCATTCTCTGCTTGACTCTTCTAATAGATTGTTGTTTTCGCTGCAGTTGTTGATCTAAAACTTATTGTCTATTATAATCTATCAGCTTTTTCCCTGTTGAATACTATTAGTAATTTGTTGTATATTATCTTAGTCATAATATTCTTTACTAGGCTAGTTAAGCTCACCCTTTTCTTTTTTGTTTCATTTTTCTCAGGAGACGAGAATATAGCGGGAACTAGTCGGGATGTGGAGTGATGTTTTCAGTCAGTTGTGTTAGTAGTCCTCACTATTTTATAAAATATTGTGATAATAATTGTAATGAAGACTCCTTTTGAGTTTGAATACTGTCTATTAGACAATATTTGTATTTAAACTCACAGTATATGTGTTGTCGTATTTTACACTATAATTGTATTAATGAAGTTGTATTTGTTTCTGCATCATGTATTTGGCGACTCAGAATGGGTGATGTATACTTATTTTGGGGGCGTCACAGTTGGTATCAGAGCTTAGGGATATGGTCTCTGGCGGAGATCGAGGAATAGAACTAGGGGGGAGAGACGAGTAAATTTTTCGCTAGTGTGTCCTACCTAAGCTTATTTGTTGGTCGGTCATAATATAGGGGTATTATGTGGTATGTCAATTTATTTAATTAACCCTTGTTTTATGGCAGTATTTGAGAATGGCAGCTGAGAATGTTAACAATGGAGTGAATGAGACCGTGGAGACACCTTTAATCACTAACCAGGAGAACGTGCAACAGGAAGGCAATATTCTTCCTATAAACAACACTACCGAACAATCGATGAATGATGGAATGTTTAGAAGCATTTTGCAGTTCATGCAAAATTAAACGAGGGAGACTCGTGTACAAAATATGGGTGGAAATGATAACAACGCGCGGCTTGTCACAACCAAGCAGTTCAAAGAGTTGGGACCACCAGAATTTATGGGAAAGCCGGATCCGATCAAGGCAGAAATGTGGGTTAATAAATTACCAAGATATTTGATATCTTGGGTTGTACGGAGGAACAGAAGGTTCCATTCTCCACCTTTATGTTCCGTGATGAGGTAGACTACTGGCGGGAGTCTATGAAGCGTACCCAGTCAGCCGCACTTAAGGCTGTAAAATGAACAAATAGTTCAGACTAGATTCGTACTCGCTCGACTAAAAGTTCGATTCGAGCTCGACTTGAAATATAAATGAGTCAAATATGAGCATATTTTAAAGTTCAATAAATTACTGGAATCTCCTCAAATTATAATTTACTATTGATACTCGGATCATATTCGTTAAAAAAGTCCAAACTGCTCGGGTTCGATTCGGAATCGTGCTCGACTCGGTAGTTAAATGAGCCTTAATCAAATCTTATTTTATACTCGATAAATTTTGTGAACCAAATCTGAGCAACTCAATACTCGGATCGGCTCGGTTCGTTTACACCCTTAGCCTCACTCAATATGTCTTGGAAAACGTTTCAAAAACTGTTGAATGACAAGTACTTTCCTGAAAGTATTCGTCATACGAAGGAGGTAGAGTTTATTAGGCTGGAACAAAACATCATGACTGTGTCCCAGTACGAGGCTAAGTTCGCAGAGTTATCTAAGTTTGCACCTCATTTGGTAGAAAATGAGGAACGTATGACGCGTGTGACGCCCCCAAAATAGGTATACAACACCCATTCTGAGTCGCCAAATACATGGTACAGAAAGCAAACTACAACTTCAATAATACAAATGTCGTGCAAAATACGACAACACATACTGTGAGTTTAAATACAAATATTGTCTTCTAGACAATATCCACACTCAAATAAATTCTCATTACAATTATTCAAACACTATTTTACAGAAATAGTGAGGACTGCTAAAACATCTTTCTAGAACCATCACTCCATACCCCGACTAGATCCTGCTATGTTCTCACCTCCTGAGAAGAAAAATGGAACAAAAAGGAAAAGGGTGAGCTCAACTAGCCCAGTAAAGAATATTATGACTAAGATAATATACAAACAAATTATCGTTAGTCTTCAACAGGGAAAAATCTGATAGAATATAATCGACAACAAGTTTTAGATCAACAACTGCAGCGGAAACAGCAAACCATTAGAAGAGTCAAGTAGAGAAAGAATTCTACTATCTTCTAAGATTTAAAAGTCCATCATCAATATTTTATCCCTGTAACATCAATTAATAATCATCTTTATCCAAATATTCATCTTTGCACTACAGGCCAAAGATATTCATTTGTATCACCTGTCAGTCATGTTCATCTCAACACCTGTTCATCTTTGCACTACAGGCCAAAGATATTCATCAAGTAATCATACATCTTTGCACTACAGGCCAAAGATATTCATTAATATCATCATTTAGGACTGAGGATGATGAAAAATATCTTAAAGAGAACGAATCCAATGAGACAGAAGGACAAATAGTAGGGATTCGTATAACAGTTTATCCAAGATCAATAATACTTCATAATAATCAATTGTGAAGCAGAATTCAAAAATAAAGATCAAAACATGGATACAATCAAAGATAGTAACCATAATAGACATCTTGGACAAAAAGGAAAAATTTTATTTTTCGGTGAATAGTGCCGTATTCGTGAATAGTGCCGTATACGTGAATAGTGCCGTATACATGAATAGTAACCCCGACACAAAAAGTTCCAAATTTGATAAAAACTCATATCAATATTTCAGCATAATGATATTGAAGAAAATAATATCATTTAAGAAGAAAATAATATCCCTTACCTCAAGATATCAGTACTTCTGGTCGGAATACCGGTATAAGGCTGAAAGAAACTTGCTCTGATGAATAGAAACTCTCAAAGTATCTAAATACTCACAAAATACACTCAATAATCTAGAGAGAGAAAGAGAGAAAACTTGTTTCTGGTGTGATTTTCAATTCTAACTTAGCCCTCTATTTATAGGAAAATTTTAGTAGGTTTGACCTGCAACCTGATGGCTTTACCTGCTACTATTCCCACCCACCACATTTGAAATATAATTCAGCACATTTCTTCACCAACCACAAGTGGGGCCCACCAATTCTAGAATTTTCCATCAAAATGATAAACTCCGAAAATTCAATAATTTCTGAACCAGTCATCTCGTAAAATTCATAATAAATCATACGTTCATTTTTAACGGTTCAAAATTTGTGGACATATACTCAACTTATATATGTATAACATATCCAAAAATTACCACGATCCAACGGTCGGATTAAAAATTATAACACCCGCAATATTTCTCAAAAACCCTGATTTGATTTTTAATACCTCCATTCCGATAAAAATACTGATAAAACACCTCAACATTAACTCCTTCATTTTTAACCACAAAAATATATCCCTCATTTATATCCACATAAAATAAATATTTCCTTATCATATGAATCAATAATTAATTATTCACAAATAATATTACAGAATCACATTTATGACAACCAGGCCGTTCCCAGGAAAGAGGGGGCTTTCCAATAAGGATTTCTCCTTACTGGCGCGCAATTAGATGACCAAACCTCTCCTTAGATAGAACTTTCTAGACATTGCCAATAATGTTATATAATAATATTATTCAAATAATATGAATTATTGATCTGATAATGGAAAATACTGTGCAGCAACAATTATTGAAACAACAATAATATAAAATATCAATGCAACAATTATTGAATCAATAAAATAAAATATTGAACAATAACTACTGTAACAATTATTGAGTAGTGCCTTCTTACGTAAGAATTAATAATTGGTGCAATACCGTGTGCTACTGTATTTTAATCACTGGGTATTCCAACAGTATTAACGGTAACAACTACGCCGTTATTTATAAACAACTTATACTTGTCGTTTTCTTCATCCAATCACTTTTCGTTATGGGGCCCACACAAGGCTGCGCCGTCGTACGAATATTCCCCGACAGCAAGAATATTCCACGACCAAACGAATATTTCCCGACAAAATGAATATTTTATAACCACTTGCTTATTTTACAAAATTTGCACATTTCACCCATAACCAAAGTATTATATCAAATTAACCCCTTATTATTCACAATAATATTTAGAGAAAATTTGATTTTATTCATTAATAAGTTTGGGTCTTACAACCTCCCCTCCTTATGAAATTTCGTCCTCGAAATTGACGTACGTACCTGATGTTTCAAAAAGGTGAGGATACCTCGCTTTCATTTCTGATTTCAACTCCCAGGTCATTTCTTCAATAGCATGGTTTCTCCACAAAACCTTAACTTGTGGTATAACCTTCGTGCGTAGGACATGCTCTTTCCTATCCAAGATTTTAACAGGTACCTCCTCGTACGCTAAATCTTCAGCTATCTCGTCTGGTTCTAACTCAATAATGTGGTTCGGGTCTTTAACATATTTACGAAGCATAGTTATGTGAAAAACATTATGAACACGAGACATGCTTGGAGGTAATGCGAGTCTATATGCCACATTTCCTATTCACTCAAGAATCTCAAATGGACCAACAAATCTTGGATTGAGCTTTCCTCTCTTCCCAAATCTTGTAACTCCCTTCAATGGTGTAACACGTAATAATACATGATCTCCAATATTAAATTCCACGTCCTTCCGATGAAGATCCGCATAACTCTTTTGTCGATCCTGTGCCGTTTGTATACGTTGTCGAATCGTTTGGATCTTCTCTGTAGTAATGCGTACCAACTCTGGTCCCAACAATGTTGCTTCACCTACCTCGTCCCAGCATACTGGAGAACGACATTTTCTTCCATACAACGCCTCGAATGGAGCCACACCTATGCTCGCCTGATAACTGTTGTTGTAGGAGAATTCCACCAATGGTAGGTACTTATCCCAACTCCCTTTGAGATCTAGGACACAAAGTCTTAATAGATCTTCAAGAGTTTGAATAGTCCTCTCTGATTGTCCGTCCGTTTGAGGATGGTATGCCGAACTGAATCGTAAATCCGTGCCTATAGCTTTCTGCAAGCTAACCCAAAATCGTGAAGTGAATCTTGGGTCACGATCCGAAACTATGGATACTGGCATGCCATGCAATCTCACAATCTCGTTCACGTACATACTAGCAAGACGTTCAAGGGAATAAGTCTCACGTATCGGCAAGAAATGAGCGGATTTGGTTAATCTATCAACAATAACCCAAATCGCATCTATGCCTTGAGAAACCTTGGGAAGACCCGTAACAAAATCCATAGTAATGTGTTCCCACTTCCATTTCGGGATCTCAAGTGGTTGCAATAGACCCTTTGGCACTTGATGCTCCGCCTTTACACGTTGACAAGTTAAACACCTCGAGATAAACTCCGCGATCTCTCTTTTCATATTGCTCCACCAAAATGTATGTCGAAGATCGTGATACATTTTGGTACTCCCAGGATGGATTGCAAACGGTGTGTTGTGTGCCTCCATCATTATTCTATGCTTCAAGTCAAAATCGTTAGGAACACAAAGTCTGGAGTTGACTCGAAGTATTCCTTCTTCATCGATTCTTGCTTCTGGAATAGCACCTTCTTGCACTTTCTTCTTCATACGCATCAGCTCCATGTCCGTAGCTTGAGCAGCTTTAACTTTATCGATTAAAGTCGGTTCTACTCGTATATTTGATATCATTATGTGGGTACTTGGAGCCTTCATCTCTATCTCCATCCTTTGTAAGTCATACAAAATGGGCCTTTGTGTTAACAATATTGCACTCGTACCCGCATATGATCTTCTACTCAATGCGTCAGCTACTACGTTTGCTTTTCCAGGATGATATTGGATGATATGATCGTAATCTTTCAACAGCTCGAGCCAACGTCGCTGCCGCATGTTGAGTTCCTTTTGGGTGAAGAAATATTTGAGGCTTTTATGATCTGTATAGATCTCCACTTTCTCCCCATACAGGTAGTGTCTCCAGATCTTCAACGCAAAAACGACTGCTGCCAACTCCAAATCATGAGTAGGATAATTCCTCTCATATTCTTTGAGTTGTCGTGAGGCATAGGCTATGACTTTCCCATGTTGCATGAGAACACATCCTAACCCTTTGCCTGAAGCATCGCTGTAGATAACAAATCCATCCGAACCAGATGGTATTGTCAGAACAGGTGCCGAAATGAGTCTCCTCTTGAGTTCTTGAAAACTCTTCTCGTATTCCTCACTCCATATGAATTTTCTATCTTTTCGAGTCAGCTGAGTTAACGGAGTAGCGATTCGAGAAAATCCTTCCACGAATCTTCGATAGTAACCAGCTAAGCCCAGAAAGCTACGCATTTCGATTACCGACTTAGATTGCTCTCAACTGTGACTCATATCCCAACCTTGGATAGCACGTCACAATGACACCTATCAGTTTACTACCTCACGAATATGGCGTCCCCTACGGAGAGTTTGGCTTCAGTACATTCCGCAAAGGAAGTCACCAGATAAAGGCTCGGGTACAAACTTCTACAGTTAGGTTTTTAACTCCTGAAGTTCAATAGGAGCCATTCGATATGAGATTTTAGAAGTGAGTTTTGTACCAGATTCAAAGATGATACAAAATTCAATATCACGCGTAGGCCAAGAAATTCTTCAGAAAATATGTCAGGAAACAAACAACAGAAATATCACTCAAATCTGACGTATTTTTGTTCAAGTCCATGACATAGCTAAGAAAGCTTGACATCCGTTTTTCAATAAACGAATGACTTTACGGCTTGATATGAAAGAGTTTGACTTCAATGGTTTGGTTGCTTGAATTTGAATAACAGGTTACTTAGGAATATGAAAACTAACAACCTTACGAAAGCAATCAATTTTGGCATGATGAGTAGTTAACCAATCAATTCTTAAAATCACATCAAAAGCAAGTATCTTTAAAGAGATAAGGTCAATAGGTAATGTGATAGTGCCAACTTGGATCATGCAAGATTTATAAACTGTAGATGTAACGAAGGTTTCACCCAACGGAGTTTCAACAGATAAGTTAAAGTCCAATTTCTCCGGAGTCAAGTTTAAACGTTGAGCACAAGCAGGAGAGATAAAAGAATGGGTAGAACCGGTATCTAGTAAAGTATAAACTTCGCAAGAATTCAAGATTAGCTTACCCGTGATCACCTCGTTCGGGTTTCTCGCGTTTTGGCCAGTAACGACAAACGCCCTTCCAGGAACCACTGATTTCGACTTATCCGGGACAACTTTTGGAGTCACCATCCCCGCTGAACTTGGTTTTGCTACAGAACACTCTCAAGCTATATGACCCTCCTTTCCACAGTTATAACATACCTTGGATTGTTGTAGGCAGTTTGGGCTGATATGTCCCTCTTTCCCACATTTGTAACATACGACCGGTGGTCGTTCTCCTCCCCTAGAAAGAGTTGATGTTTGTGCTGACGTCTTCACGTTATCATTGTTGTACCTTCTCTTCTTGAAATCTCCTCCCGACTCGCTCCTTCTATTATCACGACCACGATTACCACCAGAGTGGTTACCGCTTTTATCCGAATGTTTTCCTCCCTGCTGGTTTTCATTGCTTCGATGACTACCGCCACCGGTATGACCCTGGTTGTGGTCCCTCGGTTGCACATACTCATTATCTCGCTCTAATAATTGAGCCCTGTTTACAACATCTGAATATAAAGAAAATTTATGAGAGATAAGATATTGCCGAATCTCGGGTTTTAAACCTCTCAGAAACATCCTTGTCGTTTGTTCCTCATTTTCGACCAAATGAGGTGCAAACCTGGATAACTCTGCAAACTTCGCCTCGTACTGGGACACCGTCATGTTGTTTTGTTCCAGTCTGATAAACTCTACCTCCTTCATATGACGAATACTTTCAGGAAAGTACTTGTCATTGAACAGTTTTTGAAATATTTCCCAGGACATGTTGAGTGCGTCAGGCTGGGTACGCTTCACAGACTCCCACCAGTAGTCTGCCTCACCGCGGAACATAAAGGTGGCGAATAGAACCTTTTGTTCCTCCGTGCATCCCAAGACATCGAATATCTTGGTAATTTGCTTGACCCACGTTTCCTCCATGATCGGATCCGGCTTTCCTTTAAATTCTGGTGGTCCCAATTCTTTGAACTGCTTAGCTGTGACAAACCGCGCGTTATCATTTCCACCCGTATTCTGCACACGAGTCTCCCTCGTCTGATTTTGCATGAACTGCAAAAAGCTCCTAAACATTCCATCATTCATCGTTTGCTCGGTAACGTTGTTTACAGGAGGAATATTGCCTTCCTGTTGCACGTTCCCCTGGGTGGTGATCAAAGGTGTCTCCACGGTCTGATTTACTCCATTATTAACGTTCTCAGCTGCCATTCTTAAATACTGCCATAAAACAAGGGTTAATTGTCATGTCATATATTATCCCTATACTCTGACCGACCAAATAAACACCAAATAAACTTAGTCAAGTCATACTAGTGAAGGAATTCCCCGTCTCTCCCCTCCTAGTTCTTGTCTCACATCTCAGCCAGGGATCATATCCCTAAGCTCTCATACCAACTGTGACGCCCCCAAAATAGGTATACAACACCCATTCTGAGTCGCCAAATACATGGTACAGAAAGCAAACTACAACTTCAATAATACAAATGTCGTGCAAAATACGACAACACATATTGTGAGTTTAAATACAAATATTGTCTTCTAGACAATATCCACACTCAAATAAATCCTCATTACAATTATTCAAACACTATTTTACAGAAATAGTGAGGACTGCTAAAACATCTTTCTAGAACCATCACTCCATACCCCGACTAGATCCTGCTATGTTCTCACCTCCTCAGAAGAAAAATGGAACAAAAAGGAAAAGGGTGAGCTCAACTAGCCCAGTAAAGAATATTATGACTAAGATAATATACAAACAAATTATCGTTAGTCTTCAACAGGGAAAAATCTGATAGAATATAATCGACAACAAGTTTTAGATCAACAACTGCAGCGGAAACAGCAAACCATTAGAAGAGTCAAGTAGAGAAAGAATTCTACTATCTTCTAAGATTTAAAAGTCCATCATCAATATTTTATCCCTGTAACATCAATTAATAATCATCTTTATCCAAATATTCATCTTTGCACTACAGGCCAAAGATATTCATTTGTATCACCTGTCAGTCATGTTCATCTCAACACCTGTTCATCTTTGCACTACAGGCCAAAGATATTCATCAAGTAATCATACATCTTTGCACTACAGGCCAAAGATATTCATTAATATCATCATTTAGGACTGAGGATGATGAAAAATATCTTAAAGAGAACGAATCCAATGAGACAGAAGGACAAATAGTAGGGATTCGTATAACAGTTTATCCAAGATCAATAATACTTCATAATAATCAATTGTGAAGCAGAATTCAAAAATAAAGATCAAAACATGGATACAATCAAAGATAGTAACCATAATAGACATCTTGGACAAAAAGGAAAAATTTTATTTTTCGGTGAATAGTGCCGTATTCGTGAATAGTGCCGTATACGTGAATAGTGCCGTATACATGAATAGTAACCCCGACACAAAAAGTTCTAAATTTGATAAAAACTCATATCAATATTTCAGCATAATGATATTGAAGAAAATAATATCATTTAAGAAGAAAATAATATCCCTTACCTCAATATATCAGTACTTCTGGTCGGAATACCGGTATAAGGCTGAAAGAAACTTGCTCTGATGAATAGAAACTCTCAAAGTATCTAAATACTCACAAAATACACTCAATAATCTAGAGAGAGAAAGAGAGAAAACTTGTTTCTGGTGTGATTTTCAATTCTAACTTAGCCCTCTATTTATAGGAAAATTTTAGTAGGTTTGACCTGCAACCTGATGGCTTTACCTGCTACTATTCCCACCCACCACATTTGAAATATAATTCAGCACATTTCTTCACCAACCACAAGTGGGGCCCACCAATTCTAGAATTTTCCATCAAAATGATAAACTCCGAAAATTCAATAATTTCTGAACCAGTCATCTCGTAAAATTCATAATAAATCATACTTTCATTTTTAACGGTTCAAAATTTGTGGACATATACTCAACTTATATATGTATAACATATCCAAAAATTACCACGATCCAACGGTCGGATTAAAAATTATAACACCCGCAATATTTCTCAAAAACCCTGATTTGATTTTTAATACCTCCATTCCGATAAAAATACTGATAAAACACCTCAACATTAACTCCTTCATTTTTAACCACAAAAATATATCCCTCATTTATATCCACATAAAATAAATATTTCCTTATCATATGAATCAATAATTAATTATTCACAAATAATATTACAGAATCACATTTATGACAACCAGGCCGTTCCCAGGAAAGAGGGGGCTTTCCAATAAGGATTTCTCCTTACTGGCGCGCAATTAGATGACCAAACCTCTCCTTAGACAGAACTTTCTAGACATTGCCAATAATGTTATATAATAATATTATTCAAATAATATGAATTATTGATCTGATAATAGAAAATACTGTGCAGCAACAATTATTGAAACAACAATAATATAAAATATCAATGCAACAATTATTGAATCAATAAAATAAAATATTGAACAATAACTACTGTAACAATTATTGAGTAGTGCCTTCTTACGTAAGAATTAATAATTGGTGCAATACCGTGTGCTACTGTATTTTAATCACTGGGTATTCCAACAGTATTAACGGTAACAACTACGCCGTTATTTATAAACAACTTATACTTGTCGTTTTCTTCATCCAATCACTTTTCGTTATGGGGCCCACACAAGGCTGCGCCGTCGTACGAATATTCCCCGACAGCAAGAATATTCCACGACCAAACGAATATTTCCCGACAAAATGAATATTTTATAACCACTTGCTTATTTTGCAAAATTTGCACATTTCACCCATAACCAAAGTATTATATCAAATTAACCCCTTATTATTCACAATAATATTTAGAGAAAATTTGATTTTATTCATTAATAAGTTGGGGTCTTACAACGTGGATGTTTTCTGAGAGGTCTGAAACCTAAAATTCGGCAAATATCTTATCTCTCATAAATTTTCTCTATATTCAGATGTTATAAACAGGGCTCAATTATTAGAGCAAGATAATAAGTATGTTCAACCAAGGGACCACAACCAGGGTCATACCGGTGGCAGCAGTCATCAGAGCAATGTCAACCAGCTGAGAGAAAAACATTCGGACAAAAGCGGTAACCACTCTGGTGGTAATCGTGGCCATAATAGTAGAAGAAGCGAGTCAGGGGGGAGATTTCAAAAGAGAAGGTACAACAATGATAACGTGAAGACGTCAGCACCATCATCAACTGTTTTTAGGGGAAGAGAACGATCACCGGTCGTTTGTTACAAATACGGGAAAGAGGGACATATCAGCCCAAACAGCCCACAACAATCCAAGGTGTGTTATAACTGTGGAAAGGAAGGACATAAAGCTAGAGATTGTCTTGTAGTGAAACCAAGTTCAGCGGAAATGGTGACTCCGAAGGCTGTTCCGGACAAGTCAAAGTCAGCGGTTCCTAGAAAAACGTTTGTCGTAACTGGTCAAAATGCGAGGAACCCGAACGAGGTGATCATGGGTAAGCTAATCATAAACTCTTGTGAAGTTTATACCTTGTTAGATACCGGTTCTACCCATTCTTTTATCTCTCATGCTTGTGCTCAACTTTTGAACTTGACTCCGGAGAAATTAGACTTTGACTTATCTGTTGAGACTCCGTTAGGAGAAATTTTTATTACATCTACTGTTTATAAATCTTGCTTGATCCAAGTTGGTACCATCACAATTCCTGTCGATCTTATTTCTTTGAAAATACTTGCATTTGATGTGATTTTAGGGATTGATTGGTTAACTATTCATCATGCCAAAATTGATTATTTTCGTAAGGTTGTTAGTTTTCATATTCCTAACCAACCTGTTATGCGAATTCAAGCAACCAAGCCACTAAAGTCAATCACTGTCATATCAAGCCATAAAGCTATTCGTTTATTGAAAAACGGATGTCAAGCTTTCTGATTGAAACCACAACGTTTTTTTCGCGTTATCTATTTACTGTTTTGTAGTAGTGTATTTCTGTTGTTAGTGAATTTCATGACGTATTTCCTGAAGAACTTCCCGGTCTACCCCCATAACGTGAAGTTGAATTCTTTATTGACCTTGAACTTGGTACAAAGCCCATTTCTAAAACCCTATATCGAATGGCTCCTATTGATCTTTAGGAGTTAAAGGTCCAACTACAGGAGTTGTTAGACATCGATTTCATTCGTCCTAGTACATTTTTTTGGGGTGCACCTGTTTATTTGTAAAAAAGAAAGACAGGAGTATGTGACTTTGTATCGACTATCGGGAATTGAACCATCTCACCATTAAGAATAGGTATCTGCTACCTCGCATTGATGACCTGTTCGACCAGTTGCAAGGAGCATAATTCTTTTCAAAGATCGATCTTCGTCCTGGATATCATCAGCTGAAGATTAAAACTGAGGATATTCCGAAGACTGTCTTCAGAACTAGGTACGGACATTATGAATTCTTAGTCATATCTTTTGGATTGACTAATGCTCCTGTTGTTTTCATGGATATGATGAATCGTGTGTTCAAGGATTATTTGGATCAGTTCGTTGTTGTCTTTATTGATGACATCATCATCTATTCTAAAAGCCGTGAAGATCATGAACACCATTTGAAGCTAGTATTTCAAAGGCTTTGCGATAACAAGCTATATGTTGTGAGACCCCAAATTTTATGAATAAATATTTAATATTCTCGAAATATTTTTATTTATTTATTTTTTTTATATTATGGTATGGATTTGATATAATGTTATAGTTGTGGGTAGTATTTATAAATTTTGTAAAGTATGTAAGTTGTTATATAATATTTGATTGGTAGGGGAATATTTTTTTTTGTCGGAAAATATCCTTACGACGGTATAATCATTGGTGGACCCCACAACAGAATTATTGTCGGATTGAGAAAAGGACAAAAATATTTTATGGAAATAACGGCAGAAGTTTTACCGTTAACTGTTGAAACACCCGGTGTTAAAAGTGCAGTAATACGCGTGGTTGCATAGTAGCACACGGTATTGATTATTGATGTTTATGTGAGAAGTCACTCAGTATTGTTTAATCAGGTATTCGGGACACTTTTTGTGTCGGAGTACTATTCATGAGTTACTATTCACGAGTTACTATTTACCCAAATTACTATTCACTCTAGTATTGTTCACTCAGGTATTTGGGGTACTTTTCGTGTCGGAGTACTATTCACGAGTTACTATTCACGAGTTATAATATTAATGATGAATGTTATTCGGAGTTGAATTTGGAGACGCAGACGTGATATTTGAGTCTGGAACGTCGAAATTAGTAAAAATAGTCTATAAACACAAAATTTTCTGAAATTCACTATTTGGTCAAAAAGTCAACAGTTGACTTTTTCGAAAAAAGTCAAACTTCGAAATTTCAAAATTTATATTTTTGATAAAAATGGTTTCATTATATTGGAATTGTTTGTGTTAGTGAAAATCGACATTTATTTCAATAATAATTGATATCTGGAGGTTATATTGACCAATCGGGTATTTAACCGGATAAATGAGCAATTGATTGCTATTATTTCACATGATTATAACTATTTATTCACATGTTATACTATTGACTCACATTCTTGTTACTATTAGGGGAGTTGGTGCAAGATTGATAATACTTGCATGACTAAGTTAAAAATAGAGGTATAGAGGGAGGTACTATATTGTAATTAATTTTTCACATGTTTAGAACTATTGAGCCACATGATTTTACTATTGATTCACATAATTTACTATTAGGGGAGTTGGTGCAAGTTTGATAATACTTGGATGATTGAATTAAAAATGAAAGAAAAGTTGGAGGTATTGTACTATAATATTTCGAGCCCCAAAACGTGCAATTATCAAAACTATGTTTTTCTATAAATAGAAGCTCATTCTTCCTTCATTTTTCACCAATTCACTAAAGCTTTAGAGCATTATTATAGAGAGAAATTATAGAGAGAAGCTATAGAGAGAAAATCTATAGAAGGAGAGAAGTCTGCTCTCTCACTACTCCTATATCCAGTTTCTTTCAAAGGTAGGGAATATTATTTCTTTCTTTCATCTTCATAAAGAGAACTTCTGTTGTTCCATTCTTTGTTATTATGTTGGAATAACCTGTTTATGCGAAGCACCGCATACTTGGTGAAATTCTTCTATTATTCCATTCCTTATTATTCTGCTGGAACATCCTGTCTGTGCGTTCTACGCCGGACCTGGTTCTATTATTTATTATTCTGTTGGAACATCCTGTCTGTGCGTTCTACGCCGGACCTGGTTCCGTCTTTACTATTCTGTTGGAATATTTTGTCTGTGCGTTCTACGCCGGACCTGGTTCCGTCTTTACTATTCTGTTGGAATATCCTGTCTGTGCGGTTTACGCCGGACCTGGTTCTGTTATTTATTATTCTGTTGGAATAACCTGACTATGCAGTATCTCGCATTCATGGTGATTCCTTTTGTTATTTCATTCCTTATTATACTCAGTTGGTTAAAGTTTTGACTTCTATACTCCATGAAATTAGTGGAATATCCTTTATATTTGCGCTTCATCCAGTATCTTTTCATGAAAATATTCTTCTGAGCATTCTTGAATTTTACTCCACAAAGCAGTATCATGTTGACAATTTGGACGTTATCAGTTCCTGGATAAATTAATTCTTGAATTTGTTTTATTGAATTCGTATATCATTGTCATTATCCTCATGTTTATATTTTGTTGAAAGTCATCTGTGGCCTATAGTGCATAGATGGACTTGGTATGATTATGACCAGGGATTATTCGGTGTAATCATGACCGTAATGTTACAAATAATGTGGTAAAAATTCTCATTTGCCGTAGTGCATTGATGGACAGTTTTTGGTATGATTATGGCTATGGATTCTCTTTGGCCGTAGTGCAAAGATGAATTATTTTATGGCATGATCAGGACCATTGATGAAAACATGATTATCTTTAGCCGTAGTGCATGGATAATTCGTGGTCGTGATACTAAAGAATATCCTTGGCCGTGGTGCAGGGGTGATTCGATGATGTGGATTATTTATTAAGCTGAGTCCCAGCGATAAAAGTCATGAAAAACCTTTTAAATCATAAAAGATTGTAGATTTTATTTTCTACTTGACTCTTTTAATGGATTACTTGTTCCGCTGCAGTTAACCTTGATGCCTATTATATTTTATCAGTTTAACATTGTTGGAGACTAATGATAATTTATTCTGCATTATCTTAGTCATAATATTTCTTACTGGGCTAAGTTGAGCTCACCCTTTTGTTTTCATTGTTCTCTTCAGGAAATGAGAATATAGCTGGGACGAGTCGGGGAACGGAGTGATGGTCCAGAGAATAGCATTAGTAGTCCTCACTATTCTGTGAAATAGTGAGATAATAATTATAATGAGGACTCCTTTTGAGTTTGTATAATCTCTAGTAGACAATATTTGTATTCAAACTCACAGTTTATGTTTTGTCATGTTGTACACGTCAGTTGTATTATTAAGTTTTATTTGGATTTATGTACCATGTAAGTGGCGACCCAAGATGGGTGACGTATACCTAATTTTGGGGGCGTCACATATGCCAAGTTGAAGAAATGTGAGTTCTGGCTTGAGGAAGTAGCATTCCTTGGGCACGTGGTGTTAAAATATGGAGTATCTATTGACCCGGCGAAGATTGAAGCCATACAAAATTGGGAGCAGCCGAAGTCGGTGATCGAAGTACGTAGCTTTTTAGTCTGTTATTATCGGAGATTCATGGAAGGATTTTCTCGAATCGCTACTCCGTTAACTCAACTGACTCGGAAAGATGCAAAATTCGTATGGAGCGAGTAATACGAGAAGAGTTTCCAAGAGCTCAATAGGAGACTCATTTTGGCACCTGTTTTGACAATACCATCTGGTTCGGATGGATTTGTTATCTACAGCAATGCTTCAGGTAAAAGGTTAGGGTGTGTTCTCATGCAACGTGGAAAAGTCATAGCCTATGCCTCACGATAACTCAAAGAATATGAGAGGAATTATCCTACTCATGATCTGGAGTTGGCAGCAGTCGTTTTTGCATTGAATATCTGGAGACACTACCTGTATGTAGGGGTGCTCATCGGTAAAAAACCGAACCGGTACCGAAAAAACCGAGCCGGTACCGAACTGAAAAACCCAGAAAATCAAGAACCGGTATCGAATAACCGGTTTCGGTACCGGTTCGGTTATACCGCAATAATTAAATAATTTTTTTTAACTTAAAATTATATTATCAATAGACTAAAAGTAATTTTAAATTAATTTTTTTTGGGTGTTTATTGACTTTTCAAAAGCAGAATAGAGATATTTGGGCACCAAAAGCATTTTTAACTAAAGAATCAAATTTATGCTTTTAGCTGAAGCACTTTGGCACAAATTTAGTTTGGCATTTTTTTTTTGCTTGTTTCTCATCATCATCGCCCCAAGTTAATTAATTGCTTTCATTTCATATACTATATTAGTTTATTTCAGAAAATTAATTATTCATTTCATTTATTCAAACTTTAATTTATATATATTCTCTATATATAACTTTCATTTCATTTCATTTATATTTACAATAATTATAAAATTAAGTTGTTGATTTATATACAGAATACGGATGGTTGTGGCAACCACAACTAATATGATTGTGATAAAATATTAGTAGATTATGCATAATTTGCTACTTGTCTTATTTTATTTTGTTAGTGACAATTTTGTCATTCCATCATTTCACCAATCAAAAGTAATCAAGTCGATTTGAGTTGATTATGAGAATTAACCACAATTATTATACTTTAAATATATATATATATATATATATATATATATATATATATATATATATATATATATATATATATATGAATGATCCATCCATGTAAATTAGGAGTAATAATTAGTCACAGTTTTGTACACCTACAAACTTAATTATGTTACCCAAGAAAGAAAGAAAAAATGAAAAAAAGGAGTTGCACATTCCATTAGATAGATGTAGTATGATTTAAGAATAAGCTTTGATATCCAGAATTATATACTATTATTATACTTGAGGTGAATTATGATCTTTTTTTTATGGCTGTTAATTAAGGTATTATTATTATATTAGATATCCGAGAACACAAACCCAATTATCACTGCCCAATTGAAAGCAACAAACCACCATCAGGCTTCAGTTGTGCCATACATTGATACAAATCAAATAGTTCCAAATTAAAGCAGCTCTCTCGAGTTTATGTGAATTTGTGTCATTTTTTGTTCGGTTTTTTTTCGGTTTTTCGGTATTTATCGAATTTAAAATTTCTATTACCGGTACCGAAAAATATAAAAAAACCGAAAAATCGGTATCAAAAAAACCGAAATCGAAAAAAACCGGTACCGCCGGTACCGGTTTCAACCGGTTCGGTAAAAAACCGAAAAAACCGAATTTTTTGAGCACCCCTACCTGTATGGGGAGAAAGTGGAGATTTATACGGATCATAAGAGCCTTAAATATTTTTTCACCCAAAAGGAACTCAACATGCGGCAACGACGTTGGCTTGAGCTGTAGAAAGATTACGATCATACCATCCAATACCATCCTGGAAAAGCGAACGTTGTGACAACCCCAAAATAGGTCCATTCCAACCAACCTATTCTGAGTCGCCAAATACATGGTACAGAAAATAACTACAACTTTATTACAACAATTATCGTGCAAAATACAACAACACATATGCTGTGAGTTTGGATACAAATATATACCAACTGTGACTCTCATCCCAACCTTGGATAGCACCTCACAGTAACACCTTACATAAAGGTATAGTCAAAAAACGTTTTAGAAATTAGAATCTTTGGGAAGTACTCAAGGAAACCTTCGTACACGGGAGGCCATGCTTCTAGGTTATGATAGATATCATATGGCCACAGAATTATCCTTGGTTGACCCAATAGACCCCAAAGAAAAACGAGAAGATTACTATCATATTATTCCCAATGGTGAGTCTACTCTTGACATATCATTATCTCCACTGTCTTTAATTGAGAATTATACTTCAAACAAACACCAAGATTATATAGGTAGTGCTCGTAAATATTCTCAGCAAGTGGATGAGCACATCCCTATCTTATGATGATACGAGGTTGTATTGCATTAGACATCTTGTATGGTAGTGGCAAAACACCCTTCTAACGTTGGGTTCGCCTCACCCTAGATGATTCACCAAATATAACTACTAAATGATGACCACCGTTCTATTTCTCTGTTACCCCCGCTCGACCCAGCTACACTCTTATTACCTGAAAAGAATTGTGAAACAGAAGGGTGAGCACAACTAGCCCAGTAAAGAATATCATGACTAAAGATAAATAAATTCTCAATAGCCTTTAACAGAATTAAATCAGAGATTTAAAACATATGGTAGATGATAAAAATTTTCAACCATAGTTGCAGCGAAACGTGCAATCCATTAGAAGAGTCAAATATACCATAAAGTCTATTATCTTCTCCATGTTAAAAATCCACCAATAATGTTTTATTCCTGTAACATCAATCAACAGTTCTGGTCCACAATCATATGAATAACTCATAATCATAATTGTGATTCTAAATTCCTCTTCGCACCCAGGACGAAGATAATTTTCATCACATGTCTTTACCTGAAACATCAAATATTATGGTTATACCAAATCACAGTTCCTGTTCATAATAATACTAATAACTTCATCTTTGCACTACGGCCAAAGATATTCGTCACCAGTTCATCTTTGCACTACTGGCCAAAGATATTCAACAACAGGGTATCTTTGCACTACGGGCCAAAGATATTCATCAACAATTCATCTTTGCACTACAGGCCAAAGATATTTCTCAATAGTTCATATTTGCACTACAGGCCAAATATATTCATCAACAGTTTATATTTGCACTACATGCCAAATATATTATTATCTCAAAGAAATATGTAATCATTTCAGAATTTATATAATCAATAATTATAACCATGTTGATCAATTCACCTTTGCACTTAAGCTAAAGATATTCAATTATAAATTCAATGGTCATGATCATACCAGTCAACAATTTATCTTTGCACTACTGGCCAAAGAAAACTCATATTCACGATCATACCAATAATCTACCCATCTTTACACTCAAGTCAAAGAGAAATTTCTTCACCAGAATTATAAAAATGTTATATATGATAATAAAATCAATATAATCAAAACATCTAGATTTAATCTCAAGAGTAATATTCATAAATCAACTATAATTTGGTTAGAAAAAGAAACTAATTTTGTCATGAATAATAACTCGTGAATAGTAACCCATGAATAGTAACTTCGTGAATAGTAACTCGTGAATAGTAACTCATGAATAGTAAACCCGACACCAAAAAGATAAAAATTTCACAATAAAATGCATACCAATATTTCGGTATAATGATATTAAAAAAATAACATTTTTTATACTTATAAATAATTTATTTTAATTGTTTACATTTTACTAAATAATACATTTAATCATCCTAAAATGCCAAACTCATAAGATTTCATCACCAATAACCAAAACCCTCATAAAAAAATCTGCATATATCTCATATAGGATTCTCAAGCCATAAAATCCTATTTTCTAATTTTCTTACTTCACATAACATATTTAATTCATTTACTCATAACTAGTCTATTTTCATGAAAAATACCCAATCAATTCCAAAAATATTTCTTTTCTGAGATTTAACAGAATATAGTCTCATATTGAACATATATTTTTCTCAGAATTTTTAAAACTCATTTACTATTTTTCATATGGCCAAAATCGCCGAATATTTAAACATTTATCATAAATTGTACTTTTATCCAAAAATTTCGAAATTCACAGAGTACACTAATATTATATAGATGTACTCCCAAAAAAAATTTCATCAATTTTGGAGTTAACCACAAGTAGTTATAAGCGGTTACTTTTAAAATAGTATTTTCTCATAAAATTCATAACTCTTAATCTTTACATCCAAAAATCACTATTTTTGGACACAATCAATAAAACTCATCAAGATATCATTTCAATTTTTTTTAGAATTTTCTGAAGGTCAAAAGAAGTACGAACTAAAAAATATAATAACCCTTAAAATCACTTACCTCAAAAGAGCAGTACTTCTAATCGGTATAAGACTGAAAGAAACTTGCACTGAATAACAACTCTCAAAGTATCTAAATACTCACTAGAATATACTTGACAATATAGAGAGAAAGAAAACTTGTTTCTAGTGTGATTTTCAATTCTAACTTAAGCACCTATTTATAGAAAAATACTAGAACGCCAAAGGAGACTAAAATAATAAAAATTATTATTTATTTCATCCTTCCACATACCAACCAAGTCCAGCCATCAAGCATGCCAACTTGGAAGAAAAACAAGCAGCCCACATGTTTTAAATAAGAGTGGGAACCACCCATAATTTAATAAAAATCATTTTATTTTTTGAAACTTTAATAATTCATAGAAAATAGCCCGTTTATCAGAAAAATACGAATTTTATGTCCATTCTGCCTGAAATCGAATTCTCTACAACTTTGTAGCTTTGAGTTTTTTCTAAATTCCAGACCAAAAATATCCGAAATCCACAAACGGATGATTTTTAACACCTTTAAAATTCATAACAAATTATATGTTCATTTTTAACGGTTCAAAATTTGTTGATATATACTCAACTTATATATGTATAACATATCCAAAAATTACAACGATCTAATGGTTAGATTAAAATTATAACTCACGCAATAGAGCTTTAAGAACACCGATTTGATCTTTTAATACCTTCAATCCGATAAAATACTGATAAAATACCTTAACATTAATTCCTTCATTTATAACCACATAAATAAATTCATCATTTATATCTACATCAAATAAATATTTTCTTATCATATAAATCAATAATTAATTATTCACAAATAATATTACAGAATCACAATAATGACAACCAGGCCGTTCCCAAGAAAGAGGGGGCTTTTCGATAAGAATTTCTCCTTATTGGCGCGCAATTAGATGACCAAACCTCTCCTTAGACAGAACTTTCTAGACATTGTCAATAATGATATCTAATAATATTATTCAAATAATATGAATTATTGATCTGATAATAGAGATGATGTGCAGCAACAATTATTGAAACAACAATAATATAAAATATCAACGCATCAATTATTGAATCAATAAAATAAAATTTTAAACAGTAATTGCTGTGACAATTATTCAGTAGTGCATTCTTACGTAAGAATCAATAATTTCAAAAATATTGTGCAATACCGTGTGCTACTGTGCAATAACGCGTATTACTGTATTTTAACCACCGGGTATTCCAACAGTGTTAGCGGTAAAAATTACGCCGTTAATTATAAAAACTCAATTTTTGTCGTTATCTTCATCCGACCGTTTTCAGTTATGGGGCCCACAAATAGTTGCGCCGTCGTACGAATATTTTTGGACAGAAAGAATATTCCACGACCAACGAATATTTCCCGACAACAATGATTATTTTATAACCACTTGTTTATTTTGAAAAAATTTTACATTTCACCCATAACTTTAACTTTTTATCAATTTAACCATTTACTGAATGGTAATTATAAGAAAAATTGAATACTTTTATTTCATAAAATTCGGGGTCTTACAAACGTAGTAGCTGACGCATTGAGTAGAGGATCATATACGGGTACGAGTGCAATATTGTCAACGTTACTGCCCATTTTATATGACTTGCAAAGGATGAAGATAGAGTTACAAACTCCAGGGACCCACGTGATGATATCAAATATACGAGTAGAACCGACTTTAATTGATAAATTTAAAGCTACTCAAACTACGGACCTGGAGCTGATGCATATGAAGAAGAAAGTACAAGAAGGTGCTATTCCAGAAGTAAGAATCGATGAAGAAGGAATACTTCGAGTCAACTCCAGACTTTGTGTTCCTAACGATTCTGACTTGAAGCATAGAATCATGATGGAGGCATACAACACACCATTTGCAATCCATCTTGGGAATACCAAAATGTATCATGATCTTTGATATACATTTTGGTGGAGCAATATGAAGAAAGAGATCGCGAAGTTTATCTCGAGGTGTTTAACTTGTCAATGTGTAAAGGCAGAGCATCAAGTGCCAAAGGGTTCATTGCAACCACTTGAGATTTCGAAATAGAAGTGAGAACACATTACTATAGATTTCGTTACGGGTCTTCCCAAGGTTTCTCAAGGTATAGATGTGATTTGGGTTATTGTTGATAGATTAACCAAGTCTGCTCATTTCTTACCTATACGGGAGACTTATTCCCTTGAACTTCTTCTAGATTGTATGTATGTGAATAAGATTGTGAGATTGCATGGCATGCCAGTATCCATAGTTTCAGATCGTGACCCAAGATTCACTTTCCGATTTAGGGTTAGCTTGCAGAAAGCTATGGGCACGGATTTACGATTCATTTCGGCATACTCCTCAAACGGACGGGCAATTAGAAAGCACTATTCAAACTCTTGAAGATCTATTAAGACCCTGTGTCCTAGATTTCAAAGAGAGTTGGGATAAGTACTTGCCATTGGTGAAATTCTCCTACAACAATAGTTATCAAGCAAGTATAGGCATGGCTCCATTCGAGGCGTTATATAGAAGAAAATGTCGTTCTCCAGTATGCTGGGACGAGGTGGGTGAAGCAACGTTGTTAGGACCATAATTGGTACGTATAACTACAGAAAAGATCCAAATGATTCGACAACGTATACAAACGGCACATGATCGACAAAAGAGTTATGCGGATCTTCATCGAAAGGATGTGTAATTTAATGTTGGAGATCATGTATTGTTACGTATTTCTCCACGGAAGGGAGTTACAAGATTTGGAAAGAGAGGAAAGCTCAATCTAAGTTTTGTTGGTCCATTTGAGATTCTTGACCGAATAGAAAATGTGGCCTATAGATTCGCATTACCTCCAAACATGTCTCATGTTCATAATATTTTTCACATATCTATGCTTCGTAAATATGTGAAAGACCTGAACCACATAATTGAATTAGAACCAGACGAGATAGCCTAAGATTTAACGTACGAGAAGGTACCTGTTAAGATCTTGGATAAGAACGAGCATGTCCTACGCACCAAGGTTATACTACAAGTTAAGGTTTTGTGGATGAACCATGCTATTGAAGAAATGACCTGGGAGTTGGAATCAGAAATAAAAGCGAGGTATTCTCACCTTTTCGAAACACCAGGTACGTACGTCAATTTCGAGGACAAAATTTCATAAGGAAGGGAGGTTGTAAGACCCCAACTTTTTTATAAATAAAATCTAATTTTCTCTAATTATTATTTTGAATAATAAGGTGTTAATTTGATATAATGCTTTGGTTATAGGTGAAATGTAAGACCCCAACTTTTATAAATAAAGATGAAATTTCTATAAATATCATTTTTGAATATTATGGAGTTAATTTGATATAATGTTATAGTTGTGGGTAATATTTATAAATTTTGCAAAGTACGCAAGTTGTTATATAATATTCGATTGGTCGGGAAATATTCATTTTAACAGGAAATATTCGTACAACGGCACAATCATTGGTGGACCCCACAACAGAATTATTATCGGATTGAGAAAACGACAAAAATATTTTATTAAAAATAACGGCGAAAGTTTTACCATTGATACTATTGAACTACTCGGTAGTAAAAGTACAGTAATACGTGTGGTTGCATAGTAGCACACGGTATTGATTATTAATGCTTATGTGAGAAGTCACTCAGTTTGATTCAATTATTGTCAGTTAATAATATGAATTATTTAGCGATAATGAAGTTTTGTTTTATTCGTATTATTAACGTAATAAAACAGAAACATCTTTCTATATAAAACAGAATACATCTTTTTTTAAAACGGTAAGGGGTGTTATTCTTTCTTATTCATGAAGAGAACTGTTGTTATTCCATTTCATATTATTCTGTTGGAATAACCTGTATACGCGGTCTACCCTATACTTGGTGACATTCTTCTATTATTCTATTGGAACATCCTGTCTGTGTGTTTTACACTGGACCTGGTTCCGTCTTTATTATTATTCTGTTGGAACATCCTGTCTGTGGGTTTTACACCGGACCTGGTTCCGTCTTTATTATTATTCTGTTGGAACATGTTGTCTGTGTGTTTTACACCGGACCTGGTTCCGTCTTTATTATTATTCTGTTGGAATATCCTGTCTGTGCGTTTTACGCCAGACCTGGTTCCGTCTTTATTATTATTCTGTTTGAATATCCTGTCTGTGCGTGTTACGCCGGACCTGGTTCTATTATTTATTATTCTATTTGAATAATCTGTATGTGCGGTCTATCGCATGCATGGTGATTTCTTTTGTTATTCCATTCTTTATTATACTCAGTTGGTTAAGTTTTGACTTCTATACTCCATGAAATTTGTGGAATATCCTTGATAATTGCGTTTCATCCAGTATCTTTTCATGAAAATATTCTTCTAAGCATTCTTGAATTTTACTCCACAAAGGAGTATCATGTTGATAATTTGGACGTTGTTAATTCTTGGATAAATTAATTCTTGAACTTGTTTTATTGAATTCTTATATCAGTGTCATCAACCTCATGTTTATAAAATGTTCAAAGTCATCTGTGGCCTGTAGTGCATAGATGGACTTGGTATGATTATGACCAGGGATTATTCAGTATAATCATGACCGTAATGTTACAAATGATGTGGTCCGTAGTGCATTGATGGACAGTTGTTGGCATATTCATGACCATTAATGAATACACGAATATCCTTGGCCGTAGTGCAGGGGTGATTCGATGATGTGGATTATTTTATTTAGCTGAGTCCCAGCGATAACAGTGTTGAAAAACCTTTTAAATCATAGAAGATAGTAGATTTTATTTTCTACTTGACTCTTTTAATGGATTACTTGTTCCGCTGCAGTTAAACTTGATGTTCGTTATATTTTATCAGTTTAACACTGTTGAAGGCTAATGATAATTTATTCTGCATTATCTTAGTCATAATATTTCTTACTGGGCTAGTTGAGCTCACCCTTTCTTTCACTGTTCTCTTCAGGAAATGAGAATATAGCTGGGACGAGTCGGGGAACGGAGTGATGGACCAGATGATAGTATTAGTAGTCCTCACTATTCTGTTAAATAGTTTGACAATAATTGTAATGAGGACTCCTTTTGAGTTTGTATAGTCTTTAGTAGACAATAATTGTATTCAAACTCACATTTATGTTTTGTCGTATTGTACACGACAGTTGTATTTGTATTCTGTACCATGTATCTACGAACCAAGATGGGTGATGTATACCTAATTTTGGGGGCGTCACAGTTGGTATCAGAGCTTAGGGATATGATCCCTGGCTAAGATGTGAGAATAGAACTAGGAGGGGAGAGACGGGGAATTCCTTCGCTAGTATGACCTACCTAAGTTTATTTGCATGGTATTTAATTGGTCGGTCAGAATATAAGGATAATATATGACATATCAATTAACTTTTTGTGGCAGTATCTGAAAATGGCATCCGAGAATGTTGAGAATAGCAATGGAGCACAGGCGACTGTTGATTCACCACATATCAATAATCGGGATAATGTGCATCAGGAAGGCGATAATCCTCATGCAAACAACAATACTGACCAAATGATGAATGATAGAATGTTTAGAAGCTTTATGCAGTTCATGCAACAGCAGGCGAGAGCGGCTCCAGTTCAAAATGTAGGCGGAAACACTGAAAACTCTAGGACGGTCACCGCTAAACAGTTCAAGGAGCTGGGACCACCGGAGTTTAAGGGAGAGCCAAAACCACTTATAGCAGAAATATGAATAAAGCAGATCACCAAGATATTTGATGTCTTGGGATGCTTCGAGGAGCAAAAGGTTCCCTTTGCCGCCTTTATGTTGCGAGGAGAGGCAGATTACTGGTGAGAATCGATTAAGCGTACTCAACCTGCCGCACTGAAGATGTCTTGGGAGAAGTTCCAAGAGCTGTTCAATGACAAATACTTTCCCGAAAGTGTTCGACACATGAAGGAGGTGGAGTTCATCAAATTGGAGCAGAATAATATGACCGTGTCGCAGTATGAGGCTAAATTTGCTGAGTTGTCCCGGTTTGCGTCCCACTTGGTGGATAATCAAGAGCTAATGATGCGAATGTTTTTGCGAGGTTTGAAACCTGAGATACGTCAACATCTTATTTCTCATAAACTGTGTTTGTATTCAGATGTTGTGAATAGGGCTCAGTTAGTGGAGCGCGATAACGAGTCAACGCAACCAAAAGAGAGCAGTCGGCAAAATGATAATACCAGTGAGAGCAGTCATCGAAGCGGTGACAACATGCGTGGTGGGAATCAACAGGTCAGAAATGGTAACCACTTCGGTGGTAATCAGGGCCAAAACAATAAGAATGGTCATTTCAAGAAGAGGAGATTCAACAATGATGGAAAGACGTCAGCACCAGCATCCGTTGTTAAGGAAGGAGAACAACCACCTATCATATATTTCAAATGCGGAGGGGAGGGGCACATCAGTCCAAACTGCGTGATGCCGTCTAAAGCATGTTATAATTGTGGAAGAGAATGTCATTTAGCTCGATTTTGTTGTTTACCAAAAACAAGTTCAGCCAGGATGGAGGCACCAAAGGCCGTTCCAGAAAAGTCAAAACCGGTAGTGCAAGGGAGAGCGTTTGTTGTGACCTCCCAGAAAGCAAAGAACCCGAATGAGGTCATCACGGGTAAGCTTGTCATAAACTCTAACGAAGTCTATACTTTATTTGATACCGGTTCTACCCATTCTTTTATTTCTCCTACTTGCGCTCATCGATTAAATTTGACTCCGAAGAAATTAAACTTTGACTTATCTGTTGAAACTCCATTGGGAGAAACTTTCATTACATCCACAGTTTATAAGTCTTGTTTGGTTCAAGTTGGTACCCACACATTACCTATCGATCTGATTTCATTAAAAATACTTGCATTTGACGTGATTCTAGGGATTGATTGGTTAACTACTCATCATGCAAAAATTGATTGTTTTCGTAAGGTTGTTAGCTTTCATATTCCTAATCGAACTATTATGCGAATTCAAGCAACCAAACCATTAAAATCAATCGCTGTCATCTCAAGCCATAAAGCTATTCGTTTATTGAAAAACGGATGTCAAGCTTTCTTAGCTCATGTCACGGATCTAAACAAAAATACGTCAGTTTTGAATGATATTTCTATTGTTAATAAATTCCCTGACGTATTCCCTGAAGAACTTCTTGGCCTACCCGCAGAGCGTGAAATTGAATTTTGTATCGACCTTGAACCGGGTACAAAACCCATTTCCAAAGCCCCATATCGAATGGCTCCTATTGAACTTCAGGAGTTAAAGATCCAACTGCTGGAATTGTTAGACATTGGCTTTATTCGTCCTAGTACTTCTCCTTGGGGTGCTCTTGTTCTATTCGTGAAGAAGAAAGATGGAAGTATGCGACTTTGTATTGATTATCGGGAGTTGAATCATGTCACCATCAAAAAATAGGTTCCCATTGCCACGTATTGATGACATGTTTGACCAGTTGCAAGGAGCACAATTCTTTTCAAAGATCGATCTTCGTTCTGGATATCATCAGCTGAAGGTTAGAACTGAGGATATTCCAAAGACGGCTTTTAGAACTCGGTACGGGCATTATGAATTCCTAGTCATGTCCTTTGGATTGACTAATGCTCCTGCTGCCTTCATGGATATGATGAATCGGGTATTCAAGGAATATTTAGATCACTTTGTGGTCGTCTTTATTGATGACATCCTTATTTATTCCAAAAGCTGTGAAGATCATGAGCAACACTTGAGGCTGGTACTCCAAAAGCTTCGTGAATACAAGCTTTATGCCAAGTTGAAGAAGTGCGAGTTCTGGCTGGAGGAGGTAGCATTCCTTGGGCACGTAGTATCAATTCGTGGAATATCTGTTGACCCGGCAAAGATTGAAGCTATTCAAAGCTAGGAGCAACCTAAATCAGTGACCGAAGTACGTAGCTTTCTTGGGTTAGCTGGTTATTATTGGAGATTCGTGGAAGGATTTTCTCGAATCGCTACTCCATTAACTCAGCTGACTCGGAAAGATACAAAGTTCGGTTGGAGCCAAGAATGTGAGAAGAGTTTTCAAGAACTCAAGAGGAGACTCATTTCAGCACCTGTTCTAATAATACCATCTGGCTCGGAGGGATTTGTCATCTACAGTGATGCTTCGAGTAAAGGGTTGGGATGCGTTCTCATGCAACATGGAAAAGTCATAGCCTATGCATCAAGACAACTCAAGGAATATGAGAGGAATTATCCTACTCATGATCTAGAGTTGGCAGCTGTTGTCTTTGCACTTAAAATTTGGAGGCATTACTTGTATGGGGAGAAGGTGGATATCTTTACGGATCATAAATGCCTCAAATATTTTTTCACTCAAAAGGAACTCAACATGCGACAACGACGTTGGCTTGAACTGTTGAAAGATTATGATCATACCATTCAATACCATCCTGGAAATGCGAACGTGGTAGCTGACGCATTGAGTAGAAGATCATATGCAAGTACGAGTGCGATATTGTCAACACAAAGGCCCATTTTGTGTGACTTGCAAAGGATGAAGATAGAGTTAAAGACTCCAGGGACCCATGTGATGATGGCGAATATATGAGTAGAACCTACTTTAATCGATAAAGTTAAAGCTGCTCAAGCTACAGACCTGGAGCTGATGCGTATGAGGAAGAAAGTGCAAGAAGGTGCTATGCCGGAAGCAAGAATCGATGAAGAAGGAATACTTCGAGTCAACTCCAGACTTTGTGTTCCTAACGACCCTAATTTAAAGTATGAAATCATGATGGAGGCGCACAACACACCATTTGCAATACATCCTGGGAGTACTAAAATGTATCATGATCTTCGTCATACATTTTGGTGGAGCAATATGAAGCGAGAGATAACACTGTTTGTAACGACCCCAAAATATGTCCATTCCATCCAACCTATTATGAGTCGCCTAATACATGGTACAGAAAATAACTACAATTTTATTACAACAATTGTCGTGAAAAATACAACGACATATATGCTGTGAGTTTGAATACAAATATATACCAAATGTGACTCATGTCCCAACCGTGGACAACACCTCACAATGACACCTTACATAAAGGTATAGTCAAAAACTGTTTTAGAAATTAGAATCTTTGGGAAGTGTTCAAGGAAACCTTCGTACATGGGAGGCCATGCGTCTAGGTTATGATAGATATCATATGGCCACAGAATTATCCTTGGTTGACCCAATAGACCCCAAAGAAAAACGAGAAGATTACTATCATATTCTTCCCAATGGTGAGTCTTCTCTTGACTTATCATTATCTCCACTGTTTTTAATCGTGAATTATACTTCAAACAAACACCAAGATTATATAGGTAGTGCTCGTAGATATACTCAGCAAGTGGATGAGCACAATCTTGTCTTATGATGACACGAGGTTGTATGTCATTAGACATCTTGTATGATAGTGGCAAAACACCCTTCCAACGTTGGTTCGCTTTACCCTAGATGATTCACCAAATATAACTACTAAATGATGACCACCGTTCTATTTCCCCGTTACCCTCGCTCGACCCAGCTACACTCTTATTACCTGAAAAGGAATTGTGAAGCAAAAGGGTGAGCACAACTAGCCCAGTAAAGAATATCATGACTAAAGATAAATAAGTTATCAATAGCCTTCAACAGAATTAAATCAGAGATTTAGAACATATGGTAGATGATAAAAATTTTCAACCATAGTTGCAACGGAACGTGCAATCCATTAGAAGAGTCAAATAGACTATAAAACCTATTATCTTCTCCATGTTAAAAGTCCACCAACAATGTTTTATCCCTGTAACATCAATTAACAATTCCTGTCCACAATCACATGTATAACTCATAATCGTAATTGTTGTTCTAAATTCCTTTCCTCATCCAGGACAAAGATAATTTTCATCACCTATCTTTACCTGAAACATCAAAGATAATGGTTGCACCAAATCACATTTCCTGTTCATAATCATACTAATAACTTCATCTTTGCACTACGGGCCAAAGATATTCATCAACAATTCATCTTTACACTACTGACCAAAGATATTCAACCACATGTCATCTTTGCACTATGGGCAAAAGATATTCATCACCAGTTCATCTTTGCACTACAGGCCAAAGATATTCATCAACAGTTCATATTTGCACTACATGCCAAATATATTCATATCTCAAAGAAATATATAATCATTTCAGAATTTATATAAACAATAATTATAACCATGTTGATCATTTCACCTTTGCACTTAAGCTAAAGATATTCACTTATAAATTCAATGGTCATGATCATACCAGTCACCAATTCAACTTTGCACAACTGGCCAAAGAGAACCCTAGTCATGATCATACCAATAATCTACACATCTTTACACTCAAGTGAAAGAGAATATCATCATTAGGGTTATAAAAATGTTATATATGATAATAAAAATAATATGATCAACATATAGTTTTAATTTCAAGAGTAATATTCATAAATTAACTATAATTTGGTCAGAAAAAGAAACCAATTTTGTCGTGAATAGTAACTCGTGAATAGTAACTCATGAATAGTAACTCATGAATAGTAGCTCAATCCTTGATTCATCGGTCCATTTTTAATCCTCGATCGAGTAGGAACTGTGGCTTATAGACTCGCTTTACCGTCAAGTATGTCTCGTGTTCATAACGTTTTTCACATATCCATGTTACGTAAATATGTGGAAGACCCGAACCACATTATTGAGTTAGAACCGGACGAAATAGCGGAGGATTTGACTTATGAAGAAGTTTCTGTTCAAATCTTGGATAAGAAGGAATATATTCTACGCTCCAAGGTTATACCTCAAGTCAAAGTTTTGTGGAGAAATCACGATGTTGAGGAAATGACTTGGGAGTTAGAATCTGAAATGAAGTCAAGGTATCCCTACCTCTTCGACATATCAGGTACGTACCCTAATTTCGAAGGCGAAATTTCATAAAAAGGGGAGGTTGTAAGACCCCAACTTTTATAAATAAAAATAAATTTTCTATAAATATCATTTTTAAATATTATGGAGTTAATTTGATATAATGTTATAGTTGTGGGTAATATTTATAAATTTTGTAAAGCACGCAAGTTGTTATATAATATTCGATTGGTCGGGGAATATTCGTTTTAACAGGGAATATTCGTACAACGGCACAATCATTGGTGGACCCCACAACGGAATTATTGTCGGATTGAGAAAACGACAAAAATATTTTATTAAAAATAACGGCGAAAGTTTTACCATTGATACTGTTGAACTACTCGGTAGTAAAAGTACAGTAATACGTGTGGTTGCATAGTAGCACACGGTATTGATTATTAATGCTTATGTGAGAAGTCACTCAGTTTGATTCAATTATTGTCAGTTAATAATATGAATTATTTAGTGATAATGAAGTTTTGTTTTATTCGTATTATTAACGTAATAAAACAGAAACATCTTTCTATATAAAACAGAATACTTTATTAAAGTTATTCTATAAATAGAATATATTATATTTTATTTAAAAGATTTTTCTTTAAATATGAACCGTCAGATTAAAGTAATCAATCTGGACCGTTCATGGATTAGTTACTATGCATTCTATTTTTCTATTAATAGCAGCTCATTCCTTTGTTATTTCTTACGAATTCACTGAACTCTAGAGAGAGAAACTATAGAGAGAGAGAGAAGAAAAGTATTCTGCTACTTAACTACTTCCTTATTTCAGTTCTTCTTTAAAACGGTAAGGGGTGTTATTCTTTCTTATTCATGAAGAGAACTGTTGTTATTCCATTTCTTATTATTCTGTTGGAATAACCTGTATGCGCGGTCTACCCTATACTTGGTGACATTCTTCTATTATTCTGTTGGAACATCCTGTCTGTGTGTTTTACACCGGACCTGGTTCTGTCTTTATTATTATTCTGTTGGAACATCCTGTCTGTGTGTTTTATACCGGACCTGGTTCCGTCTTTATTATTATTCTGTTGGAACATCTTGTCTGTGTGTTTTACACCGGACCTGGTTCCGTCTTTATTATTATTCTGTTGGAATATCCTGTCTGTTCGTTTTACGCCAGACCTGGTTCCGTCTTTATTATTATTCTGATGGAATATCCTGTCTGTGCGTGTTACGCCGGACCTGGTTCCATTATTTATTATTCTGTTGGAATAACCTGTCTGTGCGGTCTATCGCATGCATGGTGATTTCTTTTGTTATTCCATTCTTTATTATACTCAGTTGGTTAAGTTTTGACTTCTATACTCCATGAAATTTGTGGAATATCCTTGATAATTGCGTTTCATCCAGTATTTTTTCATAAAAATATTCTTCTAAGCATTCTTAAATTTTACTCCACAAAGGAGTATCATGTTGATAATTTGGACGTTGTTAATTCTTGGATAAATTAATTCTTGAACTTGTTTTATTGAATTCTTATATCAGTGTCATCAACCTCATGTTTATAAAATGTTCAAAGTCATCTGTGGCCTGTAGTGCATAGATGGACTTGGTATGATTATGACCAGGGATTATTCGGTATAATCATGACCGTAATGTTACAAATGATGTGGTAAAAGTTCTCATTGGTCCGTAGTGCATTGATGAACAGTTGTTGGCATGATCATGACCATTAATGAATACACGAATATCCTTGGCCGTAGTGCAGGGGTGATTCGATGATGTGGATTATTTTATTTAGCTGAGTCCCAGCGATAACAGTGTTGAAAAACCTTTTAAATCATAGAAGATAGTAGATTTTATTTTCTACTTGACTCTTTTAATGGATTACTTGTTCTGCTGCAGTTAAACTTGATGTTCGTTATATTTTATCAGTTTAACACTGTTGAAGGCTAATGATAATTTATTCTGCATTATCTTAGTCATAATATTTCTTACTGGGCTAGTTGAGCTCACCCTTTCTTTCACTGTTCTCTTCAGAAAATGAGAATATAGCTGGGACGAGTCGGGGAACGGAGTGATGGACCAGATGATAGTATTAGTAGTTCTCACTATTCTGTTAAATAGTGTGACAATAATTGTAATGAGGACTCCTTTTGAGTTTGTATAGTCTTTAGTAGATAATAATTATATTCAAACTCACAGTTATGTTTTGTCGTATTGTACACGACAGTTGTATTAGTAAGTTGTATTTGTATTCTGTACCATGTATCTAACGAACCAAGATGGGTGATGTAAACCCAATTTTGGGGGCGTCACATGAAATGTGCAAATTTTATAAAATAAGCAAGTGGTTATAAAATATTCATTGTTGTCGAGAAATATTAGTTTGGTCATGGAATATTTTTGTTGTCGGGGAATATTCGTATGATGGCGCAACCATTTGTGGGACCCATAATGGAAAACGGTCGAATGAAGAAAACGATAAATTTGAATTTTTACAAATAACGGCGTAGTTGTTACCGTTAACACTGTTGGAATACCCGGTGGTTAAAGTACAGTAATACCCGTGGTTGCACAATAGCACACGGTATTGCACAGTATTGTTGGATTTTTGATTCTTTCATATGAAGGCACTACTTAATAATTGTTACAGTAATTACTGTTCAATATTTTATTTTATTGATTCAATAATTGCTACGTTGATATTTTATATTATTGTTGTTTCAATAATTGTCACTGCTCAGTATCTCCATTATCATATCAATAATTTATATTATTTGAATAATATTATTAGATAACATTATTGGCAATGTCTAAGGAAGTTATGTCTAAAGAGAGGTTTGGTCACCTAATTGTGCACCAGTAAAGAGAAATCCTTATTGGAAAGCCCTCACTTTCCTGTAACGACCTGATTGTCATAATTGTGATTCTATAATATTATTTGTGAATAATTAATTATTGATTTATATGATAAAAAAATATTTATTTTATATGGATATAAATGAAGGAATTAAATGATGAGATATTTTATCAGTATTTTGTCGAAATAAAGGTATTAAAAATCATCCGTATGTGAATTTTGGACATTTTTTATTAGAATTTGTAAAAACTTTCTTCTACAAAGTTGTGGAGAATTAAATTTTCTATGGAATAGACATGAGATTCGAATTTTTCTGATAAAATGACTATTTATTATAAATTATTGAAGTTGTTGATTATTGTTTAAATTTAAAATATTTTAGAAATTTCTAAAATGTGTGGGCCCCACTTTTGATTGGTGAGAAATGTGCTAAAATTTTATTTCAAAAGTGGTGGGCGTGAATAGTAGCAGATAAAGTCATCAGGTAGCAGGTTAGTCTGTTTTGACGTTCTAAGTATTTTCCTATAAATAGGGTGCTTAGTTAGAATTAAAAATCACACCAGAATCATAAGTTTTCTCTCTATATATTATCGAGCGTATTTTTGTGAGTATTTAGATACTTTGAGAGTTTCTATTTAGTACAAGTTTCTTTCAGCCTTATACATGATATTTCAGCCGAAAGTACTGTTCTTTTGAGGTAAGGGATGTTATTTTCTTCGTAAATGATATTTTTTATTTCAATATCATCATGCCGAAATATTTATATGAATTTTATTGTAGAATTTTTATCTTTTTGTGTCGAGGTTACTATTCACGTATACGGCACTATTCATGTATACGTCACTATTCACAGAAAAATAAAATTTTCTCTTCTTTGTCCAAGATGTCTTGTATGGTTACTATCTTAGATTGTATCCATGTTTTGATCTTCATTCTTGAATTTTACTCGACTATGATTTATTATGGAGTATTTTTGAACTTGGATAAATTGTAGTACGAATTCCTAATATTTGTCCTTTTGTCTCAATGGATTCATTTTCTTTAAGATATTTTTTGTGACACCCCCAAAATAGGTATACAACACCCATTCTGAGTAGCCAAATACATGGTACAAAAATAAATACAACTTCATTATAATAATTGTCGTGCAAAATACGACAACACAAATACTGTGAGTTTAAATACAAATATTGTCTTCTAGACAATATCCACACTCAAATAAGTCCTCATTACAATTATTCAAACACTATTTTACAGAAATAGTGAGGACTGCTAAAACATCTTTCTAGAACTATCACTCCATATCCCGACTAGATCCTGCTATGTTCTCATCTCCTGAGAAGAAAAATAGAACAAAAAAGAAAATGGTGAGCTCAACTAGCCCAGTAAAGAATATTATGACTAAGATAATATACAACAAATTATTATTAGTATTCAACAGGAAAAAATCTGATAGAATATAATCGACAACAAGTTTTAGATCAACAACTGCAGCGGAAACAACAAACCATTAGAAGAGTCAAGTAGAGAATGAATTCTATTATCTTCTAAGATTTAAAAGTCCATCATCAATATTTTATCCCTGTAACATCAATTAATAATCATCTTTAACCAAATATTCATATTTGCACTACAGACCAAAGATATTCATTTGTATCACCTGTCAGTCATGTTCATCTCAACACCTGTCCATCTTTGCACTACAGGCCAAAGATATTCATCAAGTAATCATACATCTTTGCACTACAGGCCAAAGATATTCAGCAATATCATCATTTAGGACTGAGGATGATGAAAAATATCTTAAAGAGAACGAATCCAGTGAGATAGAAGGACAAATAGTAGGGATTCGTATAATAGTTTATCCAAGATCGATAATACTTCATAATAATCAATTGTGAAGCAGAATTCAAAAATAAAGATCAAAACATGGATACAATCAAAGATAGTAACCATAATATACATCTTGGACAAAAAGGAAAAATTTTATTTTTCGGTGAATAGTGCCGTATACGTAAATAGTAATGTATACGTGAATAGTAACCCCGACACAAAAAGTTCCAAATTTGATAAAAACTCATGTTGATATTTCAGCATAATAATATTGAAGAAAATAATATCATTAAGAAGAAAATAATATCCTTTACCTCAAAATATCAGTACTTCTGATCGGAATATCGGTATAAGGCTGAAGAAAACTTGCTCAAATGAATAGAAACTCCCGTTATGGGGCCCACATAAGGCTGCGCCGTCGTACAAATATTTTCCGACAGCAAGAATATTCCACGACCAAACGAATATTTTATAACCACTTGCTTATTTTGTAAAATTTACACATTTCACCCATAACCAAAGTATTATATCAAATTAACCCCTTATTATTCACAATAATATTTAGAGAAAATTTAATTTTATTCATTAATAAGTTGGGGTCTTACAACCTCCCCTCCTTATGAAATTTCGTCCTCGAAATTGACGTACGTATCTGGTGTTTCAAAAAAGTGAGGATACCTCGCTTTCATTTCTGATTCCAACTCCCAGGTCATTTCTTCAATAGCATGGTTTCTCCATAAAACTTTAACTTGTGGTATAACCTTCGTGCATAGGACATGCTCTTTCCTATCCAATATCTTAACATGTACCTCCTCATACATTAAATCTTCGACTATCTCGTCTGGTTCTACCGCAATAATATGATTCGGGTCGTCCACATATTTACGTAACATCGATACGTGAAAAATGTTATGAACACGCGACATACTTAGCGTTAAGGCGAGTCTATAGGCTACAGTTTCTACTCGATCGAGGATTTCAATTAAATTGAAGGCTTGAGCTTTCTTCTCTTCATCAACTCTTACTTCTAGAATAACACATTCTTGCACCTTCTTCTTTATATTCATCAGCTCCAGGTCTGTAGCTTGAGCGGCTTTAACGTTATCGATTAAAGTCGATTTTACTCGTATATCATCATGTGGGTCCCTAGAGTCATTAACTCTATCTCTGTCATTTATAAATTATACAAAATAGGTCTTTGTGTTCAACAATATCGCACTCGTACTCGCGTACAATCTTCTACTCAACGCGTCAGCTACCACGTTCGCTTTTCCAGGATGGTATGGTCAGAACAGGTTTCGAATGAGTCACCTCTTGAGCTATTGGAAAATCTTCTCGCATTCCTCGCTCCATACGAATTTTGTATCTTTCTGAGTCAGCTAAGTTAACGGAGTAGCGATTCGAGAAAATCCTTTCACGAATCTCCGATAGTAACCCGTTAAGCCCAGAAAGCTACGTACTTTGGTCACCGACTTCGGTTGCTCTCGATTGTGATTCATATCCCAATCTTGGATAGCAAGTCACAATGACACCTATTATTTTACCACCACACAAATATAGAGTCCCTTACGAAGAGTCTGGCTTTGGTGCATTCCACAAAGGAAGTCACCAGATAGAGGCTCGGGTACCAACTTCTATAGTTGGGTTTTTAACTCCTGAAGTTCAATAGGAGCTATTCAATATGAGATTTTAGAAATGGGTTTTGTATCGGGTTGAAGATCAATACAAAAATTTAATATCACGCTCTTGGTTAGGCCATGAAATTCTTCAGGAAATACGTCAGGAAATTCACTAACAACAGAAATGTCATTCAAATCTGTCGTATTTTTGTTCAAGTTCATGACATGGGCTAAGAAAGCTTGACATCCGTTTTTCAATAAATGAATGGTTTTATGGCTTGGTATGACAGCTATTGATTTTAGTGGTTTGGTTGCTTGAATTCGCATAACAGGTTGGTTAGGAATATAAAAACTAACAACCTTATGAAAACAATCAATTTTGGCATGATGAGTAGTTAACCAATCAATTCATAAAATTACATCAAAAGCAAGTATCTTTAAAGAGATAAGGTCAACAGGTAATGTGATTGTGCCAACTTGGATTAAGCAAGATTTATAAACTGTAGATGCAATGAAAGTTTCTCTTAACGGAGTCTCCACAGATAGGTCAAAGTCTAATTTCTCCGGAGTCAAGTTTAAACGTTGAGCACAAGCAGGAGAGATAAAAGAATAGGTAGAACCGGGGTTTAGTAAGGTATAAACTTCGCAAGAATTTATAATTAACTAACCCGTTATACGTTCGTTCGGGTTTCTCGCGTTTTGGGCAGTCACGACAAACGCTCTTCCAGGAACCGCTGATTTTGACTTATCCGGGACAGCTTTTGGAGTCACCATCCCCGCTGAACTTGGTTTTGCTACAGAACACTCTCGAGCTATATAACCCTGCTTTCCACAGTTATAACATACCTTGGATTGTTATGGGCAGTTTGGGCTGATATGTCCCTCTTTCCCATATTTGTAACATACGACCGGTGGTCGTTCTCCTCCCCTAGAAACAGTTGATGTTTGTGCTGACGTCTTCACATTATCATTGTTGTACCTTCTCTTCTTGAAATCTCCTCCCGACTCGCTCCTTTTATTATCACGACCACGATTACCACCAGAGTGGTTACCGCTTTTGTCCGAATGTTTTCCTCCCTGCTGGTTTTCATTGCTTCGATGACTGCCGCCACCGGTATGACCCTGGTTGAGGTTCCTCGGTTACACATACTCATTATCTCACTCTAATAATTGAGCCCTGTTTACAACATCTGAATATAAAGAAAAATTATGAGAGATAAGATATTGTCGAATCTCGAGTTTTAAACCTCTCAGAAACATCTTTGTCATTCGTTCCTCATTTTCGACCAAATGAGGTGCAAACCTGGATAACTCTGCAAACTTCGCCTCGTACTGGGACACCGTCATGTTATTTTGCTCCAGTCTAATGAACTCCACCTCCTTCATATGACGAATACTTTCAGGAAAGTACTTGTTATTGAACAGTTTTTGAAATGTTTCCCAGGACATGTTGAGTGCGTCAGGCTGGGTACGCTTCATAGATTCTCACCAGTAGTCTGCCTCACCGCGGAACATAAAGGTGGCGAATGGAACCTTCTGTTCCTCCTTGCATCCTAAGACATCGAATATCTTGGTAATTTGCTTGACCCACGTTTCCGCCATGATCGGATCCGGCTTTCCCTTAAATTCTGGTGGTCCCAATTCTTTGAACTGCTTAGCTGTGACAAACCGCGCGTTATCATTTCCACCCGTATTCTGCACACGAGTCTCCCTCGTCTGATTTTGCATGAACTGCAAAAAGCTCCTAAACATTCCATCATTCATCGTTTGCTCGGTAACGTTGTTTACAGGAGGAATATTGTCTTCCTGTTGCACGTTCCCCTGGGTGGTGATCAAAGGTGTCTCCACGGTCTGATTTACTCCATTATTAACGTTCTCAGCTGCCATTCTTAAATACTGCCATAAAACAAGGGTTAATAGTCATGTCATATATTATACCTATACTCTGACCGACCAAATAAACACCAAATAAACTTAGTCAGGTCATACTAGCGAAGGAATTTCCCGTCTCTCCCCTCATAGTTCTTGTCTCACATCTCAGCCAGGGATCATATCCCTAAGCTCGGATACCAACTGTGACGCCCCCAAAATAGGTATACAACACCCATTCTGAGTCGCCAAATACATGGTACAAAAATAAATACAACTTCATTATAATAATTGTCGTGCAAAATACGACAACACAAATACTGTGAGTTTAAATACAAATATTGTCTTCTAGACAATATCCACACTCAAATAAGTCCTCATTACAATTATTCAAACACTATTTTACAGAAATAGTGAGGACTGCTAAAATATCTTTCTAGAACCATCACTCCATACCCCGAGTAGATCCTGCTATGTTCTCACCTCCTGAGAAGAAAAATGGAATAAAAAGGAAAAGGGTGAGCTCAACTAGCCCAGTAAAGAATATTATGACTAAGATAATATACAACAAATTATCATTAGTATTCAACAGGGAAAATCTGATAGAATATAATCGACAACAAGTTTTAGATCAATAACTGCAGCGGAAACAGCAAACCATTGGAAGAGTCAAGTAGAGAATAAATTCTACTATCTTCTAAGATTTAAAAGTTCATCATCAATATTTTATCCCTGTAACATCAATTAATAATCATCTTTAACCAAATATTCATCTTTGCACTACAGGCCAAAGATATTCATTTGTATCACCTGTCAGTCATGTTCATCTCAACACCTGTCCATCTTTGCACTACAGGCCAAAGATATTCATCAAGTAATCATACATCTTTGCACTACAGGCCAAAGATATTCAGCAATATCATCATTTAGGACTGAGGATGATGAAAAATATCTTAAAGAGAACGAATCCAGTGAGATAGAAGGACAAATAGTAAGGATTCGTATAACAGTTTATCCAAGATCAATAATACTTCATAATAATCAATTGTGAAGCAAAATTCAAAAATAAAGATCAAAACATGGATACAATCAAAGATAGTAACCATAATAGACATCTTGGACAAAAAGGAAAAATTTTATTTTTCGGTGAATAGTGCCGTATTCATGAATAGTGCCGTATTCGTGAATAGTGCCGTATACGTGAATAGTAACGTATACGTGAATAGTAACCCCGACACAAAAAGTTCTAAATTTGATAAAAACTCATGTTGATATTTCAGCATAATGATATTGAAGAAAACAATTTCATTAAGAAGAAAATAATATCCCTTACCTCAAAATATCAGTACTTCTGATCGGAATATCGGTATTAAGACTGAAGAAAACTTGCTTAAATGAATAGAAACTCACAAAGTATCTAAATACTCTCAAAATACACTCAATAATCTAGAGAGAGAAAGAGAAAAAACTTGTTTCTGGTGTGATTTTCAATTCTAACTTAGCCCTCTATTTATAGGAAAATGTTAGCACGCCGAAGCAGACTTAACCTGCAACCTGATGGCTTTACCTGCTACTATTCTCACCCACCACATTTGAATAAAAATCTCAGCACATTTCTTCACCAACCAAGAGTGGGGCCCACCAATTCTAGAATTTTCTACCAAAATGATTAACTCTGAAAATTCAACAATTTCTGAACCAGTCATCTCGTAAAATTCATAATAAATCATACGTTCATTTTTAACGGTTCAAAATTTGTGGCCATATACTCAACTTATATATGTATAACATATCCAAAAATTATCACGATCCAACGGTCGAATTAAAAATTATAACCCCCGCAAAATATCTCAAAAACCCTGATTTTTAATACCTCCATTCCGACAAAAATACTGATAAAAACCTCAACATTAACTCCTTTATTTTTAACCACAAAAATATATCCCTCATTTATATCCACATAAAATAAATATTTTCTTATCATATGAATCAATAATTAATTATTCACAAATAATATTACAGAATCACATTTATGACAATCTGGCCGTTCTCAGGAAAGAAGGGGCTTTCCAATAAGGATTTTTCCTTACTGGCGCGCAATTAGATGACCAAACCTCTCCTTAGACAGAACTTTCTAGACATTGTCAATAATGTTATCTAATAATATTATTCAAATAATATGAATTATTGATCTGATAATGGAAAATAATGTACAACAATAATTTTTGAAACAACAATAATATAAAATATCAACGCAGCAATTATTGAATCAATAAAATAAAATATTGAACAATAACTACTGTAACAATTATTGAGTAGTGCCTTCTTACGTAAGAATCAATAATTGGTACAATACCGTGTGCTACTGTATTTTAACCACCGGGTATTGCAACAGTATTAACGGTAACAACTACATCGTTATTTATAAACAACTTATACTTGTCATTTTCTTCATCCAATCGCTTTCCGTTATGGGGCCCACACAAGGCTGCGCCGTCGTACGAATATTTTCCGACAGCAAGAATATTTCACGACCAAACGAATATTCCCCGACAAAATGAATATTTTATAACCACTTGCTTATTTTGTAAAATTTGCACATTTCACCCATAAAAAAGTATTATATCAAATTAACCCCTTATTATTCACAATAATATTTAGAGAAAATTTAATTTTATTCATTAATAAGTTGGGGTCTTATATTTTTCATCATCCTCAGTCCTAAATGATGATATTACTGAATATCTTTGGCTTGTAGTGTAAAGATGAATGATTAACTAATGAATATTTTTGGCCCGCAGTCCATAAATGAACAGGTGTTGAGATGAACATGACCAACTGGTGATACAAATGAATATATTTGGCCTGTAGTGCAAAAATGAATATTTGATTTAAGATGTATATTGATTGATATTGCAGGGATAAAATATTGATGGTGGACTTTTAAATCTTAGAAGATAGTAGAATTTATTCTCTACTTGACTCTTCTAATAGATTGCTGTTTCCGCTGCAGTTGTTGATCTAAAATTGTTGTTTATTATATTCTATTAGATTTTTCCCTGTTAAAGACTATTGATAATTTGTTGTATATTATCTTAGTCATAATATTTTTTACTGGGCTAGTTGAGCTCACCTTTTTTCTTTTTGTTCTATTTTTTTTATTAGGAGGCGAGAATATAGCGGGAACTAGTCGGAGTGTGGAGTGATATTTTTAGTCAGTTGTGTTAGCAGTCCTCACTATTTTATAAAATAATGTGATAATAATTGTAATGAGGATTCCTTTTGAGTTTGAATACTGTCTATTAGACAATATTTGTATTTAAACTCACAGTATATGTATTGTCGTATTTTGCACGACAATTATATTAATGAAATTATATTTATTTTTGTACTATATATTTTGCAATTTAAAATGAATGATGTATACCTATTTTAGGGGCATCACAGTTAGGCAACTGACAAATGAAATTATGAGCATAAGAAGCTTTACCAACCCCAATAACCTCGTTCATGTCAGCCTCCTCCTTGCCGTAACGTATATTATCCTTAATTTGTGGTCGCAAACAGTGTAAGCTCTTTAAGTCACTGTTGACTTCAGGTTCAGGTCTTTGAAAAATATGGTCTCTGGCCTTGATGGGTAGGCGAATTCAATGTGTTTGAATTCGACTTCCCCTGTTACGTTTTGCAAAATTTGGCCTTCTAAAAGATCGAAATCCATTTTGGAGACCCTGTTTATGATTTCCATTAATTATTTTTTTGTAAAAGTATAGAGAAAAATTCAATTCCATTAATGATTTGGTTGTTTTTTATTTTGTTTTGTTTTTTATTTTTATGTTTAGTTATTAATAGATTTTAATATTTTTAATAGTCTGTTTTATGCGTAAGCCAAAATTTAATGATTTCATTGTATTAATATTAATTTTCAAAATGAAAATAATAATTAAAAGAAAGGAAAAGAGATAAAGGAAAAGAAAAAAGTATAAATAAAATGAATTAAAATATTTATTTTAATTTTATTATTATTTTAATAATTTTTTGTCACATAATTAATGATTTTATTTTATTATTTTTTTGTGTTGTCACATCAGAAAATAATGATTTTTTGATATTTTTTGATATTTTACGTGTATAATTATTTGACGTCCGTCCAAAAAATTAAACGAAATGATCTGAATTTTTATTTTTAGATAATACGGTGGTCTAATTATATATTTTTAAAATTTAATGATCAATTACTTACGAGTCGAGGACTTAATAGAATAAATGTGTTTTTTGCCCCTCAACTTTATAGTGGTAGACAATGAGAAAAACTAACAAGTAACAACTCCATACATAAAAAGCCAAAAGAACGCATATCATATGCCTCCAACTTTTCCACGTCCCTGTCTCCCCAATTGCATATTCTAGAATCTAAATATATCTTATCCTAAAATCCCATATTTACCATAATACTACTCCAGCCCGAATAAATATTAAATAACACAAATACTAAAATATTTTTAAATCTTCAATAAAATAAAACCAAAAATTCATTCTTCTTTCTCGTGATTCGTGTCTAGCTTATTAGCCTGATATTTATAGATACTACCTCCTCCTCATTACTGCATACAGTTTGCCGAAACGTCGGCGTTCCTGGACTTTATCCGTTTTCGCTTCGTTTCCGGGATTCTTCCTTGCGATTCTGGTGATTCCGATACTTACTTTCCACGTTATTCTGTTCCATATATATATATATATATATATATATATATATATATATATATATATATATATTTGTGTATTTAATTGAGGTTGAGATGTGAGGTGAAGTATAAAAGCGCAGGAGAAGGAGAGATAAAGTAGAGAGAGAAAGTACAGAGGAGAGAAGACGAGAAGTGATGGAGACGAAGGTGGGAAGTTCATATAAAAAGATAACCGTTGGAGTATGTGTAATGGAAAAGAAGGTGAAATGCGGCTCCGAGGTTCTGTTCTTGTTGCTTCATTCCAAAAAAACAGAGCATATGAGAATCGTATATTCAGTAGCGTCTCGCTTTTTGTTCAGTTCAAGTTGATTCACTTTTTTTTTTGTTTTTCGAGTGGTTTTATTAGGTTTTCTCGGGTCCTATGGGGCAAATTTTGGATAGGCTGCAAGCATTCGGCGAATTCGAGGTATCATAGTCTTTATCAAATGCATGCTAGTAGTATCAGCTTTATTTTTGATACAGAATATTCGATGATTCAGTGTGCTGTTTTTGAATCATTGTCAATAGTTTGTTTGTTTGTTATGTTGGTTTATGACATGCTGCGGTGTACCATTTCCTCGTAGATAATACATTTTGGTGACAAGGTTATCCTTGAGGATCCGATAGAGAGGTAAATATTATTTAACCAAATATATTAATGTCATGTTATGGTGTATAACGGTGATCATGTGAATTGTTCTTTTGTTGATTTTGAGTTGTGACTTATTTTGTTTTTAGTTTTGGTAAACATTGAGAGTGGACACTCTTAAGTAGTAAGCAGTAGCCGTATTAGTTTTAAATTGAAGCTTCTTTTTCCGTGTGTCTTTATTTTATTGAATTGAAGAAGCTTCTTAAGTCTTTGCTTACTTCAAAGCCTAGTTTGACCACTGATCCTTCCAGCTTTATTATTAGATTTGTACTACATAATCAATAATCAAAATGTTCATGAACAACTCAGTATTTGGATTTTCTTTAGCAGTGTTATTGTGCAAAACTAGTAGTTCATTTAGTCAAGCCAAGTTGAACAAAGGTAACTTGGCTGATTTAAGTCTTGTTCAAATTCACGAACAAAATTTTTTTAGGGATAAAACTGAAATTATATCTTTTAAGCATTTATGTAATTTATTAGAAGTTTAAGTTATGCACTGTAAATTTATTTACTTACAATAAAACATATAGTGCAACTTAGTTCAAGTTTTGTATACCTGTTAATACAATTTTTGTTAAACCTCTATGCGGAAAAAGGGAAAAGAAAAAGAAAAAAGAAGAAGCTATTTTCTTTCAAATTTTTATCTCAATTATAATTTTCCGAAGTCATTGAGCCAAGCTCATCAGTTGCTGATCTTGGCTTGGACTTGGGAAAGTTTGGATCAGGATTGTTTATTACATAAATGAGCTGCTTGAAGTCAATTCATAAGCCTCTTTGCTAAATAAGCCAAACTTGACCAAAGTGTTGCTCAGCTTATCCGGCTTGATTAGTTTGCAGCGCGATATTTGTAATACATATTTCAACATTGTATCTTTAAGGAAACTGATAATGTTTAGTAAAAAGGTTATTTGCACTGGCGTCTGATTACCTATTCTTAGATACTGTAAGGTGATAGAAGTGGAACAAGTTAGTTATGCTGTGTGCTTAAGAAGAACAAATACTTTCAAGACAGGAACGTGTCCGTATCGGATACCAATACTTCTTGGATAGTAACATATGTGTCCGACACTTTTCGAAGTGCCCCTAATTTCAAAACAAAGTTTGCATTCTGGGCATGATTTCTACTCTCCTTGGACACTTGTTATCGCGCACCGACAAACATCAAATGTTAATATTTGTCTCTCTTTTTAGGAAGTATGATTATTGAAGGAAAAAGTAAAGAATTTGTTTCGAACACTAGTATGCGTGAATAATTTTTATGATAAGTGACCTGATAAATATGTATCTAATAATATAAATATTTAAATGTATAAAATCTTAATCTCTAAAGAAATGTCGTGTAGGCGTGTTAGTGTCGTATTGTCTCAGTATGCCCTTGTTCATATTTGTACTTTGTAATTGTGGACCATTTACATGGCACCTCAGTGGATGAGTGGAATCTATGGACAAAAGAATTTAGCATTTTTCTGCTGTAAACAGTACATAGAAGAAATTTATTTATGTTTATCATTATCTTTTCTCAAGCTACTCATATCATTCCTTTTCAGCAATTTACGAAATCCAATGTCTTTTGATTAGTATCATAATGATGTTAGCATAAATTGTACTTCGGATAATACCATGCATCGTGTGCTTCACTGTTCAGGATTCAAGTTATTATTTTTACCTGTCTTTTTTCTTCTTATTTTGATAACTTACCTTACCCATATTTTCTGGAGTGAAGGCAGTTGTTTGGATGTAACCTGTAGGACATCATTTGGTTTTAAGTGACTAAATTCTTTGATTTTTTTTCTTCTTAAATTTATTTATTCAGATGGCCGATATGTGATTGCTTGATTGCCTTCTATTCCTCTGGGTACCCCCTTGAAAAGGCTGAAGCATATGCTGCATTAAGAAAGTAAGTCTTTGATTCTGCTCTTTTTATGAGTGTTACCAAAATTATAATCATACAAGTATTTCTTGATTGAATGAATACTAAATGAAATACGTAGTTCTTGTATCAGTAGTGAGACTAGAGATTTCCATACAACGAAAAATGTATTGATCTTTTAAGGGTGCAATTTGGATAACTCATGCTTACTACAATTGAAAACCTGTATAAGCTTTTGACTATGTCTGTGTCAACTATATACACAACTCTCTAGTTAATTTACTTTCTATGTACCCTATACTCAGTGGCATGTAATCTTATTGTTTTGTGGCATGATTGCAGATTACTTTTGAAAGGTTTTGTTTTTTTGTATGGGAGATCCTTATAACTTTTAGGTGCGTAGCCCTAGGTGTCATTCTTACAATAATATGCCTGTTTGCCAACATTATTAATGGACAATTGGAATAAGCAAATCAGTTGAGTACCATCTGCAAACATTAGACATAGAGTTGTTTGACTTCTTAGGTGCCAAAGGATAGTTCTTCATATTGTTTGACTTCTAATTTTTTGAATGTTTTATTTAAAGCTACTTTTGAAGTATTCAAATATTAGGGTCATATGCAGTGTAGTCTCATTGATCAATGATTTGCCAGGTGGCCCAATCCTAACATTGGAATATGCTTATTTGTAACGTGCGGGAGATCATGATCGTATGGTCAGGGAGTAGTGGAACAGGGAGGAAAAGGATTAGGCTGAATGAGCTCATTTTTCTTTCTTGCCGTAGCATCTCATTTTTGACAATGTTAGGGTCAGGGCCGCTTACATTCAATAAAGAAACACAAGGTCTTTGTTAGAAGATATGCTATAATTGTAGTTTTCATAATCAGTGTGTACACATTACTGTAATTTAGGAATTACCATAATTGTAATTAGGATACTTTTGTATATATAAAATAGAGGAATTAATTCAATGAAATAACTTATTCTCAGTTTTAACATGGTATCAACTTTTCGTGTTAGAAAATTAACTTGTTTTTGCTGCCAGCCTTGATTCTTATAAGAAAACTGATTGAACGACTCTTGTATCAAGAAATTGAGATCAGAGGTAGGTTACCCAGTGTTAGGCGACCGTCACTGAGGTGTCAGACGTGTATCGAATATGGATGGATATGTGTAATTCATTGACTACATGTATATTAAATATACATATCTAATATGTGCCTATACTTGTTAGTTAAATAATGTAGGTGGGAGCTGTCGTTTACACTCCTAAATTAACCTCACTTTCACTTTACAAATTCAAACAATTAGCACAGTAGTAAGCAAGGATCGATCTCACAGAAAGTGATTTGTTTTATATTTATCCTATGATTTCTAATGAAAAGGGGATTTTTAATTAATTAACTAAATTAACAAGAATAAACTAATAAGAATAAACAATGAATAAAAAGTTTCAGTTCTTCAGTTCAGTATCACATTTTTACAACCATAGATTAATCAAGTGTAACATTATTTACCCTTCAATGAAACTAATAGCCCTATGTAACAAGCTCTGCTACCCGAAACTCCCCTTAGATTGTCACTCAATGAAACAAGCTCTTCACAAGATTCTAACAATTATATAACCTAGAACAAGCTCTCTAGATTTAATATAATAGCAGCATTAAGAACTAAGGAATTAGACTATTCCAAGCAACAAACACATAAGTTCGGATTGTTTAACTTGTCTTCTGATAATCATAGCAATACTCAAAAGCTTGTCCACAATCAAATATTATTAATTACTACTTGTGATTAGAAACAATATCAATTACACGTAATATTGTTCCTTGATCTAGCATATGATATTTGTTAACTAACTCAATCCTGCAGAAATCAAATCAGTTAAGCCAAATAGCATTCAGAAATTAAATCAGATTATCAAGAAAGAATTTCATGTGAGAAGGAATAAATAATGAATACTCAATTAATCATTAATTATAAATAAGGTTCAACATCCCTTAGAACTGAATAAAAAGAACTTAGCTCATGTCTTCAATCCTCCAATGTTGTAGATGAGAGAATGTAGTAGATGATTGAATGAATAAAAACCTGACTCTCATCCTCTATTTATAGTGCTAGACAAAGTCGTAAATCTTATAGAAAGTAGAAATCCAAATCCTAAAAGGAATTACAGATTACACCAATTTCCATAAAGAAATAGAATTAAATTTGAAAATAAATCTTAGTCTAAAAGAAATCCTAATTACAATAGAATTGTAAAAACTATTCTTCTAGAATCTAAAATTCAGATTTGAAATTAGAATTAAATCCCACAATTGCCATGGGCTTAAACTCATTGCCGCGTGAATCCAAATCCATTTATGATACTAATTGTTGAATTCTTGACTTGCTAGGAATCCCGTAAACCTCTTTCAATTTATTTCCAAAATCATGAAACCCCTTCAATTGTACCTAAAATAAAAATATAAGAATAATGAGTTTATTTAGGCACAAAATAAATACAAAAGATCAAGTATTAAGGAATAAAAATATAACATATTTCATACTCATCAAAATTCCCCCACACTTATCTTTTTACACGTCCTTGTGTAAACCAAAAAATTGATTTCTAGAAAAATTCTATTCAACCATAATGTCAAAAGATTTCAAGGTACAAATCATGGCTATCAACACTAAATTTGTAAAAATTTAATCAATGTCTTGTCAGTTAACTCACAATGAACAACCTTACTATTTCACCAATGAATTTCATTAAACCAAATTGTAACCACATAAGAAACTTTCCTAAAATTTACATACTTACTTAACTTAGTTACCATGGAGCAAAAACCGTGCACACTGACTCGCAACCAAGAACAAATTTTTCTTGTTTTTTAAGTTTTTTCATAGAACTTTCTTTTTAGCACAGATGAATGTATTTTCATGCTTCCTTTTTTTCCATATATTTTTGTTTCTTTTCTTGACATGTGCAATGTCTCCTTTTCTTAGGCTTTTCAGAGTTACCCATTAGCGAACTTTCCACCAACGATTCCCAAACCAGATGATTTTAGGGCGCTAGGTGTAGAGACACCCCTAAGGCTTACTTATTCAATTAACAAAGGCCACAAGAGTCGACTAGTCAAGTTGCTTCTATCCATCGCACTTTTCAACGTGAATACCGATGCCTCCCGAGGCTTAGATACCCAGTTATTTTGCACAATGGACATTGAAGCATATTTTCAATTTTCTTTTTTTCCCTTTTTTTTTTCTTTTGTTTTTCATTCATCATTTTTTTCACATGGTTCTGCAACAACATAAGCAAGTTAAACAGTTTTAAGTCATGAAATCAGTGCACATAGACAACTCCACAAATAGCTTAGCCAAATAAACATGTTTCTCATATTCAAGTACTCATGTATCACAAATTTAATTTAAATCAGTTACTATGGATCATGGCTTAGTTGTCATCATTTATTAACAAATTAAGCATCAAACAGATTCTGAATTTTAGTATCAATTTTTAATATTTGACTTTAATCTTCGAACACATAGGCAAATAGAATCATGGAACCAATTTTTTTTTTAAATTTTTTTCAAAAGCATCAATTTTTCAAATTTCCCATCAAAATCGGATCAATATTCCTAAATAAAATAAAAACCTAAATCTTCCCCCCACACTTAAACCTTACATTGTCCCCAATGTAAGAAAATTATGCAAAGAAGAAAGAAACTACTTACTAACATGCAAAAATTAAAAAGTAAAGGGATAGAAAAATCAAATCTGGAATCTTGGGCTGCCTCCCAAGCAGCTACCCTTGTTTATTGTCATTGGCTTGACATCATCCTTCTCATTCTATGTAATTGGACTTGTGAACTTCAAGTGAATTGGTAACAGCTTCAATTCTTCATTAGGAGCATTCTTCAAATCCTGATTTTGCTCCATTCCAGCCCTCAAATCCTCCTTGTATATTTGCTCAAGAGATTCCTGCACTATAGAGTCAACACCATCAATAGCAAAAATAGAATTAACATTACCAAGATACCTATTAACTTTATAAATGTCGAACTGGACATGTGCATCGTCCAATTCCATGTGTAAGGTCCCATGGTGTTTATCATTGTGTGTTGTTGCTGGTACAAGGAAAGTATTATCATCTATGTCCTCCTTATAAAAATCTGCAGGAATTATTAATTCTTCCATCTCTACTTTTTGTTCATCCTTTTCAGACTTTGAATACCTGATTTCTTCAAATTTAGTAGTAGTCTCCAGCACATCCGAATGGTTTTCACTAGTGAACTCCTTATCATCTTTAAATTCTTGTTCCTTATTCGCCATTTCTTCAAGGAATTTTTCATTAGACTCTGTATACCACCATGTTGAATTCTTTCCAACTTTCCAATTCCTTTTGTTAGAACTTTGGAAAAAGGTAGTTTCGGTTCATAAGCTGAAAGAGGTGAAAATTTATGCTTGAGTACATCACTGCTTCCTATTTAACTATTGTCGGACTTGTTTTGTATTGACTTTCCTTGTTACTGATCCTCTGCACCACATCTCAATGTTATAGCACTTACATTTTCAACTGTTTGAGAAAGTGACCTTCCTACTGTGGTTGCAAGTTGACCAACTTGGTCCCTCAGATCTTGAACAGAAGTTCTTGTCTCCTGCTGGAATTGCTGTGTCTGACTCATGAACTGTTGTGTTTGGTTCATGAATGCCTAGAACATATCCTCCATAGATGTCCCAGAATTGACAGGTACTTCTTGGTTTTCTGTGTTGTACTGAGGTTGAGCTTGCTGAATACCTTGCGTATTCCTTGCAGCCATTTGTCAAACCAAAAAAGTTAAATCAGAAATCTGTTGCTCGAAGTCTCTCGTTCTTACCCCATTTACCCTTTGTGGTGTGTGATCCATCTTAGTTCCATACTGCTGTGAGTTAGCTGCCATGTTTGCAATTAAGTTCCTTGCCGCTTCTGGAGTCTTGTCTACCAGTGCTCCTCCACTTGCTGCATCAATCATGCTTCTTTCCATTGGTAGCAACCCCTCATAGAAGTACTGGATCAAGTAATGTTCATCTACTCCATGAGGTGGACAGCTGGAACACAACTTCTTGAACCTTTCCCAATACTCATAGAGATTCTCTCCATTGAACTGCTTGATTCCGCATATCTCCTTTCTTATATCGGTAACTCTTGATGCAGGAAAATACCTCTAAGAATAACCTTTGCATATCAGTCTATGATCGTATTGATCCTGAAGGTAGATAGTATAACCAGTCTTTAGCCAAATCTGCTAATGAGAATGGAAAAAGTCTAAACTTGATCTGCTCCTCTGCCACTCCTTGTGCTTTCATCGTGGAACACACCACATGGAACTCCTTTAAATGTTTATATGGATTTTCACCTGTAAGACCACGAAAAGTAGGCAAAAGATGAATTAGTCTAGAGTTAAGTTCAAAAGCAACATCTAAAGTAGGATACTCAATATAAAAAGATGGTTGAGTCAGATCAGGAGTAGCCAGTTCTTTCAAAGTTCTGTTATTGTGTGGCACCACCATCTCTTCCACTTCAAGTGATGGAACAAGAACTTCTTTTGTATCTACAGTTTTCTCTATCTCTTGATCAAAATCTAAGTTAACAAAGTTAGAGGATTGAGTCATAAAACAAAAAGAAAAAGAAAATAATAAAAATAAACGAAAACAAAGAATAAACAAAAACAAATAACACTCCCTGGCAACGGCGTCAAAATTTGGGAGCTGTCGTTTACACTCCTAAATTAACCTCACTTTCTCTTTACAAATTCAAACAATTAGCACAGTAGTAAGCAAGGATCGATCCCACAGAGAGTGATTTGTTTTATATTTATCCTATGATTTATAATGAAAAGGGGATTTTTAATTAATTAACTAAATTAACAAGAATAAACTAATAAGAATAAACAATGAATAAAAAGCTTCAGTTCTTCAGTTCAGTATCACCTTTTTACAACCATAGATTAATCAAGTGTAACATTATTTACCCTTCAATGAAACTAATAGCCCTAGGTAACAACAAGTTCTGCTACCCGAAACTCCCCTTAGATTGCCACTCAATGAAACAAGCTCTTCACAAGATTCTAACAATTATATAACCTAGAACAAGCTCTCTAGATTTAATATAATAGCAGCATTAAGAACTAGGGAATTAGACTATTCCAAGCAACAAACACATAAGCTCGGATTGTTTAACTTGTCTTCTGATAATCATAGCAATACTCAAAAGCTTGTCTACAATCAAATATTACTAATTACTACTTGTGATTAGAAACAATATCAATTACACGTAGTATTATTCCTTGATCTAGCATATGATATTTGTTAACCAACTCAATCCTGCAGAAATCAAATCAGTTAAGCGAAATAGCATTCAGAAATTAAATCAGATTATCAAGAATGAATTTCATGTGAGAAGGAATAAATAATGAATACTCAATTAATCATTAATTATAAATAAGGTTCAACATCCCTTAGAACTGAATAAAAAGAACTTAGCTCATGTCTTCAATCCTCCAATGTTGTAGATGAGAGAATGTAGTAGATAATTGAATGAATAAAACCCTGACTCTCATCCTCTATTTATAGTGCTAGAAAAAGTCCTAAATCTTATAAGAAGTAGAAATCCAAATCCTAAAAGGAATTACAGATTACACCAATTTCCATAAAGAAATAGAATTCAATTTGAAAATAAATCTTAGTCTAAAAGAAATCCTAATTACAATAGAATTGTAAAAATTATTCTTCTAGAATCTAAAATTCAGATTTGAAATTGGAATTAAATCCCACAATTGCCATGTGCTTAAACTCATTGCCCCGTGAATCCAAATCCATTTATGATACTGATTGTTGAATCCTTGATTTGCTAGGAATCCCGTAAACCTCCTACAATTTATTTCCAAAATCATGAAACCCCTTCAATTGTACCTAAAATAAAAATATAAGAATAATGAGTTTATTTAGGCACAAAATAAATACAAAAGATTAAGTATTAAGGAATAAAAATATAACATATTTCATACTCATCAGTAGGCTTTGTGAAAGAAGGATAATCTAAGATTATTAACTGTAAATGTAATCTTTGCAATAGGCAAGTATCCGAAACTTGTTTACTTTTAAGACTGTTGTTTATTGAAAAGAAATTGATTGCTATGATGTATACTTGTTGAATTTCAGTATACATAAACTGTTGAAAAGCAGTCTAAGCCATTTATTTTGGCTAGACATAGATTAAAATATTTCATTTCTTCTAAAATAAGTCTTGAAATAATATCGCTGATATGATTTAAGTTGTCCAGCTATATTGATTTAGTTTGAACTTCAGTCTGAGAATGAGCATTCCCTGGATTGTGAAAATTTTGTAAATGGCAATGAAGTTGACCACAAATGTGGTTCTGACAAGATAGTATTGATCAATACAGGGCATAACAGACTGATCATCCACCGTGCCCGTAAGACGAGGCGATCCATAATAGTACCATGGAACAACAGTCTGTTAGAAGCCATACTCTTAATTCAACATTGGTTCTAAGTCCCTTCAAATTGGATGGAACCAACTATTTGGCATGGTCTCAAGAATGCCGTATGTCAATTAATGCAACACTTCATCAATGACACAACCATTATGCCTAAGAAATCGGGTTAGGCCCAAGAAGAATGGAAATCTGATAATTCTATGGGGAAAACGTGGATTTTTAATTTCATGGAACCTAGTATACGGAGTAGTTACATGTTCTTAGACACTGCCTATAAGCTTTGGGAGACTATCTCTCAAAATTTCTTTGTTTATGGTGATATGTCTAAGGCATATGACATTCCTAAAAGAATCTGTGAGCCAAGTCAAGGGGAGAGGACCGTGTCTCACTATTTTGCATAAAATAATGCTCTTTGGCAGGAACTTGATCTTTATCGGGTTTTTCAGCCAAATGTTTGGAAGATGCATCTACTTATCAAAAGTTTGTTAGTGCATATAAAGTTGTGGATTTCTTAGCAGGTTTGAATATAAAATTTGATCAAGTTTGAGCACAGTTGGTTAGTCAGACACCTTTTCCATCACTGCGAGAGAGGCTCATGCAAAAGTCACAAGAGGAAAGTAGGCGTCGGGTGATGGTTCTAAATTATGTTCACCGTTCAATCATGATTGCTTCGTATCCTAAGTTTGGTTCCACTATTCAGTCTCCCGTTGAGAAGGAATCCTGTGAATGTGTTTACTGTGGGGGGATAAAACCATACGAGGGATCACTGTTTTAAGCTTCATAGAGTCCTAAAGGACGAGGAGGTCGGTTTAGTAGTGGTCGTGGATGTGGATCTCAAGCTTGTGACTACTACAACACTTCATGTTGATGCATCAAGTGCTTCAGACACTACTATTGCACTTACTCCTAAGGAAATCTTAGCTTTTCAGAAATTCTATTCCAAATCTACTTCTTCTCATTATGCTCAGTCAGGTATACGGTCTTGTGCTTTTAATGTTTCATCAATTTGCACTAGTTGGATCATTGACACAGGTGCTTCTGAGCATATGATCGGATTCTCCACCCTCTTTACTTCATACACGCCTTGTTCTAGAAAAGATAAGGTTCGCGTAGTTGATGGTTCCCTTTCTTTTATCTCTGGGAGAGGCTTTGTAGTTTATACTCCTTCATTGACATTATCATCTGTTCTTTATATTCCTTCATTTATTGCAAATTTTTTATCTGTCCAACGTCTTTCTGAATCCTTACACTGTTCAGTAACCTTTGTGTTTTTAAGGACTTGGCTGCGGGGCAGAAGATTGGCAGTAGTTGTGCAGTTGGTGATCTCTATTAGTTAGATGTTCCATCGTCTAATATGTTCTCTACTCAGGTTGTTCACTCTACTTCTGATTCCAGTCTGACTTTTGTCCATCAATGACATATGATGGACATCGACGTTTGGGACATCCCTTTTTTCCATATGAGTCTTTGTTTCCATTTTTAGTTAACCAATGTAATAAAACTCAGTTTTTGTGTAAACTATGTGAATTGGGAAAATACAATCGTTCTATTTATTTTGCTATTAACAGTTGACATTCTGAATCTTTTGTTATTATACATACTGATGTGTGAGGACCCTCTCGGGTTGTTTCCCGTTCTGGTTATAGATGGTTTGGTAGTTTTATTCTTTGTCATTCACGTGTCACTTGGATTTATCTTCTTCATTCTAAAAATGAAGTGTTTGATTGTTTCCAGGAATTCATAAAATGATTCAAACCCAATTTGAAGCTAAAGTCAAAATTCTCCATAGTGATAATGATCGTGAATATAGTAATAATAATACTTTTGTATCTTATCTCTCTCAGAATGACATCATTCTTCAAACTTTCTGTGTCAAAACTCCAGAACAAAATGGAGTGGTGGAAAGAAAAAAAATCGACTTACTAGAGGTAGCCCGCACTCTTATGTTCACTATGAACACCTCTAAATTTCTATAGGGAGATGCTGTTCTGACTGTTGTATTTCTGATAAACCGACTTCCTTCTAGAATTTTTGGGAACAAAAATCCAATCTATTTTCTTCAACACACGACAAGTCCTTCGCCTCGAGTTTTTGGTTGTGTGTGATATGTTCATGATAAATCTCCCACTCGGGAAAAATTAGATCCCAAATCTCTTAGGTGTGTTTTCATTTGTTATTCTTCAACTCAAAAAGGTTATAAATGATATTATCCTCCTTCACACAAAGTATTTGTCACTTGGGATGTAACTTTTTGGGAATTTGAACCTTTTTATTCTTCTTCATCTTCTTATCAGGGGAGGATGTTATTAATGAGGAGAAGCTTCCTCCTAAGGCTGGCATTACAAGTTATACTATACCATCTTATCTTATAAATTGTTCTCATACAGAGGGGGTGTTACAGTTATAAGAGTCATATGCTAGACATAAAAAGCCTGAGTTGAGGACTTATTCGAAGAGGCAAGAATAAGGTCACCATTTCTGCACCACTACACCAACCCTGAAACTAGTCTTGATAATACTAATGGTGAGAATCCTAATCCTACTTATTCTTCTGATGATACTGACATTCGTATTGCTCTTATAAAAGGGGTTACATCTTGTACTCAATATTCTATCTCTAATTTCTTAGCCTATAATACATTATCTGCATCTTACCACTCTTGTTTCTTCCTTGCCTTCAATATTTATTCCTCAGGGGTGGAGAGAAGCATTTAGTGATGAGAATTGGAAACAGGCTATGATAGAGGAGATGAATTCCCTGAAAAAGAATGATACATAGAAACTAGTTTCTCTTCCTTATTGAAAAAAAACAGTTGGTTGCAAATGGGTATATACAGTCAAACAGAAGCCAGATGGGACAATTGAGAGACTCAAAGTCAGGCTAGTTGCAAAAGGGTATACTCAAACTCATGGAATTGATTACCAGGAGACATTTGCTCCTGTGGTGAAGATGAACTCTGTTCGTACCATAATCTATGTGTAGCAAACTTTGGTTGAGATATTCAGTAATTGGATGTGAAAAATGGGTTCTTTCATGGTGACTTGGAGGAGGAAATATACATGAAAATACCCTTTGGTTTTGCTTCATCTGTCACCAAGGGTAAGGTGTATAAATTGCGAAAGGCTTTATATGGTTTGAAGCAATCTCTCAGTCTGGTTTGGTAGATTTCACAAAGTAATGATAAGATTTGGGTACAGAGTCGAACAGATCATACTCTATTTGTCAAACAGATAAAATGTAAGATTATCATTCTTATTGTTTATGTTGATGACATTGTGGTGACAAGGAATAATAGATCAGAGATAGTTAATCTCAAAGTGAATCTGGCCAAAGAGTTTGAGATTAAAGATCTTGATACTTTGAAATATTTTCTTGGTATTGAAGTTGCAAGATCTTCCGATGAGATTTTTCTATCTCAAAAGAAGCATGTCCTTGATCTCTTAACAAAAACTGATATGTTGGGATGTAAGCCTGCTGATTCTCCTATTGAAATTAATCATCATCTAGTAGGTGGCACATGACCTACAATTGATAGAAAAATATATCAACATTTGGTGGGACGATTGATATAGACCAGTAGACCTGATATATTTTATGTTGTGGGAATAGTGAGTTAGTATATGCATGATCCTCGACATTGTCACATGAAAACTGTTTACAAAATTCTGAGGTATCTTAAGTCTGCTCCTGAAAAAGGTTTATTGTTCGCACCACATGGTCATATGAGAGTTGAAGCTTTTTCCGACTCAGATTTGGCTGTCTCTATAGAGGATTGCCGTTCTGCGTCAGGTTACTGTTTATTTGTTTGAGGTAATTTTGTTACTTACCTCAGTAACAAACAGTTCGTGGTGGCAAGATCAAGTGATGAGGCTAAATATCAAGCTATCGCCTTGGGTATATGTGAACTAATGTGGCTTCGAACCTTGTTAGAAGATTTGGGTGTTACGCATGTGCAGTTATTTTGTGATAAAATTAGTATTGCAAACGACTCAGTACAACATGATAGAACAAAGCACATTGAGATTGATATACACTTCATCAAAGAAAAATTAACTAGTGGCTTTATTTGCTTACATTTAGTCAAAACAAAACATCAGGTTGCTGATATTTTGACTAAGGGTCTTAGTAGTAAAATGTTTCATCCATTATGTTTCAAGTTGGGTATACGAGACATTTATACACCAACTTGAGGGGGAGTGTTAAGAGATATGCTATAATTGTAGTTTCTATAATCAGTGTGTACACATTACTGTAATTTAGGAATTACCGTAATTGTAATTAGGATACTTGTTTATATATTTATGAACCTTGTGTAATAGAGAGGAATTAATTCAATGAAATAACCTATTCTCAGTTTTAACAGTCTTCATATGAATGTGAACCCTTCTAAACCTATTTGAATTAAGAACGACTGTTTTGATGCAGATTTTTGCTCCATAAATGAGAAATTTTGCCCCATAACTGAGAAATTGGAGTTTTACTGAATACATCTACTATGGATTGAAGATCTTTATCCTCTGCCATCATTATCATTAGTAACCTATCAGTTGCTGTCACCTTAGCTTAGACTTTCTACACTGCGGATGCTATGGCCACTCCATGATATACCTCCTTGTCCAAACTAACCCATGGTACCCTTGTAGCACATGGGCTAGACGGCTAGTATGACGTTGTTGTTTTCATTTCTATTCCAGCAGATCATCTATATTACAATTCATACCACATTGTTGCCACAATAATCGTCACTATGACGACTTCTATGTCACCACACCAGTATCACTGCTTGATGACCATACCATCTTTGTTTTGACGCTGGTATAAGTTTTGTGTGTCCCTTGGCCATCACCCTTTCTGATAATATCAATTGAAAAACGCACATATGTACATCTGCCAAATGAGGTGAGAGTTCAGTGCACAATTTATCTATACGTTACTGCTCATTTTTGATCTAAATTTCCATAATACTTGACATGAGTGCATGACGCCTGAATCCTAGTTTGAATGTCTCCAAAATTGAAACTTGGGATGTATAGGAGCCAAAGAAAGTTAACACAGTTATGTTTTGTACCCTCTCTCTCTCTATTGGGACATGGCTGTAGTACTTCTTTTCCTTGGTACTGTATGCTTGTATGTGTGATTCACTTTAATTTTTTGTACTTTGGAGCCCTAAATATTTGAAACGAATTTCTTTCGTAAGATATATTTCAGAGTTCCACTTCTGTTACTATATTTCTTACTACATTTATGCTAGATGTTTGGGTCTGTGTAAACTCTCGATTGCTGCTTTGTACTCTTTTGCAGTTTGTGAAGTAAAGAACCAGTGTCTCACGACGCTATGTGCATTCTTTGTTTCAGGCCTTTCCTGGTAAATGAATTGGATCCGCAACACCTGCTTCACGATCGAAGGAAAGTATACGAGGTATGATTTTGTGCAAATCTTCTATTGAAAATGTTTTTTTTCCACCGAGTTAAATAGGTCAAGCAAGGATATCATTACCAGTTATAGATGATATGGCATTTGATTAATTGCATCATGTGATCACTATCTTTGGTCTGGTTTACCATGGAAGCAAATAGAATGGCTGATTATTATGTTGTGGGATTGATGGTTAATGTTGGACAAATTGGCAATCTAGGGAAGTCCTTCAAACATGTATATAACCTTTCTCCAGTTATTGCAGAAGCCAGAATGTTTTTGGAAATAGAGAATATCCATTAGGATGATTGTCTGTATATTATTCTTGATCATCCATGGTCCTTCTAAACCTTTTATTAGAAGCTAAACACTGATGTTCAAGCTAGGAAAGTATAATTTTTTTCACTGTGAATTCGAGGACTAGCTCTTACATAAGGGCATTAATGTTCATTATAGAGGGGCAAGAGATAAAACTACTAGAACAAGGTGAAGTTAAGGAATTGGTTTAATCCAAAGACCAGAGTTTCTGAGATTCTTAGAGGGTGTTTGTTTAGAGTTGAATGGAGCTGAATCTGAATGGTTGAATCGGTCAGTGCATTTGTTTTGGTCTGAATGGCTGAATCGGTAAGATGAACGAGCTAAATGGCTAAGTCAGATTTTTTAAGCTGAATGAGCAGTTGAATGAAGTAAAAAAAAAATTTAAAAATTTTTTAAAAAATATTAACTATTATATTAAGTAATATTAAATAAATTTACAACAATTTTAAATTTTTTCAGAGGGGTAAAATAATAAAGTTTTGTCATTCAGATGTTTCAAACATGTCAATTATCAAACAACTTTTTTCATTCACATTCAGATTCAGCTCATTCAGATTCATATTCATATTCATTTAGTTTTTATCCAACACTCCCTTAGTTTATATCATATATTTGGTAAGCATTATATCTGTATGGTGTATATTTCTTCTTGTTTCAGTTCTTATTTTATCCGCTTTTTTTAAGTTTTCTTTTTGGAATGGTTTCAGACATGTGTGGACTGTGGATCTTGTTTCATTTATTTGGTGAGCTTTGGATATGTTGCAGATGCAGGCCAAAAGTTTTACTTCTCTTCCAAGTTTGCTTAACTGGCTTTTACTTAATTAATTTTAGCCTTCTCATACGTAATGCATATAAGTTTATAACTATATTCATGACAAACTCTTTTGGAATCAATCACCATGATTTTGTGATGGCACCCTCTCTTTTGTTTTAGTGCCCATATACATTAGTGTTTTTGCTTATGCCCTTTATTATACTGATTTGGATTAGGAGAATCTTTTTGTTCATAGTGAAGTTGCACTATTTGATGTCTTCCTCTTTATCTTTTTTTATTGACTGAAACCATTGTTTTAGCCCCCTTTTGTATTCTCTATAATATTTCTACTTTTGGATTTTACCTACCCTTTGTTTACCACATGCTAGTTACCCTGAGCTGATCAAAAGCCATTTGTATACATTAATTTAAAGATGTTAAAGTTTAGATAGTAGAAGAAGGCTCTCTGGGAATGAACCTCATTCTAAATCTTTATAATGTTTATTGTTTTCTTCTTCTCTCTTACCTATTGAGATATTTTCCTTTTTGGGTGTAATCCAGCGTCTTGAAATGTACGGGATTCCTGTTCCAAGATATGCCCTTGTAAATAGAGAGGAACCATATCAAGAAGTGGATTTTTTTGTTGAAGAAGAAGATTTTGTTGAGGTTCATGGGAACCGCTTTTGGAAGCCTTTTGTGGAGAAACCAGTTGACGGTGAGATTTTTTTTCATAAGAATATTAATTGACAGATTGTTTTTTGCTGTTAAATTTTAATTTTTGACCATTTTGGTGCCATGTTTTTGCTAGATAACAAGATGATCAACTAAATGCTGAGCTATATCCAAAAGTATATATGAAAATGCTTTCTTTATTAAATTCTGATTTTGCTGGCCTCTGTTAATTGATATAAGCTGCAGTTTGTTGTTTCTTAGTGGCTTTTGATAAAAGAAAATAAGATCCATCCAAATTTATGAAATTTGGATTATAAGGCGCTTTCTCTCACCTTGGGAAAAAGCTCAGCAGCAGTTAAATTTCCTTTTTGAATAGAAGAAATAAATTTTGTTAGATTAAAAGATAGAATACATAGGGGAGACAAGGAGTCTACCCCACCCTATAACAAGTGGAAATGAAAAAAGAAAACTCTGGGCAGCTCTCTAATCTCTGTAAGATACAGAAATACCCTGTAAGAGAGAAAAAAAGAGATTTTGTCTTTTAACAAAGAGAAAGATAAATAGCTATCTTTAAATAGCCGATCACTATACTCGATCCAAATTGTCAAAAAAACATAAAGATAGCACACTTCTAAAACATTGTGACATCCTTCCTCCAAAACCTCTGAACAAGCAACAAATTCTCTTTCGAGGCGGGACACACCTACTCCTATTCTAAGTTCCTAACACTTTGAAAATAGAGTTCAACAATCCTCAAATAATAGTGAATTGCTTACTCCCCTCCCCCACCCAAATAAATAAAATAAAAAATGTAGGAGAAATCATTTAGACGTAAGGCATGTAGATCACAACATGAGAACCACAGTATTTAAAATGAATTATACCTAAAATATGTGGCTGATTGTGAAGATTTTCTCAGTCGCAACAGTTGGACAGAAAACAGTGCATCATGAATTAGCTTCGACTGAACCTTCTTTTGGCATCAATTGTGACCATTGTTCTAAAAATTCTCGTCTAGGTCTGCCTAGGCCCCGCCTAAGCGCTAGGGCCCCCCATGGCGCCCCACCTATGCGCTAGGCCCCCCCTGGCGCCTCACCTAGGATTAGGCGGCAAAAAAAATCTTCTAGAAAATTAGGCGGGGCCTAGGCGGAGAGTTTTTTTTTTTAATAACTACCAAACTAGATCTTGATATATTTATTTTTCTAATGATTTACCATATTCATAATACATGTTATAATATATCAAATCACAACAAGAAGTGAACAATATCAAGTCAAAATGGATAATTTGATTATAGTTGTAATTTTTTTAACTTGTACCAACTTCAAATTATATAAATGATGATACATTTGTAATATTTAGTTTAATTCAATATAATTCTTAAATTTATGTTTAGTTTCTTAAGTTTTAATATTGAATTAAATTCTTGAAATTTTAAATTTTATTATTTAATAGCAATCTTATTTATGAATAAAACTAATACGTTAAAAAACAATACGTTAAAAATATGTTTGAACTTTGAACAATTGCATGTTTGTGTTTGACCTTTGACATTAGCAATATGGATATGTGTTTGAACTTTACGCAAAGGCCTTTATTATAAATGGTTTTGCTTTATATTATTGTTTTGTTTGGATAAATGTAAGATAAAATATTAAAATTGGCTTAAAATAAAAAATCCCGCCTAAGCCCCCTAGGCGCTAGGCCCCCCTCAGCCGCCCGCCTCCCGCCTAGCGCCTTTTAGAACATTGATTGTGACTGGTATGTGGAAGCTATCCCAATGGGTTTCACATTGTTTTGATGTGTTTTTGGTCGGGTTTTGGGCTGGTTTCAATCGGTTCGCTAACAGGGTATGGGATTGGGGTCTGGTGTGATTTTTTTTCTTGCTTTGGATATGTTTTTGTGCATGATTCAAGTTCGGTGATGGTTGTAATTATTGATGGAACAAAGCCCAGAAGTTTATTGCAACTCAAATGGATGGTTTTAAATGGTTTTCAAGCTGTTCTAGAGAACAGAGTGCCGTCACTTATGGAATTTCTGAGATTGACTCTGTTTTTGTTGTTGTTTATAGTTCATTTGTACTGGATATAAATAAATGCTTGTAGTTCAGAAGATTGGTGGTGTTTGGAATGAGTTTGGACTTTTGGTTGAAGGCAGTGAGCACAGTGATGATGAACAATAACTGATCATTGACAACGGCGATTTTAGGGTTTTTGGGGTCGAGGAAGATTGAAGAAGATGAATCTTGCTCAAGGGTTAGTCTTTGATTCTAATTGCTAAGCTCAAAATCTTAGTTTGAACTGAACTAAGTAACAATGGAGTTGGGGTTTTAAGAGAAAATGGTGTTTTAGGAAGAACTTGGAGAAGAAGTTAGATAGATATAGAAAGAAAGGGATAAAAAAAATGGCCAAGCCAATTCTTCAATTCATAATATTTATATTGATACATCCAAGCATTACTACTATTTATTCCACTTTCCTACACCATCTACCAAGCATGGGGACGAAGAAAATAGTACTAGTTATGTGGCAACTACTTCTAGAGTACTCCTAACTAATTAATAAGTCCGTATACTTAAGCTTATGGTAGTTATTTGGCACTGGGCCTTGCACAATATTGTACTCCTTTCAGCCATTGGTGAAATTTATAGGTCCGAATAACAACAACAACAACGATATTGATATCATGACGTGCCAATAAACAAAAAATAAAGGATATTATGCTAGCAATATTTGTTTTATGTGAGCCTAAAAAGTTTCACCTTTTATGCTTTAGTAATTTAGTTGAGCAGTGTTGCCATACTACAGATTGAGCCTTTAATTTGTCAGCACATTAAGGTGTGAAAATTACTTTCAATGTAAAATAATGCGTCTTATTTTTGCTTTTGTGAAGGTGACGACCACAGTATAATGATATATTACCCTAGTTCGGCAGGTGGGGGCATGAAAGCATTGTTCCGAAAGGTGAGAGTTTAGATATGATCTCTTAGTTCGTCTCATTTTGGACATAAATTACTGATATATATATATATATATATAATTCATTTTCCTCTATATTGTAAATATCATTATGAATACTTGTAGGGTTTGCCAATATATTTTGGTTTGGGGTTGAAGAAATTGCAGAAAACATTTTAAAAATGTTTAACATTTCTTGGTTGGTTGGTTATGTTTCTATGCCAAACGTAATCTGTTTTAGTCAGATTAAATTTTAGATTACTTGAGTTCAGCTGGCTTCTCAAAATATTCATCTCAAACTGTTTATGATGGCAACTTCAAATTGGTTTCTGGTTGTGGTTTAGACTTTGTCAGCTCTTGTTTGATTTTATAACCAGGTTTGCCTGCTAGAGTGCTACTATGCCTGCAAAAGCATTCCTCAAGAAACTGTACCTAGCTCCCACATGATTCCCTTTCAACCCACATATCTGCATCCATTTCTTCTCTCTTTCTTCTTCACCACCATTTGAGTCTCGGGCCACTTATGTAGATATGGTGCCTCCCAAAATGAAATGCTGTCTGTCATGGATGAAGATGTTTAGCTTTTTGAATCTTCAGAACACTGCTGCTAAATATCTCCATCGTAATTTCACACGCTCTGTACTCTTTCATCTGTCTTGTGCCATTATTTTATTAGTCTTGCAACCCAATTCATCATCTCCAATGATTACTTCTCAGATAGCATCTGCACTCGTCCTTCATGAGCATCCTCAATAACCTTTGTCGCTCCTTTTCTGGATAAGGGTAACATAGATAACAAACTCGCTTCACTTCAGTTACACTTGAACAATATCCTTTCTTCATCTCTTTCCCTCTGAACGAGTCTGAACACATTTATCTGTTTCTCCGCCTCATATGAGATACAAGTTTTCCGTCTGAGAGCCCTGCTGCATAGTTTTTTCTCACTTCCTATCCTTTTTTTTCACCTTTATGTTGGGAGTATGTTTATCATGCCATATCAGAAAACTATGCTAGGAATCCACTTGCAATTGCAATTCAAAAATGTGTGAGAAGCGAAAACATATTTTACTTTCCGCTCTTCTAAATAAGGATAGACAGGCATTAAACTTGCTTCATTGCCTTGTCTATTTAATTATATATTCCCGCTTCCAGAGAAAATCCAATGCATCTTTTCTGCAGAACATTATCCTGATGTTTCCTGGTTATTAAAATGTGCTTTCATGTGCGTCATTATAACTTCTTGAAACCCCAAAGACTGGGTGAAATGCAGTGTTCTAAAAATCCCCGTCTAGGTCCGCCTAGGCCCCGCCTAGGCGTTAAGCCTCCCATGGCGACTCGCCTAGGCGTTAGCCCCCCTGGTGCCTCACCTAGGCCCAACCGGCAAAAAAAATTCCTCCAGAAAATTAGACGGGGCCTAGGCGGAGAGTTATTTTTTATTTTAATAACTTCCCAAACCAAATCTTGATATATTTATTTTTCTAATGATTTATCATATTCATAATACATGTTGTAGTGTATCAAATCACAACAAGAAGTGAACAATATTAAGTCAAAATTGATAATTTTATTATAGTTGTAATTTTTTGAACTTGTACCAACTTCAAATTATATAAATGATGATACATTTGTAATATTTAGTTTAATTCAATATAATTCTTAAATTTATGTTTAGTTTCTTAAGTTTTAATATTGAATTAAATTCTTGAAATTTTAAATTTTATTATTTAATAGCAATCTTATTTATGAATAAAACTAATACGTTAAAAATATGTTTGAACTTTGAACAATTGCATGTTTGTGTTTGACCTTTGACATTAGCAATATGGATGTGTTTGAACTTTAAGCAAATGCCTTTATTATCTTTATTATAGACTGTTTTGCTTTATATTATTGTTTTGTTTGGATAAATATAAGATAAAATATTAAAATTGACTTAAAATAAAAAAATTCCGCTTAGGCCCCGCCCAAACCCCCTAGGCACTAGGCCCCCCTAGGCCGCCTGCCTCCCGTCTTTTAGAACATTGGTGAAATGGCAGAAGCCTTTAAGGAATAACATCAAGATTGCTGGCTCCAAATTTCTAATCCTCAGTTGCTGCCATGTCTACCTAATCTAAAAATTGTAACTTCATGTGTAGTTGAAGTTATCCTTTGAAAGTTGAACTTTTTGTAATATGATTTATTGGCCATATTTTTTTGTTACTATCGTGAATTCTCAAATTGTTCAAGTTTTTATTCTTTGTCTCCAGGTTGGTAATCGGTCAAGTGAGTTCCATCCAGAGGTAAGAAGAGTGAGACGTGAAGGCTCATATTTATATGAGGAGTTTATGCCTACTGGAGGAACAGATGTCAAGGTTTTCTAATCTTCGATTTTTTGCTTTGTCGATGGTTTTATTTATTTGTCATTATTAAATAATGAAAGCACACACTATTTTCTTTCTACACACCTGAAGTAGTAATTCTATTGCAATGAATTCTTGAGCCTCAATCATGAATCAGCAGCTGTTTAAGGTCGTCAAGAAAGTATGTTGTCTGCCTTGGATGACATTGAAAAGAACTTTCAAGGTTAAGGATGTCGCATTGACCATTTGCATGGAAAATGATTGATCATTGGGACTATGGGAGTAACGACTTCCTGAGAGAATTTTTTACTTTTGTTTAAGTTTCCACTTTTTGAATTTCTGCTTTCACCAAGTCACTAGTATGGAACCACATTAAAGTTATTTTTAGAATTTTTAAACAGCTTAATTGTGCAAATTTGAAGTACAAACTAACTAATTAGGTATGATTTTACTCCTTGTCCGTAAATGCATAAGAGAATAGAAAGATTCATGATTGTCCTCTCAGGCTCTCATCTTCTTTGAGATGGGGTCAATTTCGTGGTCTTCAGCGATGGGAGCTTTTGGTATCATGTTCAGAGTTGTAGAGGGACTGGAGGGCAGTCCTCTTCCAAGGGCTTAGTATTTTTCTCTTTTCTAGCTTTGGAGGGTTTTTCATCCTCCCATTTATTATGTAAGCTCTCTTTTATAATATGATGTTTTACAATCATACTTTAGGATTGTGGAAATGTCAATGTATTGACAATAAAAAACAAGTGGCATCAATCATAAAGCTTTTGTTGCTTTTGTTTCTTATATCTGCTCTGGTCTTTTGTATTTTTATAAATGGGCATCTGCTATCTTTTCCCCCCTGTAAAGTTTCACCTGTTTTACAAGACATTTTTTCACATTTGACTTTCAGGAAGTGCTGTTTGAACTTACTGTCATGTTATTGTAGGTTTATACAGTTGGTCCTGAATATGCACATGCCGAGGCAAGAAAGTCTCCTGTTGTTGATGGTGTTGTTATGAGAAACACTGATGGCAAAGAAGTAAGTAATTCTTTCATTTAAACTTCAACAAATACTCCCTCCATCTCAAACTACTTTCCCCACTTTTAGGCATGTGTGGCATGGATTTCAAGACGTGTTTTAAACGCCTTTTTAGCCTTTTAGGGTTAAACTCTTACAGGCAGTGCTCATGCTATTGGGCTTGAACTGATGTATCTGAATTTGTTACTTTGTCAGGTCAGATATCCTGTGCTACTCACTCCTACTGAGAAGCAGATGGCAAGAGAAGTTTGCATTGCATTTAGGCAATCGGTAAGTCAATTTCAGCTAATCCAAAATGTAGTTTTAGTCTCGAGTGGTAAGTGTTCATTCTCATCTTCTTTGTTTTTTTAAAAATGCTGTTTGCAGTCGTATGCTCTTCTTTCTCTCTCTCACATTAACTCCTTTGGTCCTCCCCTCTTTGTGGTTCATTTTTTCTTAGATAAAAAGAAGATATTTTAGATATAAAGAAAGAAATTATAAAGTAAAGGTGGAGAAAAAGTTCACTGATAGAAAATTTAAAGACAAGTGGAACAATACCACAAATCCCTTGATGGAGAACAGCTCTCCAATCCCTATGTGAATTTGAGAAACGTATCGTATGGAATGCTCCCATTGCATAGGCCCAAGAAGATCATAAAAAGTAACCCTACCCCAAAACATACCTATGAATTCCATGGACCCAAAAATGATACACTGAAAACATCTGTTGGGTATCCCAATATCAATAGAAGTTTTTTCTCGAATTCAAAAGAGAATACGTGGATTCACCGAATAACTAAAAAGTGTAGCATGCCTGAATCTAGCCAAGGATCCAAAAAATGAGGAGGCTCTCCACTCTAGGGAAAGCTCAATTTTCTCCCAACACACCAAACAAATAACACCATAGTTGTGTGTAAAATTTGTTTGTTAGATTGCTACACTTGTGCCTAGCAATCCGACAAACACACTATACGCACATCAGGAAATAAGGATTTGTAGGGCCTGTGCCTGTCTCTGTCTCTGTCTCTGTCTCTGTCTCTGTCTCTGTCTCATGTCAGTAGAACTAAAGACCACACAAAAGACTATCTTCGAAGGAGCCTTTTCCTTCCAAATGTAAGATGCTAATACAGAGTAAAGATTAGGGAGATATTCAAGACAATAAGCAAAAGAAGAACGACAAAAGAGAAAAAACCTGATAGATCCAGAGACCAAGTGCACCTTTTCCAATAGTGACAAATAGAGGAAGAAATAAGAGGCTGGGTCAGCTGTCAATGCAATAGATTCATCTGACTCTCTTTCATTTAATTTTGTTGTATCATTACATTTTGTTTGTCTGCATTGGAATAATTACTTAATTACCTGGATGTGTTAACTTTCAGTAATACAAGACTAGGTTGCATAGCAAGATCATGCTCTTTCAGTTTTTTGATTTATTTTGTTTTTATTATATTTTCCCATTCACTCTCCATTTGATTTTGATTAGGTTAACTATTCATTTTTGCTTAGAGTTGGCCAATATCTCATTGAGAGACATTATTTTCCCATGTTTTGAGATACTTGCCAAAAAATTCTGCGGTTATCGTAACTGAATCGTTCTGTTGCAGTTTTTTCCCCTTTAACTTCATTTGATTTTGGTTAGGTTAATTATTGTTTGATTTTGATTAGGTTAATTATTCATGTTTGCATAGAGCTGGCCAATAGCTTACTAACATAGACATCATTGTCCCATGCTTTTATATACTTACCAAGCTTTTCTGCTCTTTATAGATTGGTTAGTGTATATCCAGGTGTTTTATTTCGTTTGGACTTGGTGGGCTGTGTGTCATAAATATTAAAGTGCGGACTTGATTAATATAGTATAATTATGCATCGACTTTTCTTGGATAAACCACCACCTTTTTTCATATTTATAACATGTTATAATTTATCTCTCTTCATGTTGCCTGCAGGTTTGTGGGTTTGACCTTTTGCGTTGCGAGGGCCGTTCATATGTCTGCGATGTCAATGGATGGAGTTTTGTGAAGAATTCCTACAAGTAATTCCTTATTTAAATAGAGCGAGTATCTTGTTAGTATTGCAATGTAGTCTTTATTTGCCCATACGCAAGCTTCTTTTTTTCCCCTTCTTTTGGGCATGGATAAAAAGTTTTGTACAGACTTGCATTATGAGCTGAGCTGAAGATGTTGAGACCTCAATTTGATCACTTTGTTATCTGGTGTCTATGAGCATTTATATCACATTTTCTTGTTTGATAAACTTAATCAACCTCCATGACCTAATTTTGTAGCCGCCCTTAATGCTATGCTTGGTAGGACCATAGGAGTGTTGGGGTAATTGAAGGAAGAAAAAATAAGAGGGATAATAAGTGTATCCCTAGGAAGGGAAACAGCCTTTCCTTCTTTTTGTTTTAATTTGTTGGAAGGAAATAAGGAACACAAGAAAATGATCTCGTTTGATATCATAATTGCTCACTTCTACATGAAAGGGGAAAAGTTATTTCATGGGCAAATGGTTGAAAAATGGATCAATCCATTTACCTCTTTCTTCTTTATCACTTTTGGGACATCCTTCCTCTTTTTCTTTCCCTTCCGTTCTCCATCCTACCAATTGGCAGTAACCCCCTCCTGATTTGCTTTCATCCACAGCTTCCTCCTTTGGTTTATTTTATTTTTTCAATTAGAAGTCTGTGTGGGTGTTCCCCTCATGGTGTGAATATTTTATCATGAGAGCTCTCTCCTGTTAAATGAGCCCTTAAACTAAGAGGTCTGGGGGAAGCATTTAGAAGAACAGAAAACTCGCTTCATGCATGGCCGGGGTGGGGTGGGTTGGTTGGTTGTTAGTTTATCTTTGAAGTACTGTGCATAAACTATTCTTCTTAAAGCCATCCTTGCCCAAAAGTTGATAAATGTTCCAGTATGTTGAAGAAAAAGGTAGAAAGTATTAATGTTGCATTAATTGTTCAAGTGGAAGTTCTAATCAATATTTAAAAGGTTTAAATCCACCTTCTCTAACATACAAAAAGGACTTGTAAAATAAGAGCTGTATTAATGCGATCCATTTCTTACTTCTTAGTTGTACATACTGGAACTTTGCTGTCTGGAAGCTTTATAAGAGCTGTAATATGCATAGTGAATGGTGTTACAGTCACACGTACACACAAGACATTTTGGGTTGAAATGTGAGAAGTTGTGCTAGATACATGCATTGTTGTACGTAGGGATATTAGGTATTTTGGGTTGAGGAGTCATGCTAGTTGCATGCACTGTTCTACTTGAATCGTCCATGGTCCTTTTCTGGTTTTCTCATCTACTTTCTTTTCTGAAAATTCATATCACTCACGAGTGATACTGTTTAACCTTTACTAATGGTATATTCTATATAGGCATTAGAATATAAATTAAAACTATTAATTTGCTACTTTTTATCTTTTAATTTGATTGTTTGAAAATAAAGGAATAAGCAGTCAAATAACAATTTGGACTGCTGACTTGTATATATTGTTTTATCCAAACTGGTATAATTGAATGCAACATAGTTCAATCAGCCTCTTCATTTTTGTGTGCGTGCTCATGTGTATCTGTGAGCACAAGGAATTAGATTTTGAACTAACAGGTTGGACGGTTGATTTGTATATATTGGTTTATCCAATCTCTGTTATGTTTAGGTGCAAGGTAATATGGACAATAAGCACCTCTGTGTTTGCGTCTGTGCACATGCATGTTTGTGTGATCGTGCATGCACAAGCATGTGAATGTTGTATTTGTGTCTTTCATTTTCTTCTCTTGTGAAATATAGCCATGGTATCAGTTGCTATATGCAGGTATTATGATGATGCTGCTTGTGTGTTGAGGAAGATGTTTTTAGATGCAAAAGCCCCCCATCTTTCATCAACAATTCCACCGATTTTGCCATGGAAAGTTAATGAACCAGTTCAGCCTTCTGAGGGACTAACACGTCAGGGAAGTGGGATAATTGGCACATTTGGGCAGTCCGAGGAGCTACGATGTGTAATTACTATCATTCGTCAGTAAGATCAACATCCTTTTGGTTATTTCTTGTGTAAGGTGTCACCTTTTGCTTTCCTATCTATCGTATCGTGTTATGTTAGGCGAATTCGTGTCGTGTCAGATTATAGGTCAACACTAATACTACCCATTTAATTATTCGTGTCAAGATCCTCAGCACTAACACCAACTTATTTATTAATCGTGTTAAACCTTTTTAACCCGTTTAATCTCTATTTATATTTTACATGGGCAGTGGTGATAGAACTCCAAAACAAAAAGTGAAGCTGAAGGTCACCGAGGAAAAGCTATTGAATTTGATGTTGAAATACAATGGGGGAAGACCTAGATCCGAGGTGCTACTTTTCTCAGTATCATTCTATTTTTATTTTTTGCTTAAATACTTGACATCTCATACTATTACTACTTTTCCTTACTTTTAAACTGTTTGGCAGACAAAACTCAAAAGTGCTGTCCAGTTGCAAGATCTGTTAGATGCCACACGACTTCTTGTTCCACGTTCTAGGTATTGATCCATATGAAATTTGCTTTCCGTTCAATTATCACTGAAGTTATTTAAGACTCACTCTAGTGCCCTTTTCAAGCTCATCTCGAAAAGAAAATATCATAGATGTATGCATGATTTACTCAAATTCTTTCTTCAGAAGGTGAGATCATTTAAAAAATAACAACAAAAAAACTACTTGTTCTACTTAATGGATGGCAACCCTCGAGCATCAGGGGAAAAGGTGTTTTCTTCTGATTCTTATTTTTTCTGTTTATTTGCATAATGAACTAGATTTGAAAATAGATGGCTCATAAATTAACATGTACGACTGACGACCAACCGAAAAAAATATTGAGGGAAAAATAGATTGTTTTATTCCTTTGTTTGTGTTAAATTTTTAGGGAACTGGTACACAGTTTTGCAACGAGAAGCAGGACAAGTGTGAATAGATAAGAAAGAATAATTTAAAAAGATGTTTTCTGAATAAAAATGCAAAATAATGATGTCATTGTGACTTAAAGGGAAAAAGTAAGACTGCATGATATGTTGGCCTTAAATCCCTAGGGTTCTGCACATCTTTTTTTGAGTTATGGCCTTCCAATCATATGCTTAAAATGACCTGTTATAATCTTTGAGGGCACGAGGCATTTTGGAACCTTACCGGCTCGAGGGAGTCCCAAGAATGACTTGTGGGTAATTTGAATGTTCTAAGGTTTCTTGAGGGACATTTAAGGATTTGTCAGAGTTTGGGTCCTAAAGACTTTTCTTGGTTGTTGCTTCAGATATACTTGTATTGTTGTATCCCCTGTTATCGTGTATACTTTCTATGTATAATATTTCAAATCCTCATGGCTGTGTTTTGTTCATTGATCTAGTCCATATCAACTGTATCTTCAACCTGCCTATATATTGTGGAGAATGTCTGCATTTACTTTTGTTGGTATTTAGCATAAGGATATATGTTCCATACACATCAATTGATTTTCATTATTTTATACAAGTAATAACAATACAAGCACACATTAATTACATAGACTTTAAAATTGATCCAAGTTGTCTACAATTTTTTCATTCAAGTATACAATGTCTGAGTTCACTACTTGCCATTTTAAACTGATTTATTTTATTGGTGAAAGAGAGACATATTATACGCTTATTGAGTTTTGTCAGATTTATAAAATGTGCCCAAAGACTAGTATATAAAGACATCAAGCTCTCTAACTCAAAACCAATTGGCTATGAGAAGAGTTGGCCCAAGTCATTATAAACTAGACATATATTCTCGAGGTATTCAATGTGGGACAAGATCTAACACTCCCCTGCACGTGTAACCCGGTGTATTGACGGTTGCACGTGAACCTGATGAATATAAAGACCCACATAAGATAAGCAAGCCCAGAAGAAGCTAGTCACAAGACAAGCCCAAAGAAATCTAGTAAACCACAGGTAACTATTGGCCCAATTCTAGTTAAGAAATGGGTAACTTTGACCATTAAGAAATGGATTGCAAGTGGGTAAGAATGAAAGCTAAGAAGAGTATTTAATTAGGCTCAAGGATAGCCTGCTCTGATACCATGTTAGTTTTATAAAATGGGCCCAAAGTCTAGTGTATAAAGACATCAAGTTCTCTAACTCAAAACTAATTGGCTATGAGGAGAATTGCCCAAGTCATTATAAACTAGACATATTTTCTCAAGGTATTTAATGTGGGACAAGATATATAGTTTTACAAGTTTTTTTGTTTGGAACAAATTAATGTCTCTGAACTGTCTGGAAATTTAATATTTTTGTAGACCTGGTCGGGAAAGTGATAGTGAAGCAGAAGACATTGAGCATGCAGAAAAACTTCGTCAAGTTAAAGCAGTTCTTGAAGAGGTCCACATTTGTAGTTTCTCTCAAATAATGCAGTATTGCCATTTCATTTTTGTTGCGGTTAAATTTTGAATATTTGTGTTAGGTTGGATTTACACGCATAGATTAAGGATTCTGGTTTGCAGACATACTTGAATAATATTGAAAATGAACTTATGTCAATAAATATAGCTCCATGGGCAGAAATTTAATTACTTTCACATGATTCAACAATTTGGAAAATTAATTTTTTTCTGTGAATGTAGCTATTGGATTTTCATGAGCAGAAAATTTATTACTTTGACATGTTGTGAATAGGAATAAAGAAGGAAGAATGCCTTGGGGTTCAGATGAAGTTTTCTTCATAGGTTTAAACCCAATAAGTTGTATTTGTTTGTACCATAGGAACCTTAGGAGCATAATTACAATTCTGTATGTTATTTATTTTTTAGCTTATATGGGGTGAGTTTTTTGGGCATCTAAAATGCCATGGGCGATGTGCATAAATATGGGGTTTCAACATATCTTGCTGTATTTTGTGGGTGTGCTTGTTTCTCTTATGAACTCATAATTAACATTTTCTACTGAATAATGATAATACTTTCTTTTGGATTAGTGCTATGCAGTTCCTTCCCTAGGAAAAATAAAAATACAAGACACTTCTAATCAATTTGTATAGCAAGTTGAATAATTTGCGCAAGTTAGACATGAAGACTAGAACACAGAACTTTCCTTATGATGTACGAAACTTTTATAAAGGAACATTTTTGTTGTCCAGGGAGGGCATTTCTCTGGCATTTATCGGAAGGTTCAACTAAAGCCACTAAAGTGGGTTAAAATTGTAAAAGCTAATGGTGAAGGCGAAGAAGAAAGACCTGTTGAAGCATTGATGGTTCTTAAATATGGGGGTGTTCTTACGCATGCTGGCAGAAAACAGGTGTTAATATTTGTTGGATCATTCTTATGATAGTTTATTTCTCTTGACTGTGCTAGTATATTTTGAATAGTAATCAACAATTATTTTCTCTGAAAACAAATGCTCTTTCCGCTCACTCTCTTGGCAGGCTGAAGAACTGGGAAGATATTTTCGGAATAATATGTATCCAGGTTAATACTTCTTAGGCTTTCAATTTTACAAGTGATTTCTGTTTCTTTGGAAGGTAGGACTTACTCGTTTACATAGACCAATATATATTTGTTTTCTGAAGTTTTTGTCTTCCATCTTTCGATGAGAGCACAAAATGCTAAACTTCTCACATTTAATATTCCACTAAAGTTAAAAAAAGAAGGAAGGAAGGAAGGAAGGAAGAAAGAAAAGGTTAGGATGTTTTTATGCATGATGGCTTGAAGTTGTATCTATGTTTTAATCAACAAAGTAAAGGTTTTTGACCGGTTGAGGCTTAAATTGTGTTGATAAATTGCCAGATTAGGGTCTCTCACTTTCTGATTACTGAATTCTTAGTGGATTTTGGTCTTGGTACGAATTATTCTTTTAAAGAACTACTGTAGTCTTCATGTTCTAAATGATTGTCCTGTTTGCTAATTCTATTTCTCTCGCTTTCTAATCTCAGGCGAAGGTACTGGTCTGCTTCGTCTCCACAGTACATATCGTCATGATCTAAAAATATATAGCTCAGATGAGGGCCGTGTACAGGTATACTTCTGAAATATTTATGGGTTTATTTGTATGTGTTTGAGCACTATCGTACTGTGCTCCTAGTGTTTACTTGTATTTTGATCTTTACTTTAGTTTATTATCATGTGAACTCTTCTCCCACTTGTTGCACAACTTGTATATAGCTTACCTCAGACTTTCATGTTGTGTATGAGCTGAAACATTGATTGAATATTTGCTGACAGATGTCTGCGGCTGCCTTCGCAAAAGGCCTCCTTGATTTAGAAGGACAATTAACGCCAATCCTGGTTTGTAGCTTGTTCTCAGAAATTTTGTGTTTGTTGACTTGTACTTAAGATGACTGACATGCTATATGCTATCTTCTAAAGGTTTCACTTGTCAGCAAGGACTCCTCTATGTTGGATGGACTTGATAATGCCAGTATTGAGATGGAAGAAGCTAAGGTTTCTCCTGCTCCTACCGCATTATGTTGCTATGCTTTTATATGAAGTTAAATAGCAAAATTGTAGATCTGGTGATAGATATAACACTGTCAAACTATTACTAAGTTGGAGTCAATTGAACTGTTGGAATTTTGAGATGTATGATGGTGCTATTTGCCTGTTAATATTTTTGACCCATCTTATTTTGGGTGTCATTAGATCAAAAGATTGGCACAGCGTTATAATTAGGATGTTTAAAATTATTCTGTAACGGCAGTTTTCTTATATTATCCCTCCCTCCCTTCCCAAACTTTCGTCCCAGGCTAGGTTGACTGAGATAATTACCTCTGGAGCAAAGACAGTTCATAACAACGGATCACCTGCAAAACCTTGGATGGCTGATGGGGCTGGACTTCCTTCAAATGCTTCTGAACTTCTCCCGATATTGGTAAGTCCTGATATGTACTGCTTCTCAAGTAGTTTTTCAGACATATATCACTACTCTTAATAACAAATTGCTGTTCCTTTCGCAAACTTCTTTCCAAATTGGTCAAGGTCTTAGTATCTACCGCCTGTTAATATAACTTTGTAGGTTCATTTCACTATTTATTATTTTAAGAACTTGCCGTGTTTTTCCCTTCCTTTTTTTGCTAAATCTTGTACTTCTTACACACCCTCTTCATTCTCTTATTTTAATATATAAGTATGTATATGTGTATGTGTATGTAAGTTTGTGTGTGTATATATATATGTGTGTGTGTTTATATATATAACAGTACATACGTGTTTAACTTGTCATGTGTTCCAAGGTAACATGATTGGGGGAGGTGATGGTTTAATATGATTATCTCGTAGTTCTATTGAGATCAAATAGAGAAATTATTTGTTTAAAATTCAATACCATACCAAAATTTCATCAGAATTTGTCCATCAAATGTAGGCATGGCACCTACGACTAAATAAAAGTACTAAAACTTTTGCTCCATACATGAAACCAGACTACACTAAGTTCAAGTCGTTGACTGCCACTCACGTCCAAATAAAATGAAATTCAACTATGCAAACTAAACTGGACTATGCTGCCATCTCCTTCTCAAGTTTCATCGCTTGGGCCACCACAAGCTATATATTATAGACTCCTCTATATTCAGTCCCCCTTCTAAAATTTCATATGCCTATGCCTATTGGTACTCCTATTGCAATCATTCTATTGAAATACCAAGAAACTTAAAAATGATAAGAATGGTAAAAGTCAGAACAAATAGTAGTATGAGTCCTATATAAAATTTGATGAAAGCCTATAATTTGTAAAAATTAAGAGAAGGAAGGGGGGGGGGGGGAAGGGGAAAAGGAAAGTGGAACTAGTAGTCTACCAATTTTATGAATTTGATTTTATATTTTTCAAATAGGTGAAATTGACTAAAAAGGTTACCGAACAAGTGAGGCTGCTTGCTAAGGATGAAGATGAGAAGCTGGCAGAAACAAGCTCCTATGATGTTATTCCTCCATATGATCAAGCAAAGGCACTAGGTAAAACAAATATAGACGTTGATCGTATTGCTGCTGGATTACCCTGTGGTAGCGAGGGATTCCTTCTGATGTATGCTCGGTGGAGAAAACTTGAGAGAGACTTGTATAATGAACGGAAAGAGTGAGTAGTTACTTGTTTACTTACCTATCTATTCACGTACAATATTATAAAAAAGTTTGCTTGTTTATGATGAAGTTATGGGAAATTCATATATTATTTCAGTTATGGAAAAAATTCACTTGAATATGTTTTGTTGTTGGATAGATTGAATTTTCATTGTCATTATCATTTTCATTAATATTGTGGATTCATTTGCAGACGGTTTGATATAACACAGATTCCGGATGTTTATGACTCATGCAAGTAAGTGTCTTACTAGGGAATTAAGTTTGATCCATAATGTATGGAATAAATACCGACATTTATCTAAGTTCTATATATGCTTTTCAAAATATTATAACTTCTTGCCGTAATTGCACAACTTTCCTCGATTAAGTCTTTGAACTGAATCTGGTAACTAAATATAATTCTTATGCTGAGAGAATGAAAATGATGGTTTGTTATGTTTGGTGTATCTTGTATTTTGTGGTTGTCTTTCATTGGTTTTTTTATTCTTTGGTTCAAGGTATAACTATTCTTTATTAAGTACTTGTGTCAATACATGCATATTAATGGACATAAAAATCTTGAAGTGAAAGTACCAGAAGCTATCATAGTTATTGATGTTATAAAGTTTTATCAGTATGTTTGTTCATATTTCTACATCTCATGCACTGAAATTGATATATGAGATGGATATCTTTGTTCATATATATTTTGGTTATCGTATTTATGTAAATTTTGTCCTTGCTTGCTTGCAAGACACTAATAAAATTTTGTTTATGGTTCCGTATATCGTTTGGTTAAGGCATTTATGTATATTGTGTTATCCTAATAAGTAGTTGTCTTACATGAATACACTAATGAAAAGTTTTTGTATGGTACTTATATGTATTGTGTCAGTGCGTGCTTGTAATTCTTTTGGATCCGTTTGACAGGTACGATCTCTTGCATAATGCACATCTCAATGTAGAAGGGCTGGATGAACTCTTCAAAGTTGCTCAGGTACAAAGCTTAATCTTTTGAGTCTGGAGAAATAAAAACCTCACTAGCCACAGTAAATAGTAGCAACGACCCCAGGTTAAGAACCTGTCTAGGGGAGATGTATTAATTATCAAGTCTTGTGATGCTATCCTGATTAGCCTGATTGTTTGCATTGGATTTCAGTTGCTTGCAGATGGCGTTATTCCGAATGAGTATGGGATTAATCCAAAGCAGAAGCTGAAGATTGGCTCGAAGGTAAACACCATGTCTCGACATTTATCCCTTATTAGTTTTCATATTATTTTATTTCTCTTCATAGGTTGATATGATTAAAGAGTGTCAGATAAGGATTTAATGTATACAAGGGTGGAACTCATTTTAACATTAAGGTGCTTAATTATTTATCCATAGAGTCAATTATGGAACAGAACGGCTCAAGACAGTTGAATTTTGCTGAGTTGGTGTATTTGAAGTTTTAATGAACATAAGTAGGCATAAAAAAGAACTTCTAGCATTGTGTTTGCATTAGACTTGGCAAAAAATAGGTTTGGGTTGGTTTTGAGTTACATAAAATAGATTTGGGTTGGTTTTGGAACCAAAACCATATTATCTATATTTAATATGGGTTATGTGGTTTGGATTTAAATGGTTATGGGTCGAATCCAGGTCGACCTATTTTTCAAATTATAGTTTCACTAAAATCTTAATTTTTGTTATGCTAAAAGAGTCTTATTTTAATTTTTTAGACCCAAGTTTGAAACTAAATATTTTAATTGATGTGACTAATTTGAGTATTAAAAACATTAATTTTGTGATTATAGGCACTTTCAAAAAAAATTACATTAATAATTATTATGTTAATTAAAATTAATGAAATTATTGAGAATTTTATTACAATAATCAGTAAATATTATTTTTTTTAGAGTGTATATATAATCAGTAATTATTATTTTTTTGGGTTGTGGGTGGGGCGGGGTGTATGGAAGTGTATACATAATCAATAAATATTATTATTTTTTTAGGCGGGGGCGGGGGCGGAGGTGGGGTGTTTACATTATTTATAAATATTATTTTTTTTGGGGGGTTAGGGGTGAGGGGTGGGGGTGGGAGAAATTAAATTATATAATATAATATAAAACAATTTATGGAGAGAAAGAGAAAATTAAATTTAATAATATAATGTAAATTGTATAATTTAAATGAGTTATGTTAATTAATTAAGGGAGGAGATATTAATTATTTAAATTAGTAGTTCGTTACACTAAAAATGTTTAACTTTATTATAGATTAATTCCATAATTAGTGAAATAGTTTTTATACATAATTGCAAATGTATAAATTACAAAAGTATGTAATATGTATAATGTATATGTGTTATATAAGAATGTAGTGTAATAATACATACATGTTGATGCATTAGCTCTACATAGTGCAAAAAATTAAAATTTATTATAGACTAATATGGGTCAAAACTAGTTAAACTAATCCAATCCATGTTTGTAATAATAATATGGGTCCAAAACCAAACCAATCCATCACCTAAAAACTAGTTAACTAACCCAATAGATCCAAGTGGTTTTGGTTAACTACATGGTTTTCAACTTAAATTGTCAGGTCTAGTTTGCATTACTAAACAGGCTCTCTACGTTTTAACTTTTAGGATCCTTTTGAGCTACAATGCAAGTGTTTATTGAAAAGTATAATGAAATATTTTTGTTTGTAAAAAGCGATGAACTGATAGATAAATGCATACATGTAATGATCTTTTTTCAACATCTCAGATTGCTCGCCGCTTGTTGGGAAAGATTTTAATTGATTTGAGGAATACTCGTGAAGAAGCCATCAGTGTTTCTGAACTGAAGAGTAATCAAGATCAAGAATCAACTATCACCAAGACTGGGAAAGAAGATACTGATTATCAAAGAAAGGCTCATACTAAGAATGAAGAAAATAGAAGGGCCAGTTTCACAAGTGAAATGTCAATGGATCAGGATGACGATGATGACAAAGAGATCAAATATCGCTTGGATCCAAAGTAAATATTTGGTCCTTTTACTTCTTTCCATACCACCACACATTTGCATATGTAGAAGTTTTCATTATTATGTTTTTCAATGGGATATATTCCCTTCCACAAAAAAGAGTCTCATTTGCAAACATTAAGGATGTATTTATGTTCTATGTTCACCGATAAATTAATAAGTTTTTAGTGTAGAAGTGGACATGATAATGAAATTGTGATGACAAACTTAATACATTGTGTCGTTGTTATACTACTGTCAATAAAAAATGACTCATTTGTTGGACCAATTTTTTTTCTAAGGACTCCTTTTGTGGAACAGATGGTATAATCTAACTTACGAACAATAGGAAATATGAGGATGTACATCTTTATTCTTGATTGTATTGATGTTGTTTAAATTCTTTCCATCAGATATGCTAATGTGAAGACACCAGAAAGACATGTCCGAACGCGTCTTTACTTTACATCGGTCAGTATACAATACATGAAAAAATGTTTGTTATTCTCTCTGTTAATTCATTTTATTCATACTGATACATATTAAATATTTAAATGATGCCCTCTTATGTAGAGACTACTAACATGAACCAAATATGCTAAAATGCAGCGTGGGGAAATACCACTCATCTGCTAGCTGTTTCTAGAATGAAAAAAAAATTTAACTAACAAGTCTACAACTACCACCTCCACCTAAAGACCAAATCATTTGGCTACTAACAGAATACACCTCCACCTGCTTTTTCAGCTGAGCTTCATATATATATATATATATATATATATATATATATATATATATATAGCCCGGTTCTCCAACGAACGCGAACAAACGAACATGGACAGTTCGTACCGTAACCGTCGCCATAGCTTGTTCGTTGGAGAACCGGACTTTATATATATATATATATATATATATATATATATATATATATATATATATATATATATAGTTATTCATGTTAGCTTGTTCACTTTTTTGTGTTCATCCTCTCAAATTAATCACTTTACATGGTTGAATGACAGGAATCACATATCCATTCCCTAATGAATGTTCTTCGCTACTGCAACTTGGATGAATCACTTCAAGGAGAAGCTAGTCTGGTATGTGATAGTGCTTTGGACCGCTTGTTCAAAACCAAGGAGCTTGACTACATGAGTTACATTGTGTTGAGAATGTTTGAGAACACTGAGGTTGGTGTTTCCTTCCATTTTAAAAATGAATATATGATAGGGAAGTTTTCTAGTCTTGCTAGTATCAGCGTGAATTACTTCTTATTATCCCCTCAAATTTACTTTTAAATATCTGTTTGAGCTATTGTTTTTCCCTTTCCAGTGAAGACCTGTTAAACATTTGATCATGAGCATTTTATTGCATCACATATCTGCTACTTATAGTTATTCATATGGTAACTACTAATTAGCATACCATATCAACTTGGTTTATATATTCCTTCTTTTTTCCCTATATAATATGAATTCCTTAGAGAAGCTGCTTCACTAAGAGAACTTTTGTTCTAGTCACTCTTTTAAGATAAAAACATGAAGTTTGCCTTATAGTGTGATTTTCTACCTGTAAGGAGTTTGTCTTCTATGTACATCAAGAAGGTCCATTCACATGCAAGTATCTTTCCAATTTCGCAAACTTGTATTATCCCAATATTGAGCAACAAATTTGATCCCTGAAAACAGAAGTTCAAGAAGTCGAGAACCTATCCTGTATTCGTAATTGTTAGAGTACAGACATCAGTTGGGTCATGTTTGTTTGTTTGTTTGCAAGAATTATACTGGGGTTGGACTATTAATCTTAAGTTCCTTATTTGTTTTAAAAATTGATCTTGAGACTATTAGTTCCAGGATAACAAAATGACTAGAAATAGGGGACTATTTAATACCGTGTCCAACCAGGTATTATAATCCCTACCATTTGGGATTAAAAATTTGTAGACAAAATTAACCATTTAACTTCTTAAAAAATGACCAGTGTATCATGTTCTATCCATTTATACTCACACTACTAAGAATACGGTCTCTTTGTTATTACTAATAAGGATATAATAGTCCAAATAATAAGTTTTTATCTAATCTTTTAAATAATATTGGACAAAACGAACATAACATGAGATTATTTTAAGTTATTCCATGAATAATCTTATTCTAAGCAAACATGTAATTATGATTATTTCTAGGATTAGTTGTCTTGATCATGCGATTATAATTCTTACAAACATACATGGCCTTGGTTGTTTAGCAATTAGTGTTCAACACATTTTAATTTACTATGTCACTATAAAGCGCCTTCTTTGCACAGCAACAGGGTTGGTTCATGTGTTAGTGGTATCCAAAAACGTTTATTTCTTTTTGTTTGTCAATTATTTACCGGTTTGAACGGCAGATGTGATCTCTCATAGTTGTCAGACGCACATGAGATAGTCTTCTGCTTTTAATTTCGGTAATTAGTAATTTTACATATTTAATTAGTGTGATGCAAATTATTAGCTCCTTGCATAGACTTTGGCTTTTTCATCCACAGTGAACTATATGGTTACTCTGTGTATGATTGATTGAATGGTCAGTACTCATGACCTAATAATTTTTTTCTTTATGATGTAGTAATTAATTTTCTGGTATTTTTATATGCTATTATACATTTCTTATTTATTTTCCCCATCCCATTGAGTTTGTGAAATTGAACTGCAGTTGGATTTAGATTTAGAAGACCCAAAGCGCTTCCGTATAGAGATGACCTTCAGCCGAGGTGCAGATTTATCCCCGTTGGAGGTAATCCATCTTTCTTTAGAGAAGATATGTTTGCTTGATGGGAATTGTTTGATGTGCACCTATATTTTGGTCGATATGAAATTGCCTCATGTAGGTTTTATTGGTGTGTTGAGAAATACTCCCCTGGTTCTAAATTTTAATATTATTATTGACTTTTGAATGTCAAATTGAGATATTTTCAAATGCAAAATTAATATAATTCATTAAATATTACGAAACAATAAATCTTATAATTTGTACTACTTCTCTGATATTTTACACATTTTATTGACTAAAACTAAATGAATTTATGTCAATTTTGAATTCAAAAATGTGTCAAATTGACTCTAAAAAGTCAATAATGATCTTATATTTCGAACGGTGAGAGTATTTTAGGAAATATGACTTGTAAAGTATTAAAACTGAATGAATTTATGTCAATTTTGAGTTTAAAAAATGTGTCAAATTAACTTTAAAAAATCAATAATGATCTTATATTTTGGAACAGTGAGAGTACTTTAGGAAATATGACTTGTAAAGGCTACCTTATAGTCCCAAAAGTGAAATCCCTTGCTCTATGTTCTGAAATTTCAATATAATCTCAATGGGACATATTTTACAAATTTTCTTGCTTTTTAACATGAAGGTCTTACAGTATTAAATTACCGAAAAAACCTCTCTTATTCATGTTCTTATCATCTCTATGGTTGGATTTATAAGTAAACTATAAAAGTGTCATTCTTTTAAAGCTCTTTGTAGCCAAGCTTGATGAAGACACGCACATTATATATATATATATATATATATATATATATATATATATATATATATGGGTTTCAATCTATGGCAACCGGTTGTTAGGAGAACTATTCCAACAACTATCATCTCCATCGTTGATCAACATATTTAATGATTGTGAATGAAAAAAAATGTCACAACCGCTACATATTGTAGCGGTTGGCTTATGTTTGAATCCCAATATATTACTTCTTCTTGTAATATTATATTATTATTGTAATATTAATATAATATTATTAATATGTAATATTATATTATTATATTACTAAATAAAATATATTATATTATTAATATGTAGCGACTGGCTTATACTTGATCCCAATATATTGCTTCCTCTTGTAATATTATATTATTATTGTAATATTAATATAATATTATTAATATGTAATATTATATTATTATATTACTAAATAAAATATATTATATTATTAATATGTAAATAATGTCATGCCGCTACAACATGTAGCGGCTGGCTTATGCTTACCCAATATATTGCTCTTGTAATATTATATTATTATTGTAATATTAATATATTATATTATTAATATGTAATATTATATTACTAAATAAAATGTCAACTAAAATTGACATAATTTATGAAAATATAGACATTATTTATGAAAATATTGAAAATAATAAATATTTTAAAATTAGAAATTTTCAAATTAACTGTAGAAAATTGAATTGGAGATTTAATTTCCATATAATAAGTTATCTTTTGCACAAAGTTTTTAATTGTGAATGATAAGAAATTGCATAATAATTAAAAATCGTCAACTTGGAAAATATAACTTATGCAAAATATAATCATTCACAATTAAAAACTTTGTGCAAAAGATAACTTATTATATGTAAATTAAATCTCCAATTCAGTTTTCTACAATCAACTTGGAAAATTCTAATCTTAAAATATTTATTATTTTCAATATTTTCATAAATCATGTCAATATTTTTATAAATTATGTCAATTTTAGTTGACATTATATTTAGTAATATAATAATATAATATTACATATTAATAATATAATATATTAATATTACAATAATAATATAATATTACAAGAGGAAACAATATATTGGGATTAAGCATAAGATAGCATTATCGACATATTAATAATATAATATATTTTATTTAGTAATATAATATTACAAGAGGAAGCAATATATTGGGATTCAAGCATAAGTCAGCCGCTACAATATGTAGCGGTTGTGACATTTTTTTTCATTCTCAATCATTAAATATGTTGATCAACGATGAAGATAATGATTGCTGAAATAGTTTTCCTAACAACCGGTTGTCATGGTCTCATGGATTGGAACCCTATATATATATATATATTATAAAAATGATATTCCGGTACCTCAAATCAAATGAAATTTTGCACAATCTCATATTTTTGTATGTTCATTACATCTGGTTAAATTATTAAGTTGACGATCAAATGATATTGTATTGGAAGTGACTTATATGATATATATATATATATATATGGGAAAAATATACGTACACAGCAGTGTATTGCACAGTCGGCTATGACGACGGTTTTTTGAGCTATAGCGACGGTTTCACCCGTCGCCATAACTATTATGGGCTATGGCGACGTGTAACTGTCGTCATAGCCCAAAAAATCTGTCGTCATAGTCCTACTGTGTAATATACAGCTGTGTATATATACATATAACTATATATATATATGATAAAGCTAACAACCCAACAGATAATCTTTGATTTGGAGATTATTTTAGAGAAATTTCTTATTAGGATAATTGAATTGGTTAATATAATAGATGTATGGAATTGAATATAATGAAAGATAGTTTTAGTTATTTATTGAGGTCTACTCTGTATCCTGTTTTACTTTGCAGAAGAACAACAGTGAGGCTACTTCATTGCATCAGGAGCACACGTTACCAATAATGGGTCCGGAGAGGCTGCAAGAAGTAACGTCATATCTTACATTAGAGAAGATGGAAGAGATGGTTCGACCATTTGCCATGCCAGCAGAAGATTTTCCCCCGCCATCAACACCACAGGGATTCTCTGGCTACTTTCTATTGGAGCGCTTGGTAAATCTTTGGCCCTTTCACAAGCATGGAAATACTAATGGAAAGTAATAAGTAGCTTAACTTTCTATTAATTTCTTCTACCGTTTTGTCAAATTCTTGTTCTTTCTTGTGTTCATGTAATTGTTGCAACTTAGCTACTTGAATAACAGCCTAGTGATTTATTGAGGGCCTCTGGAGGAAATTTTTAAGGAAAAAAGAAGAGAAAAAAACAATTGGAAGAAAAAAAGAAAAACTATTTACAGTTGGAAGTTCATACTATTTTCATCCCCTGATCCAAAAAAAATTTATTTTTTTGCGCGGATCTTGTAGTATCAATTCTCTTCTCAGTTCCTGTTTTAGTTTTACTTCTTGATTGTGCAACAAGGCAAGTTATTAAATTATCTTCAACGGTACTGATAGAGTTATCTCCTTTATACATATATATATATATATAAAGTCCGTTTTTGGTGCATATATTTTTATTTTATCTATCCTGTTCACTACTTTTAACGACGGACCAAGTGTCGTTTTGGGCCGTGTATATATATATATATATATATATATATATATATATATATATATATATATATATATATATATATATATATATAATCAGTCCCTTTTTTAAGTGAATCAAAAAATATGAATCAAAGACGAATCGGCTATAGCGATGGTTCGAACCGTAGCCATAATTATGTTGATAGCGATGGAAAAAATTGTTGCTTTTGTTGGTTCGTTTTCGTTTTTTGTTCATTTTCTATAGTTCGCTCATATATAATACGGCAAAACTTAGTTTTTTTTGTTATTAGTCTTTGATATAGACTACAGTTTAACTATTACTAAAACACTTTATAAAGCCTTTCTAATTTTATTTTTTATTTATTTTAAATAGGCTTAATTTAAATACAATAAAATACTACTAATTTTTTGGTCCTTGGTCTTTGATACGAGATTATAATTTAACTACTACTAAACAATTTATAAAGTCTCTCTAATTTTATTTTTATTTATTATAAATAGGCTTAATTTAAATATAATTAAAACATTTTTCATTGCACAATTATTTAGTAGCAAATGACGATTCAGTAAATTATTTTTTAACTAATAATCCATTCAATATTTTTGGTACGCAAGGAGTAACTTATATATTAAATTAAAATAATTTTATATCTAAATCCAAAAAGATATTAAAAAATTATGAGAAAATAATAATAAATATTAAAAAAGTGTAATATATATTGTAAAATATATTAATGATTAAATTTTAGTTACCAATTTTATTTCAAATAGGAGATCTTTAGTTAATTAATGTTTAAAAAAAAGCTCACTCAAATATCAGTTATTAAAATTTAGAAAATTAAAAACTATGATGGTAATTTATTATTCTATAATAATTTTATTTCGTTTAAAATTCCTTAAACACTAAGTTTAGGCTTTTGGGTTCTATTCATTTATGAACTCTAAAAAACTATATATATATTTTAAAGATTAAAAATAAAAACTAAATATTAAATTTAAAAATTACATAAAAATTAATTATTAAAATAAAAATAAGAAAAATAAATCACTAACACTCAATTGTGAGTCTTTAATAATTGTTTGTCTGAGGGGCATTTGTAGTCATTTTAATAATAATAGCAAATTATTTTAAAATTCAAAGAAAACTATTGTATAATCATCATATATATATATATATATATATATATATATATATATATATATATATATATATATATTTATTTTATTCTATTTAAAAAATAAACTCTTGCTTCAAACGGAGTATTTAGCAAGTACTTATCAAAATAAAGTTTGAAACGGATTAGTTAGCTTTTCTCTGTTGAATTTATTACGGTCCATTTTATTTTTTTGTAGTGTGTTCGCCAATAAATTTAAAAATGTTTTACTATATATTCATATTAAAATGAATTTTAATTAAATATGAAACACATTCTATTTTCATTATTCTAAAATATTAGATCAATATTAATATTTTAAAATATTTAAGTTTAAAATTCATATTGAATTAATTTATTCTTAGAAAATAAATTATAAAATTTATAAAACGTACTACTAATTTATTACTTTCAAAACTAAATGAATTAATTTTTTTAAAATATCTAAAATTGAAATTATTAAATTTAATCTTATAATTTAAAATGGAAAATCTTACCATAAAAATATTAAAGTTTAAAGAAATAAGCATATATCTTTAACATCCATAATTCTTTCCAACGAGACCTTTCTTCTTTTTTTAAAACGGAGAGATTATATATTTTAGAATCGTGCTATGTAGGACAATAAATTTGCGTCGAATTAAATATATTAGACATAAATATGGATTAATATCTTTAAATTTTAATATTTTTTCATTATGGATGTGAGACCCTAAATTTTATGAATAAAGATTTAAATTTTTCAAAATATTTTTTTTAATATTATGGTGTGGATTTGATATAATGTTATAGTTGTGGGTAATATTTATAAATTTTAAAAAGTATACAAGTTGTTGTATAATATTCGATTGGTCGGAAAATATTCTTTTTGTCGGGTAATATCCGTACGACGGTACAATTATTGGTGGATCCCATAACGAAATTATTGTCTAATTGAGAAAATGACAAAAAATATTTTTATGAAAATAACGGCGAAAGTTTTACCGTTAAAACTGTTGAATTACTCATTAGTAAAAATACAGTAATACGCGTGATTGCATAGTAGCATACGGTATTGATTATTGATGCTTACGTGAGAATTCACTCAGTTTTGTTCAATTATTGTTACAGTAATTGTTGCATAATATCTCACGTTATTTGATTCAATTATGTCGATATTTTATATATTATTAAATCAATAATTGAGATGACAGAGTTATTAATATTATTATTTGTAATATTAACGATGTCTAGAAGTTCTGCCAATGAGAGGTTTGGTCATCTAATTGCGCGCCAATAGGGAGAAATTCTTATTGGAAAGCTCCCTCTTTCCTGGGAACGACCTGGTCGATTAATATTATGAATTATAATAAAGGTGATAAGTTTTGTTTTATTATTATTATAAATGTAATAAAACAGAAAACTTTTTATATAAAACAGAATACTTTTATAAAGTTATTTGTTTTATTAGATTATAAATAAAATATATGATATTCTATTATGCATAGTGTTTGCATAGTGCATGCATATATTTGTATAATAAAATATTTTTATATAAAACAGAATACTTTTATAAAGTTATTCGTTTTATTAGATTATAAATAGAATATATTATATTTTATTTACAAGATTTTATTTTATTAGAATATTTTATTAATACTGCATAGTAAATCAATATAGACCGTCCGTTTAAAAGTAAATCAATCTTGACCGTTCATGAATTAGTTACTATTCAGTCCATTCTCCTATAAATAGAAGCTCATTCCTTCATTATTTCTTACGAATTCACTGAAACTCTAAAGAGAGAAACTATAGAGAGAAAGAAGAAAAGTATTCTGCTACTTCACTACTCCTATATACAGTTTCTTTTAAGGTAAGGGATATTATTTGTTGTACACGTAAGGGATATTATTTGTTGTACTCGTAAGGGGTAATATTCTTTCATATTCATGAAGAGAATTATTTTCTTTCCAATACTCGTATGAGCTGTTGTTTCATTCTTTATTATTATGTTGGAATAATATGTCTATGCAAAGTACCGCACACATGGTGAAATTCTGTTGTTATTCCATTCTTTATTATTCTGTCGGAATATCCTGTCTATGCGTTTACGCATGACCTGGTTCAATTCTTTATTATTCTGTCGGAATATCCTGTCAGTGCGTTTACGCATGACCTGATTCCATTATTTATTATTCTGTTAGAATAACATGTCTGTGCGGTCTATCGCATGCATTGTGAATTCTTCTGTTATTCCATTCTTTATTATTCTGTTGGAATAACATGTCCATGTGGATTACCACATGCATGGTGAATGATCATTCGTATTCATTCCTTATTAAATTATGGAAATAATCTGTCTACGTGGATTACCGCATGGCGGATGAAAATCTATTTGCAGTTTCATATATTCTATTATACTCAGTTAGTTAAAGCTTTGGCTTCTATACTCCATGAAATTAGTGGGATATCTTTGATATTTGCGCTTCATCCAGTATTTTTTCATGAAAATATTCTTCCGAATATTCTTGAGTTGTGACGCCCCCAAAATAGGTATACAACACCCATTCTGAGTCGCCAAATACATGGTACAGAAAGCAAACTACAACTTCAATAATACAATTGTCGTGCAAAATACGACAACACATACTGTGAGTTTAAATACAAATATTGTCTTCTAGACAATATCCACACTCAAATAAATCCTCATTACAATTATTCAAACACTATTTTACAGAAATAGTGAGGACTGCTAAAACATCTTTCTAGAACCATCACTCCATACCCCGACTAGATCCTGCTATGTTCTCACCTCCTGAGAAGAAAAATGGAACAAAAAGGAAAAGGGTGAGCTCAACTAGCCCAGTAAAGAATATTATGACTAAGATAATATACAAACAAATTATCGTTAGTCTTCAACAGGAAAAAATCTGATAGAATATAATCGACAACAAGTTTTAGATCAACAACTGCAGCGGAAACAGCAAACCATTAGAAGAGTCAAGTAGAGAAAGAATTCTACTATCTTCTAAGATTTAAAAGTCCATCATCAATATTTTATCCCTGTAACATCAATTAATAATCATCTTTATCCAAATATTCATCTTTGCACTACAGGCCAAAGATATTCATTTGTATCACCTGTCAGTCATGTTCATCTCAACACCTGTTCATCTTTGCACTACAGGCCAAAGATATTCATCAAATAATCATACATCTTTGCACTACAGGCCAAAGATATTCATTAATATCATCATTTAGGACTGAGGATGATGAAAAATATCTTAAAGAGAACGAATCCAATGAGACAGAAGGACAAATAGTAGGGATTCGTATAACAGTTTATCCAAGATCAATAATACTTCATAATAATCAATTGTGAAGCAGAATTCAAAAATAAAGATTAAAACATGGATACAATCAAAGATAGTAACCATAATAGACATCTTGGACAAAAAGGAAAAATTTTATTTTTCGGTGAATAGTGTCGTATACGTGAATAGTGCCGTATACGTGAATAGTAACCCCGACACAAAAAGTTCCAAATTTGATAAAAACTCATATCAATATTTCAGCATAATGATATTGAAGAAAATAATATCATTTAAGAAGAAAATAATATCCCTTACCTCAAGATATCAGTACTTCTGGTCGGAATACCGGTATAAGGCTGAAAGAAACTTGCTTTGATGAATAGAAACTCTCAAAGTATCTAAATACTCACAAAATACACTCAATAATCTAGAGAGAAAAAGAGAGAAAACTTGTTTCTGGTGTGATTTTTAATTCTAACTTAGCCATCTATTTATAGGAAAATTTTAGTAGGTTTGACCTGTAACCTGATGGCTTTACCTGCTACTATTCCCACCCACCACATTTGAAATATAATTCAGCACATTTCTTCACCAACCACAAGTGGGGCCCACCAATTCTAGAATTTTCCATCAAAATGATAAACTCCGAAAATTCAACAATTCCTGAACCAGTCATCTCGTAAAATTCATAATAAATCATACGTTCATTTTTAACGGTTCAAAATTTATGGACATATACTCAACTTATATATGTATAACATATCCAAAAATTACCACGATCCAACGGTCGGATTAAAAATTATAACACCCGCAATATTTCTCAAAAACCCTGATTTGATTTTTAATACCTCCATTCCGATAAAAATACTGATAAAACACCTCAACATTAACTCCTTCATTTTTAACCACAAAAATATATCCCTCATTTATATCCACATAAAATAAATATTTCCTTATCATATGAATCAATAATTAATTATTCACAAATAATATTACAGAATCACATTTATGACAACCAGGCCGTTCCCAGGAAAGAGGGGGCTTTCCAATAAGGATTTCTCCTTACTGGCGCGCAATTAGATGACCAAACCTCTCCTTAGACAGAACTTTCTAGACATTGCCAATAATGTTATATAATAATATTATTCAAATAATATGAATTATTGATCTGATAATGAAAAATACTGTGCAGCAATAATTATTGAAACAATAATAATATAAAATATCAATACAACAATTATTGAATCAATAAAATAAAATATTGAACAATAACTACTATAACAATTATTGAGTAGTGCCTTCTTACGTAAGAATCAATAATTGGTGCAATACCGTGTGCTACTGTATTTTAATCACCGGGTATTTCAACAGTATTAACGGTAACAACTACGCCGTTATTTATAAATAACTTATACTTGTCATTTTCTTCATCCAATCGCTTTCCGTTATGGGGCCCACACAAGGCTGTGCCGTCGTACGAATATTCCCCGACAGCAAGAATATTCCACGACCAAACGAATATTTCCCGACAAAATGAATATTTTATAACCACTTGCTTATTTTGCAAAATTTGCACATTTCACCCATAACCAAAGTATTATATCAAATTAGCCCCTTATTATTCACAATAATATTTAGAGAAAATTTGATTTTATTCATTAATAAGTTGGGGTCTTACAACCTCCCCTCCTTATGAAATTTCGTCCTCGAAATTGACGTACGTACCTGATGTTTCAAAAAGGTGAGGATACCTCGCTTTCATTTCTGATTCCAACTCCCAAGTCATTTCCTCAATAGCATGGTTTCTCCACAAAACCTTAACTTGTGGTATAACCTTCGTGCGTAGGACATGCTCCTTCCTATCCAAGATCTTAACAGGTACCTCCTCGTACGTTAAATCTTCAGCTATCTCGTCTGGTTCTAACTCAATAATGTGGTTCGGGTCTTTAACATATTTACGAAGCATAGATATGTGAAAAACATTATGAACACGAGACATGCTTGGAGGTAATGCGAGTCTATATGCCACATTTCCTATTCGCTCAAGAATCTCAAATGGACCAACAAATCTTGGATTGAGCTTTCCTCTCTTCCCAAATCTTGTAACTCCCTTCCATGGTGCAACACGTAATAATACATGATCCCCAATATTAAATTCTACGTCCTTCCGATGAAGATCCGCATAACTCTTTTGTCGATCCTGTGCCGTTTGTATACGTTGTCGAATCGTTTGGATCTTCTCTGTAGTAATGCGTACCAACTCTGGTCCCAACAATGTTGCTTCACCCACCTCGTCCCAGCATACTGGAGAACGACATTTTCTTCCATACAACGCCTCGAATGGAGCCACACCTATGCTCGCCTGATAACTGTTGTTGTAGGAGAATTCCACCAATGGTAGGTACTTATCCCAACTCCCTTTGAGATCTAGGACACAAAGTCTTAATAGATCTTCAAGAGTTTGAATAGTCCTTTCTGATTGTCCGTCCGTTTGAGGATGGTATGCCGAACTGAATCGTAAATCCGTGCCCATAGCATTCTGCAAGCTAACCCAAAATCGTGAAGTGAATCTTGGGTCACGATCCGAAACTATGGATACTGGCATGCCATGCAATCTCACAATCTCGTTCACATACATACTAGCAAGACGTTCAAGGGAATAAGTCTCACGTATCGGTAAGAAATGAGCGGACTTGGTTAATCTATCAACAATAACCCAAATCGCATCTATGTCTTGAGAAACCTTGGGAAGACCCGTAACAAAATCCATAGTAATGTGTTCCCACTTCCATTTCGGGATCTCAAGTGGTTGCAATGGACCCTTTGACACTTGATGCTCCGCCTTTACACGTTGACAAGTTAAACACCTCGAGATAAACTCCGCGATCTCTCTTTTCATATTGCTCCACCAAAATGTATGTCGAAGATCGTGATACATTTTGGTACTCCCAGGATGGATTGCAAACGGTGTGTTGTGTGCCTCCATCATTATTCTATGCTTCAAGTCAAAATCGTTAGGAACACAAAGTCTGGAGTTGACTCGAAGTATTCCTTCTTCATCGATTCTTGCTTCTGGAATAGCACCTTCTTGCACTTTCTTCTTCATACGCATCAGCTCCATATCCGTAGCTTGAGCAGCTTTAACTTTATCGATTAAAGTCGGTTCTACTCGTATATTTGATATCATCATGTGGGTACTTGGAGCCTTCAACTCTATCTCCATTCTTCGTAAGTCATACAAAATGGGCCTTTGTGTTAATAATATTGCACTCGTACCCGCATATGATCTTCTACTCAATGCGTCAGCTACTACGTTTGCTTTTCCAGGATGATATTGGATGATATGATCGTAATCTTTCAACAGCTCGAGCCAACGTCGCTGCCGCATGTTGAGTTCCTTTTGGGTGAAGAAATATTTGAGGCTTTTATGATCTGTATAGATCTCCACTTTCTCCCCATACAGGTAGTGTCTCCAGATCTTCAACGCAAAAACGACTGCTGCCAACTCCAAATCATGAGTAGGATAATTCCTCTCATATTCTTTGAGTTGTCGTGAGGCATAGGCTATGACTTTCTCATGTTGCATGAGAACACATCCTAACCCTTTGCCTGAAGCATCGCTGTAGATAACAAATCCATCCGAACCAGATGGTATTGTCAGAACAGGTGCCGAAATGAGTCTCCTCTTGAGTTCTTGGAAACTCTTCTCGCATTCCTCACTCCATACAAATTTTGTATCTTTCCGAGTCAGCTGAGTTAACGGAGTAGCGATTCGAGAAAATCCTTCCACAAATCTCCGATAATAACCAGCTAAGCCCAGAAAGCTACGTACTTCGATTACTGACTTAGATTGCTCTCAACTGTGACTCATATCCCAACCTTGGATAGCACGTCACAATGACACCTATCAGTTTACTATCGTACGAATATGGCGTCCCCTACGGAGAGTTTGGCTTCAGTGCATTCCGCAAAGGAAGTCACCAGATATAGGCTTAGGTACCAACTTCTATAGTTGGGTTTTTAACTCCTAAAGTTCAATAGGAGCTATTCAATATGAGATTTTAGAAATGAGTTTTGTACCGGGTTCAAAGTCGATACAAAATTCAATATCATACTTTGGGAGTAAGCCAAGAAATTTTTCAGGAAATACGTCAGGAAACAAACAACAGAAATATCACTCAAATCTGACGTATTTTTGTTCAAGTCCATGACATAGCTAAGAAAGCTTGACATCCGTTTTTTCAATAAACGAATGACTTTACGGCTTGATATGAAAAAGTTTGACTTCAATGGTTTGGTTGCTTGAATTTGAATAACAGGTTGCTTAGGAATATGAAAACTAACAACCTTACGAAAGCAATCAATTTTGGCATGATGAGTAGTTAACCAATCAATTCCTAAAATCACATCAAAAGCAAGTATCTTTAAAGAGATAAGGTCAACAGGTAATGTGATTGTGCCAACTTGGATCAAACAAGATTTATAAACAGTGGATGTAACGAAAGTTTCTCCTAACGGAGTTTCAACAGATAAATCAAAGTCTAATTTCTCCGGAGTCAAGTTTAAACGTTGAGCACAAGCAAGAGAGATAAAAGAATGGGTAGAACCGGTATCTAGTAAAGTATAAACTTCGCAAGAATTCAAGATTAGCTTACCCGTGATCACCTCGTTCGGGTTTCTCGCGTTTTGGCCAGTAACGACAAACGCCCTTCCAGGAACCGCTGATTTCGACTTATCCGGGACAGCTTTTGGAGTCACCATCCCCGCTGAACTTGGTTTTGCTACAGAACACTCTCGAGCTATATGACCCTCCTTTTCACAGTTATAACATACCTTGGATTGTTGTGGGCAGTTTGGGCTGATATGTCCCTCTTTCCCACATTTGTAACATACGACCGGTGGTCGTTCTCCTCCCCTAGAAACAGTTGATGTTTGTGCTGACGTCTTCACGTTATCATTGTTGTACCTTCTCTTCTTGAAATCTCCTCCCGACTCGCTCCTTCTATTATCACGACCACGATTACCACTAGAGTGGTTACCGCTTTTGTCCGAATGTTTTCCTCCCTGCTGGTTTTCATTGCTTCGATGACTGCCGCCACCGGTATGACCCTGGTTGTGGTCCCTCGGTTGCACATACTCATTATCTTGCTCTAATAATTGAGCCCTATTTACAACATCTGAATATAAAGAAAATTTATAAGAGATAAGATATTGTCGAATCTCAGATTTTAGACCTCTCAGAAACATCCTTGTCATTCGTTCCTCATTTTCGACCAAATGAGGTGCAAACCTGGATAACTCTGCAAACTTCGCCTCGTACTGGGACACCGTCATGTTGTTTTGTTCCAGTCTGATAAACTCTACCTCCTTCATATGACGAATACTTTCAGGAAAGTACTTGTCATTGAACAGTTTTTGAAATGTTTCCCAGGACATGTTGAGTGCGTCAGGCTGGGTACGCTTCACAGACTCCCACCAGTAGTCTGCCTCACCGCGGAACATAAAGGTGGCGAATGGAACCTTTTGTTCCTCCGTGCATCCCAAGACATCGAATATCTTGGTAATTTGCTTGACCCACGTTTCCGCCATGATCGGATCCGGCTTTCCCTTAAATTCTGGTGGTCCCAATTCTTTGAACTGCTTAGCTGTGACAAACCGCGCGTTATCATTTCCACCCGTATTCTGCACACGAGTCTCCCTCGTCTGATTTTGCATGAACTGCAAAAAACTCCTAAACATTCCATCATTCATCGTTTACTCGGTAACGTTGTTTACAGGAGGAATATTGTCTTCCTGTTGCACGTTCCCCTGGGTGGTGATCAAAGGTGTCTCCACGGTCTGATTTACTCTATTATTAACGTTCTCAACTGCCATTCTTAAATACTGCCATAAAACAAGGGTTAATAGTCATGTCATATATTATCCCTATACTCTGACCGACCAAATAAACACCAAATAAACTTAGTCAAGTCATACTAGTGAAGGAATTCCCCGTCTCTCCCCTCCTAGTTCTTGTCTCACATCTCAGCCAGGGATCATATCCCTAAGCTCTGATACCAACTGTGACGCCCCCAAAATAGGTATACAACACCCATTCTGAGTCGCCAAATACATGGTACAGAAAGCAAACTACAACTTCAATAATACAATTGTCGTGCAAAATACGACAACACATACTGTGAGTTTAAATACAAATATTGTCTTCTAGACAATATCCACACTCAAATAAATCCTCATTACAATTATTCAAACACTATTTTACAGAAATAGTGAGGACTGCTAAAACATCTTTCTAGAACCATCACTCCATACCCCGACTAGATCCTGCTATGTTCTCACCTCCTGAGAAGAAAAATGGAACAAAAAGGAAAAGGGTGAGCTCAACTAGCCCAGTAAAGAATATTATGACTAAGATAATATACAAACAAATTATCGTTAGTCTTCAACAGGAAAAAATCTGATAGAATATAATCGACAACAAGTTTTAGATCAACAACTGCAGCGGAAACAGCAAACCATTAGAAGAGTCAAGTAGAGAAAGAATTCTACTATCTTCTAAGATTTAAAAGTCCATCATCAATATTTTATCCCTGTAACATCAATTAATAATCATCTTTATCCAAATATTCATCTTTGCACTACAGGCCAAAGATATTCATTTGTATCACCTGTCAGTCATGTTCATCTCAACACCTGTTCATCTTTGCACTACAGGCCAAAGATATTCATCAAATAATCATACATCTTTGCACTACAGGCCAAAGATATTCATTAATATCATCATTTAGGACTGAGGATGATGAAAAATATCTTAAAGAGAACGAATCCAATGAGACAGAAGGACAAATAGTAGGGATTCGTATAACAGTTTATCCAAGATCAATAATACTTCATAATAATCAATTGTGAAGCAGAATTCAAAAATAAAGATTAAAACATGGATACAATCAAAGATAGTAACCATAATAGACATCTTGGACAAAAAGGAAAAATTTTATTTTTCGGTGAATAGTGTCGTATACGTGAATAGTGCCGTATACGTGAATAGTAACCCCGACACAAAAAGTTCCAAATTTGATAAAAACTCATATCAATATTTCAGCATAATGATATTGAAGAAAATAATATCATTTAAGAAGAAAATAATATCCCTTACCTCAAGATATCAGTACTTCTGGTCGGAATACCGGTATAAGGCTGAAAGAAACTTGCTTTGATGAATAGAAACTCTCAAAGTATCTAAATACTCACAAAATACACTCAATAATCTAGAGAGAAAAAGAGAGAAAACTTGTTTCTGGTGTGATTTTTAATTCTAACTTAGCCATCTATTTATAGGAAAATTTTAGTAGGTTTGACCTGTAACCTGATGGCTTTACCTGCTACTATTCCCACCCACCACATTTGAAATATAATTCAGTACATTTCTTCACCAACCACAAGTGGGGCCCACCAATTCTAGAATTTTCCATCAAAATGATAAACTCCGAAAATTCAACAATTCCTGAACCAGTCATCTCGTAAAATTCATAATAAATCATACGTTCATTTTTAACGGTTCAAAATTTGTGGACATATACTCAACTTATATATGTATAACATATCCAAAAATTACCACGATCCAACGGTCGGATTAAAAATTATAACACCCGCAATATTTCTCAAAAACCCTGATTTGATTTTTAATACCTCCATTCCGATAAAAATACTGATAAAACACCTCAACTTTAACTCCTTCATTTTTAACCACAAAAATATATCCCTCATTTATATCCACATAAAATAAATATTTCCTTATCATATGAATCAATAATTAATTATTCACAAATAATATTACAGAATCACATTTATGACAACCAGACCGTTCCCAGGAAAGAGGGGGCTTTCCAATAAGGATTTCTCCTTACTGGCGCGCAATTAGATGACCAAACCTCTCCTTAAACAGAACTTTCTAGACATTGCCAATAATATTATATAATAATATTATTCAAATAATATGAATTATTGATCTGATAATGAAAAATACTGTGCAGCAACAATTATTGAAACAACAATAATATAAAATATCAATACAACAATTATTGAATCAATAAAATAAAATATTGAACAATAACTACTATAACAATTATTGAGTAGTGCCTTCTTACGTAAGAATCAATAATTGGTGCAATACCGTGTGCTACTGTATTTTAATCACCGGGTATTTCAACAGTATTAACGGTAACAACTACGCCGTTATTTATAAATAACTTATACTTGTCATTTTCTTCATCCAATCGCTTTCCGTTATGGGGCCCACACAAGGCTGTACCGTCGTACGAATATTCCCCGACAGCAAGAATATTCCACGACCAAACGAATATTTCCCGACAAAATGAATATTTTATAACCACTTGCTTATTTTGCAAAATTTGCACATTTCACCCATAACCAAAGTATTATATCAAATTAGCCCCTTATTATTCACAATAATATTTAGAGAAAATTTGATTTTATTCATTAATAAGTTGGGGTCTTACAACCTCCCCTCCTTATGAAATTTCGTCCTCGAAATTGACGTACGTACCTGATGTTTCAAAAAGGTGAGGATACCTCGCTTTCATTTCTGATTCCAACTCCCAGGTCATTTCCTCAATAGCATGGTTTCTCCACAAAACCTTAACTTGTGGTATAACCTTCGTGCGTAGGACATGCTCCTTCCTATCCAAGATCTTAACAGGTACCTCCTCGTACGTTAAATCTTCAGCTATCTCGTCTGGTTCTAACTCAATAATGTGGTTCGGGTCTTTAACATATTTACGAAGCATAGATATGTGAAAAACATTATGAACACGAGACATGCTTGGAGGTAATGCGAGTCTATATGCCACATTTCCTATTCGCTCAAGAATCTCAAATGGACCAACAAATCTTGGATTGAGCTTTCCTCTCTTCCCAAATCTTGTAACTCCCTTCCATGGTGCAACACGTAATAATACATGATCCCCAATATTAAATTCTACGTCCTTCCGATGAAGATCCGCATAACTCTTTTGTCGATCCTGTGCCGTTTGTATACGTTGTCGAATCGTTTGGATCTTCTCTGTAGTAATGCGTACCAACTCTGGTCCCAACAATGTTGCTTCACCCACCTCGTCCCAGCATACTGGAGAACGACATTTTCTTCCATACAACGCCTCGAATGGAGCCACACCTATGCTCGCCTGATAACTGTTGTTGTAGGAGAATTCCACCAATGGTAGGTACTTATCCCAACTCCCTTTGAGATCTAGGACACAAAGTCTTAATAGATCTTCAAGAGTTTGAATAGTCCTTTCTGATTGTCCGTCCGTTTGAGGATGGTATGCCGAACTGAATCGTAAATCCGTGCCCATAGCATTCTGCAAGCTAACCCAAAATCGTGAAGTGAATCTTGGGTCACGATCCGAAACTATGGATACTGGCATGCCATGCAATCTCACAATCTCGTTCACATACATACTAGCAAGACGTTCAAGGGAATAAGTCTCACGTATCGGTAAGAAATGAGCGGACTTGGTTAATCTATCAACAATAACCCAAATCGCATCTATGTCTTGAGAAACCTTGGGAAGACCCGTAACAAAATCCATAGTAATGTGTTCCCACTTCCATTTCGGGATCTCAAGTGGTTGCAATGGACCCTTTGGCACTTGATGCTCCGCCTTTACACGTTGACAAGTTAAACACCTCGAGATAAACTCCGCGATCTCTCTTTTCATATTGCTCCACCAAAATGTATGTCGAAGATCGTGATACATTTTGGTACTCCCAGGATGGATTGCAAACGGTGTGTTGTGTGCCTCCATCATTATTCTATGCTTCAAGTCAAAATCGTTAGGAACACAAAGTCTGGAGTTGACTCGAAGTATTCCTTCTTCATCGATTCTTGCTTCTGGAATAGCACCTTCTTGCACTTTCTTCTTCATACGCATCAGCTCCATGTCCGTAGCTTGAGTAGCTTTAACTTTATCGATTAAAGTCGGTTCTACTCGTATATTTGATATCATCATGTGGGTACTTGGAGCCTTCATCTCTATCTCCATTCTTCGTAAGTCATACAAAATGGGCCTTTGTGTTAATAATATTGCACTCGTACCCGCATATGATCTTCTACTCAATGCGTCAGCTACTACGTTTGCTTTTCCAGGATGATATTGGATGATATGATCGTAATCTTTCAACAGCTCGAGCCAACGTCGCTGCCGCATGTTGAGTTCCTTTTGGGTGAAGAAATATTTGAGGCTTTTATGATCTGTATAGATCTCCACTTTCTCCCCATACAGGTAGTGTCTCCAGATCTTCAACGCAAAAACGACTGCTGCCAACTCCAAATCATGAGTAGGATAATTCCTCTCATATTCTTTGAGTTGTCGTGAGGCATAGGCTATGACTTTCCCATGTTGCATGAGAACACATCCTAACCCTTTGCCTGAAGCATCGCTGTAGATAACAAATCCATCCGAACCAGATGGTATTGTCAGAACAGGTGCCGAAATGAGTCTCCTCTTGAGTTCTTGGAAACTCTTCTCGCATTCCTCACTCCATACAAATTTTGTATCTTTTCGAGTCAGCTGAGTTAACGGAGTAGCGATTCGAGAAAATCCTTCCACAAATCTCCGATAATAACCAGCTAAGCCCAGAAAGCTACGTACTTTGATTACTGACTTAGATTGCTCTCAACTGTGACTCATATCCCAACCTTGGATAGCACGTCACAATGACACCTATCAGTTTACTATCGTACGAATATGGCGTCCCCTACGGAGAGTTTGGCTTCAGTGCATTCCGCAAAGGAAGTCACCAGATATAGGCTCAGGTACCAACTTCTATAGTTGGGTTTTTAACTCCTGAAGTTCAATAGGAGCTATTCAATATGAGATTTTAGAAATGAGTTTTGTACCGGGTTCAAAGTCGATACAAAATTCAATATCATACTTTGGGAGTAAGCCAAGAAACTTTTCAGGAAATACGTCAGGAAACAAACAACAGAAATATCACTCAAATCTGACGTATTGCATGGATAATTTGTGGTTGTGATACTAATGAATATCTTTGGCCGTAGTGCAGGGATGATGTGGATTATTTATTAAGCTGAGTCCCAGCGATAAAAGTGGAGAAAAACCTTTTAAATCATAAAAGATCGTAGATTTATTCTCTACTTGACTCTTTTAATGAATTGCTTGTTCCGCTGCAGTTAAACTTGATGTTTGTTATATTGTATCAGTTTAACACTGTTGAAAGCTAACGATAATTTATTCTGCATTATCTTAGTCATAATATTTATTACTGGGCTAGTTGAGCTCACCCTTTTACTTTTATTGTTCTCTTCAGAAAATGAGAACGTAGCAGGGACTAATCGGGGAACGGAGTGACGGTCCAGATGATAGCATTAGTAGTCCTCACTATTCTATAAAATAGTGTGACAATAAATGTATTGACGACTTATTTTGAGCTTGAATACTGTCTAGAAGATAATATTTGTATTAAAACTCACAACTCATGTTGTATATTTAAGATTGTATTTGTATTCTGTACCATGTAATTGGCGACTCAGAATAGGTGATGTATACCTGTTTTGATGGCGTCACAGTTGGTATCAAAGCTTAAGGATATGATCCCTGGCTAAAATGTGAGATAAGAACTAGGAGGGGAGAGACGGGGAATTTCTTCGCTAGTATGACCTACATAAGTTTATTTGGTATTTAATTGGTCGGTCAAAGTATATTGACAATATGTGATATGTCAATTAACCCTTGTTTTGTGGCGGTATTTGAAAATGGCATCCGAAAATGTTGAGATAAGCAATAAAGCACATGAGACCGTTGAGTCACCAACGATCAATACCCATGATAATGTGCAATAAGAAGACAATAATCCTCAGGTAAATAACAACACTGATCAGATGATGAACGATGGGATGTTCAGAGGCTTTATAGAATTCATGCAACATCAGGTGAGAGAGACTCCTGTTCAAAATGTAGGTGGAAATAATGGCAACCCACGGTCGGTCACCGCTAAACAGTTTAAGGAGCTAGGACCACGTGAGTTTTTGAAAAAGCCATAACAACTTAAGGCAGAGACGTGGATAAAGCAGATCACCAAGATATTTGATGTCTTGGAATGCTCAGAGGAGCAAAAGATTCCATTCGCCACCTTTATGTTGCGTGAAGAAGCAGATCATTGGTGGAAATCTGTAAAACGTATCCAGCCTGACGCACTCAAGATGTCTTGGGAGAAGTTCCAAGAACTTTTCAACGACAAGTACTTTTCCGAAAGTATTCCTCACATGAAGGAGGTGGAGTTTATCAAGTTGGAGCAAAACAATATAACCGTGTCGCAATATGAGGCTAAATTTGCGGAGTTATCCCGGTTTGCATCCTATTTGGTCGATAATGAGGAGTGAATGACGTGAATGTTTCTAAGAGATTTGAAACCCGATATACATCAATACCTCATTTCTCATAAACTTTGTTTATATTCAGATGTTGTGAATAGGGCTCAGTTATTGGAGCGCGATAATGAGTCAGCACAACCAAAAGGTAATGACCATGTAAGACCCCAACTTATTATAAATGAAATTGAATTTCTCTATTTATTATTTTAAAATAGTAAGGATTGATTTGATTAATATGGTTAGTTATGGGTAAAATGTGCAAATATTTTAAATAAGCAAGTGGTTATAAAATATTCATTGTTGTCGGAGAATATTCGTCTGTTCGTGGAATATTCTTACTGTCGGGGAATATTCGTACGACGGCGCAGCCTTGTGTGGGCCTTATAACGGAAAGTGATTGGATGAAGAAAATGACAAGTATAAGTTGTTTATAAATAACGGCGTAGTTGTTACCGTTAACACTGTTAGAATACCCGGTGGTTAAAACACAGTAATACGCGTTGTTGCACAGTAGCACACGGTATTGTACCAATTATTGATTCTTACGTAAGAAGGCACTACACAATAATTGTTACAGTAATTACTTTTCAATATTTTATTTTATTGATTCAATAATTGCTACGTTGATATTTTATATTATTGTTGTTTCAATAATTGTCACTACATAGTATTTTCCATTATCAGATTAATAATTCATTTTGGAATAATATTATTAGATAGCATTATTGGTAATGTCTAGAAAGTTCTGTCTAAGGAGAGGTTTGGTCACCTAATTGCTCGCCAGTAAGGAGAAATTCTTATTAGAAAACCCCCTCTTTCTTGGGAACGGTCTGCTTGTCAGTATTGTGATTCTGTAATATTATTTATGAATAATTAATTATTAATTTATATGTTAAGGAAAATATTCATTTTATGTGGATATAGATGGAAAAAAATTTTAATGTGACAATTGTTAAAAATTGATATTTTATCTTTTTTGATAAAATATTTCATTTAAATATATTATTATATTATAATAATATAATAATAGTGATATTTTTACAATGAATGTGGGATATAAGAATAAATGAGGAGGAAGAATATTTTTGTTACTAAAAATATTTAAAACATATTTTTCATGTTTGTGGACCCCATTTCTTGACTGAAATTTGATTATAACCTATAAAATCGTCCGTATGTGGATTTCGGTCATTTTCTGTTTAGAATTTAGAAAAAACTTAAACTTACAAAGTTGTAAAGAATTGAATTTCCTTTTGAAGGACATGAGATTCAAATTTTTCTGATAAAATGGCTATTTATTATGAATTATTGAAGTTCCAGAATAATTGATTTTTGAAGTTTTAAATAATTTTTAAAAGAAAAACGTTTTTTTTCATTTGTGGGCATGTGCTAAATGGTTAAAATCAGCTGGTAAGGTGTGCGTAGAAATTTAATTTATAAATATTATTATTTTATTAAATTTTCTGCTTTGGTGTTTTAAGCATTTTCCTATAAATAGGGTGCTTAGGTTAGAATTGAAAATCACACCAGAAACTAAAGTTTTCTCTCTATATATTATCGTGCGTATTCTTGTGAGTATTTTGATACTTTGAGTGTTGCTATACGATGCAAGTTCCTTCAGCACTATATCCGGTATTCCAGTCAGAAGTACTGTCTTTTCGAGGTAAGGGATGTTATTTTTTTAAATGATATTATTTATTTCAATATCATTATGCCGAAATATTGGTCTGAACTTTTTATCAAATTTAAAATTTTTTGTGTTGGTGTTACTATTCACGTATACGGCACTATTCACAAATACGACACTATTCACAGAAAAATAAAATTTTATCTTCTTTGTCCCGGATGTCTATTTTTGTTATTAGCTTTGATTGTATCCATGTTTTGATCTTTATTTTTGAATTTTACTCCACTATGATATATTATGGGGTATTTTTTAACATGGATAAACCGAAGTACGAATTCCTAATATTTGTTCTTTTGTCTCATTGAATTCATTTTTTTAAAAATATTTTTCATCATCCTCAGTCCTAAATGATAATATTATTGAATATCTTTGGTCTGTAGTACAAAGATGAATGATTAACTGATGAATATCTTTGGCCCGTAGTGCAAAGATGAACAGGTGTTGAGATGAACATGACCAACTGATGAATATCTTTGGCCTGTAGTGCAAGGATGAACATTTGATTCCAGATATATATATATATATATTGATTGATGTTACAGGGAGAAAATATTGACGATTAACTTTTAAATTCATAAGCAGATTTTATTCTCTACTTAACTCTTCTAATGAATTATTATTTCCGCTGCGAATATTGATTTAAAACTTGTTGTCTATTGTATTCTATTATATTTTTTCCTGTTGAGGACTAACGATAATTTGTTCTATATTATCTTAGTTATAATGTTCTTTACTGGGGTAGTTGAGCTCACCTTTTTCTTTTTTGTTCCATTTTTCTTCTCAAGAGGCGAGAATGTACCAAGTACTAGTCGGGGTATGGAATGATGGTTCTAAAAAGTTGTTTAGTAGTCCTCACTGTTTTTATAAAATAATGTATCAATAATTGTAGTGAGAACTTATTTGAGTGTGGATATTGTCTAGAAGACAATAATTGTATTTAAACTCACAGTTTAAGTGTTGTCGTATTTTGCATGACAATTGTATTAATAAAGTTGTAGTTATTTCTGTACCATATTTTGACGACTCAGAATGGGTGATGTATACTTGTTTCGGATGCGTCACAAGTAATACAATAATAATCATACCGGTGGCAACGACCATCGGAACAATAATAATCATCGTGAGGGAAATTATTATGCCCAGAATGGTAACCACTTCGGTGGTAATCATGGCCAAGATAATAGGAGTGGAAATTTTAAGAAGAGAAGGTTCAATAATGATGGAAAGACGTCAGCGCCAGCACCCGTTGTTAAGGAAGGAGAACGACCACCTATCATATACTTCAAATGCGGAGGGGAGGGACACATCAGTCCAAACTGCGTGATGCCATCCAAAGCATGTTATAATTGTGAAAGAGAAGGTCACCTAGCCCGATTTTGTCGTTCACCGAAGACAAGTTTAGCTAGGATGGAGGCACCAAAGAATGTCTCAGACAAGTCAAAGCCGGTAGTTTAAGTGAGAGCGTTTGTCGAGGAACTCAAACGAAGTTGTCACGGGTAAGTTAATCATAAACGCTTACGAAGTCTATATCTTATTAGATACCGGTTCTACCCATTCTTTTATCTCTCTTGCTTGCGCTCAACGTTTAAATTTAACTCAGGAGAAGTTAGACTTTGACTTATTGGTTGAAACTTCGTAAGCCTTCGTTACCTCCACTGTTTATAAATCTTGTTGATTCAAATCGATACTTTTACGTTACCTGTCGATCTTATCTCTTTGAAAATACTTACCTTTGATGTGATTTTAGGAATCGATTGGTTAACTACTCATCAAGCTTTTCGCAAGGTGGTTAGCTTTCATATTCCTAACCAACCTGTTATGCGAATTCAAGCAACCAAACCACTAAAGTCAATCATTGTCATATCAATCCATAAGTAAAGAGCTCCGGTCCTTTCGTTGTTGACTTCCTTGTATGGAATGCACCGAAGCTAGACTTTCTGTAGGCGACGTCATGAATGACGATGGCAAGTTGATAGGTATCAATGTGACGTACCATCCAAGTCTTGGATGAGAGTCACAGTTTTGAATGATATTTCTATTATTAATAAATTTCCTGACGTATTCTTGAAGACTTCTTGGCATATCCCAGAGCGTGAAATTGAATTTTGTATTGACCCCAGTACAAAATTCATTTCTTCAACCCTTAAATATTTCTTTAACCAAAACGAACGTATAATGCGCCAAAGACGTTGGCTCGAGCGTTTACGAGTGCGATGTTTTTAACACAAAAACCCATTTCGTATAACTTACAAATGATGAAAATAGAGTTAAAGACTCTAGGGACCCACGTGAGGATAACAAATATACGATTAGAATCGACTTTAATCGATAAAATTAAAGCCGCTCAAGCTACATACTCAGAGCTGATGAATGTGAAGAAGAAGGTTCAAAAGGGCGTTATTCTAGAAGCAAGAATCGATGAAGAGAGAAAATCTCAACCCTCGATTTAATTGGCCCATTTGAAATCCTCGATCGAGTAGGAACTGTGGCCTATAAACTCGTTTTACCGCCAAGTATGTCGCGTGTTCATAACGTTTTTCACGTATCGATGTTACGTAAATATGTGGATGACCCGAACCACGTTATTAAATTAGAACTAGACGAGATAGCAGAAGATTTAACGTATGAGGAGATACGTGTTAAAATCTTGGATAAGAAAGATCGTATTCAACACTCAAAGGTATCCTCATCTGAAATGAAGTCAAGGTATCCTCATCTCTTCGGCATACCATGTACGTACGTAAATTTCGAGGGCGAAATTTCATAAGAAGGGGAGATTATGAGACCCCAAATTTTATGAATAAAGATTTAAATTTCTCGAAATATTTTTTTTAATATTATGGTGTGGATTTGATATAATGTTATAGTTGTGGGTAATATTTATAAATTTTAAAAAGTATACAAGTTGTTGTATAATATTCGATTGGTCAAAAAATATTTTTTTTGTCGGGGAGTATCCGTATGACGGTACAATCATTGGTGGACCCCACGATAAAATAATTATCAAATTGAGAAAACGACAAAAAATATTTTTATGAAAATAACGGTGGAAGTTTTACCGGTAAAACTATTGAACTACTCGGTAGTAAAAGTACAGTATTACGCGTGATTGCATAGTAGCACACGGTATTGGTTATTGATGCTTACGTGAGAATTCACTCAGTTTTGTTCAATTATTACTACAGTAATTGTTGCATAATATCTCACGTTATTTGATTCAATTATGTCGATATTTTATGTATTATTAAATCAATAATTGAGATGACAAAGTTATTAATATTATTATTTGCAATATTAACGATGTTTAGAAGTTCTGCCAAGGAGAAGTTTGGTCACCTAATTGCGCGCCAATAGGAGAAATCCTTATTGAAAAACTGCCTCTTTCCTAGGAACGACCTGATTGATTAATATTGTGAATTATAATAAAGGTGATAAGTTTTGTTTTATTATTATTATAAATGTAATAAAACAGAAAACTTTTTATATAAAACAGAATACTTTTATAAAGTTATTTATTTTATTAGACTATAAATAGAATATATGATATTCTATTATGCATAGTGTTTGCATAGTGCCTGCATAGTATTTGCATAGTAAAATATTTTTATATAGATCAGAATACTTTTATAAAGTTATTCGCTTTATTAGATTATAAATAGAATATATTATATTTTATTTAAAAGATTTTATTTTATTAGAATATTTTATTAATATTGCATAGTAAATCAATATAGACCGTCCGTTTAAAAGTAAATCAATCTGGACTGTTCATGAATTAGTTACTATTCATTCTATTCTCCTATAAATAAAAGCTCATTCCTTCATTATTATTACGAATTCACTGAAACTCTAGAGAGAGAAACAATAGAGAGAAAGAAGAAAAGTATTCTGCTACTTCACAACTCATATATCCAGTTTCTTCTAAGGTAAGGGATATTGTTTGTTGTACTCGTAAGGGGTATTATTCTTTCATATTCATGAAAAGAATTATTTTCTTTTCAATACTCGTAAAAGCTGTTGTTCCATTCTTTATTATTATGTTAGAATAACCTGTCTATGCGAAGTACTGCATACATGGTGAAATTATGTTGTTATTCCATTCTTTATTATTCTGTCGAAATATCTTGTCTGTGCATTTACGCATGACCTGATTCTATTCTTTATTATTCTGTCGGAATATCCTGGCTGTGCGTTTACACATGACCTGGTTCCATTATTTATTATTCTGTTGGAATAACCTGTCTATGCGGTCTATCGCATGCATGGTGAATTCTTCTGTTATTCTATTCTTTATTATTCTGTTGGAATAATCTGTCCATGTGGATTACCACATGCATGGTGAATGATCATTCGTATTCATTCTTTATCAAATTGTGGAAATAATCTGTCTACGTGGATTACCGCATGGCGGACGAAAATCCATTCGCAGTTTCATATATTCTATTATACTTAGTTGTTTATAGCTTTGGCTTTTATACTCCATGAAATTAGTAGAATATTCTTGATATTTGCGCTTCATCCAGTATCTTTTCATGAAAATATTCTTCCGAGCATTCTTGAGTTTTACCCCACAAAGCAGTATCATGTTGACAATTTAGATGTAAGACCCCAAATTATTAGTAAATGAAATTTAAATTCCTCTATTTATTATTCTGAAATAGTAAGGGTTGATTTGATTAATGTGGTTAGTTATGGGTAAAATGCGCAAATATTTTAAAGTGGTTATAAAATATTCATTGTTGTCGGGGAATATTCGCTTGGTCGTGGAATATTTTTACTGTCGGAGAATATTCGTACGACGGCGCAGTCTTTTGTGGGTCCCATAACGGAAAGCGATTGGATGAAGAAAATGACAAAAACAAGTTATTTATAAATAACGGCGTAGTTGTTACCGTTAATACTGTTGGAATACCCGGTGGTTAAAACACGGTAATACGCGTTGTTGCACAGTAGCACACGGTATTGTACCAATTATTGATTCTTACGTAAGAAGGCACTACTCAACAATGGTTACAGTAATTACTGTTCAATATTGTATTTTATTGATTCAATAATTGCTGCGTTGATATTTTATATTACTGTTGTTTTAATAATTGTCACTACACAGTATTTTCTATTATCAGAGCAATAATTCATATTATCTGAATAATATTATTAGATATCATTATTGGCAATGTCTAGAAAGTTCTGTCTAAGGAGAGGTTTGGTCATCTAATTGCGCGCCAGTAAGAAAAAATCCTTATTGGAAAATCCCTCTTTCCTGGGAACGGCCTGGTTGCCAGTACTGTGATTCTGTAATATTATTTGTGTATAATTAATTATTGATTTATATGATGGGGAAAATATTGATTTTTTGTGGATATAGATGGAGAGAATTGTAATGTGACAATTGTTGAAAATTAATATTTTATCTTTTTCTGATAAAATAATTTATTTAAATATATTATTTTAATAATATATTGATGGTGATATTTTTACAATGAATGTGGGATATATGAGTATATGAGGAGGAAGAGTATTTTTGTGGCATTAAATGATTAAAACATGTTTTGTGTGTTGGTGGACACAATTCTTGATCGAAAATTTATCATTGACTGTAAAATCACCTGTTTATGGATTTCGGTCAATTTCTGTTTAGAATTTGGAAAAACTTTCTTCTGCAAAGTTGTAGAGAATTGAATTTCCTATAAAAAATCGCGAGATTCGAATTTTCTGATAAAAGGGCTATTTATTATGAATTATTGAAGTTCTGAAATAATTTATTTTTGGAAGTTTTAATTATTATTTTAAAGAAAAACGTTTTTTACAAATTAGTGTGCTCGACATGTGATAAGAATGGGCTGAATTCAGATCTTTTAAGGTGGGCTTGACAATTTTGTAAATATAATATTATTATATTCAATTTTCTGCTTTGGTGTTCTAAGCATTTTTCTATAAATAGGGTGCTTAGGTTAGAATTGAAAATCACACCAGAAACTGAGATCTTCTCTCTCTTTCTCTCTCTATATTAGTGAGCGTATTCTTGTGAGTATTCTAATACGTTGAGTATTGCTATACGGTGCAAGTTCAAGTCATAGCCTATATCCGGTGTTTCAACTAGAAGTACTATTTTTGCTAAGGTAAGGGATGTTATTTCTTCTTAAATGATATTATTTTCTTCAATATCATTATGCCGAATTATTGATCTGAACTTTTTATCAAATTTAGAATTTTTTATGTCGGGGTTACTATTCATGAGTTACTATTCACGAGTTACTATTTATCGAAAAATAAAATTTCCTTCTTTTTGTCCAAAATATCTATTATGAATACTAGTTTTGATTGTATCCATGTTTTGATCATTCTTAAATTTTACTCCACTATGATTATTTATGATGTATTTTTGGACATGAATAAACTGTAATACGAATCCCTAATATTTGTTCTTTTGCTTCACTGAATTCGTTTTCTTTAAAATATTTTTCATCATCCTCAGTCTTAAATGATGATATAACTGAATATCTTTGGCATGTAATGCAAAGATGAATGATTTCTGATGAATATCTTTGGCCCGTAGTGCAAAGATGAACAGGTGTTGAGGTGAACATGACCAACTGATGAATATCTTTGGCCTGTAGTGCAAAGATGACTATTTGATTCAAGATATTTATTGATTGATGTTACAGGGATAAAATGTTGATGATGGGCTTTTAAATTCATAGATAATCGTAGATTTCATTTTCTACGTAACTCTTCTATGAATTATTATTTTCCGCTGCGAATATTGATTTAAAACTTGTTGTCTATTGTATTCTATTAAATTTTTTCCTGTTGAAGACTAACGATAATTTGTTGTATATTATCTTAGTCATAATATTTTTTACTGAGCTAGTTGAGCTCACCCTTTTTCTTGTTGTTCCATTTTTCTTCTCAGGAGGCGAGAATGTAGCGAGTATTAGTCGGGGTATGGAATGCTGGTTCAAGACAGTTATTTTAGTAGTCCTCACTATTTTGTAAAATAGTGTATCAATAAGTATAATGAGGACTTAATTGAGTATGAATACTGTCTAGATGACAATATTTGTATTTAAACTCACAGTATATGTGTTGTCGTATTTTGCACGACAATTGCAATAATAAAGTTGTAGTTATTTTCTGTACCATGTTTTTGGCGACTCAGAATGGGTTGGATGGATTGGACCTATTTTGGGGGCGTCACATTGGACGTTATTGGTTCCTGAATAAATTAATTCTTGAACTTATTTTATTGAATTCTTATATCATTGTTATCATCCTCATGTTTATATTTTGTTGAAAGTCATCTGTGGTGTGTGGTGCATAGATGGACTTGGTATGATTATGACTAGGGATTATTCGGTATAATAATGACCGTAATATTACAAATGATGTGGTAAAAGTCCTCATTGGCCCGTAGTGCATTGATGGACAGTTGTTGGCATGATCATGACCATTAATGAATACACGAATATCCTTGGCCCGTAGTGCATGGATAATTTATGGTTGTGATACTAATGAATATCCTTGGCCATAGTGCATGGATGATGTAGATTATTTATTAAGCTGAGTCCCAGCGATAAAAGTGGTGAAAAACCTTTTAAATCATAAAAGATCGTAGATTTTATTCTCTACTTGACTTTTTTAATGGATTACTTGTTCCGCTGCAGTTAAACTTGATGTTTGTTATATTGTATCAGTTTAACACTGTTGAAGGCTAACGATAATTTATTCTGCATTATCTTAGTCATAATATTTATTACTGGGCTAGTTGAGCTCACCCTTTTACTTTTATTGTTCTCTTCAGAAAATGAGAACGTAGCAGGGACTAATCGGGGAACGGAGTGACGGTCCAGATGATAGCATTAGTAGTCCTCATTATTCTATAAAATAGTGTGACAATAAATGTATTGACGACTTATTTTGAGCTTGAATACTGTCTAGAAGACAATATTTGTATCAAAACTCACAGCTCATGTTGTATATTTAAGATTGTATTTGTATTCTGTACCATGTATTTTGCGACTCAGAATAGGAGATGTATACCTGTTTTGAGGGTGTCACAATGGAGATTGTCTTTTCAAAATTTTTAATTAAGGAATTAAATTTTTAATTTTTTTTCTACTTTAGGATTGTCTTCCCAATTTTTTTTCTTAGAGGATTAAATTTTTTAATTTTTCTAATTATGTCTAAATTGATAGCGTCACATCAAAAATTGATGACATGGTAGCGATATGTGACTAAAAAATACGCATGTGTAATATTGAGTCTCATTTTAATATTTATTCAATTAATTTTTTGTACCAAAAATGATAAATATAAGACTATTTTTAATTTTACTTAAAAAAAATTGTCATTAAATTTACTTTAAAATTTTAATTTACCAAAAAACTAATAATTTACCAAAAGGGTAAAATTATCATTAAATTTACTTTAAAAAAGTAATAATGGTTTTATATTAAAATTATAATAATAATAATAATTTACTTTAAAATTAATAATGGTTCTATATTTACACTTTTTGATACAAATAATTAATTGAATAAATGTTAAAATGAGACATAATGTTAAACATAAGTAATTTTTAGTCAGGTGTCGCTATCATGTCATCAATTTTTTCACGTGACACTATCAATTAGACGTAATCATAAAAAATTAAAAGTTTAATCATCTAATAAAAAAATTGAGAAAACAGTCCCCAAAGCGAAAAATAATTAAAAGTTTAATCTCTTAACTGAAAATATTGAAAAGACAATCTCCAAATTAGAAAAAAAAATTAAAAATTTAGCCTCCTAATTAAAAAAAATTGAGAAGACAATCTTCAAAGTGGAAAAATATTAAAATTTTAATGTATTAATTCATATTTAGACCAATATATTAATATATGACATTTGATAAAATTATAAGAAGCCCTGCTTATTATTCATCTCTAATTACCACTAATACTTAAAAGTTAATAGGAATTTCATGAACAAATAACGCCAAATGAAACATTTCTTTTCTTTCTTCTTTTTATTTTTTGATCACCAAAAAAATTCATTATCAACCAAAATGCCAAATGAAGCATTTCTACTATACAATTGTGGGAATTTTGTAGGCCTTAGCTATTTTATTATATACTTGTATTACAGTATATACTTGTATTACAGTGTTCATTTTTATTCTAAATATTTAAGGAAATTACAAAAAAAGTCGGAGAGAAAAAATTAAAAATTTTTTATAGAGGATATACAAATGTTTGGAGAGAAAAAATTATTTTTCTATAAAAACTAATATAATATATACATATTAATATTAAATAATTTTATAAATATAAAATTATAAATGAGTCGATTTGGATCATGATCCGTATTATTGTATCAAGTGGATCATGAGGCATATCAGTAATTCAGTACATGATGAATTAAATTATTAATTCATTATCACATTTGATGAAACATATCGAATTAGAATATGATTTAGTCGGATCTGACCCATTGACAAGCCTATGTCGAGAATAACTCACCTAAGTTCCTTGTGAAATAGTTTTAATACTCCCTCCGTTCCTTAATATAAGTCGTTTTAGAGAAATATTTTTATTCTTAAATATAAGTCGTTTCAGAATTTCAAGTAAACATTAATTGCTTAGTTTCCAATATTACCCCAAGTAATAAATGTAACTTTGGTTCTCTCACTATTTTTTGCCCAATAAATAACACTATCTTCTTATAATATAAGGGCAATATAGATAATTGATAGTATATTTAATGCTATATAATCATTTATTTAATACTTATACACAACTCTAAAATGACATATATTAAGGAACGGATGGATTACATCTTATGACCAAGACCTTATACCCTTTTCTTCTTCTTTTTTTCTAATACCTTTTTTGAAAAGGAACAACTTCACTTCAATTTAAAGGGAAGTAAATGATGACCAAAGAATTCGCGCAATCTTATATAACTCAACTCAACTGCATCTTTTATTTCAAATTGTAAAAAGAGTCCTTCTAAGAGAATATTTTTCAGCGATATTTTTTTATTTGATTTTTTTTATAATACCTTATAATATTGTTTTTTATATGTATTTAAATTACATTTAAAACACTATTTTTTACAAAATTTACAGTCGAAATAAATATTATATATTTTTTTGAAAGTACTACAAAAAAAAAAAATCGCTAAAAATGTCAGCTCAACAATGTCATGGACTTACTATAAAAATTATGGCTAAATTTGTCCTAAAGAAAGGTCGGAGGGGGGCGGGGGAAGGTATTGAAAATAGTGTTAAAAGTAGTGTTCGCCTTATAACATTAGGCCATGACTAATATATACTACTACACCATGAAACGCCACATTAAATTTGGGATTTGTCATTTTCCAGTAGGAAACATACGGATGGATCCATTGTGTTATTCAAGATGATTCTTGATGGACTATTAAAATCTCTTAACACAAATAAAATATTTACTATAAAATACTACTACTAGTTTTCTTTTCTTTTTGAGTGTGGCGTATTTTCCATGTTGATATTTAAGAAAATCATGACTAATTATTTGTCCAGCTCCAAAATAAAATAGATAGAAATAAAAGTTGATTTAGTGACCTCGAAATTATTTTGTTAACGGCTAGGAGTAGGTAGGATTAGGGGTGTAAAGGAACAGGAATAACTTATAGAATTTGAAATAAAGTTTAATTGAGATTCTTTTATGTATCGAATCGAACACGATTTAATTGAGTCCGACCAATTTAAATTTTTCTAGAGAATATGACTCGAGTATTAATAGAAAATTATAATTTAAAAAAATAAAATTTATCTATATCTGGATCATTTGTATTTCGAGTCGACGAACATTTAGTCGAGCAAGTATGGACCAAACTCGAATCGTTTGTTTCATTTTATGACGTTATGTTAAAATGAGTAATTAGGATCTAAATGGTTAGTATATCTTAATAAAATAAATAATTTAAATAAAATAACATATAAATTTAAAAACTATTTAATAACTAAAAATTATTAAATATTTAAATAACTTTTAAATTTAAAAAATATTAATTTTAAATTTAATAATATCTCAAATAGATTAGTTGAGACTTGGGAGCATAGTGTACGGCATGGTTGGGGTGGAAATGGAAGATGTTAATTGGCTAAATTACATTTGTAGATATGATCATACCTACGTCAGCGCATTTATAATTTGGTCAACACACAACTTCAAAATAAATCAAATGAAACGTGAAGGAGTAGTCCAAATACGACTTAAGAACACACTACCACTCCAGTCAAGTCCAGACGCCGTCGCCACCTATTTATTACTACCTCCGTTATATAATACTAATAATAAAAAAATTTAAGTTCATGCACATAAATTAAAAAAATTATTTAATATTATCATTTAAAAATTAAAATTTATATAAAATTTTATCATTACCTTTTTATAAAAAGTTAAAAACTATTAATATAAGAAAGAAATTTTATTAGGACAATGAGAAAAGTTAGGGGTGATATAAAAAAATAAATAATTTATTCTCTTAAAAAGTTATGAACGACAAATAAATTAAAATAAATTTTTTTATTTTAAAAAGCCAATTATTATGGAATAGAGGTTGTATTTATTTTGTGGTTGAAAAGTTCCAACTTCATTAATGGACTATTCTTTTTATCTCTTTCTTGGTGGATTGATTTTAGTAAGAAAATAAGAAAGAAGTATATTGTTGGAAATTCTGTTTTCTTTTTTTATTTACATGTAAACACAATTGAAATTTATTTGGATAGTTAAGATTAGCCAACGTATATTTAAAAAACGTAAACAGACCGCAATTATGCCTCAATTAATATATTAATCATTCACTTTTATAGATTAAAAGTAGAAGTAGAGGTATGAGAAACTCAATTTTAATTAACCATAATACTAAGAAATTATTAAATTCACAACAAAAAATATTATTTTCACAATAAAAGTGTCGTTATAGGTATTATAACGACAATTTTTACCGTCGTTATACATCTACAACGACACACTTTTATCGTAAAAATAATAAAAAATATTGTGAATTTAATAATTCCCCAATACTAAAGTCTACACTATAAAAGTAGAGGACCGGAGGAGATTATCTATTGGATAAGCATTAGTAATTTATAGTTAAAAAAAATTAATTACCATGCTTATTGCTTAGTGCTCAAAAATACAATAACTGACCCTTATAATTCACCTCTATTCTTTTTTCTTTTTTCTTTTTTATCTCCAATACTCTCTGTCATCCATATTTTCTCTCCACTTTTTTTTATATATTAAGTTTAGAAAATAAAATTTCAAATATATTAATTATTTGAAAAAATTATCACGCGTCATGTGCTCAACATAAAAGAAAGGGATAAAAGAAATGCTTAAATATAGATTAATATTCTGAATTCCCCCCCCACCCCCACCCCCACCCCCACCCCATTTTTGGAATTGTTTTCTCAATTTTTTTAATTAGAGAATTAAAATTTTAATTCTTTCTAATTGCGTCTAATTGATAGTGTCACGTCAAAAAAATGATAACATGACAAAGACAAGTGATTAAAAAATGTTTATGTGCAATATTGAGTCTCATTTTAACATGTATTCCATCAATTTTTTATACTAAAAAGGTAGATATGAGACCATTATTAAAATTTTAAAGTAAATTTAATACATTACAAACTCAGCATAAATTTTTTATTAATAATCAATATAATAATAAATATTTTAAAATGTATAAATGTACTACTAATTAAAATCATGTTATTTCATAATTATCAATAATCAATAAAATGACAATTTTAATTTTTTGGTATAAAAAACTAAAGCTTAAATATAGATTATTTAAATTTATTTTATAATCATCAATAATTAATATAATTAATTTTTTATACCAAAATGGGTAAATTGTCATTAAATTTAGTTTTAAAAAATTAACAATGATCTTACATTTACCCTTTTTGATACAAATAAATTAATTGAATAAATGTTAATATGAGACTCAATATTACATGTGACGCCCCCAAAATAGGTATACATCACCTATTCTGAGTCGTCAACTACATGGTATAAAATACAAATAAAACTTAATTATACAACTATCGTGTAAAATACAACAAAACATAAGCTGTGAGTTTAAATACAACACTTTCTTCTGAACAGGAATCAAACTCAAAATTAGTTCTCAATACATTTATTTTTACACTATTTCATTGAATAGTGAGGACTACTAATGCTATCCTTTGAATCGTCACTCCGTTCCCCGACTAGTCCCCGCTACATTTTCATTTCCTGAAGAGAACAATGAAAGCAAAAGGGTGAGCTCAACTAGTCAATAAGAAATATTATGACTAAGATAATGCAGAATAAATTATCGTTAGTCTTCAACAATGTTAAACTGATAAAATACAATAGACATCAAGTTTAACTGCAGCGGAACCAACAATCCATTAAAAAAGTCAAGTAGAGAATAAAATCTACTATCTTTTATAATTTAAAAAGTTTTTCATCACTTTTATCACTAAGACTCAGCTTAATAAATAATCCACATCATCCCTGCACTACGGCCAATGATATTCATTAGTATCACAACCACAAATTATCCATGCATCACAGCCAATGATATTCGTGTATTCATCAATGGTCATGATCATGCCAACAACTGTCCATCAATGCACTACGGGCTAATGAGGACTTTTATCACATCATTTGTAACATTATGGTCATGATTACACCGAATAATCTCTGGTTATAAGCATACCAAGTCCATCTATGCACTACATGTCGTAGATGACTTTCAACAAAATATAAACATGAGGATGATGACAATGATATAAGAATTCAATAAAACAAGTTCAAGAATTAATTAATCCAAGAACCAATAACGTCCAAATTATCAACATGATATTGCTTTGTACAGTAAAATTTAAGAATACTCAGAAGAATATTTCCATGAAAATATACTGGATGAAGCGCAAATATTAAGGATATTCCACTAATTTTATAGAGTATAAAAGCCAAAATTTTAACCAACTGAGTATAATAAAGAATGGAATAACAAAAAAAATCACCAGGCATGCGATGGACCGCACAGACAGGTTATTCCAACAGAATAATAAATAAAGGAATCAGGTCATGCGTAAACGTATTGACAGGATATTCTGACAGAATAATAAATAATGGAACCAGGTCCGGCGTAAACGCACAAACAGGATATTCCGACAGAATAATAGATAATGGAACCAGGCCCGGCTTAAACACACAGACAAGATATTCCGACAGAATAATAAATAATGGAACCAGGTCCGGCGTAAACGCACAGACAAGATATTCCAACAGAATAATAAAGAATGGAATAACAGAAGAATTTCACCAAGTATAGGATAGCCCGCGTATACAGGTTATTCCAACAGAATAATAAATAATAGAATAACAGAAGTTCTCTTCATGAATACAAAAGAAATAATACCCCTTATCTTAAGAAGAAGAATACTGGATATATGACTAGTGCAGTAGCAGAATACTTTTCTTCTTTATCTCTATAACTTCTCTCTCTAGAGTTTCAGTGAATTCGTAAGAAATAATGAAGGAATGAGCTTCTATTTATAGAAGAATGGACTACATAGTAACTAATTCATGAACGGTCCAGATTGATTTACTTTAATCTGACGGTCCATATTTAAAGCAAAATCTTTTAAATAAAATATAATATATTCTATTTATAATCTAATAAAACGAATAACTTTATAAAAGATTTTACTATGCAAACACTATGCAGGTACTATGCAAATACTATCCATAATAAAATATAATATATTCTAATTATTGTATAATAAACAGATAACTTTATAAATTTGACAATCCCAAAATAGGTTCATTCCACCCAACCCATTCTGAGTCGTCAAATACATGGTACAGAAAACAACTACAACTTTATTACAACAATTGTCGTGCAAAATACAACAACACATATGCTGTGAGTTTGGATACAAATATATACCAAATGTGACTCATGTTCCAACCGTGGACATCACCTCACAATAACACCTTACATAAAGGTATAGTCAAAAACTGTTTTAGAAATTAGAATCTTTGGGAAGTGCTCAAGGAAACCTTCGTACATGGGAGGCCACGCGTCTAGGTTATGATAGATATCATATGGCCACAGAATTATCCTTGGTTGACCCAATAGACCCCAAAGAAAAACGAGAAGATTACTATCATATTCTTCCCAATGGTGAGTCTTCTCTTGACATATCATTATCTCCACTGTATCTAACTGAGAATTATACTTCAAACAAACACCAAGATTATATAGGCAGTGCTCGTATATATACTCAGCAAGTGGATGAGCACATCCTTGTCTTATGATGACACGAGGTTGTATGTCGTTAGACATCTTGTATGATAGTGGCAAACCACCCTTCCAACGTTGGGTACACCTTACCTTATTGGATTCACCAAATAAAACTACTAAATGAACTTTCCTATACTGCTTCGGGAGAACATCCACAGCTAGAGACTACCGTTCTATTTCCCCGTTACCATCGCTCGACCCAGCTACACTCTTATTACCTGAAAGGAATTTGTGAAGCAAAAGGGTGAGCATAACTAGCTCAGTAAAGAATATCATGACTAAAGATAATTAAATTATCAATAGCCTTCATCAACAATAAATCAGAGATTTAGAACATATGGTAAATGATAAAAATTTCAACCATAGTTGCAGCGGAACGAGCAATCCATTAGAAGAGTCAAATAGACTATAAAGTCTATTATCTTCTCCATGTTAAAAATCCACCAACAATATTTTATCCATGTAATATCACTCAACAGTTCCTTTCCACAATCATATGAATAACTCATAATCATAATTGTGACTATAAATTTTTCTTCGCACCCAGGACGAAGAATATTTTTATCACCTTTCTTTACCTGAAACATCAAAGATCATGGTTATACCAAATCACAGTTCCTGTTTATAATCATACTAACAAATCCATCTTTGCACTACGGGCCAAAGATATTCATCAACAAACCATCTTTGCACTACGGGCCAAAGATATTCAACAACAGTTCATCTTTGCACTACAGGCCAAAGATATTCATCAACAGGCCATCTTTGCACTACATGCCAAAGATATTCATCAACAATTCATATTTGCACTACAGGCCAAATATATTCATATCTCAAAGAAATATATAATCATTTCAGAATTTATATAAATAATAATTATAACCATGTTGATCAATTCACCTTTGCACTTAAGCTTAAGATATTCAATTATAAATTCAATGGTCATGATCATACCAGTCACAATTCAACTTTGCACTACAGGCCAAAGAGAACCCTAGTCATGATCATACCAATAATCTACCCATCTTTACACTCCAGTGAAAGAGAATTTCAACATCAGGGTTATAAAAATGTTATATATGATGATAAAAATAATATGATCAACATATAGTTTTAATCTCAAGAGTAATATTCGTAACTCATGAATAGTAACCCCGACACAAAAGATAGAAATTCTACAATAAAATTCATACCAATATTTTGGTATAATGATATTGAAAGAATAACATTACTTAAATTTATAAACAATTTATTTTAATTGTTTACACTTTACTAATTAATGCATTTAATCATCATAAAATGCCAACTCTTACAATTTCATCATCAATAATCAAAACCCTCATCAAAAATCTGCATATACCTCATATAGGATTCTCAAGCCATAAAATCCTATTTTCCAATTTTCTTTCTTCACAAAACATATTTAATTCATTTACTCATAACTAGACCATTTTCATGAAAAATACCAAATCAGTTCCAAAAATATTTCTTTTCTGGGATTTAGCATAATATAGTCCCATAGTGAACATATATTTTTCTCAGAATTTTTAAAAGTCATTTACTATTTTTCATATGGCCAAAATAGCCGAATATTTAGACATTTATCAAAAATTGTACTTTTGTCTAAAAATTTTGAAATTTACAGAGTATACTTCTATCATATACATGTACTCCCAATAAAAATTTCATCAATTTTGGAGTTAACCACAAGGAATAATAAGCGGTTACTTTTAAAATAGTCTTTTCTCATAAAATTCATAACTCTCAATCTATACATCCAAAAATCACCATTTTTGGACACAATCAATAAAACTCATCAAAATATTATTTCAAATTTTTCCAGAATTTTTGAAGTTCAGAAAAATTACGAAACTGAAAATCATAACAACCCTTAAAATCCCTTACTATCCCTTACCTCAAAAGAGCAGTACTTCTGACTGGATATCGGATATGATGCTGAAGAAAACTTGCACTGATGAATAGCAACTCACCAAGTATCTAAAAACTCACAAAATATGCTTCATAATATAGAGAGAGAAAGAGAGAAAGCTTATGTTTCTGGTGTGATTTTCAATTCTAACTTAGCCCTCTATTTATAGGAAAATTTTAGTAGGTTTGACCTGCAACCTGATGGCTTTACCTGCTACTATTCCCACCCACCACATTTAAAATATAATTCAGCACATTTCTTCACCAACCACAAGTGGGGCCCACCAATTCTAGAATTTTCCATCAAAATGATAAACTCCGAAAATTCAACAATTTCTGAACCAGTCATCTCGTAAAATTCATAATAAATCATACGTTCATTTTTAACGGTTCAAAATTTGTGGACATATACTCAACTTATATATGTATAACATATCCAAAAATTACCACGATCCAACGGTCGGATTAAAAATTATAACACCCGCAATATTTCTCTAAAATCCTGATTTGATTTTTAATACCTCCATTCCGATAAAAATACTGATAAAACACCTCAACATTAACTCCTTCATTTTTAACCACAAAAATATATCCCTCATTTATATCCATATAAAATAAATATTTCCTTATCATATGAATCAATAATTAATTATTCACAAATAATATTACAGAATCACATTTATGACAACCAGGCCGTTACCAGGAAAGAGGGGGCTTTCCAATAAAGATTTCTCCTTACTAGCGCGCAATTAGATGACCAAACCTCTCCTTAGACAGAACTTTCTAGACATTGCCAATAATGTTATCTAATAATATTATTCAAATAATATGAATTATTGATCTGATAATAGAAAATACTGTGCAGCAACAATTATTGAAACAAAAATAATATAAAATATCAACGCAGCAATTATTGAATCAATAAAGTAAAATATTGAACAGTAATTACTGTAACAATTATTGAGTAGTGCCTTCTTACGTAAGAATCAATAATTTCAAAAATACTATGCAATACCGTGTGCTACTGTGCAATAACGCGTATTACTGTATTTTATCCACCGGGTATTCCAACAGTGTTAACGGTAACAACTACGCCGTTATTTATAAAAACTCAAATTTGTCGTTTTCTTCACCCGACAGTTATTCTGTTATGGGGCCCACAAATGGCTGCGCCGTCGTACGAATATTCCCCGACAGAAAGAATATTCCACGACCAAACGAATATTCCCCGACAACAATGATTATTTTATAACAACTTGCTTATTTTGAAAAAAAAATCATATTTCACTCATAATTTTAAACTTTTATCAATTTAACCATTTACTGAATAGTAATTATAAGAAAAATTGAATACTTTTATTTCATAAAATTCGGGGTCTTACAATCTCCCCTCCTTATGAAATTTCGTCCCCGAAATTTACGTACCTGGTATTTCAAAGAATTGAGAATACATTCCTTTCATTTCAGATTTCATCTTCCCTGTCATCATAATTTCTCCATTGCTCATCTCCTGTATTTCATATATCATTCTAGAATACAGCTTCAAAACAAGGGTTAATTTAACAAATTAACATATCACATAATATCCCGATATTATGACAGACCAACAAATAAGCTTAGGTAGGACACACTAGCGAAGGATTTACTCATCTCTCCCCTCCTAGTTATATTCCCCGATCTCTGCCAGAGATCATATCCCTAAGCTCTGATACCACCTGTGACAACCCCAAAATAGGTTCATTCCACCCAACCCATTCTGAGTCGTCAAATACATGGTACAGAAAACAACTACAACTTTATTACAACAATTGTCGTGCAAAATACAACAACACATATGCTGTGAGTTTGGATACAAATATATACCAAATGTGACTCATGTTCCAACCGTGGACATCACCTCACAATAACACCTTACATAAAGGTATAGTCAAAAACTGTTTTAGAAATTAGAATCTTTGGGAAGTGCTCAAGGAAACCTTCGTACATGGGAGGCCACGCGTCTAGGTTATGATAGATATCATATGGCCACAGAATTATCCTTGGTTGACCCAATAGACCCCAAAGAAAAACGAGAAGATTACTATCATATTCTTCCCAATGGTGAGTCTTCTCTTGACTTATCATTATCTCCACTGTCTCTAATTGAGAATTATACTTCAAACAAACACCAAGATTATATAGGTAGTGCTCGTATATATACTCAGCAAGTGGATGAGCACATCCTTGTCTTATGATGACACGAGGTTGTATGTCGTTAGACATCTTGTATGATAGTGGCAAACCACCCTTCCAACGTTGGGTACACCTTACCTTATTGGATTCACCAAATAAAACTACTAAATGAACTTTCCTATACTGCTTTGGGAGAACATCCACAGCTAGAGACCACCGTTCTATTTCCCCGTTACCATCGCTCGACCCAGCTACACTCTTATTACCTGAAAGGAATTTGTGAAGCAAAAGGGTGAGCACAACTAGCTCAGTAAAGAATATCATGACTAAAGATAATTAAATTATCAATAGCCTTCATCAACAATAAATCAGAGATTTAGAACATATGGTAAATGATAAAAATTTCAACCATAGTTGCAGCGGAACGAGCAATCCATTAGAAGAGTCAAATAGACTATAAAGTCTATTATCTTCTCCATGTTAAAAATCCACCAACAATATTTTATCCATGTAACATCACTCAACAGTTCCTTTCCACAATCATATGAATAACTCATAATCATAATTGTGACTATAAATTTTTCTTCGCACCCAGGACGAAGAATATTTTTATCACCTTTCTTTACCTGAAACATCAAAGATCATGGTTATACCAAATCACAGTTCCTGTTTATAATCATACTAACAAATCCATCTTTGCACTACGGGCCAAAGATATTCATCAACAAACCATCTTTGCACTACGGGCCAAAGATATTCAACAACAGTTCATCTTTGCACTACAGGCCAAAGATATTCATCAACAGGCCATCTTTGCACTACATGCCAAAGATATTCATCAACAATTCATATTTGCACTACAGGCCAAATATATTCATATCTCAAAGAAATATATAATCATTTCAGAATTTATATAAACAATAATTATAACCATGTTGATCAATTCACCTTTGCACTTAAGCTTAAGATATTCAATTATAAATTCAATGGTCATGATCATACCAGTCACAATTCAACTTTGCACTACAGGCCAAAGAGAACCCTAGTCATGATCATACCAATAATCTACCCATCTTTACACTCCAGTGAAAGAGAATTTCAACATCAGGGTTATAAAAATGTTATATATGATGATAAAAATAATATGATCAACATATAGTTTTAATCTCAAGAGTAATATTCGTAACTCATGAATAGTAACCCCGACACAAAAGATAGAAATTCTACAATAAAATTCATACCAATATTTTGGTATAATGATATTGAAAGAATAACATTACTTAAATTTATAAACAATTTATTTTAATTGTTTACACTTTACTAATTAATGCATTTAATCATCATAAAATGCCAACTCTTACAATTTCATCATCAATAACCAAAACCCTCATCAAAAATCTGCATATACCTCATATAGGATTCTCAAGCCATAAAATCCTATTTTCCAATTTTCTTTCTTCACAAAACATATTTAATTCATTTACTCATAACTAGACCATTTTCATGAAAAATACCAAATCAGTTCCAAAAATATTTCTTTTCTGGGATTTAGCATAATATAGTCCCATAGTGAACATATATTTTTCTCAGAATTTTTAAAAGTCATTTACTATTTTTCATATGGCCAAAATAGCCGAATATTTAGACATTTATCAAAAATTGTACTTTTGTCTAAAAATTCTGAAATTTACAGAGTATACTTCTATCATATACATGTACTCCCAATAAAAATTTCATCAATTTTGGAGTTAACCACAAGGAATTATAAGCGGTTACTTTTAAAATAGTCTTTTCTCATAAAATTCATAACTCTCAATCTATACATCCAAAAATCACCATTTTTGGACACAATCAATAAAACTCATCAAAATATCATTTCAAATTTTTCCAGAATTTTTGAAGTTCAGAAAAATTACGAAACTGAAAATCATAACAACCCTTAAAATCCCTTACTATCCCTTACCTCAAAAGAGCAGTACTTCTGACTGGATATCGGATATGATGCTGAAGAAAACTTGCACTGATGAATAGCAACTCACCAAGTATCTAAAAACTCACAAAATATGCTTCATAATATAGAGAGAGAAAGAGAGAAAGCTTATGTTTCTGGTGTGATTTTCAATTCTAACTTAGCCCTCTATTTATAGGAAAATTTTAGTAGGTTTGACCTGCAACCTGATGGCTTTACCTGCTACTATTCCCACCCACCACATTTGAAATATAATTCAGCACATTTCTTCACCAACCACAAGTGGGGCCCACCAATTCTAGAATTTTCCACCAAAATGATAAACTCCGAAAATTCAACAATTTCTGAACCAGTCATCTCGTAAAATTCATAATAAATCATACGTTCATTTTTAACGGTTCAAAATTTGTGGACATATACTCAACTTATATATGTATAACATATCCAAAAATTACCACGATCCAACGGTCGGATTAAAAATTATAACACCCGCAAATATCTCAAAAATCCTGATTTGATTTTTAATACCTCCATTCCGACAAAAATACTGATAAAAACCTCAACATTAACTCCTTCATTTTTAACCACAAAAATATATCCCTCATTTATATCCATATAAAATAAATATTTCCTTATCATATGAATCAATAATTAATTATTCACAAATAATATTACAGAATCACATTTATGACAACCAGGCCGTTCCCAGGAAAGAGGGGGCTTTCCAATAAAGATTTCTCCTTACTGGCGCGCAATTAGATGACCAAACCTCTCCTTAGACAGAACTTTCTAGACATTGCCAATAATGTTATCTAATAATATTATTCAAATAATATGAATTATTGATCTGATAATAGAAAATACTGTGCAGCAACAATTATTGAAACAAAAATAATATAAAATATCAACGCAGCAATTATTGAATCAATAAAATAAAATATTGAACAGTAATTACTGTAACAATTATTGAGTAGTGCCTTCTTACGTAAGAATCAATAATTTCAAAAATACTATGCAATACCGTGTGCTACTGTGCAATAACGCGTATTACTGTATTTTAACCACCGGGTATTCCAACAGTGTTAACGGTAACAACTACGCCGTTATTTATAAAAACTCAAATTTGTCGTTTTCTTCACCCGACAGTTATTCTGTTATGGGGCCCACAAATGCTGCGCCGTCGTACGAATATTCCCCGACAGAAAGAATATTCCACGACCAAACGAATATTCCCCGACAACAATGATTATTTTATAACAACTTGCTTATTTTGAAAAAAAATCATATTTCACTCATAATTTTAAACTTTTATCAATTTAACCATTTACTGAATAGTAATTATAAGAAAAATTGAATACTTTTATTTCATAAAATTCGGGGTCTTACAATCTCCCCTCCTTATGAAATTTCGTCCCCGAAATTTACGTACCTGGTATTTCAAAGAATTGAGAATACATTCCTTTCATTTCAGATTTCATCTTCCCTGTCATCATAATTTCTCCATTGCTCATCTCCTGTATTTCATATATCATTCTAGAATACAGCTTCAAAACAAGGGTTAATTTAACAAATTAACATATCACATAATATCCCGATATTATGACTGACCAACAAATAAGCTTAGGTAGGACACACTAGCGAAGGATTTACTCATCTCTCCCCTCCTAGTTATATTCCCCGATCTCTGCCAGAGATCATATCCCTAAGCTCTGATACCACCTGTGACAACCCCAAAATAGGTTCATTCCACCCAACCCATTCTGAGTCGTCAAATACATGGTACAGAAAACAACTACAACTTTATTACAACAATTGTCGTGCAAAATACAACAACACATATGCTGTGAGTTTGGATACAAATATATACCAAATGTGACTCATGTTCCAACCGTGGACATCACCTCACAATAACACCTTACATAAAGGTATAGTCAAAAATTGTTTTAGAAATTAGAATCTTTGGGAAGTGCTCAAGGAAACCTTCGTACATGGGAGGCCACGCGTCTAGGTTATGATAGATATCATATGGCCACAGAATTATCCTTGGTTGACCCAATAGACCCCAAAGAAAAACGAGAAGATTACTATCATATTCTTCCCAATGGTGAGTCTTCTCTTGACATATCATTATCTCCACTGTATCTAACTGAGAATTATACTTCAAACAAACACCAAGATTATATAGGTAGTGCTCGTATATATACTCAGCAAGTGGATGAGCACATCCTTGTCTTATGATGACACGAGGTTGTATGTCGTTAGACATCTTGTATGATAGTGGCAAACCACCCTTCCAACGTTGGGTACACCTTACCTTATTGGATTCACCAAATAAAACTACTAAATGAACTTTCCTATACTGCTTCGGGAGAACATCCACAGCTAGAGACCACCGTTCTATTTCCCCGTTACCATCGCTCGACCCAGCTACACTCTTATTACCTGAAAGGAATTTGTGAAGCAAAAGGGTGAGCATAACTAGCTCAGTAAAGAATATCATGACTAAAGATAATTAAATTATCAATAGCCTTCATCAACAATAAATCAGAGATTTAGAACATATGGTAAATGATAAAAATTTCAACCATAGTTGCAGCGGAACGAGCAATCCATTAGAAGAGTCAAATAGACTATAAAGTCTATTATCTTCTCCATGTTAAAAATCCACCAACAATATTTTATCCATGTAATATCACTCAACAGTTCCTTTCCACAATCATATGAATAACTCATAATCATAATTGTGACTATAAATTTTTCTTCGCACCCAGGACGAAGAATATTTTTATCACCTTTCTTTACCTGAAACATCAAAGATCATGGTTATACCAAATCACAGTTCCTGTTTATAATCATACTAACAAATCCATCTTTGCACTACGGGCCAAAGATATTCATCAACAAACCATCTTTGCACTACGGGCCAAAGATATTCAACAACAGTTCATCTTTGCACTACAGGCCAAAGATATTCATCAACAGGCCATCTTTGCACTACATGCCAAAGATATTCATCAACAATTCATATTTGCACTACAGGCCAAATATATTCATATCTCAAAGAAATATATAATCATTTCAGAATTTATATAAATAATAATTATAACCATGTTGATCAATTCACCTTTGCACTTAAGCTTAAGATATTCAATTATAAATTCAATGGTCATGATCATACCAGTCACAATTCAACTTTGCACTACAGGCCAAAGAGAACCCTAGTCATGATCATACCAATAATCTACCCATCTTTACACTCCAGTGAAAGAGAATTTCAACATCAGGGTTATAAAAATGTTATATATGATGATAAAAATAATATGATCAACATATAGTTTTAATCTCAAGAGTAATATTCGTAACTCATGAATAGTAACCCCGACACAAAAGATAGAAATTCTACAATAAAATTCATACCAATATTTTGGTATAATGATATTGAAAGAATAACATTACTTAAATTTATAAACAATTTATTTTAATTGTTTACACTTTACTAATTAATGCATTTAATCATCATAAAATGCCAACTCTTACAATTTCATCATCAATAATCAAAACCCTCATCAAAAATCTGCATATACCTCATATAGGATTCTCAAGCCATAAAATCCTATTTTCCAATTTTCTTTCTTCACAAAACATATTTAATTCATTTACTCATAACTAGACCATTTTCATGAAAAATACCAAATCAGTTCCAAAAATATTTCTTTTCTGGGATTTAGCATAATATAGTCCCATAGTGAACATATATTTTTCTCAGAATTTTTAAAAGTCATTTACTATTTTTCATATGGCCAAAATAGCCGAATATTTAGACATTTATCAAAAATTGTACTTTTGTCTAAAAATTTTGAAATTTACAGAGTATACTTCTATCATATACATGTACTCCCAATAAAAATTTCATCAATTTTGGAGTTAACCACAAGGAATAATAAGCGGTTACTTTTAAAATAGTCTTTTCTCATAAAATTCATAACTCTCAATCTATACATCCAAAAATCACCATTTTTGGACACAATCAATAAAACTCATCAAAATATCATTTCAAATTTTTCCAGAATTTTTGAAGTTCAGAAAAATTACGAAACTGAAAATCATAACAACCCTTAAAATCCCTTACTATCCCTTACCTCAAAAGAGCAGTACTTCTGACTGGATATCGGATATGATGCTGAAGAAAACTTGCACTGATGAATAGCAACTCACCAAGTATCTAAAAACTCACAAAATATGCTTCATAATATAGAGAGAGAAAGAGAGAAAGCTTATGTTTCTGGTGTGATTTTCAATTCTAACTTAGCCCTCTATTTATAGGAAAATTTTAGTAGGTTTGACCTGCAACCTGATGGCTTTACCTGCTACTATTCCCACCCACCACATTTGAAATATAATTCAGCACATTTCTTCACCAACCACAAGTGGGGCCCACCAATTCTAGAATTTTCCATCAAAATGATAAACTCCGAAAATTCAACAATTTCTGAACCAGTCATCTCGTAAAATTCATAATAAATCATACGTTCATTTTTAACGGTTCAAAATTTGTGGACATATACTCAACTTATATATGTATAACATATCCAAAAATTACCACGATCCAACGGTCGGATTAAAAATTATAACACCCGCAATATTTCTCTAAAATCCTGATTTGATTTTTAATACCTCCATTCCGATAAAAATACTGATAAAACACCTCAACATTAACTCCTTCATTTTTAACCACAAAAATATATCCCTCATTTATATCCATATAAAATAAATATTTCCTTATCATATGAATCAATAATTAATTATTCACAAATAATATTACAGAATCACATTTATGACAACCAGGCCGTTCCCAGGAAAGAGGGGGCTTTCCAATAAAGATTCCTCCTTACTAGCGCGCAATTAGATGACCAAACCTCTCCTTAGACAGAACTTTCTAGACATTGCCAATAATGTTATCTAATAATATTATTCAAATAATATGAATTATTGATCTGATAATAGAAAATACTGTGCAGCAACAATTATTGAAACAAAAATAATATAAAATATCAACGTAGCAATTATTGAATCAATAAAGTAAAATATTGAACAGTAATTACTGTAACAATTATTGAGTAGTGCCTTCTTACGTAAGAATCAATAATTTTAAAAATACTATGCAATACCGTGTGCTACTGTGCAATAACGCGTATTACTGTATTTTATCCACCGGGTATTCCAACAGTGTTAACGGTAACAACTACGCCGTTATTTATAAAAACTCAAATTTGTCATTTTCTTCACCCGACAGTTATTCTGTTATGGGGCCCACAAATGGCTGCGCTGTCGTACGAATATTCCCCGACAGAAAGAATATTCCACGACCAAACGAATATTCCCCGACAACAATGATTATTTTATAACAACTTGCTTATTTTAAAAAAAAATCATATTTCACTCATAATTTTAAACTTTTATCAATTTAACCATTTACTGAATAGTAATTATAAGAAAAATTGAATACTTTTATTTCATAAAATTCGGGGTCTTACAATAAAAGTGTTATGTTTTATATAAAAAGATTTTACTGTTATCCTAATAAAACGAATAACTTTATAAAAATATTCTGTTTTATATAAAAAGCTTTTCTGTTTTATTACATTAATAATACCAATAAAATAAAATTGAGTGACTTATCACGTAAGCATCAATAATTAATACCGTGTGCTACTATGTAACCATGCGTATTACTATACTTTTACTACCGAGTAGTTCAACAGTATTAATGGTAAAACTTCCGCCGTTATTTTCATAAAGTATTTTTGTCGTTTTTTTAATCCGACAATAATTCCGTTGTGGGGTCCACCAATGATTGTGTCATCGTACAAATATTTCCTGTTAAAACGAATATTCCTCGACCAATCGAATATTATATAGCAACTTGCGTATTTTGTAAAATTTATAAATATTATCCACAACTATAACATTATATCAATTTCACTCCATAATATTCAAAAATGATATTTATAGAAAATTCATCTTTATTTATAAAAGTTGGGGTCTTACACTACAAATAAGTATTTTTTAGTTACGTGTCGCTGTCATGTCATCAATTTCCTGACGTGACACTATCAATTAGACGTAATCAGAAAAAATTAAAAGTTTAATTATCTAATTGAAAAAATTGAGAAGACAACCCCCAAAGTAGAAAGCAATTAAGAGTTTAATCTCTAATTGAAAAAATTGAGAAGATAATTCTCAAAATGATTTTTTTTTTTTAAAAAATTCAGGCTATTAATTCATATTTAGGCCTAAAAGAAACGAGATAAAGAATGATTTTACACCAACAAGAAATAAAAATTATTATGTTTAAGGGAGTCACTATTTCTGTCTTCACTTTTTGCATTATTATTATTAATCACCGCTGCACACGTGTTGCGTGCGTAAATTATGTGGAATAAAATAAGAATTTTATAAAATTTATAAGAGTAAATAGAAAAATATAAAAAAAAATATTAAAAAAAATAAATAATAATATATCTAAAGTTCTAAGGGTGAAACAGTGTAAAAAAAATGACCTAATTACACTAAATTTGTGGAAGAAGCCCCGAGAAAGGATTTATAATATACATACATAAATATAGCTAATATAGATAAAAATATTGATAGATAGATACAAATATAGATGACAAATTGTTTCACATTTAACAGCTTTTATAAAAGGAATTTATATATCAATATGCCTTTTGGGTTATACATATCAAAGTTGTTATTTTCTTTCCCAAAATCGAATCACCCAATATTAGACCTGGCAAAGATGACCCAGGCCCGCGGGCCGGGGCGGCCCGCCCGCCACGGGCTGGGCTTTGGGCTGCAATTTTTTAGCCCATATAATTTGGGCCGTTTTTGGCCCGGCCCGTGAAAGCCCGGCCCGCGGGCGGCCCGGCCCGGCCCGTGGCCCGCGACTTTTTTTTTTTACCAAAATGTTGTTAGTTGTGGGCTATGAGGCTTGAACACAAGACTTGTAAATAAATAAATAAGACTTGAAACCAACTGAGCTACAACAATTGTTTATTTTTAATGCAATCTCCAATATAAAAATATATTTTTATACAAAAATATCATATGCTAATACATGCTAATACAGTATACTTTTTATTGGTGATTTTTTTTTCCTTTTTGTTATTTTTTTCAGTTGGAACTTAGACAGTATGTTTGTTTTTCCATGCTCTATATATGGACACTGTCTCCAATAAAAGTCAGATGAAATCATTATATTTTATTAACTAGTTATGATTCCAGACTCCAGTATTCCATATTTCCATTGGACAGCCACTTCGTACATTGTTTCCAATAGCTAGTGATGATGCTTTATTGCTTTAGATCTGTTATCAAAGATGTTCATGTATGACCCAAAATCCAGAATTTCCATGCAGCAGAAATTAAAGCTTCGGCTATCCTTAAATTAAGTGGACCATGCCTTGATTTGTCCATTTGGGTTTTATGTTAGTCTCACCCTCTAATTTTGGATGAAATGCATCCTGCTAATCTCATGTCTTCTTGATTTATTAATTATTTTTAATATTTATTATTATTATTATTTCTTTTTGATGATCATTGTTGCAAAAAAAAAAAAAAAAAATTAAAGGAGGAAGCCCGGTGGCCGGCCCGGCCCGGCCCATCCGGGGCCACGGGCCTAAGAATTTCGGCCCATCAAAACCCGGGCCATTTTGGCCCGGCCCGTCTTTAGCCCGGCCCGTTCTCGGCCCGGCCCGGCCCGCCCGGCCCGGCCCGTTTGCTAAGTCTACCCAATATCATGTTCCATTAGCCAAAATTCATACTTATCACGAATAATTTCATTCATTTCCTATTATTTCTAATATACTAGACTAGAAGGAAAATTAAAGAATAGTTACATGAACAAGTTAATGTCATTTTCTTTATTTGTTCTACTACATGATTATCAAGTAATAATTTTATTCGCCCCAAATTTCAATGACATTTCCCACAATGTACACACTCTTTACTCTTTGAATATATTCCTTTAGTCCTAAATTAAATATTTAATTTTGATTTTTTTTAATTAAATTGACTATTTTTAAATTTATTTTTTCAAAATTTTTTTTTAAAATATAAGTGAAGAAATTATAATCAAAACAAAGTATATACAATTTATTACTAAACCCAATTTCTATAATTTTAAAGATAAATTTATATATGTTTAATTATTAATTCTAAACATAATTATTTTGACTAAAAAAATCAAAATTAAGTATTTAATTTGAGACGAAAGAAGTAAAATAAAGAGGATTCACGACCAAATCATGTTTTGTCGGCTAAATAACCAAAATATTACTTGTTCTCTAGGAATAGTTTCAATTTTGTCGTTGTACATTATTTTTTTCATAATTATCCTTGTACTATTTCTCAAATATACAATGCAATCCTAAGGATTTGCCAAATAGGATAAAGAACTGATTTGACATTAAAAATAAAAATAAAAATGATGACATGGATATTAGGAGCCTCAAACATAAAACATATTTATTTTAATTTTTTCTAATTTTTAATTTTATTACAATTAGCTTTAATTTTAACATTATTTAGTTTTACTACATTATTTAGTTTTAATTTTGTTTAATTTTAAAATATATTTTAATTCTAATACAACTTAATTAAATATTATTATTGAATTAGTTTTATTAATTAACTTAATTTTATTTACTTAATTTTCATGTTAATTTTTATTCATGTTAGTTCCTTAAATTTTAATTTAATTATGTTAATTAACTAACATTAATACTTCTAGGGACTAAATTGCATATCTAATTATTGAAAAATCTTAATTTTACATGCTTGGACATCCAAATATCCATGTCAACATTTTTCCTAATGTCATGACAGCCAAATACATGGTACAGAAAATAATTACAACTTTATTACAACAATTGTCGTATAAAATACAACAACACATGCTGTGAGTTTGGATAAAAATATATACCAAATGTGACACATGTCCCAACCGTGGACAGCACATCACAGTGGCACCTTACATAAAGGTATAGTCAAAGACTGTTTTAGAAATTAGAATATTTGGGAAGTGCTCAAGGAAACCTTTGTACATGGGAAACCATGCTTCTACGTTATGATAGATATCATATGGCCACAGAATTATCCTTGGTTGACCCAATAGACCCCAAAGAAAAACGAGAAGTTTACTATCATATTATTCCCAATGGTGAGTCTTCTCTTGACATATCATTATCTCCACTGTCTCTAATTGAAAATTATACTTCAAACAAACACCAAGATTATATAGGTAGTGCTCGTAAATATACTCAGCAAGTGGATGAGCATAATCCTGTCTTATGATGACACGAGGTTGTATGTCATTAGACATCTTGTATGATAGTGGTAAAACACCCTTCCAACGTTGGGTTCGCTTCACCCTAGATGATTCACCAAATATAACCCCTAAATGATGACCACCGTTCTATTCTCCTGTTACCCCCGCTCGACCCAGCTACACTCTTATTACCTGAAAGGAATTCTGAACAGAAGGGTGAGCACAACTAGACCAGTAAAGAATATCATGACTAAAGATAAATAAATTATCAATAGTCTTCATTAGTAATAAATCAGAGATTTAGAACATATGGTAGATGATAAAAAAATTTCAATCATAGTTGCAGCGGAACGAGCAATCCATTAGAAGAGTCAAATAGACCATAAAGTCTATTATCTTCTCCACATTAAAAGTCCACCAATAATATTTTATCCCTGTACCATTAATCAACAGTTCCTTTTCACAATTATATGAATAACGCATAATCATAATTGTAATTCTAAATTCCTCTTCGCATCCAGGACGAAGATAATTTTTCTCACATGTCTTTACCTGAAACATCAAAGATCATGGTTATACCAAATCACAGTTCCTGTTCATAATCATACTAATAAATTCATCTTTGCACTACAGGCAAACGATATTCGTCAACAGTTCATCTTTGCACTACTGGCCAAAGATATTCAACAACAGGTCATCTTTGCACTACGGGCCAAAGATATTCATCAATAATTCATCTTTGTACTACATGCCAAAGATATTCCTCAACAGTTCATATTTGCACTACAGGCCAAATATATTCATATCTCAAAGAAATATATAATCATTTCAGAATTTATATAAACAATAATTATAACCATGTTAATCAATTCATCTTTACACTTAAGCTAAAGATATTCAATTATAAATTCAATGGTCATGATCATACCAGCTAACAATTCATATTTGCACTACAGACTAAAGATATTCCTCAGTCACGGTCATACCAATAATTTACCCATCTTTACACTCAAGTTAAAGAGAAATTTAACATCAGGGTTGTAAAAATGTTATATATGATAATAAAAACAATATGATCAACAACTGCATTTATTTTCAAGAGTAACAATCATAAATCAACGATAATTTGGTTAGAAAAAGAAACTAATTTTTGTCGTGAATAGTACCCGTGAATAGTAACTCGTGAATAGTAACCCGTGAATAGTAACTCGTGAATAGTACTCCGTATTCGTACATAGTACCGTATACGTAAATAATGTCATATACGTAAATAGTGCCATATACATGAATAGTGCCGTATACGTGAATAGTGCCGTATACGTGAATAGTTATCCCGGCTCAAAAAGGTAAAAATTTCACAATAAAATTCATACCAATATTTCAGTATAATGATATGGAAAGAATAACATCATTATGAAGAATATAGCATCCCTTAATATCCCTTATTATCCCTTACTATCCCTTACCTCAAAAGTGCAGTATTTCTGACTGGAATGCAAAGCCGAAGGAAACTTGCACTGAATAGCAACTCTCAAAATATTTAAATACTCACAAAATAAGCTTCATAATATAGAGATAGAAAGAGAGAAAGCTTATGTTTCTGGTGTGATTTTCAATTCTAACTTAGCCCTCTATTTATAGAAAAATGTTAGCACGCCGAAGTAGACTTAACCTGCAACCTGATGGCTTTACCTGCTACTATTCCCACCCACCATATTTGAATAAAAATCTCAGCACATTTCTTCACCAACCAAGAGTGGAGTCCACCAATTCTAAAATTTTCCACCAAAATGATTAACTCCGAAAATTTAACAATTTCTGAACCAGTCATCTCGTGAAATTCATAACAAATCATACGTTCATTTTTAACGGTTCAAAATTTATGAACATATACTCAACTTATATATGTATAACATATCCAAAAATCACAACGATCCAACGGTCGGATTAAAAATTATAACCCCCGCAAAATATCTCAAAAACCCTGATTTTTAATACCTCCATTCCGACAAAAATACTGATAAAAACCTCAACATTAGCTCCTTCATTTTTAACCACAAAAATATATCCCTCATTTATATCCACATAAAATAAATATTTCCTTATCATATGAATCAATAATTAATTATTCACAAATAATATTACAGAATCACATTTATGACAACCAGACCGTTCCCAGGAAAGAGGGGGCTTTTCAATAAGGATTTCTCCTTACTGGCGCGCAATTAGATGACCAAACCTCTCCTTAGACAGAACCTTCTAGACATTGTCAATAATGTTATCTAATAATATTATTCAAATAATATGATTTATTGATCTGATAAAGGAAAATACTGTGCAACAATAATTATTGAAACAACAATAATATAAAATATCAACGCAGCAATTATTGAATCAATAAAATAAAATATTAAACAATAACTACTGTAACAATTATTGAATAGTGCCTTCTTACGTAAGAATTAATAATTAAAAAAAATACTGTGCAATACCGTGTGCTACTTTGTAACTACGCGTATTACTGTATTTTAACCACCAGGTATTCCAACAGTGTTAACGGTAACAACTACGATGTTATTTATAAAAACTCAATTTTATCGTTTTCTTCATCCGACAGTTATTCTGTTACGGGGCCCACAAATGGCTGCGCCGTCGTACGAATATTCCCCGACAGAAAGAATATTCCACGACCAACGAATATTTCCCGACAACAATGATTATTTTATAGCCACTTGCTTATTTTGAAAAATTTTTACATTTCACCTATAACTTTAAACTTTTATCAATTTAACCATTTACTGAATTGTAATTATAAGAAAAATTGAATACTTTTATTTCATAAAATTCGGGGTCTTACAATTACAAAAGATGACTCTATACCCAACTTCTTTTTCTACAAATTCTCTTCAGAAAGCCGCCCAAACTTCTTTTTGTACAAATTCTCTTCAGCATACTGACTGTTTTGATTTCAAAATGAATGTAAAATATGTTTTATATTCTGGTTACTAAGTACATATAAATTGGTTACTGTTTATTATTGATTTGGTTACTGTATAATGTTTATTTGGTTGTTATATACTTTAAATGTTTATTTGGTTACCCCGTGGTTACTATATACTCGTATATTGGTTACCTTTCTTAAGTTTTTCACTCTTTAATTGGTCACAAAGTCAGTATACTGACTATTTTGTTTGCAAAATGCATGTAAAAATATGTTTTATATTCTGGTAACTAAGTACATATAAATTGGTTACTATTTATTATTGATTTGGTTACTGTATAATGTTTATTTGGTTGTTGTATATTTTAAATTAATGTTTATTTGGTTACCCCGTGGTTACTATATACTCGTATATTGGTTAACTGTCTTAAGTTTTTTGCTCTTTGATTGGTCACACAGTTAGTATACTGACTGTTTTGATTGCAAAATAAATGTAAAAATATGTTTTATATTCTGGTTACTAATAACATATAAATTGATTACTGTTTATTATTGATTTGATTACTGTATAATGTTTATTTGGTTGCTGTATACTTTAAATGTATATTCTACTGATATTTTTTATATTGATGGTTACTTATTAAATACATTGGTTACCTTCCTGTAACTGTTGGATTTTTAAGTACATATTGATATTTTTTATATTGTTTATTTTTGCTGTAAAATGCATGTCAAATATATTTTATGTTATGGATACTAAGTAAATATATGTTGGTTACTGTCTAATCTAGATTTGGTTAGTATATAATTCTGACTTGTTTACTGTGTAATATTACTATAGTTACTATGTGACAACCCCAAAATAGGTCCATTCCATCCAACCTATTCTGAGTCGCCAAATACATGGTACAGAAAACAACTACAACTTTATTACAACAATTGTCGTGCAAAATACAACAACACATATGCTGTGAGTTTGGATACAAATATATACCAAATGTGACTCATATCCCAACCGTGCACAGCACCTCACAATGACACCTTACATAAAGGTATAGTCAAAAACTGTTTTAGAAATTAGAATATTTGGGAAGTGCTCAAAGAAACCTTTGTACATGGGAGGCCATGCTTCTAGGTTGCGATAGATATCATATGGCCACAGAATTATCCTTGGTTGACCCAATATACCCCAAAGAAAAATGAGAAGATTACTATCATATTCTTCCCAATGGTGAGTCTTCTCTTGACTTATCATTATCTCCACTGTCTCTAATTGAGAATTATACTTCAAACAAACACCAAGATTATATAGGTAGTGCTCGTAAATATACTCAGCAAGTGGATGAACACAATCCTGTCTTATGATAACACGAGGTTGTATGTCATTAGACATCTTGTATGATAGTGGCAAAACACCCTTCCAACATTGGGTTCGCTTCACCGTAGATGATTCGCCAAATATAACTACTAAATGATGACCACCGTTCTATTCCCCTGTTACCCCCGCTCGACCCAGCTACACTCTTATTACCTGAAAGGAATTGTGAAACAGAAGGGTGAGCACAACTAGCCCAGTAAAGGATATCATGACTAAAGATAAATAAGTTATCAATAGCCTTCAATAGAATTAAATCAGAGATTTAGAACATATGATAGATGATAAAAATTTCAACCATAGTTGCAGTGGAACGAGCAATCCATTAGAAGAGTCAAATAGACCATAAAGTCTATTATCTTCGCCACATTAAAAGTCCACCAATAACGTTTTATCCCTGTAACATTAATCAACAGTTCATTTTCACAATTATATGAATAACTCATAATCATAATTGTAATTCTAAATTCCTCTTCGCATCCAGGACGAAGATAATTTTTATCACCTATCTTTACCTGAAACATCAAAGATCATGGTTACACCAAATCACATTTCATGTTCATAATCATACTAATAACTTCATCTTTGCACTACGGCCAAAGATATTCATTTGTATCACCAGTTGGTCATGTTCATCTCAACACCTGTTCATCTTTGCACTACTGGCTAAAGATATTCAACAACATGTCATCTTTACACTACGGGCCAAAGATATTCATCAACAATTCATCTTTGCACTACTGGCCAAAGATATTCAACTACAGGTCATCTTTGCACTATGGGCCAAAGATATTCATCACCAGTTCATCTTTGCACTACAGGCCAAAGATATTCAACAACAGTTCATATTTGCTACTACTATGCAGGTCATGATCAATACCGTGTGCTACTATGTAACCACACGTATTACTGTACTTTTACTACCGAGTAGTTCAACAGTAACAATGGTAAAACTTCCGCCGTTATTTTTAATAAAATATTTCTGTCGTTTTCTCAATCCGACAATAATTCCGTTGTGGGGTCCACCAATGATTGTGTCGTTGTACGAATATTCCCTGTTAAAACGAATATTCCCCGACCAATCGAATATTATATAACAACTTGCGTACTTTACAAAATTTATAAATATTATCCACAACTATAACATTATATCAAATTAACTCCATAATATTCAAAAATGATATTTATAGAAAATTCATCTTTATTTATAAAAGTTGGGGTCTTACATCTATGGGGGAATAAATTTGTTTTAAGGAGACTTTATGAATTCAAAGGACTCGGATTTATTCATTAATATTTTTTGTGTTATATATATATATATATATATATATATATATATATATATATTAAATAATACTATATATTACATATAACAATCTTAAAGCAAATTTATGATTTTGTAATTATAGTTTTATTTAATATTTTTCTGTAATTTTGGTTTTATAAAAATTTAATTACAGAATTATAAAACAGAAAATTGTTTTATTAATGTGATGACACTCATATATATATATATATATATATATATATGGATTTCATATTATAATTGTTTTATAATTCCGTTTGTGAAGAGCATATATTATTACAGGAAATTGTTTTCAGTGTTGCTTAACGTGATTAAAAATAATGAGTATTCTGTAATAATACCTAGATCTTAGCAATGGTAACAAGTTATTTATTCATGCAGTATAATATTTCTTCAGTTAATATAATATATTATATATTATATTCTTACTGTTAGTATATATATATATATATATATATATATATATATATATATATATATATATATATATATATATATTTGAATGTTAAGTTCTTTTTCCTGCAATAAGTGCTGTAAATTTAATGTTGCATGTTCTTTATTCTAACAATAAGTGCAGTAAATTCATGCAGTATAAATTTAAGTTCTTTATTCTGTTATTATATATAATTACATGTAGACTGATTTATTTATGTTATTATATATATTACGGATAACACTTTTTTGTTGTACTCACGTAGTTCCTCTAACAGAATTCCCAATTCAAGTTTTCAGATATAACTATGGTTGTTATTTTCTTAAATTTTATATTGGTATACTTTTTAAATTCCTTGGAGATTGGTGATCATAATGCCTGTTAATGCCAAGATATTTGATGACGTCCCAATCACGTAAGACGTCCTAATCCTGCACAGAAAACACGATCAACACCAAAAGCTTGACGGCTGGACCGTCGGGGGATAGCTCTGGCGTGAGAGTCAATACAGGTGTTCAAGGTTTAACAATGGAGGATGTAAAAATGTCTAGTGTGTTGAGCTAGATAGAAAGTGTATGCGTACCTCTCGTTAGGAGACCCCCTTCCTTGGTTATACTCTCATACTCGGTTTTTTGTGCCACCAACCACGATCTGACACAGCCCCCTGCTTCTCTCTGGTCTTAGCCGTGTGCATGCAGGTTGTCACCTTTTTTTTACTGTTTCTGCCGCCGGCCGGATAAAATCCCATCCACATTAATGATCTGCAGACTTTTAGTCAACTGCTCTCCTTTTTCATCATTACCAGTCAAGGTCTTAGATATTAAAAGATTTTATGGGCCGGCCGCTTGATCTAGCTCAATGTTTGAGGAGAGACAATAAAGACAGGGTAAAGGTTAAGCCCAATGGCTAGAAGACTTAATAGTAAAGGTCCACTAGGCTAAGTAAATGGGGAGGCCCAATCCATCCGGCCCAGTAGAGGAAATATCGGGACCCAACATTGCCCCCTAGTTTTTTATTAAATAGAATATTCAATAAAGAACTATAAGCAGCCCAAGAGGTCAGGAGACCCAACAGGGTTGGCATAGGCCCAAAAGGAAAATTCAAAGGGCCAAACATTTGGAGCTTAACCCGGACGTAACCTTTCAAATTCGTAATGATGACTGTCAAATTAATGAGCCGCCCCCGATTTTCGTGCAAAATTTTAAAAGACCGCTATAAAAGCCTATTTTCCCCAATTTGACGACTTTACCAGCTTAATCTGAATTTGATATACAATGCTTTCTCTTTCTCTCCGATTCCTTTCTCTCCTACAAGATCTCAGTAACAATGGCGGCCCAAGATTCAGATAACTCCACCCATATCCTTGTTGTTCCAATTTTCGTCGCTCCTCCTACTCACAACCCTACTGAGTCGGTTCCAAACTCCAACCCTTTCGAGTTCTTCGAGAGTGAAGAGCAGTATCCTCACGCCAATACCCCATCCATCGTTACCGAGACTGAGCTGCGGGTCATCAAGAGTCGGTATCAGATCCCGGACACCCATCTGGTGAGGGCTCCAGAATCGCATGAGCGGATGTATCAACGGCCGGACGGGTGGACTGCTGTGTCGGTAACTGTTCTAGATAAGGGAGTTAGATTCCCTCTCCACTCCTTCCTCGTTACCCTCCTGGGATTTGTCGGAGTAGGATTCGCCCAACTGGTGCCGAATTCGTACATCCACATCCTGGCCTTCATCGCGTTCTGCTATGAGTTGGGGATACCTCCAACAGTTGATTCTTTCTTCACTCTCTTCACGGCCGGGAAGTCTCGGGAACGAGGCTTCAAGGTGCTGAGCAAACAGTCCCCCAAGCCCAACGCCAAGTTTGAGAAGCGACCGTTGATGGATACTCCTTCGAGTAACAAGGGATGGCACAGAGAATGGTTTTTCGTGAAGGGGCCTGAAACTCCGTCTATCCCGGAATGGACCACTTCCGAGCGGATTTCTGCAGACTTTGGGGACATTCCAGAGGAGCGCGTGAGAGAAATGGCGAGCATTCTCGAGAGGATTCCCCTGAAGGAGTGGAGCTTCGTGCTCTTGAGCAAACAAGCCTGGTTATATGACCATAAACTTTCTTTGATAAAACCATCATCGACCGAGCGAAGGGAATTGGATGAATTCCTTTCGGGTAAAACACCATCATCCCCCGCCGACATCCCACAGGAAGAACTTGCTGCGGAGCCCAGCCGGCCTCGTCATAAGAAGAGGGCAGTTCGGAAAATCCGGGCAAACCCCCAAGGATTTCAATCAGCTTCTGCAGCGAGCTTGATTGATATGCCTGCGAACGAGCGAATGCAAGCTCTTCGGATTAAGAAGAGGAAGACCATGGTGACTCCTCTGTTGAGGAATATTCCACGACCAAACGAATATTCCCCGACAACAATGATTATTTTATAACCACTTGCTTATTTTGAAAAATTTTCACATTTCACCCATAACTTTAAACTTTTATCAATTTAACCATTTACTGAATAGTAATCATAAGAAAAATTGAATACTTTTATTTCATAAAATTCGGGGTCTTACAATCTCCCCTCCTTATGAAATTTCGTCCTCAAAATTTGAATACCTGGTATTTCGAAGAGTTGAGAATACCTTGCTTTCATTTCAGATTCCATCTTCCCTGTCATCATGATTTCTCCATTGATCATCTCCTGTATTTCAGATATCATTCTAGAATACAGCTTCAAAACAAGGGTTAATTGAACAAATTAACATATCACATAATATCCCGATATTATGACTGACCAACAAATAAGCTTAGGTAGGACACACTAACGAAGGATTTACTCGTCTCTCCCTTCCTAGTTCTATTCCCCGATCTCCGCCAGAGACCATATCCCTAAGCTCTGATACCAAATGTAACTCTCATGGTGCTTCAACCACAACACCTCACAATGGTACCTATCAGTTTGCCACCGCAGAACGGCGTCCCCTACGGAGAGTCTGGCTTCGGTGCATCCCCCATCAACAGGAAGTCACCAGCGAGAGGCTCGGGGCTCTTTACTTATGGCTCTGATACCAAATGTGACGCCCCCAAAATAGGTCCAATCCATCCAACCCATTCTGAGTCGCCAAATACATGGTACAGATAACAACTACAACTTTATTACAACAATTATCGTACAAAATACAACAACACATATGCTGTGAGTTTAGATACAAATATATACCAACTGTGACTCATGTCCCAACCTTAGATAGCACGTCACAATGACACCTTACATAAAGGTATAGTCAAAAACTGTTTTAAAAATTAGAATCTTTAGGAAGTGCTCAAGGAAACCCTCGTACATGGGAGGCCATGCTTCTAGGTTATGATAGACATCATATGGCCACAGAATTATCCTTGGTTGATCCAATAGACCCCAAAGAAAAATGAGAAGATTACTATCATATTCTTCCCAATGGCGAGTCTTCTCTTGACATATCATTATCTCCACTGTCTCTAACTGAGAATTATACTTTAAACAAACACCAAGATTATATAGGTAGTGCTGGTAGATATACTCGACAAGTGGATGTGCACAACCATGTCTTATGATGACACGAGGTTGTGTGTTGTTAGACATCTTGTATGATAGTGGCAAAACACCCTTCCAACATTGGGTTCGCTTCACCCTAGATGATTCACCAAATATAACTACTAAATAATGACCACCGTTCTATTTCCCTGTTACCCCCGCTCGACCCAGCTACACTCTTATTACCTGAAAGGAATTGTGAAGCAAAAGGGTGAGCACAACTAGCTCAGTAAAGAATATCTTGACTAAAGATAATTAAATTATCAATAGCCTCCATCAATAATAAATCAGAGATTTAGAACATATAGTAAATGATACAAATTTCAACCATAGTTGCAGCGGAACGAGCAATCCATTAGAAGAGTCAAATAGACCATAAAGTCTATTATCTTCTCAATGTTAAAAGTTCATCAACAATGTTTTATCCCTGTAACATCAATCAACAGTTCCTTTCCACAATCATATGAATAATTCATAATCATAATTGTGATTCTAAATTTCACATCCAAGACGAAGATAATTTTTATCACCTGTCTTTACCTGAAACATCAAATATCATGGTTATACCAAATCACAGTTCCTGTTCATAATCATACTAATAAATTCATCTTTGCACCACGGGCCAAAGATATTCATCAACAATTCATCTTTACACTACATGCCAAAGATATTCAACAACAAGTCATCTTTGTACTACGGGCCAAAGATATTCATCAACAACTCATCTTTGCACTACAGGCCAAAGATATTCCTCAACAGCTCATATTTGCACTACAAGCCAAATATATTCACATCTCAAAGAAATATATAATTATTTCAGAATTTATATAACCAATAATTATAACCATGTTGATCATTTCACCTTTGCACTTAAGCTAAAGATATTTAATCATAAATTCAATGGTCATGATCAATACCGTGTGCTACTATGCAACCACACGTATTACTGTACTTTTACTACCGAGTAGTTCAACAGTAACAATGGTAAAACTTCCGCCGTTATTTTTAATAAAATATTTCTGTCGTTTTCTCAATCCGACAATAATTCCGTTGTGGGGTCCACCAATGATTGTGTCGTTGTACGAATATTCCCTGTTAAAACGAATATTCTCCGACCAATCGAATATTATATAACAACTTGCGTACTTTACAAAATTTATAAATATTATCCACAACTATAACATTATATCAAATTAACTCCATAATATTCAAAAATAATATTTATAGAAAATTCATCTTTATTTATAAAAGTTGGGGTCTTACATCTGTGGGGGAATAAATTTATTTTAAGGAGACTTTATGAATTCAAAGGACTCAGATTTATTCATTAATATTTTTTGTGTTATATATATATATATATATATAAAATTATGTTCTGTTTTATTATATTTATATATATATATATATATATATATATATATTAAATAATACTATATATTACAGATAACAATCTTAAAGCAAATTTATGATTTTGTAATTATAGTTTTATTTAATATTTTTCTGTAATTTTGGTTTTATAAAAATTTAATTACAGAATTATAAAACAGAAAATTGTTTTATTAATGTGATGACACTCATATATATATATATATATATATATATATATATGGATTTCATATTATAATTGTTTTATAATTCCGTTTGTGAAGAGCATATATTATTACAGGAAATTGTTTTCAGTGTTGCTTAACGTGATTCAAAATAATGAGTATTCTGTAATAATACCTAGATCTTAGCAACGGTAACAAGTTATTTATTCATGCAGTATAATATTTCTTCAGTTAATATAATATATTATATATTATATTCTTACTGTTAGTATATATATATATATATATATATATATATATATATATATATATATATATTGAATGTTAAGTTCTTTTTCCTGCAATAAGTGCTGTAAATTTAATGTTGCATGTTCTTTATTCTAACAATAAGTGCAGTAAATTCATGCAGTATAAATTTAAGTTCTTTATTCTGTTATTATATATAATTACATGTAGACTGATTTATTTATGTTATTATATATATTACGGATAACACTTTTTTATTGTACTCACGTAGTTCCTCTAACAGAATTCCCAATTCAAGTTTTCAGATATAACTATGGTTGCTATTTTCTTAAATTTTATATTGGTATAGTTTTTAAATTCCTTGGAGATTGGTGATCATAATGCCTGTTAACGCCAAGATATTTGATGACGTCCCAATCACGTAAGACGTCCTAATCCTGCACAGAAAACACGATCAACACCAAAAGCTTGACGGCTGGACCGTCGGGGGATAGCTCCGGCGTGAGAGTCAATACAGGTGTTCAAGGTTTAACAATGGAGGATGTAAAAATGTCTAGTGTGTTGAGCTAGATAGAAAGTGTATGCGTACCTCTCGTTAGGAGACTCCCTTCCTTGGTTATACTCCCATACTCGGTTTTTTGTGCCACCAACCACGATCTGACACATCCCCCTGCTTCTCTCTGGTCTTAGTCGTGTGCATGCAGGTTGTCACCTTTTTTCTACTGTTTCTGCCGCCGGCCAGATAAAACCCCATCCACATTAATGATCTGCAGACTTTTGGTCAACTGCTCTCCTTTTTCATCATTACCAGTCAAGGTCTTAGATATTAAAAGATTTTATGGACCGGCCGCTTGATCCAGCTCAATGTTTGAGGAGAGACAATAAAGACAGGGTAAAGGTTAAGCCCAATGGCTAGAAGACTTAATAGTAAAGGTCCACTAGGCTAAGTAAATGGGGAGGCCCAATCCATCCGGCCCAGTAGAGGAAATATCGGGACCCAACATTGCCCCCTAGTTTTTTATTAAATAGAATATTCAATAAAGAACTATAAGCGGCCCAAGAGGTCAGGAGACCCAACAGGGTTGGCATAGGCCCAAAAGGAAAATCGAAAGGGCCAAACATTTGGAGCTTAACCCGGACGTAACCTTTCAAATTCGTAATGATGACTGTCAAATTAATGAGCCGCCCCCGATTTTCGTGCAAAATTTGAAAAGACCGCTATAAAAGCCTATTTTCCCCAATTTGACGACTTTACCAGCTTAATCTGAATTTGATATACAGTGCTTTCTCTTTCTCTCCGATTCCTTTCTCTCCTACAAGATCTCAGTAACAATGGTGGCCCAAGATTCAGATAACTCCACCCCTATCCTTGCTGTTCCAATTTCCGTCGCTCCTCCTACTCACAACCCTACTGAGTCGGTTCCAAACTCTAACCCTTTCGAGTTCTTCGAGAGTGAAGAGCAGTATCCTCACGCAAATACCCCATCTATCGTTACCGAGACCGAGCTGCGGGTCATCAAGAGTCGGTATCAAATCCCGGACACCCATCTGGTGAGGGCTCCAGAATCGCATGAGCGGATGTATCAACGGCCGGACGGGTGGACTGCTGTGCCGGTAACTGTTCTAGATAAGGGAGTTAGATTCCCTCTCCACTCCTTCCTCGTTACCCTCCTGGGATTTGTCGGAGTAGGATTCGCCCAACTGGTGCCGAATTCGTACATCCACATCCTGGCCTTCATCGCGTTCTGCTATGAGTTGGGGATACCTCCAACAGTTGATTCTTTCTTCACTCTCTTCACGGCCGGGAAGTCTCAGGAACGAGGCTTCAAGGTGCTGAGCAAACAGTCCCCCAAGCCCAACGTCAAGTTTGAGAAGCGACCGTTGATGGATACTCCTTCGAGTAACAAGGGATGGCACAGAGAATGATTTTTCGTGAAGGGGCCAGAAACTCCGTCTATCCCGGAATGGACCACTTCCGAGCGGATTTCTACAGACTTTGGGGACATTCCAGAGGAGCGCGTGAGAGAAATGGTGAGCATTCTCGAGAGGATTCCCCTGAAGGAGTGGAGCTTCGGGCTCTTGAGGAAACAAGCTTGGTTATATGACCATAAACTTTCTTTGATAAAACCATCATCGACCGAGCGAAGGGAATTGGATGAATTCCTTTCGGGTAAAACACCATCATCCCCCGCCGACATCCCACAGGAAGAACTTGCTGCGGAGCCCAGCCGGCCTCGTCATAAGAAGAGGGCAGTTCGGAAAATCCGGGCAAACCCCCAAGGATTTCAATCAGCTTCTGCAGCGAGCTTGATTGATATGCCTGCGAACGAGCGAATGCAAGCTCTTCGGATTAAGAAGAGGAAGACCATGGTGACTCCTCTGTTGAGGAATATTCCACGACCAAACGAATATTCCCCGACAACAATGATTATTTTATAACCACTTGCTTATTTTGAAAAATTTTCACATTTCACCCATAACTTTAAACTTTTATCAATTTAACCATTTACTGAATAGTAATCATAAGAAAAATTGAATACTTTTATTTCATAAAATTCGGGGTCTTACAATCTCCCCTCCTTATGAAATTTCGTCCTCAAAATTTGAATACCTGGTATTTCGAAGAGTTGAGAATACCTTGCTTTCATTTCAGATTCCATCTTCCCTGTCATCATGATTTCTCCATTGATCATCTCCTGTATTTCAGATATCATTCTAGAATACAGCTTCAAAACAAGGGTTAATTGAACAAATTAACATATCACATAATATCCCGATATTATGACTGACCAACAAATAAGCTTAGGTAGGACACACTAACGAAGGATTTACTCGTCTCTCCCTTCCTAGTTCTATTCCCCGATCTCCGCCAGAGACCATATCCCTAAGCTCTGATACCAAATGTAACTCTCATGGTGCTTCAACCACAACACCTCACAATGGTACCTATCAGTTTGCCACCGCAGAACGGCGTCCCCTACGGAGAGTCTGGCTTCGGTGCATCCCCCATCAACAGGAAGTCACCAGCGAGAGGCTCGGGGCTCTTTACTTATGGCTCTGATACCAAATGTGACGCCCCCAAAATAGGTCCAATCCATCCAACCCATTCTGAGTCGCCAAATACGTAGTACAGATAACAACTACAACTTTATTACAACAATTATCGTACAAAATACAACAACACATATGCTGTGAGTTTGGATATAAATATATACCAACTGTGACTCATGTCCCAACCTTAGATAGCACGTCACAATGACACCTTACATAAAGGTATAGTCAAAAACTGTTTTAAAAATTAGAATCTTTAGGAAGTGCTCAAGGAAACCCTCGTACATGGGAGGCCATGCTTCTAGGTTATGATAGACATCATATGGCCACAGAATTATCCTTGGTTGATCCAATAGACCCCAAAGAAAAATGAGAAGATTACTATCATATTCTTCCCAATGGCGAGTCTTCTCTTGACATATCATTATCTCCACTGTCTCTAACTGAGAATTATACTTTAAACAAACACCAAGATTATATAGGTAGTGCTGGTAGATATACTCGACAAGTGGATGTGCACAACCATGTCTTATGATGACACGAGGTTGTGTGTTGTTAGACATCTTGTATGATAGTGGCAAAACACCCTTCCAACATTGGGTTCGCTTCACCCTAGATGATTCACCAAATATAACTACTAAATAATGACCACCGTTCTATTTCCCTGTTACCCCCGCTCGACCCAGCTACACTCTTATTACCTGAAAGGAATTGTGAAGCAAAAGGGTGAGCACAACTAGCTCAGTAAAGAATATCTTGACTAAAGATAATTAAATTATCAATAGCCTCCATCAATAATAAATCAGAGATTTAGAACATATAGTAAATGATACAAATTTCAACCATAGTTGCAGCGGAACGAGCAATCCATTAGAAGAGTCAAATAGACCATAAAGTCTATTATCTTCTCAATGTTAAAAGTTCATCAACAATGTTTTATCCCTGTAACATCAATCAACAGTTCCTTTCCACAATCATATGAATAATTCATAATCATAATTGTGATTCTAAATTTCACATCCAAGACGAAGATAATTTTTATCACCTGTCTTTACCTGAAACATCAAATATCATGGTTATACCAAATCACAGTTCCTGTTCATAATCATACTAATAAATTCATCTTTGCACCACGGGCCAAAGATATTCATCAACAATTCATCTTTACACTACATGCCAAAGATATTCAACAACAAGTCATCTTTGCACTACGGGCCAAAGATATTCATCAACAACTCATCTTTGCACTACAGGCCAAAGATATTCCTCAACAGCTCATATTTGCACTACAAGCCAAATATATTCACATCTCAAAGAAATATATAATTATTTCAGAATTTATATAACCAATAATTATAACCATGTTGATCATTTCACCTTTGCACTTAAGCTAAAGATATTCAATCATAAATTCAATGGTCATGATCATACCAGTCATAATTCAACTTTTCCACTACTGGCCAAAGAGAACCCTAGTCATGATCATACCAATAATCTACCCATCTTTACACTCAAGTGAAAGAGAATAGCATCATTAGGGTTATAAAAATGTTATATATGATAATAAAATCAATATAATCAACATATAGATTTAATCTCAAGAGAAATATTCATAAATCAACTATAATTTGGTTAGAAAAAGAAACCAATTTTGTCATGAATAGTAACTCGTGAATAGTAACCCATGAATAGTAACTCATGAATAATAACTCGTGAATAGTAACTCATGAATAGTAACTCGTGAATAGTAACTCATAAATAGTAACTCGTGAATAGTAACTCATGAATAGTAACCCCGGCATGAAAAGTTTCAAATTTGATAAAAAGTTCAGATCAATACTTCGGCATAATGATATTGAAGAAAATAATATCATTTAAGAAGAAATAACATCCCTTACTATCCCTTACTATCCCTTACTATCCCTTACAACAATATCCCTTACTATCCCTTACAATCCCTTACCTCAAAAGAGCAGTACTTCTGACTGGAATAACGCTGAATGAACTTGCACCGTATATCAACACTCAAGATATCAAAAAAAACTCACAAGAATACACTCAATAATATAGAGAGAAATAGAGAGAAAACTTCAGTTTCTGGTGTGATTTTCAATTCTAACATAAGCACCCTATTTATAGGAAAATGCTTAGAACACCAAAGCAGAAAATTGAATAAATTAATAATATAATTTTCTTAATTTCCTTAGCACACCACATCAGCTGATTTCCACCATTAACATGTGCCACTCAAATGTCAAAAACGTTTTTCTTAATAAAAATAATTAAAACTTCCAAAAATCAATTATTTTGGAACTTCGGAACTTCAATAATTCACAATAAATAGCCCTTTGATCAGAAAATTCGAATCTCGCGAGTTTTTATAGGAAATTCAATTCTCTACAACTTTGCAGAAGAAAATTTTTCTAAATTCCAAACAGAAATTGATCGAAATCCACAAACGGGCGATTTTACAGTCAATAATAAATTTTCGGTCAAGAATTGTGTCCACCAACACACAAAACATGTGTTAATCATTTAATCCAACAAAAATACTCTTCCTCCTCATTTATTCATATATCCCACATTCATTATAAAAATATCACCATTAATATATTATTAAAATAATATATTTAAATGAATTATTTTATCAAAAAAAGATAAAATATTAATTTTCAACAATTGTCACATTTAAAAAATTTCTCCATCTATATCCACATAAAATTAATATTTTCCTCATCATATAAATCAATAATTAATTATTCACAAATAATATTACAGAACCACAGTACTGGCAACCAGGCCGTTTCCAGGAAAGAGGGGGCTTTCCAATAAGGATCTCTCCTTACTGGCGCGCAATTAGATGACCAAACCTCTCCTTAGACAGAACTTTCTAGACATTGTCAATAATGTTATCTAATAATATTATTCAGATAATATGAATTATTGCTCCGATAATAGAAAATACTGTGTAGTGACAATTATTAAAACAATAGTAATATAAAATATCAACGCAGCAATTATTGAATCAATAAAATAAAATACTGAACAGTAATTACTGTAACAATTATTGAGTAATGCCTTCTTACGTAAAAATCAATAATTGGTGTAATACCGTGTGCTACTGTGCAACAACGCGTATTACTCTGTTTTAACCACCGGGTATTCCAACAGTATTAACGGTAACCACTACGCCGTTATTTATAAAAACTTTAATTTGTCGTTTTCTTCATCCGACCGTTTTCAGTTATGGGACTCACAAATAGCTGCGCCGTCGTACGAATATTCCACGACCAAACGAATATTCCCCGACAACAATGATTATTTTATAACCACTTGCTTATTTTGAAAAATTTTCACATTTCACCCATAACTTTAAACTTTTATCAATTTAACCATTTACTGAATAGTAATCATAAGAAAAATTGAATACTTTTATTTCATAAAATTCGGGGTCTTACAATCCTCATGTTTATAAAATGTTGAAAGTCATCTGTGGCCTGTAGTGCATAGATGGACTTGGTATGATTATGACCAAGGATTATTCGGTATAATCATGACCGTAATGTTACAAATGATGTGGTAAAAGTCCTCATTGGCCCGTAGTGCATTGATGGACAGTTGTTGGCATGATCATGACCATTAATGTACACTAATATCCTTGGTTGTAGTGCTGGGGTGATTCGATGATGTGGATTATTTTATTAAGCTGAGTCCCAGCGATAACAGTGTTGAAAAACCTTTTAAATCATAAAAGATAGTAGAGTTTATTTTCTACTTGACTCTTTTAATGGATTGCTTGTTCCGCTGCAGTTAAACTTGATGTCTATTATATTTTATCAGTGTAACACTGTTGAAGGCTAATGATAATTTATTTTGCATTATCTTAGTCATAATATTTCTTACTAGGCTAGTTGAGCTCAGCCTTTCTTTCACTGTTCTCTTCAGGAAATGAGAACGTAGCTGGGGCAAGTCGGGGAACGGAGTGATAGTCCGAATGATAGTATTAGTTAGTAGTCCTCACTATTCTATGTAATGGTGTGTTAATAAATGTAATGAGGACTCCTTTTGAGTATGAATACTCTCTAGAAGATAATATTTGTATTCAAACTCACAGTTTATGTTTTGTCGTATTGTACACGACAGTTGTATTAGTAAGTTGTATTTGTATTCTGTACTATGTATCTGACGACCCAAGATGTGTGATGTATACCTAATTTTTGGGGCGTCACATTTTTTATTTTTTTGCCACGTCAGCGCCACGTAGACAAAAAATTAACGTCTGCCAACTTTTTTTAACGAAATGACCCAATTTAAAAATAAAAATTAGTTCAGTGACTTAATTTGAAAAATTAAAAGTTCAATCGACTATTCAGTAAAACGTGTCAACTTTGGTGGCTAAATAATTTGTTTTGCCTAAAAATAAAAACAAACATTCCCGATATATATGGAGCCCAAAAGTTCAATTGGTGTTAGCAGTTCATAATGATACTAGAAGAACTTTTATGTCTTATTAATACTTATATAATTCAACAAAATATTTAGTGTTTTTCAAAAATGACCCAATCTAGTCCAACTATAGTTTTAAATTACACTAAAAAATATTTGGAATTTTTTTTGTTAATCAATGAATAAAATAAAATTTATACTAATTAATAATTTATATTTATAATAAATAGTATTAACTCCATCCCCGACACTAATTTTAGGCATTCAGTAAAAATTGGTAACAAAAAAATAAAGGCAATTGATATTGTAAGAGTAAAAATGATCTTATATTAATGACATTTTTATAATTGTTTTAACGATACTAAATAGTTTTATAATATTTATTGTTTTTATAATGTTATTTTTATTGTGACAATATCAATTATAATATTTTTTTAAAAATTTAAATAATATTATTATCGCATAATAAAATGTCACGTAATGCTCTTATACTTCTATGCATATCAGGTGGACTTACACTATGTGGACTTACACTATGCATGTCAGGAGGGCAGTTTGGTTTACTGTGCACAGGAGAGATATTGTCAAACAAAAAACAGGAGCGCCCCATTTGGAAATTTATCTATCCCCCACCAAGTACCGTCCTGTACGGCATGTCCACTTTCAAGTTTTCGTGTCAACAGACTTGAATTGAACGAAGAAAATAAAGAAAAAGAAATACTTAAAATAATAATTGTAAAAACTATATAAGAAATACAAGTACTATTTCAATCCTAAAGCTTAGTAGAAAATTTAGGAAAACGGTCAGGAAGGAAATTAATGCTTAGTTCGAAGAAATGAAATGAAAAAAAAGTATATTTGGCAATTATTTTGACGGATATAATTTTGATTACATAAAAAATATTATAGTAGTACTATTTAAAATAATAATAATAAAAAAATAAAAAAAATTTATTATTATTATATATAATCGTTCATATACTACTCACACAATTCGAATATATATTTTGATGATTAATATAACTTGTTTTTGTACATTATATGTTAGTATATATAAATATTATGTGAGCGGTTATACTTATGTTACGATAGACTAGCTGAAATAAAAAAATTGGAATTTAGTGATAAATAACAATAGACGTGCCAAGTACATAATCTTCTTAGAGAAGAGAGAGCACCTTATCCTCCTCATCAAAGAGACAAATCGTGCCCTAATCATCTGTACTACTGCCATTACTTTCATAAATGCAGAGAGAGTTCATCAATTTTAGAGAGAGAAAGTAAAGGTTTAGAGAGAGAATACAGAGAGGGCTCTCCTACTCTGTCTACTTGTACTACTAGTACTCTCTTTTTACAGATTTATTAATTCTGTTATTTTTTGTTTTTGGCTAGTCTTTTTATTCTTCTTTTTTCATTTGTTTCTGTTTGTTTCTTACATAAATCATGATCGTATACATTTCTATACATATATCATATATTTGTTGTTAATATTGTAGGAGGAAGTCAGGAAGTTGATAAGTCATTTTTGTTTTTGGCAAGGTGATTGAAATGGCGGAAGCGGACGATGTTATGGAAGCTCTGAAGAAAGAAGCCGTGGATTTGGTATGAAAAACTCTGTACCCTCGCATTTTGCCGTGTTTTGTTGGTTGTTTGCGCGTGTGTTTGGTTACATGGTTTTGCGTTTGAGGTGGTGAAGAATTTGAACGAAGAGTATGAATTACAGGAGACTGCACCAATGGAGGAGGTGTTTCAAAATTTGAGGTGTACCAAAGAAGGGCTTACATCAGAAGATGCTCAGAGGAGATTGGAAATTTTTGGGCACAACAAACTTGAGGAGAAAGAGGTGCTGTGTTTTAGTGTATCAGTAGCTCTCTACTTGATTTTGAAATTATTACAGCTGTTGCACTTTTTTTTATCTTTGATGATGATGATTTGTCTGCTCTACAATTTTTTTGCTTGTTTATGCGTGTTTCAAATTGTAAAGCTATTTTCACTTTTATTTATGATTCTGCAGGAGAGCAAGTTTTTGAAGTTCTTAGGGTTTATGTGGAATCCTCTCTCTTGGGTCATGGAAGCAGCAGCTATTATGGCCATTGCACTCGCCAATGGAGGAGTGAGTACTGTTGCCCTTCTATTTGGTAGCTTAGAAAACTTGGGAAATTGATTATTTGCGTTAATTTCTGTGTGAAAATTTGAGTGCAAGTACCATCTCTTTTCTGTTTAAGTCCTCCAAGTTATTGTGCAAGGATCTGCTGGGTTCTGGGGAATTTTCTCAAATACTGAACCTGGCATTTAATATTCCAAGCAGGTTTTTTACAATACTTGTGGAGGATTTTAATCCCTATAATAATTTTCCTTGCTATCCTTCCCTGCAGGGAAAGCCACCTGATTGGCAGGATTTCGTCGGTATCATTACTCTTCTTATTATCAATTCGACAATAAGTTTTATAGAGGAGAACAATGCTGGTAATGCTGCTGCTGCTCTCATGGCTCGTCTTGCTCCCAAAGCAAAGGTGTCAAATTTGGATAGCAATTAGTTGGTTCTTATGCTTTCTTTGGCTATGATTTTTTGAAAATATGTGAATTCAAACAGTTCCTTGTTACTTAGTAGTAATTTAATTCAGCGAGTAAACTGGAATCTAAGACTGAGTTATGGTACATGTCTAATATCCTCAATTGGTTGAATCTCCTATACAAAACTTATAGATTCTCCGAGATGGGAAATGGAATGAAGAAGATGCAGCTGTCCTCGTTCCAGGTGACATAATTAGTATTAAGCTTGGGGATATAGTTTCAGCAGATGCTCGTATTCTTGACGGAGATCCATTAAAAATTGACCAGGTGTTTTGCGACTTCAATTGTTGTGTTGATTGAGTTATATATGTTTTTTCTTCTTATAGTTGGCATGTCTTCCTTGCATAATATCGTTTGGCTTTGCAGTCTGCCCTTACAGGTGAGTCCCTTCCTGTGACAAAGAACCCGGGGGATGGTGTTTATTCGGGTTCTACGTGCAAACAGGGTGAGATTGAAGCAGTGGTAATTGCCACAGGTGTGCACACCTTCTTTGGCAAGGCTGCCCACCTTGTGGACAGCACAAATCAAGTAGGCCATTTTCAGAAGGTACGGACATTTTTTTCAAATTCAAGAGACTTTGAATGCAATAATGGAAAGAAAAAAGAGAAGAGATCAAGTCGGATTTGTTTCTTTCATGTATTTGTTATATATATATATATATATATTTGAAACAACTTTAGTTGCTTTCTTGTGCCTTTTTCAAAAAGTTTTTTGTTCAAAAGTCGAACTTTGTGGGAAGCGGGTAATAATTTTCTTATAATAATAATATTAACCCATGTCTTCTTCCCCTGCTTTCGGTGATTTTCTCTAGTTGGTTATAAAATTCGTTTCATTGCTTCATAGGTTCTGACCGCCATTGGAAATTTCTGTATATGTTCTATTGCCGTGGGGATGATAATAGAAATCATTGTGATGTACCCAATTCAACATTGGAAGTATCGTCCTGGAATTGACAATTTACTGGTACTTCTTATTGGAGGAATTCCCATAGCAATGCCAACAGTATTATCTGTTACAATGGCAATTGGTTCCCACCGTCTATCTCAGCAGGTTGGTTTCTTTGGCAATCTAATGCTATTATTTTTAGTATGTTGGTTTTTATGTTTCTATCTTTATTTGATCATTGGAGGGAGCAATCACAAAAAGAATGACGGCCATAGAGGAAATGGCAGGCATGGACGTACTCTGCAGTGATAAAACTGGAACTCTGACGCTTAACAAGCTGACTGTTGATAAAAATCTAATTGAGGTTGGTCAAGCGTTTTTGCTTTATCCATTTGGAGTTCCAGTACAATGCCTCTTCTGACTCATTGGCTTGATTTATCTCCACAGATATTCGCTAAAGGAGTAGATGCAGATACTGTAGTTTTGATGGCTGCCAGAGCCTCTCGAGTGGAGAACCAAGATGCAATAGACTCTGCAATAGTGGGGATGCTGGCTGACCCGAAAGAGGTAAGTGTTTTTTTTATAGGTAATGTGAATATTCTTGCACATAGGATATAATATCATTCCAGGATTTTCATTTATTTTCCTAATTCGTGATACAAGCACCATCAACAATTAGAAAGATTTCCATCTAGTTCTCTATGACTATTGGTTAGCAATAAATGATTTTCCTTTTTCTTACTATGTAATGTTATATAGGCACGTGCTGGCATTCAAGAGGTCCATTTCCTTCCATTTAATCCAACTGATAAGCGAACGGCCCTAACTTACACTGACAGGGAAGCTAAAATGTATCGAGTCAGCAAAGGTGCCCCTGAACAGGTATTTCTTAATCAATAACAAACTTCTTTTTTTAATTTTTTTTATTCATGGTTTTGGAAAACATATTTTTCTTTTTCCTAATAAATACTAGTATGTTGTTTCCAGATCTTGAATCTAGCACACAATAAATCAGACATAGAACGTAGAGTTCATGCTGTGATTGATAAGTTTGCCGAGCGAGGATTACGATCCCTTGCAGTGGCATACCAGGTCAGATTCTTTGTACCAGTTTTTGATGAATGTCTTTAGATATCTATTATTATGTAATTTAATGGGTTAACCTGTTAGTAGGAAGTTCCTGAAGGAAGGAAGGAAAGTCAAGGAGGTCCGTGGCAATTCATTGGCCTCATGCCCCTCTTTGACCCTCCCAGGCGTGATAGTGCGGAGACAATTAAAAGGGCTTTGAATTTGGGGGTAAATGTGAAAATGATTACTGGTATGTGTATGCCTTTTTTTTTTTTTTTAATTATCTCATTTTTCAGTTGATTGTGTATTGGTAATTTGGTATGCAATTGGTTTTCAAATTTCAAAGAGAGGGCTAAAACATTCTCCTCGTACTGAAATTTGTCAACTAATGATTTGATAATGGTTATGTCATTATTCTTTTGATCATATTGATTACACTGTACTGCTTGACTACTAGATTAAGGTCAGCAGTTGGATGCATACTCTAGAATCTGTGTTGACTAAGCCAATTTATCTAAAACTTTTACAAACAAAGAAGAATCTTAAAGAATGTTATTTTCCTTGTGTATAATTTTACATGACCTTATGCCATTAAAAGCCAAGAGGGTACTGGTGGATCCTTTATGTCTGGGAAGTTTATCTCTCTTGTTCATATTTAAATTTTGGATTTTTTTCTCATTAGGTTTATTGTTCTTTTTAATGTGTAGTTTACATGAACCTAGTTAACTTCTTTTAGGTGATCAGCTGGCAATAGGAAAGGAAACAGGACGCCGTTTGGGGATGGGAACCAACATGTACCCGTCGTCCGCTTTGTTAGGGCAGCACAAGGATAAGTCAATTGCTTCCTTGCCAGTTGATGAGCTGATTGAAAAGGCTGATGGTTTTGCTGGTGTTTTCCCTGGTAATTACTTTATATCTTTTTGTTCCTTTTTATATTTTACTTTTCTTGAGCTAATACTCTGACAAAAGCTAGTGTGGTTTCTTGCGTGGATATGGTTTAATCCTTTATATTCTGCTTATGGGGATCAAGCTATTTCATCTTGCTTTCCTAAAGTTTACATTCTTTCCTTTTTTTGTGCCCTCTTGTAGCATGTTTGAATCGTATGGACATATGACGTAAGCAATTATTCTAAATTGAGTAATTGATTGACTGGCCACATTTGATTTCATATTGTACAGAGCACAAATATGAGATTGTTAAACGTTTGCAAGCTAGAAAACATATTTGTGGAATGACTGGCGATGGAGTTAATGATGCCCCTGCACTTAAAAAGGCAGACATTGGCATAGCGGTGGCTGACGCAACTGATGCTGCTCGTAGCGCTTCCGACATAGTCTTGACAGAACCTGGCCTCAGTGTTATCATTAGTGCTGTCCTAACTAGTCGTGCAATCTTTCAGAGGATGAAAAATTACACGGTAAGCTAGGAATCTGATCATGAGAAAAGTAAAGTTAGACAATCAAACAGTATTATGAGAAAGTTCATATTATGTATCTTATAATCAGGCATGTATTATAGTGCCTCTAGTTTCTGGTCAAACAGAAAATGCTCAGTTTAGAAAGGAAACCTGCTTGTTTGTTTTGTTGTTGAATGGATGTTCCCTTCCCCTTTCCTGCCTCTCAGAGCCCTGCCAAACAGCATTGTCCCCTCTACAACTGAACATATACTGCTGCCAGCAGAATTAGTAATGGTTGTTAATATGTTCTTTTGTCTATGTGAGTTGCTGGTCTGTTCCCCAACAACCTCCTTCAACCCCTTTGTCTTTCCAATTTACAATCATTGAGGCACCATGGCCTGTAGAAGCTACTTTCATGACTCCGTATTAAGCAACTAACTCTTTCAGTGCTATTGATTTCTTTTATGCAGATATATGCAGTCTCTATTACAATCCGTATAGTGGTAAGCTATTTGACATTGTCCTTGTTTGATATCAGACACTATTTTCACATATCAACAACAAACCTATATTCCTAACTTTTTTATGGAAAACTTTGGTCGTGAATTATGCTTCTTCCTTATACCTGCTTCCACTCCATTTCCATTTTGATAGGTGGGTTTTATGTTACTCGCACTCATATGGAAGTTTGACTTTCCACCCTTCATGGTGCTGATTATTGCCATCCTTAATGATGGTTTGTATTTTAGTTTTAGTATATACTTTATGCATTTTTTTTTAAAAAAAAAATAGGAGAGGTGGGGAGAGGAGAAAAATGAAAAGAGATTAGGGAATTGGGGGATTAGGGAGTGTTAGTATTTGATACTTACTGGTCCCTGGCATTCCAGGTACCATTATGACAATATCAAAGGACAGAGTGAAACCATCTCCTCTGCCAGACAGCTGGAAGCTTGCAGAGATTTTTACAACTGGAGTCATTCTTGGTAGTTACTTGGCAATGATGACAGTCATCTTCTTTTGGGCCGCATACAAGACAGACTTCTTTCCTGTAAGAAGTCATATTAATAGATTAACTAGTCCGTTGTAATTGAATACTAATTAATTGGTTCACATTCTTCTCCTGGTTTTATTTAGTTTTAAGTAATCCCGAACATATCTCGTTCTAGCTGTTAGCATTTGATATCTACTGCTAAAACCTGAACTATTATGTAGTGGTTAAGCTCCACCTGTTCACTCAATCCAGTCATTATTTCTCAGGCCATGATAGCTATTATAAGTTCTAATCTTCCGCCACCCTCATTGCCTCATCCTTCATAAACCTTAAACAAGTACCAAAATAACTAGCTTGAGTGGACCCTATTAATTTACTGTACCTTTTTTTTAGTATGATGTTGCTTCAAGGTTCTCTTCTGTAAATGAAGTTAATGTCACTACTTTAGACCTATGAAAGTTAAACTAAAATATTTATCTCCACTGCAATTCCACATCCAATAAGAAGAAAAAGCAACTTTTACCTGAACTTGGAACTTCCCCAGACGTATTGTAGCGATATCATTATATTTTCCCTTGCTTTCTGGTTGTTCAGTGTTTTGCTTGTTAGTAGCTTTAGTTTTTATAGATACAGTTCCTCTTGATTCTCGTGTATGATTTCATTGAATGACACAAACATTTCATTGAGGTACAATCTGGCTTCAGACGCACCTTAGTTCAATAATTTTGCATCAGCTTAGTTCTTAGTAGGATGTACCTTTAGATTCTTGTCTGAATGCACTTCACTTATTATTTGGGTATGGACCTTTCTGCACTGCATTAATCTAAGTTTCCTGCCTATAAACATATCGACAATCCTGATCTAGGTTGCTTGACATTTCCCCTTTTCTGATATCCAGCGTACATTTGGAGTTTCATCGCTCGAGAAAACAGCTCATGATGACTTCAGGAAGCTTGCCTCAGCAATATACCTTCAAGTCAGCACCATCAGTCAAGCTCTCATATTTGTAACACGATCTAGGAGTTGGTCTTATGTTGAGCGTCCAGGTTTAATGCTTGTATCCGCTTTTTTGGTTGCACAGCTGGTGAGTGAATTATGATATCTTCATTCCTTCCCATACTCCCTTCTGCCTTTTTGCAAGTTCCTTCAAATAACTCGAAGAAACCTTGTTGGTGTTTTCTTTTGTTTTGTGAGCAGATTGCTACATTGATTGCTGTATATGCAAACTGGAGTTTTGCTGCAATTGAAGGGATCGGATGGGGCTGGGCTGGAGTCATTTGGCTTTATAACATTGTATTCTACATCCCGCTCGACTTTATTAAGTTCCTCATTCGATATGCCTTGAGTGGTAGAGCTTGGGATCTTGTCATTGAGCAAAGGGTATGAAAGCTATACAGGCAATCAAGTAATTTATTCAATGAACCTCCAGCTGAATCTTTGTGGTTAACTCTCTATTTTGCAGGTTGCTTTCACTAGGAAAAAGGACTTTGGGAAGGAAGATCGCGAGCTTAAATGGGCACAGGCACAACGGACTCTTCACGGGCTGCTTCCCCCAGAGACTCATTTTGGGGACCGTAGCAATTTCACCGATCTTAATCAAATAGCTGAAGAGGCGAGAAGACGAGCTGAGATGGCAAGGTATAAAAAGACATCCCCATTGAATACTTGGTGGTAATTTTAGCCCAATAATAAATAATAAAACTCGGTATGTTGAGTTGATTTTGTAGTTATTAGAAGTTTAATATACTTGTGCAACATTTTTTTTAATATTTATAAATTTGTTCCTAGAACTATAATTGTTTCAACAGTATCTGTTAATTGCTGCAATCACTTGAAGAAGCCTTGGTCCCCTGGTCCTGGGTTGAAGGATCCAGGTTTGAGATTCTTTTCCCTTTAATCTGATGTTTGAAACTTGCCCACTTGAAGGTGTCAGATTACCTAAGGGGTAAAACCTTAACAGTTTAAAGTAGTCCAAAGTCAGTTGAGTTGATAAAAAATGTGCCTCTTTACTTTTTTTACACTCCCTCTGCCCTAAAGAAAGGTACTCTTTTTTTAAGACACGGGGTACTTGCAAAGGGAGAGTGAGAACTTTAACACGACTGATATTTCAGTTTCTATATCCCTCTTGATCCTGGGAGATGACAAGAGTAAACCTAATAAGTTTCCTCTTCCTTTCCTGGTAGTAAATGGTAAAATACCTTTCGACAAAAAACAAAAACAAAAACTTGTGACTGCATTTTCTGATGTGTAGTTTTCTTGTTTGTTGCAGGCTGAGAGAACTGCATACACTGAAAGGCCATGTTGAATCAGTGGTGAAATTGAAGAATCTCGACATAAATACAATCCAGCAAGCATACACTGTATGATTCTATGAATAGATGCTGATTACTGATACTTCTGTCAGCTTACAGTATGAAGACTTACCTAGGGATCTTATAGACTGTTGTTCCCATCAACCTTTTCTTTGTGCACGATGCTCTTCATAGTCTCAGAGAAGTACAACCTCTACTGGTCCTTCCTTTTAGATGACCACTAGGACATCTAATGGCCTATTCTGCGGCATTATTTTCAATGGGAATGAACATACTTAGGATCTTATAGGCATGTGTTTTATGATACTAGGCTGGTAAATGAAGATTAGGCGATGCCGGTTAGCTTGAAGTTTATTTTTTTGGTAAGTTGGTCAATTGACCAATAGAATGCTGACACACATAGAGCTTCGTCTAGGTGTCAGCACTCTATTGACCAATTGATCAACTTATCTAAAAATAAACTTTATGCTAACCACAATACTACAATAGGCAGGCTGTTGTTCTGATCTTTAAATTCTATCAGAGTCCTGTTTATCAACTAGCAAATGCATACTGAAGTGCCATTTGTTCTACCTACGTTGAGCTTCTGTTCATTAGGTACATTTTATAGTCCGGAAACATTTCTGTACTGATTTTGGATTAGAGTAATCCAGATGTAGTGTGCTGCTCACCTTATTTCCATTATTTCAATATATAACATTATTAGTAATTATCCGTACTTGAAGACACGGCGTAACGAAATCATTCATCTCTCTTCGTTTCAATAATTCCACTTTTATTTTCTCTCTTCCTTCTCCCACCATTTATTCCCGTCCAAATAAATTAAAATGAATCTGAACTGTCTTTGTGTTTTTTCACCTAAATTAATTAAAATAAATCTGAACCGTTTTTATATTTTTTCGCCTAAATTCAGAATGAGTTTTATCTTATTAATATAGACTTTATAGTGAAACGACTATTACCTTACTTAGGGTCAAACGTGTGCTGTATGTCACCAGCCATACAACCAGATTATCTCGTTGGATTTATTTTATTTTTTTTTGAGAAAAAAGGTGTTTGGATCTAGAATGGCTTCTGTCAGGAGATATGAACCAAGGAATTTTTTTATATGTATGTTGTGTGATTTTGTGATGGGCATTTGAAACTTCTTCTAAACTGTTATAAAAAGAAGAATACATAAATGTAAAATCTCAATTGGATTACATATAGATCTGACAATATAGTTGGTTAACTGTCGAGTCAACTCATATTAACTGAAATCAAATGGGTTGATTAACTATTTTTTTTTATTTTGGTTGGGTAAGTTTGGAACCATATTTAAAAAAAAAATATAGTTCTAATCCAGTTAACTATTTTTCGACCCATATTTTATTTCAAATCCAAATAAAAGTTATTTTCACTCATATTTACATATTCAAGAAGTTCAACCACCCCCCACCCCACCCCACCCCACCCCACCCCATCCCACCTAACCTAATCTACTCAACTCACCCACCCCCTCCACCCCCATCCCCACCCTCATCCAAACTCAAAAAAATAATATTATGTGATTATGTATACACCCTTTATCCCTACCCCTCTCACCTGACCCCACCAACCTCCACCCACCTCCACCCCCACCCCCATCCCTGTGACGCCCCCAAAATTAGGTATACATCACCCATTTTGGGTCGTCAGATACATGGTACATAATTCAAATACAACTGTCATGTACAATACGATAAAACATAAACTGTGAGTTTGAATACAATTATTGTCTACTAGAGATTATACAAACTCAAAAGGAGTCCTCATTACAATTATTGTCACACTATTTAACAGAATAGTGAGGACTACTAATACTATCATCTGGTCCATCACTTCGTTCCCCGACTGGTCCCAGCTATATTCTCATTTCCTGAAGAGAACAGTGAAAGAAAGGGTGAGCTCAACTAGCCCAGTAAGAAATATTATGACTAAGATAATGCAGAATAAATTATCATTAGTCTTCAACAATGTTAAGCTGATAAAATACAATAGACATCAAGTTTAACTGCAGCGGAACCAACAATCCATTAATAGAGTCAAGTAGAAAATAAAATCTACTATCTTTTATGATTTAAAAGGTTTTTCCTGACTTTTATCGCTGAAACTCAACTTAAAAAATAATCCACATCATCGAATCACCCCTGCACTACGGCCAATGATATTTTTTAGTATCACAAACACGAATTATCCATGCACTACGGGCCAAAGATATTCGTGTTTTCATCAACGGTCCTGATCATGTCATAAAACAATTCATCTTTGCACTACGGCTAAAGAGAATCCATAGTTATAATCATACCAAAAACTGTCCATCAATGCACTACGGGCCAATGAGGACTTTTTTCACATCATTTGTGATATTACGGTCATGATTACACCGAATAATCCCTGGTCATAATCATACCAAGTCCATTTATGCACTACAGGCCACAGATGACTTTCAACATAACAGATACATGAGGATGATGACAATGATATAAGAATTCAATAAAACAAGTTCAAGAATTAATTTGTCCAGGAACCAATAACGTCCAAATTGTCAACATGATACTTTTGTGTAGAGTAAATTCAAGAATGCTTAGAAGAATATTTCTATGAAAAGATACTGGATGAAGCGCAAATATCAAGGATATTCTACTAATTTCATGGAGTATAGAAGTCAAAACTTTAACCGACTAAGTATAATAAAGAATGGAATAACAAAAGAAATCATCATGCATGCGGTACTTCGCATAGACAGGTTATTCCAACAGAATAATAATAACGGAACCAAGTCAGGTGAAATTCACACCGACAGGATGTTCCAACAGAATAATAAAGACGGAACCAGGTCCGGCGTAAAACGCACAGACAGGATTTTCCGACAGAATAATAAATAATGGAACTAGGTCCGGCGTAAAACACACAGACAAGATGTTCCAACAGAATAATAATAAAGACGGAACCAGGTCCGGTGTAAAACACACAGAGAGGATGTTCCAACAGAATAATAAAAGAATGTCACCAAATATAGGGTAGACCGCGTATACAGGTTATTCCAACAGAATAATAAATAATGAAATAACAGAAATTCTCTTCATGAATACAAAAGAAATAATACCCCTTACAGGTACAACAAATAATATCCCTTACCTTTGAAAGAAGAGTATTCCGACTGGTAGGGCGAGAATATACTCGAAGAAACTTGTACTACGCTCAAAGCTTTCTTAAACTTTAAAGAAATACGCTCAAGATTATAGAAGAAGAACTCTCTCTATAGTTTTTCTCTCTAGAGTTTCAATAAATTCGTAAGAAAATAATGAAGGAATGATTTTCTATTTATAGGAAAATAGAATGCATAGTAACTAATCCATGAACGGTCCAGATTGATTTATTTTAATCTGACGGTCCACATTTAAAGAAAAATCTTTTAAATAAAATATAATATATTCTATTTATAGAATAACTTTAATAAAGTATTTTATTTTATATAAAAAGATGTTTCTGTTTTATTACGTTAATAACACGAATAAAACAAAACTTCATTATCGCTAAATAATTCATATTATTAATTGACAATAATTGAATCAAACTGAGTGACTTCTCACATAAGCATTAATAATCAATACCGTGTGCTACTATGCAACCACACGTATTACTATACTTTTACTACCGAGTAGTTCAACAGTATCAATGGTAAAACTTCCGCCGTTATTTTTAAAAAAATATTTTTGTCGTTTTCTCAATCCGACAATAATTCCGTTGTGGGGTCCACCAATAATTGTGCCGTCGTACGAATATTCCCCGACAAAAATAATATTCCCCGACCAATCGAATATAATACAACAACTTTCATACTTTGCAAAATTTATAAATACTACCCACAACTATAACATTATCTCAAATTCACAACATAATATTTAAAAAATATTTCGAAAAAATTAAATCCTTATTCATAAAATCTGGGGTTTCACAATCTCCCCTCCTTATAAAATTTCGCCCTCTAAATTTTCGTACGTACCTGGTATGCCTAATAGATGAGGACAATTCGTCAGATTCTAACTCTTGAGGTATAACCTTTGAGTGTTGAATACAGTCCAGGATTTTAACAGGTACATCTTCATACGTTAAATTATCCGATATCTCGTCCGGTTCTAAATCAATAATGTGGTTCGGGTCGTCCACATATTTACGTAACATCAATACGTTAAAAAATGTTATGAACACGCGACATACTTGGCGGTAAAACGAGTCTATAAGCCACAGTTCCTACTTGATCGAGGATTTCAAATGGGCCAAATAAATCGAAGGTTGAAATTTCCTCTCTTCATCGATTCTTGCTTCTAGAATAACGCCCTCTTGAACCTTCTTCTTAGTATTCATCAGCTCTGGATCCGTAGCTTGCACGGCTTTAACTTTATCGATTAAAGTCGATTCTAATAGTATATTCGTTATCTTCACATGGGTCCCTAGAGTCTTTAACTCTATCTTCATAATTTGTAGGTTATACGAAATGGGTCTTTGTGTTAACAACATCTCACTCGCATATGATCTTCTACTCAACGCGTCAACTACCACGTTTACACTTCCATGATGATATTGAATGGTACGATCGTAATCTTCAACAGCTCGAGCCAACGTCTTTGGCGCATAATACGTTCGTTTTAGTTGAAAAAAAAATATTGAGGGTTTAAGAAATGGGTTTTGTACTGGGGTCAATACAAAATTCGATTTCATGCTCTGGGGTAGGCTAAGAAGTCTTCAAGAATACGTCAGGAAATTTATTAACAATAGAAATATCATTTAAAACTGTGACCCTCATCCAAGACTTGGATAACACGTCACATTGATACCTATCAACTTGCCATCGTCATTCACAACGTCTCCTACGGAAAGTCTGGCTTCGGTGCATTCCACATAAGGAAGTCATCAGCGAAAGGCTCGGGGCTCTTTACTTATGGCTTGATATGACAATAATTGACTTTAGTGGTTTGGTTACTTGAATTCGCATAATAGGTTGGTTAGGAATATGAAAGCTAACAACCTTACGAAAAGCATGATGAGCAGTTAACCAATCGTTTCCAAAAATTACATCAATGCAAGTATTTTCAAAGAGATAAGATCGACAGGTAACGTGAAAGTGTTGATTTGAACAAGATTTATAAAATAGTGGAGGTAACGAAGGTTTCTCCCAACTGAGTTTAAACAGATATATCAAAGTCTAACTTCTCCGGAGTTAAGTTCAAACATTGAACACAACTAGGTGAAATAAAAGAGTGAGTAGAACCGACATCTAACACGGTATAGACTTCACAAGAGTTTATGACTAACATACCCGTGATAATTTTATTCAGGTTCCTCGTCACGAAAAAAAACGTTCTCTCTTAAACTACCGGCTTTGGCTTGTCTGAGACATCCTTTGGCATCACTATTCCAGCTGGACTTAACTTCACCATACGACAAAATCGAGCTAGGTGACCTTCTCTTTCGCAATTAAAACACGCTTTGGATTGCTGCGTACAGTTTGGACGGATGTGTCCCTCCTGTCCGCATTTGAAACATACGACCGGTGGTCGTTCTTCTTCCTTTGAAACGAGTGCTGGTGCCGACGTATTCACGTCATTGTTGAACCTTCTCTTCTTGAAATGTCCATTCTTATTATTTTGGCCATGATTACTACCGAAGTGGTTACCATTTCTAGCATGTTGATTCCCTCCATGCTTATTGTCACCGCTTTGATGACTGTTATCACCAGTATTATCATTTTGTCGATTGCTCTATAGCGCTCTACTAACTGAGCCCTATTTACAACATCTGAATACAAACACAGTTTATGAGAAATCAGATATTGACGTATCTCCGGCTTCAAACCTCTTAAAAATATCCGCGTCATTCTTTCTTCATTATCAACCAAGTGGGACGCAAATCTGGACAACTCGGCAAACTTGGCTTCGTACTGCGACACGGTCATGTTGTTTTGCTCCAACTTGATAAATTTCACCTCCTTCATGTGACAAATGCTTTCGAAAAATTACTTGTCGTTGAACAGCTCCTAGAATTTCTCCCAAGACATCTTGAGTGCGTCAGGCTGGGTACGTTTTACAGATTCCCACCAGTGATCTGCCTTTTCACGCAACATAAAGGTGGCAAAGGGAACCTTTTGCTCCTCGAAGCATCCCAAGCCATCAAATATCTTGGTGATCTGCTTTAATCACGTCTCCGCCTTAAGTGGTTCTGGCTTTCCCAAAAACTCCGGTGATCCCAGCTTTTTAAATTGCTTAGTGGTGACCAACAGTGGGTTGTCATTGTTTCCTCCTGCATTATGAACAGGAGCCGCCTTCGCCTGATGTTGCATGAATTCTAAAAAGCTCTTAAACGTACCGTCGTTCGACAATTGATCAGTGTTGTTGTTTACAGGAGGATTATCGCCATCCTGTTGCACATTGTCCTGATAATTGATCTGTGGAGACTCAACGGTCTCCTGCGCTCCATTGCCTATCTCAATATTTTCAGATGCCATTTTCAAATATTGTTACAAAATAAGGGTTAATTAACATATCATATATTATCTCTATACTCTGACCGACCAATTAAATAACAAGTAAACTTAGGTAGGTCATACTAGCGAAGGAATTCTCCGTCTCTCCCCTCCTAGTTCTATTCTCACATCCTAGCCAGGGATCATATCCCTAAGCTCTGATACCAACTGTAACGCCCCCAAAATTAGGTATACATCACCCATCTTGGATCGTCAGATACATGATATAGAATTCAATTACAACTTACTAATACAACTGTCGTGTACAATACGACAAAACATAAACTGTGAGTTTGAATACAATTATTGTCTACTAGAGATTATACAAACTCAAAAGGAGTCCTCATTACAATTATTGTCACACTATTTAACAGAATAGTGATGACTATTAATACTATCATCTGGTCCATCACTCCGTTCCCCGACTCGTCCCAGCTATATTATCATTTCCTGAAAATAACAGTGAAAGAAAGGGTGAGCTCAACTATGTATGACCCCAACTTTTATAAATAAAGATGAATTTTCTATAAATATCATTTTCGAATATTATGGAGTTAATTTGATATAATGTTATAGTTGTGGGTAATATTTATAAATTTTGCAAAGTACGCAAGTTATTATATAATATTCGATTGGTCGGAGAATATTCGTTTTAACAGGAAATATTCGTACAACGGCACAATCATTGGAGGACCCCACAACAGAATTATTATCGGATTGAGAAAACGACAAAAATATTTTATTAAAAATAACGGCGGAAGTTTTACCATTGATACTGTTGAACTACTCGGTAGTAAAAGTACAGTAATACGTGTGGTTGCATAGTAGCACACGGTATTGATTATTAATGTTTATGTGAGAAGTCACTCAGTTTGATTCAATTATTGTCAGTTAATAATATTAATTATTTAGCGATAATGACGTTTTATTTTATTCGTATTATTAACGTAATAAAACAGAAACATCTTTTTATATAAAACAGAATACTTTATTAAAGTTATTCTATAAATAGAATATATTATATTTTATTTAAAAGATTTTTTTTAAATATGGACCTTCAGATTAAAGTAATCATTCTAGACCGTTCATGGATTAGTTACTATGCATTCTATTTTTCTATAAATAACAGCTCATTCCTTCATTATTTCTTACGAATTCACTGAACTCTAGAGAGAGAAACTATAGAGAGAGAGAAGAAGAGTATTCTGCTACTTAACTACTTCCTTATTACAGCTCTTCTTTAAAACGGTAAGGGGTGTTATTCTTTCTTATTCATGAAGAGAACTGTTGTTATTCCATTTCTTATTATTCTGTTGGAATAACCTGTATACGCGGTCTACCCTATACTTGGTGACATTCTTCTATTATTCTGTTGGAACATCCTGTCTGTGTGTTTTACACCGGACCTGGTTCCGTCTTTATTATTATTCTGTTGGAACATCCTGTCTGTGTGTTTTACACCGAACCTGGTTCTGTCTTTATTATTATTCTGTTGGAATATCCTGTCTGTGCGTTTTACGCCGGACCTGGTTCCATTATTTATTATTCTGTTGGAATAACCTGTCTGTGCAGTCTATCGCATGTATGGTGATTTCTTTTGTTATTCCATTCTTTATTATACTCAGTTGGTTAAGTTTTGACTTCTATACTCCATGAAATTTGTGGAATATCCTTGATAATTGCGGTTCATCCAGTATCTTTTCATGAAACTATTCTTCTAAGCATTTTTCAATTTTACTCCACAAAGCAGTATCATGTTAACAATTTGGACGTTGTTAATTCTTGGATAAATTAATTCTTAAACTTGTTTTATTGAATTCTTATATCATTGTCATCATCCTCATATTTATAAAATGTTGAAAGTCATATGTGGTCTGTAGTGCATAGATGGACTTGGTATGATTATGACCAGAGATTATTTGGTATAATCATGACCGTAATGTTACAAATGATGTGGTAAAAGTCCTCATTGGCCCTTAGTGCATTGATGGACAGTTGTTGGCATGATCATGACCATTAATGAATACACGAATATTCTTGGCCGTAGTGCAGGGGTGATTCGATGATGTGGATTATTTTATTAAGCTGAGTCCCAGCGATCACAGTGTTGAAAAACCTTTTAAATCATAAAAGATAGCAGAGTTTATTTTCTACTTGACTCTTTTAATGGATTGCTTGTTCCGCTGCAGTTAAACTTGATGTCTATTATATTTTATATGTTTAACATTGTTGAAGGCTAATGATAATTTATTCTACATTATCTTAGTCATAATATTTCTTACTGGGCTAGTTGAGCTCACCCTTTCTTTCACTGGTCTCTTCAGGAAATGAGAACGTAGCTGGGGCAAGTCGGGGAACGGAGTGATGGTCCGAATGATAGTATTAGTTAGTAGTACTCACTATTCTATGTAATGGTGTGTTAATAAATATAACAAGGACTCCTTTTGAGTATGAATACTCTCTAGAAGATAATATTTATATTCAAACTCACAGTTTATGTTTTGTCGTATTGTACACGACAGTTATATTAGTAAGTTGTATTTGTATTCTGTACTATGTATCTGACGACCCAAGATGATTGATGTATACCTAATTTTGGGGGCGTCACAAACTAGCCCAATAAGAAATATTATGACTAAGATAATGCAGAATAAATTATCATTAGTCTTCAACAATGTTAAACTGATAAAATACAATAGACATCAAGTTTAACTGCAGCTGTAAGACCCCAACTTTTATAAATAAAGATGAATTTTCTATAAATATCATTTTTGAATATTATGGAGTTAATTTGATATAATGTTATAGTTGTGGGTAATATTTATAAATTTTGCAAAATACGCAAGTTGTTATATAATATTCGATTGGTCGGGGAATATTCGTTTTAACAGGGAATATTCGTACAACGACACAATCATTGGTGGACCCCACAACGAAATTATTGTCGGATTGAGAAAATGACAAAAATATTTTATTAAAAATAACGGCGGAAGTTTTACCATTGTTACTGTTGAACTACTCGGTAGTAAAATTACAGTAATACGTGTGGTTGCATAGTAGCACACGGTATTGATTATTAATGCTTATGTGAGAAGTCACTCAGTTTGATTCAATTATTGTCAGTTAATAATATGAATTATTTAGCGATAATAACGTTTTGTTTTATTCGTATTATTAACGTAATAAAACAGAAACATCTTTTTATATAAAACAGAATACTTTATTAAAGTTATTCTATAAATAGAATATATTATATTTTATTTAAAAGATTTTTCTTTAAATATGGACCGTCAGATTAAAGTAATCAATCTGGACCGTTCATGGATTAGTTACTATGCATTCTATTTTTCTATAAATAGCAGCTCATTCCTTCATTATTTCTTACGAATTCACTGAACTCTAGAGAGAGAAACTATAGAGAGAAACTATAGAGAGAGAGAAGAAGAGTATTCTGCTACTTAACTACTTCCTTATTTCAGCTCGTCTTTAAAACGGTAAGGGGTGTTATTCTTTCTTATTCCTGAAGAGAACTGTTGTTATTCCATTTCTTATTATTCTGTTGGAATAACCTGTATACGCGAATCTACCCTATACTTGGTGATATTCTTCTATTATTCTGTTGGAACATCCTGTCTGTGTGTTTTATACCGGACCTGGTTCCGTTTTTATTATTATTCTGTTGGAACATCTTGTCTGTGTGTTTTACACCGGACCTGGTTCCGTTTTTATTATTATTCTGTTGGAACATCTTGTCTGTGTGTTTTACACCGGACCTGGTTCCATTATTTATTATTCTGTCGGAATATCCTGTCTGTGCGTTTACGCCGGACCTGGTTCCATTATTTATTATTCTGTCGGAATATCCTGTCTGTGCGTTTACGCCGGACCTGGTTCCATTATTTATTATTCTGTTGGAATAACCTGTTTGTGCGGTCTATCGCATGCATGGTGATTTCTTTTGTTATTCCATTCTTTATTGTACTCAGTTGGTTAAGTTTTGACTTCTATACTCCATGAAATTTGTGGAATATCCTTGATAATTACGTTTCATCCAGTATCTTTTCATGAAAATATTCTTCTAAACATTCTTGAATTTTACTCCACAAAGCAGTATCATGTTGACAATTTGGACGTTGTTAATTCTTGGATAAATTAATTCTTGAACTTGTTTTATTGAATTCTTATATCATTGTCATCATCCTCATGTTTATAAAATGTTGAAAGTCATCTGTGGCCTGTAGTGCATAGATGGACTTGGTATGATTATGACCAGGGATTATTCGGTATAATCATGACCGTAATGTTACAAATGATGTGGTAAAAGTCCTCATTGGCCCGTTGTGCGTTGATGGACAGTTGTTGGCATGATCATGACCATTAATGAATATACGAATATCCTTGGCCGTAGTGCAGGGGTGATTCGATGATGTGAATTATTTTATTAAGCTGAGTCTCAGCGATCACAGTGTTGGAAAATCTTTTAAATCATAAAAGATAGTAGAGTTTATTTTCTACTTGACTCTTTTAATGGATTGCTTGTTCCGCTGCTGTAAGACCCCGAATTTTATGAAATAAAAGTATTCAATTTTTCTTATAATTACTATTCAGTAAATGGTTAAATTGATAAATATTAAAGTTAAGGGTGATATATGAATTTTTTTGGAAATACACAAGTGGTTATAAAATATTCATTGTTATCGGTGAATATTCGTTTGATCGTGGAATATTCTTACTGTCGGGGAATATTCATACGACGGCGCAGCCTTTTGTGGGCCCCATAACGGAAAGCGATTAGATGAAGAAAACGACAAGAGTAAGTTATTTATAAATAACGGCATAGTTGTTACTGTAAGACCCCAACTTATTAATGAATAAAATCAAAATTTCTCTAAATATTATTGTGAATAATAAGGGGTTAATTTGATATAATACTTTGGTTATGGGTGAAATGTGCAAATTTTGCAAAATAAGCAAGTGGTTATAAAATATTTATTTTTGGTCGGTGAATATTCGGTTGGTCGTGGAATATTCTTGCTGTCGGGGAATATTCGTACGACGACGCAGCCTTGTGTGGGCCCCATAACGGAAAGCGATTGGATGAAGAAAACGACAAGTATAAGTTATTTATAAATAACGGCGTAGTTGTTACCGTTAATACTGTTGGAATACCCGGTGGTTAAAATACAGTAGCACACGGTATTGCACCAATTATTGATTCTTACGTAAGAAGGCACTACTCAATAATTGTTACAGTAGTTATTATTCAATATTTTATTTTATTGATTCAATAATTGTTGCGTTGATATTTTATATTATTGTTGTTTCAATAATTGTTGCTGCACAGTATTTTCATTTATCAGATCAATAATTCATATTATTTGAATAATATTATTAGATAACATTATTGGCAATGTCTAGAAAGTTCTGTCTAAGGAGAGGTTTGGTCATCTAATTGCGCGCCAGTAAGGAGAAATCCTTATTGGAAAGCCCCCTCTTTCCTGGGAACGGCCTGGTTGTCATAAATGTGATTCTGTAATATTATTTGTGAATAATTAATTATTGATTCATATGATAAGAAAATATTTATTTTATGTGGATATAAATGAGGGATATATTTTTGTGGTTAAAAATGAAGGAGTTAATGTTGAGGTTTTTGTCAGTATTTTTGTCGGAATAGAGGTATTAAAAATCAGGGTTTTTGAGATAGTTTGCGGGGGTTATAATTTTTAATCCGACCGTTGGATCGTGGTAATTTTTGGATATGTTGTACATATATAAGTTGAGTATATGTCCACAAATTTTGAACCGTTAAAAATGAACGTATGATTTATTACGAATTTTACAAGATGACTGGTTCAGAAATTGTTGAATTTTCGGAGTTTATCATTTTGGTAGAAAATTCTAGAATTGGTGGGCCCCACTTGTGGTTGGTGAAGAAATGTGCTGAATTATATTTCAAATGTGGTAGGTGGGAATAGTAGCAGGTAAAGCCATCAGGTTGCAGGTCAAACCTACCAAAATTTTCCTATAAATAGAGGGCTAAGTTAGAATTGAAAATTACACCAGAAACAAGTTTTCTCTCTTTCTCTCTCTAGATTATTGAGTGTATTTTGTGAGTATTTAGATACTTTGAGAGTTTCTATTCATCAGAGCAAGTTTCTTTCAGCCTTATACCGGTATTCCGACCAGAAGTACTGATATTTTGAAGTAAGGGATATTATTTTCTTCTTAATGATATTATTTTCTTCAATATCATTATGCTGAAATATTGATATGAGTTTTTATCAAATTTGGAACTTTTTGTGTCGGGGGTTACTATTCACGTATACGGCACTATTCACGTATACGACACTATTCACGAATACGGCACTATTCACCGAAAAATAAAATTTTCCCTTTTTGTCCAAGATGTCTATTATGGTTACTATCTTTGATTGTATCCATGTTTTGATCTTTATTTTTGAATTCTGCTTCACAATTGATTATTATGAAGTATTATTGATCTTGGATAAACTGTTATACGAATCCCTACTATTTGTCCTTCTGTCTCATTGGATTCGTTCTCTTTAAGATATTTTTCATCATCCTCAGTCCTAAATGATGATATTACTGAATATCTTTGGCCGTAGTGCAAAGATGTATAATTACTTGATGAATATCTTTGGCCTGTAGTGCAAAGATGAACAGGTGTTGAGATGAACATGACCGACTGATGATACAAATGAATATCTTTGGCCTGTAGTGCAAAGATGAATATTTGGTTAAAGATGATTATTAATTGATGTTACAGGGATAAAATATTGATGATGGACTTTTAAATCTTAGAAGATAGTAGAATTCTTTCTCTACTTGACTCTTCTAATGGTTTGTTGTTTCCGCTGCAGTTGTTGATCTAAAACTTGTTGTCGATTATATTTTATCAGATTTTTCCCTGTTGAAGACTAACGATAATTTGTTGTATATTATCTTAGTATAATATTCTTTACTGGGCTAGTTGAGCTCACCCTTTTCCTTTTTGTTCCATTTTTCTTCTCAGGAGGTGAGAACATAGCAGGAACTAGTCGGGGTACGGAGTGATGGTTCTAGAAAGAAGTTTTAGCAGTCCTCACTATTTCTGTAAAATAGTGTTTGAATAATTGTAATGAGGACTTATTTGAGTGTGGATATTGTCTAGAAGACAATATTTGTATTTAAACTCACAGTATGTGTTGTCGTATTTTGCACGACAATTGTATTATTGAAGTTGTAGTTTGTTTTCTGTACCATGTATTTGGCGACTCAGAATGGGTGTTGTATACCTATTCTGGGGGCGTCACAGTTGGTATCAGAGCTTAGGGATATGATCCCTGGCTGAGATGTGAGACAAGAACTAGGAGGGGAGAGACGGGGAATTCCTTCGCTAGTATGACCTGACTAAGTTTATTTGGTGTTTATTTGGTCGGTCAGAGTATAGGGATAATATATGACATGACTATTAACCCTTGTTTTATGGCAGTATTTAAGAATGGCAGCTGAGAACGTTAATAATGGAGTAAATCAGACCGTGGAGACACCTTTGATCACTACCCAGGGGAACGTGCAACAGGAAGGCAATATTCCTCCTGTAAACAACGTTACCGAGCAAACGATGAATGATGGAATGTTTAGGAGCTTTTTGCAGTTCATGCAAAATCAGACGAGGGAGACTCGTGTGCAGAATACGGGTGGAAATGATAACAACGCGCGGTTTGTCACAGCTAAGCAGTTCAAAGAATTGGGACCACCAGAATTTAAGGGAAAGCCGGATCCGATCATGGCGGAAACGTGGGTCAAGCAAATTACCAAGATATTTGATGTCTTGGGATGCACGGAGGAACAGAAGGTTCCATTCGCCACATTTATGTTCCGCGGTGAGGCAGACTACTGGTGGGAGTCTGTGAAGCGTACCCAGCCTGACGCACTCAACATGTCCTGGGAAACATTTCAAAAACTGTTCAATGACAAGTACTTTCCTGAAAGTATTCGTCATATGAAGGAGGTTGAGTTTATTAGACTGGAACAAAACAACATGACGGTGTCCCAGTACGAGGCGAAGTTTGCAGAGTTATCCAGGTTTGCACCTCATTTGGTCGAAAATGAGGAACGAATGACAAGGATGTTTCTGAGAGGTCTAAAACCCAAGATTCGGCAATATCTTATCTCTCATAAATTTTCTTTATATTCAGATGTTGTAAACAGGGCTCAATTATTAGAGAGAGATAATGAGTATACTCAACCGAGGGACCACAACCAGGGTCATACCGGTGACAGCAATCATCAGAGCGATGATAACCAACGAGGAGGGAAAAATACGAACAAAGGCGGTAACCACTCGGGTGGTCATCGTGGCCATGATAATAGGAGAGGTGAGTCAAGTGGAAATTTCAGAAAGAGGAGATTCAACAATGACGGGAAGACATCAGCACCAGCACCAGCACCAACAACAAATTTTAGGGGAGGAGAACGACCGCCAGTTAGATGTTACAAATGCGGGAAAGAGGGACATATCAGCCCAAACTGTCCACAACAATCCAAGGTGTGTTACAACTGTGGGAAGGAAGGCCACATCGCTCGAGATTGTACTATAGCGAAACCAAGTTCAGCGGGAGTGGTGATTCCAAGGGCTGTCCCGGATAAGGCGAAATCAGCGGTTCCTGGAAGAGCGTTTGTCGTAACTGGCCAAAACGTGAGAAACCCGAACGAGGTGATCACGGGTAAGCTAATCTTGAATTCTTGCGAAGTTTATACTTTACTAGATACCGGTTCTACCCATTCTTTTATCTCTCCTGCTTGTGCTCAACGTTTAAACTTGACTCCGGAGAAATTGGACTTTAACTTATCTGTTGAAACTCCGTTGGGTGAAACCTTCGTTACATCTACAGTTTATAAATATTGCATGATCCAAGTTGGCACTATCACATTACCTGTTGATCTTATCTCTTTAAAGATACTTGCTTTTGATGTGATTTTAGGAATTGATTGGTTAACCACTCATCATGCTAAAATTGATTGTTTTCGTAAGGTTGTTAGTTTTCATATTCCTAACCAACCTGTTATACGAATTCAAACTACTAAACCACTAAAATCAGTCACTGTTATATCAAGCCACAAAGCTATTCGTTTATTGAAAAACGGATGTCAAGCTTTCTTAGCCCATGTTATGGATTTGAACAAAGACAAGTCAGATTTGAATAATATTTCTATTGTTAGAGAATTTCCCGATGTATTTCCTGAAGAACTTCCCGGTCTACCCCCGGAACGAGAAATTGAATTCTTTATTGACCTTGAACCCGGTACAAAGCCCATTTCTAAAACCCCATATCGAATGGCTCCTATTGAACTTCAGGAGTTAAAAGTCCAACTACAGGAGTTGTTGGACATCGGTTTTATTCGTCCTAGTACGTCTCCTTGGGGTGCTCCTGTTTTATTCGTAAAGAAGAAAGACGGGAGTATGCGACTTTGTATTGACTATCGAGAATTGAACCATGTCACCATCAAGAATAGGTATCCGCTACCTCGCATTGATGACCTGTTTGACCAGTTGCAAGGAGCACAATTCTTTTCAAAGATCGATCTTCGTTCTGGATATCATCAGCTGAAGATTAAAACTGAGGATATTCCAAAGACTGCCTTCAGAACTCGGTACGGGCATTATGAATTCTTAGTAATGTCTTTTGGATTGACTAATGCTCCTGCTGCCTTCATGGATATGATGAACCGTGTATTCAAAGAATATTTGGATCAGTTCGTTGTTGTCTTTATTGATGACATCCTCATCTATTCCAAAAGCCGTGAAGATCATGAGCGCCATTTGAAGCTGGTACTGCAAAGGCTTCGTGAAAACAAGCTATATGCCAAACTGAAGAAATGCGAGTTCTGGCTTGAGGAAGTAGCATTCCTTGGGCACGTGGTGTCAAAACATGGAGTATCTGTCGACCCGGCGAAGATTGAAGCCATACAAAGTTGGGAGCAACCGAAGTCGGTAACCGAAGTACGTAGCTTTCTGGGCTTAGCTGGTTATTATCGGAGATTTGTGGAAGGATTTTCTCGAATCGCTACTCCGTTAACTCAGCTGACTCGGAAAGATACAAAATTCGTATGGAGTGAGGAATGCGAGAAGAGTTTCCAAGAACTCAAGAGGAGACTCATTTCGGCACCTGTTCTGACAATACCATCTGGTTCGGATGGATTTGTTATCTACAGCGATGCTTCAGGCAAAGGGTTAGGATGTGTTCTCATGCAACATGGGAAAGTCATAGCCTATGCCTCACGACAACTCAAAGAATATGAGAGGAATTATCCTACTCATGATTTGGAGTTGGCAGCAGTCGTTTTTGCGTTGAAGATCTGGAGACACTACCTTTATGGGGAGAAAGTGGAGATCTATACAGATCATAAAAGCCTCAAATATTTCTTCACCCAAAAGGAACTCAACATGCGGCAGCGACGTTGGCTCGAGCTGTTGAAAGATTACGATCATACCATCCAATATCATCCTGGAAAAGCAAACGTAGTAGCTGACGCATTGAGTAGAAGATCATATGCGGGTACGAGTGCAATGTTTTTAACACAAAGGCCCATTTTGTATGACTTGCAAAGGATGGAGATAGAGATGAAGGCTCCAAGTACCCACATGATGATATCAAATATACGAGTAGAACCGACTTTAATCGATAAAGTTAAAGCTGCTCAAGCTACGGACATGGAGCTGATGCGTATGAAGAAGAAAGTGCAAGAAGGTGCTATTCCAGAAGCAAGAATCGATGAAGAAGGAATACTTCGAGTCAACTCCAGACTTTGTGTTCCTAACGATTTTGACTTGAAGCATAGAATAATGATGGAGGCACACAACACACCGTTTGCAATCCATCCTGGGAGTACCAAAATGTATCACGATCTTCGACATACATTTTGGTGGAGCAATATGAAAAGAGAGATCGCGGAGTTTATCTCGAGGTGTTTAACTTGTCAACGTGTAAAAGCGGAGCATCAAGTACCAAAGGGTCCATTGCAACCACTTGAGATTCCGAAATGGAAGTGGGAACACATTACTATGGATTTTGTTACAGGTCTTCCCAAGGTTTCTCAAGGCATAGATGCGATTTGGGTTATTGTTGATAGATTAACCAAGTCCGCTCATTTCTTGCCGATACGTGAGACTTATTCCCTTGAACGTCTTGCTAGTATGTACGTGAACGAGATTGTGAGATTGCATGGCATGCCAGTATCCATAGTTTCGGATCGTGACCCAAGATTCACTTCACGATTTTGGGTTAGCTTGCAGAAAGCTATGGGCACGGATTTACGATTCAGTTCAGCATACCATCCTCAAACGGACGGACAATCAGAGAGGACTATTCAAACTCTTGAAGATCTATTAAGACTTTGTGTCTTAGATCTCAAAGGGAGTTGGGATAAGTACCTACCATTGGTGGAATTCTCCTACAACAACAGTTATCAGGCGAGCATAGGTATGGCTCCATTTGAGGCGTTGTATGGAAGAAAATGTCGTTCTCCAGTATGCTGGGACGAGGTGGGTGAAGCAACATTGTTGGGACCAGAATTGGTACGCATTACTACAGAGAAGATCCAAACGATTCGACAACGTATACAAACGGCACAGGATCGACAAAAGAGTTATGCGGATCTTCATCGGAAGGACGTGGAATTTAATATTGGGGATCATGTATTGTTACGTGTTGCACCATGGAAGGGAGTTACAAGATTTGGGAAGAGAGGAAAGCTCAATCCAAGATTTGTTGGTCCATTTGAGATTCTTGAGCGAATAGGAAATGTGGCATATAGACTCGCATTACCTCCAAGCATGTCTCGTGTTCATAATGTTTTTCACATATCTATGCTTCGTAAATATGTTAAAGACCCGAACCACATTATTGAGTTAGAACCAGACGAGATAGCTGAAGATTTAACGTACGAGGAGGTACCTGTTAAGATCTTGGATAGGAAAGAGCATGTCCTACGCACGAAGGTTATACCACAAGTTAAGGTTTTGTGGAGAAACCATGCTATTGAAGAAATGACCTGGGAGTTGGAATCAGAAATGAAAGCGAGGTATCCTCACCTTTTTGAAACATCAGGTACGTACGTCAATTTCGAGGACGAAATTTCATAAGGAGGGGAGGTTGTAAGACCCCAACTTATTAATGAATAAAATCAAATTTTCTCTAAATATTATTGTGAATAATAAGGGGTTAATTTGATATAATACTTTGGTTATGGGTGAAATGTGCAAATTTTGCAAAATAAGCAAGTGGTTATAAAATATTTATTTTTGGTCGGTGAATATTCGGTTGGTCGTGGAATATTCTTGCTGTCGGGGAATATTCGTACGACGACGCAGCCTTGTGTGGGCCCCATAACGGAAAGCGATTGGATGAAGAAAACGACAAGTATAAGTTGTTTATAAATAACGGCGTAGTTGTTACCGTTAATACTGTTGGAATACCCGGTGGTTAAAATACAGTAGCACACGGTATTGCACCAATTATTGATTCTTACGTAAGAAGGCACTACTCAATAATTGTTACAGTAGTTATTATTCAATATTTTATTTTATTGATTCAATAATTGTTGCGTTGATATTTTATATTATTGTTGTTTCAATAATTGTTGCTGCACAGTATTTTCATTTATCAGATCAATAATTCATATTATTTGAATAATATTATTAGATAACATTATTGGCAATGTCTAGAAAGTTCTGTCTAAGGAGAGGTTTGGTCATCTAATTGCGCGCCAGTAAGGAGAAATCCTTATTGGAAAGCCCCCTCTTTCCTGGGAACGGCCTGGTTGTCATAAATGTGATTCTGTAATATTATTTGTGAATAATTAATTATTGATTCATATGATAAGAAAATATTTATTTTATGTGGATATAAATGAGGGATATATTTTTGTGGTTAAAAATGAAGGAGTTAATGTTGAGGTTTTTGTCAGTATTTTTGTCGGAATGGAGGTATTAAAAATCAGGGTTTTTGAGATAGTTTGCGGGGGTTATAATTTTTAATCCGACCGTTGGATCGTGGTAATTTTTGGATATGTTATACATATATAAGTTGAGTATATGTCCACAAATTTTGAACCGTTAAAAATGAACGTATGATTTATTACGAATTTTACAAGATGACTGGTTCAGAAATTGTTGAATTTTCGGAGTTTATCATTTTGGTAGAAAATTCTAGAATTGGTGGGCCCCACTTGTGGTTGGTGAAGAAATGTGCTGAATTATATTTCAAATGTGGTAGGTGGGAATAGTAGCAGGTAAAGCCATCAGGTTGCAGGTCAAACCTACCAAAATTTTCCTATAAATAGAGGGCTAAGTTAGAATTGAAAATTACACCAGAAACAAGTTTTCTCTCTTTCTCTCTCTAGATTATTGAGTGTATTTTGTGAGTATTTAGATACTTTGAGAGTTTCTATTCATCAGAGCAAGTTTCTTTCAGCCTTATACCGGTATTCCGACCAGAAGTACTGATATTTTGAGGTAAGGGATATTATTTTCTTCTTAATGATATTATTTTCTTCAATATCATTATGCTGAAATATTGATATGAGTTTTTATCAAATTTGGAACTTTTTGTGTCGGGGGTTACTATTCACGTATACGGCACTATTCACGTATACGACACTATTCACGAATACGGCACTATTCACCGAAAAATAAAATTTTCCCTTTTTGTCCAAGATGTCTATTATGGTTACTATCTTTGATTGTATCCATGTTTTGATCTTTATTTTTGAATTCTGCTTCACAATTGATTATTATGAAGTATTATTGATCTTGGATAAACTGTTATACGAATCCCTACTATTTGTCCTTCTGTCTCATTGGATTCGTTCTCTTTAAGATATTTTTCATCATCCTCAGTCCTAAATGATGATATTACTGAATATCTTTGGCCTGTAGTGCAAAGATGTATAATTACTTGATGAATATCTTTGGCCTGTAGTGCAAAGATGAACAGGTGTTGAGATGAACATGACCGACTGATGATACAAATGAATATCTTTGGCCTGTAGTGCAAAGATGAATATTTGGTTAAAGATGATTATTAATTGATGTTACAGGGATAAAATATTGATGATGGACTTTTAAATCTTAGAAGATAGTAGAATTCTTTCTCTACTTGACTCTTCTAATGGTTTGTTGTTTCCGCTGCAGTTGTTGATCTAAAACTTGTTGTCGATTATATTTTATCAGATTTTTCCCTGTTGAAGACTAACGATAATTTGTTGTATATTATCTTAGTCATAATATTCTTTACTGGGCTAGTTGAGCTCACCCTTTTCCTTTTTGTTCCATTTTTCTTCTCAGGAGGTGAGAACATAGCAGGAACTAGTCGGGGTACGGAGTGATGGTTCTAGAAAGATGTTTTAGCAGTCCTCACTATTTCTGTAAAATAGTGTTTGAATAATTGTAACGAGGACTTATTTGAGTGTGGATATTGTCTAGAAGACAATATTTGTATTTAAACTCACAGTATGTGTTGTCGTATTTTGCAAGACAATTGTATTATTGAAGTTGTAGTTTGTTTTCTGTACCATGTATTTGGCGACTCAGAATGGGTGTTGTATACCTATTCTGGGGGCGTCACAGTTACCGTTAATACTGTTGGAATATCCGGTGGTTAAAACACAGTAATACGCGTTGTTGCACAGTAGCACACGGTATTGCACCAATTATTGATTCTTACGTAAGAAGGCATTACTCAATAATTGTTACAGTAATTACTGTTCAATATTGTATTTTATTGATTCAATAATTGCTGCGTTGATATTTTATATTACTGTTGTTTTAATAATTGTCACTACACAGTATTTTCTATTATCGGAACAATAATTCATATTATCTGAATAATATTATTAGATAACATTATTGGCAATGTCTAGAAAGTTCTGTCTAAGGAGAGGTTTGGTCATCTAATTGCGCGCCAGTAAGGAGAAATCCTTATTGGAAAGCCCCCTATTTCCTGGGAACGGCCTGGTTGCCAGTACTGTGGTTCTGTAATATTATTTGTGTATAATTAATTATTAATTTATATGATGAGAAAAATATTGATTTTATGTGGATATAGATGGAGAAAATTTTTTATGTGACAATTGTTGAAAATTAATATTTTATCTTTTTCTGATAAAATAATTCATTTAAATATATTATTTTAATAATATATTGATGATGATATTTTTACAATGAATGTGAGATATATGAGTATATGAGAAGGAAGAGTATTTTTGTGGCATTAAATGATTAACACATGTTTTGTGTGTTGGTGGACACAATTCTTGACCGAAAATTTATTATTGACTGTAAAATCGCCCGTTTATGGATTTCGGTCAATTTCTGTTTGGAATTTGGAAAAACTTTATTCTGAAAAGTTGTAGAGAATTGAATTTTCTATAAAAACTCGCGAGATTTGAATTTTCTGAATAAAGGGCTATTTTTTATGAATTATTGAAGTTCTGAAGTTCCGAAATAATTGATTTTTGGAAGTTTTAATTATTTTTATTAAGAAAAACGTTTTTGACATTTGAGTGGCACATGTTAATGGTGGAAATCAGCTGATGTGGTGTGCTAAGGAAATTAAGAAAATTATATTATTAATTTATTCAATTTTATGCTTTGGTGTTCTAAGCATTTTCCTATAAATAGGGTGCTTAGGTTAGAATTAAAAATCACACCAGAAACTGAAGTTTTCTCTCTATTTCTCTCTCTATATATCGAGCGTATTCTTGTGAGTATTTTGATATCTTGAGTGTTGCTATACGGTGCAAGTTCGTTCAGCGTTATTCTAGTGAGGAGTACTGCTCTTTTGAGGTAAAGGATTGTAAGGGATAGTAAAGGATAGTAAGGGATGTTATTTCTTCTTAAATGATATTATTTTCTTCAATATCATTATGCCAAAGTATTGATCTGAACTTTTTATCAAATTTAGAACTTTTCATGTCGGGGTTACTATTCATGAGTTACTATTCATGAGTTACTATTCATGAGTTACTATTCACGAGTTACTATTCATGAGTTACTATTCACGAGTTATTACTCATGAGTTACTATGCACGAGTTACTATTCATGAGTTACTATTCACGAGTTACTATTCATGGGTTACTATTCACGAGTTACTATTCATGACAAAATTGGTTTCTTTTTCTAACCAAATTATAGTTGATTTATGAATATTACTCTTGAGATTAAAACTATATGTTGATCATATTATTTTTTTATCATATATAACATTTTTATAACCCTAATGATGATATTTCTCTTTGACTTGAGTGTAAAGATGGGTAGATTATTGGTATGATCATGACTAGGGTTCTCTTTGTCTAGTAGTGAAAAGTTGAATTGTGACTGGTATGATCATGACCATTGAATTTATAATTGAATATCTTTAGCTTAAGTGCAAAGGTGAAATGATCAACATGGTTATAATTATTGGTTATATAAATTCTGAAATGATTATATATTTCTTTGAGATAATAATATATTTGGCCTGTAGTGCAAATATGAACTATTGAAGAATATCTTTGGCCTGTAGTGCAAAGATGAGTTGTTGATGAATATCTTTGGCCCGTAGTGCAAAGATGACTTGTTGTTGAATATCTTTGGCATGTAGTGTAAAGATGAACTGTTGATGAATATCTTTGGCCCGTGGTGCAAAGATGAATTTATTAGTATGATTATGAACAGGAACTGTGATTTGGTATAACCATGATCTTTGATGTTTCAGGTAAAGACAGGTGATGAAAATTATCTTCGTCTTGGATGCGAAATTTAGAATCACAATTATGATTATGAATTATTCATATGATTGTGGAAAGGAACTGTTAATTGATGTTACAGGGATAAAACATTGTTGGTGGACTTTTAACGTGGAGAAGATAATAGACTTTATAGTCTATTTGACTCTTCTAATGGATTGCTCGTTCCGCTGCAACTATGGTTGAAAAATTTTATCATCTACCATATGTTCTAAATCTCTGATTTAATTCTGTTGAAGACTATTGATAATTTATCTTTAGTCATGATATTCTTTACTGAGCTAGTTGTGCTCACCCTTTTGCTTCACAATTCTTTTCAGGTAATAAAAGTGTAGCTGGGTCGAGCGAGGGATAACAAGGGAATAGAACGGTGGTCTATAGATATTGAGGGTGAGGTGAATTTAACTTAGAAGGGTGTTTTGCCACTATCTTATAGGATGTATAATGACATACAACCTCGTGTCATCATAAGACAAGGTTGTGCTCATCCACTTACTGAGTATATCTACCAGCACTACCTATATGATCTTGGAGTCTATCTGAAATATAACTCCCAATTAGAGACAGTGGAGATAATGATATGTCAAGAGAAGACTCGCCATTGGGAAGAATATGATAGTAATCTTCTCATTTTTCTTTGGGGTTTATTGGGTCAACCAAGGATAATTCTGTGGCCATATGATATCTATCATAACCTAGAAGCATGGTCTCCCACGTACGAGGGTTTCCTTGAGCACTTCCCAAAGATTTTAATTTCTAAAACAGTTTTTGACTGTACCTTTATGTAAGGTGTCATAGTGACGTGCTACACAAGTTGGTGTCCAGAGTCACAGTTGGTATATTTTAGTATCAAAACTCACAACATATGTGTTGTTGTATTTTGCACGACAATTGTTGTAATAAAGTTGTAGTTATTTTCTGTACCATGTATTTGGCGACTAAGAATGGGTTGGATGGATTGGACCTATTTTGGGGGCGTTACAGCTGCAGTTAAACTTGATGTCTATTATATTTTATCAGTTTAATATTGTTGAAGGCTAATGATAATTTATTCTGCATTATCTTAGTCATAATATTTCTTACTGGGCTAGTTGAGCTCACCCTTTCTTTCACTGTTCTCTTCAGGAAATGAGAACGTAGCTGGGGCAAGTCGGGGAACGGAGTGATGGTCCGAATGATAGTATTAGTTAGTAGTCCTCACTATTCTATGTAATGGTGTGTTAATAAATGTAATGAGGACTCCTTTTGAGTATGAATACTCTCTAGAAGATAATATTTGTATTCAAACTCACAGTTTATGTTTTGTCGTATTGTACACGACAGTTGTATTAGTAAGTTGTATTTGTATTTTGTACTATGTATCTGACGACCCAAGATGGGTGATGTATACCTAATTTTGGGGGCGTCACAGTTGGTATCAGAGCTTAGGGATATGATCCCTGGCTAAGATGTGAGAATAGAACTAGGAGGGGAGAGACGGGAAATTCCTTCGCTAGTATGACCTACCTAAGTTTATTTGCATGGTATTTAATTGGTCGGTCATAATATAAGGATAATATATAACATATCAATTAACTTTTATTTTGTGGCAGTATCTGAAAATGGCATCTGAGAATGTTGAGAATAGCAATGGAGCACAGACGATTATTGATTAACCACATATCAATAATCAGGATAATGTTCATCAGGAAGGTGACAATCCTCATGCAAACAACAACACTGACCAGATGATGAATGATGGAATGTTCAGAGGTTTTATGCAATTCATGCAACAACAGGTGAAAGCGGCTCCTGCCCACAACGTAGGTGAAAATACTGGAAACTCTCAGGCGGTCACCGCTAAGCAGTTCAAGGAGCTGGGACCACCGGAGTTTAAGGGAGAACCCAAACCACTTGTAGCTGAAACATGGATAAAGCAGATCACCAAGATATTTGATGTCTTGGGTTGCTCCGAGGAGCAAAAGGTTCCCTTTGCCGCCTTTATGTTGCGAGGAGAGGCAGATTACTGGTGGGAATCGATAAAGCGTACTCAACCTGCCGCACTGAAGATGTCTTGGGAGAAGTTCCAAGAGCTGTTTAACGACAAATACTTTTCCGAGAGTATTCGTCACATGAAGGAGGTGGAGTTCATCAAATTGGAGCAGAATAATATGACCGCGTCGCAGTACGAGGCAAAATTTGCGGAGTTATCCCGGTTTGCGTCCCACCTGGTGGATAATGAAGAAAGAATGACGCGGATGTTTTTAAGAGGTTTGAAGCCGGAGATACGTCAACATCTTGTTTCTCATAAATTGTGTTTGTATTCAGATGTTGTAAATATGGCTCAGTTGGTGGAGCGCGATAACGAGACAACGCAACCAAAAGAGAGCAGCCGGCAAAATGATAATACTAGTGAAAGCAGTCATCGAAGCGGTGACAACAAGCGTGGAGGGAATCAACAGGCCAGAAATGGTAACCACTTCGGTGGTAATCAGGGCCAAAATAATAAGAATGGGCATTTCAAGAAGAGGAGATTCAACAATGATGGAAAGACGTCAGCACTGTAAGACCCCGAATTTTATGAAATAAAAGTATTCAATTTTTCTTATAATTACTATTCAGTAAATGGTTAAATTGATAAAAGTTTAAAGTTATGGGTGAAATGTGAATATTTTTTTCAAAATAAGCAAATGGTTATAAAATAATCATTGTTGTCGGGGAAAATTCGTTTGGTCGTAGAATATTCTTTCTGTCGGGGAATATTCGTACGACGGCGCAGCCATTTGTGGGCCCCATAACAGAATAATTGTCGGGTGAAGAAAACGACAAATTTGAGTTTTTACAAATAACGACGTAGTTGTTACCGTTAACACTGTTGGAATACCCGATGGTTAAAATACAGTAATACGCGTTATTGCACAGTAGCACACGGTATTGCACAGTATTTTTGAAATTATTGATTCTTACGTAAGAAGGCACTACTCAATAATTGTTACAGTAATTACTGTTCAATATTTTATTTTATTGATTCAATAATTGCTACGTTAAAATTTTATATTATTGTTGTTCAATAATTGTCACTGCACAGTATTTCCCATTATCAGATCAATAATTCATATTATTTGAATAATATTATTAGATAACATTATTGGCAATGACTAGAAAGTTCTGTCTAAGGAGAGGTTTGGTCACCTAATTGCGCGCCAGTAAGGAGAAATCCTTATTGGAAAGCCCCCTCTTTCCTGGGAACGGCCTGGTTGTCATAAATGTGATTCTGTAATATTATTTGTGAATAATTAATTATTGATTTATATGATAAGAAAATATTTATTTTATGGGGATATAAATGAGGGATATATTTTTGTGGTTAAAAATGAAGGAGTTAATGTTGAGGTGTTTTATCAGTATTTTTATCGAAATGGAGGTATTAAAAATCAAATCAGGGTTTTTGAGAAATATTGCGGGTGTTATAATTTTTAATCCGACCGCTGGATCGTGGTAATTTTTGGATATGTTATACATATATAAGTTGAGTATATGTCCATAAATTTTGAACCGTTAAAAATGAACGTATGATTTATTATGAATTTTACGAGATGACTGGTTCAGAAATTGTTGAATTTTCGGAGTTTATCATTTTGGTGGAAAATTCTAGAATTGGTGGGCCCCACTTGTGGTTGGTGAAGAAATGTGCTGAATTATATTTCAAATGTGGTGGGTGGGAATAGTAGCAGGTAAAGCCATCAGGTTGCAGGTCAAACGTACCAAAATTTTCCTATAAATAGAGGGCTAAGTTAGAATTGAAAATCACACCAGAAACATAAGCTTTCTCTCTTTCTCTCTCTATATTATGAAGCATATTTTGTGAGTTTTTAGATACTTGGTGAGTTGCTATTCATCAGTGCAAGTTTCCTTCAGCATCATATCCGATATCCAGTCAGAAGTACTGCTCTTTTGAGAAGGGATTGTAAGGGATAGTAAGGGATTTTAAGGGTTGTTATGATTTTCAGTTTCGTAATTTTTCTGAACTTCAAAAATTCTAGAAAAATTTGAAATGATATTTTGATGAGTTTTATTGATTGTGTCCAAAAATGGTGATTTTTGGATGTATAGATTGAGAGTTATGAATTTTATGAGAAAAGACTATTTTAAAAGTAACCGCTTATAATTCCTTGTGGTTAACTCCAAAATTGATGAAATTTTTATTGGGAGTACATGTATATGATAGAAGTATAGTCTGTAAATTTCAGAATTTTTAGACAAAAGTACAATTTTTGATAAATGTCTAAATATTCGGCTATTTTGGCCATATGAAAAATAGTAAATGACTTTTAAAAATTCTGAGAAAAATATATGTTCACTATGGGACTATATTATGCTAAATCTCAGAAAAGAAATATTTTTGAAACTGATTTGGTATTTTTCATGAAAATGGTCTAGTTATGAGTAAATGAATTAAATATGTTTTGTGAAGAAAGAAAATTGGAAAATAGGATTTTATGGCTTGAGAATCCTATATGAGGTATATGAAGATTTTTGATGAGAGTTTTGGTTATTGATGATGAAATTGTAAGAGTTGACATTTTATGATGATTAAATGCATTAATTAGTAAAGTGTAAGCAATTAAAATAAATTGTTTATAAATTTAAGTAATGTTATTCTTTCAATATCATTATACCAAAATATTGGTATGAATTTTATTGTAGAATTTCTATCTTTTGTGTCGGGGTTACTATTCATGAGTTACGAATATTACTCTTGAGATTAAAACTATATGTTGATCATATTATTTTTATCATCATAAATAATATTTTTATAACCCTGATGTTGAAATTCTCTTTCACTGGACTGTAAAGATGGGTAGATTATTGGTATGATCATGACTAGGGTTCTCTTTGGCCTGTAGTGCAAAGTTGAATTGTGACTGGTATGATCATGACCATTGAATTTATAATTGAATATCTTAAGCTTAAGTGCAAAGGTGAATTGATCAACATGGTTATAATTATTGTTTATATAAATTCTAAAATGATTATAATTCTTTGAGATATGAATATATTTGGCCTGTAGTGCAAATATGAACTGTTGATGAATATCTTTGGCCTGTAGTGCAAAGATGATATGTTGTTGAATATCTTTGGCCTGTAGTGCAAAGATGAACTGTTGTTGAATATCTTTGGCCAGTAGTGCAAAGATAAACTGTTGACAAATATCTTTAGCCCGTAGTACAAAGATGAAATTATTAGTATGATTATGAACAAGAATTGTGATTTGGTATAACCATGATCTTTGATGTTTCAGGTAAAGATAGGTGATGAAAATTATTTTCGTCCTGGATGAGAAGAGAAATTTAGAACTACAGTTATGATTATGAGTTATTCATATGATTGTGGACCAGAATTGTTGATTGATGTTACAGGGATAAAACATTGTTGATGGATTTTTAACATGGAGAAGATAATAGACTTTATAGTCTATTTGACTCTTCTAATGGATTGCTCGATCCGCTGCAAATATGGTTGAAATTTTTATCATTTACCATATGTTCTAAATCTCTGATTTATTATTGATGAAGGCTATTGATAATTTAATTATCTTTAGTCATGATATTCTTTACTGAGCTAGTTGTGCTCACCCTTTTACTTCACAATTCTTTTCAGGTAATAAGAGTGTAGCTGAGTCGAGCGGGGGTAACAAGGGAATAGAACGATGGTCATCATTTAGTAGTTATATTTGGTGAAGAAAATAGGGCGAGGCGAACCCAACGTTGGAAGGGTGTTTTGCCACTATAATACAAGATGTCTAACGACATACAACCTCGTGTCATCATAAGATATGATTGTGCACATCCGCTTGCCGAGTATATCTACAAGCACTACCTATATAATCTTGGTGTTTGTTTGAAGTATAATTCTCAGTTAGATACAGTGGAGATAATGATAAGTCAAGAGAAGACTCACCATTGGGAAGAATATGATAGTAATCTTCTCATTTTTCTTTGGGGTCTATTGGGTCAACCAAGGATAATTCTGTGGCCATATGATATCTATCATAACCTAGACGCATGGCCTCCCATGTACGAAGGTTTCCTTGAGCACTTCCCAAAGATTCTAGTTTCTAAAACAGTTTTTGACTGTACCTTTATGTAAGGTACCTTTGTGAGGTGCTGATACATGATGGTGTCCAATGTCACATTTGGTATATATTTGTATCCAAACTCACAGCATATGTGTTGTTGTATTTTGCACGACAATTGTTGTAATAAAGTTGTAGTTGTTTTCTGTACCATGTATTTGACGACTCAGAATGGGTTGGGTGGAATGAACCTATTTTGGGGTTGTCACAAGCACCAGCACCTGTCGTTAAGGAAGGAGAATGACCACCTATCATATGTTTCAAATGCGGAGGGGAGGGGCATATCAGTCCAAACTGCGCGATGCCGTCCAAAGCATGTTATAATTGTGGAAGAGAATGTCATTTAGCCCGATTTTGTCGTTTACCGAAGACAAATTCAGCTAGGATGGAGGCACCAAAGGCCGTCCCAGAAAAGTCAAAACCGGTTGTGCAAGGGAGAGCGTTTGTTGTGAACTCCCAGAAAGCAAGGAACCCGAATGAGGTCATCACGGGTAAGCTTATCATAAACTCTAACGAAGTCTATACTTTATTTGATACCGGTTCTACCCATTCTTTTATTTCTCCTACTTGCGCTCATCGATTAAATTTGATTCCGGGGAAATTAGACTTTGACTTAGCTGTTGAAACTCCATTGGGAGAAACCTTCATTACATCCACGGTTTATAAGTCTTGTTTGGTTCAAGTTGGTACCCACACATTACCTGTCGATCTGATTTCGTTAAAAATACTTGCATTTGACGTGATTCTAAGGATTGATTGGTTAACTACTCATCATGCAAAAATTGATTGTTTTCGTAAGGTTGTTAGCTTTCATATTCCTAATCGACCTATTATGCGAATTCAAGCAACCAAACCGTTAAAATCAATCGCTGTCATCTCAAGCCATAAAGCTATTCGTTTATTGAAAAACGGATGTCAAGCTTTCTTAGCTCATGTCACAGATCTAAACAAAAATACGTCAGCTTTGAATGATATTTCTGTTGTTAATAAATTTCCTGACGTATTTCCCGAAGAACTTCCTGGCCTACCCCCAGAGCGTGAAATTAAATTTTGTATCGACCTTGAACCCGGTACAAAACCCATTTCCAAAGCCCCATATCGAATGGCTCCTATTGAACTTCAGGAGTTAAAGACCCAACTGCAGGAATTGTTAGACATTGGTTTTATTCGTCCTAGTACTTCTCCTTGGGGTGCTCCTGTTCTGTTCGTGAAGAAGAAAGATGGGAGTATGCGACTTTGTTTTGATTATCGGGAGTTGAATCATGTCACCATCAAAAATAGGTACCCATTGCCACGTATTGATGACCTGTTTGACCAGTTGCAAGGAGCACAATTCTTTTCAAAGATCGATCTTCGTTCTGGATATCATCAGCTGAAGGTTAGAACTGAGGATATACCAAAGACTGCCTTCAGAACTCGGTATGGGCATTATGAATTCTTAGTTATGTCTTTTGGATTGACTAATGCTCCTGCTGCCTTCATGGATATGATGAACAGGGTATTCAAGGAATATTTGGATCACTTTGTGGTCGTCTTTATCGATGACATCCTTGTTTATTCCAAAAGCCGTGAAGATCATGAGCAACACTTGAGGTTGGTACTCCAAAAGCTTCGTGAATACAAACTTTATGCCAAGTTGAAGAAATGCGAGTTCTGGCTGGAAGAGGTAGCATTCCTTGGGCACGTAGTATCAAGTCGTGGAATATCGGTTGACCCGGCAAAGATTGAAGCTATTCAAAGCTGGGAGCAACCTAAATCAGTGACCGAAGTACGTAGCTTTCTTGGTTTAGCTGGTTATTATCGGAGATTTGTGGAAGGATTTTCTCGAATCGCTACTCCATTAACTCAGCTGACTCGAAAAGATACAAAGTTCGGTTGGAGCGAAGAATGTGAGCAGAGTTTTCAAGAACTCAAGAGGAGACTCATTTCAGCACCTGTTCTAACAATACCATCTGGCTCGGAGGGATTTGTCATCTACAGTGATGCTTCGAGCAAAGGGCTGGGATGCGTTCTCATGCAACATGGAAAAGTCATAGCCTATGCATTCTAGACAACTCAAGGAATATTAGAGGAATTATCCTACTCATGATCTAGAGTTGGCAGCTGTTGTCTTTGCACTTAAAATTTGGAGGCATTACTTGTATGGGGAGAAGGTGGAGATCTTTACGGATCATAAAAGCCTCAAATATTTCTTCACTCAAAAGGAACTCAACATGCGACAACGACGTTGGCTTGAACTGTTGAAAGATTATGATCATACCATTCAATATCATCCTGGAAAAGCGAACGTGGTAGCTGACGCATTGAGTAGAAGATCATATGCAAGTACGAATGCGATATTGTCAACACAAAGATCCATTTTGCGTGATTTGCAAAGGATGGAGATAGAGTTAAAGACTCCAGGGACCCATGTGATGATGATAAATATACGAGTAGAACCGACTTTAATCGATAAAGTTAAAGCTGCTCAAGCTACAGACCTGGAGCTGATGCGTATGAGGAAGAAAGTGCAAGAAGGTGCTATGCCGGAAGCAAGAATCGATGAAGAAGGAATACTTCGAGTCAACTCCAGACTTTGTGTTCCTAACAACCCTGATTTAAAGTATGAAATCATGATGGAGGCGCACAACACACCGTTTGCAATCCATACTGGAAGTACCAAAATGTATCATGATCTTCGTCATACATTTTGGTAGAGCAATATGAAGAGAGAGATAGCGTTGTTTATCTCAAGGTGTCTAACTTGTCAACGAGTCAAAGCGGAGCATCAAGTACCAAAAGGTCTATTGCAACCACTTGAAATTCCAGAATGGAAGTGGGAGTACATTACCATAGATTTCGTTACCGGTCTTCCTAGGGTTTCTCAAGGTATTGATGCGATTTGGGTCATTGTTGATAGATTGACCAAGTCTGCTCATTTCTTACCGATACGAGAAACTTATACACTTGAACGTCTTGCTCGTATGTACATAAACGAGATTATAAGACTGCATGGTATGCCAGTATCCATAGTTTCTGACCGAGACCCAAGATTCACTTCACGATTTTGGGTTAGTTTACAAAAAGTTATGGGCACGGATTTACGATTTAGTTCAGCATATCATCCTCAGACGGACGGACAATTAGAGAGGACTATTCAAACTCTTGAAGATCTATTAAGGCTCTGTGTCTTTGACTTCAAGGGAAGTTGGGACAAGTTCTTACCATTGGTGGAATTTTCCTACAACAACAGTTATCAAGCAAGTATTGACATGGCTCCATTCGAAGCATTGTATGGAAGAAAATGTCGTTCTCCAGTATGCTGGGATGAGGTGGGTGAAGTAACGTTGTTGGGGCCGGAGTTGGTACGTATGACTACAGAAAAGATTCAAACGATCCGACAACGTATAAAATCTCACAAAATCGACAAAAGAGTTATGCTGATCTTCATCGAAAGGACGTGGAATTTGATGTAGGAGATCATGTGTTCTTAAGTGTTGCTCTATGGAAAGGAGTTACGAGATTTGGAAAGAGAGGAAAGCTCAATCCTCGATTCATCGGTCCATTTTTAATCCTCGATCGAGTAGGAACTGTGGCTTATAGACTCGCTTTACCGCCAAGTATGTCTCGTGTTCATAACGTTTTTCACATATCCATGTTACGCAAATATGTGGAAGACCCGAACCACATTATTGAGTTAGAACCGGACGAAATAGCGGAGGATTTGACGTATGAAGAAGTTCCTGTTCAAATCTTGGATAAGAAAGAACATATTCTAAGCTCCAAGGTTATACCTCAAGTCAAAGTTTTGTGGAGAAACCACGATGTTGAGGAAATGACTTGGGAGTTAGAATCTGAAATGAAATCAAGGTATCCTTACCTCTTCGACATACCAGGTACGTACCCTAATTTCGAGGGCGAAATTTCATAAGAAGGGGAGGTTGTAAGACCTCAACTTTTATAAATAAAGATGAATTTTCTATAAATATCATTTTTGAATATTATGGAGTTAATTTGATATAATATTATAGTTGTGGGTAATATTTATAAATTTTGTAAAGTACGCAAGTTGTTATATAATATTCGATTGGTCGGGAAATATTCGTTTTAACAGGGAATATTCGTACAACGACACAATCATTGGTGGACCCCACAACGAAATTATTGTCGGATTGAGAAAACGACAAAAATATTTTATTAAAAATAACGGCGGAAATTTTACCATTGTTACTGTTGAACTACTCGGTAGTAAAAGTACAGTAATACGTGTGGTTGCATAGTAGCACACGGTATTGATTATTAATGTTTATGTGAGAAGTCACTCAGTTTGATTCAATTATTGTCAGTTAATAATATGAATTATTTAGCGATAATAACGTTTTGTTTTATTCGTATTATTAACGTATTAAAACAGAAACATCTTTTTATATAAAACAGAATACTTTATTAAAGTTATTCTATAAATAGAATATATTATATTTTATTTAAAAGATTTTTATTTAGATATGGACCGTCAGATTAAAGTAATCAATCTGGACCGTTCATGGATTAGTTACTATGCATTCTATTTTTCTATAAATAGCAGCTCATTCCTTCATTATTTCTTACGAATTCACTGAACTCTAGAGAGAGAAACTGTAACGACCCCAAAATAGGTCCATTCCATCCAACCCATTCTGAGTCGCCAAATACATGGTACAGAAAAATAACTACAACTTTATTACCACAATTGTCGTGCAAAATACAACAACAGATATGCCGTGAGTTTGGATACAAATATATACCAAATGTGACATTGGACACCATCATGTGTCAGCACCTCACAAAGGTACCTTACATAAAGGTACAGTCAAAAACTGTTTTAGAAATTAGAATCTTTGGGAAGTACTCAAGAAAACCTTCGTACATGGGAGGCCACGCATCTAGGTTATGATAGATATCATATGGCCACAGAATTATCCTTGGTTTACCCAATAGACCCCAAAGAAAAACGAGAAGATTACTATCATATTCTTCCCAATGGTGAGTCTTCTCTTGACATATCATTATCTCTACTGTCTCTAATTGAGAATTATACTTCAAACAAACACCAAGATTATATAGGTAGTGCCCATAGATATACTCAGCAAGCGGATGAGCACAACCCTGTCCTATGATGACATGAGGTTGTATGTCATTAGACATCTTGTATGATAGTGACAAAACACCCTTCCAACGTTGGGTTCGCCTCACCCTATTTTCTTCACCAAATATAACTACTAAATGATGACCACCGTTCTATTCCCTTGTTACCCCCGCTCGACCCAGCTACACTCTTATTACCTGAAAGGAATTGTGAAGCAAAAGGGTGAGCACAACTAGCTCAGTAAAGAATATCATGACTAAAGATAATTCAATTATCAATAGCCTTCATTAACAATAAATCAGAGATTTAGAACATATGGTAAATGATAAAAATTTCAACCATAGTTGCAGCGGAACGAGCAATCCATTAGAAGAGTCAAATAGACTATAAAGTCTATTATCTTCTCCATGTTAAAAATCCACCAACAATGTTTTATCCATGTAACATCACTCAACAGTTCCTTTCCACAATCATATGAATAACTCATAATCATAATTGTGACTATAAATTTTTCTTCGCACCCAGGACGAAGAATATTTTCATCACCTGTCTTTACCTGAAACATCAAAGATCATGGTTATACCAAATCACAATTCCTGTTTATAATCATACTAACAAATCCATCTTTGCACTACGGGCCAAAGATATTCATCAACAAACCATCTTTGCACTACGGGCCAAAGATATTCAACAACAGTTCATCTTTGCACTACAGGCCAAAGATATTCATCAATAATTCATCTTTGCACTACAGGCCAAAGATATTCATCAACAGGTCATCTTTGCACTACAGGCCAAAGATATTCTTCAACAATTCATATTTGCACTACAGGCCAAATATATTCATATCTCAAAGAAATATATAATCATTTCAGAATTTATATAAACAATAATTATAACCATGTTGATCAATTCACCTTTGCACTTAAGCTTAAGATATTCAATTATAAATTCAATGGTCATGATCATACCAGTCACAATTCAACTTTGCACTACAGGCCAAAGAGAACCCTAGTCATGATCATACCAATAATCTACCCATCTTTACACTCCAGTGAAAGAGAATTTCAACATCAGGGTTATAAAAATGTTATATATGATGATAAAAATAATATGATCAACATATAGTTTTAATCTCAAGAGTAATATTCGTAACTCATGAATAGTAAATCGTGAATAGTAACTCATGAATAGTAACCCCGACACAAAAGATAGAAATTCTACAATAAAATTCATACCAATATTTCGGTATAATGATATTGAAAGAATAACATTACTTAAATTTATAAACAATTTATTTTAATTGTTTACACTTTACTAATTAATGCATTTAATCATCATAAAATGCCAACTCTTACAATTTCATCATCAATAACCAAAACCCTCATCAAAAATCTGCATATACCTCATATAGGATTCTCAAGCCATAAAATCCTATTTTCCAATTTTCTTTCTTCACAAAACATATTTAATTCATTTACTCATAACTAGACCATTTTTATGAAAAATACCAAATCAGTTCTAAAAATATTTCTTTTCTGGAATTTAGCATAATATAGTCCCATAGTGAACATATATTTTTCTCAGAATTTTTAAAAGTCATTTACTATTTTTCATATGGCCAAAATAGCCGAATATTTAGACATTTATCAAAAATTGTACTTTTGTCTAAAAATTCTGAAATTTACAGAGTATACTTCTATCATATACATGTACTCCCAATAAAAATTTCATCAATTTTGGAGTTAACCACAAGGAATTATAAGCTGTTACTTTTAAAATAGTCTTTTCTCATAAAATTCATAACTCTCAATCTATACATCAAAAATCACCATTTTTGGACACAATCAAGAAAACTCATCAAAATATCATTTCAAATTTTTCCAGAATTTTTGAAGTTCAGAAAAATTACGAAACTGAAAAACATAACAACCCTTAAAATCCCTTACTATCCCTTACTATCCCTTACCTCAAAAGAGCAGTACTTCTGACTGGAATGCAAAGCCGAAGGAAACTTGCACTGAATAGCAACTCTCAAAGTATCTAAATACTCACAAAATATGCTTCATAATATAGAGAGAGAAAGAGAGAAAGCTTATGTTTTTGGTGTGATTTTCAATTCTAACTTAGCCCTCTATTTATAGGAAAATTTTGGTAGGTTTGACCTGCAACCTGATGGCTTTACCTGCTACTATTCCCACCCACCACATTTGAAATATAATTCAGCACATTTCTTCACCAACCACAAGTGGGGCCCACCAATTCTAGAATTTTCCATCAAAATGATAAACTCCAAAAATTCAACAATTTCTGAACCAGTCATCTCGTAAAATTCATAATAAATCATACGTTCATTTTTAACGGTTCAAAATTTGTGGGCATATACTCAACTTATATATGTATAACATATCCAAAAATTACCACGATCCAACGGTCGGATTAAAAATTATAACCCCCGCAAAATATCTCAAAAACCCTGATTTTTTAATACCTCCATTCCGACAAAAATACTGATAAAAATCTCAACATTAACTCCTTCATTTTTAACCACAAAAATATATCCCTCATTTATATCCACATAAAATAAATATTTCCTTATCATATGAATCAATAATTAATTATTCACAAATAATATTATAGAATCACATTTATGACAACCAGGCCGTTCCCAGGAAAGAGGGAGCTTTCCAATAAGGATTTCTCCTTACTAGCGCGCAATTAGATGACCAAACCTCTCCTTAGACAGAACTTTCTAGACATTGCCAATAATGCTATCTAATAATATTATTCAAATAATATGAATTATTGATCTGATAATAGAAAATACTGTGCAGCAACAATTATTGAAACAACAATAATATAAAATATCAACGCAGCAATTATTGAATCAATAAAATAAAATATTGAACAGTAATTACTGTAACAATTATTGAGTAGTGCCTTCTTACGTAAGAATCAATAATTTCAAAAATACTATGCAATACCGTGTGCTACTGTGCAATAACGCGTATTACTGTATTTTAACCACCGGGTATTCCAACAGTGTTAACGGTAACAACTACGCCGTTATTTGTAAAAACTCAAATTTGTCGTTTTCTTCACCCGACAGTTATTCTGTTATGGGGCCCACAAATGGCTGCGCCGTCGTACGAATATTCCCCGACAGAAAGAATATTCTACGACCAAACGAATATTCCTCGACAACAATGATTATTTTATAACCACTTGCTTATTTTGAAAAAAAAATCATATTTCACTCATAACTTTAAACTTTTATCAATTTAACCATTTACTGAATAGTAATTATAAGAAAAATTGAATACTTTTATTTCATAAAATTCGGGGTCTTACAATCTCCCCTCCTTATGAAATTTCGTCCTCGAAATTTACGTACCTGGTATTTCAAAGAGTTGAGAATACCTTGCTTCTATTTCAGATTCCATCTTTCCTGTCATCATAATTTCTCCATTGCTCATCTCCTGTATTTCAAATATCATTCTAGAATACAGCTTCAAAACAAGGGTTAATTTAACAAATTAACATATCACATAATATCCTGATATTATGACTGACCAACAAATAAGCTTAGGTAGGACACACTAGCGAAGGATTTACTCATCTCTCCCCTCCTAGTTGTATTTCCCGATCTCCGCCAGAGATCATATCCCTAAGCTCTGATACCAAATGTAACGACCCCAAAATAGGTCCATTCCATCCAACCCATTCTGAGTCGCCAAATACATGGTACAGAAAAATAACTACAACTTTATTACCACAATTGTCGTGCAAAATACAACAACAGATATGCCGTGAGTTTGGATACAAATATATACCAAATGTGACATTGGACACCATCATGTGTCAGCACCTCACAAAGGTACCTTACATAAAGGTAGTCAAAAACTGTTTTAGAAATTAGAATCTTTGGGAAGTACTCAAGAAAACCTTCGTACATGGGAGGCCACGCATCTAGGTTATGATAGATATCATATGGCCACAGAATTATCCTTGGTTTACCCAATAGACCCCAAAGAAAAACGAGAAGATTACTATCATATTCTTCCCAATGGTGAGTCTTCTCTTGACATATCATTATCTCTACTGTCTCTAATTGAGAATTATACTTCAAACAAACACCAAGATTATATAGGTAGTGCCCATAGATATACTCAGCAAGTGGATGAGCACAACCCTGTCCTATGATGACACGAGGTTGTATGTCATTAGACATCTTGTATGATAGTGACAAAACACCCTTCCAACGTTGGGTTCGCCTCACCCTATTTTCTTCACCAAATATAACTACTAAATGATGACCACCGTTCTATTCCCTTGTTACCCCCGCTCGACCCAGCTACACTCTTATTACCTGAAAGGAATTGTGAAGCAAAAGGGTGAGCACAACTAGCTCAGTAAAGAATATCATGACTAAAGATAATTCAATTATCAATAGCCTTCATCAACAATAAATCAGAGATTTAGAACATATGGTAAATGATAAAAATTTCAACCATAGTTGCAGCGGAACGAGCAATCCATTAGAAGAGTCAAATAGACTATAAAGTCTATTATCTTCTCCATGTTAAAAATCCACCAACAATGTTTTATCCATGTAACATCACTCAACAGTTCCTTTTCACAATCATATGAATAACTCATAATCATAATTGTGACTATAAATTTTTCTTCGCACCCAGGACGAAGAATATTTTCATCACCTGTCTTTACCTGAAACATCAAAGATCATGGTTATACCAAATCACAATTCCTGTTTATAATCATACTAACAAATCCATCTTTGCACTACGGGCCAAAGATATTCATCAACAAACCATCTTTGCACTACGGGCCAAAGATATTCAACAACAGTTCATCTTTGCACTACAGGCCAAAGATATTCATCAATAATTCATCTTTGCACTACAGGCCAAAGATATTCATCAACAGGTCATCTTTGCACTACAGGCCAAAGATATTCATCAACAATTCATATTTGCACTACAGGCCAAATATATTCATATCTCAAAGAAATATATAATCATTTCAGAATTTATATAAACAATAATTATAACCATGTTGATCAATTCACCTTTGCACTTAAGCTTAAGATATTCAATTATAAATTCAATGGTCATGATCATACCAGTCACAATTCAACTTTGCACTACAGGCCAAAGAGAACCCTAGTCATGATCATACCAATAATCTACCCATCTTTACACTCCAGTGAAAGAGAATTTCAACATCAGGGTTATAAAAATGTTATATATGATGATAAAAATAATATGATCAACATATAGTTTTAATCTCAAGAGTAATATTCGTAACTCATGAATAGTAAATCGTGAATAGTAACTCATGAATAGTAACCCCGACACAAAAGATAGAAATTCTACAATAAAATTCATACCAATATTTCGGTATAATGATATTGAAAGAATAACATTACTTAAATTTATAAACAATTTATTTTAATTGTTTACACTTTACTAATTAATGCATTTAATCATCATAAAATGCCAACTCTTACAATTTCATCATCAATAACCAAAACCCTCATCAAAAATCTGCATATACCTCATATAGGATTCTCAAGCTATAAAATCCTATTTTCCAATTTTCTTTCTTCACAAAACATATTTAATTCATTTACTCATAACTAGACCATTTTTATGAAAAATACCAAATCAGTTCCAAAAATATTTCTTTTCTGGAATTTAGCATAATATAGTCCCATAGTGAACATATATTTTTCTCAGAATTTTTAAAAGTCATTTACTATTTTTCATATGGCCAAAATAGCCGAATATTTAGACATTTATCAAAAATTGTACTTTTGTCTAAAAATTCTGAAATTTACAGAGTATACTTCTATCATATACATGTACTCCCAATAAAAATTTCATCAATTTTGGAGTTAACCACAAGGAATTATAAGCTGTTACTTTTAAAATAGTCTTTTCTCATAAAATTCATAACTCTCAATCTATACATCCAAAAAAAACCATTTTTGGACACAATCAAGAAAACTCATCAAAATATCATTTCAAATTTTTCCAGAATTTTTGAAGTTCAGAAAAATTACGAAACTGAAAAACATAACAACCCTTAAAATCCCTTACTATCCCTTACTATCCCTTACCTCAAAAGTGCAGTATTTCTGACTGGAATGCAAAGCCGAAGGAAACTTGCACTGAATAGCAACTCTCAAAGTATCTAAATACTCACAAAATATGCTTCATAATATAGAGAGAGAAAGAGAGAAAGCTTATGTTTTTGATGTGATTTTCAATTCTAACTTAGCCCTCTATTTATAGGAAAATTTTGGTAGGTTTGACCTGCAACCTGATGGTTTTACCTGCTACTATTCCCACCCACCACATTTGAAATATAATTCAGCACATTTCTTCACCAACCACAAGTGGGGCCCACCAATTCTAGAATTTTCCATCAAAATGATAAACTCCAAAAATTCAACAATTTTTGAACCAGTCATCTCGTAAAATTCATAATAAATCATACATTCATTTTTAACGGTTCAAAATTTGTGGGCACATACTCAACTTATATATGTATAACATATCCAAAAATTACCACGATCCAACGGTCGGATTAAAAATTATAACCCCCGCAAAATATCTCAAAAACCCTGATTTTTTAATACCTTCATTCCGACAAAAATACTGATAAAAATCTCAACATTAACTCCTTCATTTTTAACCACAAAAATATATCCCTCGTTTATATCCACATAAAATAAATATTTCCTTATCATATGAATCAATAATTAATTATTCACAAATAATATTACAGAATCACATTTATGACAACCAGGCCGTTCCCAGGAAAGAGGGGGCTTTCCAATAAGGATTTCTCCTTACTAGCGCGCAATTAGATGACCAAACCTCTCCTTAGACAGAACTTTCTAGACATTGCCAATAATGCTATCTAATAATATTATTCAAATAATATGAATTATTAATCTGATAATAGAAAATACTGTACAGCAACAATTATTGAAACAACAATAATATAAAATATCAACGCAGCAATTATTGAATCAATAAAATAAAATATTGAACAGTAATTACTGTAACAATTATTGAGTAGTGCCTTCTTACGTAAGAATCAATAATTTCAAAAATACTATGCAATACCGTGTGCTACTGTGCAATAACGCGTATTACTGTATTTTAACCACCGGGTATTCCAACAGTGTTAACGGTAACAACTACGCCGTTATTTGTAAAAACTCAAATTTGTCGTTTTCTTCACCCGACAGTTATTCTGTTATGGGGCCCACAAATGGTTGCGCCGTCGTACGAATATTCCCCGACAGAAAGAATATTCTACGACCAAACGAATATTCCTCGACAACAATGATTATTTTATAACCACTTGCTTATTTTGAAAAAAAAATCATATTTCACTCATAACTTTAAACTTTTATCAATTTAACCATTTACTGAATAGTAATTATAAGAAACATTGAATACTTTTATTTCATAAAATTCGGGGTCTTACAGAAACTATAGAGAGAAACTATAGAGAGAGAGAAGAAGAGTATTCTGCTACTTAACTACTTCCTTATTTCAGCTCGTCTTTAAAACGGTAAGGGGTGTTATTCTTTCTTATTCATGAAAAGAATTGTTGTTATTCCATTTTTTATTATTCTGTTGGAATAACCTGTATGCGCGGTCTACCCTATACTTGGTGACATTCTTCTATTATTCTGTTGGAACATCCTGTCTGTGTGTTTTACACCGGACCTGGTTCCGTTTTTATTATTATTCTGTTGGAGCATCCTGTATGTGTGTTTTACACCGGACCTGGTTCCGTCTTGTTATTATTCTGTTGGAACATCCTGTCTGTGTGTTTTACACCGGACCTGATTCCATTATTTATTATTCTGTCAGAATATCCTGTCTGTGCGTTTACGCCGGACCTGGTTCCATTATTTATTATTCTGTCGGAATATCCTGTCTGTGCGTTTACGCCGGACCTGGTTCCATTATTTATTATTCTGTTGGAATAACCTGTTTGTGCGGTCTATCGCATGCATGGTGATTTCTTTTGTTATTCCATTCTTTATTGTACTCAGTTGGTTAAGTTTTGATTTCTATACTCCATGAAATTTGTGAAATATCCTTGATAATTGCGGTTCATCCAGTATCTTTTCATGAAAATATTCTTCTAAGTATTCTTGAATTTTACTCCACAAAGCAGTATCATGTTGACAATTTGGACGTTGTTAATTCTTGGATAAATTAATTCTTGAACTTGTTTTATTGAATTCTTATATCATTGTCATCATCCTCATGTTTATATTCTGTTGAAAGTCATCTGTGGCCTGTAGTGCATAGATGGACTTGGTATGATTATGACCAGGGATTATTCGGTGTAATCATGACCGTAATGTTACAAATGATGTGGTAAAGGTCCTCATTGGCCCGTAGTGCGTTGATGGACAGTTGTTGGCATGATCATGACCATTGATGAATACACAAATATCCTTGGCCCGTAGTGCGTTGAATTTGTGGCCGTGACCCTAACGAATATCCTTGGCCGTAGTGCAGGGATGATGTGAATTATTAAGCTGAGTCTCAGCGATAAAAGTGATGAAAAACTTTTTAAATCATAAAAGATAGTAGAGTTTATTTTCTACTTGACTCTTTTAATGGATTGCTTGTTCCGCTGCAGTTAAACTTGATGTCTATTATATTTTATCAGTTTAACATTGTTGAAGGCTAATGATAATTTATTCTGTATTATCTTAGTCATAATATTTCTTACTGGGCTAGTTGAGCTCACCCTTTCTTTCACTGTTCTCTTCAGGAAATGAGAACGTAGCTGGGGCAAGTCGGGGAACGGAGTGATGGTCCGAATGATAGTATCAGTTAGTAGTCCTCACTATTCTATGTAATGGTGTGTTAATAAATGTAATGAGGACTCCTTTTGAGTATGAATACTCTCTAGAAGATAATATTTGTATTCAAACTTACAGTTTATGTTTTGTCGTATTGTACATGACAGTTGTATTAGTAAGTTGTATTTGTATTTTGTACAATGTATCTGACGACCCAAGATGGGTGATGTATACCTAATTTTGGGGGCGTCACACATTACTTGTATGGGGAGAAGGTGGAGATCTTTACGGATCATAAAAGCCTCAAATATTTCTTCACTCAAAAGGAACTCAACATGCGACAACGACGTTGGCTTGAACTGTTGAAAGATTATGATCATACCATTCAATATCATCCTGAAAAAGCGAACGTGGTAGCTGACGCATTGAGTAGAAGATCATATGCAAGTACGAGTGTGATATTGTCAACACAAAGACCCATTTTGCGTGATTTGCAAAGGATGGAGATAGAGTTAAAGACTCCAGGGACCCATGTGATGATGACGAATATACGAGTAGAACGGACTTTAATCGATAAAGTTAAAGCTGCTCAAGCTACAGACCTGGAGCTGATGCGTATGAGGAAGAAAGTGCAAGAAGGTGCTATGCCGGAAGCAAGAATCGATGAAGAAGGAATACTTCGAGTCAACTCCAGACTTTGTGTTCCTAACAACCCTGATTTAAAGTATGAAATCATGATGGAGGCGCACAATACACCGTTTGCAATCCATCCTGGAAGTACCAAAATGTATCATGATCTTCGTCATACATTTTGGTAGAGCAATATGAAGAGAGAGATAGCGTTGTTTTTCTCAAGGTGTCTAACTTGTCAACGAGTCAAAGCGGAGCATCAAGTACCAAAAGGTCCATTGCAACCACTTGAAATTCCAGAATGGAAGTGGGAGCACATTACCATAGATTTCGTTACCGGTCTTCCTAGGGTTTCTCAAGGTATTGATGCGATTTGGGTCATTGTTGATAGATTGACCAAGTCTACTCATTTCTTACCGATACGAGAAATTTATACACTTGACCGTCTTGCTCGTATGTACATAAACGAGATTGTAAGACTGCATGGTATGCCAGTATCCATAGTTTCTGACCGAGACCCAAGATTCACTTCACGATTTTGGGTTAGTTTACAAAAAGCTATGGGCACGGATTTACGATTTAGTTCAGCATATCATCCTCAGACGGACGGACAATCAGAGAGGACTATTCAAACTCTTGAAGATCTATTAAGGCTCTGTGTCTTTGACTTCAAGGGAAGTTGGGACAAGTTCTTACCATTGGTGGAATTTTCTTACAACAACAGTTATCAAGCAAGTATTGGCATGGCTCCATTCGAAGCATTGTATGGAAGAAAATGTCGTTCTCCAGTATGCTGGGATGAGGTGGGTGAAGTAACGTTGTTGGGGCCGGAGTTGGTACGTATGACTACAGAAAAGATTCAAACGATCCGATAACGTATAAAACCTCACAAAATCGACAAAAGAGTTATGCTGATCTTCATCGAAAGGACGTGGAATTTGATGTAGGAGATCATGTGTTCTTACGTGTTGCTCTATGGAAAGGAGTTACGAGATTTGGAAAGAGAGGAAAGCTCAATCCTCGATTCATCGGTCCATTTTTAATCCTCGATCGAGTAGGAACTGTGGCTTATAGACTCGCTTTACCGCCAAGTATGTCTCGTGTTCATAACGTTTTTCACATATCCATGTTACGCAAATATGTGGAAGACCCGAACCACATTATTGAGTTAGAACCGGACGAAATAGCGGAGGATTTGACGTATGAAGAAGTTCATGTTCAAATTTTGGATAAGAAGGAACATATTCTACGCTCCAAGGTTATACCCCAAGTCAAAGTTTTGTGGAGAAACCACGATGTTGAGGAAATGACTTGGGAGTTAGAATCTGAAATGAAATTAAGGTATCCTTATCTCTTCGATATACCAGGTACGTACCCTAATTTCGAGGGCGAAATTTCATAAGAAGGGGAGGTTGTAAGACCCCAACTTTTATAAATAAAGATGAATTTTTTATAAATATCATTTTTAAATATTATGGAGTTAATTTGATATAATGTTATAGTTGTGGGTAATATTTATAAATTTTGTAAAATACGCAAGTTGTTATATAATATTCGATTGGTCGGGGAATATTCGTTTTAACAGGGAATATTCGTACAACGACACAATCATTGGTGGACCCCACAACGAAATTATTGTCGGATTGAGAAAACGACAAAAATATTTTATTAAAAATAACGGCGGAAATTTTACCATTGTTACTGTTGAACTACTCGGTAGTAAAATTACAGTAATACGTGTGGTTGCATAGTAACACACGGTATTGATTATTAATGCTTATGTGAGAAGTCACTCAGTTTGATTCAATTATTGTCAGTTAATAATATGAATTATTTAGCGATAATGACGTTTTGTTTTATTCGTATTATTAACGTAATAAAACAGAAACATCTTTTTATATAAAACAGAATACTTTATTAAAGTTATTCTATAAATAGAATATATTATATTTTATTTAAAAGATTTTTCTTTAAATATGGACCGTCAGATTAAAGTAATCAATCTGGACCGTTCATGGATTAGTTACTATGCATTCTATTTTTCTATAAATAGCAGCTCATTCCTTCATTATTTCTTACGAATTCACTGAACTCTAGAGAGAGAAACTATAGAGAGAAACTATAGAGAGAGAGAAGAAGAGTATTCTGCTACTTAACTACTTCCTTATTTCAGCTCGTCTTTAAAACGGTAAGGGGTGTTATTCTTTCTTATTCATGAATAGAACTGTTGTTATTCCATTTCTTATTATTCTGTTGGAATAACCTGTATACGCGGATCTACCCTATACTTGGTGACATTCTTCTATTATTCTGTTGGAACATCCTGTCTGTGTGTTTTACACCGGACCTGGTTCCGTTTTTATTATTATTCTGTTGGAACATCCTGTCTGTGTGTTTTACACCGGACCTGGTTCCGTTTTTATTATTATTCTGTTGGAACATCCTGTCTGTGTGTTTTACACCGGACCTGGTTCCGTTTTTATTATTATTCTGTCGGAATATCCTGTCTGTGCGTTTACGTCGGACCTGGTTCCATTATTTATATTATTCTGTCGGAATATCCTGTCTGTGCGTTTACGCCGGACCTGGTTCCATTATTTATTATTCTGTTGGAATAACCTGTTTGTGCGGTCTATCGCATGCATGGTGATTTCTTTTGTTATTTCATTCTTTATTGTACTCAGTTGGTTAAGTTTTGACTTCTATACTCCATGAAATTTGTGAAATATCCTTGATAATTACGTTTCATCCAGTATCTTTTCATGAAAATATTCTTCTAAGCATTCTTGAATTTTACTCCACAAAGAAGTATCATGTTGACAATTTGGATGTTGTTAATTCTTGGATAAATTAATTCTTGAATTTGTTTTATTGAATTCTTATATCATTGTCATCATCCTCATGTTTATAAAATGTTGAAAGTCATCTGTGGGCTGTAGTGCATAGATGGACTTGGTATGATTATGACCAGGGATTATTCGGTATAATCATGACCGTAATGTTACAAATGATGTTGTAAAAGTCCTCATTGGCCCGTTGTGCGTTGATGGACAGTTGTTGGCATGATCATGACCATTAATGAATATACGAATATCTTTGGCCGTAGTGCAGGGGTGATTCGATGATGTGAATTATTTTATTAAGCTGAGTCTCTGCGATCACAGTGTTAGAAAATCTTTTAAATCATAAAATATAGTAGAGTTTATTTTCTACTTGACTCTTTTAATGGATTGCTTGTTCCGCTGCAGTTAAACTTGATGTCTATTATATTTTATCAGTTTAACTTGTTGAAGGCTAATGATAATTTATTCTGCATTATCTTAGTCATAATATTTCTTACTGGGCTAGTTGAGCTCACCCTTTCTTTCACTGTTCTCTTCAGGAAATGAGAACGTAGCTGGGGCAAGTCGGGGAACGGAGTGATGGTCCGAATGATAGTATTAGTTAGTAGTCCTCACTATTCTATGTAATGGTGTGTTAATAAATGTAATGAGGACTCCTTTTGAGTATGAATACTCTCTAGAAGATAATATTTGTATTCAAACTCACAGTTTATGTTTTGTCGTATTGTACACGACAGTTGTATTAGTAAGTTGTATTTATATTTTGTACTATGTATCTGACGACCCAAGATGGGTGATGTATACCTAATTTTGGGGGCGTCACAGCAGCGGAACCAACAATCAATTAAAAGAGTCAAGTATAGAATAAAATCTAATATCTTTTATGATTTAAAAGGTTTTTCATGACTTTTATCGCTGAGACTCAGATTAAAAAATAATCCACATCATCGAATCACCCATGCACTACGGCCAAGGATATTCTTTAGTATCACGACCATGAATTATCCATGCACTACGGGCCAAAGATATTCGTATTTTCATTAACGGTCCTGATCATGTCATAAAACAATTCATCTTTGCACTACGGCTAAAGAGAATCCATAACCATAATCATATCAAAAACTGTCCATCAATGCACTATGGGTCAATGAGGATTTTTTTCACATCATTTGTAACATTACGATCATGATTACACCGAATAATTTCTGGTCATAATCATATCAAGTCCATCTATGCACTACAGGCCACAGATGACTTTCAACATAATATAAACATGAGGATGATGACAATGATATAAGAATTCAATAAAACAAGTTCAAGAATTAATTTGTCCAGGAACCAATAACGTCCAAATTGTCAACATGATACTTTTGTGTAGAGTAAATTCAAGAATGCTTAGAAGAATATTTCTATGAAAAGATACTGGATGAAGCGCAAATATCAAGGATATTCTACTAATTTCATGGAGTATAGAAGTCAAAACTTTAACCGACTGAGTATAATAAAGAATGGAATAGCAAAAGAAATCATCATGCATGCGGTACTTCTCATAGACATGTTATTCCAACAGAATAATAATAACGGAACCAAGTCAGGTGAAATTCACACCGACAGGATGTTCCAACAGAATAATAAAGACGGAACCAGGTCCGGCGTAAAACGCACAGACAGGATATTCCGACAGAATAATAAATAATGGAACTAGGTCCGGCGTAAAACACACAGACAGGATGTTCCAACAGAATAATAATAAAGACGGAACCAGGTTCGGTGTAAAACACACAGACAGGATGTTCCAACAGAATAATAGAAGAATGTCACCAAGTATAGGGTAGACCGCGTATACAGGTTATTCCAACAGAATAATAAATAATGGAATAACAGAAGTTCTCTTCATGAATACAAAAGAAATAATACCCCTTACAGATACAACAAATAATATCCCTTACCTTTGAAAGAAGAGTATTCCGACTGGTAGGGCGAGAATATACTCGAAGAAACTTGTACTACATTCAAAACTTTCTTAAACTCTAAAGAAATACGCTCAAGATTATAGAAGAAGAACTCTCTCTATAATTTTTCTCTCTAGAGTTTCAGTAAATTCGTAAGAAAATAATGAAGGAATGAGCTTCTATTTATAGGAAAATAGAATGCATAGTAACTAATCCATGAACGGTCCAGATTGATTTATTTTAATCTGACGGTCCATAATTAAAGAAATTTTTTTTAAATAAAATATAATATATTCTATTTATAGAATAACTTTAATAAAGTATTTTATTTTATATAAAAAGATGTTTCTGTTTTATTACGTTAATAATACGAATAAAGCAAAACTTCATTATCGCTAAATAATTCATATTATTAATTGACAATAATTGAATCAAACTGAGTGACTTCTCACATAAGCATTAATAATCAATACCGTGTGCTACTATGCAACCACACGTATTACTGTACTTTTACTACCGAATAGTTCAACAGTATCAACGGTAAAACTTCCGCCGTTATTTTTAATAAAATATTTTTGTCGTTTTCTCAATCCGACAATAATTCCGTTGTGGGGTCCACCAATAATTGTGCCGTCATACGAATATTCCCCTACAAAAATAATATTCTCCGACCAATCGAATATAATACAACAACTTTTATACTTTGTAAAATTTATAAATATTACCCACAATTATAACATTATCTCAAATTCACACCATAATATTTAAAAACTATTTCGAAAAAATTAAATCATTATTCATAAAATCTGGGGTTTCACAATCCCCATCCCACCCACATCCACACCCACACCTACACCTAAAAAAATAATATTATGTGATTATGTATACACCCCTTACCCCCCACCCCATTCTTCACCTCACCCCCACCCCCACCCCCACCCCCACCCCCACCCCCACCCAACCTAACCTACCCAACCACCCCACCCACCCACCCCATCCTATCCACCCACCCACCCACCCACCCACCCACCCAATCCATTTGCCCACCCACCCCCACTCAACCTACCCACGCACGCCACCCACCCACGCAACCTACCTACGCATCTACCCATCCACCCCACCTCCCTACCTACCCACACCACCCCACCCACCCCACCTACCTACCTACCAACCAACCTACCCAAACCACTCACCCACGCCACCTATCCACCCACCCACGTCACCTACCCCATGCACCCCACCTACCCACCCCACCTACCTACCAACTTACGCACCCCACCTACCTACCCACCCACCCACCCACTCACCCACCCACCCACCCAACACTCTCTCTTAAGAAAAAATAATATTAAACGATTATGTATACACCACTCACCTCACCCACCCTTATACCCTACTCTCCCCACTTCACCCCAACCCCACCCAACCCACCCCCCGCAGTCCCAAAAAAAAATATTATGTGATTACGTATACATCCCTTACCCCACCCACACCTAAAAAAAATAATATTATGTGATTATGTATGCACCCCTTACCCCCCACCCCCACCTCTATCAAAAAAAATAATATATATACACCACCCCACCCTACCCATATTAAAAATTCATTTAAAAATTCTGTTTAAAAGTCAAAACATCTTTAAAATGGTTAATATGATTATGATTTCAACCCATATAACCCATATTAAAAATAGTTAATTTAATTTTAATTCTTAAATAAAATCATAACTATATTTTAAAAACTAAAACTAACCCATAATTTGTCTAGCCAAATTACATATGTACGAAATCCAAAACCCCTACTAATTTTAGAGGCTCGTGCATTAAGAACTCCACAGAAGAAGGAAAATTGAGCCGTTGCAGGCCAACAACTGTTAATGTGAAATTTTAGAATTTAAGCAAGCTATTATTCTCTCTCCGTATCAAGCTTCTAATACTACTGATTTTTCTGTATAACTCATCCTTCCAAAGAGATTATTTCACATCCTTTAGTTGAAGACTTGAAGTGAATAAAAACCCTAGATACTTCATAATCAACAAAATATTTAGTATCAAACTAAATATAACGAGCTTTAAATCAAACAGGCTCGAGATTTCCAATTTTCGTACACATAATAAATATTAACTGATACTACTAAAGTTAAGATTCAGAGTTACACGTGAAATTCAAGCAGCAAATTTGGGTAATTCCCTGTGCTTGGAGATCTTCCTCTCAAGCTCATCTTTTTTGGCCCCAATCACTCTCTCAACCTCCTTCCCTTGTTTCAACAACACAAACGTAGGCATCGCCTGCACCCCAAACTCCTTTGCCGCATCCTGCGTGTTATTACAGCAAACAATCAGTCAGTCTTATTATCCTTTAGAAAACTAAAAACAATTTACTTCTAAAATACTAGTACTATAGTCAATTAGCAATACATACAGATAGCTCGTCAACGTCGATCTTGATGAATTCGACCTCAGGGAATTTGGAAGCCATGGCGTGAATGGCTGGCTCCATCATCTTGCAGGGTCCACACCAGGATGCCGAGAAATCTACTACCATCTGGAAACAAAATTACTGTGCATAATCAGATCTATAACAATTATAAAAATTACACAAGTAATTAAAGTCAAAGCCTAGAGAATTGACTAAAACCAATTTGGGAGATTGTCTGGATAAATTAAAGTGGAGTTGCCATCGGTTAGATGAGTGAAATTCCAGGACTCGAGACGGCCCCGACGATGATGATTCCTCGCCGGCGGCAGACGCTAGTCCCCCTCCCATCAAACTCGACAGAAACGATCCCATCTCTAAAAATTGATAAGGATGGAAGTGAGAAAGAAGAGGAAGACTAGATATATTTCAACGATATAATATTAATAAAACAATAAGTGGGCTGAGAAATTGACGCTTCCCCCTTTATGTCCACTTAAAAAAAACAAGGAATAATAATCTGAAGAGTGTCCATATTTAAAACTTATTCCGTTAAAATTTAATTTTATGCCTATGTTTCATCCTAAGACTTAGGGAAGACTAGGGGAGAGTCTCAAGAAAAGACCTCAAGAAAATGTAATAAATTTATCTTATCCATAGTGTCTCAATTAATTTTAGAATTAATTACATATTTTAGTATATTTTTAAAAATAATTATAATAATGGTGTATAGATAAAATAATTATAAAAGTAATATATTTTTTTATATTTATTTACAAAATTAATAAATTTAAATATCCTTTAATCGTGACCCACGATTATCTCTTATCTCCCTTATCTCTTCCGTTAATTTTTAGAAAGGAGAGATCTTTTCAGTTGTTCTTCTTCTTCATCCTCTTCACAATTTATTAGCATATATAAATTTGAATCTCACTCACGTTCATTGCCAATGCATTGGCATTATGCAGTATCACATCCACCGTAGTATTAAACTTCAACATATAAACTCCACTCCCGTACGTCGAGTTCCGATTCGCCGGCGGACTCATGACGTCGTAAAGACCGAAGAAGTTATGCGGCGGTGGCTTGGGGAGTATTGACTTTCCTACCCATTACACCTACTGAAATCCAATAGTTCTTGGATGAATCTTGGTCAGTTTTGAATAGGACTGAATAGCTCTCACCGGAATAAATGTCCATATCGTCCACTGAAAATGGCTGGACATAATTTGATGGGCTGTTGTCTTCACTTAATTTGTTGGGCTGTTGTCATTACTTGAGCTTGACCATTTCAGAAGTTAATAAAATCATTGTTTTCATTTTTTACTTATTACATTGTAAGGGAGAGAAGAGTTTAGGTATTACTATGAAATATTCTTATAAGCCATTGATTGCATACCTTCGGACTTCGTACCAAGGTTATCAAACTTTCATACCAAGATTACCAATTCACCTTCACACCTGTAATTTTTTTACAGTGCAGTTGGTAACTAAACCTTCATACCAAGGTAACCAATCTACCTCTACACCTTCAATTTTTTCATAGTGCAGTTGGTAACCAAACCTTCACAACAAGGTAACAAAACCTTCATACCAAAGTAACAAAACCTTCATACCAAGGTAACCAATCCACATCCACACCTGCAATTTTTTTATAGTGCAATTGGTAGCCAAACATTCATAGCAAGGTAATCAATTCAGTGTTATTACGTTACCAATTTATTTTGAATGTGAAGCAGTTGGTAGCCAAACCTTTATGCAGTGGGTAGCCAAACCTTCATAACAAGGTAACCAATTCAGTTTTATTAAGTTACTAATTTATTTTGAATGTGATGCAGTTGGTAGTCAAACTTTCATGCAATTGGTTGTCAAACTTTTAGACCAATGTAACCAATTCATACTGCAGGTGTGGATGTAGATTGATTATCTTGGTATAAAAGTTTGGTTACCTTGATACGAATGTTTGGTTATCAACATTACATTACACATCACTCCCTTATCTCTCTCTTTTCTATGCAGTGTTCTTATTTTTCTTTGGACATGAAATTGGAATTAAAATTTTCGGACATGAAGAAATTGTGAAAAATCAAATATCCACCTTTTTTCTCCATCTCATCGACCATTTTGTGGTTGACTCTCGCTCTGTCTCACCGGTGAAGGGGGAGGAGGAAGATGACGTTGCCAAACCTTCAGAGTAAGGTAACCAATTCAGTTTTATTAAATTACCAATTTAATTTGAATGTGATGTAGTTAGTAGCCAACCATTCATACAAAAGTAACCATTTTAGTTCTTGTGGGTAACCATATAGTCATAAAAAAATTTCAGAATAGTAAAAGTTACATCTATTTATTTTTAAACTTTTTGTAGAGCGAATATTCTTCTTTTTCTCATTGACGTTTTGGACGCCGAAAATTCGTGGCGGAGGAGAGGGCAACCTGTGAAGGAGATTAGCGGCGGAGTAGCGGATGAGAGGGCTACTATGATGGAGATTAAGATTTGAATTTGAATATTTGAATTTGAATTTATTTTTGTTGTTAGATCCTAAATATTTAAATTTGAATTATTAGTTATGGCAGTTATTTTTTCTTGATTTTAGATTTCCTTATTAATGTGAATTGCGTTATTTTTATAATTATTTTGTGTATGTATTGTTTTTGTAAATACTTTCTAATTGTTGTATATTAGTGTTAAGGACCCTTAATTTTAATTATCCTCAGAGAGTAGATTAGAGTTGAACATGTGACATTACATTATAAAAATAAAGACATCTTACAGTAAATTTAATAATTTTAAGGGTTGTTTTATTTCCACACAAAACACACTACCATTCCACATTGAAATTAACTTAGAGCTATAGAATGTGGGATATTAGCCCATTTCACATTGTCTTTATCGAAAGACAGATGCAAAAAGGGGAGGGCACAAGTTCATTTTGATTACAAGCATCTTTAACTAACTCATTAGCCAAGGTATTAGTTTCTTTATAGATGGGGCGAAGTTCCATAACAAAAAATGATATCCTATAATATAATTATAAATTCACAATAGTAAATAATATTTTTACAATAAAATTGATGTTATAGATCCTATAGCGACGATTTTCACCGTCGTTACATATTTATAGCGATACTTTTATTGTAAAAATATCATAAAGTGTTACGAAAATATCAATTTCCTAAATTTAAGATTCTTGGTGAAATGCGGACCTATACAATTATATCCAATTCAATTTATTTTATATTTTCTTAATTTTAATAACTTTTTCTTTTTCTTTTTCTTTTTCGTCATGCAAAATAATAATTTATTTACTTTTTTTGTTCTATGGTATTCAAAAACTCACAAACATATTGCCTCTATCTTTTAAGTTGTTTAAAAGTTTATTAGGAAAAATAAATAAAAATTACGTTTTGCATTTAAATCACTTTTAAATTACATCAATATGAACCCGTCCGAACTCCCAACAGGTCCCTTTGTATGTTTTATCGCTTGCCCCGACCCTGTTTCTTGTATGTATCTAAATTACACCTAAAACACTGCTTTTTATAAAAATTTCGATTGAAATAAATACACTTTCAGATGAAATTACTCCTAAAACACTTTTGTATGTATCCAAATTATACATAAAACACTGTTTTTTTAGGTAGCATAGCTCGAGGCATTTTCATTTCTTTTATTTTGTGAAATTCTTGCAGAATAAGAATCACGCTAGGAATTAAAGCTTGCAGATTGTTAAACCATAAGATCTAGAAGTTTGGAGTATGTGTAATAGGTGTATTCTTAGACTTTTACCCCCCTGTTTGTGAGTTTTATTTTGGGGGATGGAAAGGGATTGGAAGGGAAAGTTCCTTCTTTCCAAAACAAAACTCATCGCTTCTCCCTCCGAAACAAAACTCACAAACACAGCCTTAGGCAGCAGTTAATTTATTAAGATCGGAATAAACAATTGGACAATAGGCAGTTTACTTTGTAGTTTGGTGTTGCCTAAAATGATTAGGTGGTAGTTGACGGATAAATTGTAAGGAAAGATAAGGAGACATATTTGTAAGCTTTAGAAGCAAAAGGATTTTTTGTATAATTTATTTTTGGAGTAATTGCTACATTTATAGCATTTAATTTTTCTCCATTGCAGCTTTTCACCATTATTATCAGTATATACAGCTTTTCACCATTATTATCACCTTATAACCATTTTGACAACAAAATGGTGTTATCAGAGATGATAAACCTAAACATTCAATTTTATAGATGGCAATATTCTATTAATTTACATGTTAGGGGATTCATTGTTTTTATTCTTGGTTGGGCAAAATGCTCCATGACTTTGAGTAATCCTTTTAAAAAATTGTGTAGTTAACCTTGAAGTTTGTTATTTTTTGTTTTCCATATATGATATACTAACTGTTGGGGAAATTCTGATTAGTAATTAAAATTTTACAGCATGATGTGGATGCCGGTGTGCTGAAGAAAGTAATTTTAGATGATGGCGCTGTGGTCACAGTCAAGGGTGCTCAGTCAGTTAGCTTGCGCCACCCTATTGTGCTGAAGAAAGTAATTTTGCTTGGTTTTGAAACGTTGCTCTCCTCTGTTCTTGGTCCGAAAGCTAACAAGCAGGGTTCTTTCAAGTTATTGAAGGCAGATGTGTCAGCTCAGACGTTTGTGAAGATAGGTTTCAGGGTGGATTGATTTGTTGAAACTGAGTTGTAAAGATAATTTTATTTTCTTTCTTTCTTTTTTACGGGTTTATATATTTGTAACATTGGCAATAGATCTATACATCAGAAGGTGGAAGATATCTGGCATTTGTAAATATTAGTGAGATGAAGCTATTAAACTTGTTTCACAATGTACCGTCACTTTATTTGCCAGTTTATACTTGGCAGATAATTAATGAACTCAACTTTTCGCTGCTAGTAACCCTACTGTGAGGTGGTTTTACTATATAGTGTAACTAGTGAATTTGTGACATTTATCATATCCATTTGGACTTCAATCTGTAGAATGACTTTTTCGTATTCTCATCTCAGGATGGAATTTTCCAAACAAAATTACTTGCCCAAGTCTTATTTGCTAGGAAATTGTTGTGCATAAACGAAGACTATCATTTTGCTTTCATAGAACAAAAAGGTTTGCCCAAATATATTCATAACAGCACTTATTAATGATGTAAAAAACAACATTTAACTGCAATGAAGATCAGGATAATATATAGAGCTATTCATTTATTTTAATCTGATTGGTTATAACATGAGAGAAATATACACTGCCTTAAAGAGAGTAATGAAACCGTAGAATCCTCTGTTTTCATTTTCTGATAGTATGTTGTCATTCTGTTTTTCAATCTTCATTCAAAAATGGTTGTATAGCATGAACGAAATTCCACAACCGGACTATGCTCCACAACTCAGCACCTCGTGTTGGCCAGATAAAATTTATATAGCATCAGGGTATTCTCGACAATTTAACCCACAATATGTACAATCTCTCTTCAAAAGTAGTAAATGAATCTATTAACTAATGAATGCATGTTGAATGTTTGCAAAGGTGAGAAGTAAGAAATTGCTATGATTTTGAACATGGAATCTAGAATGAACATACTGCTTAATGCCTAGGCACTGACTTGAAGATAAGTAATTCATTATACATGTCGTGAAGTATGTTTTATCACCAAAAGTGTTTCAATTAGTAATGATGGGATTTCTTATAACACGTATAGATGTCCAATTACAAAAGTAAGCTCAAACTCCATAACAGAACAATGTACCAGGACTACAAAGAGCTCCTCAATACAAATTCTAATTGAGAACAAAATACTACTTGCAATAATAAAATAAGTAGTTGATCACACTTTCTAGCTGCAGCAACTTCAGTCTTGTAAGGACGAATTCTTGGTCACTTTTTGATAGATCACACTTTCTAGCTGCAGCAACTTCAGTCACTTCAGGCTATTGTACATCAATAAAGGCAGTAGATATCCTTTAATAGCAAATTTGAACTGTATTGCCGTCAAAGACGCAGAAGAGATAGGATAGCGGCAGACTCAATATAATTTAAGAAAAAACTGATATATCAACTGTCATAACACAAAGCGAATAACTTTCTGCAACAGGACCATGAAAAAAATGAAACTACGATAAAACTGAGATTTTGTGAAGCAAACATGGAGAAGAAGAGCATCATCGAAAAAATGGGTTTCAAAATCTTGAAATCAGTTTTAGGGCAAAAAAATATACATATATATTATCAATATTCGTACATCATATATACAATATGTGTATGCATACCTCTCTTGTTGCTGATTTTGCTGGATTTTACTTCCGATTTTGGGCGGAAATTTGTAGATGGCGACTGATATTGGTTGAGCGGGAGAGAGAGTGTGATATTGGTACCTGAAGTTGCTGTACTACTAATTGGTATTGACCCTTCTTTCTTTTTTTTCTATCACTTTCTCTCTTATACTGATTATGTGGCTGTGCCACGTCAGCCGGTCACCAAAATGTCGCCAAAATCCGGTCGGTGTAGAATAATTGAAATTAGGGTCCAAAAATGTAAAACCCAATTCCAATTGTATCTCTCTTTCCCCGTTACTTTGACCGTTTTTGCCAGACTCTCCCTCTTCCTCATCCATCCTTATTCCTTACCTAGTAATTTCCATAAACATAATAACCCAACAGCGTTTTTAAGAACAAGGAGAAGAAGATCAGCTAGCTAGACCGGCTAATCTTTTATACACAGGTATCATACACCCAATATTCAATTCTATACCCCTTTCCTTCTCCTTTTTTTTTTCATCTTTGCTCCGAGCATTTGTTGATTTTAAAATGGAACTAGTGAGTAGCGAATGGAATGCACTTTAGGTGTTTGATGGGCTTCTAACAGAGCTTTAAAATTCTTAGTTCTTTCTTTTTTATTAGAAAAATATGGTTTTGTCCTAGTTTGTCTAGTTCAATTTGTTGTAGCATCTTATCAATCACTGGCACTATGAATTCTGACCTCATTAGTTTAATTATAGGATAATTTTGTTCTTTTAACTTTTTTGAGAACAATTTTATAGTATTAGTATGAATCTTAGTTTACCTAGGCCATTTTTGTTTGCAAAAAGTATGCCTGGGATTGGATTATTTGATTTAATTTAACACTACTTCCAGACTATTTTATTCCATTCCATCACGGGGGATTAATAGTCCCTTAAATAGTCCTATGGACTATTTTTTGTTATTCCTAAAGCAGGACTTAATAATCCCATATTGAATATGAGATCAATAGTCCTCCCATTTTAAGCTATAAAATGGCAGACTAATAGTCTCTCGTCATGGGATTAAATGGTCCGAAGTAGTGTTAAATTAAGGTAAATATTCAATTCAAACATGTTTGTTGCAAACAAACATGGTCCTAGGGTTCAGAAATATCTGGGTCTCAAATACACATGTGGTGGGCCTTAGCATTCCATACATACCAATGAAATGATGATCTTGACATGTGTATTTGAAACACATTTGAGACCCCAAATTTGATAGCCCTAGCAATATCCCTAACTTAACTGTCCATGACACTCTTAAGACCTTGGTTGGTTCCATTTGATTATATTGGGACATTGAATTAATATAAATCATTTTTTTGCCGGTCACAGTTCAAGCAGTGACTACCTTAGGAAGGTTTATTATGGGTTGAGAATAGATTGTTACATTGTAAACCTTTCTCGTAAGATTTCTGTCATTCTTTTGTAAAAATTGCAGTGGCATTCAGTTTCCGTTTGTTGCTTTATCTTTAACACTCCTACTGCAGATAGTCAGAAATGATCATGTATATTTTTATTTCGTACCTTACATTGAAGGTTATTCCTCGTTCTCTAACTAACTTGCGTATAAATGAATTGGTTCTTTACATGATTATTATTCTGTATAATTATTTTCTACTTCATCTGAGTCACGGAGTGGCTTGTTTGAAATCTTATGTTGAAAAGCAAACACATTGTGTGTATCAATAATGATGGCAAAGTTGCTGAAATGAGAGATCAATACAACAAATGGCATCCACCATAACTGACTAGGAAGTCAGTTTGATATGATCATATGATTACAACAAGAATACTGATGTGTATCTATCTTGATAACTTCTCAACAAAAGGAACATTACTTATGTTGATTATTTCACCTTTTTTCTTTCTTAATTTTTTTTCCTTAGCATGTTAGTTTATTTGATGTTTTCTGTGCAATGCATGGCTGGATGCTTAGTATGGGACTGTTTGTTTAGGTCTGAATGGCTGAATCGATAAGCCATTAAGTGCGTTTGTTTTGGAAAAAAATCGTCTGAAGTGTTAAATCGGTCAGCCATTCAGACGATTTGAGTTGAATGGTTTAGTGTTATTTTTTTGGTTGAATGAAGTTTTTTTTTTTTACAATATTAACTATTATATTAAGTAATATTAAATATATTTATAATAATTTTGAATTTTTTTAGAGGGGTAAAATAATAAAAATCTGTTATTCAGATGTTACATGTCAATTATCAAACAACTTTTTTCATTCATATTCAAATTTAGCTCATTCATATTCAGATTTATTCAATTTTTATTAAACACCCCCTAAGTCATTGATAATCTTACCTAAATAGACCAACAAGTTTCTGAGCAGGTTCAATAACTGTGGAGTGGCTGAGATTTCTTCTTCGACTTCAAAGCAGAAATTGAGAAGAGGGAGTTAGCTGTAAATTAGTTAATGGCGTATGGAGGAACAATTGTGGGTCCACCGGTTACTGGAAGTGGACTGGCGGTGACAATGACTAGGCAGGTGAAGCTGGACAAAGAATGCGAGCTCCGAGTTGAAGTGAGTCTTGACTCGCCTCTCCGTCTTCGAGTACTCAATGGCACTGCTGAGATCTTTGGCACTGAAATTCCCCCCCAAATTTGGCTGTCCTTCCCCCCTGCTCTCAAATTTGCAGTAAGCCATATTAACATTTCCACCTTTTTTTATTCATAAATGGCCTTTGTATTATCTGTGGAACCCTTACAGATTCCAAAGAAAGGTGTCATTAATCTTATATTTTTAACTAATATAAGGAGTTTGTGGATTTGGTTAGAAAAGTTTGTTTTTTGACAATGAGCATTGATTAGAGCCTAATTGTTTCCATTATTGAAGGTTAAATGGGATTAAGAGACAAAGATCCTATTGTTGATTAGAAATATGTGAAATTCTTGAGTTTGAGGGCCAGTTAGTTTTATAAATCTATGAATCCTTAGTGGTTGAGGAACTTTTTGAATCCTTGCCAAAGAAATACATGCAATTCTTGTTGTTTCTGTATATATTTCTTCTCCTTATGCTTACTTGGTGAAAGATGCTAAGGGCTATCTAGGATTAGAGCTGCAAAAAGAGCCAAGCCTCTTAAGTGTGGATTGCATTCAGTTTGTTAGAGCTTGGTTTGTGAAATAAAAAAGGCCATTCTGAACTTACTTTGAAGGTTCACTTATTGAGCTTGGCCACTATATAACTATAATTAATTAAGTTTCTGTTTTGGTCAGTTAAAGCCTTATTCTTGATTCCAAGGCTAAACGACGTAACTTGATCAGGTTTTGAAGTTCAGTGATTTTTATTAGCCAAACTTAAACAACACCGGTGTTCTGCTCCAAAATGATAACCACATATAAACACCATTCTAAGGGATATGCTTGCTAGTTCTTCAAAAATAAATTAAAAGAAGAAAACTTTACACTTTATTTTTCCTAATAATGAAAACAGGGTATTGGATCTGTTTCCTAGACTCATTAAAGAGTAGGGTGACGATCTTCCCTTTTGTTGTTTCTGCTATTGGTCACACCAAAGAGGCTTTCCTCCATCAACACTTTTTAAGTTCTTATTTCATTTTCAAATTTGAAAATTGTTAAAATGGTGGTAACGAGAAAAAAAAGAAAGAAAGAAGAAATTGTTGGGAGTGGTATGTAGTGACATTATTTTAATTTTTTTTCATTTATTTACTTAGTATATAGGAATCTTTTTGGTGTCACAGTATAGTGTAGGTATGTAGTGAGAGTAATGGGGTTAGTAATTCAGTTAGGAAATTGATATTTCCTCATGGAAGTATGGTACTTCCATTTGGTCTCTCTCAAATGAATAGTGAGTGGGACCACATCTATGTGAGAGAGATCCATGTGCATATCAATACCCCTCAATTATCATCTAAAAAACTTGTCTGGCGTATTTACGTATGTCTATATATATAGAGAGGAAGGTGTCTTTTCTGGTACCATGATTTTGGGTTTTGGTACGTCATTTTGCAGATATTATTCATTTTGGCATACGTCTCTATAGGACTGAAGATTACTGATACATTTATATTGTATATCAGCTTTTTTTTAAAAAAAAAAACTTAATACAGACTTCATACATGTCTGTACATATTTATTTTGTAATTTATCTGCTTACTTGACTCTCGTTTTGATTCCTGTGGTACTTCACACATCAGGTTTTTACTTGGTATGGAGCTACAATTGAAATGGATGGTGCTGCTGAAACTGATTATACGGCGGATGAGGTGCATTTATCTTTCTTAAGCAAGTTATGCTAACATGTGATTTTAAAGCAGCAAATGATATTTTGCCATCTTAAGGTCAGACACCCATGATTAGTTATGTAAATGTGCATGCTGTACTGGATGGACGGAGAAATCGTGCGAAAGCATCGCCCAGTGATTCTGAGTCTTCTCAGGTATTATCTCATTTATATTAACATACACAAGATATAAAACTCTTCATGTGCAGATGCTTCCTATGTTCATTTCCTTTCTTTTCCCTAGTCTTTTATATGCCACATCTGCTTAAACTTTTCACCTGTAGGAAGTGTTGATCTTGGTTGTGTGAGCCTAAGCATCTAAGGTGTACTACTGAATTGTCTTTTTCTCCTACTGCCTTCTTCAAATATATTGGTAGAAAATAATTGCTGTGTTGATGTCTGCCTTCAATATAATTTTTCTTTACATTTTGTCCCTTTATAGCTCTTAATCCCATCTTAATGCATGTCTTTTGTACTGCATGTTTATGTACAGTATTTTAAATTATAAGATGTCTAAAAGTTATTCTTGTAACACTAAAGGCAGATGAAAACTTCAAAAGCAAATGCTTTATCACTTATGCTGATCGTCGTAATTTTATACTAATCTCTGTTAGCAATGTATTTCAATGCCAATGGGAGTTCTTTTGTTTTCATACGTTTATTTATTATTGGCACTGTTGGCAGCGTAAGGCCTGAAATGAAGTACTCCAAGGTCTATTAGTCTTTATAATTTCAACATATTGTCAATAATTATTTCTTTGAATATATAGTCATGCAGCTGTTATCATAAGTTTTTCTTTTGAGAGTGTGCGCGTGAAGTTACATGTTAATTCATATTACGTGTAAATATTTCCACAGAGCACTCTCCTTTGCTTGTCTTGTTTAAGAGTTAATGCTTATTTGATTCAGGGTCCAAGGGTAATTGTTGTGGGACCTACAGATTCAGGTAAGAGTACCTTGTCAAGGATGCTTCTTAGTTGGGCAGCTAAACAGGGTTGGAAACCTACATTTGTGGATTTGGACATTGGCCAAGGATCTATAACTATTCCTGGATGCATCGCTGCTACTCCAATTGAAATGCCTATTGATCCGGTAGAAGGGATTCCTCTTGAAATGCCTCTTGTTTACTTCTATGGACACCCAACTCCTAGGTACCAAATTTTACAACTCATTTTTGTCAGTTTGACAAAAGAAATTTGTTGTTCATCTACTTCCTAGATTGTTTGCAAGACAATGCACACTTGCACGACCAGTTTCTGTTCGCTTCTTTCTGCTGTATATTGTTATTCAACTACTGCTGATTTTTCACACTTGATACAGTGCAAATGCTGATCTTTACAAGGTTCTTGTGAAGGAACTTGCAAAAATCCTGGAGAAACAGTTTGCTGGGAATACTGAATCTCGTGCTGCGGGCATGGTGATCAATACCATGGGATGGATAGAAGGTCTTGGTTATGAGGTATTTGAGTCATTACTCATTAAGGTTCTTTAGTGATAAGGTTGTGGTTAGTTTGATAAATGAATACTCGTCTTTATAGTTAATATGTGAAATATGTGCATTAACAGTATATTTCGTTTCGTATTATGTTGCAGTTACTTCTACACGCGATTGATACATTCAATGCAACGGTTGTTCTGGTATTGGGTCAGGTAAAGCTTCCCTAATTTTGAAAAATAATTAGGAATCTTGAATATTTTAGCTGTACCTTGCAGTAACTGGTATTTTTTTCCGCCAGATTTAGTCAGAATTCTGATAGCACTGATTCTTAAGACAAAGCTCAAACTTTTGATTTCATTGATCTAGTCCTGAATTCTATTCTGAATGATTTTGCATATTGGTTCAAGCACGGGCCAGTCATGAGCATTTTGTACTCATTAATTTTGTAATTATTTCTTTAACTTGGGAAGGTGACATTGCATAAAAGCTGCATCAACTCCATCCAAATGCTGATGCTTATACATTTGCATGAATTCTGCACAGGAAAAACTTTGTAGCATGCTAAGAGATGTATTGAAAAGCAAGTCTAGTGTGGATGTTGTGAAACTTCAAAAGTCAGGTGGTGTTGTATCTAGGAATGCCAAAGTTCGTCAGAAGGCTAGGGGCCACAAAATAAGGGTAAAGAAAAACTTTTCGTTTTCTTTTGTATTTAATTTAATGTCTGTAATTGTAGTGCATTATACTTGCATTTGATGAAACTTAATCTTGCTGAATACTATTATTCCAGGAGTACTTTTACGGCCTTTCAAATGATCTGTCCCCGCACTCTAATGTCGCTAATTTCAGTGATTTATCTGTCTACCGAATTGGTGGTGGGCCACAGGCTCCTCGTTCAGCTCTGCCAATTGGTGCAGAGCCTGCTGCAGATCCTACAAGATTGGTTCAAGTAAAAATAGACAGGGACTTGCTGCATTTAGTTCTTGCTGTTTCCTTCGCCAAAGAACCAAATGAAATTATTTCAAGGCATGTGCAAACCATTTCTTTGTTAACTATAGTAACATTTATAGTCTTACATGAACAAAGCAAGAAACAGCATCTGGTCATATTTAGTTTAATCATATACATTGAGATGAACTCATCACATAATTGATCTAAGGTGAATTTGCTCACACATTAAATGCACACGCCAAAAAATGCACCCGGTCACCCACAATATAGAGACACAAGCATGAGGGATATAGGTATTATCCATGAAACATTAGTAAATGTTTTCCAATTTTGAGCGTTGGTGGTGTGTGTATCTGATATAGCGGGTAATGAGATGTCTACGAGACATGAGCAATATTATTGCTATTATCTTTTACTGTAGCATGTAGATTTATTGCTCCCCAAGTTAGAATTGGTAGCAACAAGGGTTTGAGTCAATGGATGAACTGAAAATGCATATATAGCCTTCTACCTTTATGGTGTGAAACACGAGTCCCTTCTTACTGTTTATACATGGCTTGCCAATTGCCCCTGGACCTAACTGTTGTGTTTTTAAACACACACAAAAGAATTGATCGATCAAATTTTCATACTTTGTGATCCTTGAAAAGATTATTTGCAATGTTTTGAGTTGCATAATTTTTACTAAGAAATATATGCAATCATGACAATCTGAAGTCCCGATCATTTTGTGATGAAGTGTATTTCGTTTCTGATGCAGTAATGTTGCTGGGTTCATCTATGTGACAGACATTGACACCCAAAGGTTTGAAACTTAAAAAACGACTGCGAAACACCATTTGATGTTGCATCTGCTATTTAAATTCTGGTTTTATGTATCCTTTTTGTAATTATCGTTTTCAGGAATAAAATCACATACCTTGCACCATCAGCTGGAGAACTCCCAAGCAAATTTCTAATTGTGGGATCCTTGACTTGGATTGAGAATTGAAATACGGTTAACAATTCAAGTTCTGTCTCGTTTGTGATAGAAGCCCCTCATAGGAATCGACTTGCTTCATTTTCTTTTTCTATTTCCCTTTTCCCCAAGTGTAATGGATGGGTTATAGATGTATAGTACTTTGTACCGGCTAGCATATGGAGTTTCAATGTAGATTTTCTTGGTCTGTTTAATGAAATCCTCATCTTTCATCAAATTAGGACTTGCAATTCTAAAGTTCTCACGACTCTTGTGATGTGTTTTTGCAAATGTTGCTCTCTAGTCTCGTGATACAGCAGCTGGAGTTCTTGTCAACAAATTGTTGTATCCTACATGCATATTAAAGATTGTGGTATATGGATTTGGTCAGGGTAAAAAGGGGGGGGGGGTGGCGTATTAAAGATTGTGCTATATGGATTTGGTCAGGGTAAAGGTGTGGTTTATGGATTTTGTTAATATAGTGGTGTATAGTAGATATTTTGCATGTTAATTGGTGCTTGCTTTTGTAGTCTAATCGCACTTGAGATTCTTGGTTGTCTAACACAACTTATCTGGTCGGTTGCGTTTGGACCTCTAAATGCCTCAAACAGAGTGTCTGAATAAGTCGCAAAGTTTAACAAGCATATAGACACTGGACACATAGTAGACTGCCATATTTTCCACCAAGGTTTAATTGGGACGAGGCCGATTTGGCCAAGCCTCATGCTTGTCACTGTCATGTTAATACAATGTGAAGTCCAGATAAAATGTTTTGATGTGAAGAGTAATTTATTTAGTTTTTGGAAGGATAAGTAGGAGTGAATGTATATTGGTCGCTTAGTTAAAATTTTAATAGTTTGGTCAGCATTCTTGGGTGATGTTTTTCCCATTTGTCCAACAATGAGATGTTGTATTGTATTGTATCTATCCGACTCCAATTCTCAGAAGATGTGTGCTGGGATAAATCGCTAACCCATAGATTAGATTAGCAGATTATCCTTTCTACAAATACCATTAGCCATTAGGCGTCAGCTTGTATAAGATACTCTTTTATATGAAAAAATTATTTCTATCTTTTTGTTGATTTTTTTTTTTTTTGAAAGTTAAGGTTTTGCGTATGAAAAGCATAGAGAATAAATTATACAAGGATTAATTCGTAAAACTAGTTATTTATAGCAACATGTTGACATGTATGTATCAAAGAATATACGTTCACCTTGGGCGGAGGTTTCTCGAGAAACAATCTTATGGCATAATTATGATACTCCCGTAGTAAAATAAAAGACCCTTTCCTTCTATTTTTGAAATATATATCGGAATGTTTATGTCGATTATTTGATTTTCAGTTGAGTTGGATAGACGAGTATTAGTGGTAATTTTTTTAGAAAAATGAGTAGGTCATCCCATAATTCTTACCAACTTCACATTTTTTTTTTTGAATTTTTCGTTGCACTTTATTAGATAGTTACCGATGGATTCGTAAGAATTTGACCGATCTATTTTATGAACAAACCTGACTAGCAAACCCCGTCCAAAACTAGGAAAAATCAGTCTTCATAATACTCCATGTTTTACTACATCAATAATTCAATATAGGTGGTAGTTGGAGACCTAGACGGAGGAAGACGTGGGCATATATAGAGACGTATGCTCATATATTTATATGAAATAACTAAATTTCGTAAATATGTATATTATTTCCGGTAAATAAATTTTCTTAATTAAATATAAAATCACAATTACAATACCAATTAACTCACACTAACTGTGAGAAATCAATTAAAATAATCAATCAATTACTTCATGTTAGGTTGAAAAGAAACTTATACAAATATGAAAAATATTTACTAACTAAATCTAATTATAATTAAACACTTTAGTATTATTACAACATTAATAGTAACTAATACCATAGATTGATCAAACAAATCAATAATAATTAAACACTCTAATATATTATACGTACTAACCTTTTTGAATTACTTACAAACACTCAAGTAAATTACCTTCATATTTAAATTAAAAGATAATATACAAATAAAATTTCACCGATGTCTTTTTAATAATTTATTTATATCAATTTATGAATAAATTGGATATTTTGCAACTGGAATGAATAAATGGCATTATTGTCATTTAATAGTCCACTAGGCAGCACCTGGCAATAAATTTTATGAATTTAGAGAGTGAAAGTTTAAAAAAAATTAGAGAAAGAGAGTATAAGAAATTTTAGAGAGAAATTAAGAATGTATAAAAAAAAATTAGAGATAGAATGTAAAAGAATATAAAAATTAAATATAATAAATAATTTATTTTATTAGATTATAATAATTGTAAATTTGAAATTTAAAATATGAATTGACTTATATTAAATCTATAATCATATGATTTCAACCCACCACACATGATACAATTCATATTAAAAATAAATTATTAAAATTTAAAATATAAATTAACTTATATTAAATATATAATCACAGGTTCCAATCTACATACCACAAAACTCATATTAAAAATAAATTATATAATTTTAATTCTTAAAAAAATTATAATTAAATTTTATAAATTAAAATCAAACCATAATTATATTTTGTGAGCTCGACAATAGGCAATATGGTCCTGGGTGGACCGGATAAATAGATAGCTATAGAAATTTGTTACTTACGAAGGAAAGGAATCTCTTAGAAGCATATAACTGATATAAGCAATAAAAATAAAAACGAACATAAAAATTAGATATATAAAAGTTAAATATTAGTGTATTTAATTTTTATTTAATTATATTTTAATTTATAATAATGAATAAAAATATAAATAAATAAAATTAAATATACTCGTATCCAATATTTTCATGTTCACCGAAAAGAACTCCGATAAAAAACTGTAGATAGATCACTCCCCAAAATACGCATCTCTCCCCTATATATATATACAGAAAGGATCAAGAGTAGAACTCTTAAGTAGTAGAACTCCCTTAAATAATAGAATTGTATCAAAACGACGTAGTTTTGATAAGACGCGGTGACATTTTTGTAAATATCATGCCACCGCGTATTTACAAAAATGCCACCGCGTCTTATCAAAACTACGTCATTTTAATACAATTCTATTATTTAAGGGAGTTCTATTACTTAAGAGTTCTACTCTTGATCCTCTCCCTATATATATATATATATATATCAGAAATGATTAAGAGTAGAATTCTTAAGTAGTAGAACTCCCTTAAATAATAAAATTGTATCAAAACGACGTAGTTTTGATAAGACGCGGTGACATTTTTGTAAATACCATGCCGGTGCGTATTTATAAAAATACCACCGCGTCTTATCAAAACTACGTCGTTTTGATACAATTTTATTATTTAAGGGAGTTCTACGTTCTACTCTTGATCCTCTCACGTGTATATATATATATATATATGTATATGTATATTGTATACTCATTCATTCACCGCACAAAGCGGTAGTAGCCACAGGCAAGAAATTTGAAAAAGTCTTTTTCTTCCTTATCTAGCTTGTATGTACTGTACGTGATGCGCATATATTGTTCCTTTACATAATTGCAATTGCTCTATATATTTAGCTATCTTGGAGTAGGTTTGTATTTCCAATTCCAATCATAATTTTCTGAGTTTTTTGATATTATTATGTGAATTTGATGTGGAAGTTATAGTTCTTTAATCCCTGCTTTTGGCTCTTATTTTTTTTTCTCGTTTTTTATGTTATTTTGTGTTTGATTGTTTTGGAATTTTTTGGTATGTTCATATTGTTCATTTTCGTCTTCATATTAACTCCTAGACGAAATGACTCAAGTTTACTGAAATGGGGACAGATGTAGTGGTGTGAGGGTCTCTCTCTTATTGATACATACTTAAGCAGCTTATATATATGTTAAACTATTTTAATTATGAGTATTGTCTTTATGCCATGTTAGAGGGGTGGGTAATTAGAAATTTCATTGTTCTAGGGTTTGCCCCTTTATTTTTAAACTCATGAATAAGGAACCAAGATGTGATGTGTTCGCCACTTCGCCTTTACTGGAAGTCATGTTATATTGTTCATTTATTAATTATTATGATGTTATTTTTCTCGGACCATAGGGAATTGAATAGAATTACTTTTGAACAGTTGCGGGATGGAGAGCAAAATTAGCAATATTATTACTATTATTATTATTATTATTATTGTTTTTTTGTTTAATAGTTTTGTTTTAGGAGCATATTGATGGAATGTTTGTACTACCTCCTTTTAATGATACTGATCCTCATATCCTTCTTGTGATTGTCCCAAAGACCAAAACTATGCCACCATAACTTTTAATTTGAGGAAAAAATTAAAAAAATTCTCGAGTCTCACATCGAAAAAGATAAGGAAAAAATTTGTCTGTATATAAAGAATTAAGTAACTATCAATAGTACATTTAAGTCGTGACTTTTTGGGTGAGTCAGTGGTGGGCTACGATGACCCAATAATATTGGGTCAGTGGTTTAAGGCCTTATTTGGATGAATTTGATTCGATTCGGACTTGAGATTTTCCCCGAGATTTGTTCCGGACTCGGAATTTGACTCGGGTTATTTCAGACCATTACCAATTTGTATTTTGTTTTGAGTAATAACAATTGGGTGGGTTCATCAACTAAGTATTTGGACCTTAGAAATCTATTACTCCATTTTCTGTACTTTTAATTCTTTTAACCTTTTTTTGGGTGAAATGTCATAAAGGATAAGTAATGTGGGACAGAGGGGTATATGTTTTTCCTAAAAAATAATGCTTCTATAAATGAAAAAAAAATATGATGCTGATACATTAGTGAGTTGTAGTGATTTGTGTCAACTCTAACTTCCATTACAATATGAATTATTATCATGTTTTCAGATTTGAGCTATGGGTCAAGCACTTGGTTGTGTTCAAGTGGACCAGTCTACTGTGGCTGTGAAGGAACATTTTGGTAGGTTTGATGATGTTTTAGAGCCTGGGTGTCATTGTTTACCTTGGTGTTTTGGCTACCAAGTAGCAGGTCAACTATCCTTGCGTGTGCAGCAGCTTGATGTTCGTTGTGAAACCAAGACTAAGGTCTGTAGCTTAATTATTATTATTATTATTTTTCCTGGAACAATTAAATTTAAGTGTTAATCAATCACCCTTTTTCCATTTCTACATGTTCATCTCATGGAAAATCAGTTTTGCAAAACTGTTGTACTCTTAGTTAAAAAACTAGAAAATTAGAAATTTTGGTAAAGAATTAGCATGTCTAACCTATGAAGGTAATCAATTGGCTCCTTTACTAGCTTTGCACGTGTGTTTTTACACTTGTGTGTTTTTACATTTCTAATTTATATTTCTTTTTTAATTCTACTTGTATCTCTCTTATCATACTATATTCTACTGATAGATATGATTTTCATTTCCTTTCCAGGACAACGTCTTTGTGACTGTGGTAGCTTCCATTCAATATCGTGCCTTGGAAGAAAAAGCCTCTGATGCCTACTATAAGCTCTCAAACACTACATCACAAATCCAAGCTTATGTTTTTGATGGTATGACGAATATGTTATCATTATTGTAATTATATTTGCTGCATATAGGAAATTGGATGATAATATTTTAGTGAATTCCAACCCTTCGTATATAATATAAGACTAGTTGTATCCCGTGGCTCCGGTACTACATGGACGGTGGGATTTATTCCAAACTTTAGACAGCCCAGATGATTTATTTGGGTGAGCGGGAAATTCAAAATCAGTTGTATTTTGTTAGATAGATTATTAATTACTTATTTTTCTACCTAGAAAAATCCCATATGGTCTTCCCTGAAAAAGAAGAGAAAAGAGACGCGTAAAAGAAAAGCCTCACACCCCATCTTACTGTGATTTTCACATTCTTGTTGGATCATTATTTATGTCTTATTCCTTTTGAATTGCTATAGCTATATAGAGCCCCGTAAATATGGATTTTTGTCTTAATAACTGTTTCAGATAATGTAAACTGGTATAAGAACTTGTAAGATAATATTATTGGAATGTCATCAGTAATAATAGAACTGCTGAACCCATGTTGTCATGAGTGAAGCAGCAATGTTTCTTTCTTCCAAAATTAGAAAAATGGATACAAACATGTGGTTGTTGCTTATAATAGTTTTCTGAGGTTTGTGTGAATATGATAAGCTTTCATTCCTTCAGTGATTAGGTCTAGTGTGCCAAAGTTGTATTTGGATTCTGCCTTTGAACAGAAGAATGATATAGCTAAGGCTGTGGAAGAAGAACTTGAGAAGGTTTTTATTTGACTTCTAAGTCTACATTCATTTATTTGTAATCTTCTTGATACTAATGTCTTTCTTGTCTTGTTTCCTTCTTTGGCACTTGGTAGGCAATGTCTGGCTATGGGTTTGGAATAGTTCAAACCCTTATTGTGGATATAGAACCTGATGCTCAAGTAAAAAGGGCCATGAACGAGATAAACGCAGGTAAAATGCGGCTGTATAATATGCATTTCTTCCATACCTTATTTTATATTAAACCTTGAGTAGGGCCAGTGGGTTCTTTTGGCTTTACTGTCTATGCATATTGCTTACTATTTTGATGCGGTACGGAAGAAGAAATTTAAGAAGTTTATTATTAATTTTGTATTGTTATTTAGAGATAAATGTTGAGTTATTAATGAAATTATTTAATAGGCTATTATAGTAGTAGCTTTTCGTTATGAGAGTTTTAATTGTAGTAGTAGATTTTAATTAGGGGAGTTTATTATAGTAGTAGATTTTAGTTAGGAGATTGTTTCCTTTATAAATTAGGGTTTTTACTTAGTATTGAGTTTTCTATTTAAGCATTATAATACTTTATTATTTTTATATTATTGAATGAATTGATTTGAAATTAAAACTGTGTACTTTTTTGTGTATTTCATCACCACTCTGCGGAGATAGGTACTCGTATCCCTTTTTCCCACCTTGTCCTACATCATAATGGTATCAAGAGCCAAAATTCCTGATATCTTTTAATTTCACCCAATTCCTTCTTACCCTATTTTTTTGGCCTCCATTCAATTGTCTAAACTCGCTAGGGAATCGACAACAACAATTTTTCGAGACAAAGGCACGATTGGCACCATAGTGTCAATCTATAAAAAAACGCTTATGCCAAATTATAGTTTGGTACCCCAAGTTTCTGAAATTTTAAATTCAGCCCCTTAAGTTTCTAAAAGTTTCAATTCCGCCCCAAAGTTTCTAAAGCTTTCAATTCAACCCCTAAAGTTTCTGAAATATTCAATTTAGCCCCCACAGTTTTTGAGTTTTCAATTTAACTCCCAAAGTTTTTTGAAATTTTCAATTCGGCCCCTCTACATATATATATAATGTATTCTAGGTTTAACAATTCAGATATTCTTTGGGGTAAGATAAAACAATTTGAATATCGAACTTTGGTCATATGCGAGCAACTTAAAAAGTCTTGTGTCCCGTATAGTGTCAAGTATTGAAAATTATGCGATGAGCTTGCACTTTTTGAAACAAGTCTTGCAAATTTAAAGACACATTATGAGTACATAACCACATGCTTTGTTCGTCCATATTTTGTTCAAGCACAAAAAAATGTTTATCCTAATTGTTTATGTTCAACTAAAGCGACGCGTTCACAAGAGACCCGCAAAGTAAATTCTTACAAAACAGTTGATGAATGCCTCACAATACTTAAACGTATCAATAACTAAAATGAAATTGGTGAGGATAAAGTGGAGCAAGTACTCTCACATATTGATGTTTGCGAGAAACATGAATTGGAAGTTAAGTGTGCTGAATAACTTGCAGACTCAGAGATGGTTTGCAATGAGAAAATTGAAGTTAAGTTTGACCCCAAATGCGAAAACATCAAGAAAGATAAAGTCGATGTCAGTCATGTTGATTTTCTCTTTCCGGTTGATACATTCGAGTCCCAAGCTACTTCAAATTTCTATATTATTATGTCATTGTTATTCTCGAAAATTGTACTCATGACATTAAAATATTGGATGCGAATGTTTTGTTAGAAGGCATCTCTCAGACGGTGGTTTATTATTCTACGATATTTCAAAACTCGAGGACGAGTTCTTTTCAAATGCTAGAAGAATGATGCGGTACGGAAGAAGAAATTTATTATTAATTTTGTATTGTTATTTAGAGATAAATGTTGAGTTATTAGGATATTATAGTAGTAGTTTTTCATTAGAAAAGTCGAGAGTTTTAATTGTAGTAGTAGATTTTAATTAGGGGAGTTTATTACAGTAGTAAATTTTAGTTAGGAGATTGTTTCTTTTCTAAATTAGAGTTTTTACTTGGTCTAAGTATTGAGTTTTCTATTTAAGCATTGTAATACTTCATTATTTTTAGATTATTGAATGAATTGATTTGAGATTAAAGTGCTTTTGTGTGTGTGTGTTTACCGTTTATTTGCGGAGATAGGTACTTTTATTCTTTCTTTCTACCCTGTCCTACATCATATTTGCTAGAGCGTAATATAGGCATGTAAATGACTTCAGTATATAGTATGTGTGGGTCATGTTTTTTATGCCTTAAACTAGTTGTAAAAATAAAATGTTGTATACTTGGTGTACATTAACTGGCAGAGCCTAGGAACTTTGACGATTAAGATTTCCACTTTTTTTTATATTGTGTTAACACTCATGTTGCATGTCACGAGTACAATGACATTAGTTAAAACTCAAATAGGATATCATGACATATTTATGTAGCATGCTTGTTCAGTTCTGAGCCTAGGATCTGTGATGATTAAGGTTGCCACTAGTGCATAGTTTCTGTAACTAAGAACTATCTTAGCTAGTTGAGTCAGAGCCTAGAAATTGTGATATGATTAAGGTAGCAACTTGTTTGTAAAATTGTGTACCGAAATCTTATCGTGTCTTGTAGATTTTTTATTATTTGAAAGACGCTCGTAAATTGCTTTCAAATGTGTGATTGCATCTTCATTGTTTCCATATGAATATAACTTTTTAGTGGACTTACTTTATTGACATTTTCCTTTCCTTTTCTTTTTGTTTTGCATTAGTGTGAACGATAATATCATCCCAAGTATTGTGTTTTGTAACAGCTGCTAGATTGAGGCTTGCTGCAAATGAAAAGGCTGAAGCAGACAAAATATTACAAATCAAGAGAGCTGAAGGAGAAGCTGAATCTAAATACTTGTCAGGGCTTGGGATTGCGCGCCAGCGCCAAGCTATCGTTGATGGGTTACGTGACAGTGTTCTTGCTTTCTCTGAGAATGTTCCTGGAACATCAGCAAAGGATGTTATGGACATGGTGCTGGTGACTCAATACTTTGACACCATGAAGGAAATTGGAGCGTCCTCAAAGGCCTCTGCCGTGTTTGTCCCACATGGACCTGGTGCAGTCAAAGACATAGCCTCACAAATCCGGGAGGGTCTTCTTCAAGGCAATGCTGTGCAGCAGTAGGTTGTTTGCCTTTTAAAAAGATCAGACTTGGTAGATGGTGGTTTTTTTTTCTTCTTATACTTTAATGCTTGGTGCACTTTGAAGGTTGCTTAGTCGTAAATATGATGCTAGCTAGTTTCTCTTGCTAGACTTTCTTGAAAGATGGTGAAAATATTATACCTCTGGCACATAAATAGTGTGAAGTTGATTTCATTTTCAAAGAAGAATTTTATCTATTGTTTTACCTATGATGGGAAGCTATATCTTTTGCTCGTTGTGGCGTTATTTATTTTGCGCCTTCAGGTAAAAGTAATAGGGATGTTTACTATCTTCAAGCAGTAAATTCACTTTTGGTTAGTAGTCTTCCAATCTCGGGTTAAAAAATTTCTTTCTATTTAAAGGAATTATTTATTTATGTTTTATTAAATATAATTAACATGGATGCTCATGTTTCTGAAAGTCAAAAATTCATTTCAGCTATCAATGGAGATATGATACCTCTCTTAAAATCACACACAATTAATGGTACTTCAAACTTGCCTTCTTATGCAATACAATTTCTTTATAAACCCCATTTTTAAGCAACTATCTCAGAATCAAAAGATAACCAAAGGCATAACAGCTCAACTTGACATCAGGGCATATTTAAGAAAGTTGATCTTTACATCAGTGTTTAAACCAAGTAGTAGTAGTGCTAGTTTCAGATAAACATCATATCATATGGCAATTCGCGGTGAAATTTTATAAAAGTACCATTCACGGTAACATTGCAATACTGTATAAAAAACAGTCGGCAACAGAAAGAACACAGCACAGGCCATTCAAATTTACCACCTTGAGGTAGAAGGATTAAAATGGTATATCACTGGATCTGAATAAAATCTCAAGTCAAACCTCTTCAAATTATCATCTATCATCCAGAGTTTGAGGGATGAGTAGAGAAAATTAACAACCAAGTATTGATACTGGCTCATGGAAAACCATCTAAAATTATTTTTACAGTCTCAAAAACCATGACAATATAAGAGTAACGACTCTGGAGAAAACGAATGTCTAAGCAGAAACTGTGTACTACTTCCTGATGCCCTAGCTTATTACACTCGACCATAATAAGCTAAACAGCCACTTATGGCTTGAGAGCTAAGGCCAAACCAAACTTTGCAGTCTTGTCCACAGCCTTGGTGTCAACTTCACCTGATATGGTGATGAGGGACTTTGGACGCCACTCATGTTGGATAAGAGCATTTGCCTTGCCAAAGTTGTTGACCCGTGCCTTAACCGTGGTCAGAGGATCCAAAGCATGCTGAGTGCCAACAGTGATGGTGTTCTCATTGGTTGAGAAGCTGTGAGTTACTTCCGCACCAACTGCTGTATTCGTCAACGGGCTCACTGTATGATAGTAAGATGCATTCAAAGAGTCACCCTTATCATTCCTGAATCAAAATTACAAGTTTTCATCAGATTATGCACCAACGGATTGACTCAAGAATGAATTAAGCACACAGCACCAACTCATGCAAAAAAAACCCTTTTGCTGAAGTGAAGCTAAATTATGGAAATTATAGCTGTTTCTAATAATTACCACCAATATGAAATCAAAATTTGAATTTTCAAATTTAGCAGATCTACATACCTCTAAAAAAATTATCCAGTTTTTTGCAATGGTTTATGCATTTGATTCACCACAATACTCGCTGAATATGTTGATTAGAGAAAGAACCCTTCACTTCTCTCCATCCTAGTCCTAGGGAGATATATGGTGTACCTCTCTACCTTCTTTCACATACATTTCTAGCCTTTTTGGTCTTTCTGATGGACAGACATGCATGCCCCTACTTGGTAAGGTAAGAACACAAAAAGTAAATACTTACAGGGTCAAGGAAGCAATGAGGTCTGCATTGCAGAAGCTAAATCCAGTGTTAAACTTGGTGAAGTTTCCTGTTTTGGTGTCAAAGGAGACGTCTGTCCCAAGTGAGGCAACATTAGTCCCCACCACGCCTGATAAGTTGACAATGGGGTTTGAGGTCAATCCAATGCTTGTGTTGATCCCAGCATAGTCATGTAGGTATTGAAGTTCCAGCTGTTACATTCAAGTAAACATCAAATCATATAGCCCAAAGTTTGGAAGATTCTAGTGGCACCAATGCAATTATATAATCACAACAACTCTTCCGACTCCTGTTAATCCCCAACTCCCCAGTAATAAACAAATATCTCATAGTAGAACAACAGGGATAATCAAACACTAATTATTCACTTAATTAAGAGTGTCCTACCACAGAATCAAAATATCACTTCACTTACCTTGCCAGATCTCTGGTCAGGAACTTTGAAGCTAAGGATTGTCTTCAAGCCAGGAGCAGGTTCATCGACAGTGATGGTCGTGAAAAGCTGGTGTTGCTCAAAAAGGTCAGTTATGATCAAAGAAAAGTAAAAAAGTATTTCTCACGAACAATGAGGCTAAGAATCAATAATCCAAAACCATTCAATTTCCTGATTTGAAAAGTGAAAACAAGACTTGATACAATTATCTGAAGCTAAAGCCTAATTCCAAAACATGCTATTGTGTTAAAAAAACAAATGATGGACAAAAAAATAATAAAAGAAAAGAGAAGATATGAAAAATTGAAAAAAATCAAGGTCTCATCAAAACATAGAAAAAACACATTCAAGTCTGAAATAATAGAAATAATGAGAAGGACATTCCCATATCAAGTAATATCACATCCCACCAGCAGAAGATATTAGGGATTCAGTATAATCCAGCCACAAAGTCAAATCCAGAGACCAGTTGAGATTGGAAATTTCATAATTTAAGAAATGCTGATCAGACCAGTTTTACATAAATACATCATTATCTGCCAAAGGGGCCACAAGTCTTGAGGTATAACAAGATTCTTTAAATATAAAATACATTGAACCAGCCATATAAATACTTAAATAGCACAATTAACCTAAATAGTCACCAAAACAAGAGAGAAACAACTAGAATATGCAACGACAACTATGTAATTTATTATTATTTTCATTTAGATGAGTTAAAATACTGAAAACGATGAGGAAAACTTAAGATGACAAAAATGATACTATTTACTCAGATAAGGGATAGAAATCACATTGGAATTTGTATCCACTTTGAGATCAGTAGTGACATTCTTGTTCTTCAGCTGCGTATTGATATCAGCCAAGAATAGTTCTCCTTTCTTGGTTCCTGCTGCTGTTATAGCCTGAAATGAAAGGGGAAAACAGGAATATCAAATATTGAGATAAATATAGTTCAGATATATCTCAAGCTTCATGACAAAATAAAGCCCGAAACATAGAACCTATACAGAAAAAAAGATCACATACCTATAATAAATCTCCAAAGCAAATCACATAAATCTACAAGTCTGGTTTATAAAATTGCATTCAGGAGACACAAAAATGAACTGATAATGTAAAAGTAATGGGGAAAAATAAAAAGGATGATTTTGTAGAAGAATGAAAACATTAGACAGTGCATAATTTATCAACTAAAAAGTCCTCGTGTGAACATCTTTGATCTAAATGTCCTAGCATTATGCTTGAGCACTAGAATATAATGAACAAGTTAGACCCTACACCACAACAATGTCACGTAAAAATGTACCAATTAAATACCGCAATACCAACATTAGAACTATCTTGCAACTGCACAACATTCTTGCTAACAAAACCAGAATGATGACATTTAAAAACATACATAATAAAGTTCATTGCAAATTTCATACGCATGAAATCAAAGAACCCTAACATTACACATTGATCCGCTCCAAAAATGACTAATGACCCAAGTTCAAACCAAGCCAAGTATAATTAATAGATAAGAGTATGAAGGAATGGAGCTAATGAAAATGCTACAGGTACTTCAGGCACTGAGGAATGACTATAGCATAACAGTTTTCAAGCTAGGGACACTCTGGGTATAAAAATTAATAAAGAGTCCCCTAATTCCAATAGGCAATGTATGCTTTATTAGAGTCACCTAATTTCAATTAATTTTTTTAGAAAAAGTTAGCTTTCTTAGCTACTCTAACCACAATAAACAAATGCTAAAGTGCACATGATAGAATCAATAGGGCTTATGAAAAACTACAAAAGTAAATAAATACAGCATACAAATAAATACAACTAAATTACTTTATGAGTTTGCCTAACATATGCATGCAGATAGTGTAAGAAAACATCACTAAAACAAACAGAACATGATATTCCCGAGTTGAAACCAGTATAAATATGAAAAATAAGACATAACCTAAAATAAAATGCAAACAATTAACTGTTAAGATATGCTTACATGAACAATATTATACAGAGTTGCATAAACAACATATTTAATCAATGAGACAAAACTTCCCATCTAATTTGAGTATGAAACAGATAATAGAACACACATATATACACAGACAAATTAATAAACAGATCTAAACGAAGCAAAGAGATAAACTCACAACTCCAGTGGGAGAGTAGGTTGTGATTGTGAACTTGTGATCGGTCTGGTAATCCTTGTAGAGAAGATCTAACACAAAATAAACATTACAATAATCGTAAATTGAGCTCAAATACACACCTATTAAAGTCCATAAATATATAAACCTATACTACCAGAATAATCCAAAATGTATGAATCTGTGTGTGTGTGTATATATATATATATATATATATATACACAGACAAATATAGAGAGATGAAGAGAGAAAATAAACCTCGTGATTTCTTGCCAATGTCAGAGTAAATACCAGGACCCTTGCCCATGATTTCTTCAAAGAAATGGAGTAAGAAAACGGAGAAATAAAGAGCGTAGCAAATTTGAGCAGGGAGCGAGGGTGATTTTGTGTGTATATATAATATGAAAAGCCCTAATTGTAGCCCTTTTTTAACGGTGTGCAACTGCGTGTATTTCAGTCAATTGGGATCGTAGGATCTTCAAAAAGTCTTTTGGGTCTGTTTAGTCCGTCGATTTATGAGTGGAGGGTAGTAAATAGGTTTGTTTTGAAGGGTACTTCTGGAAAAGAAGAACACGTGGCTCGTAAACATGGTCTTTTAATCGACTTGCGGATATACCAGATTTAAGCTTCTTATTTATTTCTTTGCCAACAAGACAGTGAAGTTTTATTGTTCTCCAAGAAATACTTTTTAAATTTTGTAATTTTATCCCTTCTTAGGATGATACTACCACACAAAAAATGCTACTTTTTAAGTTATTATTTTTATTGAAACATACTTTTACGTTCTAGGGATAATACTAGAATTGTCACAATCTAAAATTAAATGGCAAAATAGTCTTGCTGCCATACAAAAATTGTGACAATCAAAAAAGTCAGATGATTCATGATATTACACTTTCACAAAAATATATTTCCCGATTTCAATTTATATGATTATTATTTATTTTTTAAAAATTGATTTCAAATATTTTTTAATTCAAAATTGACATTAATTTATGTCAATAGAATGATGGGAATAATAAATTACCTAGAAAGTACTACTATTTATAATGTTTATTAATTTAAAAGATTAAAATTAATCGTGTGAATTTTAAATTTGAATATAATTCGGAATGATTGAGTATCATTTTTTATCTGTTGAACTTAATTTATGACATTTTATAAAAACATGGTTATCACGTCTTGTCGCTTTCGTAAGTGTGGTGTGTGTAATTCGAGAAAGTCTTGGATGTTTTTTTAATCGAATTTGTGTTAAGTGTGTTAGTTTTACAGGTCGTTCTAAGCCTTGTTTTAGACTATGAGCGCATGACTTGTTTTAGATTGGATTTTGGTAAAAAAAAAACATTTTTTAAGGGGACAACTTGGAAAACCCGTTGTTCTCATCTTATTATTTGTCGTTTTAATTTTGGACCCTAAATTTGTTTATCTCCGAAGCGATTTGTATTTTATAAGATCTTTATTATTATTTTTATTTGAAAATCGTTTCGGTAATAATACATGAAATAAAACATCAAAATGGATGGGGACCCCGTGGGCATCAAAGCCATCTCGATAGACCCGAGCACCTATAATCAGAATTTTTCACTATCACGGGGACCTTAAATCCATTCTCTCGGGACGAGACCCTCAAGGTCGTTTTAAGTCCCGAAATTACATGTTGAATGAGTTGAATGTTTATTATTACAATCAAAACCATATCCACCGTGGGAATCAAGCCAAAATTCGATTCGTGGATTCTTGACTCCGAGATTCCTAGGTTCACATCAATATATTAAAACACATAAAAAGAAATCTAAAAGTGGGCTCTTGCAACCCTACCTTTTAGATTGTCATATCGAAGCCGACATTCCGAGGGACTGTGTATTGACGAGATCTATAAGGAGGGACTTAGGATCTAAAATATAAATTCGTAGATTTAAGATGCCTCAGATCCGTACGATGACATTATCGGGATTTAAATACAAATGAATATAAAAAATGTATCCCAAACCCACTATTAGACGATTCAATTGTTAGAATCCCTAGCGCGAATAGTTAAGACCTCTTCCCCACTAGATACAAATCTAGGATTTTACTAAGTGTTCAAAATCGATTGAAAAAATTAAAAACAACTAGATCTAACCTAAATCCGAGCTAATCAAGCTTGGAAGCTTTAGAATCGGTTAAAGGCTAGATTTGACTAGATTTAGGGTAAATCTAGTAAAAGATTCAACTTTTAACTATCTACAAGCAAAATAATAGATAAAATAGATAGATCTATGGATAAATAACAAGTATATGTATATGACTGAAATTTTAATTAAATCTAAGCATAATAATCAACAAGATCTAATAGATCTACAATGAATGTATACAAAAATTGGAATTTTCACCTTGGGAAATGAATAAACAAGCTCATTTGCTTTGAACCTATACTATATCACTCAAGTATATAAGAGATCTCATTATCTAATGCTAGATTTTTACTGAATCTAATGTTATTTTATGCTTGAATATGAGCTCATTCTCTCTAGATTGTTGTTTATCTCTCTAAAAATGAGTTCTCCCTTTGCAAATGAGCTATTGATGCCTATTTATAGAGCCCCAGGACCAACCACAGATACATCTGTGGCTAGCCGTGGGTACCCTTGCTGTGAGACCCCAGATTTTATGAATAAATATTTAATATTCTTGAAAAAATTTTATTTTATTTTATTTTTATATTAGGGTATGGATTTGATATAATGTTATAGTTATGGGTAGCATTTATAAATTTTATAAAGTATGCAAGTTGTTATATAATATTCGATTGGTCGGGGAATATTTTTTTTTTGTCGGAGAATATCCGTACGACGGTATAATCATTGGTGGACCCCACAACGGAATTATTGTCGGATTGAGAAAACGACAAAAATATTTTATGGAAATAACGGCGGAAGTTTTACCGTTAACTGTTGAAACACACCGTGTTAAAAGTACAGTAATACGTGTGGTTGCATAGTAGCACACGGTATTGATTATTGATGCTTATGTGAGAAGTCACTCAGTATTGTTCACTCGGGTATTTGGGGTACTTTTCGTGTCAGAGTACTATTTACGAGTTACTATTCACGGGTTACTATTCACCCAAATTACTATTCACTCTAGTATTGTTCACTCGGGTATTTGGGACACTTTTCGTGTCGGAGTACTATTCACGAGTTACTATTCATGAGTTACTATTTATGAGTTATAATATTAATGATGAATGTTATTCGGAGTTGAATTTGGAGACGCGGATGTGATATTTGAGTCCGGAACGTCGAAATTAGTAAAAATAGTCTATAAACACAAAATTTTCCGAAATTCACTATTTGGTCAAAAAGTCAACAGTTGACTTTTTCAGAAAAAGTCAAACTTCGAAATTTTAAAATTTATATGTTTGATAAAAATGGTTTCATTATGTTGGAATTGTTTGTGTTAGTGAAAATCGACATTTATTTCGATAATAATTGATATCTGGAGGTTATATTGACCAATCGGGTATTTAACCAGATAAATGAGCAATTGATTGCTATTATTTCATATGATTATAACTATTTATTCACATGTTATACTATTGACTCACATTCTTGTTACTATTAGGGGAGTTGGTGCAAGATTGATAATACTTGCATGACTAAGTTAAAAATGGAGGTATAGAGGGAGGTACTATATTGTAATTAATTTTTCACATGTTTAGAACTATTGAGTCACATGATTTTACTATTGATTCACATGATTTACTATTAGGGGAGTTGGTGCAAGTTTGATAATGCTTGGATGATTGAATTAAAAATGAAAGAAAAGTTGGAGGTATTGTACTATAATATTTCGAGCCCCAAAACGTGCAATTATCGAAACTATGTTTTCCTATAAATAGAAGCTCATTCTTCCTTCATTTCTCACCAATTCACTAAAGCTATAGAGCATTTATTATAGAGAGAAGCTATAGAGAGAAAATCTATAGAAGAAGAGAAGTCTGCTCCCTCACTACTCCTATATCCAGTTTCTTTCAAAAGTAGGGAATATTATTTCTTTCATTCATCTTCATGAAGAGAACTTCTGTTATTCCATTCTTTGTTATTATGTTGGAATAACCTGTTTATGCGTGTAGGGTTTCGGCACAGAAACGCACAGCGGAAATTAAAATTTTAAAGCAATTTTCGAAACCCTAAAACAGGATCCATGCGAAAAATCAATTAATTAAGAGGTTTAGAGATTATACCGAATATGAAAACGAGAATCTGAAATCGACTGCGCCTCGAATCTCCAACGCAATACAAACCGACTGCGTCTCTACGGTATCCACACGAACGCTCCGCGGATCGTCCTACGATCTGCAGAAGAAGAAGGAATCGTGGTACTAGCCACCAAGGATGAGGATTTTCGGAACTGTTTTCTCTAGTCTCTCTCTAAGAGCGGCTAGGATTTTGTGTTTTGACGTGAAACCTAAAGTAACTGATATATATCATATATATAGCAGTTAGGAGGAATTAATCAAAACCTAATATTATTAAAATCCGAATTTATATATATCTTAATTAAGTCTTACTTAATTAATATACCAATATATAAATTATCCTATTAATTTAAATTCATAATTTAAAATTCTATAAATCACATTGATATCTTTAAATATTTACAATTTAAATTAATTTCCTTTTAATTACGTTCTTTGTGTGTGACCCTATAGGTTATTATTACGTTGGCAATAATTTTAAAATCATATTATAAAATTATAAACAGTGAGCGGCATCTAGTAATGCATCACTGCTACCCAAGTAATAATAAGATCGATGATTCGATGCAACCTTTTCGTGATCAATGTTTCAATGTAATTTAATCCTTTTAACCTTAATATTCTAGATTAAACTCGAGTCATGGAATGTGTCATACTCTTCATAATTTAATCTGAGTTTTCTTGATCAATGAGTAGACTATATGAAACAAATCACTATTTGAGCATGGCCATGCATTTCATAGTCCTACTCAATCAAGAGGCCTATGGATATCACCTATAAAATATAGGATGGTTAAATTCCATCTAGATCACTCATATTACTCACACGATTCATAATGAACCCAATAATCACCTTTATAGTCCTCCCTATTAAAGGTGACATTTGATGATATCAAAGTACATAAATTCTCGTGTAGTAATATAGCGGTTTCAGGTCGGAGGACCATTACATCATTGTCACTATGAGAATTGCTAATGACACTTCGCATAATGCTCCATATAGAATTCTCATGGTGGGTCTGTCCAGTACATTGTTCTCTAACATGTACCTATGCATTGACTTAATATCTCATATATTTATGACCAATGAGATTTGGACATCAGTCAATCCACATACTAGTCTCAATGCATCATTGTTGTCCCATCAACAATGATACTCGACTAGGGACATTTAAGAACAATGATACTAATTGTAATTATATAATCTCATGTTCAAGTCACATACTTGAAACTATATAATTTGTATCACTATTCTAAGGAATTTTATTATGTTAACAATTATATTACGCAGTAATTAAAACCATAATAAAATCATTTATTTATTCAATCAACAATAATATCAAATGTTAAGCAATTATATCAAATAATTGACCTCTAGGGCATAAACTCTAACAGTCTCCCACTTGCACTAGAGCCAATCACTCATGTATCTAATTCCCATGGAACTAATGTGACCGTCGTGCTTCTGCTGCGACAAAGCCTTGGTCAGTGGATCTGCAACATTATCATCTGTTGGCACTCTTCCTATATGTACATCTCCTCTGTCAATGATTTCACGGATGAGATGGTACCGCCTAAGTATATGCTTGGATCGTTGGTGAGATCTGGGTTCCTTAGCCTGTGCAATGGCTCCATTATTATCACAGTATAGAGCAACCGGATCAACAATGGTTGGAACAACACCAAGTTCAGTGATGAACTTTTTAATCCATACAGCCTCCTTGGCTGCACTAGAAGCAGCAATATACTCAGCCTCTGTTGTAGAATCAGCGACTGTCTCTTGCTTCGAACTTTTCCAGCTAACAGCACCACCATTAAGGCAAAACACAAAACCTGACTGAGACTTATAGTCATCATTGTCAGTTTGAAAACTAGCATCTGTGTAACCCTTTACTGCCAGTTCGTCTTCACATCCATATACCAAGAATGAATCCTTAGTCCTTTTCAGGTACTTGAGGATATTCTTGACTGCTGTCCAGTGACCTTCACCTGGATTCGATTGGTATCTGCTCGTCATGCTCAAAGCATACGAGACATCCGGACGAGTACATATCATTGCATACATGATAGATCCAATTGCCGAAGCATAAGGGATCTTTCTCATACGCTCCTCATCATCTTGTGATTTAGGACATTGGGCCTTAGAGATCTTTATACCATGAGTCACGGGTAAATTTCCTCTTTTCGCCTCTTGCATGCTGAACCGTTTCAACACTTTATCAATATATGTACTTTGACTTAGGCCGAGCATTTTTCTCGATCTATCTCTATAGATCTTGATACCTAAAATATAGGCAGCATCGCCCAAATCTTTCATGGAGAAACATTTTCCTAACCATATTTTTACAGCCTGTAAGGAAGGAATGTCATTCCCAATAATTAATATGTTATCAACATATAATACTAGGAATACAATGTGACTCCCACTAACCTTCTTATATACACAAGGTTCATCTTCATTTTTAATAAAGTCAAATTCTTTGACTGCTTCATCAAATCGAAGATTCCAACTCCGAGAGGCTTGCTTTAATCCATAAATGGATCGCTGTAGCTTACATACCTTTCCAACATCCTTTGGAGTGACAAAACCCTCAGGTTGTGTCATATACACATCCTCAAGTAGATTTTCGTTAAGGAAAGTAGTTTTGACATCCATCTGCCAGATTTCGTAATCATAAAAAGCTGCAATAGCAAGTAAGATCCTGATGGATTTAACCATTGCCACTGGAGAAAAAGTTTCATCATAGTCAACACCTTGAATTTGTTTGAAACCTTTTGCTACCAGTCGGCCTTTATAGGTTTGTACATTACCATCCATGTCGGTTTTCTTCTTGAAAACCCACTTGCACCCGATTGGTTTTACCCCTTCGGGTGGATCAACCAAAGTCCATACTTGGTTAGTATACATGGAATCCATTTCAGATCTCATGGCTTCAAGCCATCTCTCAGAATCTGGTCCATTCATAGCTTCTTGGTAGGAAGTAGGCTCATCCTGATCTATGAGCATCACATCACCGTTTTGAGTCACAAGATATCCATAATATCTCTTGGGCTCTTGGCGTGTCCTACCAGATCTACGAATTCCTTGTGTAATTTGAGCAGGTTCACTTTCCACAATTTCTTGTGGTTCTGCTCACGTTCCAACTCAGGTTCAATGATATTTTGTGGTTCTCGAATTTCTTCGAGTTCTACTTTCCTCCCACTGTTTCCTTTAGAGACAAATTCTCTTTCTAGAAAAATACCAGTTCGAGCAACAAACACTTTATTCTCAGAAGGTTTGTAGAAATAATACCCTTTTGTTTCTTTTGGGTATCCCACAAAATTACATTTGTCAGATTTGGGTCCGAGCTTATCAGAATCTAGACGTTTTACAAACGCCTCGCATCCCCAAATCTTCATGAACGACATACTAGGACATTTCCCAGTCCACATCTCATATGGTGTCTTCTGAACCGTCTTTGTAGGAACACGGTTAAGTGTGAATGCAGCTGTCTCTAGGGCATGACCCCAGAAGCTTATTGGAAGATCTGTATGACTCATCATTGATCGTACCATGTCCAACAAGGTTCGATTCCTCCTCTCAGACACACCATTCCATTGTGGTGTTCCAGGTGGAGTGAGCTGTGATATAATACCACACTCCTTTAGAAGGTCATCAAAGTCTTGGACACACCATTCCATTTGTGTCTCATTAGATACACATATCCATATCTACTGAAGTCGTCAGTAAATGTAATGAAGTAATAAAACCTACCTCTTGCTAACGAACTCATCGGTCCACATACATCACTATGTATAAGTCCCAATATATCGCTAGCCCGTTCACTGTGTCCAGTGAAAGGGGCTTTAGTCATCTTGCCTAATAAACAAGATTCACATTTTTCATATGATTCAAAATCAAATGAATCCAAAAATCCATCTTTATGGAGTTTTGATATGCGTTTCTCATTTATATGGCCCAAACGACAGTGCCAGAGATATGAATCATTTGATTTAAATCGTTTTGTGTTTATGTTATAGATAGGCATTTCTAAATCAAGAATATAAAGACCGTTAAACAATTGTGCAACACCATAGCAAATATCATTTAAGTAAAACGAACAACCATTGTTCTTAATTATAAATGAAAAACCTTTCTTGTCCAAACAAGAAACAGAAATAATGTTTTTGTTTATAGTAGGCACAAAATAACAATCTTCTAATTCTAAAATTAGCCCAGTGGGCAAAGATAAATGATAAGTTCCTACGGCCAGTGCATCAACTTTTGCTCCATTCCCAACTCGTAGGTCAACCTCTCCTTTTGCCAAAGTCCTCCTTCGGAGTCCCTGCACATTAACACAAATGTGAGAACCACATCCAGTATCCAATACCCATGATGTAGAAGTAGACAAATTGACTTCTATAACATATATACCTGAATCAGAAGTCGTACTTCCTTTCTTTTTCTTCACTTCTTCCAAATAAGCATGACAGTTCCTTTTCCAGTGTCCAGGTTTTTCACAGAAGTGACATTCACCTTCTTTAGCCACCCCACCTTTAGGTTTTAAAGCCTGTTTGGTTTTGGAATTGGGTTTGGCAACAGACTTAGATCCTATCTTCTTTTTGCCTTTCCAATTTCCCTTAGCATTCCCCTTTTGCACCATCATTATGGGAGCGGGTCCTATCTTTTTCATGTTCTTCTCGGCAGTTCTTAACATGCTCAACAACTCAGTAAGGGGTTTCTCAATTTCATTCATAAGATAGTTCATAACAAATTGAGAGTAGCTGTTGTTCAAAGATTGTAAAACAAGATCAGTTTGGGCTTCCGGAGTGATTGGAAAACCCAACCTATCAAGGTACTCAATATACCCAATCATTTTCAGCACATGTGGACCAACTGGATCACGTTCACCCATCTTGCAGTGATACAACGCTTTGCTTGTATCATACCTCTCCTGTCGAGCATGCCCTTCGAACAATTTCTTGAGATGCTCAATCATTTCATAAGCATCCATTAACTCATGTTGCTTCTGAAGCTCAGCGTTCATGGTTGCTAACATGAGACAACTCACGTCCAGAGCATCATCTTGATGCTTCTTGTAAGCATTATGCTCCGCACGTGGTGCAGTGACAGCCGGTGCTGCAGGAATGGGCCCATCAAGGACATATAGCTTACGCTCTTGTTTGAGGACAATCCTCAAGTTCCTGTGCCAGTCAAGGAAATTAATCCCACTTAGCTTGTCCTTCTCAAGGACTAATCGTAGTGAAAGACTACTTGTGTTGTTGTTGTTGTTGTTTGCCATTGATATCTACAATTTATAAGTGCCAAAATAATAAGTCAAATTGCAGAGTTGATATTATGTAATTGATAATAGTACATTCAAAATATACCTCTCACTATTTTATTCAAATTAATAGCCCTCACCATTAATTCGGAAAGCATTTTCTATTAAATCTTTCTAGTGAGCCAAGATCCATATTTCATTATGACTTAAGTTAGCTTTGGCTAATCTCTTAAAACATAATTATTTAGGTAGACAACTCTTTGTCAATTATATCATATATAACTCCTGGATAGTTTGGTAAAAAACAATTGTTTTTAGTCCATCTAATGGTACCTACCAAACTCTATGCCTCTAAGTCCACAATCCTATTGAGATAACTTAGTTAAGTCGGCCCCAATAATTTTAACAGTTCGGATATCACAATTATCCTATCGCATCTTACCTAGATAAATAGGGTACTTTGCTTTGGCAAACCTACATCTATTGATCAAGGTCTTGATGAGTGTTATTCATTGGAAGGCATCTGATTGAGACTTAATAATTTAATGAGGGATTTTATTAATAAATTTAGATCTCACCAATTTTAATCTTATTAAGCATGCACATTATTTATCATATCATATCGCATACAAGCATAAATAAAGTGCAAAATTAAATGTGTCACAGTTATGGCCCAATCCACTGTCAATCTTTTCAAGCTAATGAAAGATTGAAGGTCAATCTAAGGTGGTAAAAGATCTTAAAATAAATAGCCTCCTTGGATCTTCCTCAAGCATGTGCCTCCTCTCCATCTTGACATCTTCATCAATTACAGATTATTACATGACATAAAGAAACCTCGAGTTACATTCGAGGGGATTTAGATGAGAAGAGAATATTACATCAGAATTTATAGAAAGGCACGACATGCAAGCCGTATTTCAAAACCAAAAACCACTAACCTATGGGTCAAAAGGCCATAACTGTGCACCATGCATATCACAATAAGCACATAACAATTTATATATAATTAAAGAAAATAATATATAACATATAGGGGACACGACCATCGTGCGCTACGACGGGGGGGTCCAAGGGGGGGTCTGCCCCCCTAGCGGTATTGCAGAATTTTTCCATAAAATCTCTAAAACAGTTTCAGAATCATACATTTTAATCCACCAAAACACCCATAATAACAAATCATATAATACCAGTTTCGATTTAATCATATTAAAACGAATAACAGTACACCCAGAATTTATCATATATTTCCAGTTTCGATTAATCATATTAAAACGATTCTTCATGTTTCTAATCCGATTAGAACAGATATATTGTTATTCCATCGATTAAAGATACGATTAACAGTATCATCATATATATTACCAGAATACACATACAACGGAATATCATATATTCAATTTCATATCGGTAAACATGCATCATCATATATCATATATATCGAATACAATTAAAACACATAATCTGAATTAATCGTTTCGCAAGTAGCTCTGATACCACTGTAGGGTTTCGGCACAGAAACGCACAACGGAAATTAAAATTTTAAAGCAATTTCCGAAACCCTAAAACAGGATCCATGCGAAAAATCAATTAATTAAGAGGTTTAGAGATTATACCGAATATGAAAACGAGAATCTGAAATCGACTGCGCCTCGAATATCCAACGCAATACAAACCGACTGCGTCTCTACGGTATCCACACGAACGCTCCGCGGATCGTCCTACGATCTGCAGAAGAAGAAGGAATCGTGGTACTAGCCACCAAGGATGAGGATTTTCGGAACTGTTTTCTCTAGTCTCTCTCTAAGAGCAGCTAGGATTTTGTGTTTTGACGTGAAACCTAAAGTAACTGATATATATCATATATATAGCAGTTAGGAGGAATTAATCAAAACCTAATATTATTAAAATCTGAATTTATATATATCTTAATTAAGTCTTACTTAATTAATATACCTATATATAAATTATCCTATTAATTTAAATTCGTAATTTAAAATTCTATCAATCACATTGATATCTTTAAATATTTACAATTTAAATTAATTTCTTTTTAATTACATTCTTTGTGTGTGACCCTATAGGTTATTATTACGTTGGCAATAATTTTAAAATCATATTATAAAATTATAAACAGTGAGCGGCATCTAGTAATGCATCACTGCTACCCAAGTAATAATAAGATCGATGATTCGATGCAACCTTTTCGTGATCAATGTTTCAATGTAATTTAATCCTTTTAACCTTAATATCCTAGATTAAACTCGAGTCATGGAATGTGTCATACTCTTCATAATTTAATCTGAGTTTTCTTGATCAATGAGTAGACTATATGAAACAAATCACTATTTGAGCATGTCCATGCATTTCATAGTCCTACTCAATCAAGAGGCCTATGGATATCACCTATAAAATATAGGATGGTTAAATTCCATCTAGATCACTCATATTACTCACACGATTCATAATGAACCCAATAATCACATTTATAGTCCTCCCTATTAAAAGTGACATTTGATGATATCAAAGTACATAAATTCTCGTGTAGTAATATAGCGGTTTCAGGTCGGAGGACCATTACATCATTGTCACTATGAGAATTGCTAATGACACTTCGCATAATGCTCCATATAGAATTCTCATGGTGGGTCTGTCCAGTACATTGTTCTCTAACATGTACCTATGCATTGACTTAATATCTCATATATTTATGACCAATGAGATTTGGTCATCAGTCAATCCACATACTAGTCTCAATGCATCATTGTTGTCCCATCAACAATGATACTCGACTAGGGACATTTAAGAACAATGATACTAATTGTAATTATATAATCTCATGTTCAAGTCACATACTTGAAACTATATACTTTGTATCACTATTCTAAGAAATTTTATTATGTTAACAATTATATTACGCAGTAATTAAAACCATAATAAAATCATTTATTTATTCAATCAACAATAATATCAAATGTTAAGCAATTATATCAAATAATTGGCCTCTAGGGCATAAACTCTAACAATGCGAAGTACCGCATACTTGGTGAAATTCTTCTATTATTCCATTTCTTATTATTCTGCTGGAACATCCTGTCTGTGCGTTCCACGTCGGACCTGGTTCCATTATTTATTATTCTGTTGGAACATCCTGTCTGTACGTTCTACGCCGGACCTGGTTCCGTCTTTACTATTCTATTGGAATATCCTGTTTGTGCAGTTTACGCCGGACCTGGTTCCGTCTTTACTATTCTGTTGGAACATCCTGTCTGTGTGTTTTACACCGGACCTGGTTCCGTTTTTATTATTATTCTGTTGGAACATCCTGTTTGTGTGTTTTACACCGGACCTGGTTCTGTATTGTTATTATTTTGTTGGAACATCCTGTTTGTGTGTTTTACACCGGACATGGTTCCATTATTTATTATTCTGTCGGAATATCCTGTCTGTGTGTTTACGCCGGACCTGGTTCCATTATTTATTATTCTGTCGGAATATCCTGTCTGTGCGTTTACGCCGGACCTGGTTCCATTATTTATTATTCTGTTGGAATAACCTGTCTGTGCGGTCTATCGCATGTATGGTGATTTCTTTTGTTATTCCATTCTTTATTATACTCAGTTGGTTAAGTTTTGACTTCTATACTCCATGAAATTTGTGGAATATCCTTGATAATTGCGGTTCATCCGGTATCTTTTCATGAAAATATTCTTCTAAGCATTCTTAAATTTTACTCCACAAAGCAGTATCATGTTGACAATTTGGACGTTGTTAATTCTTGGATAAATTAATTCTTGAACATGTTTTATTGAATTCTTATATCATTGTCATCATCCTCATGTTTATAAAATGTTGAAAGTCATCTGTGGCCTGTAGTGCATAGATGGACTTGGTATGATTATGACCAGGGATTATTCGGTATAATCATGACCGTAATGTTACAAATGATGTGGTAAAAGTCCTCATTGGCCCGTAGTGCATTGATGGACAGTTGTTGGCATGATCATGACCATTGATGAATACACAAATATCCTTGGCCCGTAGTGCATGGAATTTGTGGTCGTGACCCTAACGAATATCCTTGGCCGTAGTGTAGGGATGATGTGAATTATTTATTAAGCTGAGTCTCAGCGATGAAAGTGATGAAAAACTTTTTAAATCATAAAAGATAGTAGAGTTTATTTTCTACTTGACTCTTTTAATGGATTGCTTGTTCCGCTGCAGTTAAACTTGATGTCTATTATATTTTATCAGTTTAACATTGTTGAAGACTAATGATAATTTATTCTGCATTATCTTAGTCATAATATTTCTTACTGGGCTAGTTGAGCTCACCCTTTCTTTCACTGTTCTCTTCAGGAAATGAGAACGTAGCTGGGGCAAGTCGGGGAACGGAGTGATGGTCCGAATGATAATATTAGTTAGTAGTCCTCACTATTCTATGTAATAGTGTGTTAATAAATGTAATGAGGACTCCTTTTGAGTATGAATACTCTCTAGAAGATAATATTTGTATTCAAACTCACAGTTTATGTTTTGTCGTATTGTACACGAAAGTTGTATTAGTAAGTTGTATTTGTATTCTGTACTATGTATCTGACGACCCAAGATGGGTGATGTATACCTAATTTTGGGGGCGTCACAGTTGGTATCAGAGCTTAGGGATATGATCCCTAGCTAAGATGTGAGAATAGAACTAGGAGGGGAGAGACGGGGAATTCCTTCGCTAGTATGACCTACCTAAGTTTATTTGGTATTTAATTGGTTGGTCAGAGTATATTGATAATATGTGACATATTAATTAACCTTTGTTTTGTGGCAGTATTTGAAAATGGCAGCTGAAAATGTCAACAATGGAGTGAATGAGACCGTGGCACCTCTAATCACCAACCAGGATAATGTAATATCAGGCGAAGAAGAAATTAGAGATATCTGCGTGGTAAGTGAAGAACTAATAGTTGCACCCGAGTTAGTGGCAGAGGTTGCAGCTGAGAGTGAGGAAGAAGAGGAAGAAGAGGAACCTGAGGAGAATTGGTTAGAAGAAATCTATGATCAAAACTTAGAATTACAAAATCGTGTTCATGAGTTAGAAGAGCAGGCTGAAGAACGATAGGCGGTCGTAGAACAAAGGGATGCAATAATTCAAAATTGTATTACCTGATGTCCGATGGTTGAACAGAAGCACTCTTTGGCAGAGTATATGATATTAAAGCTGGAATCTGAGAATTCAAATGTCAAGGAGCAGCTGAAAGAAGAAATAATTGAACAAGTGAGAATGAAAGATCCATGGGTAAAAGCCGCACGACGCGTTGATATTGTGAAAAGAGAAGTCCGATCCAAGAAAGCTAAAATAGATGATATGTAATTTTTTTCTGACAGTAATTGGGAAAATCCAGCATCGAGTTTTGAATTACCCTAACGAGGAATCGAACGAAGTTATCACAGGTTAGTTAATTATAAATTCTTACGAAGTCTATACCTTATTAGATACCGGTTCTACCTATTCTTTTATCTCTCTTGCTTGCTCTCAACGTTTAAATTTGACTTCGAAGAAATTAGACTTTGACTTATTGGTTGAAACTTCGATAGTAGAAACCTTCGTTACATCCACTATTTATAAATCTTGTTCAAATCAACACTTTCACGTTACCTGTCGATCGTATTTCTTTGAAAATACTTGCCTTTGATGTAATTTTAGGAACGATTGGTTAACTACTCATCATTCTTTTCGTAAGGTGGTTAACTTTCATATTCCTAACCAACCAGCTATGCGAATTCAAGCAACCAAACCACTAAAGTCAATCATTGTCATATCAAGCCATAAGTAAAGAGCCCCGAGCCTTTCGCTGGTGACTTCCTTGTGTGGAATGCACCGAAGCTGAACTTTCTGTAGGGGACGTTGTGAATGACGATGTCAAGTTGATAGGTATCAATGTGACGTACTATCCAAGTCTTGGATGAGAGTCACAGTTTTGAATGATATTTCTATCGTTAATAAATTTCTTGACGTATTCTTGAATGTGACGCCCCCAAAATTAGGTATACATCACCCATCTTGGGTCGTCAGATACGAAGTACAGAATACAAATACAACTTACTAATACAACTGTCGTGTACAAGATGACAAAATATAAACTGTGAGTTTGAATACAAATATTATCTTCTAGAGAGTATTCATACTCAAAAGGAGTCCTCATTACATTTATTAACACACTATTACATAGAATAGTGAGGACTACTAACTAATACTATCATTCGAACCATCACTCCGTTCCCCGACTTGCCCCAGCTACGTTCTCATTTCCTGAAGAGAACAGTGAAAGAAAGGGTGAGCTCAACTAGCCCAGTAAGAAATATTATGACTAAGATAATGCAGAATAAATTATCATTAGTCTTCAACAATGTTAAACTGATAAAATATAATAGACATCAAGTTTAACTGCAGCGGAACAAGCAATCCATTAAAAGAGTCAAGTAGAAAATAAACTCTACTATCTTTTATGATTTAAAAGGTTTTTCAACACTGTTATCGCTGGGACTCAGCTTAATAAAATAATTCACACCATCGAATCACCCCTGCACTACGGCCAAGGATATTTGTGTATTCATTAATGATCATGATCATGCCAACAACTGTCCATCAATGCACTACGGGCCAATGAGGACTTTTACCACATCATTTGTAACATTACGGTCATGATTATACCGAATAATCCCTGGTCATAATCATACCAAGTCCATCTATGCACTACAGGCCACAGATGACTTTCAACATTTTATAAACATGAGGATGATATAAGAATTCAATAAAACAAGTTCAAGAATTAATTTATCCAAGAATTAACAACGTCCAAATTGTCAACATGATACTGCATTGTGGAGTAAAATTCAAGAATACTTAGAAGAATATTTTTATGAAAAGATACTGGATGAAACGCAATTATCAAGGATATTCCATAATTTCATGGAGTATAGAAGTCAAAACTTAACCAACTGAGTACAATAAAGAATGGAATAACAAAAGAAATCACTATGCATGCGATAGACCGCACAGACAGGTTATTCTAACATAATAATAAATAATGGAACCAGGTCCGGCGTAAACGCACAGACAGGATATTCCGACAGAATAATAAATAATGGAACCAGGTCCGGCGTAAACGCACAGACAGGATATTCCGACAGAATAATAAATAATAGAACCAGGTCCGGTGTAAAACACACAGACAGGATGTTCCAACAGAATAATAACAAGACGGAACCAGGTCCGGTGTAAAACACACAGACAGGATGTTCCAACAGAATAATAATAAAAACGGAACCAGGTCCGATGTAAAACACACAGACAGGATGTTCCAACAGAATAATAATAAAAACGGAACCAGGTCCGGTGTAAAACACACAGACAGGATGTTCCAACCGAATAATAGAAGAATGTCACCAAGTATAGGGTAGACCGCGTATACAGGTTATTCTAACATAATAATAATAAATGGAATAACAACAGTTCTCTTCATGAATAAGAAAGAATAACACCCCTTACCGTAAAAGAACTGGATATAAGAGTAGTGAAGTAGCAGAAACTTTTCTTCTATCTCTATATAGTCTCTCTCTAGAGTTCAGTGAATTCGTAAGAAAATAATGAAGGAATGAGCTTTTATTTATAGAAAAATGGAATGCATAGTAACTAATCCATGAACGGTCCAGATTGATTACTTTAATCTGACGGTCCATATTTAAAGAAAAATCTTTTAAATAAAATATAATATATTCTATTTATAGAATAACTTTAATAAAGTATTCTGTTTTATATAAAAAGATGTTTCTGTTTTATTACGTTAATAATACGAATAAAACAAAACGTCATTATCGTTATAATAACTCATATTATTAATCAACAATAATTGAATCAAACTGAGCGACTTCTCACATAAATATCAATAATCAATACCGTGTGCTACTATGCAACAACGCGTATTACTGTACTTTTACTACCGAGTAGTTCAACAGTATCAACGGTAAAACTTCCGCCGTTATTTTCATAAAGTATTTTTGTCGTTTTCTCAATCCGACAATAATTCCGCTGTGGGGTCCACCAATGATTGTACCGTCGTACGGATATTCTCCGACAAAATGAATATTCCCCGACCAATCGAATATAATATGACAACTTGCATACTTTGCAAAATTTATAAATACTACCCATAACTATTATATTAAATCCACACCATAATATAAAAAAAATTATTTCGAGAAAAATTAAATATTTATTCATAAAATCTGGGGTTTCACATTGAAGACTTCTTAGCCTACCCTTAGAGCGTGGAATCGAATTTTGTATTGACCCCAGTACAAAACCCATTTCTTAAACCTTCAAATATTTCTTCAACCAAAATTAACGTATAATGCGCCAAAGACGTCGGCTCGAGCTGTTGAAAATTACGATCGTACCATGCAATATCATCGTGGAAATACGAACGTGGTAGCTGACGCGTTTAATAGAAGATTGTATGCGTTTACGAGTGCGATGTTGTTAACACAAAGACCTATTTCGTACGACTTACAAATGATGAAGATAGAGTTAAAGACTCTAGGAACCCACGTGAAGATAACGAATATACGAGTAGAATCGACATTAATAGATAAAGTTAAAGCCGCTCAAGCTACAAACCCGGAGCTGATGAATGTGAAGAAGAAGGTTCAAGAGGGCGTTATTCTAGAAGCAAGAATCGACGAAGAGAGGAAATCTCAACCCTCGATTTAATTGACCCATTTTAAATCCTCGATCAAGTAAGAACTGTGGCTTGTATACTCATTTTACCGCCAAGTATGTCGCGTGTTTATAACGTTTGTAACGTGTCGATGTTATGCAAAAATGTGGACGACCCGAACCACATTATTAATTTAGAACCGGACGAGATAGTAGAAGATTTAACGTATGAGGAGATACATGTTAACATCTTGGATAAGAAGAATCGTATTCAACACTCAAAGGTTATACCTCAAGAGTTAGAATCTGACGAGGTATCCTCATCTCTTCAGCATTCCAAGTACGTACGTAAATTTTGAGGAAAAAATTCCATAAGGAGGGGAGATTGTGAGACCCCAGATTTTATGAATAAATATTTAATATTCTCGAAAAAAATTTATTTTATTTTATTTTTATATTAGGGTATGGATTTGATATAATGTTATAGTTGTGGGTAGTATTTATAAATTTTATAAAGTATGCAAGTTGTTATATAATATTCGATTGGTCGGGGAATTTTTTTTTTTTTGTCGGAGAATATCCGTACGACGGTATAATCATTGGTGGACCCCACAACGAAATAATTGTCGGATTGAAAAAACGACAAAAATATTTTATAGAAATAACGGCGGAAGTTTTACCGTTAACTGTTGAAACACACCGTGTTAAAAGTACAGTAATACGCGTGGTTGCATAGTAGCACACGGTATTGATTATTGATGCTTATGTGAGAAGTCACTCAGTATTGTTCACTCGGATATTTGGGGTACTTTTCGTGTCAGAGTACTATTCACGAGTTACTATTCACGGGTTACTATTCACCCAAATTACTATTCACTCTAGTATTGTTCACTCGGGTATTTGGGACACTTTTCGTGTCGGAGTACTATTCACGAGTTACTATTCATGAGTTACTATTTATGAGTTATAATATTAATGATGAATGTTATTCGGAGTTGAATTTGGAGACGCGGATGTGATATTTGAGTCCGAAACGTCGAAATTAGTAAAAATAGTCTATAAACACAAAATTTTCCGAAATTCACTATTTGGTCAAAAAGTCAACAGTTGACTTTTTCGAAAAAAGTCAAACTTCGAAATTTCAAAATTTATATTTTTGATAAAAATGGTTTCATTATGTTGGAATTGTTTGTGTTAGTGAAAATCGACATTTATTTCGATAATAATTGATATCTGGAGGTTATATTGACCAATCGGGTATTTAACCGGATAAATGAGCAATTGATTGCTATTATTTCACATGATTATAACTATTTATTCACATGTTATACTATTGACTCACATTCTTGTTACTATTAGGGGAGTTGGTGCAAGATTGATAATACTTACATGACTAAGTTAAAAATAGAGGTATAGAGGGAGGTACTATATTGTAATTAATTTTTTACATGTTTAGAACTATTGAGTCACATGATTTTACTATTGATTCACATGATTTACTATTAGGGGAGTTGGTGCAAGTATGATAATACTTGGATGATTGAATTAAAAATGAAAGAAAAGTTGGAGGTATTGTACTATAATATTTTGAGCCCCAAAACGTGCAATTATCGAAACTATGTTTTCCTATTAATAGAAGCTCATTCTTCCTTCATTTCTCACCAATTCACTAAAGCTATAGAGCATTTATTATAGAGAGAAGCTATAGAGAGAAAATCTATAGAAGAAGAGAAGTCTGCTCCCTCACTACTCCTATATCCAGTTTCTTTCAAAGGTAGGGAATATTATTTCTTTCATTCATCTTCATGAAGAGAACTTCTGTTGTTCCATTCTTTGTTATTATGTTGGAATAACATGTTTATGCGAAGTACCGCATACTTGGTGAAATTTTTCTATTATTCCATTTCTTATTATTCTGGTGGAACATCCTGTCTGTGCGTTCCACGCCGGACCTGGTTCCATTATTTATTATTCTGTTGGAACATCCTGTCTGTACGTTCTACGCCGGACCTGGTTCCGTCTTTACTATTCTGTTGGAATATCTTGTCTGTGCAGTTTACGCCGGACCTGGTTCCGTCTTTACTATTCTGTTGGAACATCTTGTCTGTGTGTTTTACACCGGACCTGGTTCCGTTTTTATTATTATTCTGTTGGAACATCATGTCTGTGTGTTTTACACCAGACCTGGTTCTATATTGTTATTATTCTGTTGGAACATCCTGTTTGTGTGTTTTACACCGGACCTGGTTTCATTATTTATTATTCTGTCGAAATATCCTGTCTGTGCGTTTACGCCGGACCTGGTTCCATTATTTATTATTCTGTCGGAATATCCTGTCTGTGCGTTTACGCCGGACCTGGTTCCATTATTTATTATTCTGTTGGAATAACCTGTCTGTGTGGTCTATCGCATGCATGGTGATTTCTTTTGTTATTCCATTCTTTATTATACTCAGTTGGTTAAGTTTTGACTTCTATACTCCATGAAATTTGTGGAATATCCTTGATAATTGCGGTTCATCCAGTACCTTTTCATGAAAATATTCTTCTAAGCATTCTTGAATTTTACTCCACAAAGCAGTATCATGTTGACAATTTGGACGTTGTTAATTCTTGGATAAATTAATTCTTGAACATGTTTTATTGAATTCTTATATCATTGTCATCATCCTCATGTTTATAAAATGTTGAAAGTCATCTGTGGCCTGTAGTGCATAGATGGACTTGGTATAATTATGACCAGGGATTATTCGGTATAATCATGACCGTAATGTTACAAATGATGTGGTAAAAGTCCTCATTGGCCCGTAGTGTATTGATGGACAGTTGTTGGCATGATCATGACCATTGATGAATACACAAATATCCTTGGCCCGTAGTGCATGGAATTTGTGGTCGTGACCCTAACGAATATCCTTGGCCGTAGTGCAGGGATGATGTGAATTATTTATTAAGCTGAGTCTCAGCGATGAAAGTGATGAAAAACTTTTTAAATCATAAAAGATAGTAGAGTTTATTTTCTACTTGACTCTTTTAATGGATTGCTTGTTCCGCTGCAGTTAAACTTGATGTCTATTATATTTTATCAGTTTAACATTGTTGAAGATTAATGATAATTTATTCTGCATTATCTTAGTCATAATATTTCTTACTAGGCTAGTTGAGCTCACCCTTTCTTTCATTGTTCTCTTCAGGAAATGAGAACGTAGCTGGGGCAAGTCGGGGAACAGAGTGATGGTCCGAATGATAATATTAGTTAGTAGTCCTCACTATTCTATGTAATAGTGTGTTAATAAATGTAATGAGGACTCCTTTTGAGTATGAATACTCTCTAGAAGATAATATTTGTATTCAAACTCACAGTTTATGTTTTGTCGTATTGTACACGAAAGTTGTATTAGTAAGTTGTATTTGTATTCTGTACTATGTATCTGACGACCCAAGATGGGTGATGTATACCTAATTTTGGGGGCGTCACACCTGCGGCTAACCCTTATGGGTCCCACAGTCTCAATTCTCATGCCTTTGGTCGTCGTGCAATTCGTTGAAACGTCCATATCATTCGCTCCGAGAATAGTTGGGAGATGTGTCATACCATTCCGAAAAGCTCGTTCCGAGGGCTACACAATGATATTGAGTTTGACCAATTCTGAATTCGGAAAGATAAAGCAAAAAGTAGAAAAGTAAAACTGGTTTGCCTTGGATAGTCTGTGGCTTGGGGATCATTGTGGTGGCTCTTATGACCTTGTCCTCAGCTCCGTGATTCTTACTTGGATATGTTGTCGCCGGTGTGAAATTACTCATTTACCCTCCTATAGGGGTTAGTAATAGGAAAGTGAAATTTCGAGTGGCTACATATATAATATAATTTTGATATTAATTATTATAGTTACTCGTATTATTTTGAATACATAGTCATTTAGAGACTAAAATTGAGAGTTGAAACTTTAACTAAAATTCTAAATAAAATTTTTAAATTAATATTTATTATATGACTAAGTAATTAAAGGTCTCTTAAAAAAAATTGTTACTGAATAATAAGTTAATATTAAAATACATAGAAACATAAATAAAGTTTTAATTCTAGTTAAATTAATCCTAGCATTATATACGGGGTATAAAAAATGTTTTGCATCTACTTAAATTTTAAGCCTATATCAAAGATGTGAGACCCAAAATTTTATAAATAAAGATTTAAATTTCTCGAAATATTATTTTTAATATTATGGTGTGTATTTGATATAATGTTATAGTTGTGGGTAATATTTATAAATTTTGCAAAGTAAGCAAGTGGTTATATAATATTCGATTGGTCGAGGAATATTCGTTTTAACAAGGAATATTCGTACGACGGCATAATCATTGGTGGACCCCACAACGGAAGTATTGTCGTAGTTAGAAAACGACAGAATTATTTTTTTATAAAAATAACGGCGGAGGTGTTACCGTTAAAACTGTTGAACTACCCGGTAGTAAAAGTACAGTAACACGCGTGGTTGCATAGTAGCACACGGTATTGATTATTGATACTTACGTGAGAAGTCACTCAGTTATACTCAATTATTGCTACAGTAATCGCTGCATCATATCTCTCATAGTATTGATTCAATTATTGTCATAGTATCATCTGCATAATATGATATATTATTAAATCAATAATTGAGATGACAAAGTTATTCATATTATTATTTGTAATATTGACAATGTCTAGAAGTTCTGTCAATGAGAGGTTTGGTCACCTAATTGCGTGCCAATAAGGAGAAATCCTTATCGAAAAGCCCCCTCTTTCCTGGGAACGACCTGGTTGTTAAATATTATGAATTATAATATTAATGATGAATAAGTTCGTGTTAATTAAAGATAAAATTGATAGTTCCATTGTGTGAAAATTATTAGTATTAGTAGAAATCGATATTTATTTCGATAATAATTGATGTCTGAAGGTTATATTGACCAATCGGGTATTCGGGGCACTTTTCGTGTCGGAATACTATTCACAGGTTACTATTCACCCTAGTATTGTTCACTCGGGTATTTGGTACACTTTTCATGTCGGGGTACTATTTACGGGGTACTATTCACAGGATACTATTCACCCAAAAAATATATTTTTCTTTTTGGTCCAAATCATTTTTGAGTACAATATTATTCCATGAGAAGATGTGATAATTTTTCAGACAGTTGGTTGAAATTATAATAGTAAATCAATATGGATCGTTGGTTTAAAGTTTTAATAGTAACTTGTCCCTTTAGTTTTTCAAGAGTTACTTGTCTCTTCGGTGTTCCAAGAGTTAATTGCCCCTTCGTAAATAGTAGTTGTCTCTTCAATATTACCAAGAGTCATTTTGACCCTTCGTTAAAACCAAGAGCTACTTTCAGTTCTTTTATAAATAGAAGCTCATTCCTTCATTATTTCTTACGAATTCACTGAAACTCTAGAGAGAGAAACTATAGAGAGAAAGAAGAAAAGTATTCTGCTACTTCACTACTCCAGTATTCAGTTTTTCTAAGGTAAGGGATATTATTTGTTGTACTCGTAAGGGGTATTATTTCTTTCGTATTCATGAAGAGAGCTATTGTTATTCCATTCTTTATTATTATGTTGGAATAACCTGTTTATGCGAAGTACCGCATACATGGTGAAATTTTTTTGTTATTCCATTCTTTATTATTATGTTGGAATAACCTATTTATGCGAAGTACCGCATACATGGTGAAATTCTTTTGTTATTCTATTCTTTATTATTCTGTTGGAATAACCTGTCTGTGCTGTCTATCGCATGCCTGGTGAATTCTGTTGATATTTCATTTTTTATTATTCTGTTGGAATATCCTGTCTGTGCGGATTACGCATGACCTGGTTCCATTCTTTATTATTCTGTTGAAATATCCTATCTGTGCGAATTACGCATGACCTGGTTCCATTCTTTATTATTATGTTGGAATAACCTGTCTGTGCGGTCTATCGCATGCATGGTGAATTCTTCTATAATTCCATTCTTTATTATTCTGTTGGAATAACATGTCTATGTGGATTACCACATGCATGGTGAATGATCATTCATATTCATTCCTTATTAAATTGTGGAAATGATCTGTCTACGTGGATTACCGCATGGCGGGCGAAAATTCATTTGCAGTTTCATATATTCTATTATACTAAGTTGGTTAAAGCTTTGGCTTCTATACTCCATGAAATTAGTGGAATATCCTTGATATTTGCGCTTCATCCAGTATCTTTTCATGAAAATATTCTTCTGAGCATTCTTGAATTTTACTCTACAAAGCAGTATCACGTTGACAATTTGGACGTTATTGGTTCCTGGATAAATTAATTTATAAATCTTTAAAATTTATTCTTGAACTTGTTTTATTGAATTATTATGTCATTGTTGTAACAACCCGGAGAATTCGGATTGTCCAGAATTTAGGTTTAAAAAATTAGTTATTAATAAAACTAATTTTTATTAATAATATTATGTGCTATGTGTTTATTAATCGTTCTATTACCTAGGATGATTATAAGTTGGGAGTATTCTGGCTGTGAGCTAGATTGATCGAATAAGAATTTTCATGACGAAAATAAAAATTTTCCGGGAACAAAAATATTTTTGGGAAAAAAGACGAAATAGGCACTATTCATCCATTTCTGCTCGGAGATTTATTTTGAAATTCTGAGAAGTTATTGATTACGTAAAATGTTTAGACGTGATGAAATATTCAATAATATTTCAGTTATGACAAAAAAATTAAGTTTTCGCCTGCGGACTCAAAACCTAAGGGTTAGAAAAAGTGAGTTCCGAGAATTTTATGAGTACGTATAATAATTAGGGTTATTATGCGTGAGAGATACGAGTATAATACTAGTTATTATATGAGTATAATACGAAGATTATTACGACGTATAATACGAATATCGTACGAACGATATACAAAGAGAATACGAGAATGAAATGCATAGAATACGATGAGTCTTAATGGACTTTGAGTTCATGGACTTTGTAGAATCCAATTGGACTTGGATTATGTCAAGCCCAATGCTTTGTGAAAACAAGCCCAAGATAGGCCCAATAAGAATTAGGGTTAAGGCACAAACCAAGAAAAGAAACCGCGGATCGAACTGATGGGTAAACAGATGGGTAAGAAGCATTGGGGCAACCCATGGGATGACCCATGGGCTACTTGGCCACCAAGTAAGGGTAGAGGCCAAGTAAACTTGGTGGCTAAGTTGTTGGAGGAGGTGAGAATAATAAGTAGGTGGGGGCGAAATGACTAAAATACCCTTAGCCTTGATTTTCTATAAATAGGAGGCTTAAGCTCATTTGGTTGGATTTTGAAAATCCCACACTTGAGAGAGAGAGAGAGAGGTCGGATAGGAAGGAGAACGAAGAGGAAAGGCTAGGCCGCGTACAAACTTTGTCCGACGGGAGAAGATTAAAGAAGAATGGTAATCCGAAACCTAGTCCCTTTTAAATTTTCTGTAAGTTTCTATGTTTAAAAACATAACTTAATGAAGATAAGAAGTAGATAAGGTTAGAGATGATTTCATATGGTTGAAATCATAAGAAAATGAAGAAATAAGAATTTGAAATTTAGTAAATAAATTTCTTAAGGAAGTATAAGATTCGTAATGAATTAGAATGATTCGAGTGGATTATTTGAATAAGTAGGTGAAATAAGTAAGGAATGGTGTTCTATAACATCAAATTCCAATAAAAAGTAAAATCGTAATCCAAAATATTGATTAAAATGAAGAACGAACGAAGAACACGAAGAACACGCGAAGAACACGAAGAACATTGTTGATGGACAAATTTAAAACCATCGTAGTTTAATTGTTGTTGATGGACAAGTTTAAAACCATCGCGTATAAGTTAGGTGCTTATTGCTTGGTTAGGAGCGGTAGAAACGTTCATGAAGAACGGATTAAAACGTAGCTATAAAGAAGTTATGGCGAAATTTTCGTAAAAGACGAACGAGAATTAGAAAGTTAGTAAATGAACCCGAACATATAGGGTTTCATAAGGAAGTAAGAGAACATAGAAAGCGTGAGTCGTAGACTAAAGATTGAACGAGTTCCGAGTTCAGATGACCGAATTACGGACGAACGGCGAAGAACACTAAAAGCGTAAAAATGAACGAAGGGTGAAGATCAAGCCAATCAAATGGCATGTTAATGGATTCAGAACGAAGTTCTATCCGAGGGGTATTGAAGTACGTAAGATAAGGAAGAGAATGGCTTTGGAACGGTCTCGTTCCGAGTTATAGCAAATAAGTTACAAAATTTCGAAGTAAGCGAATCAAGCTTGTAAAAGACTTAGGAAATTTTTCTAGGGTTTAGGCTCGGCGCAGCAGCGCCGGTTGAGCTTTGAGAAGTGGCGCCGCAGCGCGAGCTCGGAGCCTCAGGTACTGTTAGTTGGTGCCGCAGCGCGAGTGATAACGAAGGGTTCGGCGCTGTAGCACCAGAGAAAGGGAAGAGGGTGAAGTAGGTCGCGCCCACAGCGCGAGAGAAAGGAAGGGACACGGCGCCGCAGCGTCGGTGCAGGGCAGTGCCCAGTAATGAGATTTTTATTACTCAAGTACTAGGGGATGTGCAAGAAAGAAATAGGAACATATAGTTCACCTAAAATAACACTTAAGCAAGTGAGTTAAACCTATAGTAAGGGTTGAATGGAAAGATTAAACAAGATTAAAAGACAAAGATTTTAGGTACGGGTTACAGAACCGATATCCGGGGACCGTGGTCGCGATGAACGAACGTGAGGGATTGCTATGGTTGTGATTCCTTAGACGTTGAGTGACGAGGGTAATGAATAACATTTCAATGTTATGTCATGATAATGAGAGCTAAGTGTGAAACGTATAGACGCTGTGAACGCAACGTTATTGCGATGAACGATCGGTCTTAGCATACAATGATCGGTATGGCTTCGACACTAAGAACGAGTAATGAACATGGGGTTCATGTAATGGATAACGAAAGTATAAAATAAGATATGAATTATCGAGAAAGCCGTAATGAACGGTAATAAGATTAATGAAAGCCGAATATGAGTCAGATAAGAATGTAAATCATCAAAGATGATGAACGTATGAGTAAGACATCTTCGTATGTCATAAAGCCGTAAACTGGTAAAGGTAGTTAGTCGCATAAACTTATATTGCAAAGAACGTGAACCCTAAGAAGTAAAGTTAAGTAAACTAATGCGTAAGTTCAATATATAACTAATTGGCGTTTATGTTTTCTCCTTATATGTTATATAGGAATTGGATTGAGCAGTTCAGCGTAAGCTGTTGCTGGGCGTAAGGCAAGTTTCCTAACTTCATTCATATTTTAAATGAATGCTAGTTTCTTAAACTTCTCAGATGTCGAACTTGAGAAGTCTTGTCTATGTGCATATGTGCGATGTGAGTGACGAGGTGGTAGTATGTATGAGGCCTTGTGCCACAATTTGAACACTTCAGTATTTTTATGATATGAATTGTTCTATGATTGAGCTATTCAATACAAGTATATTCTGTTTATACATGAACCGTTATTGTTAAGTTTGTGCTATTGATTCTAGCCAGATATGATGTGTATGAAAAAGGTAGAGAAATAAAAGTATTTCAAAGTGAAAATGACAGATGTTTTAAGATGATAGGAATCGGGACTATTCCTATTATTCAAGCTGCTTCATAACCTTTGTTCGGTTATTGAAGTTCTAAAGAAATATTTTAATTCTGAAGTTGTTTGTTCAACTGTTATGACTTGCTGGGCAATTAAATGCTCACTCTTACTTTAAATGAAAAACAATTTTCAGCGAACAAAGTTAGAAGAACTGAAGGATTCCGTAAAGATCAAGCTGACGGTATCCAAATGAAGTGTCATGCAGAATGTGAATGAGCGAGAAGATCAAGTGAAGACTTGTAATGTAGAAAGATGGAACTGAACGATAGACTAGTTTAATGAACTGTTATGTATCCTTGGTAGCGGATAAAAGTCACTCTTGTAAGATGAAATGAATAATGAATTATTATTATTTGTAATGAAAGAGGTTATAAGGTTTCCAGAACCTGGGATTTGAGAGTGTACATTGTTATATTTTAGTATATAATGATGTATGCTGGATGAATGATGTACTCGTGACGTACGGAATTCGGGTGTGAAGATAGACCGAATTTCGGGGTGTTACAATTGTCATCATCCTCATTCTTATATTGTGATGAAAGTCATCTTTGGCTTACGTGCATAAATGGACTTAGTATGATTATGACCAAGGATTATTCGGTATAATTATGACCGTAATGTGACGAATGATGTGGTAAAAGTCCTCATTGGCCTGTAATTCATTGGTGGACAGTTGTTGGTATGATTATGACCAGGGATTATTCGGTATAGTCATGACCATTGATGATAACATGAATATCCTTGGTCGTGGTGCAGGGATGATTCAATTTTATTTATTAAGCTAACTCTCAGAGATAAAGTTGATGAAAAACTTTTTAAATCATAGAAGATAGTAGATTTTATACTTTACTTGACTCTTCTAATGGATTGCTTACTCCGCTGCAGTTTTTGATCTAAAACTTGTTGTCTATTATATTCTATTAGTTGTTATACTGTTGAAGGCTAATGATAACTTATTCTGCATTATCTTAGTCATAATATTTCTTACTGGGCTAGTTGAGCTCACCCTTTTGCTTTCATTGTTCTCTTCAGGAAATGAGAACGTAGCTGGGACTAGTCGGGGAACAAAGTGATGGTCCTAGATGGTGTATTAGTAGTCCTCACTATTCTGTGAAATAGTGTGATAATAAATGTAATAAGGACTCCGTTGATTGTGGATATTATCTAGATGATAATATTTGAATTAAAACTCACAGCCTATGTTTTGTCGTATTTTACACGACTGTTGTATAATTAGTTTGTATTTGTATTCAGTACCTTGTATCCAGCGACCCAAGATGAGTGATGTATACCTATTTTGGGGGCGTCACAAAAGACTAAAGACGTGGACCAAAAAATTAAGTTGTCTTATTATATATTGACTAGCTAAGTGTCCCGTGTAAAACACGAGTTATTTTTTAAATATAATTATTTTTTATTTTTATTTTTTTTATATAGTGATTATAAAATATATTTATTTTTGAATTTCAAATTGACTTACTAATATTATTAGAATGACTATAAATTTTGCTTAAAAATGAATGACTACATATCACATATTGAGTGTTACTAATGTGATTCTTTTGTTATTTTTAATTTAATATTAAGTTTTTATATAGTTTCAAAATTTAATATTTAGTTTTTATAATCAATCATTCGTATTTATATATCCATTTTTAATTAGAATTCAAAGTTGAGTGAAAACCTAAAAGTCTAAACATAATGTTTAAATCATACTTTCTTGTATAATTAATTAACTAAATAAATTCTATAAAAAATAAAATTGTTGTAAAATAATAAGTTACGATCATGACTTTAGTTTTAAAAGGTAATTAAATTTTAATTAGTAATATGTAAGTCAATATTTTTTTAACATTACTTAACTTAAGGTCTCCTATATGAAATAAAGTTGTTTACTAAATTTTAATCGTTAATATATTTTGTAATATACATTAAAATTTAATTATTATTTACAATAATATTTTTCTTATATTTTTAATATATAATTATTTAGGAATATAATTGTTGTAGATTTTAGTTTTAAAGCTAGCTAACTAAATTTTAATAACTAATATATAAGTTAAAATTGTTTTGTAACATTAATTAACTAAAATAGAATTGGTAACAAAAATAATCATTAAAATATTTCTAATATATAAAAAAAATATAATTTTGATATGAATTATTATATGTACTCATAATATTTTTAATATATAGTAATTTAGAGACTAAAGTTGTGTGTAAACTTAAACTAAAATCCTAAATATGATTTTTAAGTTAAAATTTATCATATGTCTAAGGTGATCTTTGTTTATCTCTTAATACCTCTTAACAGTTTCACATCTGATTCGGTAAGAGAGTAAAGTTGTTTGGTAAAATTTTGTTTGCCTCTTATTATCTTTTAATCGGTAAGAGTAAGATATAAATCAAAATCATTAAAAACTGTCTCCTAATAAAAAATTGAAATACATGGAGCTTTTATAAATATTGCACTCCCCCCCCCCCCTTACAACTTCTAAGATCATTATTGATTTTTAAAAAGTCAATTTAAGATATTTTTAAATTTAAAAGTCATTTAGATGTTTTGTACTTTTTACTTATCAAACAATTTTTTAAGTTTAGATGTTATTTTACTCAGATGATCTAATTTATTAAGATATACTAACCATTCAGATTTTAATTACTCAGTTTTATTAAATACCACTTAAGTAATTAAAGGACTCTAATAAAAAATAAAATTGTTGCACAATAATAAGTTAATATTAAAATTTGTAGGACCATAAAGATAGTTTTAGTTCTATTCAAATTAATCGTAGCACTATATTGGAGCAAGTATAAAAAATATTTTACTTAAAAGACCAAAACCAAAAAATCATATTTTGGCTTATTATATATTTACGGTCCGGATCTTAAGATCACCCCTTATCTAACATACTTTGCTCACCCCCTTTTAGCGACGGACCGGACGACGATTTGGTCCGTCGCTATATATTCAATCCGTCGCTATATGTTGTGGGTCGCTATATGGTGTCCGTTGCTAAAAGCTAAGAAGACGGTTCTATATATAGCGACAGACTGAATCGTTACCCGGTCCGTCGCTAAAGGGGGGTGAGCAAGGTATGTTAGATAAGGGGCGAGTTTAAGATCCGGATCGTATATATTTATATAGATATAGATATAGCAGTCCGGATATTAAGCTTATCCCTTATCCAACATAAGTTGCATATCCCCTTTAGGGACGGACCGGACGACGGTTCGATCTGTCGTTATATATAGAAACGTCGTTTTAACTTTTAGCGACAGACAACATATAGTGACAGACAACATATAGACGACGGTATATACCGTCAGTCCGTCGCTAAAAGAGGGTATGCAAGGTATGTTGGTAGTTGGATAAGAGGATAATGGATAAACTTAAAATCCGGACTAATAGATATAGATTAGGATTTTTGAATTAACTTCTTAAAATCAAAATGAGAAATTATAATACACAAAAGGAGTAACAAATAAATTAAATTTATAGATATATTATTACACATATATATACTACATATTCAAAACCCATAATTAAAATAAATAATTCCATCTAATGCTAATGCTATGTATCTATTTGGTAGAATAATTAAAAGTATATGTACATTTTTATCATAGAGCATCATGTCACTCGTATCAGTTGATAAATAATTCTCGGTACAAAATAAGGGTCTCTTTTGTAGTCCTCAGATCCTAACTACTTTGTGCATCCACAATTATATATATTTTTTCACAATTAAACATGCACGAATTATAAAACTGCTGGTGAGCTTCGTCTTCTTATAAAATATAATCATTTTCACCAAGTTGATCTTCTTCATAAGCCTAATACGAAGTAGTAGGCCAATGCTACCGGCAGTGCTAAAAGTAAACCAAGTATCACCCTGAAACCAGAATTTTAAAACACCAATTCTCAATAAATAATCCAATTAACCTTTATGTGCGTGAACCTCAAATATTAATTTGTATAGCTCTAGCTAGCTAGCTAGTACTAGGCAAAAATAACATTTACCCCATTAATGCGACAAAAACTGCAATTGACTGATTGAACTAAAAAACAATTCTTCAAAAAACTAAATTACTGGCAGAGACAAGACTTATTGATATATATAAGTTACCCAATGCTCAAGATGTCTGGATGTACATTATACTCTTTGGCAAATACAAATGGGACTATTCCTTGGGGAAGAGATGCCTGCAGCAGCACAAATAAATTAACCACATAATCAACCCTGAATTGTATCCTTCCTTTGTTTAGAAAACAAATTTATTTTTTATTTAAAAAAAAAACAACTACTCTTTTGCACCTGCACAATAGCCACCTTAAACAAGATTCCCCTTAATCCAATAGCATAGGAGGAGACTATCATCAGAGCAGGTCCTGCTATGAACTTCAATGCTATGGCTAATACTGCCCGTCGGCTTTCATTGGCTTTAATTATGCCACCTCGAGATGCCATGAACAAGCCTATATATACACATCAACTACACTATTCAACCAGTTGACGTCTAAATGCATACGTTCTTTCTGTAATCAATATTTGCACAATTATATATATATATATATATATATATATATATATATATATATAATTACGTGCGTACATACCAAGGCTGAACATTGCCATTCCAAGTCCTCCATCCGCCAATATTGATATAGATTTATCAACAATCTTTGGCAAATGTAATCCCCACCTATATAAAACAAGTTAGTTCAACCAACAATTTGTTTAGTCCTCATGATGAGGCTGGCTAGCTAGCTAAGTCATTCCGTCTGCAAGCGTTGATGCTGTAGGCTTACCTAAAGCTTATCATTGCCCAAATGAGTCCCAAGGCAGTTGCATGAGTATTGGGGTTGATTATTAGTTTCCTCCCTACTGTCAAAAGTACAAGCACTAGTTTGTTTTTTCTTGGAGTTCTTGTTTTTTCTTCTGCCCCTTGCCCTTCCTCCTGTGCTTCCGAGGCCTCCAATTCCACTTGATACACAAATTCAACTACGGATTATACCAGTGTACAGACCATATAAAACAAATTCAAGATGTTTAGTCCAAAACTATCATGATACTTTCAGAATTTGTTTGAGTGTCAAAATTTATCATTCAGCTTGGCAAGTACTAGCAAAAACACCATTCAATATAATGGACAACATTTTATATGCATTTTGTGGAGTAGCTAAATATGATATCACAGCACTATTTTGGTGTGTGAAGCAATGTTTTAAGACCATCAAACCAAAAAAGTTATTGGATGGATGGATCACTGGTTCTAGGGGTGGGTATTCAGTTATAACCGAACCAATTTTTTTTCCCGTTATAACCGAATACCGAATTTCATAGAATTTCATTATTTGCACAATTAAGTATCCGAAATATGTACTAACCGAATAATTGGTTAATAACCGAAATATAAACTTAATTTTACAAAACAAAAAATTTCACATTAAAGTTTCCAAACAATATTTAACCACAATCCGCAATAATAATAATTCATAAACTAGTTTAATAATTTTCAAATTAACAATACATAAATACTTAATCTATATGACAAAGTCTATAAAATTCTAATAAAAAATAGTATTTTATTTTTTTAAGTTTCTAATTTGGTTAGTCAGTTATCAGAATAGTCTAATTTTCATATCTGAAACTGAAAACCGAAGTATAAAACGGTTATAATCGAATATACCCAAATAACCGAAATAATTTGGATAAAAAAATCGGTTCGGTTCGGTTATTCGGTTTTATTATTTTTTTGCTCAGCCTCAAGTCTGGTTCAACCAATGGTTGAACCGTTATTGACCGATGACGTCATAAATATATTAAAATATATATCATTAGTAATTAATAAAATTTAAAAAAAAATTATTTTTTATTAACTAAAATATAATAAAGTTTAGTTACAATATTATTAAAAGTGGTTAATTTTAATATTGAAAAACCGGTTCACCGGGTCAACATAACCGGTTCGACCGATGGTCAACCAACTCAATCCGAGTTTTGACCAAACTAGTTCAACTAGCCAAATCGAACCGGACATAGACAGTGGTGTGAAGTCAACTTATATGCATAATTCATAATATTAGCAAATGATATGGGGAGATATCTAAAATATATTGGGCCCCAGCAGTATTATCCTTTCTGAAAAAAGTATGACCAAGGGAACTAAAATCGAGTATAATTTGGTAGTGGTATATATGAGAATATGGTTCTTGATAGAGCATAACGGAACAAAGGAAAATGGCCGACCCAACTATTTGGTATTAAGACTTAATAGAGTTGAGTTGTACCTGTGAGTTGTGGTGATGGTGTGACATAGGCTTCCCTTGTGGCACTAACCTCAAACAGAAACAATAATAGGTTATACCAAATCATGCTTTGTAGTACAACAATCTGGACAAGGAGCCCTGCTGCTTCATCCCCATACATTGCTTTTATTAATGGAATCCCAAGGATCAATGTGTTGGGTAATGTTGAGAGTGAAATACCTGTTATGACCCAGTTCAGGCTTCCTCTAGAACTCAATTTGGTGATTACTCCCAACACAATAAAAGCAAGAACTTTTTGAAGGGTATCAGCAGCTACAAGCATGAGGTTCATTTTGTAAGGGTTGCTTGTAGAGATGAGCTTGAAGGACAAAAGGGGAATTGAGAATTTGGCAACAAATTTGTTGATGCCTGAGCATTGATCCGGTGTGAAGAGTTTCCACCATTTCATGGATATGTAGGCCAACATCATGGCTACATATAATGGGACAGAGGCCGCTACGACTTGGTAGACTTGGTTAAGGGAAATCATGGCAGCCGGCCACCGGTTGATTGGAGGATGGAAGATGACTATATATCCCCTTTATAATTTTAATGAAACAACCTTAGTCATAAGACTGTTTATACTTTGTTGGCTTATCAAAAGGAAATTAAAGGCGGCCTGTGGGGCCGGGGTTCATGCTTACATCGAAGATTCCTTGTTTTACTAATAAAAAATAGAGCAGAGATATTAATTACTAATTATTTTTAAAGTTAAATGATGTGAAAGTAATCATTCTTTCATAGATCTGTTTTATTAATTTCTGAAGTTTTCCCCTTTGCTTCGCAATGAAAATGTTTGCAATCTATTATTTTACATAGAATGACAAAGCTAGAGCTGATACTTGTATTTTTATCAAAATACTATATTATAATATAAGAGTAATACTATGTGCACAAACTATACACAAAAAACTTATATCCAATGGCAGGACGTACCCTTCGTATTTTCTCTCATTTTTATCAACAACTTTCTGTGTATAGTTTGTGTCCTCGCAACATAACATAAGTCAAAAAGGACGTGGCTTCATCCTCTTCCTTTATTGGTTCTTTTTGGCCCTAAAAAAAACCTTAGCTTACTAGTCTTTAATCTTATACTCCCAAGTTAAATTTAAAAACAAATTAATATTGATTTCTAGCACTCCAATTTACCTTGCAGGAAAGAGGAATAAAGAAGTGAATTGCAGGGGAAGTAAGTAAAATAGAAGGGATGAAGGAAGAATTTTGCTGAAAATGGTCAAAAGTGTTAGAATAAGTGTAGTGGAGAATTTGCTTTTGATAATGTAAAAATTTGCCAGAAATGTGCTTAGTGCCTCTTTCTTCAAGTTTTCTCTTTGTATTGTCGTGTCACCATTTGATGATGGCAGTAGTAACTGAATATGAAACTATCCCCCGAATCTAGTTAAGAAGTGTTCCCAGTCACATGATTTATATAGTTTCCGTGTAATTAAATAAATACGCATGCATGCAGATGCAGTCTCTCCCAAATTCTTTTAATTTTTAAAAACAAGTAGTAATATCATATAAATAAGAATATTTTGAGACGAGACAAGACGAGACGAATGGAAGGAATATTGGATGACTAGTGTTTGGGCATGTACTGATGTTGCTCATACAAATTTGTTGAATACTGTATGGTAGGTCGGTAGGTATATACTAACGAATGTATATGTGGTAGAACTAGAAGAGCGCCCATGGGATTGGGATTGGGATTGGGATTGGGATTGGGATTGGAATGGAATAAAAGTGCAAAATACATACAAAAGCTCCTCAACTCTTATTGAGTACTGTTTGTGTTACTAATAAGGAAGGAATTAGATTTTGTTTTTTATATGCTTCAACATTTATTTATACTACTCCCTCTCTCTGTCTCTTAATATATGTTCTTTTAGATAATTTTATTTTTTCTTAATTATTTATCGTTTTATATAATCTAGGAAAATTAACTACAATCTTTCTAAAATTACTCATTGGAAAATGTTAATGTGAGAGAGAGAGTGTGTGTGAAATAAGTATGATAATTATAAGAATTTAAATGTATTATATCATTTCCTTAATTCTTATACACAACTCTAAAACGACATATATTAGGAACAGATGGAGTAGTATATAAATATTTTATTTATTTTTTTGCTAAGTCATAATTGTATTCTAACTTTTGAAACTTAAATCTTTTCCAAAATAACCATATAAATAGCAGTGAACTTTTCCACTTTTTGACCCTTATGCTACGTTGAGGTTTAGATGGCAGAAATCAAGGTGAAGAACGGAATTACTCGTTATCATGAAATGAAAAAAAAATTGTGTTTAATTGTTCCATTTGATTAGAATGAATCATTCGCAATCTACTAAAATTGTGAATTTTATTCATTAGAGGAGGGTATGGAATGCCTCATTTCAGCCAGGAATAGAATGAATTATTCCACTCATCATTTCATTCTCTTCCCTATTTCATTCATTCTCCGATTACATTCCTTCAATCCAAATGCTACGTTTGGATTGCAAGAATACAAATGAGAGTAGAATGATTCATTTCCAAGTAATGAAAAAAAATTGTGTTTAATTGTTCAATTTGAATGGAATGAATTATTTTTGTTCATACCAAATTTGTGAATTTTTATTCCTTGAGGGAGGATATGGAATAACTCATTATAGCTAAAATGAATCATTTCATCTTCATTCCACTCCTTTTCCTATTTCATACATTCTCCAATTTCATTCCTTCGATCCAAACGTAGTAGTATTAAGGTCAACACATTTCTTTCTTTATTTCTTTATTTAAAACATGATAATTTATATGCATTTAGCTGCTCCACTTTTTATGCTTTACAGATTAGTATGTTTATATATACCGGATTGATGGATATGTTTGTTTCAGTTGACAAATTTTAATTGTTAGGTTATTTTTTCTCTTAAATGTAAGGGAAAAGGATTATTATTCAATAAGTTGTCCAAGAGTTTGTGTAAATAATTATGATACCCTTATTTGTTTAAAACATAAATATAAGAATTATCTTAAAATTAAATCTGCAACTATATTACTATTAAGTAACACAGATTAATTCTTAGGAACTAATATTTCTACGTGCTCCCTCTCACGTGAATAGATTTTAACATATGAAAATATCAGTTTATTAATTCTTTAATAATACTTGCTAAAAAAAAAGTTGCCTTCAGAACATATATTTTTGGTCCAACCAAACTGAGATTTGGCAGGCCAATGTAATTTAAGCTTGTTTGTGGAGCAGATTGAGGCCCAGGTTTCGTGTTCTAGTAATATTAGTTGGAATTTCAATGGGCTTTCCTTGCATGAAAATAAATTATTTTGCCCCGCCAATTATTGGAAAGCTGAGTGCATTATAGTGACTAGGTTTAGGCTTAATGGACATGGTTACTCTCTCCCCTTCTATAGTACTCCCCCGCCTTGAAATAAAGTCTTAATTTTGACATGTTAATTAATTAATAATTTTTTAAAACCTAAATTATCTTTTTAAATACTTAATCCTTAGATGGAGTACAATTTTTTTTAAACTCTCACATTCCCAATAAGTACATTACTGTACTAAATAAAAAGAGATGTTATATTGATACACCAATTTCCAATGTAAACATTTTTGTCTTTATTCAATTAATTTCCAATAAAAGATTATGAGAGTATAAGAGGAAGAATATGATAAAAATAATTATTAATATAGAAGTAGTATTTAATTTGAAATATTATAAAAAGAAAATTAAGACATTTAATATGGGACGGATGGAGTTAGAAAGTTAAAGGTTTCTAACTCTAATAATAACTTAGATTGGTCCATGTATATTGCAGATTTTAGCTCAAGACAGTATAATCTACTAGTCAAGATGACTGCTGATGGAATGTCACATTAGAAACATTTAATTATAATTACAAAATTTTACTACACGAATATAAAGTGCTTGAAATACAAATTAAACCACCACATAAAGATATATATTATATAGATATAGTAGGCACCGTACGTAGTAGTGTTGTTAGAGTTAGAGCTAAGGTAAATTTAGATAATCGACTAAATTAGTTGGTATAATTTTTATTTCATAAAGTTAATTAATATCCGAATTTGACTTGGTAAAATTCCTAATACCACAACCGCCAATAACTACTAATAACAATTTACAGTTAATTTCCACTGGCATTAATTGGATTGTAATTTGCGTCTCCTAAAAATACAAGCGGGTCTCCAGACTTTGAGGGGGACCTCATATCATACATACATAGTATTAATCCTTGTATAACTTATAGCTTCTTCCACACAAACTATATAAACAAACAGCCTTTTTATGCAACAAGAAATTTTAGGGGTGCCATGCATTGACTTGGCTTCAATCTATAGAGGTCTATTCCGCCCAGTTTGTATCAAAGGGGTTCAACCCCATATAGACCATTATTACTACTAACTATATAGTTAATTATTATCACTTTTTCCCAAATTAAATTAAAAAAATAACAATAATAAAAGCAGCAGAAAAGGGAAAAAAAATGAGAGGAGCTATGGCAAGTTTAGTCTTCATCTTATTTTTCACATTTTGTTTGTCATTGATGGCTGATGAACAACTTGACCACGAACCAATTACTGAAAAAACACTCGAGGACGATCCAGTTACTGAAAAAGCAGTGGAGGAAGATCCGTACTGGCAGGGGCGAGAAGAGGAAGCCGAGAAGGACATTGCTAATGCCTATGTGTCTGATACAGAGGATGTTACCTCAGATTTCGACCACGAGTAAGCTTTCTTTCCCTCTCTCTCTCTCTATCTCTCTCTCTCTCTATATATATATATATATATATATATATGTATATGTACATGCACGCCTCCTTTTGTTTAAAATATATATGTTTTCTTTTTCAGCTTTTAATCAAATTCTGCATTTAGGTTCTTACCATTTGAAAATTTAAAAGAAATAATAAAATAATTTTTTTTAAATGAAGACTCGTTCATGCGAGTTATTCGTATAGTTTTAATTATACGATTGTTTATTTTGAAGATAAACAAAGTGACTATTGACAGAAAAACGTCACCAAAACCATTTTCAATACCTATTTACTTAACATAAGAAACCGAAGCAAAAAAGCATAGATTTTTCCGGTCCCCCATTGTCTAGTTTTGATGCTAATTAAAAAAGATTATGATGCTTAATTTAAATTTAAAAATTATAAATGTCAGCACGTCAAACAGCACAAGAAGGCAGTTGGGCAAGAAATACAAAGGACCATGCATGGCCTACAACGCCATCGACATGTGTTGGAGATGCCAAGCAAATTGGGCCGACAACAGAAAAAAGCTGGCAGACTGTGCCCTCGGTTTCGGCCGCAGAACCACCGGCGGAAAGGCCGGAACATTCTACGTGGTGACGGATCCCTCCGACGACAACCTTGTCCAGCCCAAGCCCGGAACCCTACGGCACGCCGTAATCCAAAAGAAGCCGCTTTGGATCATATTCGCCAAAAACATGAAGATTAGGCTGCAACAGGAGCTGCTGATGCAAAGCGACAAGACCATCGACGGGCGTGGGGTCAATATCCACATCACCGGTGGGGCCGGGATCACCATCCAATTTGTGAGGAACGTTATTATTCATAACTTGCATTTCCATGATATAATTGCTACCCCGGGTGGCATTATTAGGGACTCGGTGGACCATATGGGCGTGAGGACTTGCGCGGATGGTGATGCCATTTCCATATTTGGTTCTTCCGATATTTGGATCGATCATGTCTCAGGCTCTCATGCTGCCGATGGCCTCATTGATATCGTTGCGGGTTCTACCGGCATCACCATTTCTAACTGCCATTTCGTCCGTCATGACAAGGTAAATTAATATATACTTGTTCAAAATTGATTAATTCCGAATGATGTGACCATGACATTTTTAAAAATAATTAACGATGGCCGGTACCTTAAAATACATAAATCAGGAGTGACAAAGCCACAAATTTTAGTAAGTTTATGTATAGTTTGAGATGTATGATCCCACGACGAAGATTTGAAATAGAGGCTACGGGAGAGTTTTTATCGCAAAGAATGTCACTATATATTTACATAATATAAATATTTTTTAAAAGGTAAAGATGTTTGAAGTGAAAAATTGTCTATAAAAACTATCATTTTGAAATGTATCTCTAATTTTGGTATAGAGGAAATATAATACAAAGCTATATGTATATACATACATTTTTGTCCTTCTAAAAAAATTAATACTATAAAACTAAAAAGAATTTCTTGCAAAAATTAACTTAGGAGGTGCGTGCATGCATGCATAAATGCCATTGTAACTATTATATATAACCACATAAGTTTGTTTTTATATATAGTGTGTATAGATATATTATTTCTATATATGTATCGATTATATATCCTTACGTGCGTGCGTGCATGCAGGTGTTGTTATTTGGTGCTGAGGATAACAACGCCAAGGACAGGAATATGCAAGTGACAGTTGCATTTACCCACTTTGGGAAGAAATTGATCCAAAGAATGCCCAGATGCCGATGGGGATTCTTCCATCTCGTCAACAATGATTACACTCACTGGCTCATGTACGCCATTGGAGGTAGCCAAGGTGCAACCATTATTAGCCAGGGTAACCGATTCATTGCACCACCCGACCCGAAAGCAAAAGAGATTACCCATAGGAATAGTGGTGCTGTAGCAGAATGGCAGAAATGGACATGGAGATCAGAGGGCGATCTGATGATGAATGGAGCCTTCTTCGTGGAATCTGGAAATAGAGATTGGATAACTTCAGTCAACAGACTGGACTTAATCGGCCCACTGCCTGCTACTGAAGTCACTACTCTAACCAAGTTTGCGGGCCCACTTGGCTGCACCAGGGGCCTACCATGTTAATTCGAGTAGACACGTCAATAGATACTCTTGTTAATTAATTAGGTTGAGATGGTGATTACAAAGGTAATTAATAAACCTCTTATTGGTTTGAGATCGTTGGGAGAAAGAGGTGAACGATCAAAGATGAATTTTAAGAACCAAGAGGAAGCTTTAATTAATGCTAGTTTAATTTTAGTTTGATGTTTGTAGATCAATAGTACTATATATTTTCTTATTAATAATGTGGAGTAATATAGTAGTAGGAGCTATATAACAAATAAAAGCTTATAGAAAAAAAAGTTATATACATATGTAAGACCTCAAATCTATTATCAAACACAGTAGTAATCAGAACTAAGATTTATTGTTTGCTCGCTTGCAACTGATCATATACTTTGAAATTACTAAGGATGCATTGTGGAATCACGAGGCACACATCAAACACTCCCTCCCTTATCTCATGTATCATGCATAACAATTTGCCTTGGCACCGGTTTACTCTCCCCTTCAAAATTCTTTTCCCCTATTACTCCCGTTAAATTTTGTTACGCTCATAATTTGTCCTTCATATTTCAACCTTTCACATCTTTAACAAGGGCTAGTTATTATAGTCTTTCAAGTAAGGGTGTAAATGAGTCCAATCGAAACGAAAGCTACTCAAATTCGAATTGTATTTGAAAATTTTTACTCAAATTCGACTCGAATATTTATTACTCGAATTCGATCCATCGAATTATATTCAAACTACTCGCGAGCTTCAAATTCAAGCTCAAATTATAATCTCCACATAATAACTAGTTTTATAATAAATATAATTATAAATTGAATTTGTTATTTTACTTAAAAATGAGAAAATATATTTACTATTACACTTTACAAATATAAAATCACAATTAAAATTAAAAACACAGCAAAATAATAATAATTAATTATCCTAATTTGATTTAAATTTGTATATATTATAAAAGAATGTATCGAGCATCTAATCAAATTTGTATCAATCGAGTTTGTATCGAATCCCAATCAAGAATTCGAGTAGTTTGAATCTTAAACGAGTCGAGTATAACCTACTCAGATTCTACTCATATTTTTATTCGAACTATTTTTAATGCTCATATTTGAATCATATTATTAACGAATCTGAGTCGCTCATATTTTTTTAAATCGAGTCCAAATTATTTAGTTCATTTAGAGCATTCACAACAATATCTTTATCTTTATCCCTACTCTACAGTACTATTGGATCATTCTGTAGGATAGAGATTCAATTTTTTCACTATGTATCCAACAGGTTCCTTATATTGATTTCTTAAATATTAAATTTTAAAATTTAAAATTTAAAGTTTAAAAGTTAAAATTTGAAAGTTTCAACAGTCAAATCATGTTTTGAACGTTGTAACTATTTTTTATTTAAAAGTTATTGTTGTTTGAATTTTAAAATTATAATTATTTTAATTTAAAAATAAATATTGCTAGAAATCAAAATGTGCAACGATCATTATGTGTTTATGAGAATTATAACAACATTATTTTAATTATAAAATAATAAAATTTATAATTAGTAGTAATATTTTTTATAAAAATGATCAAAATCAAAATTTGACTGATTTTTAATTTTTTTTATAGTTCTCTTTCTTCTCTAAATACTCTGTTTAAAAAATAAAAATGAGTAAATTTGAAAGGCATACCCAAATCAGCAATTAAGTGAGATAAGATCATTCAACCAACATAAAATCGCATTAAATAGGGTGTGAAATATCATTTTACATAAATAGGGAACGCTCTTTTGATTCCCTCACCCTGAGGAGTCAAATCATATATAAGGATTAAAATAGAGAATTATATAAGGATAAGGAAACTGTTGGATATTGATTTATTGATATATTCTTCAAATGTGGGGATAGAGAGTCTATTGAAAAATCTGTTGTGAATGCTCTTACTTCCAAGATATTCCTTCAATGGAAAGACTATTTGTCTTCACATAGGGTTAAACGCAAACAGACAGGCTCGGTAGACTCGTTAGTTCTACCAGTTTAGCTAATTCCTTACGTTACTAGCAGAGGCGCATTTAGTTTAACACTGCAACAACTTCAGTAGACATTACAGTAATGTAGCGCTTCTAATTTGTTCTCTAAAGATAAAGTTCAAGTAAATTAAACAAAACAACCGATTTGAAACGCTAATGTAACATTCACGTTGTAAGACCCCGAATTTTATGAAATAAAAGTATTCAATTTTTCTTATAATTACTATTCAGTAAATGGTTAAATTGATAAAAGTTTAAAGTTATGAGTGAAATATGATTTTTTTTCAAAATAAGAAAGTGGTTATAAAATAATCATTGTTGTCGGGGAATATTCGTTTGGTCGTGGAATATTCTTTCTGTCGGGGAATATTCGTACGACGGCGCAGCTATTTGTGGGCCCCATAACAGAATAACTGTCGGGTGAAGAAAACGACAAATTTGAGTTTTTACAAATAACGGCGTAGTTGTTACCGTTAACACTGTTGGAATACCCGGTGGTTAAAATACAGTAATACGCGTTATTGCACAGTAGCACACGGTATTGCATAGTATTTTTGAAATTATTGATTCTTACGTAAGAAGGCACTACTCAATAATTGTTACAGTAATTACTGTTCAATATTTTATTTTATTGATTCAATAATTGCTGCGTTGATATTTTATATTATTGTTGTTTCAATAATTGTTGCTGCACAGTATTTTCTATTATCAGATCAATAATTCATATTATTTGAATAATATTATTAGATAACATTATTGGCAATGTCTAGAAAGTTCTGTCTAAGGAGAGGTTTGGTCATCTAATTGCGCGCTAGTAAGGAGAAATCCTTATTGGAAAGCCCCCTCTTTCCTGGGAACGGCCTGGTTGTCATAAATGTGATTCTGTAATATTATTTGTGAATAATTAATTATTGATTCATATGATAAGGAAATATTTATTTTATGTGGATATAAACGAGGGATATATTTTTGTGGTTAAAAATAAAGGAGTTAATGTTGAGGTTTTTATCAGTATTTTTGTCGGAATGGAGGTATTAAAAATCAGGGTTTTTGAGATATTTTGCGGGGGTTATAATTTTTAATCCGACCGTTGGATCGTGGTAATTTTTGAATATGTTATACATATATAAGTTGAGTATATGCCCACAAATTTTGAACCGTTAAAAATGAACGTATGATTTATTATGAATTTTACGAGATGACTGGTTCAGAAATTGTTGAATTTTCGGAGTTTATCATTTTGGTAGAAAATTCTAGAATTGGTGGGCCCCATTTGTGGTTGGTGAAGAAATGTGCTGAATAATATTTCAAATGTGGTGGGTGGGAATAGTAACAGGTAAAGCCATCAGGTTGCAGGTCAAACCTACCAAAATTTTCCTATAAATAGAGGGCTAAGTTAGAATTAAAAATCACACCAGAAACATAAGCTTTCTCTCCTTCTCTCTCTATATTATGAAGTATATTTTGTGAGTTTTTAGATACTTGGTGAGTTATTATTCATCAGTGCAAGTTTCCTTCAGCATCATATCCGATATCCAGCTAGAAGTACTGCTCTTTTGAGGTAAGGGATAGTAAGGGTTATTAAGGGATTTTAAGGGTTGTTATGATTTTCAGTTTCGTAATTTTTCTGATCTTCAAAAATTCTGGAAAAATTTGAAATGATATTTTGATGAGTTTTCTTGATTGTATCCAAAAATGGTGATTTTTGGATGTATAGATTGAGAGTTATGAATTTTATGAGAAAAGACTATTTTAAAAGTAATCGCTTATAATTCCTTGTGGTTAACTCCAAAATTGATGAAATTTTTATTGGGAGTACATGTATATGATAGAAGTATACTCTGTAAATTTCAGAATTTTTAGACAAAAGTACAATTTTTGATAAATGTCTAAATATTCGGCTATTTTGGCCATATGAAAAATAGTAAATGACTTTTAAAAATTTTGAGAAAAATATATGTTCACTATGGGACTATATTATGCTAAATCCCAGAAAAGAAATATTTTTGGAACTGATTTGGTATTTTTCATAAAAATGGTCTAGTTATGAGTAAATGAATTAAATATGTTTTGTGAAGAAAGAAAATTGGAAAATAGGATTTTATAGCTTGAGAATCCTATATGAGATATATGCAGATTTTTGATGAGGGTTTTGGTTATTGATGATAAAATTGTAAGAGTTGGCATTTTATGATGATTAAATGCATTAATTAGTAAAATGTAAACAATTAAAATAAATTGTTTATAAATTTAAGTAATGTTATTCTTTTAATATCATTATACCGAAATATTGGTATAAATTTTATTGTAGAATTTCTATCTTTTGTGTCGGGGTTACTATTCATGAGTTACGAATATTACTCTTGAGATTAAAACTATATGTTGATCATATTATTTTTATCATCATACGTAACATTTCTATAACCCTGATGTTGAAATTCTCTTTCACTGGAGTGTAAAGATGGGTAGATTATTGGTATGATCATGACTAGGGTTCTCTTTGGCCTGTAGTGCAAAGTTGAATTGTGACTGGTATGATCATGACCATTAAATTTATAATTGAATATCTTAAGCTTAAGTGCAAAGGTGAATTGATCAACATGGTTATAATTATTGTTTATATAAATTCTGAAATGATTATATATTTCTTTGAGATATGAATATATTTGGCCTGTAGTGCAAATATAAATTGTTGATGAATATCTTTGGCATGTAGTGCAAAGATGGCCTGTTGATGAATATCTTTGGCCTGTAGTGCAAAGATGAACTGTTGTTGAATATCTTTGGCCCGTAGTGCAAAGATGGTTTGTTGATGAATATCTTTGGCCCGTAGTGCAAAGATGGATTTGTTAGTATGATTATAAACAGGAACTGTGATTTGGTATAACCATGATCTTTGATGTTTCAGGTAAAGACAGGTGATGAAAATATTCTTTGTCCTGGGTGCGAAGAAAAATTTATAGTCACAATTATGATTATGAGTTATTCATATGATTGTGGAAAGGAACTCTTGAGTGATGTTACATGGATAAAATATTGTTGGTGGATTTTTAACATGGAGAAGATAATAGACTTTATAGTCTATTTGACTCTTCTAATGGATTGCTCGTTCCGCTGCAACTATGGTTGAAATTTTTATCATTTACCATATGTTCTAAATCTCTGATTTATTGTTGATGAAGGCTATTGATAATTGAATTATCTTTAGTCATGATATTCTTTACTGAGCTAGTTGTGCTCACCCTTTTGCTTCACAATTCCTTTCAGGTAATAAGAGTGTAGCTGGGTCGAGCGGGGGTAACAAGAGAATAGAACGGTGGTCATCATTTAGTAGTTATATTTGGTGAAGAAAATAGGGTGAGGCGAACCCAACGTTGGAAGGGTGTTTTGTCACTATCATACAAGATGTCTAATGACATACAACCTCGTGTCATCATAAGACAGGGTTGTGCTCATCCACTTGCTGAGTATATCTATGGGCACTACCTATATAATCTTGGTGTTTGTTTGAAGTATAATTCTCAATTAGAGATAGTAGAGATAATGATATGTCAAGAGAAGACTCACCATTGGGAAGAATATGATAGTAATCTTCTCGTTTTTCTTTGGGGTCTATTGGGTAAACCAAGGATAATTCTGTGGCCATATGATATCTATCATAGCCTAGACGCATGGCCTCCCATGTACGAAGGTTTCCTTGAGCACTTTCCAAAGATTCTAATTTCAAAAACAGTTTTTGACTATACCTTTATGTAAGGTGTTATTGTGAGGTGATGTCTACGGTTGGAACATGAGTCACATTTGGTATATATTTGTATCCAAACTCACAGCATATGTGTTGTTATATTTTGCACGACAATTGTTGTAATAAAGTTGTAGTTATTTTCTGCACCATGTATTTGGCGACTCAGAATAGGTTGGATGGAATGGACCTATTTTTGGGGTTGTCACAGGTGGTATCAGAGCTTAGGGATATGATCTCTGGCGGAGATCGGGGAATATAACTAGGAGGGGAGAGATGAGTAAATCCTTCGCTAGTGTGTCCTACCTAAGCTTATTTGTTGGTCAGTCATAATATCGGGATATTATGTGATATGTTAATTTGTTAAATTAACCCTTGTTTTGAAGCTGTATTCTAGAATGATATATGAAATACAGGAGATGAGCAATGGAGAAATTATGATGACAGGGAATATGGAATCTGAAATGAAAGGAATGTATTCTCAATTCTTTGAAATACCAGGTACGTAAATTTCGGGGACGAAATTTCATAAGGAGGGGAGATTGTAAGACCCCGAATTTTATGAAATAAAAGTATTCAATTTTTCTTATAATTACTATTCAGTAAATGGTTAAATTGATAAAAGTTTAAAGTTATGAGTGAAATATGATTTTTTTTCAAAATAAGCAAGTGGTTATAAAATAATCATTGTTGTCGGAGAATATTCGTTTGGTCGTGGAATATTCTTTCTGTCGGGGAATATTCGTACGACGGCGCAGCTATTTGTGGGCCCCATAACAGAATAACTGTCGGGTGAAGAAAACGACAAATTTGAGTTTTTACAAATAACGGCGTAGTTGTTACCGTTAACACTGTTGGAATACCCGGTGGTTAAAATACAGTAATACGCGTTATTGCACAGTAGCACACGGTATTGCATAGTATTTTTGAAATTATTGATTCTTACGTAAGAAGGCACTACTCAATAATTGTTACAGTAATTACTGTTCAATATTTTATTTTATTGATTCAATAATTGCTGCGTTGATATTTTATATTATTGTTGTTTCAATAATTGTTGCTGCACAGTATTTTCTATTATCAGATCAATAATTCATATTATTTGAATAATATTATTAGATAACATTATTGGCAATGTCTAGAAAGTTCTGTCTAAGGAGAGGTTTGGTCATCTAATTGCGCGCTAGTAAGGAGAAATCCTTATTGGAAAGCCCCCTCTTTCCTGGGAACGGCCTGGTTGTCATAAATGTGATTCTGTAATATTATTTGTGAATAATTAATTATTGATTCATATGATAAGGAAATATTTATTTTATGTGGATATAAACGAGGGATATATTTTTGTGGTTAAAAATAAAGGAGTTAATGTTGAGGTTTTTATCAGTATTTTTGTCGGAATGGAGGTATTAAAAATCAGGGTTTTTGAGATATTTTGCGGGGGTTATAATTTTTAATCCGACCGTTGGATCGTGGTAATTTTTGAATATGTTATACATATATAAGTTGAGTATATGCCCACAAATTTTGAACCGTTAAAAATGAACGTATGATTTATTATGAATTTTACGAGATGACTGGTTCAGAAATTGTTGAATTTTCGGAGTTTATCATTTTGGTGGAAAATTCTAGAATTGGTGGGCCCCATTTGTGGTTGGTGAAGAAATGTGCTGAATTATATTTCAAATGTGGTGGGTGGGAATAGTAGCAGGTAAAGCCATCAGGTTGCAGGTCAAACCTACCAAAATTTTCCTATAAATAGAGGGCTAAGTTAGAATTGAAAATCACACCAGAAACATAAGCTTTCTCTCTTTCTCTCTCTATATTATGAATCATATTTTGTGAGTTTTTAGATACTTGGTGAGTTATTATTCATCAGTGCAAGTTTCCTTCAGCATCATATCCGATATCCAGCTAGAAGTACTGCTCTTTTGATGTAAGGGATAGTAAGGGTTATTAAGGGATTTTAAGGGTTGTTATGATTTTCAGTTTCGTAATTTTTCTGATCTTCAAAAATTCTGGAAAAATTTGAAATGATATTTTGATGAGTTTTCTTGATTGTATCCAAAAATGGTGATTTTTGGATGTATAGATTGAGAGTTATGAATTTTATGAGAAAAGACTATTTTAAAAGTAATCGCTTATAATTCCTTGTGGTTAACTCCAAAATTGATGAAATTTTTATTGGGAGTACATGTATATGATAGAAGTATACTCTGTAAATTTCAGAATTTTTAGACAAAAGTACAATTTTTGATAAATGTTTAAATATTCGGCTATTTTGGCCATATGAAAAATAGTAAATGACTTTAAAAATTCTGAGAAAAATATATGTTCACTATGGGACTATATTATGCTAAATCCCAGAAAAGAAATATTTTTGGAACTGATTTGGTATTTTTCATAAAAATGATCTAGTTATGAGTAAATGAATTAAATATGTTTTGTGAAGAAAGAAAATTGAAAAATAGGATTTTATAGCTTGAGAATCCTATATGAGATATATGCAGATTTTTGATGAGGGTTTTGGTTATTGATGATAAAATTGTAAGAGTTGGCATTTTATGATGATTAAATGCATTAATTAGTAAAATGTAAACAATTAAAATAAATTGTTTATAAATTTAAGTAATGTTATTCTTTTAATATCATTATACCGAAATATTGGTATAAATTTTATTGTAGAATTTCTATCTTTTGTGTCGGGGTTACTATTCATGAGTTACGAATATTACTCTTGAGATTAAAACTATATGTTGATCATATTATTTTTATCATCATATGTAACATTTCTATAACCCTGATGTTGAAATTCTCTTTCACTGGAGTGTAAAGATGGGTAGATTATTGGTATGATCATGACTAGGGTTCTCTTTGGCCTGTAGTGCAAAGTTGAATTGTGACTGGTATGATCATGACCATTAAATTTATAATTGAATATCTTAAGCTTAAGTGCAAAGGTGAATTGATCAACATGGTTATAATTATTGTTTATATAAATTCTGAAATGATTATATATTTCTTTGAGATATGAATTGTAAGACCCCGAATTTTATGAAATAAAATTATTCAATTTTTCTATTCAGTAAATGGTTAAATTGATAAATGTTAAAGTTAAGGGTGATATATAAATTTTTTTCAAAATACACAAGTGGTTATAAAATATTCATTGTTGTCGGGGAATATTCGTTTGGTCGTGGAATATTCTTTCTATCGGGGAATATTCGTACGACGGCGCAGCTATTTGTGGGCCCCATAACGAATAACTGTCGGATGAAGAAAACGACAAATTTGAGTTTTTACAAATAACGACGTAGTTGTTACCGTTAACACTGTTGGAATACCCGGTGGTTAAAATACAGTAATACGCGTTATTGCACAGTAGCACATGGTATTGCACAGTATTTTTGAAATTATTGATTCTTACGTAAGAAGGCACTACTCAATAATTGTTACAGTAATTACTGTTCAATATTTTATTTTATTGATTCAATAATTGCTACGTTGAAATTTTGTATTATTGTTGTTCAATAATTGTTGCTGCACAGTATTTCCCATTATCAGATCAATAATTCATATTATTTGAATAGTATTATTAGATAGCATTATTGGCAATGTCTAGAAAGTTCTGTCTAAGGAGAGGTTTGGTCATCTAATTGCGCGCCAGTAAGGAGAAATCTTTATTGGAAAGCCCCCTCTTTCCTGGGAACGGCCTGGTTGTCATAAATGTGATTCTGTAATATTATTTGTGAATAATTAATTATTGATTCATATGATAAGAAAATATTTATTTTATGTGGATATAAATGAGGGATATATTTTTGTGGTTAAAAAATGAAGGAGTTAATGTTGAGATTTTTATCCGTATTTTTGTCGGAATGGAGGTATTAAAAATCAGGGTTTTTGAGATATTTTGCGGGGGTTATAATTTTTAATCCGACCGTTGGATCGTGGTAATTTTTGGATATGTTATACATATATAAGTTTAGTATATGCCCACAAATTTTGAACCGTTAAAAATGAACGTATGATTTATTATGAATTTTACGAGATGACTGGTTCAGAAATTGTTGAATTTTCGGAGTTTATCATTTTGGTGGAAAATTCTAGAATTGGTGGGCCCCACTTGTGGTTGGTGAAGAAATGTGCTGAATTATATTTCAAATGTGGTGGGTGAAAATAGTAGCAGGTAAAGCCATCAGGTTGCAGGTCAAACCTACCAAAATTTTCCTATAATTAGAGGGCTAAGTTAGAATTGAAAATCACACCAGAAACATAAATTTTCTCTCTTTCTCTCTCTATATTATGAAACATATTTTGTGAGTTTTTAGATACTTGGTGAGTTGCTATTCATTAGTGCAAGTTTCTTTCAGCATCATATCCGATATCCAGCCAGAAGAACTGCTCTTTTGAGGTAAGGGATTGTAAGGGATAGTAAGGGATATTAAGAGATTTTAAGGGTTGTTATGATTTTCAGTTTCGTAATTTTTCTGATCTTCAAAAATTCTGGAAAAATTTGAAATGATATTTTGATGAGTTTTCTTGATTGTATCCAAAAATGGTGATTTTTGGATGTATAGATTGAGAGTTATGAATTTTATGAGAAAAGACTATTTTAGAAGTAACAGCTTATAATTCCTTGTGGTTAACTCCAAAATTGATGAAATTTTTATTGGGAGTACATGTATATGATAGAAGTATACTCTGTAAATTTCAGAATTTTTAGACAAAAGTACAATTTTTGATAAATGTCTAAATATTTGACTATTTTGGCCATATGTAAAATAGTAAATGACTTTTAAAAATTCTGAGAAAAATATATGCTCACTATGGGACTATATCATGCTAAATCGCAGAAAAGAAATATTTTTGGAACTGATTTGGTATTTTTCATAAAAATGGTCTAGTTATGAGTAAATGAATTAAATATATTTTGTGAAGAAAGAAAATTGGAAAATATGATTTTATGGCTTGAGAATCCTATATGAGGTATATGCAGATTTTTGATGAGGGTTTTGGTTATTGATGATGAAATTGTAAGAGTTGGCATTTTATGATGATTAAATGCATTAATTAGTAAAATGTAAACAATTAAAATAAATTGTTTATAAATTTAAGTAATGTTATTCTTTCAATATCATTATACCGAAATATTGGTATAAATTTTATTGTAGAATTTCTATCTTTTGTGTCGGGGTTACTATTCATGAGTTACGAATATTACTCTTGAGATTAAAACTATATGTTGATCATATTATTTTTATCATCATATATAACATTTTTATAACCCTGATGTTAAAATTCTCTTTCACTGGAGTGTAAAGATGGGTAGATTATTGGTATGATCATGACTAGGGTTCTCTTTGGCCTGTAGTGCAAAGTTGAATTGTGACTGGTATGATCATGACCATTAAATTTATAATTGAATATCTTAAGCTTAAGTGCAAAGGTGAATTGATCAACATGGTTATAATTATTGTTTATATAAATTCTGAAATGATTATATATTTCTTTGAGATATGAATATATTTGGCCTGTAGTGCAAATATGAATTGTTGATGAATATCTTTGGCATGTAGTGCAAAGATGGCATGTTGATGAATATCTTTGGCCTGTAGTGCAAAGATGAACTGTTGTTGAATATCTTTGGCCCGTAGTGCAAAGATAGTTTGTTGATGAATATCTTTGGCCCGTAGTGCAAAGATGGATTTGTTAGTATGATTATAAACAGGAACTGTGATTTGGTATAACCATGATCTTTGATGTTTCAGGTAAAGACAGGTGATGAAAATATTCTTTGTCCTGGGTGCGAAGAAAAATTTATAGTCACAATTATGATTATGAGTTATTCATATGATTGTGGAAAGGAACTCTTGAGTGATGTTACATGGATAAAATATTGTTGGTGGATTTTTAACATGGAGAAGATAATAGACTTTATAGTCTATTTGACTCTTCTAATGGATTGCTCGTTCCGCTGCAACTATGGTTGAAATTTTTATCATTTACCATATGTTCTAAATCTCTGATTTATTGTTGATGAAGGCTATTGATAATTGAATTATCTTTAGCCATGATATTCTTTACTGAGCTAGTTGTGCTCACCCTTTTGCTTCACAATTCCTTTCAGGTAATAAGAGTGTAGCTGGGTCGAGCGGGGGTAACAAGGGAATAGAACGGTGGTCATCATTTAGTAGTTATATGTGGTGAAGAAAATAGGGTGAGGCGAACCCAACGTTGGAAGGGTGTTTTGTCACTATCATACAAGATGTCTAATGACATACAACCTCGTGTCATCATAAGACAGGGTTGTGCTCATTCACTTGCTGAGTATATCTATGGGCACTACCTATATAATCTTGGTGTTTGTTTGAAGTATAATTCTCAATTAGAGACGGTGGAGATAATGATAAGTCAAGAGAAGACTCACCATTGGGAAGAATATGATAGTAATCTTCTTGTTTTTCTTTGGGGTCTATTGGGTCAACCAAGGATAATTCTGTGGCCATATGATATCTATCATAACCTAGATGCGTGGCCTCCCATGTACGAAGGTTTCCTTGAGCACTTCCCAAAGATTCTAATTTCTAAAACAGTTTTTGACTATACTGTGACGCCCCCAAAATAGGTATACAACACCCATTCTGAGTCGCCAAAATACATGGTACAGAAACAACTACATCTTTATTATTACAACACAAGAACTGTGAGTTTAAATACAAATATTGTCATTTAGACAATATCCACACTCAAATAAGCCCTCATTACAATTATTGATACATTATTTCACAAAAATAGTGAGGACTACTAAAGTAACTTCTAGAACCATCATTCCATACCCCGACTAGTACTCGCTACATTCTCGCCTCCTGAGAAAAATGGAACAAAAAGGAAAAGGGTGAGCTCAACTAGCCCAGTAAAGAACATTATGACTAAGATAATACAGAACAAATTATCGTTAGTCTTCAACAGGGAAAAATCTAATAGAATACAATAGACAACAAGTTTTAAATCAATAACTGCAGCGGAAACAGCAAACCATTAGAAGAGTCAAGTAGAGAATGAGTTCTACTATCTTCTAAGATTTAAAAGTTCATCATCAATATTTTATCCCTGTAACAACAATCAATAACCATCTTTAATCAAATATTCATCTTTGCACTACAGGCCAAAGATATTCATTTGTATCACCAGTCGGTCATGTTCATCTCAACACCTGTTCATCTTTGCACTACGGGCCAAAGATATTCATCAGTGAATCATTCATCTTTGCACTACGGCCAAAGATATTCAGTAATATCATCATTTAGGACTGAGGATGATGAAAAATATCTTAAAGAAAACGAATCCAGTGAAACAAAATAACAATATTAAGGATTCGTATTTCGATTTATTCATGTCCAAAAATACCTTATAATTATTCATAGTGAAGTAGAATTCAAGAATGATCAAAACATGGATACAATCAAAGCTAGTACCCAGAATAGATATTTTGGACGAAAAGAAGAAATTTTATTTTTCGGTGAATAGTAACTCGTGAATAGTAACTCATGAATAGTAACCCCGACGTGAAAAGTTTCAAATTTGATAAAAATTTCCAACCAATATTTCGGCATAATGATATTGAAGAAATAATATCATTTTTGAATAAAATAACATCCCTTACCTCGTACAGACAGTACTTCTGGTCGGAATACCGGTATAAGGCTGAAAGGCACTTGCTCTGATGAATAGAAACTCTCAAAGTATCTAAATACTCACAAAATACACTCAATAATCTAGAGAGAGAAAGAGAGAAAACTTGTTTCTGGTGTGATTTTCAATTCTAACTTAGCCCTCTATTTATAGGAAAATGTTAGCACGCCGAAGCAGACTTAACCTGCAACCTGATGGCTTTACCTGCTACTATTCCCACCCACCACATTTGAATAAAAATCTCAGCACATTTCTTCACCAACCAAGAGTGGGACCCACCAATTCTAGAATTTTCTACCAAAATGATTAACTCCGAAAATTCAACAATTTCTGAACCAGTCATCTCGTAAAATTCATAATAAATCATACGTTCATTTTTAACGGTTCAAAATTTGTGGACATATACTCAACTTATATATGTATAACATATCCAAAAATTACCACGATCCAACGGTCGGATTAAAAATTATAACTCCCGCAAAATATCTCAAAAACCCTGATTTTTAATACCTCCATTCCGACAAAAATACTGATAAAAACCTCAACATTAACTCCTTCATTTTTAACCACAAAAATATATCCCTCATTTATATCCACAAAAATAAATATTTCCTTATCATATGAATCAATAATTAATTATTTACAAATAATATTACAGAATCACATTTATGACAACCAGGCCGTTCCCAGGAAAGAGGGGGCTTTCCAATAAGGATTTCTCCTTACTGGCGCGCAATTAGATGACCAAACCTCTCCTTAGACAGAACTTTCTAGACATTGCCAATAATGTTATCTAATAATATTATTCAAATAATATGAATTATTGATCTGATAATGGGAAATACTGTGTAGTGACAATTATTGAAACAACAGTAATATAAAATATCAACGCAGCAATTATTGAATCAATAAAATAAAATACTGAACAGTAATTACTGTAACCATTATTGAGTAGTGCCTTCTTACGTAAGAATCAATAATTGGTGCAATACAGTGTGCTACTGTGTAACAACGCGTATTACTGTGTTTTAACCACCGGGTATTCCAACAGTATTAACGGTAACAACTACGCTGTTATTAATAAAAAACATATACTTGTCGTTTTCTTCATCCAACCGCTTTCCGTTATGGGGCCCACAAAAGACTGCGCCGTCGTACGAATATTCCCCGACAGGAAGAATATTCCACGACCAAACGAATATTCCCCGACAACAATGAATATTTTATAACCACTTGCTTATTTAAAATATTTACGCATTTTACCCATAACTAACCTCATTAATCAATTTAACACTTACTATTTCAAAATAATAAATAGAGGGAATTTAAATTTCATTTATTAATAATTTGGGGTCTTACATATACCTTTATGTAAGGTGTTATTGTGAGGTGATGTCCACGGTTGGAACATGAGTCACATTTGGTATATATTTGTATCCAAACTCACAGCATATGTGTTGTTGTAGTTTACACGACAATTGTAGTAGTAAAGTTGTAGTTATTTTCTGTACCATGTATTTGACGACTCAGAATGGGTTGGGTGGAATGGACCTGTTTTGGGGTTGTCACAGGTGGTATCAGAGCTATAAGTAAAGAGCCCCGAGCCTCTCGCTGGTGACTTCCTGTTGATGGGGGATGCACCGAAGCCAGACTCTCCGTAGGGGACGCCGTTCTGCGGTGGCAAACTGATAGGTACCACTGTGAGGTGCTGTGGTTGAAGCACCATGAGAGTCACAGGTGGTATCAGATCTTAGGGATATGATCTCTGGCGGAGATCGGGGAATATAACTAGGAGGGGAGAGATGAGTAAATCCTTCGCTAGTGTGTCCTACCTAAGCTTATTTGTTGGTCAGTCATAATATCGAGATATTATGTGATATGTTAATTTGTTAAATTAACCCTTGTTTTGAAGCTGTATTCTAGAAAGATATCTGAAATACAGAAGATGAGCAATGGAGAAATCATGATGATAAGGAAGATGGAATCTGAAATGAAAGCAAGGTATTCTCAACTCTTTGAAATACCAGGTACGTAAATTTTGGGGACGAAATTTCATAAGGAGGGGAGATTGTAAGACTCCGAATTTTATGAAATAAAATTATTCAATTTTTCTATTCAGTAAATGGTTAAATTGATAAATGTTAAAGTTAAGGGTGATATATAATTTTTTTTCAAAATACACAAGTGGTTATAAAATATTCATTGTTGTCGGGGAATATTCGTTTGGTCGTGGAATATTCTTTCTATCGGGGAATATTCGTACGACGGCGCAGCTATTTGTGGGCCCCATAACGAATAACTGTCGGATGAAGAAAACGACAAATTTGAGTTTTTACAAATAACGACGTAGTTGTTACCGTTAACACTGTTGGAATACCCGGTGGTTAAAATACAGTAATACGCGTTATTGCACAGTAGCACATGGTATTGCACAGTATTTTTGAAATTATTGATTCTTACGTAAGAAGGCACTACTCAATAATTGTTACAGTAATTACTGTTCAATATTTTATTTTATTGATTCAATAATTGCTACGTTGAAATTTTGTATTATTGTTGTTCAATAATTGTTGCTGCACAGTATTTTCCATTATCAGATCAATAATTCATATTATTTGAATAGTATTATTAGATAGCATTATTGGCAATGTCTAGAAAGTTCTGTCTAAGGAGAGGTTTGGTCATCTAATTGCGCGCCAGTAAGGAGAAATCCTTATTGGAAAGCCCCCTCTTTCCTGGGAACGGCCTGGTTGTCATAAATGTGATTCTGTAATATTATTTGTGAATAATTAATTATTGATTCATATGATAAGAAAATATTTATTTTATGTGGATATAAATGAGGGATATATTTTTGTGGTTAAAAAATGAAGGAGTTAATGTTGAGATTTTTATCCGTATTTTTGTCGGAATGGAGGTATTAAAAATCAGGGTTTTTGAGATATTTTGCGGGGGTTATAATTTTTAATCCGACCGTTGGATCGTGGTAATTTTTAGATATGTTATACATATATAAGTTGAGTATATGCCCACAAATTTTGAACCGTTAAAAATGAACGTATGATTTATTATGAATTTTACGAGATGACTGGTTCAGAAATTGTTGAATTTTCGGAGTTTATCATTTTGGTGGAAAATTCTAGAATTGGTGGGCCCCACTTGTGGTTGGTGAAGAAATGTGCTGAATTATATTTCAAATGTGGTGGGTGGAAATAGTAGCAGGTAAAGCCATCAGGTTGCAGGTCAAACCTACCAAAATTTTCCTATAAATAGAGGGCTAAGTTAGAATTGAAAATCACACCAGAAACATAAGTTTTCTCTCTTTCTCTCTCTATATTATGAAGCATATTTTGTGAGTTTTTAGATACTTGGTGAGTTGCTATTCATTAGTGCAAGTTTCCTTCAGCATCATATCCGATATCCAGTCAGAAGTACTGCTCTTTTGAGGTAAGGGATTGTAAGGGATAGTAAGGGATATTAAGGGATTTTAAGGGTTGTTATGATTTTCAGTTTCGTAATTTTTCTGATCTTCAAAAATTCTAGAAAAATTTGAAATGATATTTTGATGAGTTTTCTTGATTGTATCCAAAAATGGTGATTTTTGGATGTATAGATTGAGAGTTTTGAATTTTATGAGAAAAGACTATTTTAGAAGTAACAGCTTATAATTCCTTGTGGTTAACTCTAAAATTGTTGAAATTTTTATTGGGAGTACATGTATATGATAGAAGTATACTCTGTAAATTTCAGAATTTTTAGACAAAAGTATAATTTTTGATAAATGTCTAAATATTTGACTATTTTGGCCATATGAAAAATAGTAAATGACTTTTAAAAATTCTGAGAAAAATATATGTTCACTATGGGACTATATTATGCTAAATCCCAGAAAAAAAATATTTTTGAAACTGATTTGGTATTTTTCATAAAAATGGTCTAGTTATGAGTAAATGAATTAAATATATTTTGTGAAGAAAGAAAATTGGAAAATAGGATTTTATGGCTTGAGAATCCTATATGAGGTATATGCAGATTTTTGATGAGGGTTTTGGTTATTGATGATGAAATTGTAAGAGTTGGCATTTTATGATGATTAAATGCATTAATTAGTAAAATGTAAACAATTAAAATAAATTGTTTATAAATTTAAGTAATGTTATTCTTTCAATATCATTATACCGAAATATTGGTATAAATTTTATTGTAGAATTTCTATCTTTTGTGTCGGGGTTACTATTCATGAGTTACGAATATTACTCTTGAGATTAAAACTATATGTTGATCATATTATTTTTATCATCATATATAACATTTTTATAACCCTGATGTTAAAATTCTCTTTCACTGGAGTGTAAAGATGGGTAGATTATTGGTATGATCATGACTAGGGTTCTTTTTGGCCTGTAGTGCAAAGTTGAATTGTGACTGGTATGATCATGACCATTAAATTTATAATTGAATATCTTAAGCTTAAGTGCAAAGGTGAATTGATCAACATGGTTATAATTATTGTTTATATAAATTCTGAAATGATTATATATTTCTTTGAGATATGAATATATTTGGCCTGTAGTGCAAATATGAATTGTTGATGAATATCTTTGGCATGTAGTGCAAAGATGGCCTGTTGATGAATATCTTTGGCCTGTAGTGCAAAGATGAACTGTTGTTGAATATCTTTGGCCTGTAGTGCAAAGATAGTTTGTTGATGAATATCTTTGGCCCGTAGTGCAAAGATGGATTTGTTAGTATGATTATAAACAGGAACTGTGATTTGGTATAACCATGATCTTTGATGTTTCAGGTAAAGACAGGTGATGAAAATATTCTTTGTCCTGGGTGCGAAGAAAAATTTATAGTCACAATTATGATTATGAGTTATTCATATGATTGTGGAAAGGAACTCTTGAGTGATGTTACATGGATAAAATATTGTTGGTGGATTTTTAACATGGAGAAGATAATAGACTTTATAGTCTATTTGACTCTTCTAATGGATTGCTCGTTCCGCTGCAACTATGGTTGAAATTTTTATCATTTACCATATGTTCTAAATCTCTGATTTATTGTTGATGAAGGCTATTGATAATTGAATTATCTTTAGCCATGATATTCTTTACTGAGCTAGTTGTGCTCACCCTTTTGCTTCACAATTCCTTTCAGGTAATAAGAGTGTAGCTGGGTCGAGCGGGGGTAACAAGAGAATAGAACGGTGGTCATCATTTAGTAGTTATATTTGGTGAAGAAAATAGGGTGAGGCGAACCCAACGTTGGAAGGGTGTTTTGTCACTATCATACAAGATGTCTAATGACATACAACCTCGTGTCATCATAAGACAGGGTTGTGCTCATCCACTTGCTGAGTATATCTATGGGCACTACCTATATAATCTTGGTGTTTGTTTGAAGTATAATTCTCAATTAGAGACGGTGGAGATAATGATAAGTCAAGAGAAGACTCACCATTGGGAAGAATATGATAGTAATCTTCTTGTTTTTCTTTGGGGTCTATTGGGTCAACCAAGGATAATTCTGTGGCCATATGATATCTATCATAACCTAGATGCGTGGCCTCCCATGTACGAAGGTTTCCTTGAGCACTTCCCAAAGATTCTAATTTCTAAAACAGTTTTTGACTATACCTTTATGTAAGGTGTTATTGTGAGGTGATGTCCACGGTTGGAACATGAGTCACATTTGGTATATATTTGTATCCAAACTCACAGCATATGTGTTGTTGTAGTTTACACGACAATTGTTGTAATAAAGTTGTAGTTATTTTCTGTACCATGTATTTGACGACTCAGAATGGGTTGGGTGGAATGGACCTGTTTTGGGGTTGTCACATGAATATATTTGGCCTGTAGTGCAAATATAAATTGTTGATGAATATCTTTGGCATGTAGTGCAAAGATGGCCTGTTGATGAATATCTTTGGCCTGTAGTGCAAAGATGAACTGTTGTTGAATATCTTTGGCCGTAGTGCAAAGATGGTTTGTTGATGAATATCTTTGGCCCGTAGTGCAAAGATGGATTTGTTAGTATGATTATAAACAGGAACTGTGATTTGGTATAACCATGATCTTTGATGTTTCAGGTAAAGACAGGTGATGAAAATATTCTTTGTCCTGGGTGCGAAGAAAAATTTATAGTCACAATTATGATTATGAGTTATTCATATGATTGTGGAAAGGAACTCTTGAGTGATGTTACATGGATAAAATATTGTTGGTGGATTTTTAACATGGAGAAGATAATAGACTTTATAGTCTATTTGACTCTTCTAATGGATTGCTCGTTCCGCTGCAACTATGGTTGAAATTTTTATCATTTACCATATGTTCTAAATCTCTGATTTATTGTTGATGAAGGCTATTGATAATTGAATTATCTTTAGTCATGATATTCTTTACTGAGCTAGTTGTGCTCACCCTTTTGCTTCACAATTCCTTTCAGGTAATAAGAGTGTAGCTGGGTCGAGCGGGGGTAACAAGGGAATAGAACGGTGGTCATCATTTAGTAGTTATATTTGGTGAAGAAAATAGGGTGAGGCGAACCCAACGTTGGAAGGGTGTTTTGTCACTATCATACAAGATGTCTAATGACATACAACCTCGTGTCATCATAAGACAGGGTTGTGCTCATCCACTTGCTGAGTATATCTATGGGCACTACCTATATAATCTTGGTGTTTGTTTGAAGTATAATTCTCAATTAGAGACGGTGGAGATAATGATAAGTCAAGAGAAGACTCACCATTGGGAAGAATATGATAGTAATCTTCTTGTTTTTCTTTGGGGTCTATTGGGTCAACCAAGGATAATTCTGTGGCCATATGATATCTATCATAACCTAGATGCGTGGCCTCCCATGTACGAAGGTTTCCTTGAGCACTTCCCAAAGATTCTAATTTCTAAAACAGTTTTTGACTATACCTTTATGTAAGGTGTTATTGTGAGGTGATGTCTACGGTTGGAACATGAGTCACATTTGGTATATATTTGTATCCAAACTCACAGCATATGTGTTGTTGTATTTTGCACGACAATTGTTGTAATAAAGTTGTAGTTATTTTCTGCACCATGTATTTGGCGACTCAGAATAGGTTGGATGAAATGGACCTATTTTTGGGGTTGTCACACACGTGCCGCCAGCCGCCAGGTGAAACACTTGGATTAAACCTGAGAGAAATTAAATTTGGAAAAAAATACTTTTATCCCATTGTGGTTGTAGTGTTTTAAGCAATTAGTAACTGTGTTTTATTCAATTGACCCACTGTGGTTTTTAAAAATGTACAATCAAGCCATTCCGTTCAATTTGACTAACAGACATCTAAAAATATCCAACGTGACTTTTTGAAAAAAAATAAATATTACGTGTATTTGCTGACTGGGCAGGAGAAAGCTTGGTTATCCTACGTGACTTTTTTCTTTTCCTTTTATCTCTTTTTCAAATAATACAAATTAACATAAAATAGAAAATTAGTTTTAAAAATAAAAATAAAATATTAGTTTGATTGAGATGGCCATGGTGATAATTTTAAGAATAAAAATAAAATATTAATTTTAAAAATAATTAATTAATTTTAAAATAAAATAATTAATTTAAAAAATAAAAATAAAATAATTAGTTTTAAAATAAAATAATATTTTTCTCTTCTTTTTTGCCTATCCAAAATTATATTTTTCTGAACAAAAATAACATTTTTAATATTACAAAATTTTCTTTTCCCCCCAAATTTATCATATTTTCATCTTCTTCATTAAACCTGCCACCATCAATGCTCATTATCTTCAAGCTAGAGGTCGCCACCATTATCAATTTTTCTAGCAAGAAAAATACAGAAAATAAAAAGAGAAGCAGATCTACGTTGACCTCCACAATCAGTACTCAACCAGATCCACGCTGAGTTCCCACCACCACCACAACACGTCTTCACACCACCGCCATTACAACACATCTCCCAAGTAATGGTGGAAAAAAAAAGAGAGACTAAAGATTTTTCAGATCTCGCACCACCGCTATCGCAACAAGTCTTCCAAGTATCGACCAAGAAAAGGAAAAAAAAAAAGAGGAAGATCTTGCACACTGCCTAAGAAAAAGGAAAAAGAATCGGCAAAAAACACTTTTATCCCCCCCTCGCACGCCCTCCCCCACTTCCCCCCCCCCCCCACTCCCACCTAATTATTTTAATTCATTTTCTTTATTTGTATTCTTTTTCTTATTTCTTTTTCTTTCTTTTAATAATTATTTTTATTTTAAAAATTAATATTAATATATATTTTAATGATATAAAAAAGGTAAGTACATAATTAACATAAAATAAAAAATTTGATACAATTAACAAAAATTATCCCACCATTTTTTCCGAGGCGGCCATGGTGATAATTTTAAAAACAAAAATAAAATATTAATTTTAAAAATAATTAATTAATTTTAAAATATAATAATTAATTTTAAAAATAAAAATAAAATATTAATTTGAAAAATAAAAATTTAATTTTTAAAATAATGAATTTTAAAAATTAATTTTCCGAGGCGACCACGATTTTTTTTAACCGGACATAATTTCCGAGGCGGCCATGATTTTTTTTTAATCGGAATGATTAATAATTAAAATAAAATAATTAATTTTAAAAATAAAAATAAAATAATCATTTCACAAGTTAATGATTAATTATTAATCATTAATTCTAAATATTTATTTTAATTTTATTATTTTAATGATTTTATTTTAAAATAAATTTTTTTATTTTTATTTTAAAAATTAATTATTTTATTGTTATTTTTTAAATTAAATATTTTATTTTAAAATTAATTATTTTTAAAATTATCACCATGGCCATCTCAATCAAACTAATATTTTATTTTTATTTTTAAAACTAATTTTCTATTTTATGCTAATTTGTATTATTTGAAAAAGAGATAAAAGAAAAAGAAAAAGACTACGTACCCAGTCAACAAATATTCGTAATATTTTTTTTTTCAAAAAACCACGTAAAATATTTTTAAACGTCTGTTAGTCAAATTGGACGGCATGCAATATGGCTTGATTGTACATTTTTAAAAACCAAAATGGGTCAATTGAATATTTTTAAAATACAGTAACTACTTGCTTAAAACATTACAACCACAGTGGAATAAAAGTACTTTTTGCCAATTAAATTTCAAACACTCAAAAGAACTTTCACCAACCCAACTGAAGTAGGGCCTCCGTCATATTAAATTATTAAATTATCATTGAAGGCTGATCTTAATAAAATCTAGAACATCGTTCCATAAACATCTAATATTTAACACTGCTACATAAACATCTAAAAGAGTACAAATAACAAAACAGCCTCGTTAACAAGGAACGTGATGGTAACTTTTGGAAAGGATCCCAACTTTCTATTAAACCTAATCGGTGTCAGATTCATTCCCATAATCTATGCTCGTCGGCTATGGGTTATTGTAGCCCTTCATTTCATCATTGTACCGTTTCTTGTCTGCACGAGCGTTTGCTTCATATGCTTCTTTCTCCTCAACTACATGCATCAGTTTTTGCACAATCAGAAATAGATTAACAGATAATGAAAATAATCAAAAAGATCCTTAGGTGGGAGTATGTGAACACAAACCTGACATCTTATTCCATCTGTCTCCAAGAACTCTGCCAACATCTGTGAAGGCAATTCCAGGATTACTCTTTTTCACATTCTGCAGCCAATGTAACAGAATTAGCAACTATTCGCAATCACCATATGCTAAATAGCCAGACAACTGCAGCAGGTCCAATAAGAAAGAGGACCCAAGAAAAAAACATGGCCAACATGCAACCAACAAACTTCCCTCCATCAACTAATTAACGATATACAAATAAACTAAATGTAAGCAAAACCTACAAAATGTAGCACGCATGATAGAAGAAAGTCCATACATAAAATTGAACCACACCCTTGTAAAAACGTTATCTATAATGTATTTATTCATAACCTTGATAAAACGAAAGATATCAATATAAACAGCAACATTAGTTACTTTGCCCTTTTACAATAACTCGATATAAACAGTGTCACTAATTAGAAAGAAGCAAGAATAAGGCCAGGCTGCACACTAGGAAGAGCGGATCTATTATGAGTGTAACCGCCCTTGAATTTGGATTTTTTTTTGTTACATAGGGGTTTATCACTTTATCTATTAAAAATGAAATTGTGCCCACCCATCTGAAAATTTTAAGTAAAAATTGAGCAAGTATCTTCTCTAGTTCTCTCAAGTCTCTACCTATTCATCCCTACATCATCTTTAATTTGAATCACTACTCTACTTGTAAAGGATGAATCCGAAGATATTTAAAATGAGGTATTATAAAACAATTTCATGGAAGAATGGTTTAGTAGTGACTTTAATTTAATATTGATTGGACTTTATTTGGTATTTTCTATTAATTATATTTATTTATTTTTACATTTTATTTAGTTATAGCAGTGTCCACCCTTGAAATAATTCCTGTATGGCATTGTTCAATGCTCTTGTTATGTCCTATCAATACTCAATACTCTTCAATTAACGGTCTTTTCTCTACATTCCATAAAAGAATAAAACCTCAGAGGCAAGATTAGTTATCCAGAATCTGGGTTGCACACCAAATGCCACTCAATTTGTATATGTGCAACTCCATGGACATTTCGCACAGACAATTATCAACCATGTTGGGTATCTTAGAATTTTGCATTATTGATATATGTGACAAATCAAACATGAAAGGTGAAAGAAAGAAGATTGATCATCTATATCCATAAGTACCAACCTCCCTTTCAGTCTTCGAGAAGAACATGAAAGCACTCAATGGTTTCTTTGGTGCGTTTGGATCTTTTTTCTTCTTAGGTTTCTTCTTCTTTGTACTATCTTCATCGCCACCTTTGGTTCTCTTCCTATTTGCCGATGCCTTGGAAGAAGCAGAAGGCTCTTTCTTGGATTCCTTTTTAGCAGGTTTCTGAAATAACAACTCATGCATGTGAGGATGGCTGTAACTTGGTACAAAATTTCTATCAAAACAATGAGCAACTAAAAGAAGGCACAAAGGGAAATGATTTAATAAATTATTTACCTCTTTTTCACCTCCACTGTCACTAGCATCAGATTCTTCTTCTCCAGAATCATCTGTAGGTGAACCTCCATCATCCTTGTCAACAACAAAATCTTCATCCTACAAAATATTAACCACGCCTAAACATTTGTTCCAGCCAAATAGACATTCAAATATGGAACTTGAACACTCGAGAGAAGCTGCCACAGGAACAACCGAACAAGAGAAAGACAACTGGAATGTCAATATACTACAGTAAACCACTCGCCTATCCAATTTTTATGTTAAGAAGAACATCATTATTTATTTTCACTTTTGCAATACTCCCTCGGTTACAAAATTACAGATGCATATGAACTTGCAAAGTCAATTTGCGAAATCATAAAATTTATGTTTGAAAGAAATAAATGTGACAATTAGAACTTCCACTCCTCATTCGAGTATATAACCCAACTCGTCAATTCCTTGACAACACTTTTAGTTAATTTACAATAACTATAGTTGTTTGTACTTAAATAAAATAAAGTCGTATCGTTTTTGAACTCTTAAAGATTTCACAAATTGACTTCAACACATAATAACAATAGCAATAATCTCTATCATATCAGAGTGCAAAAAAATTACTGGAAATCAAACCAGGAGTATATCACATCACTTAACAAAGTAAATTACCTCCTCATCGCTCTCATCTCCACCAGCTTCGTTCTTAATCCGCTCAAGATGTGGGTCGACGGCATCATCATCTTCATTCTGCAAAACAGCAGCAACGCCATCTGCAGCTTGGGGACCTCCAAGGTTCATGATTTTCAGACCCTTAGAACTGCATTAGATTACAGGGAAAAGGTAAAATATATATCTTATAGACTGGGTCAGACTCTTAACAGGACATGAGAGTTACTGACCTGATGAAGTCAAAAAGATTATGGTATTCATTTCTCTGGATGTTCCGGAATAGATGTTCTTGCTCAGTCTTCAGTCTTATCAGAAGATCAAAGTAATGCATGTTTGATCCTCCAGCAGCATGTCTCTCAAACTCCACATAGTCAATCTAAAAACAAAAGAACACAAGACAACTCAGTAGCTTACTAGCATATTATAACCATGCATACAAGAAAATTCCAGCAGTAAGAATACATCATCATTTATCACACCTCCTCATTAAGAATAAGGGTAGGAGGTTTTGGCAAGAAGAAAAAGCTCTTCTCGAGTGGATAAAGGACTCCGTCTTCAGCTTTCAACGATGACTTCACAGCATAACCATCCTGACAACTACGGAACTTTCCTGGTCTAGTGAGTTTCGAACTAGACAATCCCCGTAATATGATGGTGAACACTTCATGTATGAGTCCCTAAAAATTCAAAGGCAACCAATTAAACAAATGTTGTGTGCAAGGCCCAACACACGGTTATATTACTATGATCTAAAAATGGACAGTCGGCCTTCTTCAATCCGGATACATTCTCCTAATAGCAGATAGTTCAAACTTCAACATTAACTTCGTTCAATACCTTATATGTCGGCTCTAACTTGTCCTTGTACTTGGTATTAAAGAGTTCGTCACTTAGTGACAATGTGCTTTCTACAACATAGTCTGTTTCAAACTGTATCCACACAAAAAAAAAATAAGTTACCATTTGTACATATAACTGGGGAAAGGCATGCACTACAGCATCCAACATGATGATAAGAACAATACCTGCAACACAATATGTGGGTATAATGTTTGGCCCTTACGGATTGGCGGATCAAGAGAGACGACAACAAAAGTATGTGGTTGATTAGACTGCAAAAAGACAGAAGAATCTCATATTTTGATTGTGCCTTCAGAAAGACAAGCTCAATCAACCAAGATAACTCATAGTAATCAAACACCGACCACTAACAAATAAAAATAATCCTAATTCATGCAAGGTTTTTTTTTTGTAAGATTTACTGAAATGTAACCAGGACTCATTCATATTGATGTCTTGTGCAAAAACAAAGAATTATAACCTTGGGCAGCAAAAAAAGGCGAACAACACTACTGTATTGAATTTTGAAATCATTGGCTTGACCTTGGAGCCGCAAAAATGAAACATGGAGTTCAACATTGTACCGGCCCCTACAAAAAGCAATTACTTCCATGAGACCATTAAACCAGTATAACCGAAAGGGGAAAAATGAGAGCTGACAGTAATATATAGCGGGTGCTGGTAGATTCCGAACAGCTACCTAGGAGTAAGAATTGCAATCCCCTCAAATGTGACAACAGGTTCTTCACCTCCTGGGGTAACATCCGCCATTGACACGATCTTGTTGCGAAAGACCTTTAAATACAGTACCCATGACATTAAAAAACATTACTGTAAACTCCCATAATAAATTGTTACCAAGTCTACAAAGAACTCACTTGAGCCGGAGGACAATTTTCATCACCAACAAACTGAGTGTTGGAATTAGGTATATGAAAACTTATCTCCATCAATGAATCTTTCTATAACCATTACAACAACAGAGTCAATATAGTAGTAAAGAGCGAGTAGAAAAGGTAACAGCATATATACATATATAAATTAAATGTACTGCATTAGGCCAACTGGAAACTTAATAGGTGCTTGATCCAGATGTGTGCGCTGTTGGTCTTCTTCTTTTTTCTTTTTCTTTTTTTTTTTTTTTGGGGGGGGGGGGGGTTTCCAAAAAATCTATAAATACAAATATAGTTTTCACCAGATATGGTTTTCACTACAGGAAGCTAAGGATTCACGATGATGTAAGAATTAAAAGGAAAAAAAAAACTGAAAATAAGTAACCTCATTGGCACCAGTAGTATCATCAACATGAAATTCCAACATGACATCATTTTTTCCTTGGAGTTGTGTTTGAGAGACATCTGCTAAGGACACCTCAAATGCTTGCTTTGAGCCAACAAGAAAACTAAGCATGTTGCCTGATAAACATAAGCAAAAGTGGGCAGCTTTCCGATGTGAACAAAGGAAATAACAAACACAAAGGAACTCAACAAGACACAATCAACTGCCTCCCATGAAAATAAACTTGCATTAAATTACGGTGACATATAAGTTTATATAGTACACTTTCCAAAAATAGAATTGAAAAGAAAAAGGGAAAAAACAAGGGGTTGGTACAGGAAAGCAAGACACTGCAACTATACATATTAAACAAAAAAGAATGCTAGAAAGAATATAAGGAACCTCAAACAGTGTATTCACTAGCTAAAAGTTGAACTGTCTACACAAAGCAATAGTAAGTACGTAAATTTACTAACTTCTTTTGTTGAAGCTTATGACCTATAAATCAGATCAAAGTCAACTTTCTACAAATTAGATCCAAAACAATGAACAGAAAAAAGACAGAATGAAAAAGAAACAAACACTAACCATTTAGGTCAACTTCTCCCCAGTTCTTTCCACTTACAGAAAGCTGTTTTTCTTCAGGTGTTATCCCGCATGCAGTTTGAAAAAAACTGGTCAGGCTAGAGACATCCTGCAAGACAAGTAGGGGTGCGTGCATTGCACAAGACAAGGACATATGAGTTTTCCCAAGAATAGTTAAAAGGAAACAACTGAAAAAGATAGAAATTAAGATGAGGTAGTTGCCAACAAATTTTACTAAAGAGTATGAGTTTATTAGACATGAGAAAAAGGATTTACAATGCGGGTAGAGGACAAGAAGTCCTGCCAAAAGAAATCATATATGTATTTATTTTAATAGGTAGTACATATCTTATTTATCAATATTGCAAGGCTTATTGGAGAAATTATAATATTAAATGCAGGTTAAGGGCAGCTACGATCTCCAACCTCGTATTAATAGTGAAATAATTACTGAACAGTCTTTCAGTACAAGAATCATCTTATCCAAATTGTAGTAAGGAGATAATGCTATCTTTTCCTGCGTCCTTCGCTTCATAAAATCTAAAATCATCTACTGTTTTTTTTTTCAAAATAAAATAAATAGAAAGATTCTATTTGATAAGAGAGAACTTGCAGCAATAAAATAAAGACATACTTAAATGAGATATGAAGTGATAAGTAGAACTAGCAATCTAAAAGGAAAAAAAGGAGAGGACCCAACACATCAGAATCGTTTCTGATTTGGGTGGACAATATGAAGGTTCGCACCTCCAAGGAAAACAACGAGCGCATGAATATTTCTTAAGTTAAGTATAATAAAAATCCTAAAATTGGGGTGCCCAGAGAACACACACAAAACATAATTATAGATCACAAAAAAGTAAAAGATGAAACTGCACACGGTCATTCAAAGTACATATCTATGTACACACCCACACGCACAAATATCATCAGCATTAGAGCAAACACAATTCGATTTTCCTGTGGTCCATTTAAATAATTTGGTTGCACCCTCCTCGACACCCTTCACTGAAATATTTTGCTTATCAGTTTATAAGAGTAATATATGCAAAAATGAAATTTTTCCTGGAGAACTAGATCAAATCTATGGCTATCCTGTATTTAAAAAGTTTATAACACCTCATACAAGATAATCTCATGCATGAATCCAAATTCATCATTGATTTAATGAAATGCGTAACATGGTCTCAGCATTACAATCAACTGAATCCAACTCAGTTCCACTGGTACAGCTTGCGTGACCAAGTTTATTTATTATTTTGATAAGGTCATCTTTACAATATTTCCAACAGTGTTTGTGCATTAGAAAGTAAAAATGACAAAGTAAAACAACAAAGAACGTAATAAGGCAAGATCGCCCATTCTCAATGCTGATCAACAATTAAGCCAAAAGCTACCAACTAGTAACACTAAACTTATTTTAATTGATCAGCTTGGAAGAATTGAAGTTATAACAAGAAACACCTTATTCTTTCACTTCATTTTAAAAATCTGATTGAACTAATCAGCCATAGAGGAGGCTTAATTTTTCATGCATGTAGAGTCTTACACCAACAAATTCAACCACACAAATCAATCCTTATATATAAAGACGTCCAAGATGACGTCAAATGACATCAGCAGTTCAAATCAATTTGAGAAATCGTTTCCTTCAATTTGAAAAATCGGTGAGTTAACTCGGTTAATTAGAAATTGATCCGTCTCCCTCCCCCTCCCCCTCTCCCTCTCCCTCTCCCTCTTTTAATTTCTGTCATTTACATGCTTTGTTCCCAAATCTTCTCCACCTTTTTTCAATTTCTGCTTACAGTTGAAGATTAGATCGATCAAACAGTCAAACAACCCATAATTTGTCCCCAAAATTCGTCCCAATTTAGTTGCTCTATCTACCTCTATCCCCAATCCAAATTATGATATGTACCTATTGAAGAACTGAAAGGAACGATCGTGCCTCCTCTTTACTACGGTTTCAGTGCCTCTACCCCTAGGTTTCAGTCTCCCTCTCCTTCTCTTCTAATTTCAGGTTATGACTGTACGATTTGATCTTAATTTTGATGTTAATGACTTCGATTAGGTTTTCAATTTGGTTTGATTAGTGTGATTGTGAATTTTATGAGTGCATGATTATGTAAGAACTTCAAAATTACATTAGTTGTATAAATGATATACCAGAACTGGGGTTGCGATTGCGATTGCGATTGCGATTGCGGGAGCTGATTACTATGTGATCGCATCAGATATTCAAATGTCAACTGGCCTACAGCATTCTCACCATTGATTACTCCAAAATCTGTAAACTGTACGCCCAATTCATTCTCTTTATTGCTTCAATTTGTTTTATATTCTGTTGATTTAGTTGGTCTTTTATTGGGTAAATTTTTTATTGTTTTGGCTGCTTATTGATTGTTAATTCATATTGAATTCATGATATATCTTACGGGTGTAGTTTTGCAGCAGTTTATGCCATTGAGATTTTAAATTTAATGCATACAAATCAGATCTGGCGGGCAGTAATAAGGAACTGAAAGACATGTATCAATAGAATTGTCTATCTATAGCTATCAATAGTCAGACATTAGGGATTTGAACAATGGAATAGTTTCTACTAACAGAAAAATTTAACAAAACTTTGTTGTTTTTTATCTTTAATGGCACTCACATGCCCTCAGAAATTTCCTATGCATAACGAAAACTTTTATAAGGATTTTATGTATTTTTTGAATGGTGTCTCAACTAAATATTATTCAAAGTTATGCTAACATGATCCTTTATTTATGGATGAAACTGCCACCCTCCATATCTATTCAAAATTCAAACCCCATTATAGTATTATTCCCACTCCAAAAAAAATAACCATTTCTTTTTTATCTGAGAGGAAGAAATACAGAGATCTGAGAATCTTAATGCCAAGTTAATTTGAAATGATGAACACTACAAGATTCATCAAGTGTGTCACCGTAGGCAACGGCTTAGTCGGAAAAACATGCATGCTAATCTCTTACACTAGCAACACCTTCCCCACGGTACAATTCAGTAATGTTTTTTTATTAGTAATTTTGACTTAATTTAGGTTTAGTTTAGTTTTATTTTTTCCCATTTAATCTGATCATAGGATTATGTACCTACAGTTTTCGACAACTTGAGGGCTAATGTGGTGGTGGATGGGAATACTATTAACCTTGGACTTTGGGATATTGCAGGTAAGTAATTAAGGTTTAGGGCAACTTTGATTAAGAAGATGGCTAAATTTGATAAAACTAGATTTTCTTGCCACCATTGTTGCAACTAAACTTATTATTGGCAACACTTTATTATCGGAATTGAGCTCCAAGTTTTAACTAAATTTCAATTCTAATTTCAAAACTTGAAATAGAGTTGTCAAACACCTCAAAGTTTTAATAGACTCGAGCTTAAAATTTTACATTCTCAAAACAGATCGCAAGCCATCATAACTCTATTCCCTTTTGTTTCATCTCTAGATATATATACTAAGCCAAGTTAATTTGATATTCATATTTTAGGGCAGGAGGATTATAACAGGTTGAGGCCTCTAAGTTACAGAGGTGTTGATGTGTTCATATTAGCCTTCTCCCTCATTAGCAAAGCCAGCTATGACAATATTTGAAATCAAGTAGCATGAGAAACTTGCTAATACATGCATGATTTTGTTATTGTTTCTACTACATAAGAAAACAAATGGTTCAACATATATAAACAAAAGTTTCTGTATGTAAAGGTCACGTGCTTATGTTGTCTATTCTTTTTGTCTTCTAGAGCGGACAAATCTGTTATGGCCTCTTCAGGATTCCAGACTGACATAAAAGCCTTGCAAAAGGTCTTGGCTGCTAAGCACCTGGTAAATTTAGATACCATTTTTTTTATTTATAGTTTGCTACACCTTCCTTTCCTAAAAAAAGTTTTTTATTACCTTATACATAACTCAATGTGTTATTATTATTGTTGTTAACTTCAGGTTTTAATTTTTTTTCCCGGGTAGTTGGGAAATGGCAAGCTCGGTTGACAAGAAGGAATAAGTTTTCTCCTTGGAGCTCCCTGCATCTTTTGGTTGGAGCAAAAAGGTTTTTTATCTCTCTCTTTTCCCTTTGCATGTATATATGCTCATATTTTCTGAAAGTTAATGCTACTTTCCGTTATGAGTTGATTTTATTTATGAGTTTCATTGTTGTTTGTTGGTGTGAATTAGGTTAATAGGTATTGTCTAATTTTATGTTCTTAATTGGCAAGAGTAATTTGTAAATCGAACACTTAATCTGACCAAATTCATATTTTCATCATACAACTTGGTTTAAAGCTTTTGCTTTTCATTCGAACACTCAGTATGAGACGGAACTACATGCCTCCACATACAATCAAATTGAGGTATTCAAAAGTTGAATATTGAACCTGTTGTATCAATATGCCAACTTTGTACTATTGAATTGTGTCCAAATTTTTGTATTAGTATCCAAGTATAAACTTAATTATGTTAAATTATTGACAATTAGATTTAGTTGCTTAACCTTAAATGTTTGTGAGTAAAATATCTTAAGATCTATATTCAACTTTGCAAGATTTGTTTAAGAGGCTATTTGGTTTGATAAAAATACAATGTATATCGCATTAAAGGTGGAAGCAATATTATAACAAAATCAACATGTTTACAAATGTAAGTGAGATGTCATACAAAAATGTATTGAAAAGTTTATATAAAAATAACTTATTATTTAAAAAAATCCTCGCAATTTTAACGAATTGTACAATCCGTTATTCAAACTAGCCCGTGCATATTACCTAGAATACCTAAATTAAGATTCATGTGAAGGCAGAGTGGGAGACAGAGAGAGCAGATTTGATACCTGGTCACGGAAACCAGTAAACTTGTACTTCAATCCATCCCTGGTCAGAATTCCAAGTTGGTTACTCCGCGGTACCTTCATCCAGGTAAGGCCTGCTATCTCAGTCTTATCTACTTCCACAGCCTTACCACCACCTTGTTTCTTCCACACTATACCCCCTGAATGAACCCTCAGTTGCCCGGGGTTCTGCAGCACCGTACAATATTATTAGGTCACATATTCTACAAGCATTAAACCAGATTATACAAATTTATGTTTCAATCTATATAAGATCAGGCCTAAAGAATTTGAGAGAAATACCTGTAACTGGGGCAATGTCAATTATGAACCCTAAATTTTTAGCTAATTTGAGTATCTCTTTTTAAAAGTTTTCTAATTCCGGAAGAGTTTTTTTTTTTAGTTCAAAGCTCGTCTCCCCTAGGGTTTCACTATTTAATCAAAACATATATGCGTTCACATATAATGCTTTGAGCTCAATAATAAAACTTGAAAAATTAACACACACAAGAGCCCTGTCTTTTTTGGTATAGAAAGAAAAAAGACTACAAGAACAACTAAAAGTGAACAAATTTGGAGAAGAGTATGAGCAAAAGAAACATGAAAACGGGTATAAATATTAATCTCAGATTGTAATATGTATACATATAACTTCGTTTCGCAGTAAATTAGGGTTAGGGTTCCGAACACGAAGATAGGATAACCGAACGGCAGAATCTTAATTTAAGATCAACATTAAAGAGTAAAAAAACTTCGAATGCAATAATGAAGGGGGGAAAATGGAGAAAGAGAACTTACAGTCCCGCCCCGGCCTCCGAGGGAGATATTGTTGAATAAGTGACCATCTGCCATAGCTTCTCTCTCCCGAGGAAAATACGAACACTGAAGTAGAAGTAGAAGACACAACTCTCGTTTTATAGTGTGAACGTCAATATAACAACTTTGCGGTTTCTTCTTTTGGGCCTAATGTGAATTTATCCATTCATTTCCTCCCCTGCAATAACCACAAACAAGCTCAACAAATAAGCTTTTTAATGGAGTACAAAAAAAATTGATATTGAATTGAAGGAAAAAATAAAAAAGGAATTTGGAATATGAATTTAAATAATATTTGTTCATTTTAAAAAAGAAAGGTAGTATTTCTTTGTTATTTAAACTTAATTAAAAAATAATATGAATTTAGTCTTAAAATACCATTTAGAAAAAAAAGTATACTCTGATTTTATTACGGAGTAAATGAAGAAACTCATGAAGCCTTCCAGCCACACCGGGGCAGTGTAGAAACGGTGGGCCTGTATTGGTTTGGTAAATCTATCTAGTGTCTATAGATTTAGCAAAAATTATGGTGATTGGTGTAAATGGGTGTGCTTAATGGGCCATTTTAATGTTATATCCACTTATAATGAATGTAATAATTTTTAATTGAAATGTAACAATTTTTAAAGTTGCCTTCGGATATTTTGAATTTTAATATTCTAAAACTTCCTTTTTTATTCAATAAGTAAATTACAGCAAATAAAAAAAAATTGGCATGCAGCAAATCCTAAATCTGTAATTGAATAATTATATGGTAGTATATCAAATGTATATATTGCATGAAACTTTGCTGACAATTTTTGATAAAAATTGTCAAAATTGAAACTTTAATACTAAGGTAAGGTGGTGTTTGTTTCGGCTAAATAGTAATACGGTTTGTTTGTATGTTGAAGACATGTTTAAATTCATATATCCCAAAAAAAATGGTTTAACTTCAGTCATTCATTTTTATAATTTTGTGATACCAAGGCATTTTAAATTATTAAGATTAATATATATTTAAAATCTTATTAATTTATAATAGTATATTTTGGTATATCATCTGTTCAATAATGGTTGGTTGGTAACTTTTTTGATTCGATAAATTAAAAAATGCATCAACATGCAACCAACTAACCAAAAAAAACATTGCCCTCATCGTTGGTCTAATTCGACAATATAAAATTACTCCCATTCAAACTTTAACTAATTTTTTTAAAAGTCAATTCACTAGATTTATAAGTTCTCATATTTCGTATTAGTAATATTTTCTTAAATATTTATAATTATTATGATTATATTACTAAAATAAATGAATTAATATCAATTATAGCGGTTATATCGTGTAGTACTAAAAATTAGTGTTAAAAGGAATTCTTCTCGTAAAAAGCAAGGATATTTTAATTTTATAATATTCGTTCGTAAAATGTGGTTTCAATGTTTGAAGTTGAGTCATAATTCATTTAGTTTAATTTAATAAATGAATTAATGACGGATGATGATATTCATAATTTCATTCATATCTTGAGATCTTCATAATTTCATCCAATCCAAATTACATTCATTCAACACACATGACTTTCAAGCCTTTCATAAACTTAATTTCTACGAATTCAAGAGATTGTAAGTTGTAGCGTCAATATGAATGATACAGCATTATGCCAGTAACAACGCCATACAACATCCAGATCCAGGGTGTGATAATCCTGCTTCTCTATCTTTAGCTTCATACCGTGAACCAACTCGTACCTGTCATTAATTATTTGATGGAAAATGATTATGTCAAATAAACAGACAGTGTGATATCTCTTCTCATATACAACTACAACTACATGCGATATGATAAAAATGGATGGTTAGTTAGTCTAGTCTACTCTACTCAGACTAACAATAGTATTTGAGTAACAACGTATGCGGTGCTCTTTTCCAAGGAAAAATACACACAAGTACAATCTCTCATTTTTCAAGAGACAAGAGTTGCTTGGTTTTTTTCTCCTCCAATCTAAGGACAGAAAGGAAAAGTACGGAGCAAAAATAGGAGAAAAACAACAATACCTTGTGATTTCAACTATACTTATTTAATTTTCCTCTCAAGACAATATATGTATTGTCAGCATTCTGTGTGTTCATACTATGCTATTTTCATGCATTTCCGCGAGCCATTTGATTCCATAGAAGATATCGCCATTTAGAGCTCCGTAGAGGAAACTAATTCCCTTCTACCCATTAATTATCTATTAACAAACTGAGGTAAATGAAGACCTTAACAAAAATATGTTTAGTTAAGTAGGTTGAGAATCCTAGGAAATGCTTATATGTATGTTTTGTTGTTTTGCTGTCAACACAATTCCTTTCCAAAATATGATTAATATACTAAATCTCTAATCACACCAAACCTAACCTAACCTAACCTAACCTAACCTTGGATTCTGCAGGATTTTGATGTTTAATGAGTCAAATATAATTTTTGATTTACAGTAAATTCGAACGAGTCAATGCAAATTCCAAATAGATAATTACTAAATACAGTGCCAAATTCACGTTACATTAAAATGTTCATGTCTATAGTTCCCTCGGGCAACCCCTTTTTCAAGCTCTTTTTGCTTTTCGATTTTGTTCTACAATTGTAAATCAAAAGGTACCACCATGATGTGCTATGTCTTGTGGAAGATACTTTTCTCTCACCTAGAGATATCAAATTGTTCCTATTCGTTGGGAGATAACAGAACCCCAATTCTTTTATCTCGGAAGTTTTCAGCTTATTATATAAATAAACAACGATTAGGATATTCCGAAACTGTTAAACCATTGAGTTTAGGTTTCTCCAGCAGGCAGACGGAGTATGGACGGGCTAAAATTTGTCTTAAGATGACTCTAGATCATCGAAATCAACGATTTCCATGTCTTATCTAACAGTTTTTTTGTGACAACTAAAAACAAAACATAACAAAACCAAAATAGCCAACTAATTATAAATACTACGAGCACGCGTTCTTGGAAAATCAAGCAAACATCTGAAGAAAGCAAAGTCAGAGAATACAAGGGCAAAAGAAAGCATCAAAGAGGAAAGAAAACACAAATGGCAACCATGTTGGTCAAGAAGGAAGAAAAACCTGGAAGGCGACGCCTAAGCATGGCTGATGGTGAAGCCCTTGAAGCAAGGTGCGTCAAGAGAAGAAGAAGAGATTCTGCTGCAATTGCTCTTAGCTGCAATACTCAACAGCAACAGCCACAACAAGTACTTGACCAAGCTTCTACGCCTACTGCTGTGAAGAGAAGTTCAAGATTTCGCGGTGTTAGCAGGCACAGATGGACAGGACGATTCGAAGCGCACTTGTGGGATAAACTTTCTTGGAATGTTACACAGAAGAAGAAAGGAAAACAAGGTCAATTTCATCGCTTATAGTAAATACATTTCTGATTTTTTCAATGTGTTTCTATTGAAGTTCTAGTGCCTAACATGAAGTTTTTTCTTATGTCTCTTATTGGCCTTACTTTGGAATGTTATGCTTGAACTGAACAGTTTATCTTGGTGAGTAGTATTCAAGGCCTTTAAGTTAAAATTTAACCTTTTTATGATGGTCATAAATCCACAGAAATTAACAAGCTTCTTTCCATAAAATTTCCAGGAGCTTATGATGAAGAAGAATCTGCGGCGAGAGCATATGACTTGGCTGCACTGAAGTATTGGGGGACATCTACTTTCACCAATTTCCTGGTATATATTGTCAGCTGTGATATATTAGAATTACACCAGTGATTTATGTGCATATAATCAGTTCTAAGTTCTTGCCAACAACCTTGAATTTTCTTAAGGTCTCTGATTACGAGAAAGAACTTGGAATTATGCAAAGTGTAACAAAAGAAGAGTACCTAGCCTCACTAAGAAGGTAAGACTTCTAATAAGTTGTATAGTTATAAAGATCTTCATTAGCCTCTTTCATGATAACATTGATTTCTATTTCCTTTGTTACAGAAAGAGCAGTGGCTTTTCAAGAGGGGTATCCAAGTACAGAGGAGTTGCAAGGTATATTTTCTAATGCATACAATGAAATAACTGTTTACTGTTGGTGAGGTAACATATGAGTCTAAATATTGTTTTGGGGACTAAAAATGCAGGCACCATCACAATGGGAGATGGGAAGCTAGAATAGGGAGAGTTTTTGGGAACAAATATCTATATCTCGGAACTTACAGTAAGTTACTAATTTTACTAGTCAACGTCTACATATAACGAAATCTAGTAATGTGAAAAAACAAAGTTTTATTTTACCTGATCAAGTGGCTCATGTGTATGAAGGTACTCAAGAGGAGGCTGCTCGTGCTTATGACATTGCAGCAATCGAATACAGAGGGATTAATGCTGTGACAAATTTTGACTTGAGCACTTACATCAGATGGTTAAAGCCAGGAGCTACCACTCCAGGTGCTGCTCAGGAACCAGAAACAAACACAGAATTGCAAACAGTGACATACAATAATTTCAGTTCCGGAGAGGAATGCTTCTACAATTCTGAAGCTTTCCCCGCTGATGACCTGAAATCTCAACAAAAGCAAGAAAACATCTTTCACAGTAATTTCTTGGTCAGTTCATGCAACAAAACATCTTCTTCTCCAACAGCACTTGGCCTACTCCTTCGGTCCTCAGTTTTCAAAGAATTGATGGAGAAGAACTCTGTTATCAATAAAGAGGAGAGTGATGTTGCGGATAATACGAGGAACGAACCGCAGATGAGCAGTGACGATGAATATGCTGAGATACTTTATAATGGAAATGGTATAAATGAAGACATCCCATTTATGCATGGTATTGAATTGCAAAGACATTTCAACTTAAGTCATAATCTTTACAGTAGTTTGCTAGGGACACTGCTATAGAAATAGCTTGATATGCTCATTAGCAGAACTAGATATTTTAAACGATCTGTCACCGTTTTCTGTAAAATAATTGTGATGAGTTGCAATGTTTTCTGTCAAATATTTGTGAAGAGGTTTCTTTGTGCATGTGTAATGAGAAATTTTCTTCTTTTTTGTTACCTCTAATTACCTGACATTAGATTGAGCTCACTTTTTTTCTGGCTTGATAGACCATAATCATGATTAGACAAAAAAAAAAATGAAGTTTCCACTTGACTTTTAAATGCAAAAAGGAACTTCTAAATGCAGATATGGAGTACCTAATAAGCATAAAATCCAAGCATATGAGCAAGACAAAAGCTAAAACCTGACATTATAAGTGCAGCAAGGATTGATAAATGGCAACCAATTATCATCCAAACAATGCTAATTCAGTAGCTTATTAGCATCTCTTCTTCGCTAGGTTTCATGATAAAATCCATATCCTTAAGATTGTAAAACAAATACCTAAAACCTCATGCCTCAGCTCAAACATTGCTAAGTCAAATACTACCCCAAAGCCACCTCGAAGTTTTAAAATAAGCTATATCTTCTATATTGCGTAACAAAGACACTTGCAGCCTACATACCCAGTCTTTCAAAACTTGGACATCTTAGCGAGGTTCTACACAGCAGAAAACTCTATCATCATATTGACACTTTCATGTGGCAAACTAGAAATATCACAATGTAATCACACCAAGTGGTTGTGTATCAGATTGTCGTATCTTACACATAGAAGTACAAATTTAAATTTTAAATAGATTGGCCGAAAGTAGAATCTGTCTTCTTTGCAAGTGTTGAAAGAGAATACTTTTTACAAGTACCCCCCCCCCTTTCCTTTTTCACAACTACAGAGTATTTGTGATGCAGCAAGACATTGCGGCAATACGCAGTAAAGTACTAAAGAAAATAGCTACCAACGCGAAAGAGGGTAAAAAGAAGTGAAATCCCAGCAGTAAGATGTTTGCTAATCAAGGGAAACCCATCTCCTGCCCAGATTTTTCTTTATATAAAAATATCACAACATATCTCCATTACAATATTGAATATACTTGTAAAAGCCCAACAAAGCATACCATTGTTTAATTTCTTGAAAAAACACCCCTGAACTGTAATACCAGTCTCAATGGCAAATCAATGCAGAAGAATTTTGCGTTGACAATATCGTACTACATCAAATTGTCAGGATCCTTTTGAGCTCAACCCAAGAACACAATAATCATGAGTTATCATAATATTGCAACAAAACCCAACGGAAAAATATTTCACATAAAAACTCATCACTAAAAGTTTTGTGTAAAAAATCACAATATTTAGCAAAAGAAAACAAAATAACAAGAAGTCAACATTCTAGTTCAATCTAAGTTTTCCAATTGGTAGCTTCTGATCATAAAACTTCCTCTCTTACAGAAAATACAGGTGGCGGGTGACTTCAATAGTTACAAACTTCTGCTTTGAAAGCGTCAAAACTGCTTTCTTTTGTTTCTGAATAATTTCTCTCTTTGTGTATAAGCATAAATGAGAACCAAAAAAATCCCCGCAGGAGCAGCAAGGGACCCCCATGGAATTGGGGGATCTGAGAAGCAAACAAGTGATGCCTCCACCTCTTGAGATGCATGATAAACCAGAGAATGAATAGAATAAAGATCATGGTCCGAAGACCTCACAAAATACAAAGCCATCTCAAAATCGAAATGTGACAATGAAGATACCGCTTTGTCTAGCTTGTACTTGAATAAGTTCCACCTCTGTATAAACTCAGCATGTTTATTCTGTTTAAGAAGCATTCTGTCCCCGCCATGTGCTGCTATGGATTCTAGAACATCAATAGCACTTGTGATGCTGTAATTTAGTGATGTCAAAAGAACATTCCTCCTAGCTGCATCCTTCTGTACAAAAGATAGGGAAGCGATCTCCGAGAATGGCCCAAATGGTGTCTGCCCAACACTCCATGTATAGTCCACCAAAGTACTATTATGCCTAGGGCTCCACAACAAATGTGTAGGTGACACTCCCCACATACTCTGCAAAATGGAACCCACAAGAGGTCTCTCGAGTTCCCAAGTTTGTGTAAACACATGGCGGCCATTGCAACTATAATCACTGACGGTCTGTGTATTCTTTGTCCTAACTGCAATAACCATGTCTTTAAAAGCAACAGACTGATGATACCGATCGAGTAACAAAATCGAACTCAGGTCCAAATCGAAAACATAAACAGGTAGAACCCTCCCAAAATCTTCCTCTAGGGGAAGTTTTGCTAACCTCCGCATCTCTTCTGCTGATTCAGACAATATTTGGTGTAATCGCTTTGAGTCCAAATATTCGCTAACAATCAAAGTGTAGTTATCAAACAAGTACCTAGAAGTGTACGAAGTGATTGACCGGGAAATGGCAAAAGAACAAATTGCACACTCAGCTAAATTAACTTCATAATTCATAAACCTCAATGACTGATCAGCCAACAACAGCCCACCATCATTTACCTCATCCATAAAAGTCCTCTCGATCAATTTCAAATCTAACCCATGTGTATCCTTATTATCAGACCCATGAATATGTATAATCTGAACAATTAAAGAGTTCTCGAACAGAACAGGGATTCTCAAAGAGGGCACAAGAAGTACCTGATAAGCACTCCAAATCAGTGATGCTAAATCAGCCAGTAATGCTTTCTGTAACTTGGGTCGTCCGTGTAAAGCTGTCAACGGGTGAAATTCTCCCCTAGGTAAAACCCCATCACCAGATAATGCCGGCCCATAATCCACAGGTCCAGCAGCCAAGTCAACCCACAAGTACCTATCTTTTCCAGTCCAAATAGTGCCCAAACATTTGGTGACTGCGGGGGAAGAATCCCCATAACCGTAATTATAAGCATAAGGCTTTGATTGGGGACCTAGATTGAGCAAATATATGTAAACTCCTTCATGGGGTTTCAGTTTTTCGAAGTCTTGTTTGATAATTTGGTCAATAATTGAGTAAGACAGAGAAATGAGTGGGGATCGGAGTGAAGATGGGGTTTTGGATATTTCAGATTTGAGGGTTTCGGAGACATGCGAGGATAGAGAAGAAGAGGAGAGTAAAACGTCGAGGTGGAGAGAGTGGGAGAGAGAGAGGTGGTGGTTCTTGTGAAGAAACGGGCCAATGATGTGGTAGTTGTCGGAGGAGACGACGGCCGATAGGAAGGAAGAGAGGAGGGAAGAGGATGAGGAAGGAAAAGAAGGACCCACAAGCTTGACGGTGATTGGGACAGAGACCTTGAGAGAGAGAAGAGAGGAGATGGTGGGCGGGTGAAGGGAGGAGAGAGAGAGGGATTTTCTGAGGGAGGAGGGGAGAGAGAAGAAGGAGTCGTTGGTGGCTTGTGGGTCAAAGCGAGATTGTTGGGATAGGAAAGAATCTAATCCTAGAATTGGGGCAGCGGAGGCGGTGGTTATGATGAGGAGGATGTGGAGGAGCACGGCGGCAGCAGTGGTGGTGGTAGTGATCATATTCGGCTAGGGTTTTGGAGTTGGGTAGAGATGACAGAGAGAGTGGGGACCTGAAAGTAGTCAATGGTTTGAGCTTAGGTCTCGACACAGCATAGTATTCATTAGCGACAAATGAAACTCAATTACTAAGCAGTATGAATGGCTTTTTAACAATTGTGAAAAGCTTAGACTTTCATGAATCATGCAACATCGACTTAATTTTTTTCAACTGATCAAATACAATATTAATACGTAAATGAAAGTTAATTTTTCTCTCTACGTATTAATACTATATTGATCAATTTATTATAAAATTAATTTCATAATAAACAAATTCAACTTTCATGATCAGTAATTTATCACAAGTTATTTGATAAAACTGAATAAAACGGTTCTAAATATTTAAACAATTTTTTACTATTTTATCTCTTAAATTGTTTTAATTTCTTACTTCATATGCCTATTTAAAATTTTTATTTTCTCTCAAAAACTTGAGCCTCTTTTTTATATAAAAAAAATAAATTAAATAATTATAAAATACTTGTACCAAAATAATCATAAAGAAATTTATGTTAATTTTAAATTAAAAAATATATTAAATTAAACGTGTTTGATAATTATCTGTATAAAATATTTGAATGAATGTATTTTTTTCATTTTAATCTGTGAAGTTACAACAACCTTTCAGTTCTCTTGAAAAGAACACTCGTGAGTTTTGATGCTTTAATAGAAAATAAGACTTGTTTGACTTCTAGCTCAGCCAGTTACAAGAAGATCAATATAATAGGATTTACCTAAAAGACACTGCTGGTCGGGGCACTTCCTCACCCTCCACACACCTGGTTTGGAATTTGAAAAAGAAAAAAACAACGTAGTAGTAGTTTTTTCAGTCAAAGGATGCAATTAGGACAAAGTATAATGGGAATATTTCTTTTATACATCACATCTGATTGAGTGTGATAAATTAGTGAATCCGAAAACAAGATTTATCTCATATAACAAATACTAACCTACAGATAATAAAAAATTATTTGAGAAAGCTGCCCGTAGTGCAGAACAGGCGGCCAAACCCTGCAACTTGCAACGATCATGCCACTGGGGGTGAGATTTACAGAAAAATATATGCCGCAAAAGTTCCTTCCTTTCCAGTTTTCAAGCAACTAAAATATCATAACAACACTGTCGTGCACCCTGGACTTCTGGTTTTGAGCCACACACTCTGATATCCACATTAAGTTTCTGATTTCCTGCTCCCTCAGCCTCATGTATGCAAAGAACACAGCAAAATGAAACTGCACAACATAAATGATACACAGATTCCACCCAATAAGTAAACTGCTGATAGAGAATTGAGTAGAAACACAAACAATAAAAGGTTTTTTAAGATGGCACAGAATTCTGTGCAATTAGCTGTTTTCTTTGTATAGATTAATTCTCTCACAACAAATAAAACATAAATATATCAGATCACTCTCTAAAGTACAAACCTGTTGCTCAAATGATAAGCAAAGTCTCTTCACCTCCTCTTCATAAAATGCCTTGTCTAGCATCTGGCTCTCTCCATAAGATAATTTGGCAAATATGGACTGATAAGGAGGATATTTTTCCATGACGCCACGAACCTACAAAACGAGACGGAGAAAGAACTTAGAGAGTCATTGACCACATGCAATTACTCTTCAAGCAAAAGAATCCAATCAAAGCAATGGCACACATCCGCAATCACCGACTAAATCCAGAGTGGATTCTCCCCATTTTCCTAACATTCATCAACAACACTGCTATGACATTGCAAAAAGTCCACAGGATATCACAAACTCAGATATCAAAATAGACTTTCAATTGTTTACAGAAGACAATATAAAGAAAGGAAAAGATAAAACTCCAGTATAGAGATACCTGATCGATATCCTCACATACAGCAAGTTCTTCATGCCCGTATGGGTAACTATATCATAAAACATAAAAAGAAAAAAAGAAAAAAAAAAGAAAAAAAAATGACCATAACCAGAGAAGGTGTCAAAAATACATTTAACATCTAGATCGAAACTAAAACAAGCTTCAGCAAAAGCTTACAGTAAGCCAAAGCTAGAGTACAACTTCCTCCGATCATCTCGGGTAAGCTCAGTGCCAATGCTGTTGAACGTAATTAAACCACATTAGGAAGGAAAGATAAAAATAAATCATCGTAGCTCTTGAAGACCACAAATCTAAGCAGTGAACACCTGTTTATGGTGATATTAACAGCTCTCCTGTCAGCCTCAAAGGCGAGAAGGTCAGACATGATTTCTGCGGTAGCACCACCTAGTTTCTAATTCCATAGAATGCACTAGATTCAAGTTTTGAAAAAAGCAAGCGAAAAAGAAGTTACAACTATTCACAAACTCGAGTTGAAAACCTAAATTCGGTATTCATCCTCACCTGACAAAACCTGTAGAAGTCCTCAAGGTATGCCTTGTAAAGAGTATTCCTCATAATTTCAATGTTCATATCATCCAAGTCCTGCAGATATTACAAACTAAGTGAAGGAGAACGACCATAAGAAAAAATTATACAGATATAAAATGATCAACTTTTCAGTCAAACATTATAAACTTAGCTACAAAAATTATATAATACTCCCTCCGTTCCTAAAAGATTGTCGTTTTAGGAAGTGATTTTTGTTCCAAAAAGATTGTCGTTTTGAGTTTATCAATACACATTGACTATTTTTTCCCGACTTTACCCTTATTTAAAGTTTTCTCCTATTTAAAGCTTTCTTCCCTACCCAATAATTATTATTCAATTCAATGCTATAATCCAAGTAGTAATTGGTTAAATTGAATAAGAAACATTGGGAAGGGAATAATTGAATGAGACAATTAATAAGGATAGTGTAGTATTTTCGCTAGGTATTAATTATATTCCTTAATCTGTGTGCATTAACCTTAAACGACAATCTTTTAAGAACAGAGGGAGTAGTTTGACAAAAACAGAATAGAACTTATCATTCTATCAATCTGATATAATAAAACCAAATCATCTATAAATGATATCACAGAGTCAAAACTTGCATGCAAATAGTATGAAAATAAAGAGTTTTTACATTTTAAATGATTTTCGGTTAGAATTCCAAAATAAAAACCTACAATCCACATTACTAAGACACAAATTTATTAATAAGGAAATTTAATTTTTGTTTCCTTTCCAATTAAAACTAAAAACGAATAAAAAAACAAACTCTACATGTAAAGATAAATTTCTTTGTCATAAGGTCAGAAAGCATTAACATCTTGTAGGTAGTTCATCTTAATCAAAAGTAAATTGTAGAAGTCAGTACCTCAGATGTGATACACTCGGAAAAATATGGAGCTAATGGTGTGTCAACAAGCACCAGTCTATAAAGCTCTCGCATATTTTGAGCAACTGCCAGGGTTGCAATACTGAAAAGATGAACAATAAAAATAAGTTTTTTAATAAATTCGAATAAGCATTAGATAGTTGTTAATCCATAAAGTATGCATGATGCATACATTACCTGTCAAACATCCCCAGTGGATGACATTTTTCCAACAGTTCCTGAACGTCCCTCTCATGCAAGGTTCCGGTAACAATAAGCACAACATTGTCAATCATGTGGCCGTATCTGAAATAATACACACAACTATTAGGTTGGATCACACCCTAAAAGAATTTTGTTTTAGTTTCTTTCTTTTTCCCTCCCTAGGCTAAGAACAAGCATGACGATTCCAAAATGAAACTTGAAGCTTTAAACCCCATAACCTCTAAACCAAATGGGATGCAAATTAGGCTTAAATAAAGACCGAGCCCATCAGCTCTAGCATAACCTTGGCATAAAATGAATGCTGACAAGAGATTACTAAACACACGCATGCATACAAATTAAACATTACGAATGCATATAATCCCTGGAACAAAATTCCATAATCTGGTTTTATAGAAAATATTAAACCATTGAGTTGGGATGAAAACTTTATTATAAGCTGTCTGGATTGGCTTTTCGATATTTGGTTGTTGCTTTTTCAAGCAAAAGCAACTTCTCAGACTTTTAGATTGGCATTTTTAATTTCAAATAATCACATTTTTTCAAAATCTGTAAAGCAAGGGTATGCTGCTTTTTGAGACTTATATAATCTAAATTTAAGAGCCAGAATTATCCAAATAAGTAAATTGAGCACAGAAATATTCTTTAGACAATAATGCATTGCATGAAAATGACATTACCAGAAAGGCAGAAATTATTCACCCAAAATTTCAAAAATAACTGTTGGTAAATATTACTACAGTAAGCCTAAAATTAAAGAAATGCTAGTAGATCATATCTGAACTGGATGACTCGAATAATATTTTGCACGCTAAACATGAATAAGTGACAAAAGTGAAACCGGAGGATCCCCTCCATCACACTTTCCATGCAATTTCCCCCAATACACATTTACTGACAAGAATAAAGCTTTTAGCGATGATACCAACGACATGATTATTAGTAATGAATAAAAATTGTCCCTAATATAATAACTTTGTGCTAAATGTGTATCAAGAGAAATTGTGTGGAAAGTGTAATGGAGAGGATCCAGGTCCTGTGGTACTGAATAAAATAAATATCTTAGCCAAGATTCTCATGATACAAATCTATACAATCCATTATTTCCAAATTAGTCTTGAAAAAGCACTATAGTCATACATTTGTAGATGATAAAACGACACAATTATAAATAAATAAACATTAAATATAGTATGCTCAAAATGATTCATAGCATCATAACTTCAATTTTGCGAAAGAATTCCAATATATGTGCATGTGTGTGTCATCGACATATTTTAACATTTATGGTGGATACATCATTTTGAAAACATGATACCCAAATTGATTGGAGGGGATAGTTACTTGTTTATCATAAAAACCTACCAATTAAACACTACAAGGACTCTAAATACAATAGTGTAAGTTTTCTATTTAGTAAGTTACAATAGTGCAAGTTACTTTCAAACATATAACCAAATTGTTAATAATGAATTTAAGATCCCAGTCGTACCTATATAAAAGGTAAATCTGGTAATAAACTTCTTAAACCTCAAAGATCACTTTTTAAAAATATAATCAAGTAATCTAATATATGCGCCAAAAAGGGGGCAAACCCAAGTACACGCAGAGTAAAAGAACGCTTAGAAGTAAATATCCAAGGCAATTTTAAATAAAGAGTGGAAGTGCAAGTTCCATAGATAAAAGTTTATCAACTCCATCCAGCACAAAGAAGTGCATCGTAACAAATGAAAATTAACCCAAATCCAGCCTTACATATGTTTCCATTCAAATTGTGAGTTTACACTAAACTATAGAACAACTCCTTTTAAATACCAGTGTTTTCATAAATTTGCAATGAACTAAACCAATCCTACCTCTGTTGCTAAACCATCCTACCGTTATCGTTAAGATCTTATAGTAATTAGGTTGCATAAAATATGAAGAACAATATTTTAATCGAAAGAGTTCTACATACGTGATATATTCCAAGAACGTTGACAAAGGCTCTGTAGCTTGGCATAACATGTGCTTATACTCATCAACCAGTTTAAGGGTGCATTTCTCCACAATGGTGGTAGTATGCAACGGCGAAGGTTCTGCAACAAAATTAGAATTAGATAATGCACTTTTGCTATGAAACACCATCAAATTCAAACAACCAATGTAATTCTGCAAGTGAAAGTATTAAACTTATTTAGTACATCTTACAAATACATAGACATTTAATAAAATTTATAATGTATGTCATTAAAAATTAAGAGCAGAGAGAGAAAACATGAAAATTAAAATTAAAAAAAATTTGAATCCACCCTAAATAAAATGCAGTTATAAATCGTAAAAGACTTTAAATGAAGAAAGACCAAACAAATCCATTAATCATCGGTGCAAAATGCCACTCAAACTATTTGTCCCTATGTTAGTGTCCTTAATGTAATTGTGCAAATATATACATTTACTGCAAGTCCAAGCATTAACAGGGTCAATCAAAACCAAAGTCTAACCCATAACTGTTTTAAAAAAGATGATTCCAAATGTCTAACCCATAACTCTGTCTCCCTTAAGTAGTTCAATTGAACCCATAATTCCATCTCACTCAATTAGTTCAAGAAACTAAGTGGCATGCAAAAAACTTCCCTGATTCCCACAAGCCAACAAACTCTCAAGTAACTAGTAAATAATGCATTAATTCGCCACCAGCAAACATAACCAACTCAATTTGATGTAACAGGTACAACTGCAATAGAAACAATACTTTGCTGTTCAAAATTTTTTTTCCCACTATATAGCCTAATCTCCAACAAATCAGATCATGCTAAAATATCAGAAGACAAGTATTTGTAGATTATATTATGTGTGTATGTTTTAAGGAGGTAAATTTGTGTAATTGAGTTAATAAAGCTAAGATTAAGTACCAGGAAACAGAGAGAATCACAATCGATAAACAGAATACAGTTGATAATCAAGCTTACCGTTCTGGAGGTAAGGACCATATTCAGTGGCGGAGAGGTGCATCTTGATGTCGTCTAGGGTTTCGCACTGGCACAAATTGTTGTAATCAGCGGCGGTAAGCAACCCAGATCTGTGACCCCTGACGATCGCTTCAAGGTAACCGCCATGAATGTTGAAGGTAAGGGCTTCGAATCCATACATGATGAGGCTGATAAACAGATCTTAACGAACAAATTGGAGAGAGAAAGAGACGCCCCCTCCGACAAAAACCCTACCGATGCAGAAGATAAAAATTGCAGGGTCAGAGGTAACAACGAAGGGCAGGTGGACAGATGGTTAGAGGAAAGGAGAGATCTTTCAAGTCACCCGTCTGTTTGTACAACCTCATCTCCCGTTAGATTGACGGCGACGGACGTTAATAATGTTTTGGGCAGATATGTAGTTTTGATAAAGTTTGGGGAGGTCTAATTTTGAAATAGAAAGAGTGTTAACACGAATATGTTTGTTGTTATTTATTCCATTTTTTTCCAATGTAATCCTGTTTATATATGTGTAATTGTGTATATATATATTGACTCTCTTTGTGAGGGATAATCCTGTTTCTATTGCATGTTAGAAACATGATATGTGAAGAAACCCCAAACAACCATAAATTACTACAATATCCTTGCTGATGCCAAAAACATATTTATATAATATATTGATGACATATTTATAATAAATAAATGTTTACATGTATATTTATATATAGAGAACTGATATTTTTACATTAACCTTCTCACATAAATAGTGACCGGGTCTCACTTTCACATCAAAAAAACTCATATAAAAATATTATTTTAACATATAAAAATATCAATTTCTTTAAATATACTCTAGTATTTAAATATATCTTTATAGTAGTTCTTAAGAAAAATATAAAGAAAAGGCTAAATCATACTCCTTTCGTTTCTAAAATATTGTTATTTTAGAAGAAAAAAATTATTCTAATTTATTTGTGGTTTATAATTTTCTAGGAGAATAAATTATTATTTACTTTTTTATATCACCAATACTTTCTCTCATTGTCTCAAAAAATTCTCTCACTTATATTTATAGTAGTAATTTTTAATTTTCTATAAAGAGGTAGTGATAAAATTTCAACTAAATTTTAATTATTAAATAATAATATTATTAAATAATTTTTTTAATTCATATATAAAAACCTTATAGGATAATCTTTTAAAAAGGAAAGTAGTATCGGATAGACATATCTCTGCAGTCTGCACAAGGAAGGGAAATACTATTCTAAACTCTAAAGCATAATATACTACTACTATTATTCAATTTCCCGTAGGAAACGTGAGTACAATTTATTGTTGGCGGTACACACGTTGTTGCATTGAACCAAGCTAGCTAGCTAGCTAGCTAGCTTTGTCGACCTATTCGATACTACTCCATTCATTTCCTTAATCCATTTCTACCCATTTTAATTTAAGGCCTCCATTTAAAAATTGCTAGATCACATGACAATAATAATTAAACCAAACTAAAAGAAAATAGTTTTATTCCTTAATTGTAAAATTAATAAGACGATCCCATAGAAAAGAGTAAATAGTTGAAGATAGTATACTACATTTGGGTGAAATAATGAAATTGGTCAATAAATATAATAGAGAATGGAATGAAACAAAGAGTGAATGTTTTATTTCATTCAAACAGAAATTAGTCATTTCATACTCTTCTACAATAATAAAATTTATAAATTTAACGGAAATGAAAATAATTTATTTCATTTCAATAGAACAACTAAACAATTTTTTTATTCCATAAAATAAGTCATTATATTTTTAAGTCTACTTTTTAATATTAATTCATTACCTCATTTGTTTAAGTTAAATTTAGATGACTTAAGTAGTTTTGATGGGTTTAGTCCAATAATACAGCCCATCTCGTAAGCCCAATACGGAATATAGGACCAGGTTAAAGAAGTCTGACGAGCCCAACAAATATGGTCTATCACGGTTGGATTAATTGAGCTCGTTAGTAATAATGAGTTACGCACGTCCACATAATGAAGAAAGTGGTCAAGCCTCGTCCCCGGATCTTACGGAGAGCGCGTCAACCATCTTGCACGTTAGGAAGAGGTTGGGAGCTCCACTAAAGTAGTGATTTTAGTGATTACATGTCCACCCAAAAACTGTCACGGGGTTGCTATAAATTGTACGCTTTACCATCACTTAGAGGCGACTAACTTCTCTTTTCTCTTGTACTCTCTATACTCTTTATTTTCAGCACTTGACATAATATAAAGTGCCGGTAATTAGAGCCATTCAACAGTAAATTAGGTCAACTTGATCGAATCATTCTAATTATTGTCTTATTTTCCTTTTTTAATTATCATATTTATAATTACTTGATAAATATGTGTATAAAGTTTATTTTGTACATCATCGAGCTTGACCCATAAATCCAATAACTGAACCAGTAACCCATTAACATGATTCATTGACCGACAAATCCGCCGACCGGGCCTACTATTAAAAAGTGTAGGCACATTTATCATTTAGCAAATATGCAAAAGAAACAATTGTAGCACGTGTCATGAGTAAACTCTTAGCGGTAAGTATTTATAAATTATGTGGTGTAAAATATAAATTTTATTTAATTTAAATGACTACAAAAAAGATAAAAATTAATATAAAAAAAAAAGAGACAAAATAATATTATAATTAAAGTTGTAAAGTAAAATAAAAATTAAAAAAAATGACACAAAATCATCAAGTCACGTGAGCGACTTCCCGAAGCTACTTCATAACATAGATAGATATTAGATCGCTTTTTGGTGTAAACAATTTTTGAAACATTTTTGATATTTTCTAAAATATCTTGAATATAATTTTTTAAATATAATTTAAATTTAAATATAAATTTAACATTTCGAATCGAATTTAAATAATTCTCCGTTTTGTTCGATTAGTTTCGTTTCTACCCTTACCTACATCCAGCGAGTCGGACATCAGGGGAGTAGTATAAATTAAGGGGAGGCACGTAATGAAGACAAATGATGCGAGGTGGCAACAATTAAAGTAGGATGAGGACTACAACAGCCCACCAGTTCTCCAGATGGCTTGATACGGTCAACTAAGTCATCAAATTCAATGAAAATGGAGTAACAAACAAACAAAAAAAACTGCCACCACGACATTTCATACAGGACCCAAGACGAAGGGTCCAGCCCAAAGAGTGACGTCTGTGTATAACTGCATATAATTAGTGGTACTCTAAATTTTTTGTTTTTTCTAATTTTTTACTGAACCAGTTGATATTGGTACCGACGATTTTTCGATATTTTAATACTTTTTAATATCGACAGTGGTAATAATTTTTTTTAATTCGGTAAAAACTGAAATTTCAAAATTTAATAATTAATAATTAATATTTTGTAATTTTATATATTAAATAATTTTATATAAATATTAATAATTTCTATATAATAGCAATTTTATTAATTTATATATATATTAATAATGTTTTGTAGTTTTATTTTATATATTAATTATTATTAATAGTTAATAATTTCTTAGTTTTTTAAAAAATTATTAATATATAAAAAAAATTATTTAATTATTATTAATAATAATATATATTACCATGCAGTATTACCGAAAAAACCGGTAATTCGGTACTAGTTTCGGTTCTTGCTTTTTCGATAATTTCGGATTGGTACCGGTTCGGTTTTTTACCGAAATTTAACATATATATATATATAGAAAAGATTAAGAGAACCGGTATTTAAAAAATGGCATTATTTTTTACCGATTATATGCCATTTTTAAATTAGAAAATAATTTTATTTTCATAATATATATATAGAAAAGATTAAGAGAACTCTATTTATCTAACAATTCTCCTTAAATAACATTTTTTTATTAAAACGACGTCATTTTGGAGATTTTTAAAAGATAGTGGTCCCATTTGTTTTTCTTTTATTTATAAAAATGTCACCCGCAGCCCTAATTATTTTTTAAAATAATATCCAAAACGACGTAATTTTAATAAATGAGTGTTATTTAAATAGGAGTGCTCTTAATCATTCCTATATATATATATATATATATATATATATATATATATGTGTGTGTGTGTGTGTGTGTGTGTGTGTGTGTGTGTGTGTGTGTGTGTGTACACACGCAATGCAATAAAAAAGACACCATAATTAATATTATTCAACCTATTTAAATATATTCTCTCTGTTTCATAAAAATTATTTTAAATACATTTTTTCGCATAATTTTAATTTTGTTTTTTTAAAAAAAATTTCCATAAAAATATATATTTAACATTAAAACGTAATGCACTAATGAAAACATCATAATTAATTTTACTCAACATATTTAAATATACCCTCTTTGTTTCATAAAATATATTTTAGTGTACTTTTCACACAAATTTTTTTAAAAAAAGTAGACGAGATAGTATATGTAAATTATTATTTTACTAGCATTAATGAACTCGACTTAAGTACACTATTTAATTTTTAAACGTAAAGAGTAAGTGAGTTTATTGGTGAAAAAATAAAATGAAGCAATTTTGATACATACCTAACAATAATTTTCATGCTATATATTCTAAGCTTATTAAAACTTTCTCATTATAATTTTATTTGACATTATAACTCTACAAAAATATTTATAAAGATATTAAAAAGTTTAGTCAAAATTAGTTACTATAAAGATATTATAAAGATGTAGTTACTTCCGAATTCGTCGATAATATAATATTTTCGAGAGAATTAAGACCGACGGATTATTCGCTCGGAAATAAGTTAATTTAGACGGAATTTAGTCCGTCGAAAATAGCCTTTTTCTTTGTAGTGACTAAAATAGAACTAAAATAATTTACTAAATTTATTTTTATTATCGAGAAATATGATTACTATTTAAAATTTTTAGAGTTAATTTATCAAAAGTTAAAAAATTAAAATTGATGTTTTATTTAGATTTTGGAAACAAAAGTTTTTTTAATTAATGTATAACGTCAGGATTGTATTTACAAAACTCGAAAGAATTTAGATTAATTTGAATCTTATAAATTAATTTTAAAAGTTAAAATTTTTAATTACTTATAAAATGGATAGAGTATCATTATTTAGGAATACCCTTAAATCTTTAAATATCTTAATGAAGAAGAGATTGACGCGACCTACGTAGATCATAGAATGTATGTTACGTTAAAAGGTCATTCAAAAGGTAATTAATGCTCGACTAAATATGGCTAAACAGTCTAATTAGGTACAATACGTATCAAGAAAATTCTAATTCGGGTTATGTTTAAAGAATAAATATATACCTCCCTCTTGGGATAAATAAACCTGATAAACGTTTGAACAGAATAAAAACTAAAAAGGAAGAGAATCTTTTCCTTAATAGAGCCAGCATAATCCAGTTAGGTGGGACTGAAGTATTCCGCTATATAATCAAAACATGGATAAACTTGTTCTATGATTCTTGACACATTGATAACTCTTGTCTTATTATTTCATGAAGTCAAAAGTTTAATTATTGAGTGTGTGAGTGTGGTGTGTGTGAAAATTAGCAAATAAATAAATAAAATGGATAAACTTAATTTACTACTCATTCTTAACCTATTGTTATCACCAAAACAGCAGGCCAAAATAGCGTTAACGGTTGATGGAGTAATTATTATGAAATCAAACTCACGAAATACATTCACATAAACATAAATAAAAGAATATAACGTATGAACACAAGATTTACGTGGAAACTCAATTGGAAAAAAATCAAGAAGAGAGAGTAATCCACTATAATAATATTGGGAGTACAAGTTGTGTATTTGTGTTGTATCTCTTGTGCCCTATGATATTGTGTTCTTGTCCTCCGATCTTCTCCCAAAATCCTAGCTTGTAGTCATATATATAGAAGGCACCTCCACCCGTATCCTACTAGGAGAAGAACTCCTTATCCCTCCAAATAAGGAAACACAATCCTATTTTAATAAGGACTCTCCCACTATCATAATAAATACATATGGGCCATCACCGGATCCGGACCATTAAATAGACTGGGTTGTACCATGGCTAGACCCAAATAATCACATCCCAATATTGCCCCTCAGTCTCTTATTTATAAGGAACTTATAAATGAGAGACTATATGTGACACTCCAAAATTAGGCATACATCACCCATCTTGGGTCGTCAGATACATAGTACAGAATACAAATACAACTTACTAATACAACTGTCGTGTACAATACGACAAAACATAAACTGTGAGTTTGAATACAAATATTATCTTCTAGAGAGTATTCATACTCAAAAGGAGTCCTCATTACATTTATTAACACACTATTACATAGAATAGTGAGGACTACTAACTAATACTATCATTCGAACCATCACTCCGTTCTCCGACTTGCCCCAGCTACGTTCTCATTTCCTGAAGAGAACAGTGAAAGAAAGGGTGAGCTCAACTAACCCAGTAAGAAATATTATGACTAAGATAATGCAGAATAAATTATCATTAGCCTTCAACAATGTTAAACTGATAAAATATAATAGACATAAAGTTTAACTGCAGTGGAACAAGCAATCCATTAAAAGAGTCAAGTAGAAAATAAACTCTACCATCTTTTATGATTTAAAAGGTTTTTCAACACTGTTATCGCTGTGACTCAGCTTAATAAAATAATTCACATCATCGAATCACCCCTGCACTACGGCCAAGGATATTCGTATATTCATTAATGGTCATGATCATGCCAATAACTGTCCATCAATGCACTACGGGCCAATGATGACTTTTACCACATCATTTGTAACATTACGGTCATGATTATACCGAATAATCCCTGGTCATAATATGCCACAGATGACTTTCAACATTTTATAAACATGAGGATGATGACAATGATATAAGAATTCAATAAAACAAGTTCAAGAATTAATTTATCCAAGAATTAATAACGTCCAAATTGTCAACATGATACTGCTTTGTGGAGTAAAATTTAAGAATGCTTAGAAGAATATTTTCATGAAAAGATACTGGATGAAACGCAATTATCAAGGATATTCCACAAATTTCATGGAGTATAGAAGTCAAAATTTAACCAACTGAGTACAATAAAGAATGGAATAACAAAAGAAATCACCATGCATGCGATAGACCGCACAAACAGGTTATTCCAACAGAATAATAAATAATGGAACCAGGTCCGGCGTAAACGCACAGACAAGATATTCCGACAGAATAAATAATGGAACCAGGTCCGGCGTTTTAAAGAATAACACCTCTTACCGTTTTAAAGAAGAACTGAAATAAGGAAGTAGTTAAGTAGCAGAATACTTTTCTTCTCTCTCTCTATAGTTTCTCTCTTTAAATTTCAGTGAATTCGTAAGAAATAATGAAGGAATGAGCTGCTGTTTATAGAAAAATAGAATGCATAGTAACTAATCCATGAACGGTCCAGATTGATTACTTTAATCTGACGGTCCATATTTAAAGAAAAATCTTTTAAATAAAATATAATATATTCTATTTATAGAATAACTTTAATAAAGTATTCTGTTTTATATAAAAAGATGTTTCTGTTTTATTACGTTAATAATACGAATAAAACAAAACGTCATTATCGCTAAATAATTCATATTATTAACTGACCATAATTGAATCAAACTGAGTGACTTCTCACATAAGCATTAATAATCAATACCGTGTGCTACTATGCAACCACACGTATTACTGTACTTTTACTACCGAGTAGTTCAACAGTAACAATGGTAAAACTTCCGCCGTTATTTTTAATAAAATATTTTTGTCGTTTTCTCAATCCGACAATAATTCCGTTGTGGGGTCCACTAATGATTGTGTCGTTGTACGAATATTCCCTGTTAAAACGAATATTCCCCGACCAATCGAATATTATATAACAACTTGCGTACTTTGTAAAATTTATAAATATTACCCACAACTATAACATTATATCAAATTAACTCCATAATATTCAAAAATGATATTTATAAAAAATTCATCTTTATTTATAAAAGTTGGGGTCTTACAACCTCCCCTTCTTATGAAATTTCGCCCTCGAAATTAGGGTACGTACCTGGTATGTCAAAGAGATAAGGATACCTTGATTTCATTTCAGATTCTAACTCCCAAGTCATTTCCTCAATATCGTGGTTTCTCCACAAAACTTTGACTTGAGGTATAACCTTGGAGCGTAGAATATGTTCCTTCTTATCCAAGATTTGAACAGGAACTTCTTCATACGTCAAATCCTCCGCTATTTCGTCCGGTTCTAACTAAATAATGTGGTTCGGGTCTTCCACATATTTTCGTAACATGGATATGTGAAAAATGTTATGAACACGAGACATACTTGGCGGTAAAGCGAGTCTATAAGCCACAGTTCCTACTCGATCGAGGATTAAAAATGGACCGATGAATCGAGGATTGAGCTTTCCTCTCTTTCCAAATCTCGTAACTCCTTTCCATGGAGCAACACGTAAGAACACATGATCTCCTACATCAAATTTCACTTCCTTTCGATGAAGATCAGCATAACTCTTTTGTCGATCTTGTGAGGTTTTTATACGTTGTCGGATCGTTTGAATCTTTTCTGTAGTCATACGTACCAACTCCGGTCCCAACAACGTTGCTTCACCCACCTCATCCCAGCATACTGGAGAACGACATTTTCTTCCATACAATGCTTCGAATGGAGTCATGTCAATACTTGCTTGATAACTGTTGTTGTAGGAAAACTCCACCAATGGTAAGAACTTGTCCCAACTTCCCTTGAAGTCAAAGACACAGAGTCTTAATAGATCTTCAAGAGTTTGAATAGTCCTCTCTGATTGTCCGTCCGTCTGAGGATGATATGCTGAACTAAATCGTAAATCCGTGTCCATAGCTTTTTGTAAACTAACCCAAAATCGTGAAGTGAATCTTGAGTCTCGGTCATAAACTATGGATACTGGCATACCATGCAGTCTTACAATCTCGTTTATGTACATACGAGCAAGACGTTCAAGTGTATAAATTTCTCGTATCGGTAAGAAATGAGCAGACTTGGTCAATCTATCAACAATGACCCAAATCGCATCAATACCTTGAGAAACCCTAGAAAGACCGGTAACGAAATCCATGGTAATGTGCTCCCACTTCCATTCTGGAATTTCAAGTGGTTGCAATAGACCTTTTGGTACTTGATGCTCCGCTTTGACTCGTTGACAAGTTAGACACCTTGAGATAAACAACGCTATATCTCTCTTCATATTGCTCCACCAAAATGTATGACGAAGATCATGATACATTTTGGTACTTCCAGGATGGATTGCAAACGGTGTGTTGTGCGCCTCCATCATGATTTCATACTTTAAATCAGGGTTGTTAGGAACACAAAGTCTGGAGTTGACTCGAAGTATTCCTTCTTCATCGATTCTTGCTTCCGGCATAGCACCTTCTTGCACTTTCTTCCTTATACGCATCAGCTCCAGGTCTGTAGCTTGAGCAGCTTTAACTTTATCGATTAAAGTCGGTTCTACTCGTATATTCGCCATCATCGCATGGGTCCCTGGAGTCTTTAACTCTATCTCCATCCTTTGCAAATCACACAAAATGGGTCTTTGTGTTGACAATATCGCACTCGTACTTGCATATGATCTTCTACTCAATGCGTCAGCTACCACGTTCGCTTTTCCAGGATGATATTGAATGGTATGATCATAATCTTTCAACAGTTCAAGCCAACGTCGTTGTCGCATGTTGAGTTCCTTTTGAGTGAAGAAATATTTGAGGCTTTTATGATCCGTAAAGATCTCCACCTTCTCCCCATACAAGTAATGCCTCCAAATTTTAAGTGCAAAGACAACAGCTGCCAACTCTAGATCATGAGTAGGATAATTCCTCTCATATTCCTTGAGTTGTCTTGATGCATAGGCTATGACTTTTTCATGTTGCATGAGAACACATCCCAACCCTTTGCTCGAAGCATCACTGTAGATGACAAATCCCTCCGAGCCAGATGGTATTGTTAGAACAGGTGCTGAAATGAGTCTCCTCTGAAGTTCTTGAAAACTCTGCTCACATTCTTTGCTCCAACCGAACTTTGTATCTTTCCGAGTCAGCTGAGTTAATGGAGTAGCGATTCGAGAAAATCCTTCCACGAATCTTCGATAATAACCAGCCAAACCAAGAAAGCTACGTACTTCGGTCACCGATTTAGGTTGCTCCCAACTTTGAATAGCTTCAATCTTTGCCGGGTCAACCGATATTCCACGACTTGATACTACGTGCCCAAGGAATGCTACCTCTTCCAGCCAGAACTCGCATTTCTTCAACTTGGCATAAAGCTTGTATTCACGAAGCTTTTGGAGTACCAGCCTCAAGTGTTGCTCATGATCTTCACGGCTTTTGGAATAAATAAGGATGTCATCAATAAAGACGACCACAAAGTGATCCAAATATTCCTTGAATACCCGGTTCATCATATCCATGAAGGCAGTAGGAGCATTAGTCAATCCAAAAGACATGACTAGGAATTCATAATGCCCGTACCGAGTTCTAAAAGCCGTCTTTAGAATATCCTCAGTTCTAACCTTCAGCTGATGATATCCAGAACGAAGATCGATCTTTGAAAAGAATTGTGCTCCTTGCAACTGGTCAAACAGGTCATCAATACGTGGCAATGGGTACCTATTTTTGATGGTGACATGATTTAACTCCCGATAATCAATACAAAGTCGCATACTCCCATCTTTCTTCTTCACGAACAGAACAGGAGCACCCCAAGGAGAAGTACTAGGACGAATAAAACCAATGTCTAACAATTTGTAAGACCCCAAATTATTAATAAATGAAATTTAATTTCCTCTATTTATTATTTTGAAATAGTAAGGGTTGATTTGATTAATGTGGTTAGTTATGGGTGAAATGCGCAAATATTTTAAACAAGTAAGTGGTTATAAAATATTCATTGTTGTCGGAGAATATTTGTTTGGTCGTGGAATATTTTTGTTGTCGGGGAATATTCGTACGACGGCGCAGCCTTGTGTGGGCCCCATAACGGAAAGCGATTGGATGAAGAAAACGACAAAAATAAGTTGTTTATAAATAACGGCGTAGTTGTTACCGTTAATACTGTTGGAATACCCGGTGGTTAAAACACAGTAATACGCGTTGTTGCACAGTAGCACACGGTATTGCACCAATTATTGATTCTTACGTAAGAAGGCACTACTCAATAATTGTTACAGTAATTACTGTTCAATATTGTATTTTATTGATTCAATAATTGCTGCGTTGATATTTTATATTACTGTTATTTTAATAATTGTCACTACACAGTATTTTCTATTATCGGAACAATAATTCATATTATCTGAATAATATTATTAGATAACATTATTGGCAATGTCTAGAAAGTTCTGTCTAAGGAGAGGTTTGGTCATCTAATTGCGCGCCAGTAAGGAGATATCCTTAGTGGAAAGCCCCCTCTTTCCTGGGAACGGTCTGGTTACCAGTACTGTGATTATGTAATATTATTTGTGTATAATTAGTTATTGATTTATATGATGAGAAAAATATTAATTTTATATGGATATAGATGGAGAAAATTTTTAATGTGACTGTAAGACCCCGAATTTTATGAAATAAAAGTATTCAATCTTTCTTATAATTACTATTCAGTAAATGGTTAAATTGATAAAAGAGTAAAGTTATGGGTGAAATGTAAAAATTTTTTTTAAAGCAAGTGGTTATAAAATAATCATTATTGTCGGGGAATATTCGTTTAGTCGTGGAATATTCTTTCTGTCGGGGAATATTCGTACGACGACGCAGCTATTTGTGGGCCCCATAACGAATAACTGTCGGATGAAGAAAACGTTATTCGTTATTCGTTATGGGGCCCACAAATAGCTGCGCCGTCGTACGAATATTCTCCGACAGAAAGAATATTCCACGACCAAACGAATATTCCCCGACAACAATGATTATTTTATAACCACTTGCTTATTTTGAAAAAAAAATTCATATTTCACCCATAACTTTAAAATTTTATCAATTTAACCATTTACTGAATAGAAAAATTGAATACTTTTATTTCATAAAATTCGGGGTCTTACAATCTCCCCTCCTTATGAAATTTCGTCCCCGAAATTTACGTACCTGGTATTTCAAAGAGTTGAGAATACCTTGCTTTCATTTCAGATTCCATCTTCCTTATCATCATGATTTCTCCATTGCTCATCTCCTGTATTTCAGATATCTTTCTAGAATACAGCTTCAAAACAAGGGTTAATTTAACAAATTAACATATCACATAATATCTCGATATTATGACTGACCAACAAATAAGCTTAGGTAGGACACACTAGCGAAGGATTTACTCATCTCTCCCCTCCTAGTTATATTCCCCGATCTCCGCCAAAGATCATATCCCTAAGCTCTGATACCAAATGTAACGACCCCAAAATAGATCCATTCCATCCAACCTATTCTGAGTCGCCAAATACATGGTACAGAAAACAACTACAACTTTATTACAACAATTGTCGTGCAAAATACAACAACACATATGCTGTGAGTTTGGATACAAATATATATCAAATGTGACTCATGTTCCAACCGTGGACATCACCTCACAATAACACCTTACATAAAGGTATAGTCAAAAACTGTTTTAGAAATTAGAATCTTTGGGAAGTGCTCAAGGAAACCTTCGTACATGGGAGGCCACGCGTCTAGGTTATGATAGATATCATATGGCCACAGAATTATCCTTGGTTGACCCAATAGACCCCAAAGAAAAACGAAAAGATTACTATCATATTCTTCCCAATGGTGAGTCTTCTCTTGACTTATCATTATCTCCACTGTCTCTAATTGAGAATTATACTTCAAACAAACACCAAGATTATATAGGTAGTGCCCATAGATATACTCAGCAAGTGGATGAGCACAACCCTGTCCTATGATGACACGAGGTTGTATGTCATTAGACATCTTGTATGATAGTGACAAAACACCCTTCCAACGTTGGGTTCGCCTCACCCTATTTTCTTCACCAAATATAACTACTAAATGATGACCACCGTTCTATTTCCTTGTTACCCCCGCTCGACCCAGCTACACTCTTATTACCTGAAAGGAATTGTGAAGCAAAAGGGTGAGCACAACTAGCTCAGTAAAAAATGTCATGACTAAAGATAATTCAATTATCAATAGCCTTCATCAACAATAAATCAGAGATTTAGAACATATGGCAAATGATAAAAATTTCAACCATAGTTGCAGCGGAACGAGCAATCCATTAGAAGAGTCAAATAGACTATAAAGTCTATTATCTTCTCCATGTTAAAAATCCACCAACAATATTTTATCCATGTAACATCACTCAACAGTTTCTTTCCACAATCATATGAATAACTCATAATCATAATTGTGACTATAAATTTTTCTTCGCACCCAGGACGAAGAATATTTTCATCACCTGTCTTTACCTGAAACATCAAAGATCATGGTTATACCAAATCACGTTCCTGTTTATAATCATACTAACAAATCCATCTTTGCACTACGGGCCAAAGATATTCATCAACAAACCATCTTTGCACTACGGGCCAAAGATATTCAACAACAGTTCATCTTTGCACTACAGGCCAAAGATATTCATCAACAGACCATCTTTGCACTACATGCCAAAGATATTCATCAACAATTCATATTTGCACTACAGGCCAAATATATTCCTATCTCAAAGAAATATATAATCATTTCAGAATTTATATAAACAATAATTATAACCATGTTGATCAATTCACCTTTGCACTTAAGCTTAAGATATTCAATTATAAATTCAATGGTCATGATCATACCAGTCACAATTCAACTTTGCACTACAGGCCAAAGAGAACCCTAGTCATGATCATACCAATAATCTACCCATCTTTACACTCCAGTGAAAGAGAATTTCAACATCAGGGTTATAAAAATGTTATATATGATGATAAAAATAATATGATCAACATATAGTTTTAATCTCAAGAGTAATATTCGTAACTCATGAATAGTAAATCGTGAATAGTAACTCATGAATAGTAACCCCGACACAAAAGATAGAAATTCCACAATAAAATTCATACCAATATTTCGGCATAATGATATTGAAAGAATAACATTACTTAAATTTATAAACAATTTATTTTAATTGTTTACACTTTACTAATTAATGCATTTAATCATCATAAAATGCCAACTCTTACAATTTCATCATCAATAACCAAAACCCTCATCAAAAATCTGCATATACCTCATATAGGATTCTTAAGCCATAAAATCCTATTTTCCAATTTTCTTTCTTCTCAAAATATATTTAATTCATTTACTCATAACTAGACTATTTTTATGAAAAATACCAAATCAGTTCCAAAAATATTTCTTTTCTGAGATTTAGCAATAATATAGTCCCATAGTGAACATATATTTTTCTCAGAATTTTTAAAAGTCATTTACTATTTTTCATATGGCCAAAATAGCCGAATATTTAGACATTTATCAAAAATTATACTTTTGTCTAAAAATTCTGAAATTTACAGAGTATACTTCTATCATATACATGTACTCCCAATAAAAATTTCATCAATTTTGGAGTTAACCACAAGAAATTATAAGCAGTTACTTTTAAAATAGTATTTTCTCATAAAATTCATAACTCTCAATCTATACATCCAAAAATCACCATTTTTGGACACAATCAATAAAACTCATCAAAATATCATTTCAAATTTTTCCAGAATTTTTGAAAATCAGAAAAATTACGAAACTGAAAATCATAACAACCCTTAAAATCCCTTAATATCCCTTACTATCCCTTACCTCAAAAGAGCAGTACTTCTGACTGGATATCGGATATGATGCTGAAGAAAACTTACACTAATGAATAGCAACTCACCAAGTATCTAAAAACTCACAAAATATGCTTCATAATATAGAGAGAGAAAGAGAGAAAGCTTATGTTTCTGGTGTGATTTTCAATTCTAACTTAGCCCTCTATTTATAGGAAAATTTTGGTAGGTTTGACCTGCAACCTGATGGCTTTACCTGCTACTATTCTCACCCACCACATTTGAAATATAATTCAGCACATTTCTTCACCAACCACAAGTGGGGTCCACCAATTGTAGAATTTTTCACCAAAATGATAAACTCCGAAAATTTAACAATTTCTAAACCAGTCATCTCGTAAAATTCATAATAAATCATACGTTCATTTTTAACGGTTCAAAATTTATGGGCATATACTCAACTTATATATGTATAACATATCCAAAAATTACCACGATCCAACGGTCGGATTAAAAATTATAACCCCCGTAAAATATCTCAAAAACCCTGATTTTTAATACCTCCATTCCGACAAAAATACTGATAAAAACCTCAACATTAACTCCTTCATTTTTAACCACAAAAATATATCCCTCATTTATATCCACATAAAATAAATATTTTCTTATCATATAAATCAATAATTAATTATTCACAAATAATATTACAGAATCACATTTATGACAACCAGACCGTTCCCAGGAAAGAGGGGGCTTTCCAATAAGGATTTCTCCTTACTAGCGCGCAATTAGATGACCAAACCTCTCCTTAGACAGAACTTTCTAGACATTGCCAATAATGCTATCTAATAATATTATTCAAATAATATGAATTATTGATCTGATAATAGAAAATACTGTGCAGCAACAATTATTGAAACAACAATAATATAAAATATCAACGCAGCAATTATTGAATCAATAAAATAAAATATTGAACAGTAATTACTGTAACAATTATTGAGTAGTGCCTTCTTACGTAAGAATCAATAATTTCAAAAATACTGTGCAATACCGTGTGCTACTGTGCAATAACGCGTATTACTGTATTTTAACCACCGGGTATTCCAACAGTGTTAACGGTAACAACTACGCCGTTATTTGTAAAAACTCAAATTTGTCGTTTTCCTTCACCCGACAGTTATTCGTTATGGGGCCCACAAATAGCTGCGCCGTCGTACGAATATTCTCCGACAGAAAGAATATTCCACGACCAAACGAATATTCCCCGACAACAATGATTATTTTATAACCACTTGCTTATTTTGAAAAAAAAATTCATATTTCACCCATAACTTTAAAATTTTATCAATTTAACCATTTACTGAATAGAAAAATTGAATACTTTTATTTCATAAAATTCGGGGTCTTACAATCTCCCCTCCTTATGAAATTTCGTCCCCGAAATTTACGTACCTGGTATTTCAAAGAGTTGAGAATACCTTGCTTTCATTTCAGATTCCATCTTCCTTATCATCATGATTTCTCCATTGCTCATCTCCTGTATTTCAGATATCTTTCTAGAATACAGCTTCAAAACAAGGGTTAATTTAACAAATTAACATATCACATAATATCTCGATATTATGACTGACCAACAAATAAGCTTAGGTAGGACACACTAGCGAAGGATTTACTCATCTCTCCCCTCCTAGTTATATTCCCCGATCTCCGCCAAAGATCATATCCCTAAGCTCTGATACCAAATGTAACGACCCCAAAATAGATCCATTCCATCCAACCTATTCTGAGTCGCCAAATACATGGTACAGAAAACAACTACAACTTTATTACAACAATTGTCGTGCAAAATACAACAACACATATGCTGTGAGTTTGGATACAAATATATACCAAATGTGACTCATGTTCCAACCGTGGACATCACCTCACAATAACACCTTACATAAAGGTATAGTCAAAAACTGTTTTAGAAATTAGAATCTTTGGGAAGTGCTCAAGGAAACCTTCGTACATGGGAGGCCACGCGTCTAGGTTATGATAGATATCATATGGCCACAGAATTATCCTTGGTTGACCCAATAGACCCCAAAGAAAAACGAAAAGATTACTATCATATTCTTCCCAATGGTGAGTCTTCTCTTGACTTATCATTATCTCCACTGTCTCTAATTGAGAATTATACTTCAAACAAACACCAAGATTATATAGGTAGTGCCCATAGATATACTCAGCAAGTGGATGAGCACAACCCTGTCCTATGATGACACGAGGTTGTATGTCATTAGACATCTTGTATGATAGTGACAAAACACCCTTCCAACGTTGGGTTCGCCTCACCCTATTTTCTTCACCAAATATAACTACTAAATGATGACCACCGTTCTATTTCCTTGTTACCCCCGCTCGACCCAGCTACACTCTTATTACCTGAAAGGAATTGTGAAGCAAAAGGGTGAGCACAACTAGCTCAGTAAAAAATATCATGACTAAAGATAATTCAATTATCAATAGCCTTCATCAACAATAAATCAGAGATTTAGAACATATGGTAAATGATAAAAATTTCAACCATAGTTGCAGCGGAACGAGCAATCCATTAGAAGAGTCAAATAGACTATAAAGTCTATTATCTTCTCCATGTTAAAAATCCACCAACAATATTTTATCCATGTAACATCACTCAACAGTTTCTTTCCACAATCATATGAATAACTCATAATCATAATTGTGACTATAAATTTTTCTTCGCACCCAGGACGAAGAATATTTTCATCACCTGTCTTTACCTGAAACATCAAAGATCATGGTTATACCAAATCACGTTCCTGTTTATAATCATACTAACAAATCCATCTTTGCACTACGGGCCAAAGATATTCATCAACAAACCATCTTTGCACTACGGGCCAAAGATATTCAACAACAGTTCATCTTTGCACTACAGGCCAAAGATATTCATCAACAGACCATCTTTGCACTACATGCCAAAGATATTCATCAACAATTCATATTTGCACTACAGGCCAAATATATTCATATCTCAAAGAAATATATAATCATTTCAGAATTTATATAAACAATAATTATAACCATGTTGATCAATTCACCTTTGCACTTAAGCTTAAGATATTCAATTATAAATTCAATGGTCATGATCATACCAGTCACAATTCAACTTTGCACTACAGGCCAAAGAGAACCCTAGTCATGATCATACCAATAATCTACCCATCTTTACACTCCAGTGAAAGAGAATTTCAACATCAGGGTTATAAAAATGTTATATATGATGATAAAAATAATATGATCAACATATAGTTTTAATCTCAAGAGTAATATTCGTAACTCATGAATAGTAAATCGTGAATAGTAACTCATGAATAGTAACCCCGACACAAAAGATAGAAATTCCACAATAAAATTCATACCAATATTTCGGTATAATGATATTGAAAGAATAACATTACTTAAATTTATAAACAATTTATTTTAATTGTTTACACTTTACTAATTAATGCATTTAATCATCATAAAATGCCAACTCTTACAATTTCATCATCAATAACCAAAACCCTCATCAAAAATCTGCATATACCTCATATAGGATTCTCAAGCCATAAAATCCTATTTTCCAATTTTCTTTCTTCACAAAACATATTTAATTCATTTACTCATAACTAGACTATTTTTATGAAAAATACCAAATCAGTTCCAAAAATATTTCTTTTCTGAGATTTAGCATAATATAGTCCCATAGTGAACATATATTTTTCTCAGAATTTTTAAAAGTCATTTACTATTTTTCATATGGCCAAAATAGCCGAATATTTAGACATTTATCAAAAATTATACTTTTGTCTAAAAATTCTGAAATTTACAGAGTATACTTCTATCATATACATGTACTCCCAATAAAAATTTCATCAATTTTGGAGTTAACCACAAGAAATTATAAGCAGTTACTTTTAAAATAGTCTTTTCTCATAAAATTCATAACTCTCAATCTATACATCCAAAAATCACCATTTTTGGACACAATCAATAAAACTCATCAAAATATCATTTCAAATTTTTCCAGAATTTTTGAAAATCAGAAAAATTACGAAACTGAAAATCATAACAACCCTTAAAATCCCTTAATATCCCTTACTATCCCTTACCTCAAAAGAGCAGTACTTCTGACTGGATATCGGATATGATGCTGAAGAAAACTTGCACTAATGAATAGCAACTCACCAAGTATCTAAAAACTCACAAAATATGCTTCATAATATAGAGAGAGAAAGAGAGAAAGCTTATGTTTCTGGTGTGATTTTCAATTCTAACTTAGCCCTCTATTTATAGGAAAATTTTGGTAGGTTTGACCTGCAACCTGATGGCTTTACCTGCTACTATTCCCACCCACCACATTTGAAATATAATTCAGCACATTTCTTCACCAACCACAAGTGGGGCCCACCAATTCTAGAATTTTTCACCAAAATGATAAACTCCGAAAATTTAACAATTTCTAAACCAGTCATCTCGTAAAATTCATAATAAATCATACGTTCATTTTTAACGGTTCAAAATTTGTGGGCATATACTCAACTTATATATGTATAACATATCCAAAAATTACCACGATCCAACGGTCGGATTAAAAATTATAACCCCCGCAAAATATCTCAAAAACCCTGATTTTTAATACCTCCATTCCGACAAAAATACTGATAAAAACCTCAACATTAACTCCTTCATTTTTAACCACAAAAATATATCCCTCATTTATATCCACATAAAATAAATATTTTCTTATCATATAAATCAATAATTAATTATTCACAAATAATATTACAGAATCACATTTATGACAACCAGGCCGTTCCCAGGAAAGAGGGGGCTTTCCAATAAGGATTTCTCCTTACTAGCGCGCAATTAGATGACCAAACCTCTCCTTAGACAGAACTTTCTAGACATTGCCAATAATGCTATCTAATAATATTATTCAAATAATATGAATTATTGATCTGATAATAGAAAATACTGTGCAGCAACAATTATTGAAACAACAATAATATAAAATATCAACGCAGCAATTATTGAATCAATAAAATAAAATATTGAACAGTAATTACTGTAACAATTATTGAGTAGTGCCTTCTTACGTAAGAATCAATAATTTCAAAAATACTGTGCAATACCGTGTGCTACTGTGCAATAACGCGTATTACTGTATTTTAACCACCGGGTATTCCAACAGTGTTAACGGTAACAACTACGCCGTTATTTGTAAAAACTCAAATTTGTCGTTTTCCTTCACCCGACAGTTATTCGTTATGGGGCCCACAAATAGCTGCGCCGTCGTACGAATATTCTCCGACAGAAAGAATATTCCACGACCAAACGAATATTCCCCGACAACAATGATTATTTTATAACCACTTGCTTATTTTGAAAAAAAAATTCATATTTCACCCATAACTTTAAAATTTTATCAATTTAACCATTTACTGAATAGAAAAATTGAATACTTTTATTTCATAAAATTCGGGGTCTTACAATCTCCCCTCCTTATGAAATTTCGTCCCCGAAATTTACGTACCTGGTATTTCAAAGAGTTGAGAATACCTTGCTTTCATTTCAGATTCCATCTTCCTTATCATCATGATTTCTCCATTGCTCATCTCCTGTATTTCAGATATCTTTCTAGAATACAGCTTCAAAACAAGGGTTAATTTAACAAATTAACATATCACATAATATCTCGATATTATGACTGACCAACAAATAAGCTTAGGTAGGACACACTAGCGAAGGATTTACTCATCTCTCCCCTCCTAGTTATATTCCCCGATCTCCGCCAAAGATCATATCCCTAAGCTCTGATACCAAATGTAACGACCCCAAAATAGATCCATTCCATCCAACCTATTCTGAGTCGCCAAATACATGGTACAGAAAACAACTACAACTTTATTACAACAATTGTCGTGCAAAATACAACAACACATATGCTGTGAGTTTGGATACAAATATATATCAAATGTGACTCATGTTCCAACCGTGGACATCACCTCACAATAACACCTTACATAAAGGTATAGTCAAAAACTGTTTTAGAAATTAGAATCTTTGGGAAGTGCTCAAGGAAACCTTCGTACATGGGAGGCCACGCGTCTAGGTTATGATAGATATCATATGGCCACAGAATTATCCTTGGTTGACCCAATAGACCCCAAAGAAAAACGAAAAGATTACTATCATATTCTTCCCAATGGTGAGTCTTCTCTTGACTTATCATTATCTCCACTGTCTCTAATTGAGAATTATACTTCAAACAAACACCAAGATTATATAGGTAGTGCCCATAGATATACTCAGCAAGTGGATGAGCACAACCCTGTCCTATGATGACACGAGGTTGTATGTCATTAGACATCTTGTATGATAGTGACAAAACACCCTTCCAACGTTGGGTTCGCCTCACCCTATTTTCTTCACCAAATATAACTACTAAATGATGACCACCGTTCTATTTCCTTGTTACCCCCGCTCGACCCAGCTACACTCTTATTACCTGAAAGGAATTGTGAAGCAAAAGGGTGAGCACAACTAGCTCAGTAAAAAATATCATGACTAAAGATAATTCAATTATCAATAGCCTTCATCAACAATAAATCAGAGATTTAGAACATATGGTAAATGATAAAAATTTCAACCATAGTTGCAGCGGAACGAGCAATCCATTAGAAGAGTCAAATAGACTATAAAGTCTATTATCTTCTCCATGTTAAAAATCCACCAACAATATTTTATCCATGTAACATCACTCAACAGTTCCTTTCCACAATCATATGAATAACTCATAATCATAATTGTGACTATAAATTTTTCTTCGCACCCAGGACGAAGAATATTTTCATCACCTGTCTTTACCTGAAACATCAAAGATCATGGTTATACCAAATCACGTTCCTGTTTATAATCATACTAACAAATCCATCTTTGCACTACGGGCCAAAGATATTCATCAACAAACCATCTTTGCACTACGGGCCAAAGATATTCAACAACAGTTCATCTTTGCACTACAGGCCAAAGATATTCATCAACAGACCATCTTTGCACTACATGCCAAAGATATTCATCAACAATTCATATTTGCACTACAGGCCAAATATATTCCTATCTCAAAGAAATATATAATCATTTCAGAATTTATATAAACAATAATTATAACCATGTTGATCAATTCACCTTTGCACTTAAGCTTAAGATATTCAATTATAAATTCAATGGTCATGATCATACCAGTCACAATTCAACTTTGCACTACAGGCCAAAGAGAACCCTAGTCATGATCATACCAATAATCTACCCATCTTTACACTCCAGTGAAAGAGAATTTCAACATCAGGGTTATAAAAATGTTATATATGATGATAAAAATAATATGATCAACATATAGTTTTAATCTCAAGAGTAATATTCGTAACTCATGAATAGTAAATCGTGAATAGTAACTCATGAATAGTAACCCCGACACAAAAGATAGAAATTCCACAATAAAATTCATACCAATATTTCGGTATAATGATATTGAAAGAATAACATTACTTAAATTTATAAATAATTTATTTTAATTGTTTACACTTTACTAATTAATGCATTTAATCATCATAAAATGCCAACTCTTACAATTTCATCATCAATAACCAAAACCCTCATCAAAAATCTGCATATACCTCATATAGGATTCTCAAGCCATAAAATCCTATTTTCCAATTTTCTTTCTTCACAAAATATATTTAATTCATTTACTCATAACTAGACTATTTTTATGAAAAATACCAAATCAGTTCCAAAAATATTTCTTTTCTGAGATTTAGCATAATATAGTCCCATAGTGAACATATATTTTTCTCAGAATTTTTAAAAGTCATTTACTATTTTTCATATGGCCAAAATAGCCGAATATTTAGACATTTATCAAAAATTATACTTTTGTCTAAAAATTCTGAAATTTACAGAGTATACTTCTATCATATACATGTACTCCCAATAAAAATTTCATCAATTTTGGAGTTAACCACAAGAAATTATAAGCAGTTACTTTTAAAATAGTATTTTCTCATAAAATTCATAACTCTCAATCTATACATCCAAAAATCACCATTTTTGGACACAATCAATAAAACTCATCAAAATATCATTTCAAATTTTTTCAGAATTTTTGAAAATCAGAAAAATTACGAAACTGAAAATCATAACAACCCTTAAAATCCCTTAATATCCCTTACTATCCCTTACTATCCCTTACCTCAAAAGAGCAGTACTTCTGACTGGATATCGGATATGATGCTGAAGAAAACTTACACTAATGAATAGCAACTCACCAAGTATCTAAAAACTCACAAAATATGCTTCATAATATAGAGAGAGAAAGAGAGAAAGCTTATGTTTCTGGTGTGATTTTCAATTCTAACTTAGCCCTCTATTTATAGGAAAATTTTGGTAGGTTTGACCTGCAACCTGATGGCTTTACCTGCTACTATTCTCACCCACCACATTTGAAATATAATTCAGCACATTTCTTCACCAACCACAAGTGGGGTCCACCAATTCTAGAATTTTTCACCAAAATGATAAACTCCGAAAATTTAACAATTTCTGAACCAGTCATCTCGTAAAATTCATAATACATCATACGTTCATTTTTAACGGTTCAAAATTTATGGGCATATACTCAACTTATATATGTATAACATATCCAAAAATTACCACGATCCAACGGTCGGATTAAAAATTATAACCCCCGCAAAATATCTCAAAAACCCTGATTTTTAATACCTCCATTCCGACAAAAATACTGATAAAAACCTCAACATTAACTCCTTCATTTTTAACCACAAAAATATATCCCTCATTTATATCCACATAAAATAAATATTTTCTTATCATATAAATCAATAATTAATTATTCACAAATAATATTACAGAATCACATTTATGACAACCAGACCGTTCCCAGGAAAGAGGGGGCTTTCCAATAAGGATTTCTCCTTACTAGCGCGCAATTAGATGACCAAACCTCTCCTTAGACAGAACTTTCTAGACATTGCCAATAATGCTATCTAATAATATTATTCAAATAATATGAATTATTGATCTGATAATAGAAAATACTGTGCAGCAACAATTATTGAAACAACAATAATATAAAATATCAACGCAGCAATTATTGAATCAATAAAATAAAATATTGAACAGTAATTACTGTAACAATTATTGAGTAGTGCCTTCTTACGTAAGAATCAATAATTTCAAAAATACTGTGCAATACCGTGTGCTACTGTGCAATAACGCGTATTACTGTATTTTAACCACCGGGTATTCCAACAGTGTTAACGGTAACAACTACGCCGTTATTTGTAAAAACTCAAATTTGTCGTTTTCCTTCACCCGACAGTTATTCGTTATGGGGCCCACAAATAGCTGCGCCGTCGTACGAATATTCTCCGACAGAAAGAATATTCCACGACCAAACGAATATTCCCCGACAACAATGATTATTTTATAACCACTTGCTTATTTTGAAAAAAAAATTCATATTTCACCCATAACTTTAAAATTTTATCAATTTAACCATTTACTGAATAGAAAAATTGAATACTTTTATTTCATAAAATTCGGGGTCTTACAATATCTATGGGCACTACCTATATAATCTTGGTGTTTGTTTGAAGTATAATTCTCAATTAGAGACAGTGGAGATAATGATAAGTCAAGAGAAGACTCACCATTGGGAAGAATATGATAGTAATCTTCTCGTTTTTCTTTGGGGTCTATTGGGTCAACCAAGGATAATTCTGTGGCTATATGATATCTATCATAACCTAGATGTGTGGCCTCCCATGTACGAAGGTTTCCTTGAGCACTTCCCAAAGATTCTAGTTTCTAAAACAGTTTTTGACTGTACCTTTATGTAAAGTACCTTTGTGAGGTGCTGATACATGATGATGTCCAATGTCACATTTGGTATATATTTGTATCCAAACTCACAGCATATGTGTTGTTGTATTTTGCACGACAATTGTTGTAATAAAGTTGTAGTTGTTTTCTGTACCATGTATTTGACGACTCAGAATGGGTTGGGTGGAATGAACCTATTTTGGAGTCGTTACATTTGGTATCAGAGCTATAAGTAAAGAGCCCCGAGCCTCTCGCTGGTGACTTCCTGTTGATGGGGGATGCACCGAAGCCAGACTCTCCGTAGGGGACGCCGTTCTGCGGTGGCAAACTGATAGGTATCAATGTAAGGTGCTGACACAGGTTGGTGTCCAGAGTTACATTTGGTATCAGAGCTTAGGGATATGATCTCTGGCGGAGATCGGGGAATATAACTAGGAGGGGAGAGATGAGTAAATCCTTCGCTAGTGTGTCCTACCTAAGCTTATTTGTTGGTCAGTCATAATATCGAGATATTATGTGAAATGTTAATTTGTTAAATTAACCTTTGTTTTTGAAGCTGTATTCTAGAATGATATCTGAAATACAGAAGATGAGCAATGGAGAAATCATGATGACAAGAAAGATGGAATCCGAAATGAAAGCAAGGTATTCTCAACTCTTTGAAATACCAGGTACGTAAATTTCGAGGACGAAATTTCATAAGGAGGGGAGATTGTAAGACCCCGAATTTTATGAAATAAAAGTATTCAATTTTTCTTATAATTACTATTCAGTAAATGGTTAAATTGATAAAAGTTTAAAGTTATGGGTGAAATGTGAATTTTTTTTTTAAAGCAAGTGGTTATAAAATAATCATTATTGTCGGGGAATATTCGTTTAGTCGTGAAATATTCTTTCTGTCGGGGAATATTCGTACGACGGCGCAGCTATTTGTGGGCCCCATAACGAATAACTGTCGGATGAAGAAAACGACAAATTTGAGTTTTTACAAATAACGGCGTAGTTGTTACCGTTAACACTGTTGGAATACCCGGTGGTTAAAATACAGTAATACGCGTTATTGCACAGTAGCACACGGTATTGCATAGTATTTTTGAAATTATTGATTCTTACATAAGAAGGCACTACTCAATAATTATTACAGTAATTACTTTGGGGGCGTCACACAATTCCTGTAGTTGGGTCTTTAACTCCTGAAGTTCAATAGGAGCCATTCGATATGGGGCTTTGGAAATGGGTTTTGTACCGGGTTCAAGGTCGATACAAAATTCAATTTCACGCTCTGGGGGTAGGCCAGGAAGTCCTTCGAGAAATACGTCAGGAAATTTATTAACAACAGAAATATCATTCAAAGCTGACGTATTTTTGTTTAGATATGTGACATGAGCTAAGAAAGCTTGACATCCGTTTTTCAATAAACGAATAGCTTTATGGCTTGAGATGACAGCGATTGATTTTAATGGTTTGGTTGCTTGAATTCGCATAATAGGTCGATTAGGAATATGAAAGCTAACAACCTTACGAAAATAATCAATTTTTGCATGATGAGTAGTTAACCAATCAATCCCTAGAATCACGTCAAATGCAAGTATTTTTAATGAAATAAGATCGACAGGTAATGTGTGGGTACCAACTTGAACCAAACAAGACTTATAAACCGTGGATGTAATGAAGGTTTCTCCCAATGGAGTTTCAACTGCTAAGTCAAAGTCTAATTTCTCCGGAATCAAATTTAATCGATGAGCGCAAGTTGGAGAAATAAAAGAATGGGTAGAACCGGTATCAAATAAAGTATAGACTTCGTTAGAGTTTATGATAAGCTTACCCGTGATGACCTCATTCGGGTTCCTTGCTCTTTGGGAGTTCACAACAAACGCTCTCCCTTGCACAACCGGTTTTGACTTTTCTGGGACGGCCTTTGGTGCCTCCATCCTAGCTGAATTTGTCTTCGGTAAACGACAAAATCAAGCTAAATGACCTTCTCTTCCACAATTATAACATGCTTTGGACGGCATCGCGCAGTTTGGACTGATGTGCCCCTCCCCTCCGCATTTGAAACATATGATAGGTGGTCGTTCTCCTTCCTTAACGACAGGTGCTGGTGCTGACGTCTTTCCATCATTGTTGAATTTCCTCTTCTTGAAATGTCAATTCTTATTGTTTTGGCCCTGATTACCACCGAAGTGGTTACCATTTCTGGCCTGTTGATTCCCTCTACGCTTGTTGTCACCGCTTCGATGACCGCTCTCACTGGTATTATCATTTTGCCGGCTGCTCTCTTTTGGTTGCGTTGTCTCGTTATCGCGCTCCACCAACTGAGCCCTATTTACAACATCTGAATACAAACATAGTTTATGAGAAACAAGATGTTGACGTATCTCCGGCTTCAAACCTCTTAAAAACATTCGCGTCATTCTTTCTTCATTATCCACCAGGTGGGACGCAAACCGGGATAACTCCGTAAATTTTGCCTCGTACTGCGACACGGTCATATTATTCTGCTCCAATTTGATGAACTCCACCTCCTTCATGTGACGAATACTCTCGGAAAAGTATTTGTCGTTAAACAGCTCTTGGAACTTCTCCCAAGACATCTTCAGTGCGGCAGGTTGAGTACGCTTTATCGATTCCCACCAGTAATCTGTCTCTCCTCGCAACATAAAGGCGGCAAAGGGAACCTTTTGCTCCTCGGAGCAACCCAAGACATCAAATATCTTGGTGATCTGCTTTATCCATGTTTCAGCTACAAGTGGTTTGGGTTCTCCCTTAAACTCCGGTGGTCCCAGCTCCTTAAACTATTTAGCGGTGACCGCCAGAGAGTTTCCAGTATTTCCACCTACGTTGTGGACAGGAGCCGCTTTCACCTGTTGTTGCATGAATTGCATAAAGCCTCTGAACATTTGATCATTCATCATTTGGTCAGTGTTGTTGTTTGCATGAGGATTGTCACCTTCCTGATGCACATTATCCTGATTATTGATATGTGGTGAATCAACAGTCGCCTGTGCTCCATTGCTATTCTCAACATTCTCAAATGCCATTTTCAGATACTGCCACAAAATAAAAATTAATTGATATGTCATATTTTATCCTTATATTATGACCGATCAAGTAAATACCATGCAAATAAACTTAGGTAGGTCATACTAGCGAAGGAATTCCCCGTCTCTCCCCTCCTAGTTCTATTCTCACATCTTAGCCAGGGATCATATCCCTAAGCTCTGATACCAACTGTGACGCCCCCAAAATTAGGTATACATCACCCATCTTGGGTCGTCAGATACATAGTACAGAATACAAATACAACTTACTAATACAACTGTCGTGTACAATACGACAAAACATAAACTGTGAGTTTGAATACAAATATTATCTTCTAGAGAGTATTCATACTCAAAAGGAGTCCTCATTACATTTATTAACACGCTATTACATAGAATAGTGAGGACTACTAACTAATACTATCATTCGAACCATCACTCCGTTCCCCGACTTGCCCCAGCTACGTTCTCATTTCCTGAAGAGAACAGTGAAAGAAAGGGTGAGCTCAACTAGCCCAGTAAGAAATATTATGACTAAGATAATGCAGAATAAATTATCATTAGCCTTCAACAATGTTAAACTGATAAAATATAATAGACATCAAGTTTAACTGTAGTGGAACAAGCAATCCATTAAAAGAGTCAAGTAGAAAATAAACTCTACTATCTTTTATGATTTAAAAGGTTTTTCAACACTGTTATCGCTGTGACTCAGCTTAATAAAATAATCCACATCATCGAATCACCCCTGCACTACGGCCAAGGATATTCGTATATTCATTAATGGTCATGATCATGGCAATAACTGTCCATCAATGCACTACGGGCCAATGATGACTTTTATCACATCATTTGTAACATTACGGTCATGATTATACCGAATAATCCCTGGTCATAATCATACCAAGTCCATCTATGCACTACATTCCACAGATGACTTTCAACATTTTATAAACATGAGGATGATGACAATGATATAAGAATTCAATAAAACAAGTTCAAGAATTAATTTATCCAAGAATTAATAACGTCCAAATTGTCAACATGATACTGCTTTGTGGAGTAAAATTTAAGAATGCTTAGAAGAATATTTTCATGAAAAGATACTGGATGAAACACGATTATCAAGGATATTCCACAAATTTCATGGAGTATAGAAGTCAAAATTTAACCAACTGAGTACAATAAAGAATAGAATAACAAAAGAAATCACCATGCATGTGACAACCCCAAAACAGGTCCATTCCACCCAACCCATTCTGAGTCGTCAAATACATGGTACAGAAAACAACCACAACTTTATTACATTAATTGTCGTGCAAAATACAACAACACATATGCTGTGAGTTTGGATACAAATATATACCAAATGTGACTCATGTTCCAACCGTGGACATCACCTCACAATAACACCTTACATAAAGGTATAGTCAAAAACTGTTTTAGAAATTAGAATCTTTGGGAAGTGCTCAAGGAAACCTTCGTACATGGGAGGCCACGCGTCTAGGTTGTGATAGATATCATATGGCCACAGAATTATCCTTGGTTGACCCAATAGACCCCAAAGAAAAACGAGAAGATTACTATCATATTCTTCCCAATGGTGAGTCTTCTCTTGACTTATCATTATCTCCACTGTCTCTAATTGAGAATTATACTTCAAACAAACACCAAGATTATATAGGTAGTGCCCATAGATATACTCAGCAAGTGGATGAGCACAACCCTGTCTTATGATGACACGAGGTTGTATGTCATTAGACATCTTGTATGATAGTGACAAAACACCCTTCCAACGTTGGGTTCGCCTCACCCTATTTTCTTCACCAAATATAACTACTAAATGATGACCACCGTTCTATTCCCTTGTTACCCCCGCTCGACCCAGCTACACTCTTATTACCTGAAAGGAATTGTGAAGCGAAAGGGTGAGCACAACTAGCTCGGTAAAGAATATCATGACTAAAGATAATTCAATTATCAATAGCCTTCATCAACAATAAATCAGAGATTTAGAACATATGGTAAATGATAAAAATTTCAACCATAGTTGCAGCGGAACGAGCAATCCATTAGAAGAGTCAAATAGACTATAAAGTCTATTATCTTCTCCATGTTAAAAATCCACCAATAATATTTTATCCATGTAACATCACTCAATAGTTCCTTTCCACAATCATATGAATAACTCATAATCATAATTGTGACTATAAATTTTTCTTCGCACCCAGGACGAAGAATATTTTCATCACCTGTCTTTACCTGAAACATCAAAGATCATGGTTATACCAAATCACAGTTCCTATTTATAATCATACTAACAAATCCATCTTTGCACTACGGGCCAAAGATATTCATCAACAAACTATCTTTGCACTACGACCCAAAGATATTCAACAACAGTTCATCTTTGCACTACAGGCCAAAGATATTCATCAACAGACCATCTTTGCACTACATGCCAAAGATATTCATCAACAATTCATATTTGCACTACAGGCCAAATATATTCATATCTCAAAGAAATATATAATCATTTCAGAATTTATATAAACAATAATTATAACCATGTTAATCAATTCCCCTTTGCACTTAAGCTTAAGATATTCAATTATAAATTCAATGGTCATGATCATACCAGTCACAATTCAACTTTGCACTACAGGCCAAAGAGAACCCTAGTCATGATCATACCAATAATCTACCCATCTTTACACTCCAGTGAAAGAGAATTTCAACATCAGGGTTATAAAAATGTTATATATGATGATAAAAATAATATGATCAACATATAGTTTTAATCTCAAGAGTAATATTCGTAACTCATGAATAGTAAATCGTGAATAGTAACTCATGAATAGTAACCCCGACACAAAAGATAGAAATTCCACAATAAAATTCATACCAATATTTCGGTATAATGATATTGAAAGAATAACATTACTTAAATTTATAAACAATTTATTTTAATTGTTTACACTTTACTAATTAATGCATTTAATCATCATAAAATGTCAACTCTTACAATTTCATCATCAATAACCAAAACCCTCATCAAAAATCTGCATATACCTCATATAGGATTCTCAAGCCATAAAATCCTATTTTCCAATTTTCTTTCTTCACAAAACATACTTAATTCATTTACTCAAAACTAGACCATTTTCATGAAAAATACCAAATCAGTTCTAAAAATATTTTTTTTCTGAGATTTAGCATAATATAGTCCCATAGTGAACATATATTTTTCTCAGACTTTTTAAAAGTCATTTACTATTTTTCATATGGCCAAAATAGCCGAATATTTAGACATTTATCAAAAATTGTACTTTTGTCTAAAAATTCTGAAATTTACAGAGTATACTTCTATCATATACATGTACTCCCAATAAAAATTTCATCAATTTTGGAGTTAACCACAAGGAATTATAAGCTGTTACTTTTAAAATAGTCTTTTCTCATAAAATTCATAACTCTCAATCTATACATCCAAAAATCACCATTTTTGGACACAATCAAGAAAACTCATCAAAATATCATTTTAAATTTTTCCAGAATTTTTGAAGATCAGAAAAATTACGAAACTGAAAATCATAACAACTCTTAAAATCCCTTAATATCCCTTACCTCAAAAGAGCAGTACTTCTGACTGGATATCGGATATGATGATGAAGAAAACTTGCACTGATGAATAGCAACTCACCAAGTATCTAAAAACTCACAAAATATACTTCATAATATAGAGAGAGAAAGAGAGAAAGCTTATGTTTCTGGTGTGATTTTCAATTCTAACTTAGCCCTCTATTTATAGGAAAATTTTGGTAGGTTTGACCTGCAACCTGATGGCTTTACCTGCTACTATTCCCACCCACCACATTTGAAATATAATTCAGCACATTTATTCACCAACCACAAGTGGGGCCCACCAATTCTAGAATTTTCCATCAAAATGATAAACTCCAAAAATTCAACAATTTCTGAACCAGTCATCTCGTAAAATTCATAACAAATTATACGTTCCTTTTTAACGGTTCAAAATTTGTAGACATATACTCAACTTATATATGTATAACATATCCAAATATTACCACGATCCAACGGTCGGATTAAAAATTATAACCCTCGCAAAATATCTCAAAAACCCTGATTTTTAATACCTCCATTCCGACAAAAATACTGATAAAAATCTCAACATTAACTCCTACATTTTTAACCACAAAAATATATCCCTCATTTATATCCACATAAAATAAATATTTCCTTATCATATGAATCAATAATTAATTATTCACAAATAATATTACAGAATCACATTTATGACAACCAGGCCGTTCCCAGGAAAGAGGGGGGCTTTCCAATAAGAATTTCTCCTTACTGGCGCGCAATTAGGTGACCAAACCTCTCCTTAGACAGAACTTTCTAGTCATTGCCAATAATATTATCTAATAATATTATTCAAATAATATGAATTATTGATCTGATAATGGAAAATACTGTGCAGTGACAATTATTGAACAACAATAATATAAAATTTCAACGTAGCAATTATTGAATCAATAAAATAAAATATTGAACAGTAATTACTGTAACAATTATTGAGTAGTGCCTTCTTACGTAAGAATCAATAATTTCAAAAAATACTGTGCAATACCGTGTGCTACTGTGCAATAACGCGTATTACTGTATTTTAACCACCGGGTATTCCAATAGTGTTAACGGTAATAACTACGTCGTTATTTGTAAAAACTCAAATTTGTCATTTTTTTCATCCGACAGTTATTCGTTATGGGGCCCACAAATAGCTGCGCCTTCGTACGAATATTCCCCGACAGAAAGAATATTCCACGACCAAACGAATATTCCCCGACAACAATGAATATTTTATAACCACTTGTGTATTTTGAAAAAAAACTTATATATCACCCTTAACGTTAACATTTATCAATTTAACCATTTACTGAATAGAAAAATTGAATACTTTTATTTCATAAAATTCGGGGTCTTACAATGCATGCGATAGACCGCACAAACAGGTTATTCCAACAGAATAATAAATAATGGAACCAGGTCCGACGTAAACGCACAGACAGGATATTCCGACAGAATAATAAATAATGGAACCAGGTCCGGTGTAAAACACACAGACAGGATGCTCCAACAGAATAATAACAAGACGGAACCAGGTCCGGTGTAAAACACACAGACAGGATGTTCCAACAGAATAATAATAAAAACGGAACCATATCCGGTGTAAAACACACAGACAGGATGTTCCAACAGAATAATAGAAGAATGCCACCAAGTATAGGGTAGACCGCGTATACTGGTTATTCCAACAGAATAATAAAGAATGGAATAACAGAAGTTCTCTTCATGAATATAAAAGAAATAATATTCCATACCTTAAAAGAACTGGATATTGGAAAAGTGAAGTAATAGAATACTTTTATTCTCTCTCTCTTATTCTCTCTATACTTTCTCTCTCTATAGCTTGAATGAATTCGTAAAAAATAATGAAGCCATAGGCCTCTATTTATAGAAAAACTGAGGGTGGCTCTTGGTCTTAACGAAGGGTCAAATGACTCTTGGTCCTAACAAAGGGTCAAATGACTCTTGGTAATATTGAAGGGACAACTACTATTGACGAAAGTAATTACTATTGACTAAGGTAAATATTATTGACGAAGGTAATTACTATTGATCAAGGTAAATAATATTGACCAAGGTAAATACTATTGACGAAGGTAATTATTATTGACCAAGGTAAATACTATTGACCAAGGTAAATACTATTGACGACGGTAATTACTATTGAAGACGGTAATTACTATTGACGAAGAGACTCTTAGATGATGACATATGACCCCCCATAAAAATAACCAAACTCACCACAACGTCTCAATTATTGATTTAATAATATAACATATTATACAGATGATACTATGACAATAATTTAAGAGATATGATGCAGCAATTATTGTAGCAATAATTGAGTATAGCTGAGTGACTTCTCACGTAAGTATCAATAATCAATACCGTGTACTACTATGCAACCACACGTATTACTGTACTTTTACTACCGAGTAGTTCAACAGTATCAACGGTAAAACATCCGCCGTTATTTTCATAAAGTATTTTTGTCATTTTCTCAATCCGACAATAATTCCGTTGTGGGGTCCACCAATAATTGTGCCGTCGTACGAATATTCCCCGACAAAAAGAATATTCCCCGACCAAACGAATAATTTATAACAACTTGCTTACTTTGCAAAATTTATAAATAATACCCACAACTATAATATTATATCAAATCCACACCATAATATTCAAAAAATTATTTCGAGAAAATTAAATATTTATTCATAAAATCTGGGGTCTCACAGTCGTTGTACGAATATTTCCTGTTAAAACGAATATTCTTCGACCAATCGAATATTATATAACAACTTGCGTACTTTGCAAAATTTATAAATATTACCCACAACTATAACATTATATCAAATTAACTCCATAATATTCAAAAATGATATTTATAAAAAATTCATCTTTATTTATAAAAGTTGGGGTCTTACACTATACAAATATATCCCAACAAAAACGACCATATTTGCCGAAGACAAAATATCACGCCTGAACTTCATTGTGCCGAACTAAAATTGTTGAAGAACCAACCTTATACCAACCGAACCAACCTTATCACTACCGAAGATATAAAAGGAACCAATCGAACCAACTTTATCACTACCGAAGATATAAAAGGAACCAATCGAACCAACCTTATCACTACCGAAGATATAAAGAACCAGCCTTATACCAACAGAACCAACCTTATCACTATCGAAGATATAAAAGGAACCAACCGAACCAACCTTATCACTACCGAAGATATAAAGAACCAACCTTATACCAACCGAACCAACCTTATCACTACCGAAGATATAAAAAGAACCAACCGAACCAACCTTATCACTACCGAAGATATAAAAGGAACCAATCGAACCAACCTTATCACTACCGAAGATATAAAGAACCAACCTTATACCAACCGAACCAACCTTATCACTATCGAAGATATAAAAGGAACCAACCGAACTAGCCTTATCACTACCGAAGATATAAAAAACCAACCTTATACCAACCGAACCAACCTTATCACTACCGAAGATATAAAAAGAATCAACCGAACCAACCTTATCACTACCGAATATATAAAGAACCAACCGAACCAACCTTACCAACCGAACCAACCTTATACCAACCGAACCAACCTTATCACTACCGAAGTCAATTAGGAGTAGGAGTCCTAATTAAACCTCCTTATCCCATCACCTATAATACCATAATCTTCGCAGATAAGGATTGATAAAGGAGTGGAGAGAGAAAATAAAAAATGTTAAGTTTAAAAAGTAATTGTTTTTATCTAAGAGTAAATTTAGAAAAACTTTATTTTTAGTGTTTATGCCAAAATAACTGTCCAATTTCCTCCTGTTTTATACCATAGATAGATTTATAACATAGATAAATATGAGTCTCGATCAGTTTTAGTATCTCAAGTGATATCACAATGCGGATTACCTTCATGGCTTCATCAATAATTGAATTAACAAAATCGATTGATCACTAACCCGATTATCTTCTTATTTATCTAATAACCATATTCCGTGTATCACTAACCCGAGTTACCATAACTTAATCATAACTAATCTGGAATACCACAATCCATGTACTAACACTAGTCTGGCTTCAAATTTAACTTGCAAAACAATTATTCTATTTTGCGTGAGAGTTGGCATAATTTTTTTTTAGAATACATTATAATTTTATAATCAAGTAAATCATCACTATTATCAATTAAACTTTATCAAATAAGGAATAAATAAACTTTCAAATAAATATTACATAAAGAGGAAACAAGCTTCTCAAAATAGAAGAAATAAACTCACCTAAATGATCATAATCAAGTACATCATTAATATTACCAATTAAACCTCACCAAAGAATGAAGAAATAAACTCACAAAAAAAAAACTCAGCATAGAGAAAAAACAAACTTTTCATCACAAATAAGTCTGACATAAAGATGAAATAAACTTTCCAAAAATGGAAGAGATAAACTCACCTAAGTGATCATAATCAAGTACATCATCAGTATTACCAATTAAACCTCATCAAATTAAGAAGGAATAAATAAACTCACAAATAAACCTCACATAAAGAGAAAATAAACTTCCCAAAATAAACTCTCATTTAACGAATGAAAATCGAACCTGATATCTAAAAGCTACTTACCTCAACCTTAAGTGTTAGAATTATGTTTGTTCATAAGGATTATAAATTATAATATAATTCAAAGACTATTAATCCTATAATTATAATTATGGGATTATAATTATAATCCCAAAACTATTAGGTCGTGTTTGTTTGTAAAGATTATAATCTCGGGATTATAATCTATGAAACTATAATCACAAGACTATTAATCCTACCTAGGATTATAATCCTGAATTATAATATCTAGTTGAACATGATATTAAATAATATCCCATATTAAGTCATATTATAATCTTTGGACTAATAATTCCAAGTATAAATTTAAAAATAAACAAAACACTTGTAATTAATAGTTTTATCCTAAATATAATTCTTACAAACAAACATAGTATTAAGTTATTTTATAATTCTTAAACTAATAGTCTAAAATTTAAATTTAAAAAAAAACAAAATACTAATAAAAAAAAATATAATCCTTACAAACAAATGTAATTTTGATTAAAATCTCATCCACACATAGTGCCACATTTAACAAAGAGGGAAACTGGCGAGTTACACAGAAAGTGGTGGGTAATTATCAGCAAAACATGCTCTTCGGCATAGCGGTAGTTAAGATACAAACAAAATAAGCTTAGTCCAAAACTTTTTTCCACAAAGCTTACGTAATTCTTTTGGCTAAACCATCTACGTGTGAAGGAACCGTAGAATTATCTCATACTTTGCATTAGAAAAATAAAAATCTTACTCTTTTTTTTTGCATGTAATTAATTGAATAATTGGGTTTCTTTTACGATCCTATTCATTTCCCTCCTCGTCTCATCTTTAATTAACTGGATTTATTGCAATCCTTTTGAAATTCAATTTAAGTAAATTTATGGATCAGTTTCTTTGTCGACCTTACTTTTCTTTTTCTATATTTTTTGTATTTAAATATTGAGCCACACTTTTATTACATTTACTATCAAATAAAAATGGTGCTACATTTTGAGGGTTTTTTAGTTTTCACGGTTAGATAAGTTATAATTGATTTTCCTTAGGCTGGAAGGATTTTAACTTGTCAAACATTTTTTTTTTTTTTTTTTTATCAATCTAGGCAAAATACATTATGCATACCATGTTTAAAATAAAGTTAATATAAAATTAATGTGATTGATCTGCTAGATCAAACAAAACTGATCACATGGACGACTTTTAATATTTCAGACCGTAGTTGACCTACAAGATCCACAACAATTTCTTCGTATATTTAAGATTTTCTTAAAGTACTGGATTTGTTATTAATGAGATAATTGACTTTTTTTTAAGTCAAATATAGTTTAAAGACGTTTTAAAAACGTAAATACGATAATGCGTTGAGCTTCAAAAAGTCAAAGTAAAATTTTAAGGTTTATATCGTATTCGACACAACATTGTATTATGTTATTTGGAATGACGTTCTCCTTGAATATTATTGTCATGAAAGATCCAAAAGTAACCGATTGCAAGTTATTTGTGTTTTGATATTGATCTCAATATTTTTAATTGTGAAAATATCTATTTTTTCAACTATTTTTGTGAAATTATAGCATTTTGGATACTCTTGCTTGCTGCAAATGAGATAATTAAACATTATATTTCATTATAAGCAAGTATTTTAGACAAATTTTTATTACATTTAAATAAAATTTTGTTCGATCAAAAAATTTCAAACTCTCATCTTAATCTTTTAATATATATATACACACACACGCATACAAAATCAGTATTAAAGTTCTCCACCAGCTAATTGGACAAAATGTAATTAGCACAAAAAAATATCAAAGGACTAAAACAAAGAGGAAATCATAATCTCGAAAACCAAAGTCAATATTAAACAAATAAGGGTTAGACTGACAAAGTTAGAAAAATTTAGGGGCAAATACATATACTGGATCAAATTTAGAGCATAGTGATAAAAGGATAAAAATCCGCTGTTTGGCACAGCCCATTGGAAAACCAAGCATGGCCCCTGGTTTTCTTTTCCCTTCCCTTGAAACCAACTGTAATGTAAAATGAGCTACCTATACTCCTTCTATCCCATATATATACAGCATCAGTACAGCTTCAGGTACCAGAATCGTCATCATTTTCATCTACAGAGATGTGCAAGTCGTTCACTTCTCTGTCTCTCTATTTTTCTTTCTCTCTCACCTCCCCTGTTTCAGTCCCCTGTTCCGCCTGAAACTACTGTTTTTTCCAATACCCAGATCGCATATTCTCATTTTCTTGCGTTTTATGAATTACCCAATTCGGATTACATTTTTGTTCGTCCTAAATTTGTTTCTTCGTTTTTTCTTGAAGGTTTGATTTTTGTTTTTTTATTTTTATTTTTAAATCAATTTACGCAATTGAGTTTGGTTGTGTGAGTTGAATGCCAATGGGGATTGAGAAGACATCAAGTGTGCGAAAAGGTAAGCACTCTTGGGAGTCAGGGAAGGGCCGGCGAAAGCACAAAAGGTTGTCTCCGGTTCAGGTTCTGTATAATACTTGCAAGGAAGTGTTCGCCAATTGTGGCCATGGGATTGTCCCCTTGTCAGAAAAAATCGAACGGCTCAAGGCTGTTTTGGGTATGTTATTACTTTATCTGTTACGAGTCTCAATTGTAAAATTTGCAAACACTAGCGATGTATTTTCTTCCATGGTTATGTGTATAAAGAGTTTTAAAAATTTGTTGTTATATGATGCCATACAATAAAATGTATATTTTTGTGGAACAATCTTTTTTTAATTGCAAAAAGGACCTTTTTCTGCAATGAAGGTAGTATCTTTTCACAATAAGAACAATAAGAGTCCCATTGGCAAATTTTGCCAGCATTAAGAATGTATTTGTGTACAATGTTTACCCTCTTAAATAATGTAACCTGTTAGCTAGTGTTTGTAACATTGTGTCATTTTAATGAGGAGTTGAGGACATATCTTGAACAATTTTTTTTTGTAAATGAGATTCTTATTGTGGAAAACAAATATCATGTTTTTGTTCTCGATTTTGGGTATGTAATCAGTTTCGAAGTTTATTATGCTATTAGAAGCCTTTGATTGATTGAATTGTTTAAACCTCAAAATAAGCGTTTCATTTTGACAATTGGTTAATTGAAGTGTGCTCTTTTCTTAAACTTTCATGTCTTTTATATGGTTTGTCGCAAATGTTAATATCTGATGGTAATTTCTAATACGTATGTAATTGGTTTGGGCTTACAAATTTCATTTTGAGCTCAATTTACATTTTTCTTTGTTTCCTTGTTCTTGCAACTACCAAATTTATATATCAAAAGCGTGGGGGTTGATTTCAGTCTTTTAATGTTTTTGAAGTGCAGTATGAATATTTGGGCGTTATAGTTTTCATGCGGACTGCTAGTTTTATTTTGGTAGGACATTTGTCTCAAACAATGCCAGAGCATTTCAATTGTTAAATGTTAGCTAAAGGAACTGACATTGTTCCATTTTCTCTCAAGTCTGTTCTTTTGGATGCTGCCTTTAAAACCCCAAAAGATTTGAGGAGGAAAAGGAAATAAAAATGAAAAAGTAGAAAATCCCTGGTCGATCAGATGATCATATATTCTATATTTAATTTTATATACAAACAGTAAACCGTCAAAATCAATTGTACTGGATTTTGTTGAAAATTTTCAATTTTTTATTGGGTTTACTATTCATTTTATGAGTTATTTTCCACTCACTTTTTCTAAGTCTCAACATGGAAGAATTCCTTTTTGTGAATTCCTTACTTATTTGTTGGGTTTTTCAAATAATCTTCTAGCATTTGGATTTTAAAGATGAAGTTTCAGTAGCAACTCACAAGTACTGCAAGCGCATTGTTATTTTTGTAAAATTTGGAACAAAAATGTTAAAAAGCTTAGTTTGATACTTGGGATTTATTTATTTATTTTGTTTTTTTTGTGGAAAGCTTTTGGAAAATTAGACCTAAGAGTAGATATGATGCATAACGATGAATTTTGGTTTGGCTATATATGATTTTGAAAAGAGCGTTGTTGTTTCCATCAGTATATCTTTTATGTGCTTAAAACCCATGGTTCTGTATGCAGATGGCATAACAGGAGCAGATGTTGGTGTGACACCAAATATGCAATATTTCAGGGAACAGAAAACAGAAGGATTTCCTCGAATAGCATACATACAAATCTACGAATGCGACAAATTCTCTGTATGTGAACCTGAGGGGCAATCATGATCCTTATCGAAATAGCAATTATTAAAATGTTGTGATTCGCAATTTCTTTCTCCTTTCCAAAAAAGAAAACTCAGATTTGCCTATCACCTCAAAATCTCTTAAATTCTTGCAGATTGGGCTCTTTTGCTTGCCGCCTTCAGCTGTCATTCCACTCCATAATCATCCTGAAATGACAGTATTCAGTAAGCTTCTATTTGGAACCATGCACATCAAATCTCTTGATTGGGTGAATGATGCCCCTGATAAAACAGTTCTGAATGTCAAACCTCCAGATGGTAAGATCTTCTTTGTCTATGAATGCCTGTTATCTTTCTATTACTTGATCATACATTTTTCATTTGTGTATTGTTTCGTAAGACAAGTACATCTTTTGCTTCTGTTCAAACATGATTTTAACATATACCCTTTAAGTTCTGCCAAGTCAGATGAGGTTGAGTAAAAATCATTATCGTTCAATATCATTTTTGGTGGTTCCATAATATCCAAATGATGAAAAATGTTTACAGTCCTCCTTTTTGGTCCATGGTACAATCAACAATGGCATTATAAATTATTGTAATTAGGGGCGAATGTTTTATGTCAAGCATTCATAATATTAGATTTGCTTATTATTGCATAAATTCCTTAATAGTTACTATGATTTATTGGATTCTTTGTGGAATTCACTCAACTTAATGGTCCACGTATGAATATTTAACTTTTTAAGTTTTCCCACCCACATTATGAATTTTTCATTTTCTTTTAATCAGATAGATAATTATAGTGTACATTATGTTTATTAGCAAATGGAGTTATTTCTGCTGGGGCACGGCTGGCAAAGGTCAAGGTGAACACTGATTTTACTGCTCCATGCGACACTTCCATCCTCTATCCAGCTGATGGGGGTAATATGCACTGCTTATCAGCATTGACCCCATGTGCAGTGCTCGATGTGCTTGGTCCACCATACAGCAATACCGAAGGCAGGGATTGCACATTCTACCGTGAATACCCTTTTACCCGTTTATCAGGTATGATACCATCTTTCTTAATTTGGACAATCTCTTCTAGTGCTTGTGTAGGCGTTTTAACTTTGTTCTGTTTTGGTGATTTATCATACTAATAACACTGGGAAATTTAATTAGCACTAAAGTATAAACAAGCATCATCAATGAACTTAAGGAGGTGTTATAGATTTTAGAGTTGGATTATAGGTTATTTTCTTTTGTAGCTCAAATACGCCAATGAAGTTGAGAGGGGATATTTCTTTATCAAGAATGGAAGTTCTCATTATTTCGTTGTGTGTGTGAAAATCCAGCTGATGGGATATCAGTGCTCGAAGAGGAGAAGGAAGGCTATGCATGGCTTCAAGAAATGGATATACCTGCGGGGTCGGATCTATATAGAAAGCTGTACAGTGGACCAAAGATTGTGACCAAATGAAGTCGCCAAAAGTAGCCTGGCAGCCAGCTCCTGCTGCAATGCACACAGAGAAGCTTTGTTATCTTTCAATGTATTTTCTTTTTTGTTTATGACCTTTTTTCTTTCTTTTTTGTTGGGTGAGGAAGGAGGCCTTTCTCTGTCTCATAATATTATGTACATATATGAGAAATACCACAACAAGAAGAAAGTAAAGGAAGAACATTTGAATTTGAGGAAGTAAATTATTAGGTGTATTGATAAGAATGTCAAATAGCATCCTCTTTCCTTCATCCCCATAGACTTGGACCACTTGGTGTCACAATTTTTTTTTTATTTTGCATGAAAAATTTGGTAATCGATGACCGTCACAATTGTCTTTACAATTTTTTTAATTAAGAGATTAAATTTTTAATTTTTTTAATTATATTTAATTGATAGTATCATGTTAAAAATTGATGACATGACATTGACAACGACACGCGGCAAAAAATATTTGTGTAATATTGAGTTTTATTTTGATATTTATTCAATTAATTTTTATACAAGAAATGGTAAATATAAGACCATTATTAATTTTTTAAAATAAATTTAATATATTACAAACTCATTTTAAAAAAATCATCAATAATTAATATAATGATAAATATTTTAAAATGTGTAAATGTACTTCTAATTAAAACTAGTTATTTCATAATCATCAATAATCAATATAATGATAATTTTACCATTTTTAGTATAAAAAATTAAGTTCAAAATATAGATTAATAACTTTAAGTTTATTTTATAATCATCAATAATCATTATAATTAATTTTTATACCAAAAAAGATAAAATTGTCATTAAATTCACTTTAAAAAATTAATAATAGTCTTATATTTATCCTTTTTGGTACAAAAAATTAATTGAATAAATGTTAAAATGAGACTCAATATTACACATAAGTATTTCTTAGTCACGTGATACTATCATGTCATTAATTTTTTGATGCGGCACTATCAATTAGACGTAATTAAAAATAAAATTTAAAATTTAACATTTTAATTAAAAGAATTAAGAAAATAATCTCTGAAATAAAATAAAATTAAAAATTAAAAATATTAAATCATATTTAAACTTATTTTTAAAAATTGTCACAAAGTTCCGTTTGATTCTCTTACTCACTTAGCTAAGGAGGTATGCAATTAAGCGTTGAGACTGATCGGGAAATTGCTTTAACCAGACTTTAATTGATCTAGCTAGTCAATTTTTTATTATTTATTATTGATATATAACATAAAAAACATCTAATAAGAGTTTGGCTGGATCAACGTTGGGTCAAGAGGAAAAACTAAAAAATAGAATATTGAGAAAGTGAAGGATTTCTTAAATATATAGGGAGTGGCATTGTTTCACCGAAAACAAGAAGTCTACTTTGTTGATTCAGCTAACAAGCTGGCACTCGCAAACTTATTCCGAATCTTGCATTTGGGTAGTGTTTGTTTGTAAAAAGTATGTTTTAAATTGAATTATTTTATTTTAATTTAATATTATTTTGGACTATTTAATTTAATCTTTTGAGGAGAGATTATTTTGTAGAATTTATTTTCACATTTTTTATTAAAATTTAGAACCGAGCTAGGGGGTATATTATTACAAAACATGAGTTTCTTCACTGGTTAGGGCGGCCCTAGGATCTTAGAGAACCTTGACTGAACCTAAAAAATAAAGAAAATCAGCTGTCTGTTGGCATTCTCCTACCTATATATATATATATATATATATATATATATATAAAACCATATATGTATATATCACGTTAATCCTAGCTACATCGATCGATCTTTATTTAATTTTATTTTTCTCTCGCGGCAGTGATGGCATTAATTCGGGTATTCGGAGCATTAATAATGTTGTTGGTCCATTATGTTTCATGGTGTAACGCTGAGCTAATAACAGCGCTACCGGGACAACCTGCCAATGTTACATTTCAGCAGCACTCGGGTTATATTGTGACAGATGCCCGACATGGCCGAGCTTTATTTTACTACTTTGTTGAAGCTGATTCACCTGACCCCCTTTCACGCCCCTTAACCTTGTGGCTCAATGGAGGTTTAATAATTTAATTTACTTATAATAATTAAGCTCCACTTTCTGTATATAGTATTTAGAGCAAATGGTTATTTATTAATTGTATATTCTAGGGCCTGGTTGTTCTTCTCTTGGTTTTGGCGCATTCATGGAAAACGGTCCATTTCAACCAGGCAAGAATGGGAAACTCATACAGAATAAATATTCATGGAATTTAGGTAATTAACATGGATTATAAACTGATTTTTTTATTTTTATTGATGATATATTGGAGATAATTAATTTACCTTAAACAGAATCAAACATGTTATATTTGGAATCGCCTATTGGAGTTGGGTTTTCTTACTCAAACACGAGCTCAAACTATATCTTGTGGAATGATACAAGGACTGGTACGGATTTTTGTAGCAATTAATCGCATGCATATATATATATATATATATATATATATATATATATATATATATATATATATATATATATCTATGGTTCTTCAATAAATAATTAGTTCAAAGCCTGACCACATAATTAATTAATTAATTACAATGGCATGCAGCTGAGGATAATTTGAAATTCATGATCAACTGGTTGGAAGAATTTCCAATGTACAAAGACTCTGACTTCTTTTTAGTTGGAGAAAGCTATGCAGGTACTTAATTAATTAGCTACAAATTAAATTGTGATTTATTTGAACTGAGGTGGGTCTTTTGGTAAAAAAATGCTACTACTAGTACTATCATTGAAATTTGCGCAGGCCACTACGCTCCACAACTTGCATCTCTGATAGTTGAACACAACAAGCAGCCAAACATCAAACCTATCAACCTCCAAGCAATCGCGGTACGTACTAATTAATTTCCCTATATATAATTTAACCTAACCGGAAAATTAATCCTTCCTTAATTATTTGTTTGTAGCTTGGGAATCCACTACTAGACATAGAAATAAGCGTCCTGGCTGGAGATTTCTTGTGGTCACATGGTGCAATATCGGATGACACATTGATGCTAGAGAAGACGGTATGTAACGACTCCAAGTATTTATGGGAGTATATTCATTCCGAATGGTCGCAAGGTTGCAACGACGTATTTAATAGAGTTTCAGAAGAATTGGGAGATGATGTTGGGACGGATGACTTACTATTACCTATATGCTTGTCGCCCTCAACTCGTACCACACAATTCAAACCTATGGGGATGCATGCCAAGATCCATGAAACTGTAAGTCATAATATATATATATATATATATATATATATATATATTAATTAATTAATATTGCAAGATTTGTTTTGATTTTATATATATGGTGTTAATGTAAGATTGTATGCATGCATGCATGAATGGAAAACTATATATTTTTTGGAAGATTGATTTAATTTATAACAAATATTAATGACGTACAGTTTGCTCGGAGAGGAAATGTAGGCGATCCGTGTCTTGAATCAAGGGTTTTTACATATCTAAATAGGCCTGAGGTTCAAAGGGCGCTCCATGCTAATACAACTCACCTGCCATTTCATTGGGACTTTTGTGCGGGGTATATATATATATATATATATATATATATATATACTCTCTCTCTCTCTCAATGTATTAATTTATGTATATATAATTACATGAACGAACGTTGCATGCATGCATGCAGGCCACTTGTATATCAAGAAGAGAATTTGGGCTTGAACATAATACCCCTAGTCTCAGACCTGCTAAAGGAAGGGATCCCCATCTTGCTATACAGGTACGTACACTTGTTTGGTTAAGTTAAAAATTAATTAATAAAATGGGGTTTAATGGATTATAATTATTGTGTAATATATATAGCGGAGACCAAGATTCCAAAATACCTCTTACTCAAACGAGGATAATAGCTAATAAGATTGCCAAAGACTTGAATCTCCTCACTTTCACAAAGTATGGCACTTGGTATAACAAGAAACAGGTACGAACTGATATATCTATTCACACACTCTTCTCTCCATGACTAATTAAGAGTTGTATTTTTTTTTAAAAAAAAATTCTTTCTTAAAAAGAGTTTCATTAATTTGTTCTGGCGGTATATACATAAATATATCCTTAAAATTTCAAAAGTTAATTTACTAATGGAACTATATCTTACACGATCATATTAATTATTCGGGGGTTATCATATAATTAAATCATATCCCACTACTATATATATAATGATTAATGTTATGGATGGATGTGGTTAATATATAATTAATTGGTGCAGGTTGGAGGATGGTCTCAATCGTTTGGCGGACTGAAAGAGGGGAAGAATGTAACATATTTGACATTTGCAACAGTAAGGGGAGCAGCTCATGAAGTCCCCTTCACCTCTCCCTCTCAAGCCCTCACTTTGTTTCATTCTTTTCTCAATGGAATTCCTCTCCCTAGGCCGCCTCCTCGTCCTTAATTAATTAATTACTTTTAGTTTGTAGGCTTGAGGAGCCAATATCAACAGAATAATTAATTAATACCTCTCTCTCTCTCTCTATCTATCTATCTTTATATGTGTCAGTACTACCGCTTAATTTTCAATAATCAAATTAAGAGCTAGTTTTCTATAAGCATATATAACAAACAAATGTAATGGTATATTCTCTGAGGACACAATATATTGAACAGTACATGACCTTGGTAGCCCTCTAGTCGCCTACATTACATGAGTTCATGAATATAATGCGATCGATACTCTCTCTCTCTCTCTCTCTCACACACACACACTCACACTCTTTCTAACTCTATCGTTTGAATTGAATAATGAAATGAAGAAAGAAAAGAAATGATTTTTAAGCATTTTATGTGTATATTTGATTGTTAATGATGGTGCAGTGTTTTATTAGAATGAACCTAGCTAATTCTACCACTTTTCATATGGAATGGAAATCAAGATAATGGAATGGATCCATCGTCGAAATTGTTTATCCACTGAAATGATCCAAATACAATAATTTTCATTTTACTTTTTTCTCTATTTCACTCCTTCAATACAATTCAAGTTTTATTTATAAAAAAATATGTGTTCAACAAAATAGCCATTTTTCTATTGGTGATAGTATATAAGATGATATAATTAATGTCTTCAAATTTAACGATCATGTCATCACTATATATTAAACTAAATACACAATATAAAAAAATTATGTAAATTTTATAAATATGACACTTTTTATGATTGTACTGATCAGGACAAATACTAGTTCATGAACATATATATAATTATATTCTTCAACCGTTCAATGGGTTTAGCGGAGTTTTTTTTCGTCCCCACTTTTAGTAGAGATGAAGATTCACGCATACCTCTTACTCATTATAGCCATGGAGGTATGCAATTAATTAAGCGTGGAGACTGAAGCTCGGGAAATTGCTTTAACCAGACTTTAATTGATCTAGCTAGCTAGCTAATCAATTTTTTATTATTTATTATTGATATATAATATAAAAAACATCTAAGAGTTTGGCTGGACCAACGTTGGGTCAAGAGGAAAAACTAAAAAAAAAAAAAAGAATATTGAGAAAGTAGAGGATTTCTTAATTAATATCGCAGATATATAGAGATCTACTGGCATATTGTTTTAGATAGTTCCATTTTACACCCAAAACAAGAAGTCTACCTTGTTGATTAATGATTAGCTAACAAGCTGGCACTCACAAACTCATTCCGAATCTTACAAAAGATGAGTCTAATTCAGTTTTAGCAATTTATGTCACCCAAGTGGTCAAGTTTTATGTGTCATCTCATTTTTAATTATTATGGCGCGTAAACGAATCTTTATCTTAACATATGGATTGGTTACCTTTTATTTCCACAATGGATCGTAATAATTTATATAGTCCAGAAATTAGAGGACGGATAGGAGAAGAATTTAGATAGAAGAAGAAGATAAACTGGGAAAAAAGTTATAAATTCATTAAGACCAAATTAAATACAAACTTGGAGTTATATAGTGAGAATGCAAAATGCTCAATCCTAATCCAACCCATTAATTTGAGAGTAATGCTACCGACACAAACTATTTTACAAACATTTTATAAACTGTTGATGTGGCATACTCCACCTCAGCATATTGATCAACAAATTGCTTCAATATAGTTTTCAGCCCCACACAATATGCTGAGGTGTAGTATGTCATATCAACAGTTTGTAAAATATTTATAGAATAATTTGTGTCTCTAGCATTATTCTTAATTTAAATTAAAAAAAAAAACTAATCTCCATCGTTACTTCGTTAGGGTCAGTCACTCTTATTATTTTAACTAGACTAGCCCCCATAATATGGAACAGGCAGCAAGCCTTGTAAACTCCATGATGGTCCTTCATCAAGGGACTGTGATATTATTGGGCCCAACCCTGAATGCCAAGGTGTCGTTTGAACTATCAGAGATAATTAATTCCCCACTTGGGCCCGAGAATGAAGGAGCACCATCTATCAGGAGTTTGGTATATGGTACAATGATGAAAAAAATAGGGGTTCTTTACAATAATATACAACAAATAGTAAATAATTACAAGAATAGTGCATTAATAAAATAATTATAATAATAGTGTAATACACGTAATATTATCCAACCCAACAAAAATAGAAAACCCTTAATTCAAGGAGAAAACTACTCCACTGTGTGTGACAGTTACCGCCTCCTCTCTCTTCCTCTTAGTCCTCCTCCTTTGTCGCTGCTTCAGCACCTTGAAGATGTAGATATTGTAAGTCTTCTTCATTCTCTTCTTTTTCTTCTTCACTCTCTTTATATGGCATAATGTAGGGGTTTTGATATATTCTTCGAGGTAGATGGGACTGCTCGATGACTTTCAAGCTCTGTAAATGCTTTCTGAAGCTGTTGTATCTTAAAAGTGGTCGACTCTATGAGTATGGCAACCGACTGTGTATCTTCCATTGCATATGATCCCTAACGGAGCTACAAAAAATAAATGTGTGAACAAAGGGGTTAAGATAGATTAGTAAAGAAAACAACCTTTTCTTTACATTCCGACGAGTAATAGATTTTTTTTTCTTGGTAGCTATACATGTAAATACTGTTCTGAATTTTTTTTATGATTATTTGGTTACCCACATAAACTAAAATAGTTACCTTTGTATAAAGGTTTGGCTACCAACTGGTTATTTTTATGGTTACCTTTGTTTAAAGGTTTGGCTACCAACTGTATATTTTTATTTATGTAAGGTAACCGAGATTGTATTACACAATATTGAATAATATTTTACATTTTTTTCTCCTTACATTAAATAAGAGGAAAACCATCGGACTACTCTTCGATTTCATCATGGTTTAACAAGATAAATAAAACAAATACATGTAACACTTGGTAACTGTTCTGATTTTTTTATGACTATTTAGTTACCCACATAAACTAAAATGATTACCTTTGTATGAAGGTTTGGTTACCAACTGTACCATATACAGAATGCACGATTACTCGGGTCTGGCATGCAATTCAAATTATTAAAGTAGAGAGAAACAATCGAGAACAGTTACATAACTATAAAATTAATTTGCCACATCAGCGATCCATTAAAACACCCAACTAAATTAAATGAAAACTAAATTCACTAATTGTGTAAATAAAATATTTAAATGCATTAATTGTGTAAATATTTTAGGTGTGCGCATTATTGTTGTAATTATTTTTAAAAATGTAATATAAAATGTAATTGTTCCAAAAAGGGGCATAAAAGTCATCTATCAGGGCCTGGAAGATTACCCAGATCACATCCTTTTAAAGTCCATGATAAACAAAGAGTATGGATATTTGCGTGGATAGGGAAACTGAGGAAAGGGCCAACAAGTTGATGAACCTTTTGCAAAACGGGACTCGTTCAATTTAGTATTGCCAATTTATTTTAGAAGAATAAAGTGTCTGTTTGAATGATCAATCTATATGCTTTAAAATAAGTATGAAAATATATATATACTAAAACAGGTGTTAATCTGTGTGTTTTCGTAAGTACTGTACTGTAATGTAATAAAAGAAAGAGATAAGTTTATTTTAGATGACCATTAATTCTATGTCTCCGTCGTCAATTAAAATTGCAAATTAAAATAGGGGTCCCACCTCTATACAAAAAAAAAATTATATAAAAATATTATTTTAATATACGACCCAAAATTTTACTAAGAATTTAAAATGTTATACTTTCAAATCAAATAACATTTGGGGCTATCCGAATCTCAACCATTGACCAAAATATATACTCCTCAGTTAATTAAACACCACTTGGCCTTAAAGTCTTTCATTAGAAAAATCTAAGAGGCAGGAAAATGCGTGCGTAACCCGATGTACATGGACCGCTATCCTCTCTTATTTAGATAATAATTTATATATGTTTGTTAATTTATATATTAATTTTTTTCAAAAATAAAATTGGTATGTTAGTTAAGTTTAACATTCATTCACTGCTCTTAATGAAAAATATTAGAAATAAAATATGATTCCCCACCTAAAAGAATTCAACTACTTTCTTGGGTCTAAAGTTCTAATTAAGATAAAAGCACATAATATCTGCTAATTAACTACTGAACCAGCCTTCTTTGAATTCAATTAATTTATTAAGTAGTCATTAATGATGTCTTAGTCTCATGACCAAGACACTATATGTAATTGGTAAGTTACAGTTTTAAATTTCAATTCTTATTATGTTACATATACTCAATATTATTTCGAGATGATTGTATGTATGTATGTATATATAATTAATTAATTATACTTATATTCATATCCCTCCATTCAAAAAATAAAAATTAATTTATTGAGAGTTCTAAGGTAAAAAGTCTCTATTTTAGCAGTGCCTATATATCTGCCAATTAAATTGAGGGGTATATTGGTCAACGATGTGTCTGATGGTGTTTGCCAACTTTATGGAGTTTTTGATTAAATTAAATAATTAATAGAGACTCACTCAATGAGCAAATAAGGACAATTAAGGAATAAAATAATTTGGTGAGTCGCTTAGGCATGGCAATTGGCAATTATATCAACCCAATTTCACTTGATTTGGATACTTATCAACTCATGTTAATTAAAACTTTGTAAAAATAAAAATGGATATTCTGATATATTTATTAAATTAACAAAAAATGTTGTGAATGATACACTTTAATTAATATGCTTAAAGGCAAGTTTACAAGTAGGCTATCGATCACCATGTGGTCTATATATCTATCTATCTCTTGTTTAATTAAGCATGCATATTAATTTTTATTGTTTTTTACATCCCTAATTAATTAATTAAATTCAAAGCTTACGTAAAACACATTTTGTCTTGGTATGTTTTTACAGCAATGTTATCACAAATGGAGTATATATTTTGTCTAGTTTTTTGACATTAATTAAGAACTTCCCACATGCATGCATCAGCAAGTCTGAAAAAATTGTATATTAACTCCAATAGAAAATGAAGTAGGAAACGTACGGTTGAGTAGGGTCGTGAGGTCGTCTATCCAGGTCGAACTAGTTTCATCCATAAATACAAATACTACTACCTTATATATATATATATATATTCTAAAAAACACATTATTTTAACCAATAATAAAATAAATAGTGGAGTATAAAATAACAAACACAATACCATCATAATTTTAATATAATGTCACCACTTATAAACCAACATTTTATTAATTTTTAAGATAAATATGGAACTTGAAAATTAAAGGCTACTTAATATTTTTCACTTTAACAAATAGGACTCTTTTGGAAAATAGAGAATTAGTACTATATATGATCTACCATTTATAATTACTAGCTAAACATATACACAGTCACACATAAATATTTTAAACAGTAATATATAATAGTAAAATAAAAACCAGAATTAAACTTGAGATATCAATCTATTAGTTATACATACATAGTTGCATCCAAAAACTTTTTGTTCCAAAATAAAATTGTTATTTTGAAATAAAGAGAGAATATAAATATATACTCAATTATATATAAAATTCACCCAGGAACCCTTGCCACTTGGGTCCAAATTTATTTAAAGTCGCCCCAAAAATAATAGGGCCGGGACAGATAGAACATTGACATATGTATTAATGTATATCTATTACTACAAGAGCCGGAGGTCAATGGCATGAGGAGGAGACTAGTTTCTTTTCCGCGTCTAAGTAATGTTGTGACTTTATTTAATAGGAGTATTAATTTATTTCCTGAAACTTGACGACAATTAGGGGTGTAAATAAATTAAATCTTAGTGAACACTTTCATGCTCAGATTCAGTTCGATTTGAAAAAATTAAGCTCGAATTTAACTCGGATTCGATAAAGAATTTATATTTTTGCGCCAAATTCGACTTGGATCATTACTCGAACCTACTCGGCTCGTAAGTACTCAACTCGTTTACAAAACGAGTTATTCACGACCCTTCAAATTGAGTTTCAAATATGATCCATTTCACTTAAAACTGAACCACTACATACTAAATTGGTTACTTAACTAATATTTATATATAAAACTTTTTCACTTTTATTTATGTATTGAAATTATAAAGAATGTAATATAAATTGACATTCAATTAATTGATTTATTCACGTACAAGTTTACACAATTTCATACTACACTTTATAAATTATAAAGATTGATACAAATATCATATATTTAGTTTACTAGCATGGATCAGACCAATATTCAAATATGATTCATTGAGCAAGTATCGAGTATGGTTCGAGAAAAAATAAAATACTCGAACTCTAATATGAGCGAATACTGGTATGCTGAAATTCGACTCGTGTATCATTAAACAGAAAACGAGTATGGATCAGATTCGTCTCGGATTAACTTCGAATTCGAGTTTTAGATCATATTTTCGAGTCGATCTCAAGTCGAGTACCGAACTACTTGGCTCGACTTTATATATCCTTAACGACGACGACGACGACGACGACGACGACAATAATAATAATAATAATAATAATAATAATAATAATAATAATAATAATAATAATAATAATAAATCAAGTAGCTAACACGACTCACATTATTTGCACTACTTGTAAACACTCCAGTGTTATATGGTAATATATTGAATACTAGAATGTGTATATAAGAATTTAAGCTGCTATTTAGAATAAGTTTATATTAATCACGAGATTGACTAAGATATCAATAATATTAAATTTTATTATATTATAATTTGATTCAAATTCGGAATTTGACCAAGAAAGCCGCTTCCTACCAACCATGAGAATTGAGATGAGAGCGGTCAGCCTATCAAATCTTGACACCTAATCCATGCTGCCAAGCTTCAATGGCAGTACTCCCACCGTCCCCAAGTGATAGTCGCGTTATTAACTCAGTTGCATGTAAAGACATCTTATATAAGATGCATAAAGATAAAAAAGGGTTAATTATGTTTCAAATATGAGACCCTTATTTTAAGACGGGGTGAGTTTTATTTCCCTTCATTCCAAAATATTTTTAAACTAAGAATTAATATAATTCATTAAAATTATAAAATAATAAATTTTATTATTAGTAGTAGAAACTTTTAGATGGTTTATGAAATTTATTTTTTGTATTAACTGAAGTTCAATAAATTTGTATTATTTTTGAGTTTAATTTTTTTTTAAATTAATTAATTTTAGAAAATCAATAATGATTTTTTATTTTGTAATTAATAAAGAGAGTAGTACTATTTAAGATGGCTGCCGAGTAATGCGTCAATCTCTCTCTGTTTAAAGAAAGTTTAATGCTCATCTGTCATAAGCGCTGAAGTTGAATTCTTATACTAATCCAAGTCTCTGTGTTTATATTCTCTCTCTCTCTCTCTCTCCCAACTTATTCAACTATATGTGCAATGTGCAGCTTATTAAATAAGTAACATGAGCTTAGTTGAACAGTTGACATTTGAAACGTGTGTGCGTAATCGCGAAATTAAATTAACAATTAAGCACTTAGATTTGAATTTTCTGTTTTAAATTATTTTGTGCTAGCTCGTAAAGAAAGCAATCGAAATGAAAATTATCTTATATATAAGAAGCGAAAAAGAATTAGGTATTTAGTCTGAAGAACAGTACAGCAGAAATGGAGGGCAGTAGCAGGTTGAATTCATTATCTAGCAGCTCTAGAAGTGCAGCTAAAGAAGAAAAGAGTGATGAATCTGTTGGCCATAAAGAGAGTTGCACTCGAGAATCTTCAAAGGTAAATTAATATTATTAACTTCTTTATTTCTCTGGCCATGCTTTAATTTGCGTGATCTTCTGATCATAACTAAGTATGTACTCATCATATATATATATATATTGATTTCATAATTTTATTTCGAATTTCAAGCATGTTCCATGTTAAACCCAGAGTAATGCTTGATAAAGAACACATATATAGTTTATGGTGGAATTAAGTAGAATGGTTTTCGCTGCAATAGTTGGATTTTTCTAAATTGGTTAGCTATATAAATGCATATATATAATTATATATGTATAATTCTCTCTGCGTGTGTGTTTATGTATAAGCTACGTATCTCATGCTTTCACATTTTGTATATTATTAACGGTTATATAACTGTTGATGAAGTTCGTTGATCTAGTTCATTAGTATACTCATTTTCCAGTATATATGACGGCTAGCTGTTATATATATCCTTCTAGGTTATATAAAACACTTGAAGCTAAGCAGGAAATTAACCTTGATCCCTCGTCTCTGATTATATTAATTTACTTTCTTTTAATTACCGATCATCGATCAAACAAAAACATTATCATGAAGCAGGGCGGATCTATTCATAGGACAGCATAGACAGGCCGCTAGATTTGTTTTTTTATTAGTAATTTTTTAATAAACTACTAATACTCTAAAAAAAATTAAACAACTCGATCTTGCTTTCTAATTTATAAATTTCAGCATTTCACTCCACTTTTTTAACCCATAAAAATTTGATCTACTGAGAACAGATCGTGATCTAGATCCGCCCATAATTATATCTAGATTATGGTTGTTGAATGATTTTCAAGATAAAAGGCAGTAAATGTTAGATGTCCCTCGATCAATTGTATACATGTAATGATTAACGTTTAAAAATATATTTTTAAAACAAACGAGACGGCAAAAGTTGACCGACCTAGGGAAAATATAATAATAAAAAATTAACATTTTATATATACACGTTATATTATTTGAATAATGCTAAAGACACAAATATTTTACAAACTGTTGATGTGGTATACTCTATCTCAGCATATTGTGTGGGACCGAAGACTACATTGAAACAATTTGTTGATCAATACGCTGATGTGGAGTATGCCACATCAATAGTTTGTAAAATGTTTATAAAATAGTTTGTGTCTGTAGCACTACTCTATATTACCCATGCAGCATGGCAAAAGTTAAACTTAAACAACAATTAAAGTGCAAAGATCAACATAAATAAGTCGTGGTGCAATATGGGATATTGTTTGAAAGAAACCCTGATCAATTATATATATGAATCAAAATTCTCTTAAAATGCGACATAGAACATATATAGATAGTAGATATTGATGCTAATATATATAATAATTTTATTACTAAAATAAATAAGATAATATATATTGTTAATCATGCATGTAGGAGGATGAACTAGAATTAGCCAAAGCAAAGATGAAGGAAGTGAGAGAAGAAAATGCAAGGCTAAAGATGATGTTAGAGAAAATAGAGAAGGACTACAAATCTCTCCAAAAGCGCTTTCTCGACAGCGTTAATCAAGAAGAAGCCAAGAACAACAGCAATAATAATGCAGCCTGCAGCACCATTGAAGACACTGAATTAATTGTATCTCTTCGCCTGGGAACAAGTCCGAGTACTGAACCTAAAAAAGATGACAACAACAATATTATAATTAGCAGCTTCAGCAAGAGTGCTGCAACAGAAGATCATGATGAGCAGTTAAAATGCGGCCTTAAACTGGGGCTTGATTATCACTTGGGAGGGTCTAAGTCAGGCCCAACGGTGGAGGTTAGTCCTGAGAATAGCTTAGAAGAGAGAAAGAATGAGGATGTTAGTGCAGATGAAACTTGTCCACCAAGTAAAGCTTCGAAGACAGGGAGAAGCGAAGATGATGAATTATCTCAGCAATCCAATCCCAAGAGAGCTAGGGTTTCTGTTAGAGCTAGATGTGATACCCCAACGGTGAGTAAATATATTTATCTTTTCTGTGCCATTGCCATTTTGTTCGTTGAAAATTGTATTTTGGAGTATATATATATATATATATATATATATATATACGACTTGTGTTGTTTTCTGGAAAATTACTTTGCAAATGTACATTGCCCCAAAAAATAATTTTTGTCGACCATTTGTTCGGTAACTGCAAAAGAAAATTTCACAAATTTTGGAAACCAATTAAAGGTGCCCTGAACTTGCATACGGTGAACCAGGAAAATTATTGCATGTGATGGCATTTAACAAAACAAACAAAATGCCTTAACATAATGTTTCTCTTTCAAACAGATGAATGATGGATGTCAATGGAGAAAATATGGACAGAAAATTGCGAAAGGAAACCCATGTCCCCGGGCTTACTATCGTTGCACAGTTGCACCAGCCTGTCCGGTTAGAAAACAAGTATGTATTTTCCATCATATTCATATTAGAGTGCCTACGTATATGTTTCTACAAGGATGGATTGTCTATTTTGAATTCTGAAATGACTTCGTATATAGCACGACACCGCAAACCCCTCAAAACATCGAAACTAGGACTCTCTATTCCACAAAAATAATCTTATCAGTAAAATTTGCAAATATTAAGAATATATTTTTTTTGTCTAAAATATAACAGTTTTTAGTTTATCAGGAGTGATATAATAAAAAAATTATAATAACAAGCTTGAGGATATTCTTATCATTTTATACTATCAAATAAATGAGAAATCTTTTTGTTGAACAATTTTTTACATACAATTTTGCTCCTTTTCTTTCCCTCTGTGATCATTCAGGTCCAACGATGCGCTGAAGACATGTCTATTCTGATCACAACCTACGAAGGAACACATAACCATCCACTCAATGTCTCGGCCACAGCCATGGCTTCTACTACCTCTGCAGCAGCTTCCATGCTTCTCTCTGGTTCTTCATCCTCTCAACCGGGCCTGGGATTAACACCGGCCACCACTCAGCCCACTAATCTCCATGGCCTAAATGTTAATCTTTCTCGTGATATATCAAGAACAAGACCATTCTACTTACCAAACACTTCCTCACCCACTTTTCCAACCATTACTTTGGACCTAACTGCTAGTACTCCATCCACTCCTTTCAACATTTTCTCTTCAACTTTCCAATCAAGCCCAACTCCATTTCCTTCCAAGAACTTGAACTTCTCTTCCTTTGAATCTAATAACATTACCCCAACACTTTGGGGCAATGGGTACCTTAATAACTATGGCAAGTTATCCTACAACAAGCCGCACGTGGGGTCCTTGAACCTTGGAGGACCAGCTGCACAAGAACAACTTTATCATTCTTACTTGGAAAAGAACCACCAGCAGCCTTTGACAGAAACCATAACAAAAGCATTAACAGCAGACCCAAGTTTCCAGTCTGTGATAGCAGCCGCAATCTCGTCGATGGTGGGTGGCAGCGGCGGGACCCAAGACAGAGGAGAGAGGTTAGGTCAAAACTTGAAATGGGGGGAGAGTACAGTTCCGGCCATCTCTTCAACTCCGGTGAGCCTAAATGCAAAAGGCTGTGCATCAACCTACTTGACCCAATCCTCGTCCTCAAGTTCACATTCCGGAAGCTTGAATGCTGTCCAGCCAACTTCATTGCCATTTTCTGTATCAAAGACGACTTCTGCTATTGCCAAAAGTGGGGATCAAACCAAGTCATAAACAATAATTTTTGTGTACTAGATTGATATATACTCTGGAAATTTTCTTTAACCACTGTACTGAAAAAAAGTATAATCCTAGGTTACTCGTGTTATTCCGCAGTTTTACCTACCATTATAAGGCAACTCATCATTGATAAGATCATGCACATACATCAAAAAGGAACGGTGTTTAGTAAAATTCCCTATTAAAAGTTGAAAGAAGGAAGAATGTTAGCGTAGGGAAGCTATAACGGCAACAACATAGTATAAAAAATGTTCACTTTTATTTGCTAATTGTAATTGCTATAGCCTAGCAAGCGAATAATTAACTACACATGTAAATGATTGGATCTCATTACATGGAGTTGCAAATACACTCGCATTTCACAAAGGTCCCAACAAAGTATAGTATAGACATTTTTCTGCTTGAAAAAGGATTCTTTTTATTCATTACAAAAATTTCCTTCTAATTTATCAGTTCTCATCAATAACCAGCATAGGCAACCTTATAAATAGTACTAGTACAAAGCAAGATATCCTATAAAACAACAGTTTAAATCAAAATTTTTGACTCTTCCCTATGAAACCTTCAAAAGCTCACTAAAAGCCTCCTGAGGAATATCAACAGAACCAACCCGCTTCATTCGCTTCTTTCCTTCTTTCTGCTTCTCCAGTAATTTCTTCTTTCTAGTAATATCGCCACCATAACACTTTGCAAGAACATTCTTCCTCATTGCAGAGACCCTGAAAACAATAATATATATAGATAGAGAGAGACTAAATCAAACAGAAATAATTGGAGAGAGACAATGTTTATATCAGCCATGCAACTATGCGCATTAAACATCTGAAAAGTGAAGACTTTCTGATGAAATATATACTTTTATGAAATCATTTATCAGTAAAATAGAGAATGTTTATTCCCTTTTAACTTTTAAAGAAAAAACAAAACACTTATTCTACTTCTACACAAACTTAACATGTTGTAGTGTTGTAGATGTTTATCTTTTAAACATTGAATTGATTAAGAAATCTTGAAAAAATGTCATTTATCCTCAGGATGACAGGGTCCATATAAAATGTTGAAAAACAAGGATAATTGAATATATGACTACCAGATACGAAATGAATCAAGCCCAAAAGTTGATATATTTGCTGTCAAGTCCATAGGTTATGGCTAAGTAAGCTGATATTTAACTAAATGGTAAACTAAACCTTTTCAGCTATGAAAGAAACTATTAGCACGCAGAAATCCATATGCAAGTAATTTCTGGCTCAAGACAAGTGGGAATAATGAGTTTTGCAACTAAACCTTAAGGTAGGAAACTCAACGACAAAAAATCATTCACAAAGTCATTCTACAATGGAAAGTTACATGACTTACGTCTCTCTTGCAATGACCTTTGATCCAATTGCAGCTTGTATAGTTATTTCAAACATTTGCCTGCTCAAAATCAGAAGAAAAGAAAATGATAATTTTAAATAATAATTACATTAATAAAAAAACCGAAAACAGAAAGTAACAGAAGATCATGATCAATTTTGAATTAACCTATCAATAAATTTCTTCAACTTTTCCACAAGTTCACGGCCGACACGTTGGGCCTTTAATCTATGAACAATAGTTGCCATTGCATCAACTGGTTGTCCATTTAAGAGGATATCAAGTTTCACCAAATCAGAGGCCAGATATCTGAAAACATCATTGTCACAATTAACCAAAACAAAGTTACTTTTTATTTCTCAATAACAACTAAAGTCCACAGGCATGAGGCACCTGTGTGAGTTTTTCTCCATTCGCCTGTCTCTGTGTGTCTGTGTTTGTGTGTGAGAGAGAGAGAGACTAAACTTACTCTGCATCCTCATAGTCAAATGACGCATAACCTGAGGTTATACTCTTCAATTCATTGTAGAAGTCTACTACTATTTCCCTTAGAGGTAAGCGATACTTCATGAAAACCCGTTGACTACATAAATGAAAAGAAGCAATGTGCCAATTATTGAAAAAATGAAAAAGTTAAAAGGTAAAAAAAATATAAATATGAAAAATACCTCCAATAAACCTAAGATCGGGATCTAGTTACATATAATGGAAATGGATTTGCAATATAAGATAAACAATAATTATCCAGTTACCTATCAATGAAAGAATACTCCAACTGCTCCCCTCTCCGCTCGGAGCAAAGTGTAATAACAGGGCCTACATACCTTCAAGTAGAGGTCAAAATTAAGAGAGGATGAATAAATAATCAGAGAAACTTATAAGAAAGATAAAGTAGAATAATGCTCAAAATTTCAATAGTCAAGATGACAAAAGGAAAGGCAAAGAAAAACATAAGTTGTACAGATAAAGAGAGTATGAGAGCTTACTCACTAGGAATAATGATTGTAGCTAATACAGTAGGTTCCCAACATGTTGTAACTCGATTTTTTGGATTCGAGGGCAATGCAGAAGGATTCTGAACTTGTACTTTACTGAAGAACAGTACAAACACAAATTGTTTGTAACCATGTAAAAACACTTTCAAAATGACAAGAAAAAATGCAACATACCTTCCATCTGAATATTCAAAAGTATATGGTACAGTTGGAACAGTGGAAATGACATGAGCTCCATACTCCTATCATCCATAAGCAGCAGTGCAATTATGAAACACATTGAGCATGGTGTTGTTATAAACATATAACCTAATAAACCATTCAACAAGTACGCTTGCTACAGACCATAGTCAGGAAGTCGTAAATGGTAATAATTTTTGGCATTCACCGGTGTTATGAATACTATAATCAACCTTTTGAATTACATGATGGAGCTGTTCTGGACAAAATTACCAAATTAGAGGAGGGCGGGGGGATGGATGTTTACTTGTCCAGTAATTGACTTTTCTTTTGCTAGCATGCCAATATAAATTATTTGAGTTTTTTATTCACATAATTTAAAACAATATTTCTATGGATGGTATTCCATTTTAATAAGTCAATATGCTGACGTGATAGTCACTGTAACTTCTGTTTGGGGAGATAAGGGATGCGAAGCTGCAGTATTTCTTAGCAAACTCACCAGGGCAACATGATCACTGTCTAGCTTGTTGAGGCATACCTGACTAACAATTCATGTATTTTAACCATCCAAACCACTATACTCTACTTAACAGACTATTTTGATGCCTTATTTTCAAGTGGCAAATATCTTTAAATGTCTGGCCATATGTTTGTATGAAAATATGCCTAGGTACACATAAGAAAATAATAAGCAATCAACTTGACTGAGCCATAACTATATTATCTTTTTCATTCAGATAACAAATCATTACTGGGCTGCAGGAATATTTATGTGACATGCCAAAGTGCCAAACAAATAAAAATGTTAATGCATCATGCAGAGCACTTTTCTAATTTATAACGCAAAAGCAACTTCACTTGCCATTCATAACATAATCAACCCTAGGTAATTACTAAATTTTCTGCTGATGGCAATCACAAAGAAAAGAGTAGCAATACCTGTTCAAGTCGCTGATGAAAAACATCCATGTGTAGTAAGCCCAAGAAACCACACCTGCAGAGAGAACACAGCATTCACGACCACCTAAATCTATAAACCTCGAAGGCTTGAACCTTAGTGGCAACTTTTTCTTCTGACAAGTAAAATATTTGTGACAAAGAAAAGTAACACACCTGAAACCCAGACCAAGCGCTGTGCTACTTTCTTTAGCAACTGAGACACTGGCATCATTGCATGTAAGTCTCTCTATAGCATGGTTAAGTGCTTCAAAATCGGATCCATCAGCTGGATAAAGACCAGAAAATACCATATGTTTTGCAGGCTTGAAACCTAAAGTTGAAATATGAAAAGGTGCACACATAAAAACAAGTGTCAGGAAACTTAAAGTGTTGTACTGCAGCCAAAAAATTTGCTAACAAGCTATACAGCTTTGTGTTGCGAATATATTTCCGAGTAGATGACTTTCGTAAAACTTCCTTTCTGAGGGTATTTCAAACAACTGAATAAAAGTTATCACTTGTAACAATCAAATTGGTAAGAAAACTTAGCATGTGGCCTATTTAAGCCTATAGATGGCTTTCATAGAACTTCCTTTCTGAGGGTATTTCAAACAGCTGAATAAAAGCTATCACTTGTAACAATCAAATTGGTAAGAAAACTTAGGGTGCGACCCATTTAATCAAACTAAATGAGAATTTTACATGCTTGTGATTTATCAAAGAAGAAATGCATTATGAGCATGTGGCTTGAGTTATATTTAGATTGTTCAAGTTCATTCGACTTGGCAAAAAAAAGTACATGTTTCAGAGTAACAATTTGTAATTTTCATAAACAAAAAGAAGTGATATTTGAAATGATCAAGATACCAGCATAGTAAAACGGTTAAAGACTGAACAAGAGGTCAGTTTTCTGTTCACGTACTTCTCTTCCTTTTCCTCTACTGTAAAGTTCTACCTTGGTACCTTGATAACATTCATGTACAAGTTACTTTTACTTCTTTAAAACGAGAAGGTGCAACAAGTATAAGAAAGTGTGATTAATATGCAACTGTATATATGTTTAGATACATACATATATCAAGTTAACAGCATAGTGTTGCAACTATTGGGCAGAGAACATCAAACATATACTTCCAGGCATTAAAATCAAGCCAACATAAGGGGAAAATCCTGAAATTACCTGGAAGAGGTTCCACAGTGTTTCGATAATGATACAGAGTATCTCCAACACGTGCCTCCTTGGTTGAACGCATGCCAGTAACAACATATCCCACTTGTCCAGTTAAAAGGACTCCTGTAGGCCTGAGTTCAGGATGCATAATACCAACATCCACAATCTCATACGATTGGCCAGTTGCTGCAGATGAAATCTTATCCCCCTTATGCAGAGCACCATCAACAACTGCCACATGGCAGATAACTCCTTTGTATTCGTCATAATAAGAATCCAACAAAAGCATACGCAGCGATGAATTACTCTTCCCAGGAGGAGGAGGAATCCGCTCTATGACGGCAGGAAGGACCTGAACAAGACCTTGACCTGTTTTTGCAGATGTCAAAAGTGCATCACTTGGGTCAAGATCGAACATGGATTTTAGCTGTTCTTTAATTCGATCCGGATCAGCAGTTGGCTGATCAATTTTGTTTATGACTGGAATTATTGTCAGGTTTGATTCAAAAGCAAGATAAAAATTAGCAACAGTTTGCGCCTGTACACCTTGGACTGCATCCACAACTAGCAAAGCACCCTGGCAAGCAGCCAAGGATCTTGAAACTTCATAGCTGAAATCCACATGACCAGGAGTGTCAATCAAGTTCAGCAGAAAATTTGTGTCAGTGCCATGGAAGCTGTTGGTATGGAACATAGTTGCTGTCTGAGCTTTAACAGTTATTCCCCTTTCTCTTTCTACCTAAGTCAATCACATTTTATTTCATTAACAAACTCAAAAGGATTTATTAAAATTTTATGATTTATAAGCTGTGATACATGAATTTAAGGATTCATTGTACCCATAGTAACATAATACAAAAATTAGTTAACCCCTAGTTGCTCAAGGGATTATACTTTTGAGTTCTCTCGAAGGTCGAATCATGAAGAGGGAAACTTTATGCTTCAGTGCTTCTTGCTTTCGGATGATCTGAATGGACTTGCAAAGGAAATGATTAGGTTCTGTACTCTAGTGGATTGTGCAAAGCTCCTCACACTATCTTTTATAAGCATATAATAAATAGCATGAAAAACTTTATTCTCCTTAGTTTTCATATATTTTTTCTTAATTTGGATCTAATTATTTCTCATAATTCCCCATGGGAGACCTTACCGAACTCTATAATTACGTCCCTGGGGATCTGCAGACAACACAGATACAAGTGTTGAAAGCCAAAAGAAGCCAAAAGAAAAATAATTTTGTTGCAAGTAACAGAACAATAGTAAAATTTCTTAATCTGTATGCCAAGGGTCATACGAACGTGAGAAAACCACAAATATAAGTAATTCTTGGACGATCATCATCTGTTTTCAACAAGTGGCGGACGTAAAAATTCTAGTGTTCTAAAAATCCCCGCCAAGGCGCTAGGCCCCCTTGGCGCCTCGCCTAGGCGCTAAGCCCCCTGACGCCTGGCCTAGGCCCCTTGACGCCTCAACTAAGTCCAAGGCGGCAAAAAATCTCTCTAAGAAATTAGGCGGGGTCTAGGCGGAAAGATTTTTTTTTATTTTAATTACTCAAACCAGATCTTGATATATTTATTTTTCTAATGATTTACCATATTCATAATACAGGTTGTAGCATATCAAATCACAACAAGAAGTGAACAATATCAAGTCAAAATAAATAATTTTATTATAGTTGTAATTTTTTAATTTGTACCAACTTCAAATTATATAAATGATGATACATTTGTAATATTTAGTTTAATTCAATATAATTCTTAAATTTATGTTTAATTTTTTAAGTTCTAATATTGAATTAAATTCTTAAAATTTTAAATTTTATTATTTAATAACAATCTTGTTTATGAATAAAACTAATACGTTAAAAATATGTTTGAACTTTGAACAATTGCATATTTGCGTTTGAACTTTGACATTAACAATATGGATATGTGTTTGAATTTTAAGCAAAAACCTATATTATCTTTATTATAGATTATTTTGCTTTATATTATTATTTTGTTTGGATAAATGTAAGATAAAATATTAAAATTGGCTTAAAATAAAAAATGCCGCCTAAGCGCTAGGCCCTCCCAGCCGTCCGCCTCCCGCCTTTTAGAACATTGAAAAATTCAAGGGTCTTAACTCTTATTATAGAGATGACATTAAATACTGACAAGAAGATTTATGCCCGGATCTTTTAAAGGTATTTGGTTGCTTGGAGAAGGTATACATGTAAGAGAACGAGTAAGAAATGGCAGTAGGCATGTATTGGTAAAAAATTGTACCGAACCGGTTTGTTTACCGAGCACCGGTTTGATCTAAAGATGAATACCGGTACTGAATTATCAATAGCCTGTACCGATTCGGTACAAAACACTAACGGTATAGCTTAGCAGAATTTGAATTTATTTTCAAATTCCTTTTTTACTTCTAACCACATAAAGCTCCATAAGTATAAGTCAGTATCCCAATATAGATGTACCATATTATCATTACCAAATTAATAAGAATCTTCACAGTGAGTCGGTCATTATCCTTCGTCCCCATTTATCATTCTCCTTCATAGCAGACCACTACTAATTCCATACAATTAACATCTTAAAAAGTAAAACACAAAGCCAAATGTCCAAACCTAAGACATCAAAAGATCTGAACTTTTAGATAAAGGGTTTTAACTTTAGTGGTTCAATATAAAGTGAGTTGAAATTGGGAGATTTGCGATGAAGATATGTTCATGGAATTGACGACGACGCAGTTGAAATATTGAAGATAAATGATCAGCAACCACCCTTGAAATGATGAAATTGGGCAGATTTGGGTTCAACTTTCAATTTTATTCTCTCTCTACACATATACTTGTATATACAATATACTGAAAGATACAATTAACATGATTTATATATATGGAAAATAGTGAAAAAATATAATAACCGGTAAACTGGTCCGGTACGAGATATACGACAGGCACCGGTCCCGTTAAACTGGTATATACTGAACATATTTACTAGTACCGAACCGATTAGGAAAATTACCAAACCAGCCGGTTCGGTATTGACCGGTTCCGAGAAAAAACCGTTGGGAGATTTTCCCTCGTTGAGATTGTGATCGATTTAGAAGAAGAGAAAAATGAGGTTCTTTAAAGGAGTTGAATTTTCAGCTTGTACAATGTAGTCTTTGATGATGGGTTAGCTGTTTCACTGAGCTTCATGAGATGCTTCCTTTAGTTAGAACTGGCACTTGGTTAATTTTTGTTCCCCTAGTGCTTGGTGAGCATAGACCTTTTGTAGGGTGAGGGTGGGGGTGGGGGGGGGTTTCCTGCCTCATGCAGAGGCTACAGGATGGGTAGTGTATAGCTTATAACTCTAGTTCACTCTATATGTTTGGGTCTTCTGGTAGAGCCCTTCCGCTGTTGACAGTTACACTCCTTTTGGTGTTTTCTTTTGATAAACCCGTAATTGTTAAGAAATAAGAGTACAAAGTAAAACACCTAATAGAACAATTTAAAAAAAAAAACATAAAACAACTAATAAACCTATTTAAAAAGAAAACATAAAACACCTAAAAGTACTTTTAAAATTTGTCGAGAGTATTCCAAACTGACACAATTTCTGCAAGGCTAGAGATGGTGGATTTTGAAACTTTAAGATAAGAAAGAAGCGTGAATATTGGTTTGCAACTCTTATATATCAAGATCAAAAGAAGTAAACTATACAACACTGAACTGTATACACTAGAAGTTATAAGAACAGAGGTAAAGAACTCAGAATTGAAGGTATCACACTTTTACTTCTGTGACAGCTCATAGTTTGCTTTCCAGAGAATTAAATCTTTAACTTCTGATCTATTTTCTTGTAAGAAATTTCTTCTAAGACAATAATCTATGGACGGCAATATTGATTTTATGTAAAACAATTATTCAGCAAAACAAAGTCATACACTTCAACGAGTAACCAACTAACCATTCTTAAAGGAACTTTGACTATACAAGTTAATTGGATATTATCAAAGAATATAAAAACATAACCCATAAAGTCGCTGATTTCAATTACACAATGATATTAACGCTTGCCCTTATCAAAGAACAAGAAAGCATAAGCCATAAAGTCACTGATTTCAATTAAGCAATGATATTTTCACTTTATGTATAACCTTCCAATTGTCTCTCCAACTCATTTTTTACCATTAAACACTAAAAACATATTAATACTAATTGATAGTTAATTTAAGGAGGAAAAAAGATATACCTGCAATTTATCTAGGTACTGAGGCTGACCATGGCCTCTCCTGATAGTACCAGTAAGCTCAAGAAGACGATCAGCCAGAGTCGACTTTCCGTGATCAACATGGGCAATGATCGAAAAGTTTCGAATTTTTTCGGCTGGGTATTGGTTTAAATCTATGCTAACCTCGTTTTTGTTGTTAAGGCGAGAATCAGAGCAAAAAGAATGATGACTACAGTCAAATTGGGACAAACTTGGTGCGCAATAAAGTGGGTTTTCTCTAAATATGGAATTGGATGGGTTGAACTTGGAGCAAATATAATTGGAAAATTTGAGGGCTTTAGAAGCTCTGTTGAAAGAAGTCATTTCATTTGTAGGGTTTGTGAAGAAATCCTAACAAGGTGAACATAGGTGGTTTGTTAAAATAATGCATAGCATCATAGCTGAAATTGAGAGGAAAAAGAGAGAGACGCAATTTTGCGAACTAAGAAGCCTGTTTTTGTTATTGAGGTTATAGTTGCAAAGGTTTTGCGGCTATTGCCCTTTGCCCAATACTCTTTTGGGGTTAAGGCCGCGTTTGGTTGATTTTTAGAGGTATGAATAAAGGGGGAAAACTCTTGCTGTTGCCAGTTTATAGCCGATTAAAAGTTTTAAAAAAAATTTAAATCTGTATTTTCACATTTTATTTTCTTTGAAAGAAATTTAAAATTCAATATTTTTGCTATTAAAACACTTCTATCATGTCATTACCACTTTTAATAATAATAAAAATTATTAAAAATAAAATATAGTGGCACCCTCCTATCGATTATCATATTAACCTCATCTTTCTTTTCATTTTTAAATATTTAATACCTTTTTATTAGTTATCAAAATATTATTACTCGTTACATTTGGGGAGTTGGTCGATCACTATTAAAAGTTAGTCAAATCAACTTATAAGTTGTTTTTTATTATTTAAGTGTTTGACTATGACTTATTTTTTAATTTAAAAATTGACTTATAAGTAGTTTTTAAGAAGAAAAAATTTTTACTTTTCAAAAAAGAATAATACTAGAGACACAAATTATTTTACAAATATTTCACAAATTGCTAATGTGATATACTCTACCTCAGCAAATTATGTGGGACCGAATATTATATTGAAACAATTTGTTGATCAATACGCTGAGGTGGAGTATGTCACATCTGCAATTTGTAAAATGTTTGTAAAATAGTTTGTGTCTGTAGCACTATTCCTCAAAAAATGACTTATAAATCATTTAAAAATAAGTAGATTTGACCATGATTATTTTGTCCTTATTTCAATAATTTTTACATTTTATTTTAGTCAAACATCTTTATATTTTATTTTAATTTAATATTATATAACTCATAAATTAAAATAATATAAAACACTTTTATTTATTATTTACATGTCACCACTTAACTTATCCCCGAATAGGCCGTTGATCTATTTGATGGAAACACTTTCAAATTATTGTTTTCACAATTATACCTTTCAATTCTAATGACTAATATAACCCTCAAAATAAAAGTGCGTGTATGTTTTATTTTAAAAAATAAAAATTTAAAGCCTCACTTTTATTTAACTTAATTTGGTTGTTTAATTTATGCTTATATATTTGACGACATAAGCATCATAAAATTTTAAAGGTACAGGATTACATAAAACACATTTAGGCGAAATTACAATAATAAAAAAGATAAATATTAATAAAAAATTAACTAAAATAAAATCATAAGTATTTTAATCAAGTATTAAGATTTACATAAATCTCACACAAGCTTTAAAAAAATTCACAATTAAAAGTTAAATTTTAATACTCATAAGATTTTTATTTAAAAAAAATCCACAATAAAAACTCTCTTTACTAGGAGGATGTACAGTATGAACCAAAATTAACATTTTACAATAAAAATTGCCATAAACATATAGGTTTATGTATAATTTTCGCTTGTTTGTTTGATTGTTAGATATGGCAATAATTATAACACATTTTTGCTTTATTTATTAATTAAATTAATTATTATTTGTCGCCTTTGACTTATTGTCATTATTGATACGACTATAATTATTTGTACTGGACTGGAAGAGCTCAAGTCCAACTCAGTTATAGATCAAATGTTGGGCCTGGGCCATGATGTTGTTTTTGTTTTGTCGGTGATCCACATTATTCATATTTTGTTGGTCTGTCATTTCATAACTAACGCTACATTTTGCACTATAAATTATCTATTACTAAATTACCCAGTAACGTGCTTTAGCTGTCCTACCTTGTCTCGTTCTAATCGTCTCACTCACTACAATTTAATTTGGATAAATACGTTAGTATTTTTTTAGTTACGCGTTAATAATATTTTAAAAATAATATTTATTTTCATATGAAATATTAAAATAAAAAGAGTAACACTAAACGACACCGTTGAATCCCACCGTTACGCGTGCAAGTGTGTCTGTACGCCGTTGAAACATGGAAGTGGGTTTGGAACTTGAAGTAGTAGTAATTTAAAAACCAACTTCCCTTAAAAAAAAAAAAAAAAAAAAAAAAAAAACGAGTGTAGAAGAAAGAGGGTAGAGAGAAAGGGGGAGACGCTTTCTTTGCAAACGGTGGAGCGGAGGGTCCTTACTATTAGCCCACAACAAGGTATATGTATGGCATTTGATTTTACTTCCATTTCAATCTTTCTAAATCTGACATTTTTTTTCAAACGTGGAGTACTTATCTTCCCTTTTCTTTTATGGACTAGCATTTTCTTCAAGATGCTCCAAAGGCACACACTCTAACTTTCTCTATTTTCTAAGTTTTTTAGAATAGAATTTGGTGCCCCGGAAATGGCAGTTTTCGGGTCTTAGATCCCTTTAGTTTTCAGGTATATTCAGATCTGAAGCGCATTGCCCCAAACGCATTTCATTATGAGGTTTATATACTTTTTATGTCTTTGAGGATGATACTTCATTTTTTGTGTTCACCAGATCTTGGAAATTTTCGGAGCTGTTCTTTGTTTGTCATATTGTTTGATTTGTTTTGTAGTTAAATTTGAACTTCTGTTCGGATCATGTGGAAAGATTTTACTTTTTCCTTTGAAAATCTTATAGTAAGTTACGGTTAATTGAGTGTGAAAAAGTTAAAGAGTGGGTTTTGCATTTGTGTTGTTTTAGTATGAAGTATTTGTTTTCATTTCACTGTTAATTGTAAGATCTCAGTGTCAGTAATCAGTTTATTGCAAATTTATTATTTGGGAGATCATTTTTGCGAAATGTACTTCAGGCAGTTGGTCTGGTTGTTACTCATCTTGCTATTGTTCTATTCCCCCCCTCCGCCCTCTGCCCTCCGGCCTCCGTTTCATATCTTATTTGCTACTATATGATTGCAAGTAGAGAAATTACTGTTAGCGGGTGATCATGAGATCCGACTGTAGCAAGAAGAATGCTTGTATTTATGCCCTTTTAATACTTGATGATAGCATATAGAGCCATGAGCTAGTATGGGAATTTTCAATTCTGTGGCTGTTATTTTGATTGGATAGTTTATCACATTTTTTAAGAGAAGATAAGATTGAGCAAAGTGAATGGTTTTATTATTTTCTATTGCACTTTTTAATACTTTGTATCTGTTTTTGAAATTTTTATGTAGTATGTAGTGTTTATCAGCTCAATAGAGCTTGTTATAAGTCACTTTTATTCATGTCAGGGCTTATATATCGGGAAACGTGCAGGTGACAATTTCAGGCTTAACTGTTTCTGACGGGATCTGTGAGCAATGGGTAAATCACCAGGAAAATGGATCAAAACTGTGCTTTTAAGGAAGAAATCATCAAAATCTAATTTCTCAAAGGTAAGAATTGTTATTTTTACTCTATATTTCCTTTTCTATTTCCCCTCACTGCTCGTGTTCATGATGTCTTTCTCACTGTTTCTCTCTCCTACTTGCAAATACTCCGTCTATGATCCGTCTGATAATGAGAGACTCGTTTCTTTTGTTGACTTTCCCCCCTGATTATTAGGGTTTTTATTGGACATGATTAGACATAATTTTTTGGATTAATTTATTTCCAATATTGAATTTCCAAGAGTAAAATTTACTAATGCAAACATTAATATCCAAAAACAAAAAAAATGTATATGTATACCTATATATATATATATATATATCTATGTATGTATGTGTGTGTGTGTGTATATATATATATATATATGTTGCTTCTTTGAATTTAAGAGTCATTTGGAATGTAGCCCTTTATTTATTTGTTTTCCATTTGAAGTTATTGATCTCTTGAGAATAATGCAAGTGCTAAATTTACAATCCTGTCTGGTAATTTGTATGAAGGATGTTACAATTGAGAGGAAAGCATCTTTAGCTGCCAAGGCGCCGTCTAGTGATTTGGCTGAGAATCCTTCAGTGGTCTTTGATCCAACTCCTCAGACCACTGATAGAGGTAGAGATCAGACAGAAATTGAGAGGGGTGTTGCAAACTTGCCATCTTCTGAGGTTACATTATCGTCTGGAGTGCAAGGTGCAGATGGTCAAGGTAACATTGTATTAAATTCAGTAGACAGTGATGAACTAAACAGGCAACAACAAGCTGCTACGAAGGCACAGGCGGCATTCAGGGGCTACTTGGTAATATTCTATGGGATTGAGTACTGCAATTCTTGCAATAAACTTTTTGTTAAGAACATGATTAAACTTATTCACTTTTTCTTCTCGTGCATTTAGTCTGCGTCTGTTATAATATAATGTTTAAGGAGTGATACTGAGTTCCCCTCACCCCTTCAGTCTCATTTGGAAGCACTTTTTGTACTGATTAAATATTTTGTTACTGCATTTAATTATCATGTTCATTAGCTGCAATACATTACTATTCTTGCCACAAGAAAAGTGCTCGGGTCTTTGTCTTGGGGTTCAAATCTTTGCCCAACTGTTTATATTGGCCAATGTGCGTATTATTGTTTGATATTGATATTGGAACTTTCACAGGAAAAAAATAAATTTCTGATCTTGTATTGTCTCTGGCTCTCTGCTGTTAAACTTGTACTTTTACCTACCTACTCTGTTTATACATTTGACTTGCAGAGAAAATTCCTAACAGTTCTGAATCATGTGAATTCTTCATAGTACTTTTAGTTTTATGTTTGTTATTGACCCCTGTACATAGAATTTAATTTGTAACTAGAACATGTCATACGATCACTGGGTTCTGATGTGAAATCTGGTGTTGAAATATCTCATCATCTACTTGATTTGTTTGTCTCATTGTCCTATATGTTGGAATTTGGGGCTTTGATGTCTTATATGTCTACATCCTTTTTAGGTTTAAACTGCGTTTCCTCTTTAATCAATGAATAATCTTGAACAAAAAATTATTCAGTGTGCCGATGGCTATGAAACAAACAATTGAATTTGTTGTACTTGTACATGTAGTTAACATAATGTGTGTGTGTTAGATGTTAAAACCTTCTTGTTCTGTATCATGATCATTGGTTATAAGTTACTGTGCACATGGAAAAATGGAAAATATATTATCATTTGCTGTTAGTGAAGAAACATATCCATGTTTTCTTCCCCCTCATAAGAGATGTCTTTTAGACTTTACTAATATATTACTTGGTTCAAGTTTATTATGTTCCTAATATCATTTGGTATTTGTTATAATGTGAAGGCGCGCCGGGCATTTTGGGCCCTCAAGGGCATCATAAGGTTGCAAGCACTTGTTCGTGGGCACTTGGTACGTAGACAGGCTGTCGCAACTTTGCAATGCATGCAAGCAATTGTTAAGTTTCAGGCACTGGTTCGTGGGCGAATTGTCAGACTTTCTGATGCTGGACGTGAAGTGGTTAATAAGCTCGGAGAACCTACGGTAACTACTTGATTGCGTCGTACATGACTTCTACTTATATAGATAATCTTAATTCATTTATGATCCTGAAGTAACTTCTGACTTTCTATCATGACTACTCTCCTAATATTATTTAGCATTTTCATGCCTTTTTATTTTTAGGCACCTAGTGGAAATGTATGTTAAGATTGATATTAATTGTTCATATCTAGCTTTTGATCTGAATGTCAGATTAATTTGTTGTAAAATTTCTTTTCCACTCTGTTCTATTTGGGACTTATTTTGCTATACAAGTAGATAGGTTGTGTAAGTTTGCGTCTCCATCTTAACTGCAAAGGAAAAGGGGCAAAGTGGGGAAGGGATGAAGGTAGGCAAGGACCAATACCCCTCCAAGCTGTTGGACATGTTCTCTTGTGTGGGGGTTATGCATTTGCAATCTCCATCAGAAAACCCCCCTCCCCCACACACAAAAAAAGAAAGAGAAAAAGAAAACCAGTTACAAACACAACTACAAAACGTAACTCTTCTGTAACTGCTTTAATGTCTCAATTAAGGTTCAAACAGTTCGCGTTTAATTGTTATTGAATGACTTTGTCTTCACTTGAAAATTCAAAAAGCATCAAAAGGATAAGCAGATTAGCAGAATAGGCAATATTTCTACACGAACTAAAGAAAAAAGAGAAAATGTTTAAACTTCACAACAAGTGGTAAAAATGAGTTTTCATACTTGTCAGTATTTATTAATTATTTAATGTCTTGCACTTCAAGTCTTGGATTGTAAGATTAAAATACTGGATTATTTCTTGGGTACTCAAATGCTCTTTGTTCTTAGTTTTTTTTCTTCATCTATCTTTATCATTCTGGTAAATTTCATCATTGTGTCTTCTTCACTAAAACTATTTTATTTCTTCCATGGGACTTGTGTTACCTGTATTTCTTGTTCTATGATTTATCAGGATAAGCGGGTGGACATGCCTCAAGTACATTTGTTTCTCGAATCAATGAATCGATCAACTAATCCTTTTGTTAGGAAGGTATTCTCAACTTTTATGTTTGATTTAATATACCTGAAACATTTCCTTTAACATTTTCAATGGGATTTTATTGGGTGGGTTGGTGGTTGTTTTTTTTTGGGGGGAGAGGTGGGGGGGAATCTAAAGTAAAATCCTAGCCAGCTATGCTCCTCATGTAGGATGTTTTCTGGGCAATTACCACATATCAAGCAGAAGGGGGTTGTGCGTACAGTTTACCATATCCCTCAATAAAGTAGTCCCATCAATATGCAGACGAGATTGAGTTTTTTCTTTTTTTCTTTCCCGTTTCTTCTCAAATAAAGGCTCCTTACTCCCTGGTAGCACCAAGGTTGTGCAGAGAAAGCATTATAGGCTAGTAACTGCACCTGAAAATTAGCCATGTTTTATCATTGAGAGGCCTCATTTTCTTTATTAAAAGTGAACCAGACTATCAAATACTCCCTTTATTGAAATCAACATGCTAGGATTGATGTTTGGTGTAATTATATATTAATCTAAACTTTTTTTTTTCCTTCCTGTAATGGTGACTAGGGTAATATATATTTACTTATATTAAATTTATTAAGCTCCTATAGTACCCTTGTAAAATGTTGCACCTGATGGCTCATAATTATGAAGAATTGGCAGGTGCCTTTGATTAACCTACTTATTATATCAGAGAACTGCCCGTGCAAATTAATTATTATAAAGTCATATTTTATGTCCACAAATACTGACATATTGATAAAAGTAAAGTGATAAATTAATTAAATTGGATCCTTTTTCTCTTGAGTGATTTTTTTTACTAGATGGAGTGAAGTTAACGTCTTTCTTCGTTGATTAATGTAGCTTCTAGCTTCATCGCCTACTGCTATGCCCCTAAGTCTCCAGTACGATTTAGGTGAACCAAATTCAGCTTGGAACTGGCTTGAGCGTTGGTCCTCATATTGCTTTTGGGTACCACTAGCACAGCCAAAGAAGATTCTTCAGGCAAAGCCTAGGAGAAAGCAGGCTAACATGCAAACTGAAGAAATAGAAGCAGCAAGGCCAAAAAGAAGTGTCCGGAAAGTCCCTGCAGTAAATGGTGACAGTAGTTCATTGCATACCTCAGAGTATGAAAAACCTAAACGTAATCCAAGGAAAGTATTGAGTCATCAGCCAGAATCAGCGCAAGAGCAACCTCAAAATGAACTCGAAAAGGTTAAACGTAACCTGAGAAAAGTCTCCTCATCTGCTTCAGTGCCTTCTGATAAGCCAGAAGCTGTGACTGAGAAACCACAGAGCAATCAGCGAAAAGCGTCTGGCTCAGCCACTCCTGATACTTCTGAGCAGGTTGTAGATCACACTTCTGAAAAATTAAATTCATCTATTGCACTATCCAAACAGCCTGTGGCAGAAGCACCTCCAGAATCATTGGCAGTTGATAAACCACTTGACGTGCTGTGTGATAATCTCTTTGCTGTCGAGCTAGATCATTTAGGAAACAGTGGGAAGGTCGAGAACATTCCTATAGTTAACAATGAACAAGTCTCTAAGGAAGATCAAAATCAGACTAGCAAGGAAAACCAGAAATCAAGGAGGAGAAGATCTTACCCAGTGAAGCAGGAATATCCTGAGAGTGTTTTGCAGAACTCACCCACCTTGCCCAGCTATATGCAAGCAACTGAATCCGCAAAGGCAAAGCTTAGAGCTCAAGAATCCCAAAAGTTATGTGATGATGAGGTTGAAAATGGTTTCACAAGGCGGCATTCTCTGCCGGCCTCGACCAATGTCAAGCTGAGTTCTCCATCACCTCGAATGCAGAAGCCGCTACAAACAAATGGAAAAGGGGGAAGCAAAAGTAACAGATCTCTTACTTCTTCTAGAGATGGTAAGGACTGAAATTTGTGATTCTGTCATGCTATTATCCACATCTTACAAATTTAAATGATCTCTTATTTGTGTTATTTCTTGCTTTAGAGTTGAATTGAATCCTGGAGGAAACCTTTGGCTGGGTGATTTAAGAATGGGAAGCATAATGCTCTTTTTTGCTTACATTACTGGATATTTTTTGTTTTTAATGTCTGTGATTTCCTGTGATTTTTGAACTTGATGTGCTCATTTGAACTCTATTTTGCTTATACATACATGCCTACAAATTCTGAACAACTTGTGCCGTTTACTATTTCCCGTCTGTCTCTTATCCGGCATGTGCAAAGATATAAACTAGTAAATTCGTAGGCATGATTTTCTTGTTAACTACATGGTTTCCATCTTTAGAAGTCTGGTTTCTTTTTGTTTGCAATCTCCAATCTCCAGTAATGTACTGTTTTTGTTGTGTTAGAAAGATTATTTTTGGGAGCCATTATGTGATTTTCTGATTAATTTTGTGGATACTTTTTCCATCTCAGAGAAGTTGTCCCAGGCTGGATGGAGGAGGTGACTGTGGTTGGCTTTTAAACAGTATGCAGGGAGTGAGATAGACTTGACTGCAGTTCTTGGTAGGTTTCTCGTCGTGCAAAATCCTGTTGTAAAAGAAATGGAACTTGAACTATAACATTTGTTTGATGTGCCGTTTTTGTCTAGTAATGTTTATTCTTTGGCATCTATTATGGTGTTACAAGGGAATGTATAGTCATTGACCCCACAGTTTGTTTTGAATTTAATTAACATCATTCATTTATGTTTTTTTCTTTAGTTTACAGTTTGACTTGAGCATTGTAAGATGTTTTAACCTCGTGTCCTTTGAAAATGTGCTTGAATTCTCACTTTAGGAAAATTCTAATTTGTTTATTTTCCCTGAGGTAGTTCAGGCATTTGTCCAACTCTTGTTGTATACCTTTTTTTTTTCAAGTTTGTGACCCCAAATCAAGATTTATCCAATTATCCGTGCTTAGTATGCACTTTAATTGTTTCTTCAGTTACTACACTATGCAAAAGTATTGTTGGATTCAGACATTTAGTGTAGGCTTAGGGGCTGTTTGATTAGCAATGAATGGTTGATCGATTCAGTCATTCAGTGAGTGAGTATGTTTTGAGAAAAAAAAATCGTTCAGATTTGGGCTGAATGACTAAGTCTCATTTTTTTGGATGATTGACGGCTGAATGAATTTTTTTTTTTACAATATTAACTATTATATTAAGTAATATTAAATAAATTAACAATAATTTTGAATTTTTTTAAAAGGATAAAATAATAAAAATTTGTTATTAAGATGTTTTTAGATATATTAATTATCAAATAATTTTTTTTATTTAAATTTAGATTCAGCTTATTGGCTTGACTGGACTGGGTTTAATTCCAAGTTACATACGATGTTTTGGTCCTCTTTTTTTAATTATTTAGTTTATTTTTTAAATGATACTACATGTGAGGAATATATTTGGATTTCGATTGCTTCACAGAAAAGCAAAATGTTAATATTCTTCCATAAGATACGAATAGACCAGAATAGTGAATGTGAATTTAATATTAAATATGAAATCTCTCTCCGGATTATGTGATAATTGATAGTCAACGGTGATACCGTGTGATAGTTAATTACACTTATTTGGTTGGTAGCAAATAGTTACTATCCACTGGTTAGCTGCATTACAAGTTATTTGGCTGTGATAATGGTCCAAAATCTCACTGCCCAAATTTGGGATTTAATTATTGACAATTTTCATTTTATCTATTTCACTAATGATAATCGTCGTTTCACCATTTTCATCAAAATCGATTTGTTTTGAGATGTTGCTTCAACCAATCAAGTTGTATATTTGAATTTTAATCCATGACAATCGGTTGTTAGAGTCATTATTTCAACAATCATCGAGTCATTATTCCAACAATCATCATCTCATTCGTTGATCAATATCATTAACTGCTGAGATTAAAAGAGAATAAGGATCAGCAGCTACAATATGTAGCGGCACGTTTAACAACCTATATCGGCTGCTATTTTAATATTGAGTTCCACTTGGTCAAACTAAAGTACAAATGGGCCTCACTTTTTTAATTTTGTGTGTGCCGCTACAACATGTAACAGCTGAGCAAACTCTTAAATGTACACAATCTACGATCGTAGAGTGAGACATAGAATTAAGTTACTCTATGATTGTATAGTAGTCACTCAAGATCTGATGATTCACTCTGCGTTTCTACGGTAGTAGAGTGACTACTCTACGATCGTAAGGTGACTTAACTTTACGATCGTAGACTGTGTACATTTGAAACTTGTATAGTTGTGGACCTTTATTTTTTCCATAATATATGTATATATATATTACTAGCATTTCAATTGTAAGATTTTATTCTAGAATTTGGAACAAACTATATATATTGAACACAAGAATCCTTGTTTATTTATACCATAAAATTGATCAATGGGATTCCATCACTGAAATTGGTCCCTGATCAATAGGAAATGAACTGATTCCTTGTAATCGTCTTAGCACAAAATAACTCTAGGCAGTTTCAGGTTGCAAAAACAATTTAGACACCTGATTATTTTTTTAGAACTTCACCCATTAGACGCAGAAGGCGAAGAGTGATGTTCCGTTGGTAAATGAGGGATCTAAAGCTCCAAAAGCTGATCTGTATCCGTTGCCAACATAAATACATCCCTTGCTAACTGACATTCCCCCATACACAGTAGCTCCTGTTTCATACGACCACAAAATTTTTCCACTCTTGGCATCCATAGCGTATATTGGCCCTGTTCCGTATGTAGACCCTGCAAATAGGACGCCGTTGGCCACAGTCACTGGGCCGTTAGATGTGGCGTTGCTGGGATTGGCAGTCGACCACTGGATTATGCCAGTGCTACCGTCCATTGCCACCCATCCACCTGCCATTGTAGATTTGTTGGATGGTTTGAGAGTGAAGTTTTGACGATCCCCGTTTACTATGTTTGTGTAGACTCTCTTTTCATCAGTGGCTGCTCCCCAAATTGCTCCTCCACTAGTGCTCCCAGGTCCAGCTTCCTGCATTAGTTAGTTAGCCTTTGTGATTTATATATGAATATCATATTCGCATTTTATCCCAAATCAATATAAGAGCGAGAAAGTATAATTTTTTTTAGCTTGAATTGGAATAAGAATACTTGGAACCTACGGTAGACCAGATGATACTGCCATTATCGCGATCCAAAGCCCAAGCAATTCCACTTTTCTGAGCAGCAGCAACAATGTCGAGCTTCGTTTTGTTGATGTATGCGGTTAGCATCATTGGTGCCTCCCCAAAATCGGCGTCAGGGTTGGGGCCAGGAGGGCAATTAGGCGTTGAGAGATTGCTGCACGCAGCAAACCATACGTCGTATCCCCCTAGTTGCCTATACCATTTTATCTTTCCAGTGTCCAAATCCAAGGCCATTATTGAATTGGAGTGGTTATCGGGCTCAATACACTCTTCAGAGTGAGTAGGGACAGTCTGGTTGTTCTCCTTTTCAATGCATTGTTGAATCCTTAAAGGAGCAGAATAGAGATTCCCAGTGGCATAAAACACGAGGTTCCTCTGAACGTCGATGGAAGGACTGCTTCCCCAAATAGCTGCTCCGGCATATTCTCCTTTGCTTCCATTGTTGTCAGGCAGCATGAAAGTCTGCCAGATTATGGCACCGGTTCGGGTGTCTAATTTGGCGAAACTGCCTTGAAAAGTACAACATTCTTCAATGCTTACAGTCTCTTCTAGTGACGATGTTCCCACGTAGAATGCTCTGACATGTTAAGAAAACAACTAAATAAAAATAGTACTATTATATGTCAAATGATGGTTAGACGCCTATAGATTAGTAAATTACCTGTTGTGAAAAGTTCCAGACATGGTAATAAGACCTCTAGGATGGCTATCCAGCTTAGTTAACCATACTAGCTCACCGGTTTCTCGTTTGACTGCTATAACAACAGCCGGTGCATAAATTCCAAAAATGAGAAGATCATCATCAACTATGGCCGGAGTTGCTCTAGACACAGTCCAGTTATTGGATAAAATAAACCCGGCAGGTTTAAGGCCGGTTATTTCTTGCAAGTTCTGCTTCCACGCAAGAGAGCCATCTGATTGTTTAACGGCGTAGATGTTACCGTCCCAACTTGGGAAATAAATGGTACCCTTGAATATTGCAGGTGTTGCAGTTATGTCTTTTCCGGTGTCGAATTTCCATTTGAGACGTAGCTTTGACACTGTTGAAGGGCTGATCTTGGTTTCTCCATATGCATATCTACGGTTATAAATATCCCCGCCGTGGTTTAGCCACTGAAATCACCCATTATAATTATAAATTCATAATAACCATCATATATGAGATGAGAGAAAAAGAGACTTACGTCTGAACTGCAGCTACTAGTTGTGATGAAGAAAAGAAAAATTAAACAAAAATGCTGGACAAGAAAATAGCCTTGAGCAGGTGCCATGGAAATTGTGATTTGTAGCCAGATAATTTCTAAACAATGGTGATTTGCAGAACAATTAGCTATAGGGCCGAGTTGTTTTTGGGTAATCAAATGCGTCACAATCGTTCATAATTGCCAATGGGTGATTATTAAATACTAGTATTAATCAAACAAGCTTTTATTAACCAGCTTCTTTGGCTAGATGTCTAAACAAGATTCTTTTTATTTAAAGAATTGCTCATTTGCAATCAATCAATTTTGCATCATTTTCTTTTCTTGACCACTTAATTTTAAAGAATTGTTGATTTTGCAATCAAGGCATGATGTGGGTAAATCGAAATTGGACTTTCTGGCTTATTTTAAAATTATTCACATTAGATCAACTCTTAATAATATTATAATTTGGCAAGTCGTAGCAAATAGTGAACAGTTAATTGAACAGGTTGGTTACCTAACTAACTAAAAGCATACCATTAATTTTTTGTTTCACGACTCCCATTCTTGTTAGGAAAGAAGTATTACAGAAAATTATTCCTATATACGTATAATATATGTGAAGCCAAATAAAGAGCTAAAATTATTTGTTATCATCCTTGTTAATATAAAAATAATTGAAATGTATACGTGTTTAATTAAATTCATCTCATTCCCAACTAACTAACTAATCCACGTCCTTTTTGCTTCAACCTCTCAATGTTTTATTGTATTCAATACGACGTTTCCAAAAATAGCATTGAATCTAGCTTATTTAAGGTAATGCACATATTTTCTTTTCTTCGGCTTCCCAATCAATATTATGGCGTTCGAGTGGCGTCTAATATTTTTGTGCTGCGTAATTTTGGGCCTTGGGTCTTCTGTACATGGTAATGATGTTGAGGTTGGAGTCTATGAGCTGAAGAAAGGGGATTTCTCTGCAAAATTCTCAAACTGGGGTGCATCTATCATTTCCCTTATTCTACCTGACAGAAATGGTACCTGCGTTCACCATATTTTTCTGTATGACATATGTTATGTAAATACCTTTGCTCTAAAATATAACATCATTTATTTTTATTTATAAATTATTTCTAGGCAATTTGGGAGATGTTGTTCTTGGTTATGATTCAATCAATGACTACAAGGTACGGTTTTCATTTGAGTATGATGTCAATTCCAATATGTCGGAGAAAGTAATTTGAATCTCTTATTTTGCAAGGGGCCACATGAGCCTCAAAGGCCATTGGTAATTAATTAATGGAGTATTTCAAATGCTCAATAACTTTTTCTACTTCAAACTGAAATTCTTAAAAATCTGAAAGCATTATCAAAATATATAAACTGCCCAATAATATTTAAATTAAAATGATTTTTTGTATTGTTGCAGAATGATACAACATTCTTCGGTGCAACTGTGGGCCGGGTCGCTAACCGGATTGGAGGAGCTCAGTTTACCTTAGACGGAATACGTTATAATATTAGTGCTAATGAGAAAAACACCACCCTTCACGGTACTTGATTATTCTGTAGACCACGTTTGCAATTAGAATGTCTTATTTTAAACAAGTTGAATTATTACGTGTCAAATAAAATTCAAGTAAATACTTTTCAGTTTTTTATCATGAGATTTTATAGGACGAGGGTCCATAGGACCACCTCAATCCATTTACGGTTGTTCCTTCTTCTTTTTTCATTTTTTTTTTGCAGCAAAAATTTTATTCGACTTATATAGTGTTATTTGAAGGATAGGGCGCTCAACCGTTGGATCTGTTTTAATAACTTTATGTGGCTGAGATTTTACATATTTTTTAACCCGTTTTCTTCAAAGTCATTAAAATATATCCAACGAATGAGCGTCCTATCCCTCAAATAACACTATTTGAGGGATCCTCAACTGAAGGGGACTATATATATATATATATATTTAATAAATGTGGTTATACAAATATTTGTAGGTGGGAAGATTGGGTTCAGTGATATTGCTTGGAAAGTAAAAGACCAAACCAATGAATCTATTACGTTCATCTACCACAGTTATGATGGTGAAGAAGGTACGTACATGTCTTGATAAAAGTTTTTGTATTTATTTATTTCATACATTCTTTTAAATATCTAATTAAAATTAAGTAAATTAAAAAAAATCAGTATAATTAGTTTGTAACTTAAAAAATGTAACATCTCAGTGCACGAGTGACAATTAATTGATTGATATTATTTCTAAAAGATACATTGCCTGTGTAGGATTCCCGGGGGATGTTGATGTCTCAGTCACGTATACACTGGAGGCACCATACATACTTGATGTGAAAATGAGCGCGCTGGCCATAAACAAGGCCAGCCCGGTGAACCTGGCACAACACACTTATTGGAACATGGGCGGTCACGACAGCGGCGACATTTTATCCGACGAAGTCAAGATTTTTGCATCCCATTACACGCCCACCGGCAAGCATAACATCCCCACGGGAGAAATCTTACCCGTTACCAACACGCCCTACAATTTTCTTCAACCATCCACCATAGAGGGGATGTTTAAGCGGTTTCTCACTCTGCTGATTCCTCAAAATGGCTATGACCTGAATTATGTTATTGACGGGGACAGCCACGTACTGAAGCCCGCCGCCAGGGTGTTTAGTAATAAATCCGGTAGGGTGATGGAGCTATGGACAGATGCACCTGGGGTACAGTTTTATACGGGTAATTGGATAAAAGATGTGGATGGGAAAAATGGATATGTGTATCAATCTCATGCAGGACTATGTTTGGAGACTCAAGGATTTCCTGATGCTGTGAATCACCCGAATTTCCCGTCCCAGATTGTTAGGCCAGGGAAGACTTACACGCATAATATGGTCTTTACATTTTCAACGGCTTAAGTAATACTACATATAATTAAGATCAGACTTGATGATGTTTGTGTTGCCTCAAATTTTTATTCCTTAATTTCTTTTTCTTCTCTTTATTAAGCTCTGTATTACTGCATTATAGTACCTGTTAACGCCAAGTTTCGTCTGCGCGTCCAATCACAAAATCCACGCGCTGAATCCTGCACAATAATAGATCACACAGAAGCTTGACGGCCGTACCGCCGGGAGATAGCTCCGGTGTGAGAATAAGCACAGGCCGTTCACAAGGTTTAACAATAGAGGTTTGTATGTTTAGTGCTCAAAGTAGATATTACCTGTTAATTGTAACCTTGGCCTTGTATTTATAGAGCTCCCATCACCTTGGTATCCTCTTCTTTGGATTAGAGTAGAACTCCTAAATATGTTAGCTACCATATTTGGGTCCAACACAATCTCCTTGAGAAGTGCAAGTGGAATCCCTTTCCACCACTACATCCAGAGTTACCTTGTTGACGTAGGATTAGGGTTGACACCCTTAATCACGTAAACTCCTTGTCGCACCAACTCTGCATGTGAACTGCTCATACGCTCAGGCCCAAACCAATAGCCAAACCCAATAGGCCCGAACTCAAACCTTACGATGACCACGGGCCCCAGCCTATTGGGATCGGGTAACCGACCCCGATCTTACATCTCTGAACATACGAGCCCGACCTCCTATGACCCGACTCAAGCCTTCAGCCCAAAAGAGGGTCGGGAAAACACTCCCGAACATTGCCCCCCAGTCTCTTGTTATAAGATATTTATGACACGAGACTTGAAAGGACATGAATTCTGATAGTCACGCCATAATGATGAGTTGTCTCGGGAACCCAAACGGTTTCTCCTCGGTCCGCGAGCTAGTACACGTTTTCTCATAACTGGGCCCACCTGCCATAAATAGCCGCCTTTGGAAGCCGTGCCAGACGGGCTATATAAGCCCCCCAACATTCAGCAGCGTCACTTTTTCGAGCCTTTAATATTTTGAATCTCTGTCAAACTTTTCCGGCAAGAGCGATTTCCGGCGAGACACTCATTTTTTCAGATTTCTTCAGTCCGTGCCATTTCTCCACTAAGCTCTTGTCTTGTACCTCTCTTCCCTTCAAACCACCATAAATGGCTGATTCCAGCGATCCTCGTCCCACACCAACCATAGCAGTCGGCACTCCCACTCTTAACTCCGGTGACCTTCTCCAAATCGAGCTGGAGGCTACTCCGGTCGAACTCTCCGTGGAGAACGCCGAAACCAGAATTCGCCAACTCTACGCTTCAGAAACCGACTACGCTGTCATCAACACCAAATCTTCCATCACCCACTCTCAACTGTCGGACATCCAAACTTTATTCAACATCCCCAAAGAATACAAGCTTCGGGTTCCCGAGGCCAGCGAGAGGATGTACCACCGACCCGAGGGCGAATGGGTAGCCGTCCATCTGTATGCCCTAAGGTACGGGGTTCGGTTCCCCCTCCACGAATTCATCTCTTCTTTCCTCTGCCTGGTAGGGATCGGATTCTCCCAGCTGGCTCCCAACTCCTATATCCAGCTGATCAGCTTCATCGCCCTCTGCCAGGAGGCTGGCATCACCCCCGGGCTGGATTTCTTCTTCGTCCTGTTCTCGGTGGGTCGGTCAAAGGAGCCCGGCCTTCGCCATCTGAACCGTGTTCCTGGACGGGACACCTTCGTGAAGACCCCATCCAGCAACAAGGGGTGGCATTCACAATGGTTCTTCATGAGGGGAACCGATCTTAACCTTCTCCCCAACTGGGCCGGTACCGAAGATGTCCCCATGAAGGTCAACAAATTTCCGAAGAGTCGTTCGGCAGCCTTCAAGAAGTTTTACGCCCTTCTGAGGCAGACTAATTGGGGTCTAGGAATCGTGTCCAACGAATCCTGGCTCTACGAACACGGCTGTAAGTTAATCTATCCGACCTTGTTTTCTTATTCACCCGATCTTTTGCTTTGATTTTCATAATGATTGTGTTATTTTATGTTGTAGTGACCATCTTCAAGCCAAACAATACTGAAGAGGCCCTGTCTCCACTGCCGATCCTTGTCGAGCCAATCCATCTCCCAGCCGCTGATGACTCTCCTTCAGACGAGGCTGTTCTAATTGCCGAAATGTCTGTCGGTTCGTCAACTGGCCCTCTTCCCGAACCTTCCAAGGCTGATGCTTCCACGAAAAGTGTGTTGCAGATGAAGGGGGCCGACAAGATGGCTTTACTAAAGAAGTCGAAGAAAAGACCTTCTGTTCGAGCTCCCCCCAAGGCCATCGTTGCGCCCCCGCCGAAGCCTACTCTGAAATCAACTCCTCCACCTCCGATCATAGTGACGGTGGCCGAAGATTCGGAGGGTACTGAAGATCAGCTTCTGGAACGCGCTTCGAAGAAGCCGCGGTTGGTCGAGGGGCCCTCCCATGCCGAGGAGGTCGTTGCCCCGATCAATGCTTCTTCCCCGAAGTCCAAGGATAGCTCTTCCGGAGGATCCCCAACCACCTGCTGGCCGAAGAGCCCAGCTGACAAATTCCCTTTCCATTTGCTTGATCAATTCAGGCTTTCCGGTGATGATGAACGGTTCAAGAACTTTTCGTCAGAGGATTTTCTGGTTACCTATCTCCGAGCCCAGACTCAGGTATTTATCCTCATTTGTATATATGTCTTCATTCATTTTTTTTGCTGTCTGACCAATTCGCCTATGTATTTAGGCCAACGCCATCCTTGCTCGAGCTATCGCTCCCCTTGCCCGATCTACCAAGAGAGAGGTCCAGCTAAGAACCGACGTGGAGCTTCTCCAGGCCGAATTATCGGGTCGGGATTCGGAGCTGAAGAGGGAGCGGGATCTCCATGCGGATACCCGTAATAAAGTATCCCAGGCTAATCGTCGGATTGGCGAACTCGAAGAACAAAATTCCCTACTTCAACATGAGTTCGTCGGTCTCAACGATCATGCCAAAAAGCTGGTGCAGGATAAGGAACTTCTGGTCGAAGAGAATAGGACCTTGGTGGGAAACCTTCAGGTCATCGAAGGGAAGTTCGCGGGGGTTCACGCTCAGCTGAGTAACTTGATCCACGCGAACAACACTTTGATGGCCGAACATGCCATCATCAAACAGGCTGCCATCAGGGAATACGAAGAATCGCCTGCCCTGACCGATAAGATTATGACCCAGTTTGCCGAGGGTGTTGAAGCTTATCGGGAGAAGGCCCGAGCGAAGCTTGTTGATGCTGGTTTGGACGCCTCGATCCTTGATTCTTCCGACGAGGAGTCCGAGGCCGAAGCCGATGCTGGTTCCCCTTAATTTTTTCTTGAATTTGTTCATACTTGTAATTTCCCTGTTTTTTTTTTTTTTAAGTTTTGTAATTCAACCTGACCAGAGAGGCCGACGGTGTATGTACCCGAAACCTATCTGATCGGGAATTGTAAAACCTTTATAATATGAATGGAGATAAAAGATTTCTAAGTAGTTATCTCGATCAGTTTAACTTTATTTTTATCGCCCAGTTAGGTTATTTCTGACCGTCTGGTCCATTTTCGTCTAAAGTGTACTGTCTCGGATAGGTAACTTTTATCGATCAGTTATACTTGTGGCGTTTTATCAGCCAGTTAAGTTCTTTCGGACTGTCTGGTTGTTTTACGCTCGAAGCTTGTCTGATCGGACGTGTATCTTTGTCGATCAGTTACACTTGTGGCGTTTATCGATCAGTTGAGTTTTTTAGGACCGTCTGATTGTTTCACGCTCGTAGCTTATCTGATCGGTAAAGCAGTGCAAGATTAAAACGAAGTGCAAACGTTTCTCTTGAGAGAAGTTTTCATTTCATTGATAAATCGCATAAATTACACCGTTATCAGGAAAGAACAGGCATGTATTTACTGGTAATATCTCCTAAGTCTTCCAGCATGCCATGTATTCTTTACTTCCGATCCATCCATTGCTCGAAGCCGGTAAGTCCCTGGCTTCGGCACTTCTAATATCTCATAAGGCCCCTCCCAGTTAGGCATTAACTTTCTTGTGTTCTGGGGGGTTGACGCCTCTGCCTCCCGAAGCACCAAATCTCCTATCTCGAACCTCCTCAACTTCACCTTCTGGTTGTAATGTCGGGCTGTCTTCTGCTGATAAATGGCCAACCTCAACACCACGGCGTCACGAGCTTCATCTAGCAGATCTAGATTCATTTTCAAACCTTCATCGTTGTATAGTTCTTTGAACTGGCTGACCCGAAGGGTGGGTAACCCAATCTCTACCGGTATGAGTGCATCGGTCCCATAGGCCAGACGGAAGGGGGAGTCTCCAGTTGTTGTCCTTGGGGTCGTCCGGTATGCCCACAAAACGCTAAACAGTTCCTCGGGCCACCGACCCTTTAGTTCATCCAATCTTCTTTTTATGCCGTTGAGTAGGGTTCGATTTGTCACTTCCACTTGACCGTTTGACTGAGGGTGGGCAACCGAGGTCTTCCGGTGTTGAATTCCCAATTCTTTCAGGAAGCTTTCAAATTTTGACCACACGAACTGTCTACCGTTATCCGATACTACAGCCATCGGGATGCCGAACCGATAAACTATTCCTTCTTTCACAAATTTAAGACATTCCTGTTCGGTAATCTTCTGCAGTGGTTTGGCTTCGACCCACTTTGTCATGTAATCGATAGCCACTATTATAAAGCTGACTTGCCCTTTGGCCTTCGGCAGAGGTCCTAGGATGTCGATTCCCCATACTGCGAAGGGGATCGGGGATAAGACCGAGTAGAGTTCTTCGGGGGGTTGATGCGGGATGTTGCTGTTCAGTTGACACTTGGGACATTTTTTTACGAGTTCCTTGGCCTCTGTGTAAATGGTTGGCCAGTAATACCCCTGTCTTAGAATTTTATTCGCCAGTGACTTGGCGCCCATGTGATCTCCACAGATCCCTTCATGTACCTCCCGAAGTGCGTAGATTGCCTCTGACGGTGTTAAACATTTAAGTAAGGGAGAGCTGAAGGCCCTTCGATACAAATCTCCATCAATCAGTACAAAATTCGAACTTCGATGCTTGATCTTTCTTGCTAGGATGCGGTCTGATGGTAAGGTTCCGTCAGCCAGATAATAGATGTAGGGCGTAAGCCAACAGTCTAGCCGATCAACACATAATGTCTCCTCTTTTGAGACACTAGGCTGCTCCAATGTCTCTAGATATACCGAACCGTTGAAGGAGTTGGCATCGGTTGTCGCCAGTCTGGCCAGGGCATCTGCTATTGTATTGTCGGATCGGTCAATTCCCTGACAGCTGACCGTGCGGAAGTATGTCAGTTTATTCTTTGTCTCGGCTAAGTACTTCGTCATTCTCGCCCCCCGAGCCGCATACTCTCCCGATATCTGTTTGACGACCAGCTGCGAGTCACTGTAGATGACCAAGTTTTGTACTTCTAGGCTTCGGGCCAATTTTAACCCGGCTAGAATGGCCTCATATTCTGCTTCGTTGTTGGTCGCTCTGAACTTAAATCGAATAGCTTGTTGGACCTTGAATCCTTCGGGGCTCGTCAGTATGACCCCTGCACCACTGATGTCTGACGTTGACGAGCCATCGACATATAGTGTCCATGAAGTCTTTATGGGTTGTGTTTCGGCCACCGATCCCACATCTGGCTCCGAAAACGAACATTCCACGACGAAGTCTGCTAGCGCCTGCCCTTTGATTGTCGTTCGGGGATGATACTCTATCGTGAACTGTGTTAGCTCCATTGCCCATGCCGCCAGTCTTCCAGAAAACTCAGGTCGGTGTAGAATTTTCTTCAACGGCTGATCGGTGTATACCACCACCACCCGACCCTAGAAATAATGCCGAAGTTTTCTGCTTGCAATGATTAAGGCATAGGCGAATTTTTCCAGGTTCGGGTATCGGAGTTCTGTGTCCCGAAGTACGTGGCTGACGTAGTACACGGGGAACTGATTTCCTCCTTGGTCCCGAACCAATGCCGCCCCCACTGCCATCGAACTCGCCGCCAGATAAAGATATAGGGGTTCTGAAGGGATTGGTTTCATCAGCAGAGGTGCCGAAGAAAGATATCGTTTGATCCCTTGGAACGCGTCCTCGCATTCTGAGGTCCACTGGAAGCTTTTCTCGTTCTTGGGTCCTTTCAAGGTGTCAAAAAATGGAAGGCACCTCTCAGCTGATTTAGAGACGAACCTTCGTAGGGCCGCTATCCGACCCGTTAGTCTCTGCACATCCTTGTATGACTTTGGTGATTTCATATCCAGGACTGCCTGGATTTTCTCTGGGTTTGCTTCGATTCCCCTTTTGCTGACCAAGTATCCTAGAAATTTACCCGATCCCAGCCCAAAAGTGCATTTGGTCGGGTTTAGCCTTAGCTTGCGTTTTCGGACCGTCTCGAAACAGTCCTCCAGATCTTCAAGATGTTCACGGACTGACATGCTTTTAACGATCATGTCGTCTACGTAGACCTCCATGCTCCTCCCCAATTGTTTCGTGAACACCAGGTTCATCATTCGTTGATAAGTTGCCCCGGCATTTAATAGCCCGAAGGTCATTTTCCTGTATGCGTATATCGCCCGATGTGTGATAAAACTTGTCTTCGGGATGTCTTCCTTGTTCATCGAAATCTGGTGGTACCCAGAGAATGCATCCATAAAACTCAACATACCGTATCCCGACGTGGCGTCGATCAGTTGATCTATGTTGGGCAAAGGGTAGAAATCCTTCGGACACGCCCTGTTTAGATCCGTGTAATCAATACACAACCTCCATTTCCCATTTTACTTCTGGACCAATACCACGTTGGCCAACCACTCCGGGTAATCAATCTCGAAGATGAATTCGGCCTCCAGGAGCTTGGCGATCTCTTCGTCGATGATTTTTTGCCTTTCTGGGGCGAAAATCCTCCGCTTCTGTATGACCGGTTTCTTGTCCGGGTCCACGTGCAGCCGGTGTAGAGCCACTGATTCACTTACCCCCGGCATGTCGCTGGGTTCCCATGCAAAGATATCGGCATAGACTCGGAGTAATTCTATCAGCCCGGTCCGGAAGGGTTCTGATAACCCCGACCCGATCTTAATTATTTTGTCTTCCTGCCCAGGTACCAATTCTACATCATCAGTTTCTTCGGCCGGAAGAGCAAGTGGCTCTGTGCTTCCCTCCGTGAATGGTTCGATCTCAATGGCCATTGTCTGTTTTTGTTTGCAGACCCCGACCCCTGAAGAAATCAAGCTGTTTCGGTAACACCTTCGGGCTATATCTAGGTCACCTTTTACCTCCTCGATCCCGTTCGGTGTTGGAAACTTGATTTTAAAATGGGGTATCGATGTTACCGCTTGCAGGGCTGCCAAGGTAGGCCTTCCGAGGATCGCGTTGTATGCCGAGTCTATTTGGACGACAAAAAATTTCACCACTATTTCGACTTGATTAGGTGCCGTACCAAATTTGACTGGCATCTCGATGGTGCCCAACACAAGCACCGGATCTCCACTAAATCCGTACAAGGGGCCTTCCCCTCCCAAATCCATCTTCTTTCCTTGCAGGTCTAACCTCTGATAGGCGTGAGAATACAGGATGTCGACCGAAGACCCGTTATCTATCATCATTCTTTTCATATCCACTATCCCGACCTGAGCCGTTATTACCAAAGCACCATCGTGGGGCTCAATGAGATCTGTCGGGTAATCTTCGTCCGTAAATGAGATAGACGTTCCCGGATATGCCCGATCCTTTCTAGGGGTTGACCCCGAAATAGATAGCACTGCTTCCAGAGTCCCACTTCTTTTTCTTCCCGATACCCGTCTAACGGAACCCCCCGAAATGACATCAACTACACCTCGGGCTGGGGGGTTCTGCGGCGTCTGGGTATCCGGGATCTGATCTGCGGTCTCTTCTCTGGGCACCTCGGCATTTCCCCGGCCTGCCACGTATTGTAACAGTTGTCCGTTTTGGACATTTTTCTCGATCATATCCATCAGATTAACGCATGCTTCGGTCGAGTGTCCGGTACTCTGATGGTATTCACAATACTTATCCCGACCACGCTTTCCGGGCTTAGTTCGCCTGGGGCATGGCTCGTAGAATGGTTGGTTTTTCATTTCTTGTAGGATTTTCGACCGATCCGCGGTGAGGGGAGTATAGACCTTGCTGACGTTACGGTTGGGTAGTGGAGGCCGGTTGCTACCTGAACCTCCCCCGTTGAAGTTTTTCTTTTCCGTTCGGTCTGATTTCCACTGGTTATTGTCCGAACGTTGGTAGGTCGGTTTTTCCCGATCTTTCGATTTCTCGTAAGGTTGTTGGTGTGGTTTGAAATTTCCCAAAGCTTCTTCTATAGCGATGAACCCTTCTGCCCGATGAAAGGCCTCGGTCAAGTCTGCCGGAGGGTTAATCACCAAATCCTTTACCAGCTTCTTAGATCTCCCGATGTCTAAGCCGGTCGTCAAAAATCCCAGTGCTTGTGGGGAATTCAGCTCCGCTACAGATCCCACTGCCTCTCTAAATCGTTTGACGAACTGACTTAGGGTCTCGTCTGATTTCTGCCGTACCCGCATGAGGGACGCCGTGATCTTCCCACGTCTTCGGTTGCTGCCGAACCGAGCATGGAATTTTTCACGAAGATCGTTCCATGACCCGATTGATCCTGGTGCCAGGGTCCCCAGCCACTCCCTGGCACTCTTCTTAAGTGTTGTAGCGAACATGTGGCATTTGGCTGCATCCGAATGCCCATAGTACGACATCAGCCGATCATATCCATCCGAATGGTCGTAGGGATCTCCCAATCCGTCATATGTCTCCATCGGGGGCATCTTCTTCTTTGGATCGGCTATCACCCGGTTGATTTCGGGCGAAAAGGGAGATCCTAAACCTGCCGAAGATGTCCCCGTCGAGTTTTTTGTCCCTAGCAACTTTTCTAATTCAGACACTCTCCGGGTAAGGGGGTCGGATCCTTCCTTATGAGGGGACGATCGAGGTTTGTCCCTCCCATAATCAGGAGACGCTTCCCTTTCTATCTGCCCCATCCTGCCTCGGTGTTCTGATCGGCGCCCGGCCGAAGGACTCCTCCTTCTGCTCCTTCCATCTCTAGAGCGACTCCGGTGCCTGCTCTGTTCTCTTCTTGCCTCTCCCCGCCGAGGCGATCGGGACCGGCTTCGATTCCTACGCCTTCTGGAACTCATTTCTTGATCACCGACCATGTTGGCCATCTGTCTCTCCAACTCCAATTGTTGTAGCTGGAGCGCCAACATGGCGTCTTTATTCTGGTCCAGTCTCTTCTACAAGAGAAACTCTCGTTGGTCTCGGCTTCCTGCTCCCCGGTCTTGCCTCACGAGGGCTTGAGAGTGCCTCTCGTCGGCCTGCCTCGCTTGATGAGGCGTGTGTTGACTCTCGGGGAAGAGCTTCCGCCGAAGATCATGGACCGGTAACTCTTCTACCTCCTGTATTTTAGACCCCAGTCGGTCCTTCACTGACCCCCTCGCCTGAGTTGTTTGGTGGGACTGCTGGGTCTTGGCCCTTTCCGAGACAGCGATATTATCTCTACTCGTCATGATTGCTGCCGAAGAAAAGTATTTGTGGTTGCAAAGAAGCACGGCCCTCCTTCTAGCGCCAATGTTAACGCCAAGTTTCGTCTGCGCGTCCAATCACAAAATCCACGCGCTGAATCCTGCACAATAACAGATCACACAGAAGCTTGACGGCCGTACCGCCGGGGGATAGCTCCGGTGTGAGAATAAGCACAGGCCGTTCACAAGGTTTAACAATGGAGGTTTGTATGTTTAGTGCTCAAAGTAGATATTACCTGTTAATTGTAACCTTGGCCTTGTATTTATAGAGCTCCCATCACCTTGGTATCCTCTTCTTTGGATTAGAGTAGGACTCCTAAATATGTTAGCTACCATATTTGGGTCCAACACAATCTCCTTGAGAAGTGCAAGTGGAATCCCTTTCCACCACTACATCCAGAGTTACCTTGTTGACGTAGGATTAGGGTTGACACCCTTAATCACGTAAACTCCTTGTCGCACCAACTCTGCATGTGAACTGCTCATACGCTCAGGCCCAAACCAATAGCCAAACCCAATAGGCCCGAACTCAAACCTTACGATGACCACGGGCCCCAGCCTATTGGGATCGGGTAACCGACCCCGATCTTACATCTCTGAACATACGAGCCCGACTCCTATGACCCGACTCAAGCCTTCAGCCCAAAAGAGGGTCGGGAAAACACTCCCGAACAGTACCTATACAGGAAACTTGAAAGAAAAAATAATAGTGAAATGCTTGAAAATTCGACCCTTGCCCATGACTTGTACTTCAATTTGATCCAAAACTACATATCATTAGATTTCAAAATTCAACTTCATAAATTAAGACTTTAAACTTGAAAATTGTATACTAACAAAGATAAAACAATACACGTAGGTTCAATTCAAAAAGTAAAACTCTTGTCGTTGATATATAAACTATACACATAATGCTCATAGAATTGTTAACTAGTTATATTTAGATTAACCAGTAATTTTTGTAAACGTGGTCAAAAAATATCACGGTACTAAAATTTTCAAAATGTGGTGGTCAAAATTTAACTTTAATGTATATATTTTTCAATTAAATTTGTTCAAGACTATATTTATTTCCACTTTTGCACAAATTTTTATATAAAAATTTAATTTATCACTAAAATTTCCTTTTCCCTTCAAATATTTAAGGTGGGAAATTCTTAACTACTTTAAATCACTCAAAAATTTAATTTAGTATAACCACATAATTCAATAACATAAATCAAGTTATAAGTTTTACTATTTTTATTTATTTATAACATTTATTGTTAACGCCAAACACTACTAGAAAAATAAGAATACCTGACGGAACTTTGTGACAGTTTTTAAAAACAATTACAAAAGATAGTAATTTGTGATAGACTTTTTAAGCAATCACAAAATAATAGTATATATGATGGCTGTTAATGATGACTAATTTTGCCATCAATGCATTATAATTGTGATGGTCGTGTCAATCACCAAACTTTCTTTTCGTGATGGACTAAGTCATCACTTATAGATATATCGTTTTCGTGATTGTATGTAAGCTATCACTATTATTCTAATGTAAGAAATAATCAAAACAATATTATATGACGGTCATGACAATTATTAAAAAAAAAAGATTTTTATGACGACTTTTATTTGCAATTACAAAAAAAGGTATTTTGTGATGGAATTTTCAAGTCATCACAAAAAAATAAAATATATGATGGCTCTCAGTGATGGCTAATTTTATCATCATTATAGAGTATTTGTGACTGCCATTGCAATCACAAAATCTTATGTGGAAGTAATTTTATTTAGTAAGTTAACTCACATATATTTCCTTTTATATTTTGTTTTAAAATTATAATCATGATATGGGCTTCGGTGTAGTGGTAATATTTGTTATTTAGTTCGCAAATGGGGGGAGGGTTCGAATCCTACAAGTATCATTTGATACAATTAATATAATGAAATAAATTATCCGTAAATAGATATTCACGTTCTTACTTTTGATCCCTAAAATCTTTTTTTTTTGTGATGACTTTAACAATCACAATAGATTATGTGTTAATGTGATTGTATTAATCATCACAAAAGCACTCAGAGTTTGCGTGGTTGCCAAAACCATCACGTAAAATTTTTCATGATGGGCGTATACAAGATGGCCATTGTGATGCTTAAAGTCATCACGTAAACTTTTCGTGATGGTTTTTCTGGTTTTTGTGATGAATTTTGGTCATCACAAATGACCATTTTTTTAGTAGTGAAAATCCTTTGTCACGTCCCAATCACGTAAGACGTCCAATCACGTAAGACGTCCTGATCCTGTACAGTAAACACGATCAACACCACAAGCTTGACGGCTTCGACCGTCGGGGGATAGCTCAGGCGTGAGAGTCAGTATCGGTGTTCACAAGGTTAACAATGGAGGATAAGATCTCTAGTGTATTGAGAGAGAGATAAAAAAAAATTAGTCGTATATGTGCGTACGTACCTTTTCATGAAGTCTTTCTTGCTAGGTTATACTCTCTTACCCGGTTTACCGTGCCACCCACTATCATCTGACACAGCCCTCGCTCCTTAGTGATCTCTGCCGATTGCATACAGGCTGTCACCTTTTCTCTCCACTGTGCATGCCGCCAGCCGGCTATAATCTCATCCACATTAATGATTTGCAGACCTTTGGTCAATAGCCTTCCTTTTTCATCATTACAAGTCAAAGATAGAGATATTAAAAGCAATGTTTTCAAAATCGGACCGGACCGCCGGTCGAACCGAAAAAAACCGAACCCGGTTTACTCAACGGTCCGGTTTGGACCACTAAACCAGTTTTGCTCAAAAACCGTTCAGAACCGGTGAACCGGCGGTTGAACCGATTGACCCAGTGAACCAGTGACCGGTTCACGGGTTTGCCCGGTTCTCTCCTTAAAGATTTAAAAAAAAAATTACGGGTTTTATTTTATTTTAGTAATTTTGTTGTGACTTTGTTTGGTATTTTACATATCTTTGCATTCATTTAATCAAACACTTGAACTTGTGGTTGAATTTCGAAATTTGAATGTGTGACGCCCCCAAAATTAGGTATACATCACCCATCTTGGGTCGTCAGATACAAAGTACAGAATACAAATACAACTTACTAATACAACTGTCGTGTACAATACGACAAAACATAAACTGCGAGTTTGAATACAAATATTATCTTCTAGAGAGTATTCATACTCAAAAGGAGTCCTCATTACATTTATTAACACACTGTTACATAGAATAGTGAGGACTACTAACTAATACTATCATTCGAACCATCACTTCGTTCCCCGACTTATCCCAGCTACGTTCTCATTTCCTGAAGAGAACAGTGAAAGAAAGGGTGAGCTCAACTAGCCCAGTAAGAAATATTATGACTAAGATAATGCAGAATAAATTATCATTAGCCTTCAACAATGTTAAACTGATAAAATATAATAGACATCAAGTTTAACTGTAGCGGAACAAGCAATCCATTAAAAGAGTCAAGTAGAAAATAAACTCTACTATCTTTTATGATTTAAAAGGTTTTTCAACTCTGTTATCGTTGGGACTCAGCTTAATAAAATAATCCACATCATCGAATCACCCCTGCACTACGGCTAAGGATATTCGTGTATTCATTAATGGTCATGATCATGCCAACAATTGTCCATTAATGCACTACGGGCCAATGAGGACTTTTACCACATCATTTGTAACATTACGGTCATGATTATACCGAATAATCTCTGATCATAATCATACCAAGTCCATCTATGCACTACAGGCCACAGATGACTTTCAACATTTTATAAACATGAGGATGATGACAATGATATAAGAATTCAATAAAACAAGTTCAAGAATTAATTTATCCAAGAATTAACAACGTCCAAATTATCAACATGATACTGCTTTGTGGAGTAAAATTCAAGAATACTTAGAAGAATATTTTCATGAAAAGATACTGGATGAACCGCAATTATCAAGGATATTCCACTAATTTCATGGAGTATAGAAGTCAAAACTTAACCAACTGAGTATAATAAAGAATAGAATAACAAAAGAAATCACCCGGCATGCGATAGACCGCACAGACATGTTATTCCAACAGAATAATAAATAATGGAACCAGGTCCGGCGTAAACGCACAGACAGGATATTCCGACAGAATAATAAATAATGGAACCAGGTCCGGTGTAAAACACACAGACATGATGTTCCAACAGAATAATAACAAGACGGAACCAGGTCCGGTGTAAAACACACAGACAGGATGTTCTAACAGAATAATAACAAGACGGAACCAGGTCCGGTGTAAAACACACAGACAGGATGTTCCAACAAAATAATAATAAAAACGGAACCAGGTCCGGTGTAAAACACACAGACAGGATGTTCCAACAGAATAATAATAAAAACGAAACCAGGTCCGGTGTAAAACACACAGACAGGATGTTCCAACAGAATAATAGAAGAATGTCACCAAGTATAGGGTAGACCGCGTATACAGGTTATTCCAACAGAATAATAAGAAATGGAATAACAACAGTTCTCTTCATGAATAAGAAAGAATAACACCCCTTACCGTTTTAAAGAAGAGCTGAAGTAAGGAAGTAGTTAAGTAGCAGAATACTCTTCTTCTCTCTCTCTATAGTTTCTCTCTCTAGAGTTCAGTGAATTTTTAAGAAATAATGAAGGAATGAGCTGCTATTTATAGAAAAATAGAATGCATAGTAACTAATCCATGAACGGTCCAGATTGATTACTTTAATCTGACGGTCCATATTTAGAAAAAAATCTTTTAAATAAAATATAATATATTCTATTTATAGAATAACTTTAATAAAGTATTCTGTTTTATATAAAAAGATATTTCTGTTTTATTACGTTAATAATACGAATAAAACAAAACGTCATTATCGCTAAATAATTCATATTATTAACTGACAATAATTGAATCAAACTGAGTGACTTCTCACATAAGCATTAATAATCAATACCGTGTGCTACTATGCAACCACACGTATTACTGTACTTTTACTACCGAGTAGTTCAACAGTAACAATGGTAAAATTTCCGCCGTTATTTTTAATAAAATATTTTTGTCGTTTTCTCAATCCGACAATAATTCCGTTGTGGGGTCCACCAATGATTGTGCCGTTGTACGAATATTTCCTGTTAAAACGAATATTCCCCGACCAATCGAATATTATATAACAATTTGCGTACTTTGCAAAATTTATAAATATTCCCCACAACTATAACATTATATCAAATTAACTCCATAATATTCAAAAATGATATTTATAAAAAATTCATCTTTATTTATAAAAGTTGGGGTCTTACAGAATGTATCTTAGAGATGTTTAGTTTTTTTTTAGTAGACAAATTGATTAATTTTATATATTTACTAAATATTATATACAATATATAATAATAATTAATATAATTAATTATTTATTATTTATTACATATTAATGACGTCACTGGGTCAATAACGGTTCGACAATTGATTGGACCAGTGATCCATCCACCTAGTAACTTTTTCGATTCGATGACCGGTCCGAGTTTAAAAACCGTGATTAAAAGAATTAGTGGGTCGATCCACTGGTTTGACCCGTTCTTGTGAGGACCCAACAGGACTAAGATAGTGACTAGGCCCAATAACTTAAAGACTCAATAATAAAGATCCAATGAATTAATTAAATAAGTAGACCCAATCTATTCGGTTCAATAAAAGAAATATCATGTTCCAACATTTATTATAGAAGGGAGAAACATTGAAATATGAATGTTCTCACGTTCGAGTACGATTCAAAGTTTTATTAAAGTAATTAATATTTTCACAAATAAAATTAATATTTTCATAAAATTTCACACACGTAAATGTGAATGTCAGTTTAATATTTATGTGAAGGGAGAATTGTGAAAATATCAATTCCCTTTGTCAATACCGCCCACTACTACAAAGGAGTGTAATCATTTGTCTAGTCATCTTTTGCCACCCTTAATTATATCACCTTATGCTGAATTGGCAAGGACTCATTGGACATTGAAGCCCAGATGTTGTTCGGTCGCAGGATCTAAACCCAAAATACAGCAATGTTTGTCCACCGGCAATCCAGTTCAAAAATGGCTTTGCTGTTACCTTCACGCCAAATTCCCATTACAGCAGGTTCTTTCTTTCTTTCTATCTTCCTGACTAAACTAAATTAAACTTTACTTTCTATTGGAACTAGGGTTTGATGGTGCAATCAAAATTCACTCGATTCCCAGTCGATTATGATTGATTTCTACTGAATTTTTATTTTCGTAGGAAAATGGAAAAGCTGCGGATTGATCTATTATGCTCTCAATAGCAGAAGTAAGATTAGTAAAAATTACTGTGTGAGAATGTCAATGCCGAAGAAGCAGGTGTGGATATGGAGTGAGAACAAGCAAGTCATGACTACTGCTGTAGAGAGAGGTTGGAATACTTTCATCTTCCCCTTTAATCGTCGCGATCTTGCTACTGATTGGTCATGTAAGCTTCTCCTTTGTATATTTATGATTTTGTATTCCTTTTACATTAGATTTTTTTTAGCAATGATTGTTGATATCTGTACTTCATAGTTGTCTAAGATATTGAATCTCGTCATTCTTCGTTGTTTGTGAGAATATTGTTCAAAGTGCAGCAATTGCATTGATAAATCCGCTCTTTATTGAAGAGGGAGAGCTTTACGATAGCGAGGACAGAGTAGTTGCCACCTTTACTGAAATTTCTTCTCCGGAACAATTAGAGCAGCTCCAGCCGAAGGATGAGCAGCCAGATAATGTTATTATGGATCTACTTGATTGGCAGGTAGGCCATCAATTTCTGCCGCAGATGATAGATGTAGAAGTCACATACATAAATGATTGGACTGCTGGTAAATGTAGATGGCTGCTTAAAATAGATGTGTCTGCTGGTTTAACTTCCATTCTTTAGCACTTTCGGATATTGTTTAGAGTTACTATTTTGATTAAAAAAAATTCTACCTATGTTTTTTTAATCATTCCAGTCACATTTCCCATCAGGATGTTCGTATTTTAGCTAAAGCTAGTGGAGGATTTTTTCCCCTTCATTTTTTTAATGGACAAACAACCTTTTCCATTTATGTCTCTTGGCTCGTAAAGTTGGAAATTTGTGGTGTGACATAATGGGTTATTTATGATAAATCCCATTCCTATGGCATGCCAGGCTAGGCTGTGCCTGTTTTTTTATGACTCTCAATTCATATAACTATGCTATGAACAACTAAACAAACCCTCACCAGGAACATACTATTTTGTACCTTTTTAACTGCCCATCCATTAAATTGTCAGTTTATTTTGCTTCTTCCTTTAATCCCCCCCCCTCTTTTCTTTCCTTTCTATATTTAAGTGTTACCCTGTAATTAATTGGAAAAAATACTTGACAGTTGGTTCCTAATGGTGTGCTTCTTAGGTGATACCTGCAGAGAATATTGTTGCCGCCTTTCAGGGCACTCACAAAACAGTATTTGCCATCTCAAAAACTTCGTTGGAAGCTCAAATGTTCCTTGAGGTAAGTCTTCAATACTAGATGATAATGATGTGCCACAGGATTTGAACAAGGTGTTCTTGAATGCGCCTCATTTGTTACATTGTCTGCTTTTATAGGCATTGGAGCTTGGATTGGGTGGAATAGTATTGAAAGTAGAGGATGTCAAACCAGTCCTTCATCTGAAGGTAATACTTTCTAGGATGCTGCTTGCCTGGTGAACCATTGGTTCTTATTGTGGTTGATATTATCAGGACTATTTTGACAGAAGAAATGAAGTAGGCAGTCTGTTGGGCTTGACCAAAGCTACTGTATCTCGTGTTCAAATAACTGGAATGGGCGATAGAGTCTGTGTGGATCTCTGTAGCCTCATGCAACCTGGCGAAGGTCTTCTGGTTTGCTTCCACTGTCCTGATCGCTTTAGTGATTTCTCTTGACTTCATACTGACCTCTCACTAATTAAGGCTATCACTCTTATTATTTCATAATTATTTTTTTGGGTAGGTTGGATCATTTGCTAGAGGGCTGTTCCTTGTTCACTCAGAATGCTTAGAAACAAACTACATTTCCAGTAGGCCTTTTCGAGTCAATGCGGTTAGTTTCCACTTAGAGTAGTTGGACACGATATTTGTAACCTTCTTCCTAAACTTAGTTAAGAACTGAGGACTTTGCTAATGCTTGGAGTTGGAGAATTGGTTGGCATGGAAATTTGTTTGACGTATATACAGAAAAACTGAGTTTAATAACTGCTTTTAAATTTTTTTCTCTATTTATTTTCTGTATATATGTGTGTGTCTACATATCCTTTTGAGCTCTAACATGATTGAAGAGATGTGTGTGTGTACATATCCTTTTGAGCTCTAACATGATTGGAGAGATGCATGAACTCTATGTGAACCAACTATAGCTAGAGATTATCTTATATTAAAGATGGTTATATATTCTATGACATATTGACATCTGCAGTATTTCCATATCTGTTCTTAATACCTAAGCTTCAGCTGTTGGATATCACATGGCTTCCAAATATCTAAGCATCTTTCACCTACTATATTTTCTTTTTTACATTATCACAAATTTTGTTAAAATATCTTGTAATTTCACGGCTAGATGGATCTCGAAACTTGTGCTACACTTCCTTGACAGAGGATGTAATGCATCATACTAAACATCTAGCAAGTTTGTCAAATACTCTGTTACACCTAACAAGTTTGTCAAATACTCTGTTACGCCCAACAAGTTTGTCAAAACACTGTTCTGTACCCCATGAAACATAATGTCAATACAGCTTAACTTTCATGGTTAACATGTGTCCAGAAACTACAATATATTGGCTTGATTGAGATGAAAATCATGAATTAATGGGCATATTGTATTTTACTATTAACTAAGTGACAACGAGAGTTTGGTATTACCTTCTTCTAAAGCTGTTAGTCTTGTCACACTTTCTATTATACCGACAATCCTCCCACAATACTCCAGTATATAATAACTAACAGAAATAACTAACAGACCCTTACAATTATAGATAATAGATAATTACATGCATCTCCTTCCACTCCTCTCAAGTTCACCACCTAGAGGGACAGAAGATGAAGTTAGACAATGGAGCATGTTCCTTGTACGTGTTATCTTTACTAGTAGTTTGAAATGAGTTTCCTTCCATGATAATAACAATATGTGGCATATAATGTCTGCTTATTATCCTTGAGAATGATTTTCAAAGCTCAGCTATTTACTCCAATTTTATTTATTCATGTAGTTACTTTCTTTTGGTGATGAATCAAACTCCCAACATTTCCTTACATTTGGCATTCCAATGTCTTAGAAAGAAACTGAAATAATATTACAGAATCTGAAACATTAAGTGACCATATAGCTGCTTTTGGACTCTTACCTTCTCCTCTGTTGTTTGGTTATTTGCAGGGTCCAGTACATGCCTATGTAGCTATTCCAGGAGGAAAAACTTGCTACCTTTCAGAGTTGAAAACAGGCAAAGAAGTAATTGTTGTTGATCAAAGTGGAATTCAACGGACAGCAATCGTTGGGCGTGTAAAGATAGAGACTAGACCATTGCTCCTTGTAGAGGCGCAGGTTTGTGCCTACTTTTCTTCTGTTACAAAAGATAATAATCTAAGTAGGATCTCCTTCAACGTTATGTTTCTTGAGTTGCTAAATTTTTTTGTAGTAGTATGCTAATAGCTTTAGGAAGGGTTTCCCTGTGGCTGATAGTTAGAGAAGAGTAATCTCACTGGCTATATTGGGATAAGGTTATTTGGACTTAAAAGAAAACCTATTGTTAAAGCACAACAATATTATCACTAATGATAGGCAAGCCAAAGAGGTAGACAGACATGTTGGTTTACAGATGAGTTCTTGATCCTCTCAACTAAAAATGGAGTAAGGTTCAAGGTTGAAATGCTGTTTTTGCTGATGAAAGAGGGAAGTTTAAAAGATGTTTATAATTTACATTCAGTCAATATTGATTTTATGTAAACGAAGTATCACAGGTAGATTCATAAACACATTTTGTCAGCTAATCCCAGCATGTGATTAAATGATTATACATAATACACTACTTTCTTCCAGTTTTTGTTCTTTCATTTGTTTTATTTGCATCCTGTGGAGCTACCTCTTTTCAATCGTCTTTTCCCTGTGTATGTGTATTTGAACTGGAGTTGCTAATATTGCCTAGGTTTTGTATTTATTATGTTATTTGAAACCTTTGGAGGAGTTGTACTGCAGGTAGAATCAGACAGTCAAACTGCTTATAGCACTCTTCTACAAAATGCCGAGACAGTTGCCCTAGTCTTCCCACGCCAGGGTATATATATTATTCTCACCGTCTCTGAATCAGTCATTATCTCAAATCATTGAATTTTTTATTTGTTCCCCAAACTTTTCATTGATCCCTAATATCTCCTTCAGGAAATGATGGATCCGAAAAGATGGCAATTCCTGTGACTGCACTCAAAGTTGGAGATGAGGTTCTGCTGAGAGTGCAGGGTGGTGCTCGGCATACAGGGATAGAAATTCAAGAATTCATCGTTGAGAAATGACTGATTTTCTGTACTGTATTGAATTAATTTTTTATATAAAGATTCGGAGGGAGGTGTCATGAGTTCTTGCATGATGGATGGCCTTTGTTATAGTAGTCTATAGATTAGTGGCAGGTACAAACAAATTAACGTCACCTTAAATCTTCCAGAATACTAGATTTTTTTTATACAAAAAAAAAACTCACTTTCTCCGTCCAACAGAAAGCCTTCCATTTTAAATTTGTAAATATTAAGTTTGAATTTTTGTTCCATATTTATTCCAAAATGACAAGTTATTATAATTGTATTGATGGTATGATAATGAAATAATGGTTTATACTTTATATTACCATCAATAGATTTTGGATCATATTTGTAGAACAAACAGCCTCATTCATTCTTATCTATATCTATATCTATATCTCTATATATAATAACAGAAAAGTTAATTTTTTTAATCTTTCGTATGATCTTAGAATTTAACTATAACTAAAATACTTTTAAAGTACCTAATTTTATTTATTTATTTTAAATAGGTTTAGAATTTAATTACAATTAATTTTTTTTAATGTTAAAAAAAGATAGAAAATAAAGGAGTCTCCCTAATTTTATTCCATTTACTTTAAATAAGCCTGAATTTTAACTATAATTAAAATACTTTTATGACAATTGCATGCTGGATACCAAGTCAAGAAAACGAAGGTAGCCGATTAAGATTCTTTTTTTTTTTAATTAATTAATAAAGTTGTAGGGGTAATTATTTATAGGAAATAATATATTAAGAGAGATTATAGTAGTTGGTTTTCTCCTTTCCGCACAACTATTTATTCAACGTGGCGCAACTGAATACATCAGGTCGGGGTACGCCTTTAAGATCACTAGGAGAGAAATTTAATCTCGACGTATAAACTGAGACGATGATACTCTTACCGTTGATCAACAAAAAAAAAAAAAAAAGAGCCCACAAAAGCACTGCCTTTATATATCTAATTAACAAAAACATGCATGCATGACGTGGCGAAAAGGAAGGATCCTAATATGCGAACATTTCAGTTCTTTATGTTCCTTTTTTTTAAATCAAAAAGTGGGATTTACATAGTGCTTCTGTTTCAATTGCCATTAACCGGCCGATTTAGTCTCAATAAGTATATATCTTTTATATTTGCGTCTCTATTTTGTTCTTTTTCCAAGTCTAGGAAACCCCGGGGAGGGTGATTAACAAAGCTATCGATCTCCATGTATAAATAAATTGTTAAGCCAAGGCAAAGACTTTAGTTTGATAAATAATTAGCCGATCGAAAAAGATGCACACAATCATCTTGTACCAGCAACGTAACGTGTATGGACATGGCCATGACCATTTCTTTAATTATTTACTATATATGGACAAGTTGTAAGGGATTGAATTAATTCCGGTATGATTCAGTTATCGCATTGTGCTATAGCTATATTGAATAATCTAACCTTGATTGACGGGCATTTTTGGAATAATGAATTAAAGTAGGCGTTATAACATCAATTTCTGGAAATTAGATATGAACGCCTCATTCAAGGGTCCTCTCCTGGGGAAGACGTACGTACTAGGATAGTATCCATTTCTAATGTTTTATGAAAATTACTTGCTTGACGTACGTACGGATCATGACCATGGATTGACTCTCTAGGTCATTCCCCTGGTCTATTGAATACTAATCTGACCATGAAGAAGAAGTACACAGTTAGCACATTATTAATTGTGCAGCAGCACCATTATCCACTTAATCATTCATTCAACAATCAACATGGTGCCTTTCTCCTTTATTTTTTCAATACTAGTAGTTGGCATATATATATATATATATATATATATATATATATATATATATATATAATCGTACGTGCATGGCATGCAGCTAATATGGCTTTAGCTGCAGCTTTTACTCTAATACATCCTCAACGTCAACAAACTGAGGCGCAAGCTCTACTAGGCAGACAGCGGCTGGTGGCCTGGGAAATTTTAACATTCCACTATACACTTCCGAAAGTCATTGTAAATGGGAAGGCATCACTTGCAATGTACCTCGGCGAGTCATGGTATATTGTTTTTGCGCTTAATAGTTTTTGTTATATATTATATAATTATAATAATTGTATCAATTAAAATTAAATAAATTCATATTAATTTAAAGTTTAACATGTCATCATTTCACTTCAAAAGTCAATTTGATATTATAACAACACCTTTTTTTGATAGATTCCTAGTTCTACTGTCCTTTTACTATTGTCTACGCCTAGCAAATCCTAACTAAGTCATGCCAATTGCGATCATGCGAAAGAGTAATTAACGAATAATTAAAAGTAGGATATTGGAAAAGTCATGTCAATTTAGGGTTTACATATATGCATGGCAGAATGCCTAATCTATATGCATGTTTTGAATCCAATTAATTAGTCTTAACTAAAAATATTAAGCTTGCCTATGTTATATTCTCTTTTTGACACGTATATATACATCGTTGGATATTTGTTTATGGTCAATGGTGTACTCCACTCCAAAGAGTCCTAGGCCACTAATTTGGTGAGCAGTCTAGGTTAATTACCATGCATGATTTTCACGTAAAAACCATCTTTTCACACATTTCACGCTTTTGTGCCAATGTTTTCCCAGTCATCACGTTAGCCATGCATGCTAGCTAACTAAAGTTTAATTGACAGTAATGCTATGTTATGTTTGTGTGTAAAGATTATAATCTCGGAATTATAATTTTAAAATTATTAATTTTATAATTATAATTCTGAGAATATAATTATAAATTCAAGATTATTAAGTCATTTTATAATTCCTAGATTAATAGTCTCAAATCTAAATTTAAAAATAAATAAAATATTTGAGATTAATAGTCATATTCTAAGTATAATCTTTTCAAACAAACAGCCTAAGAGTCAGAAACAAAACAATATTGTATATATGGTTCACAGTAGTAGACTTGTAGTAGTACGTCGTGCCAAGTTTAAGATTAATTTGTACGCAATTGTTTATTTTTTTTCCTCTTCTTCTTTTTCTAAATTAGGTGATTTTTCAAAAATAGGTTGATGAGCTCTTTTCTAGCAAAAGGACAGAAAAACTCTCTAGGATCCTATCATAACCCCGCTATAAGCAGTAGCGGATTCGGCTCATTAATTCAGTGGAGTCAATTTTTTTAAAATAAAAAATTATAAAAAAAAAATACAATAAAATAAAGGCACCAAAATGCGAGGGATATTATAAATAATTGTGTGAACTATCATATAAAATTGATATTATTTTATGTAATTGAATACACTTCGAATCCTCGATCTTTTGTTATATATAAAATGATATTTTATAATTTTTTAAAACATTGTTATTATAAGAGACACTTCTTGTGTCCTCTAAAATAAATTATAAAACTAAATAATATTGTTAAAATATTATTTATAATAACATTTTTCGATATTTCATTGTTTGAAACTATCGTAATAATAGTCTCATTTCAATAGCTGCAAAAATATCATGTTCAATATAAGTTACTAAACAATATAAAAAAGTGGAGTGTTTGTGTTAGTAGAAATTTAAGACATTTAATAGTCTTTTAGTCTGAAATTTTTATTTTCACTAAACACTTTATAAAATCAAAATCAAATTAAAAATAACTTCCAAAAATTCAATGGAGTCAATTGACCCCACTGTCCTCATGTAGATCCGCCCATGGCTATTAATTAGATAAAGAGGAAACTTCCTAAGGAGGAAGGTCGGATAGAAAGGTGTTCCGCAAGCATGGATTCTCAATGATCATTGAGTATTGCTACACTAATAAATATTTTTTATTAAAAAAAATTACAAAATCAAGTGTCAAAATATAATTAATATATAATTAATAGATGATTTGCTATATATGGGTGGTTCTAATAACGGTAACAAGCAACAAATATACACACCATTTTATATCTCTTTTTTGTAATTATATTTTAGTCATCATAATATTATTGCTCAATATATATATATATATACAAACCTTAACCCCTTGAACCCACCTTAAATTGTACTACTAATTAACTACTCAAAGGACAAAGACTTACAGTAACCCTTACCAAGTTACATTAAATTTGTAATCTATTTTTGGACTATTCCTTAATTACTGCTTAATTTGGAATTCACATCAATATTCTTTTGCTCTAATATAAAATTAAAGATTATTAATTTTAGTCTGTTTTAAAATTAAAGATATTTTTATTTTCAAATTATAAAGCCATATTAAAATTCTAATATATATTATTGTTTTATTTTTAAATAATTGAATATTAATATGCCACTATTAATATTTTTATTTAAATATTAAAATATATATTATATATAATAATATATTAGATAGTTCATGTGGATGATGAGGAGGAAGAGTTTTGGCAGTGGGTCACATGGATTCTTTTTTCAAAACAGTCTGACATGCACTTTCCCTCGTCAGGAAAGGAAAGAAAAAGAGATGCAACTAAAAGTCTCTTTCTTAGAAAATGTCCCGGCCCGTTAATTCCCAAGGTAAACTCAAATACCCTTCTTTTGTTTTTCTTCCATCTCTAATTCCGATCTCTTTGGCCTCTTCCCCGCTTGGAATTTGTGTACAATTCCTATTCCTATCCCTATCACTATCCTTAGGGGTATAAGTCGAACCAAGTAGTTCGGTACTCGATTTGAAATTGGCTCGAAAATATGATCCAAAGCTCGAATTCGAAGTTGATCCGAGTCGAATTTGATCTATACTCATTTTCTGTTTAATGATACACGAGTCGAATTCGAGCATACCAGTGTTCGCTAAGATTAGGGTTCGAATATTTCATTTTTTCTCGAACCAGACTTGATACCTGCTCGATGGATCATATTCGAATATTGGTTTGATCTATTCTATTAAGCTAAATATGTGATATTTGTATCAATCTTTATAATTTATAAAGTGTAATATAAAATTGTGTAAACTTGTACTTGAATAAATTAATGAATTGGATGTCAATTTTTATTACATTCTTTATAATTTCAATACGTAAATAAAAGTGAAATTTTTTTATATATAAATATTAGTTAAGTAACCAATTTAGTATGCAGTGGTTCAGTTTTAAGTGAAATGGTTCATATTCGAAACTCGATTTGAAGGCTCATGAGTAACTCGCTTTGTAAACGAGTCGAGTATTTACGAGCCGAGTAGGTCCGAGTAATGATCCGAGTCGAATTTGGCGCAAAAATATAAATCCCTTATCAAATTCGAGCTCAATTTTTTCGAGTCGAGCCGAATCTGAGCATGAAGGTGTTCGCTGAGATTCGACTCGTTTACACCCCTACCTATCCTACCCCTTTCATTCAATTCCCCTTTTCATTTATTCAATTCTTTCGCCATTATATTTAGTCTATCGTTATAGTTGATTTATTTTTGAATTTGCTTCCTTTGTTCCCTAGATAACCGTATATATATATATATGTCCATCCACCTAATTTTAATTTTCACATAAGTAATCAACTGAACCTTCTTCTGAGGACTTGCTTTAAATTTTTAAACCACAAAGTCAAAGTGATGACTTTAATATATATATATATATATATATATATATATATATATATATATATATGCTAGGTATAGCTAGGAGCTAGAGAATCTTTTTATTTTCTTTTTGTGGTTTGTTTTATTGTGAAAATTCATGGCCCATGCCAGGGCAGAAGACCCACTCACCGGTTGGTGTAATGTAACATGTCACATGTAGCTTGAATTTTTTGTTTAATTTATTATTATTATTTTTTTATAATACGATCGTAATTATTCTAATCTCTATGCCCAACTGGTCCTACGTGCCTTGCAAAAATTATGTATAGTAATATCTCACAAAATATATGGGAATTTGATAATATATATATATATTGTACATTTCAAGCTCAAGTGCATGTATAGATTCAATATTGCTATACACCAATTAATATTCTACAAATTCAGCCAAAAAAGAGATTAAAAGAAAAGGAAAATGCTGCATGATATTGGTTTTGATTACGTGGTTGATTTAATCATCACTCAATGAAAATTTTGATGTTGGTCAGGCCATGGCCAGAAATCGGGGTGATCATCGATGCCATTGAACATGCTGCAGAAGGTTTTGTCTGGAACTGTAACTGTTTGATTGAGTCTCTCATGAGATTGCTGGAGGTCTGGTGTGGATGATGAGCTTTGGAGGAATATTTGAGTTAGACCTGTATTATTATATATTAATTAGGTCCAATTAATTGATGAAGGAATTATAGATGTACTTATAATTTTCACTTGGAATACTAATATTATAATTAAGAGTTTAATTATAGACTATTGCTTGAGTTTCTGCAGATAGTGTTTATAGTTCTTGTGGCATGCATACATATATAGTTATGATTAGTACGTACCTGCTATGTTGACTTGACCACAACTATTCTCATCACTTCCATTGCTCCAAGAACCCTCATGAGTTTCTTTGTTGAGGTTGATGGGTCTATTTCCACTACTTGATTCTCTACCTTTAAGAGCCAATAACTGCACCAATAATATAATATATGAATATTCATAGAATGGAGTAATTAAGGTTAAATATGGTTAATTAATCATAAACTAGTGAAATAAAAGTAAAGTAAAACAGTAACTTTTGAGGTCATATCATGGGTGGCTTTACAACATATAATTAAACAAAACGGATTAATCTCCGTATGCAGAACCGTATTAAATTCTTTAGAAATCATGAAAAAGGTTCGATCATCAGTAGGTAAATCCAACTGGGCATTCCTCCTTTCTTATTTCATTGTTTTTCTTCTTTTTTAGACATGTATAAATTTAATATATAATCTAGTGCATGATGCTAAGACTGTTTGATAAAATTGAATGTTAAGATCTGAACAGTTTAGACATCTGAATAATATAGAGCATCTGTCTATAATTGTATCTGAATGAAGAAATATTATTTGATAATTATTTTTTCTAAAATGTCTGAATAATAATATTTTACTATTAATTTAACATTCAGTATTAAAAGAATTGTAGCAGGCAGCGTTGGGTAGTAGAGGCACTCAAGGATCAAGAGTTTGCGAGATGGAATTACACCCTCAGGCACCACCATTCTCTTTCAGACCCAAAAGCTCAACTCTCCCTCGTCGGCCATAATTTCTAATAGACTAGATGAGAGGACAAAGGCAAAGCAATCAGAGGAGTCTTTGAGAAAAGTCAAGCCCATGCCTTAGTTATGGCAAAGGCAAAAGCTCACTTCTAATCGGACAAGGTTTGCCATGGAAAGTGAGGGAAGAGTCTCTGTTTGGAATGATATGTGAAGAAAGAAGAGTTCAAATATGCAGATCTATACACAGCTTCTCTCTTCCTTTTGCCCCAATTTTACCATTACCAAATTTTATCTATTTTAATTCTTTCTTTCTATATATCTCTTTTTATTGCAAAACAAAATTCCAAATTCATAAAATTTATCTGATTGGGCTCCTTGGTTAGACTTGTTAATAGGGTGGGTGGGAGGGTGGAGGGAGCGGGCAGGGTGGTCGGAGTCGGTGAAGGAGGAGAGGTGAGGGACAACGAATGATCTTGGTTGCATCTGTATAATTTAAACTTGAGTTGGAGCCTAAACAAAAAGGAGGGAAAAAAATCATTCAAATGCATAAAAAATTTGTCAAACAAAATTATCATCTTATCAAAAAAAGAGGTTATACTGGACAGAGACAATCAGACCCAAACAAACATAACCCAAGTATTGATAAACAAACAATTATAAGGAGGAGAATTGATCATGACTCATGTTGTTGGATTTGGATTTTCAGTCCGTTCAAATTGGACAATTTATTTGAATAGTGCTATAAAAATGAGTTCCATTTGTAGAAGAGAGAAGTTCAATTTCATAATACTTGTATAACAAAAATCATTCACAATGTCACCATCTATTGTACAAATGCAACTTATTTTTTAGACTGCCGATTTGGTGACTGAAATCAGCATCCTTGATGTTTATACTAACCAAGAATATCCACAAGTACTACAACAATTTTTACAGGATTAGAAAAATAATTATTTCACCCAATAAAAAATGATTAATATATATATATATAACTGATGATCGATCATATATATATATATATATATATATATATATATATATATATATATATATACGGAGAGGATCTAAAGCGGATCAAAGAACGGACCAAGGCAAAAACATGCGGGTTTCAGGGTCAACCCGCGGGTTGGTCCGACCCGGACCTTGAAACCCGCGTGTTTTTGCCTTGGTCCGTTCTTTGGTCCGCTTATTTGGTCCGCTTTAGATCCTCCCCGTATATATATATATATATATATATATATATATATATATATATATATATATATATATATATAGGTTTAAGGAATAAGATTCAATACTAGTCCTTAATTATTACCTCTCCATGAAGTTTCTTGTTCAGTGACTTGAGAGAATCATTGTCAGCCTTGAGAGCATCAAACTGTGTCTTCAAGATATCATAATCTCTCTCCAATTGCTTAGTCTTCCAGCGAGCCCTCCTGTTCTGAAACCAAATAGCAATCTGTCTGGGCTGCAGCCCCAGAGCCCTAGCCAGTTGAATTTTTCTCTCGGGCTCAAGTTTGTTACCCAACTCAAAACTCTTCTCAAGAACCTTAACCTGTGCCAAGTTGAGCCTCCTCTTCTTTTCTCCCACTAGTTGTGATCCGTCATCCGACATGTCGTCGTCTCCCCGCACTTCTTCGCACCTCTCCATGCCTGAAAACGACATCGACCTCCTCATCAACACAGGTGAAACACCTGATCAAAAACATACATATATATAGTTATTAACTAATGATCATATTAATTGTGTATATATATATTGAGAGGAGGAGAGAGAGAGAGAGAGAATTAACAAACCTTGGAAATCTTGGGGTGGAAAAGAGGAGAGAGAATGGAGAGAGATGGAAGGTTGATCATAGTTTTGATGAAACATGGGCTGATGATCAGCTTGGAGCTGCTGGAAGGAGATTTGATGATCACTGAAAATCATATATATGGAAACTTCTTATAAATGTTTCTTTTCTTTATTTGATGAATATATATATATATATATATATATATATATTGATCTTATGGTTATAGAGGTTATAGAGATAGATTGATAGATCTTGATTAGTTAGGGAGCGAGAAGATGAACATGTGTGTGGTGTGAAGAATTCACTGGAAAACAGCGATATTATTTTGAGAGAGACGGAGAGAGAATTGGGAGAGTGGTTTTGTATATATGTATACATATATATTTGCGAGTATATATTACTCCTACTACGTACTCGAGAGAGAGAGATTCTACTCACCTGCAATGTGAAGTTTTCGCATTTTCTCAACACTTTCTTTCTTTTAATGATTGCTTTCGGAAGTATATTTCTGTTTTCTTTTCTCTCTTAATAATTTGAGAGAAAAATATTAAGAATTAATAGAAGGTACACACACCAATTGAGTAAACAATTATATTTATGTTTCATGAACCATATTGTATTATAAATATTCTCTTTTTTTTGAATTTACCGTTTTAATTATTTATTTTCAAATTAAGTATATATATATATATATATACTTAATTTGAGCCTGTGAAAACCTCAATCATGATCCATGGCGAAGAGAGGAAAATTTATTTCTGAACTCAAAGAAAAAAAAAATAGAAGAAGAAAAAAGATTATACTTGTAGACTAGGTAGTAGTGATTTGCTAGATATTTTTGTTTTGGATCATAGGTAAACGTGTAATTTTTTCGTGTTATTAGAAATCTAAAGTAAAATTTTGTTAGGAATTACTAGATTGGATCATATATGCAATATTGAATTAGAAACCTGACATTTGACAACCAAGCTTTTTAGTGAATTGAAGGCATTGATAGTTGTTAATTATACGTCCAGGCTGTTACAACATAACAAGCTTCGACCCGCATTAGCCACGGCTTATCTTTTTTATATATTTTTTTGCTTATAAAAATAATTTAATTATAAGTTTCTCTTTTAAATTATATATATATATATATATATATATATATATATGTGGTTCTCTTTTCTAGTGAACCATATGGAGCGAACCGGCTAGGGGTGTTTATCGATAAAAAACCGAATTGGTACTGAAAATACCGAACCGGTACCGACTCGAAATTATCGGAAAAATAAGAACCAGAACTGGTACCGAATTACCGGTTCGGTACAAAATCGATATCGGTTTTTTAGGTTCAGTTTTCGGTTATACCGCATGGTAATATATATAATTATTAATAATAATTAAATATTTTTTTCTATATATTAACATTATTTTTTAAAACTAAGAAATCATTAACTATTAATAATAATTAATATATAAAATAAAACTACAAAACATTATTAATATATGTAAAAAATTAATAAAACTACTATTATATAGAAATTATTAATATATAAAAAAATTTATTTAATATATAAAAATAAAAAACATTAACTATTAATTATTATATTATTAAATTTCGGTTTTCTCGGTATTTCGGCTTTTACCGAATTCAAAAAGTTCCTTACCGCTACCGGTACCGAAAAGTGTAAAAAACCCAAAAAATCGGTACCAAAAAAATCCGATACCGCCGGTTTTGGTATCAACCGATTCAGTAAAAAATGGATTTTTTGAGCACCCTTAACTGGTGTTTGATAAAATTAAACCAATTTGATTAGTTAATATATTTTAATAAATTAGATTATCTTAATGAAATAATATTTGAATTTTTCATTAAGAGACAACTCTTAATTATTTAGATTTATATATTTCTCTTACCGGTTAAAAGATTATAAGAGGTAAACAAAATTTTATCAAACAATTTTATTCTCTTATCGAATCAGATGTAAAGCCAGTGGCGAAACCAGAAACATTTGTCAGTGGTGTCAAAATTATTACTAGGTTATAAAAAAATTGGCAGGGTTTTTTTTTAAATATTTTGTACTTTCGGGTCACACACACACACACACACACACACACACACACACATATATATATATATATATATATATATATACCATATTACAATGACAATATAATAAGTAATAATATACGGTATATATACACTATATTGACTCATAAAAGGTTTTTTTAATCATAACTGTTCATAAGTAAGTAATTCATTATTTATTTTTAAAAATAATATAAATTAGATTACTATTTAGTTTAAAATATTATAGATAGATATACATATATTGAGATGATATGAGTCAGATGTGGTTAAAACTTGATTGACAAAATTATAAACTTTCAATTTGACCCCGTATAATAGAAAATTTATAAAATTTTAGTGGAATCAATTTATATATAATACTTAGAAATTTTAAAATTTACCTTAGATAATAAAACAATTTTTTTTCAGTGGGGTCAAATGATCCCACAACCTTGTATGTGGCTTTGCCATTGTATAAAGCCATTGGCGGATATACTTGGAGGGCAAATAGGGCACTGCCTATGCTCAAATTTTTTTTTTCATATCTAGGTATAGTATGATAAGCAAAATTAAAATTTAATAAACTTAAAGGGGCAAATTTAATTATAAAAAAAATTAAACTTGGGCAAAAAAAAAATTTAAACTACTATTACTCTAAAAAAATAATAAATATACGGTATATAATGTATTCAAATTTTTGCTCTTTACTCTGTTAAATTTCAGCTCAAAAAAATATGCTCTTACTAGAAATAGATGGTGTAAAACTGTAAAAATATATTAATAGATAAAGAAACACCACATTATTCTCAAGTTCCCTTCCGAATAAGGGTTGCCTCCAAGTCTTTGAATTTCTTGTTGTTTGCTTAATTATTTCAAAATTCTTGTTTTAATTAATTAATACACGACTGCTCTTATGTAATATCTACTTAACATGCCCTCTCGTGTTCCCATGTGCATTCTTCTCTCTATCTCTCACCTCTAACACACATGCACAGAGTTTATATATATGCATGACACCATGCAGTAATTAAACAAACTCATTGATGTTGTAGGGCCGAGCCTTGTTTATAGTAAATAGTTCTTTTCCTGATCCTCATTTCTGAGACATGATGAACTGCGACGTTCTTTGTTATATATATATATATATATATATATATATATATATATATATATATATATATATATGGTGCTAGCTAGTTGGTGGTACCTGGCTATATATGCATGTTTAATTAGTCTAAAAACTGCTGCATACATATTGACTTAATTCATGAATTTATAATCATTGGTATGTTTGTTGACCTCTTGCATGGGAGTATAATCGGTGGCATTAATTTCAAGGGGATGATTCCATTTACATGAATACTGCCAAAGTATATTTATATTTTCATAGACCAAAGTTACTAGTGGGATCTAATTGCAAATACTTGGTTAGGTCTTGCGTATATATTGTGTGTAAAGTATCAGGATAACTTGCTTATCGTAAATACTTTTATATTCTCAAATATAATTTTAGCATTAGTTAAGAATTTGATAATAGTGGTGTAATATTGAAAATGATAGTGAAAAAATAATGATAAATTAAAAATATTATATTACTTTATAATATTAAAATAAATATATATTTCTAATTTTAAAACGTACTATAAAAATACATCTTTAATTTTGAAATGAGTGTGTGTGGGTGTGTGTGTTGTCATTTATCAATACAAATTCTAATTTTGGAACCCACCCTCATTTATTCTCTCCCTATTTATCTTCCGAAGTTTTAAGATTTTCCCATTTATCCTTTGATTTTAAAGATATTCCTATCTTATTCTGTGCAAGTTCAAACTATACCTGTAAAATTAGTACTAGTAATTTAATAGAAATTATACAAGCAGTGTGTTCCTCGGGGACTACTGACTAGTGGCAATAAATGTGATATGACTATAATTTTGTAAGGACTGTATTTGGATTGGGTCCATCTGACTTTTGGGCTTTGGGCTTAGTACAGAACCTTACGAAACATGTATTAGGTGGGCCTAGCCATGTGACTACTCAAAATAATAAGCTTTTAACTGACAAGCTTACCCCCAAGAAAAAAGAAAATGAAATCTTTCAAAAGCTTAAGATTAAACCTATGCACTTTTTCTATTTTGTTATTTAACTTATTTACTATTGTATTTAGTTTATAATTTTAATCATGTTAATAGGTAGGAATTGTTGAAATGTATTTTGGCTCCCACAAAATTTGTGAGATACAAGAAAAAGAAAAGAAGTTAACAGCAATATCCTTTTGAAATAAATTTAAGATTTAGGCCGAAAAAGAAATCTCTTCATTTATGTCCATACTGATGTTTGGGCCTGTCGTCAACTTGTGTGCGTTTTGTTGATTTTCTTCAAAAAAATTGATATGTGGACTTGCGTCGGACTAATCTTCTCACTCCGAATAAAGCTTTCGAAACAGGCTTACGACCTGCTGTCCGTGATTCCTATGATTTAAATATCGGCTTACTCATCTGTGAGGAGTTTAAAGGTCAGCTCTTTTCCATTTCATGTCATTTTTCGGTATAAAAATAAATATATAATCTAAGTTTGAAACATATAACTGGATAAGAAAGAAAAATATAGCTATACTTTTTGAACGGAGGAAGTAATAATAATATTTGCTTTAATGCTTAGTTAATGGAGTACTATTTTTAGCTAATATTAGAAATAACTTTGAAAAAATAAAATTTCTGATAAATATATTAATTTTGAATTTTAAAATTTTACGAATTGATTCTAAAAAATCAAAATATATTTTTAATTTTAAAACAGATGGAGGGAATACATATTAATAAATACTTATCTCAAAAGTAGACTGACGTCAAATTAAACTAAATATATTATTATATATTTACATGATTAATCCAATATTAAATTTGCCGAAACAGACATGTTAGTATGAGAGGCTAGTTAGTTAGTGGGACTGGGAGGCCATAAACGCTGAAGCTACCGACACTCCATCCCAATTCCCACCAACTATTGTAAATCGCTTCGTGACACCGCACCTTCAAACTGAAAATATATAAGTATATATAAAGAAATAAGTCACCCAAAATATGGGGCCGTTTTAAATTTAAGAAACTTTAATTTACCGTGGTGCTACAGTAACTAACACTAGTGATTACATTATGTCATGCATGATTATTTATGATCTATACGCAATGAGACTCGATAGGACCATTATATATATATATATATATATATATATATATATATATATATATATATATATATATATATATTGACACTTCTTCCTTTTGAGAGAATTGGATCCAGTGCAGTGTCTTTTTTCCTTTTATGTTGAGAGGGACTATGCGATCTAACTACTTCATCATCCACTCACTTGTCTATTCTAATTTACATCATATACTTCTTCGCTAGTTTTGTTTTTAAGACTTATAATATTGATTTATTATAATTCTGATATTATAATGTCGGGATTATAATATCTGATTGAATATGATATTAAATAGTCCATCACATTAAGTTATTTTATGGTCCCAATTTCAAATTTAAAGATAAATTAGACATTTGAAATTAATAATCATATCTCAAATATAATTTTTATAAATAAACATAGCATAACTGCATATATTGTATATATTGAGTGTCGACATTCATATATCATTCTTTTAATAACAAAACAAAATTTGTAATTAATTTTAAAACATAAAAGGAGGTGAGGAACACAACATATAAATGTGTAAGCTATTATACACAAATAATATCGTGTTGTATAATTGAATACAATATTTTCTCACATTTTATGTATAAAAGCGTGTGTTATACTTTTTCAAAATATTGATGACATTATAAATGGCATGTAACGAAAGAAGGTGAAGTATCTCTTAGCTCGATACCCTTTAATTTTAATGCACCCCTGCAGTAGTAATGGGTGTAAAATTTGGGTACATGACAACTTAATTGCATTTAGTACACTTTCTTTCAATATATATATATATATATATATATATATCTATCTTATGAAAACAAAAATTACATGATATTATGAAAAAGGTTGAGGTTAATTTTTTATAGCAATTTTTAATCTCAAGATTATAATACCAAGTAGAACATGGTATTAAATAATCTCACATCTTAAGTTATTTTATAAAAAATAAATAAGGCACTTAAGATTAATAGTTCTATTCGAAATATACTCATTATAAATAAGAGTCTTAGAGAATAAATATTTTTAAAAAAATAAAGAAACAAAAATTAGTTTTGAGAATTGATGAGAATACTAGTCAGCGGTGATAATTAAAGCCTATCTTAACTAATACTGGAACAGTTGGGGAATTGCTTAATACTCCTAGTACGTAGACAGAGACAGAGATATGTGACTTAGTTTATGGTTTGTGTGTTTAGCCGTTTACACGTACGTTCTCGTCTTCAGCGTTGAAAACGTAAATCACAGATGACAAAACAACGCGAATTGTATTTGTCCCTTGGCCATACGTGTTTTGAGCCTTGAGGTGGTGCAAGTTGGAAGGAGTCATTCAACCAATAATTTCCGCGTTTCTCCTCCGTATCCATTCTCTCTCTTCCTTTCTGTTTCATTTACCGCATTATAATACCAGGTAGAACATGATATTAAATAATTCTGTCTTAAATTATTTTATAAAAAATAAATAAGACACTTGAGATTAATAGTTCTATCCCAAGTATACTAATTGTAAACAAACATAGCCTTAGAGAATAAATAATTTTTTTAAAAAAAGAAACAAAAATTAGTTTTTTATTGATTATATATATATATATATATATATAATCAATAATAAATGTATTTTATGACATTATTCGGGTGAATATATATATTTTGGTAGGAAATTGATTTGTTGCTATTTCTTTTTTAGATCCAGCTTATTGCTAGCTCTTACATAGGGTCATAGATAGATGTGTTTTTGTTTAATTGAAATTTGATATTTGTTATACAAGATATTTCTTATGTGAATAGTAAGTGAACTTCATTATATTATCATACAAGAGAAGATCATATATTTATATATAGTAAAAACGTAAATCAAATTTGACTAAGACTATTTAGTAAACCAAAGTAAAACGACATAGTTTTTCTCTAGGACTAAGTTTTACATATAAAAAAAATTCTTTAATTATAGTTTTTATATAAAATTGCAGCCTTATATTTATGAGCAAACAGTTTGGACTCAATTCGTACTCGCTCGACTAAAAATTCGATTCGAGCTCGACTCGAAATATAAATGAGTCAAATATGAGCACATTTTAAAATTCGATAAATTACTCGAACCTTCTCAAATTTTAATTTACTATTGATACTCGGATCATATTCGTTAAAAAAATCCAAACTGCTCGAGCTCGATTCGGAATCGTGCTCGACTCGGTAGCTAAATGAGCTTCAATCAAATCTTATTTTATACTCGATAAATTTTGTGAACTAAATCTAAACAACTCAATACTCGGATCGACTCGATTCGTTTACACCTTTACTTATATTAGCTTTCTCCTTATATACTTCCTCTATCCTCAAAAAGATGTGCATAGTATAATTTTTACACAAATTAAGAAAAATAAAAATAGAATAAAGAGTAAAAAGTTTTAAATTTATCCCCACAAAATTATATAACATACTTATCTTTTATATTATGTACGGTTGGTTAATCATCTTTTTACGTATAAAAAATGTATGTCTTTAGTCATGTTTTAGGAATGAGGTTTGGCTCTCTCCAGCGAACTGGAGAGAGCAAATCGACTATAACGAGAATTTTTTTTGTCGATATAATATAAAAATTCGAATTTTTATACTATAGCGACAGAAAAAATCGTCGCTATAATAATTTTCCGCCGGTTCGTTATTAGTTGGCCAGTCCAATTCTCCGGCGGACGGCATGAACGAGAGTGTATTTATATTCATGTATATAATCATTTCCTCCCGATAGAATGGCTTTTTGTTTGATATGCAGCCCTTCTTTCAGACCTTCTGCGGGGTCGTTTGATTTATGGCGACGACCTTTTTTTGTATTCTTTGTCTTTCTTTCTAGAGAGAGAGACTGAGAGAGGAGTGGTTGGAGGGGGAAAGGGCGAGGTAGCTGCACTTCTTGTGAAAAGGTCATCTTTTGACGCTCCCCCCCTCGATTCATCATCTTTTTCCTTTTCCTTTTTGTAATTTTCCACTTCCTCACTCTGTTTTCTTCTTCTAATTATGATCTCTCTCGTGTTTCTCTGAAAAGACTTGCTTCTTCAACTTTACTGATCCTATCTGAAATTGGGAAAAGTTTCAATCTTTTCATAAATTTATCATCTCATTCCAAAAGGGTACCTTTGTTCTAAGCATTTAGGTTCTCTCTCGCGTAAAGAAAGATGAGAGCTTCATGTAAGAGATTTCCATTAATGGACCATTCTGTGTCCTTTTTTTCTGCAGATTTCGTTACTCCCAATCCTGTTACTCTCATTCATCCAATCAAATCTTCTTTTAATATAGTATAGTATATGTTTGTTTCTCTCTGCATAGCAGGTACAATTAATCTAATTCACTCAATTTCACCATTTATAAATTCCTTGGTTTCCATTTTAAATCTTGGAATCTCTATACAGTCCCTCGCCTATCCATCTCATCCAATTGGGAATGTTCTTAAATCTGTTTCCCAATTTTCAATATCCCCTCTCTCTTTCTCTCATACACGCAATCATAAAGTATCGTTACATTGATTGACCAACCCTTTTGTTTAAATTTTCAACTGTTATTACTTCATAGCAATTTCAATATTTTTGGTGGGTTTTTCTCAATGGGTTGCGCTACTTCAAAGCAAAAACCGGTATGCCGGAACTGTAAGGAGGCTTTGGCACCCATTCCCCGAAGCTACTCGATGCACGTACACCACCCGCCGCAGCGCCAAGGTGATACCTACCACGTCGTATCTCTCACCTCCACCACATTGAATTCTCTCGAGCTCGATTCCTTCCATCAAAATGACCATATCGATAATAATGCTCCAATTGATGACATGAATATATGTGATGAAACTGATGAGGAAAAGATAAACAAGGACTTTTCAATGGGAATGATCGAGGCGAAATCATGGTCGAAAATGATCGACGAAAAGATACCAAAAGTTACTCCAAGAACCCCAATTCAAACCCCACCAGGGGAACCAGAGACGATCAATACGTGGGAGTTAATGGAAGGACTCGAGGACACTAGCCCCCTTCATCATCGCCATTTTCGTAGCTTTTCTTTCGGTGTTGGCCCCAATTCAGTTCCATCATTGTTGGATTATCCCACTCCAAAGGTGCAGGAAAATGGTAAAGCTTCTCCTAGGCCATTGTGGATGGAGATTGCGGAAAATGAATCTGAATCAAATTCCAATTCTGATGGGGCATCAATAGTATCCGAGTTTGATCCAGATATCATTACCCAATTGAAGAAATCATTGGAAGAGCTACCGCCGGCTAATCCATTTCACCTCAAGTCATTTGTGAGTGAGAAAGAGCAGGCCTTGGCCGGCAACAATGAGGCATCAGATTTAACGGATTCCAAGAGTTTAAATGGTTATAAACATGAGGTGTTTGCTAAGGAGAAGGTGGTTTTATACTTTACAAGCCTCAGAGGGGTGAGGAAGACTTATGAGGATTGTTGCCATGTTAGAGTTATTTTAAAGGGATTAAATATTAAGGTTGATGAGAGGGATGTATCCATGCATTCGGGGTTTAAGGAGGAGTTGAAAGAGCTAATGGAAGATGGCTTTAGTGGTGGTTGTTTGCCAAGGGTGTTTGTGGGGAAGAAATACATTGGTGGAGCTGAGGAAATACGGGGAATGAACGAAGAAGGGCAGCTTGAGAAGATGATTGAAGGTTGTGAAATGGTGGATAATGGCAACTGCGGTGGTGGTGGTGGAGGCGAAGTGTGTGAGGGATGTGGGGATGTAAGGTTTGTGCCTTGTGAGACATGTTCAGGGAGTTGTAAGATTTACTATGAAGCTGATTATGATGACGAAGAAGAATGTGAAGAAGGTGAATGTGGCTTTCAAAGATGTCCTGATTGCAATGAGAATGGGCTTATACGCTGTCCGTTTTGTTGTGATTAAGGCATTTTCTTCTTTCTCTTGTTTTGAGAGTTTTTGTGTTGTACAGAATTTTGATACTTTTGAGAGGAATTTGTCAGGTAATTGCAACAGATGATTACTGCAATACTTGATCCTTTCATGTTTTTAATAAAAGAAAAAGGAAAGAAAAGTAGGTGTGGCTTGTATTACTTGTAACGTCCTTTCTTTTTAGCAATATTAACATACTTGAGGTGTGCAATAAGAATGAGAGTTCTCTATTACTTCAACTTCTACGTTTTCTTCATGCTTGGGTGTCAACAGCAGAGCTCAAATATTTCTGAATTCTTGAAACTATTAAATGGTTGTTTTAGTTTCTCCTAAAAATCTAACCCGTGGATGTCATCAATTCCATGGTATCATGTCGCACACTAGGGTTGGTCTGCGTAGAACAGATTGTTTCATGAAGGATCTTTCAAGTATGCCATGGTGGTCCAGATGGATAAGGGTTTTAAAGTCATGTAATGATCAGCAGAATTACTACTAGGGTGGGTACCATATTCATGAGTTAGGTGCAGCAGCATTTCTTGATGATATTGTTCAGAGCTCTATGGGGCTCAAGCCATTGATGGAGGAAGTTAATTTACTCTGTTCAGGAATTAGAAAAGTATCATTTCCAATTAAAATTCACATAACATAGGACACCGTACATTAAAGTTGTACAACATAAGTACTCCATATGATTGTATATAGTGTATGAAATTTTGGGCTGATTATATAAGATGGGAAATAAAGTTGAATTGTTACTAATGTGAAATTTAAGCGATAAAATAGAATTAATTAATATGAGTCTATTTTGTCGATATATGTACCAAGACTCATATACGATTGTATAGTTGAAGTAGCAGTATCATGACCCATGAGGAGCTTATAAGTAAAGATTGTACAGCTGAACGTGTGTCCACATTCACCGCTAGCTCCACTGCTCCAGTAGGCTTGGTGGTAATTTACAACTCAAACTTGGTAGAATATGTCAAGAAAAAAAGACGGGAAAAAACTTATAGAGCTAGCCCTGGATTATTACACAACTAACAGAGAAAGAAAAAACAATTTGTGAGCATGAAAAATTCTATTTTCTTGTTTAGTACGAACCTAAGTTATAGACGTGTAGGTCGGCTTCAATTAGGGTGGCGCTGAGAGATTCATTCTCTTGTTTTTTATTGGGGGGAAGAGCGGGAGGGTGGAATTTAATATATTTCCTCTAGAATTCCTAACCACTTATATGTATACTACTCTATATAAGCAGCCAACCAAGAGCTAAAATATCAATAATTAATCTAATTTAAATACTAATAAATATTCTTAAGCGAATTAGGTCAGCCACAGGTTCTCTGACCAGAAAAATGAATGAGACATGCTAGAATGGTCAATCTTGTTTGCAAAAGTGTGGTTTCAAGATTCAATTAAGAAATTATTCCATTTCAAAATGCAGGGCAGTTCAGAAATCCATTAAATATTTAAACGCCTTGTTTACACGGTAAAAAGTCTATTATAGAAGAGCTGATTACAGAAGAAGAACTTAGTGCAGCTATTGTCAGTTCAAGATGGAGAGAAGCACTCAGCACTCAGCACTCAGCAGAATTGACTGATTCTCAAGTATGCAGTTAGATTAGTCCCAGAAAATGCGGTCCCTCAGGTGGACACTAGTATTATGTTATGTTTCCATCTGAGATTATCATTCAACAACAGGTTGAGTTAGTAAAACACCCAGATAATACAAGCAATGTGTGCCAAAAGCAAAAATGTGGATATGGTCCATGAATCCCCAGGAAAAATCTATCGCTACGGTCCGTGATATATACCCAGATATTACTTGCTGCTCATTCATATCCATATGGTCCATGAATCCCCAGAAAAATCTCAACTGTAATCAAACATCACTACAAACAGGTTAGTACAAATGCAGAAGCAGATAAACAGCAATTCTAGCTTTAAATCATTCAAAAAAGTATACTAAGAAAAGTAACTGCTGTCTGCTGTTGACAACAGCATTAGCAGCTGCAACGGCAGTTCTCACTGTATATGATGCAACTGATATGGTGACCTCTGATATGTGGTACATCTCATCCACAGCTTTAACACCTCCCATGCCTGCATGAACCTTATCTGTGAGTCAAATTTGTTGCTCAGCTCCGCCACTTGGGCCACTGCTCGTGATGAGACTCATCAAAAGCTTTGGTTTTTGTTAATGCATCTTTTCCCTATACAAATCCCTTTGTGATCATGGTTTTAACAACTTCCCGCGAAACAATTACAGCTTCCCCGGGCATAGAAATAAATTGGCTCATTGATTGCCCTGCTTTAGTAAGTGTCTGCTTAGCATAGCAATTATAGTTGGCCTGACCCCAATTAAAAAGAAAAGGATAATGTTTAAACACTTCAATAGTTGAGGCTAAACAGCATAGGAGATGACTGGCTATGTTTTAAACTAGTTGTAGTGCATTGAGATGTTGCAAACACTTCAGAGAGGTCCCTCTAACATATCTCTCTCATTATTTTTAGAAGGGAGTTGAGATGGGGATAATTATCTTAACCAGTCAAAAAAGAACCATACCGTTGAGCTACTTTCATTGTCCACATTCCATGCATGCCTGTAGCAAATATCGGATTCATCTACATATGTTCCACAGGGAGCTATGCATATGCACTGAATCCGTATCCCTGCACCCATATCCTTCCTCCTTAGTCCTACATTAATGTGTCACAAAGGAATTGAATTTCTCTACCTTTCAAAAGATCATTTATTGGCGTTCAACATCTTAAAATAATACGAAATTTCAGCCACTAAACAAATAGTAACAGCATAATATGTTTGGGACATATGCAAAACCAAAAGGAAAATATTACACCGGAATTCGTGCAATGGCTTACATTGCCTTGATTACTAATTAATACCTTATTGATCCTCATTCATATGCACTAAGAAGTTACAGGATGGATCAAACTAGATAAACAAATAAAAGATACAAAACACCCTATCCTCTTTTCGACTTTTCTAGAGCAGTGCGAGTGTTTAACTAGCAATCCATATCCCTTCAAAACAAAAAATTCAAGAAATTACCTTATAATACCTACATGTTGAATGTCTCACATTTTTTGAAAAAGTCATAAACATCCTTTTCTGTAGCCTTTGGAGATAGAGTTGTGACCTCTGCAGTATAACCACCTTGAAACATGGTTCTGAAACCTAAACAAAGATTTGATTCCTTAGTGAGTGAATCTGGTGAAGCTAAAACTTATTCGAACAAATAATTCAGCACTGTGATTAGTCAGAAAAATATATCACCATACCAACACGTAAATTATATCAACTTCAGTTTATTGTTTCAGTAAGGCCATCATTGTTGGGAAAAGGAGTGAATTTTTTTTTTGGGATGGTGGAATAATGTAGTTGTCAAAGAGAGGAAAACAATGCCAATTGTTAGGGAATAATCACATATATCAGGGTTTCCACCAAAGAACATAATCTTTCCCAAATAAAATGTGCAACGGATTAACAATGTGCTATTTGAATATTCAATACCAGTATAAACGGAGACCAAGAACCTGATAGGCACAATTATCCAAAAATTCCTTTCTTCTTCTTTTTTTTCCTTTCATGTTTAAATTATGAAATTCGTTCTGTAAACGAGTAGACAGACTATAAATACAACTCAAACAGTTCCCAGTGAACAATTTTCCGATGGAAGAAACACAGTTCAGAATTCTGGGTTCTAACAATTAGTGCCAACTGCCAACCAATATACACCTAAAATAATTTTACAGAAAAAGAAAAGACAAAACATTCAATAAATTAATCAAGAACTTATGAACTGACTGATACCAATACATACCTTATTCTGATGGGATAATCAGTTGAATTGAATGAAACATGGAAAGAGACTATCAGCGCCTCCCCACTCCCAACGAACCCCACCCCCGGTCGGTTAAATATCTCCGTTATTTGTATGCGACCACTTCCCGGTCGGTTAACTCCATCCAAAGTGTCGGTTAAATGGGCCAGTGTGAAAGTACCTTTTAGTTAACAGAGTTATCTTTTCTTTATTTATTCTCCTAACATAAAATAAAAGAAACACTTTTATCTATCTATTTTTATATTTATCAATATCAATCTATCTTTCTATTTATACTTAATTAATATAATGACATGATAATATTAAGGTGACATTAAATAAGATAAATTATATTTTATGACATATATAATCAGTCATAATAAGGTAATACATTTACTCAACTAATACAATGATAACACACAGTTTGAGACAAAAAATATTGAGACAGACAACACTGTCCATAATTAAAAGTGTACTTCGGTTCGTTGGATTAAGTCGAGTAAATAAAATAGTAAGAATTAATCATAAAATTATTTTACATAATGTTACCATTCTAAATTATAAAATTATTATTAACTTTTGAAAATTAGTTTGAAAAAAAATTTAAATTCAAATTTAAGATGATTCATTAAAAAAATTATGAGATAATAAATTATACAATGCCTGATACTTTTTACGTAGTTTACAATATCTACTGTATTAACTAAATAAAAAGAGCTACAATATCCATTGTATTAACTAAATAAAAAGAGTTCGTGTCAATTTCGAGTTTAAAAGTATATTAAATTCACTTCAAAAAGTTAAGAATCGTCTTATAATATATAATGGAAGGAGTATTAATTCATTATTAAAATAGTTAGATAACATAATGTGACTATTATTTGCCTAGTACTCTCAAACACACAATTCAATGATATTTTTAATCATATTATATTTTTTATTAAAAAAAAAAGAAAAAAAACATATTGAATTACTAGTCATGTTTTGTAAAACCCCAACTTTTATAAATAAAGATGAATTTTCTATAAATATCATTTTTGAATATTATGGAGTTAATTTAATATAATGTTATAGTTGTGGGTAATATTTATAAATTTTGTAAAATACGCAAGTTGTTATATAATATTCGATTGGTCGGGGAATATTCGTTTTAACAGGGAATATTCGTACAACGGCACAATCATTGGTGGACCCCACAACGGAATTATTGTCGGATTGAGAAAACGACAAAAATATTTTATTAAAAATAACGGCGAAAGTTTTACCGTTGTTACTGTTGAACTACTCGGTAGTAAAAGTACAGTAATACGTGTGGTTGCATAGTAGCACACGGTATTGATTATTAATGCTTATGTGAGAAGTCACTCAGTTTGATTCAATTATTGTCAGTTAATAATATGAATTATTTAGCGATAATGACGTTTTGTTTTATTCGTATTATTAACGTAATAAAACAGAAACATCTTTTTATATAAAACAGAATACTTTATTAAAGTTATTCTATAAATAGAATATATTATATTTTATTTAAAAAAATTTTCTTTAAATATGGACCGTCAGATTAAAGTAATCAATCTGGACCGTTCATGGATTAGTTACTATGCATTCTATTTTTCTATAAATAGCAGCTCATTCCTTCATTATTTCTTACGAATTCACTGAACTCTAGAGAGAGAAACTATAGAGAGAGAGAGAAGAAGAGTATTCTGCTACTTAACTACTTCCTTATTTCAGCTCGTCTTTAAAACGGTAAGGGGTGTTATTCTTTCTTATTCATGAAGAGAACTGTTGTTATTCCATTTCTTATTATTCTGTTGGAATAACCTGTATACGCGGATCTACCCTATACTTGGTGACATTCTTTTATTATTCAGTTGAAACATCCTGTCTGTGTGTTTTACACCGGACCTGGTTCCGTTTTTATTATTATTATGTTGGAACATCCTGTCTGTGTGTTTTACACCGGACCTGGTTCCATCTTGTTATTATTCTGTTGGAACATCCTATCTGTGTGTTTTACACCGGACCTGGTTCCATTATTTATTATTCTGTCGGAATATCCTGTCTATGCGTTTACGCCGGACCTGGTTCCATTATTTATTATTCTGTTGGAATAACCTGTCTGTGCGGTCTATCGCATGCATGGTGATTTCTTTTGTTATTCCATTTTTTATTGTACTCAGTTGGTTAAGTTTTGACTTCTATACTCCATGAAATTTGTGGAATATCCTTGATAATTGCGGTTCATCCAGTATCTTTTCATGAAAATATTCTTCTAAGTATTCTTGAATTTTACTCCACAAAGCAATATCATGTTGACAATTTGGACGTTGTTAATTCTTGGATAAATTAATTCTTGAACTTGTTTTATTGAATTCTTATATCATTGTCATCATCCTCATGTTTATAAAATGTTGAAAGTCATCTATGGCATGTAGTGCATAGATGGACTTGGTATGATTATGACCAGGGATTATTCGGTATAATCATGACCGTAATGTTACAAATGATGTGGTAAAAGTCATCATTGGCCCGTAGTGCATTGATGGACAGTTGTTGGCATGATCATGACCATTAATGAATACACGAATATCCTTGGCCGTAGTGCAGGGGTGATTCGATGACGTGGATTATTTTATTAAGCTGAGTCTCAGCGATCACAGTGTTGAAAAACTTTTTAAATCATAAAAGATAGTAGAGTTTATTTTCTACTTGACTCTTTTAATGGATTGCTTGTTCCGCTGCAGTTAAATTTGATGTCTATTATATTTTATCAGTTTAACATTGTTGAAGGCTAATGATAATTTATTCTGCATTATCTTAGTCATAATATTTCTTACTGGGCTAGTTGAGCTCACCCTTTCTTTCACTGTTCTCTTCAGGAAATGAGAACGTAGCTGGGGCAAGTCGGAGAACGAAGTGATGGTCCGGATGATAGTATTAGATAGTAGTCCTCACTATTCTATGTAATGGTGTGTTAATAAATGTAATGAGAACTCCTTTTGAGTATGAATACTATCTAGAAGATAATACTTGTATTCAAACTCACAGTTTATGTTTTGTCGTATTGTACACGACAGTTGTAATAGTAAGTTGTATTTGTATTTTGTACTATGTATCTGACGACCCAAGATGGGTGATGTATACCTAATTTTGGATTTACCGGGCTCAGTTGGTGGAGCGCGATAACGAGACAACGCAACCAAAAGAGAGCAGCCGGCAAAATGATAATACTAGTGAAAGCAGTCATCGAAGCGGTGACAACAAGCGTGGAAGGAATCAACAGGCCAGAAATGGTAACCACTTCGGTGGTAATCAGGGCCAAAACAATAAGAATGGGCATTTCAAGAAGAGGAGATTCAACAATGATGGAAAGACGTCAGCACCAGCACCTGTCGTTAAGGAAGAAAAACGACCACCTATCATATGTTTCAAATGCGGAGGGGAGGGGCACATCAGTCCAAACTGCGCGATGCCGTCCACAGCATGTTATAACTGTGGAAGAGAAGGTCATTTAGCCTGATTTTGTCGTTTACCGAAGACAAATTCAGCTAGGATGGAGGCATCAAAGGCCGTCCCAGAAAAGTCAAAACCGGTTGTGCAAGGGAGAGCGTTTGTTGTGAACTCCCAAAGAGCAAGGAACCTGAATGAGGTCATCACGGGTAAGCTTATCATAAACTCTAACGAAGTCTATACTTTATTTGATACCGGTTCTACCCATTCTTTTATTTCTCCAACTTGCGCTCATCGATTAAATTTGATTCCGGAGAAATTAGACTTTGACTTAGCAGTTGAAACTCCATTGGGAGAAACCTTCATTACATCCACGGTTTATAAGTCTTGTTTGGTTCAAGTTGGTACCCACACATTACCTGTCGATCTTATTTCATTAAAAATACTTGCATTTGACGTGATTCTAGGGATTGATTGGTTAACTACTCATCATGCAAAAATTGATTATTTTCGTAAGGTTGTTAGTTTTCATATTCCTAATCGACCTATTATGAGAATTCAAGCAACCAAACCATTAAAATCAATCGCTGTCATCTCAAGCCATAAAGCTATTCGCTTATTGAAAAACGGATGTCAAGCTTTCTTAGCTCATGTCACATATCTAAACAAAAATACGTCAGCTTTGAATGATATTTCTGTTGTTAATAAATTTCCTGACGTATTTCTCGAAGAACTTCCTGGCCTACCCCCAGAGCGTGAAATTGAATTTTGTATCGACCTTGAACCCGGTACAAAACCCATTTTCAAAGCCCCATATCGAATGACTCATATTGAACTTCAGGAGTTAAAGACCCAACTACAGGAATTGTGTGACGCCCCCAAAATAGGTCCAATCCATCCAACCCATTCTGAGTCGCCAAATATATGGTACAGAAAATAACTACAACTTTATTATTACAATTGTCGTGCAAAATACGACAACACATATACTGTGAGTTTAAATACAAATATTGTCATCTAGACAGTATTCATATTCCAAAGACGGCTTTCAGAACTCGGTATGGGCATTATGAATTCTTAGTTATGTCTTTTGGATTGACTAATGCTCCTGCTGCCTTCATGGATATGATGAACAGGGTATTCAAGGAATATTTAGATCACTTTGTGGTCGTCTTTATCGATGACATCCTTGTTTATTCCAAAAGCCGTGAAGATCATGAGCAACACTTGAGGTTGGTACTCCAAAAGCTTCGTGAATACAAGCTTTATGCCAAGTTGAAGAAATACGAGTTCTGGCTGGAGGAGGTAGCATTCCTTGGGCACGTAGTATCAAGTCGTGGAATATCGGTTGACCCGGCAAAGATTGAAGCTATTCAAAGCTGGGAGCAACCTAAATCAGTGACTGAAGTACGTAGCTTTCTTGGTTTAGCTGGTTATTATCGGAGATTCGTGGAAGGATTTTCTCGAATCGCTACTCCATTAACTCAGCTGACTCGGAAAGATACAAAGTTCGGTTGGAGCGAAGAATGTGAGCAGAGTTTTCAAGAATTCAAGAGAAGACTCATTTCAGCACCTGTTCTAACAATACCATCTGGCTCGGAGGGATTTGTCATCTACAGTGATGCTTCGAGCAAAGGGTTGGGATGCGTTCTCATGCAACATGGAAAAGTCATAGCCTATGCATCAAGACAACTCAAGGAATATGAGAGGAATTATCCTACTCATGATCTAGAGTTGGCAGCTGTTGTCTTTGCACTTAAAATTTGGAGGCATTACTTGTATGGGGAGAAGGTGGAGATCTTTACGGATCATAAAAGCCTTAAATATTTCTTCACTCAAAAGGAACTCAACATGCGACAACGACGTTGGCTTGAACTGTTGAAAGATTATGATCATACCATTCAATACCATTCTGGAAAAGCGAACGTGGTAGCTGACGCATTGAGTAGAAGATCATATGCAAGTACGAGTGCGATATTGTCAACACAAAGGCCCATTTTGTGTGACTTGCAAAGGATGGAGATAGAGTTAAAGACTCCAGGGACCCATGTGATGATGACGAATATACGAGTAGAACCGACTTTAATCGATAAAGTTAAAGCTGCTCAAGCTACAGACCTGGAGCTGATGCGTATGAAGAAGAAAGTGCAAGAAGGTGCTTTGCCGGAAGCAAGAATCGATGAAGAAGGAATACTTCGAGTCAACTCCAGACTTTGTGTTCCTAACAACCCTGATTTAAAGTATGAAATCATGATGGAGGCGCACAACACACCGTTTGCAATCCATCCTAGAAGTACCAAAATGTATCATGATCTTCGTCATACATTTTGGTGGAGCAATATGAAGAGAGAGATAGCGTTGTTTATCTCAAGGTGTCTAACTTGTCAACGAGTCAAAGCGGAGCATCAAGTACCAAAAGGTCCATTGCAACCACTTGAAATTCCAGAATGGAAGTGGGAGCACATTATCATGGATTTCGTTACCGGTCTTCTTAAGGTTTCTCAAGGTATAGATGCGATTTGGGTCATTGTTGATAGATTGACCAAGTCTGCTCATTTCTTACCGATACAAGAAACTTATACACTTGAACGTCTTGCTCGTATGTACATAAACGAGATTCTAAGACTGCATGGTATGCCAGTATCCATAGTTTCTGATCGAGACCCAAGATTCACTTCACGATTTTGGGTTAGTTTACAAAAAGCTATGGGCACGGATTTACGATTTAGTTCAGCATATCATCCTCAGACGGACGGACAATCAGAAAGGACTATTCAAACTCTTGAAGATCTATTAAGACTCTGTGTCTTTGACTTCAGGGGAAGTTGGGACAAGTTCTTACCATTGGTGGAGTTTTCCTACAACAACAGTTATCAAGCAAGTATTGGCATGGCTCCATTCGAAGCATTGTATGGAAGAAAATGTCGTTCTCCAGTATGCTGGGATGAGGTGGGTGAAGCAACGTTGTTGGGACCGGAGTTGGTACGTATGACTACAGAACAGATTCAAACGATCCGACAACGTATAAAAACCTCACAAGATCGACAAAAGAGTTATGCTGATCTTCATCGAAAGGACGTGGAATTTGATGTAGGAGATCATGTGTTCTTACGTGTTGCTCCATGGAAAGGAGTTACGAGATTTAGAAAGAGAGGAAAGCTCAATTCTCGATTCATCGGTCTATTTTTAATCCTCGATCGAGTAGGAACTGTGGCTTATAGACTCGCTTTACCGCCAAGTATGTCTCGTGTTCATAACGTTTTTCACATATCTATGTTACGTAAATATGTGGAAGACCCGAACCACATTATTGAGTTAGAACCGGACGAAATAGCGGAGGATTTGACGTATGAAGAAGTTCATGTTCAAATCTTGGATAAGAAGGAACATATTCTACGCTCCAAGGTTATACCTCAAGTCAAAGTTTTGTGGAGAAACCACGATGTTGAGGAAATGACTTGGGAGTTAGAATCTGAAATGAAATCAAGGTATCCTTACCTCTTCGACATACCAGGTACGTACCCAAATTTCGAGGGCGAAATTTCATAAGAAGGGGAGATTGTAAGACCCCAACTTTTATAAATAAAGATGAATTTTCTATAAATATCATTTTTGAATATTATGGAGTTAATTTGATATAATGTTATAGTTGTGGGTAATATTTATAAATTTTGCAAAGTACGCAAGTTGTTATATAATATTCGATTGGTCGGGGAATATTCGTTTTAGCAGGAAATATTCGTACAACGGCACAATCATTGGTGGACCCCACAACGGAATTATTGTCAGATTGAGAAAACGACAAAAATATTTTATTAAAAATAACGGCAAAAGTTTTACCATTGTTACTGTTGAACTACTCGGTAGTAAAAGTACAGTAATACGTGTGGTTGCATAGTAGCACACGGTATTGATTATTAATGCTTATGTGAGAAGTCACTCAGTTTGATTCAATTATTGTCAGTTAATAATATGAATTATTTAGCGATAATGACGTTTTGTTTTATTCGTATTATTAACGTAATAAAACAGAAACATCTTTTTATATAAAACAGAATACTTTATTAAAGTTATTCTATAAATAGAATATATTATATTTTATTTAAAAAAATTTTCTTTAAATATGGACCGTCAGATTAAAGTAATCAATCTGGACCGTCCATGGATTAGTTACTATGCATTCTATTTTTCTATAAATAGCAGCTCATTCCTTCATTATTTCTTACGAATTCACTGAACTCTAGAGAGAGAAACTATAAAGAGAGAGAAGAAGAGTATTCTGCTACTTAACTACTTCCTTATTTCAGCTCGTCTTTAAAACGGTAAGGGGTGTTATTCTTTCTTATTCATGAAGAGAACTGTTGTTATTCCATTTCTTATTATTCTGTTGGAATAACCTGTATACGCGGATCTACCCTATACTTGGTGACATTCTTCTATTATTCTGTTAGAACATCCTGTCTGTGTGTTTTACACCGGACCTGGTTCCGTTTTTATTATTATTATGTTGGAACATCCTGTCTGTGTGTTTTACACCGGACCTGGTTCCGTTTTTATTATTATTCTGTTGGAACATACTGTCTGTGTGTTTTACACCGGACTTGGTTCCGTCTTGTTATTATTCTGTTGGAACATCCTATCTGTGTGTTTTACACCGGACCTGGTTCCATTATTTATTATTCTGTCGGAATATCTTGTCTGTGCGTTTACGCCGGACCTGGTTCCATTATTTATTATTCTGTTGGAATAACCTGTCTGTGCGGTCTATCGCATGCATGGTGATTTCTTTTGTTATTCCATTCTTTATTGTACTCAGTTGGTTAAGTTTTGACTTCTATACTCCATGAAATTTGTGGAATATCCTTGATAATTGCGGTTCATCCAGTATCTTTTCATGAAAATATTCTTCTAAGTATTCTTGAATTTTACTCCACAAAGCAATATCATGTTGACAATTTGGACGTTGTTAATTCTTGGATAAATTAATTCTTGAACTTGTTTTATTGAATTCTTATATCATTGTCATCATCCTCATGTTTATAAAATGTTGAAAGTCATCTGTGGCATGTAGTGCATAGATGGACTTGGTATGATTATGACCAGGGATTATTCGGTATAATCATGACCGTAATGTTACAAATGATGTGGTAAAAGTCATCATTGGCCCGTAGTGCATTGATGGACAGTTGTTGGCATGATCATGATCATTAATGAATACACGAATATCCTTGGCCGTAGTGCAGGGGTGATTCGATGACGTGAATTATTTTATTAAGCTGAGTCTCAGCGATCACAGTGTTGAAAACTTTTTAAATCATAAAAGATAGTAGAGTTTATTTTTTACTTGACTCTTTTAATGGATTGCTTGTTCCGCTGCAGTTAAATTTGATGTCTATTATATTTTATCAGTTTAACATTGTTGAAGGCTAATGATAATTTATTCTGCATTATCTTAGTCATAATATTTCTTACTGGGCTAGTTGAGCTCACCCTTTCTTTCACTGTTCTCTTCAGGAAATGAGAACGTAGCTGGGGCAAGTCGGGGAACGGAGTGATGGTCCGGATGATAGTATTAGATAGTAGTCCTCACTATTCTATGTAATGGTGTGTTAATAAATGTAATGAGTACTCTTTTTGAGTATAAATACTATCTAGAAGATAATATTTGTATTCAAACTCACAGTTTATGTTTTGTTGTATTGTACACGACAGTTGTATTAGTAAGTTGTATTTATATTTTGTACTATATATCTGATGAGTCAAGATGGATGATGTATACCTAATTTTAGGGGCGTCACATGTTTAGTTTTGTCCAAAACAATATTGATATTAAGTAGGAAAAAAATCTTAACGGAATATAATTATTACAGAGGATATACATACTATATAAGCTCTTCAACGAATCAAAGTATGTTAAAAAATGGTAACATGACTTTAATCTCAAATAAAAAGCAGATATATATGGTGGCACTTTGACAACAGAAAAAGAATCCTATTTCGAATGTGGGAGGGGAATTTTTTGTTAGTTTTTGTTCACAATACAGTACAACCTCTATAAATTAATATTTGTTAGAATTGAAAAATTTTATTAATTTAAAGAGTTATTATTTAATCGATAAATTAATAATTTATTAATTTAAAGAGTGTTTTTCTATTCGGTGAACATAAATTTAATTACATTAAAATTATTACATTTTATTGATGTTTATATCATACTTTTTTTGATGCAATGTATGATACTTATTAAATTAATGTACCATACTTATGAGGATAATACAATACCTTTGGAGCCAATAACGCAAAAGGAAGCACTCTAGCGTCAACAACTCTTCACAGGTTTTTATTACAATTCGAGAATGCAACACATGAGCTTTTGGATGCAATGAGAAAAATTAAGGATAAGACAATAAACGAGAATAGAATCATATTTTACAAAATTACCCTAGATATATTTGTAATTTAAAAGAATTATTAATTTATGATTTTGATGGGACCATATATTTATATAAGGGTCTTTTTAAAAATTATTATTTTATTATTTTATTGAAAATTTTAATTTATCCCATTAGCCAAAGTCGGAACTGGGAAAAATATTATTTTAGAGAGATTATTATATGGAGTATTAATTTATAGAGGTTCAACTATTTATTTAATTATCTAAAACTTTTTTTCTCAGTTATGTTTATTTTTAAGAATTATATTTGGGATATGAATATTAATCTCAAGTGTCTTGTTTGTTTCCAAATTTAGATTTGAGACTATTAGTTTAGGATTTATAAAATGACTTAATAGTATTGAGATTATAATTATAATTCTGGGATTATAATCCTAATATTAATAGCCTTGAGATTATAATCACATGTATTATAATCTCGAAATTATAATTTTGCAAACAAACATAACCTTGGTAGGGTATTTACTTGATATATAGAGTTACAAGGTTTCTAAATTTATATATTTGTCACTTTTAATTTGAAAATTCGTTAGTTATATGCATGTTATTTCTAGTTTCTTAAAATCGATTTCATTCGTGATTTGATTCCCATGGTCGCCGACTCAATCCTCAATCAGGACTTGAATATTCAATTAGATTAATTATTAAATTTAAGTTATATATATATATATATATATATATATATATATATATATATATATATATATATATATACATATAAATAAGAGTGTTCTTCAAAAATTTATCTCCCTGAAAATAAGTGGTGGATTATCTGATTAAATGTAAAATTAACTTTTAATTAATAGGGTATAGCTCATTCGATCGAGAGTGTATGGGTTCAGTTGTCATCAATGATTTTTGAATCCAGTTTCATGCATTAGTAGGCAAGTATTTTTAGGATTCTAGATTGAAATTTGTTCCGTATTTTATGTAATCTGTGTTGGTTTTTTTTTGCTTAATTGGTCTTGTGTCCATTCCTTATAATAGGTACAAATCTGATGTAAATCTCATTTTTCTTCAGTGAATTTTTTTTTGATAAAAAAATAAATTAAAGTTATATAAATAGAAGAATAAATATATATACTTTAAGTCAAATGTTTTCAGAACCGGACCGTTCATCGAACCGAAAAAGGTACCGGACGGATGGGTCACTAGTCCAACCAGTGATCAATCAGTTATTGACCAAGTGACGTCATTAATATATAAAAATATATATTATTAATAATTAATAAAAAAAATTAAAAAATCTCATTTTTTATGAACTAAAACATAATAAAAATGAGTTACAATATTAAAAAAAGTAGTTGATTTTAATATTAAATTTTTTAATAAAAAAAATTAAAAATTAAAAACCGGATCAACTAGGTCAATTAATTGGATTTGCCGGTTGGACCACCAATTGGACCGGTGGTTAACGGGCCAACCCAGGTTTTGATCAAAATCGGGTCATTAATCCAAACCGAACCGGAAGGCGGATCGATTCTTATTTTTACCAGTTCGATCCTAGTTTTAAAACATTGCTTTAAGTAACGCTATTAGGTAGGGGGGTCTTGGAATTGTACGTGCTCTCAAATACTTGTACGGGTTAAATGTTTTTTTGTTTGTCACTGTATTGTATGTCAACTTACAAATGAGTCACTCAACCGTTTTTATTACAGTCAACTCACTATACTTTTGTTTACTTACAAATCGTTAAAAAATCCGTTAAATCATGTTGACTTTAAACGAAAATACATATAAGCTGCTGACTAGTAAAAAAAAAAGCTTGTCTGTCAAAGATTATCCTACGTGGCCTTCATTATGTGGATTTTGAGGGGGAAAATTATGAAAAAAATAAAAAAAATATATTTTAAAGTATAATATAAATTAGAAAAGTTAAGCCAAAAAACAAAAAAAAAAGAAAAATATATTTAATCATTTTTGTAATTAATATCAAATTATTTTTTATTTAATCAAGTGATAGATAAATATAATTAAGTAAATTATAAAACATAAAAACTAAAAATATGCTAATTAAAATTAAGGGGAATACAAAAAAAAAATTAAAATAAAATAAAATCAAAAAATTTAAGAAAAAAACATGGAAAAGTTATTTTATTTTTTTACTTATTTTTGTAATTAATTGAAAATAATTTGTTAGGTAAGACTTAAATTATTTCAAATGAATTTTTTACATTTATTAAATGTCATAAACTTTTTTCTCTATCATTTCATCAAGCGAAGAACAATCAAATGCAAAATGAGATCAAAACTGATAATCAGAAGCAACCACATACTTAAATGAACGATTAATTTAGTCACAGACTTAAATGAGCAAACATTCCAACAATTTATATTCAATAATATAATAAATTAAACATAATATCAAAATAAATTTCATCTTCTTCGTATGAGTTTCCAACCAAAATAACTCCCTAATGTTCATCATTTACTTCTCTCAAAACAAAATCAGCTATATATACATTAAATTTTCAAAAACAAAATAATCCATAAACCTAAAATCATAGATCTTTGTTACTCTTTAGACCTAAAGAACTATGATGATTCAGATCACCAAGATCCGAACCTCAAAAGCCTACGTCTATCTTAACTCATTCTATTATCTTCTCTTCCGTTTTCACCATATCCCTGCCTCTCCAATCAGCAGCTGTAAGACCCCAACTTTTATGAATAAAGATGAATTTCTATAAATATCATGTTTGAATATTATGAAGTAAATTTGATATAATGTTATAGTTATGCGTAATATTTATAAATTTTACAAAGTACGCAAGTTGTTATATAATATTCGATTGGTCGGGGAATATTCGTTTTAACAAGGAATATTCGTATGACGACATAATCATTGGTGGACCACACAAAGGAAATATTGTCGAATTGAGAAAACGACAAAAATATCTTTTTATAAAATAACGGCGGAAGTTTTACCGTTAACTGTTGGAATACCTGGTGGTTAAAATACAGTAATATGTGTTGTTGCACAGTAGCACATGGTATTGCACAGTATTTTTGAATTATTGATTCTTACGTAAGAAAGCACTACTCAATAATTGTTACAGTAATTACTGTTCAATATTTTATTTTATTGGATCAATAATTGCTACGTTGATATTTTATATTATTGTTATTTCAATCGCTGCATAGTATTTTCCATTATCAGATCAATAATTTATATTATTTGAATAATATTATTAGATAGCATTATTGGCAATGTCTATAAACTTCTGTCAAGGAGAGGTTTGGTCACCTAATTTTACGCTAGTAAGGAGAAATCCTTATTGGAAAGCCCCCTCTTTCCTGGGAACGGTCTGGTTGTCATTATTGTGATTCTGTAATATGTTTTGTGAATAATTATTTATTAATTTATATGATAAGAAAATATTTATTTTATGTGTACATAAATGATGGATAGGAAAATATTTATTTTATGTGGTTATAAATGAAGGAATTAATATTGAAGTGTTTTATCAATATTTTGTCAGATTGGAGGTATTCAAAAATAAAATCAGTGTTCTAAAGCTCTATTGCGTGAGTTATAATTTTTAATCCGACCGTTGGATCGTTGTGATTTTTGGATATGTTATACATATATAAGTTGAGTATATATCCACAAATTTTGAACCGTTAAAAATTAGCGTATGATTTGTTATGAATTTTAAGAGGTGACTGATTCGAAAATTATGTTATAAATGATGCTTGGTGGAAAATTCTAGAATGAGTGGGCCCCACCTTTGGTTGGTAAAAAATGTGCTAGAATTTTATTTCAAAAATGGTGGGTGGGAATAGTAGCAGGTAAAGCCATCAGGTTACAGGTCAGGTTTGCTTCAGCGTGCTAGCATTTTCCTATAAATAGGGTGCTAAATTAGAATTGAAAATCACACCAGAAACATAAGCTTTCTCTCTTTCTCTCTCTATATTATTGAGCGTATTTTGTGAGTATTTAGATACTTTAAGAGTTGCTATTCAGTACAAGTTTTATTCAGCATCATATCCGACATTTCACTCCGAAGTACTGTTTCTTTGAGGTAAGGGATGTTATTTTTGTTCAATATTCGCTTGAAATAATATTTTCTTCCATACTCTGTAGTATGTAAGTAATATTATTTCGTTTTAGATTTTGAATTCTATACTCGTTTGTTAAAATTTTGGCTTCTATACTCCATGAAATGAGTAGAATATCCTTGATATTTACGCTTCATCTAGTATCTTTTCATAAAAATATTATTCTGAGCATCTTTGATAAGTTTTAACTTTTTCATGCCGGAGTACTATTCACGGGATTATTATTCCCGAAGTACTATTCACGGAGACTATTCACTCGAGTACTATTCACCCGAAGTACTATCCATGATAAAAATTGATTCGTTTTCGGTCCAAATTATTTTTGGTAAAATATTATTCTTGAATTTTACTCCACAAAGCAGTATCATGTTGACAATTTGGACGTTATTGATTTCTGGATAAATTAAATTATAAATCTTTAAAAAATTATCCTTGAACTTATTTTATTGAATTTTTATCTCATTGTTAGGGCTGTAAATGGTAACCGAAAAATTCGTATTCGTCCGCATCCGTATTCGAAAAAAAGCGGATATTATTCGCATTCGAAAAAAAATGGATATATCCGTATTCGGTTTAAAGGTATCCGTAAATAAACGGATACGAATACGAATATAAGCGTATTCGTATTCGATTAACATCCGTCCGTAAATATATTCGGCGGATACGGATATCCGAAATACGATATCCGAAATCCGTATCCGAATAATTTATATATATATATATACATATACAATACACACACACACATATATATTAATGGTGTATGCATCAAGTTAAGTTATGATGCAAATTAATCTTGTAATTTTGATGATGATGTGTTTGACATTTTCCTCCCCTTATGATTAGGATGTTTAATTAATATGTATGGTTTAAATATTAAATTGTGTTTAATTAATATGTATGATTTAAATTTTAATTTTTTTTTTCGTAAATATTTTGAATGAATTTTATATTAGGTTACTGATAAACGAATTCGGATATTCGGATATCCGAATAATTTGTCTATTCGGATAAAATAAACGGTAACGGATATTATTTGTATTCGAATATTTTTCTGAATACCGAATACGGATAATATTTTTAAAATCCGCCGGATACCGAATACAGATACGGATAGCGAATTGATTTTTCGGATACGGATACAGATATACCTGTGTCCGTATCCGTTTAATACTGTTTACACCCCTACTCATTGTCATCATTCTCATGTTTATATTCTGTTGAAAGTCATCTGTGGCCTGTAATGTATAGATGGACTTGGTATGATTATGACCAGTGATTATTCGGTATAATAATGACCGTAAGGTTACAAATGATGTGATAAAAGTCCTTATTGATCCGTAGTGCATTGATGGACAGTTGTTGTCATGATCACGACTATTGATGAAAATACGAATATCCTTGACCTGTAATGGATAGATAATTTGTGGTCGTGATACTAATGAATATCTTTGGCCGTAGTGCAGGGATGATGCGGATTATTTATAAAGATGAGTCTCAGCGATAAAAGTGATGAAAAACCTTTTAAATCATAGAAGATAGTAGATTTTATTTTCTACTTGAGTCTTCTAATGGATTGCTTGTTCCGCTGCAGTTAAACTTAATGTTTGTTATATTTTATCAGTTTAACACTGTTGAAGGCTAACGATAAATTTTTCTGCATTATCTTAGTCATAATATTTCTTACTGGGCTAGTTGAGCTCACCCTTTTGCTTTCATTGTTCTATTCAGAAAATGAGAACGTAGCGGGTACTAGTCGAGGAACGGAGTGACGGTCCAGATGATAGCTGTAAGACCCCAACTTTTATGAATAAAGATGAATTTTCTATAAATATCATTTTTGAATATTATGAAGTAAATTTGATATAATATTATAGTTGTGGGTAATATTTATAAATTTTGTAAAGTACGCAAGTTGTTATATAATATTCTATTGGTCGGAGAATATTCATTTTGGCAGAAAATATTTGTACAACGGCACAATCATTGGTGGACCCCACAACGGAATTATTGTCGAATTGAGAAAACGATAAAAATATCTTTTTATAAAATAACAGCGAAAGTTTTACCGTTAGCAATGTTGGAAAACCTGGTGGTTAAAATACAGTAATGCGCGTTGTTGCACAGTAGCATACGATATTGCACAGTATTTTTGAATTATTGATTATTACGTAAGAATGCACTACTCAATAATGGTTACAGTAATTACTGTTCAATATTTTATTTTATTGGTTCAATAATTGCTACGTTGATATTTTATATTATTGTTTTTCAATCATTGTCACTGCACAATATTTTTCATTATCAGATCTATAATTCATATTATTTGAATAATATTACTAGATACCATTATTAGCAATATCTAGAAACTTCTGTCAAGGAAATGTTTGGTCACCTAATTGTGTGCCAATAAGGAGAAATCCTTATCGGAAAGTCCCATCTTTCGTGGGAACGGCCTGGTTGTCATTATTGTGATTCTGTAATATTATTTGTGAATAATTAATTATTGATTTATATGATAAGAAAATATTTATTTTATGTGTACATAAATGATGGATAGAAAAATATTTATTTTATGTGGTTATAAATGAAAGAATTAATGTTGAAGTATTTTATCAGTATTTTGTCGGATTTGAGGTATTAAAAAAATAAAATTAGTGTTCTTAAGCTTTATTGCGTGAGTTATAATTTTTAATCCGACCGTTGGATCGTTGTGATTTTTGAATATGTTATACATATATAAGTTAAGTATATGTCCACAAATTTTGAACTGTTAAAAATTAACGTATGATTTGTTATGAATTTTAAGAGGTGACTGATTCAGAAATTATGTTATAAATGATTTTTAGTGGAAAATTCTAGAATGAGTGGGTCCCACTTTTGGTTGGTGAAAAATGTGTTAGAATTTTATTTTAAAAGTGGTGGGTGGGAATAGTAGCAGGTAAAGCCATCAGGTTATGGGTTAGGTCTACTTCGGCGTGCTTGCATTTTCTTATAAATAGGGTGCTAAGTTAGAATTGAAAATCACACCAAAAACATAAGCTTTCTCTCTTTCTCTCTCTATATTACCGAGAGTATTTTGTGAGTATTTAGATACTTTGAGAGTTGTTATTCAGTACAAGTTTCATTCAGCATCATATCCGATTTCATTCCGAAGTACTGTTTCTTTGATGTAAGGGGTATTATTTATTTCGTATTCGTAAGGGATGTTATTTTGTTCAATATTCGATTGAAATAATATTTTCTTTCATACTCTGTAGTATGTAAGTAATATTATTTCGTTTCAGATTTCGAATTTTATACTCGTTTTGTTAAATTTTTGGCTTCTATACTCCATGAAATTAGTAAAATATCATTGATAATTGCGCTTCATCTAGTATCTTTTCATGAAAATATTATTCTGAGCATTCTTGATAAGTTTTAACTTTTTCATGTCGGAGTACTATTCACGGGGTTACTATTCCCGAAGTACTATTCACAGGATACTATTCACTCGAGTACTATTTACTCGGGGTACTATTCATGATAAAATTGATTTGTTTTCAGTCCAAATTATTTGTGGTATAATATTATTCTTGAATTTTGCCCCACAAAGCAGTATCATGTTGACAATTTGGATGTTATTAATTTCTGGATAAATTAAGTTTTAAATCTTTAAAAATTTATCCTTGAACTTGTTTTATTGAATTCGTATATCATTGTCATCATCCTCATGTTTATATTCTGTTGAAAGTCATTTGTGGCCTGTAGTGCATAAATGGACTTGGTATGATTATGACAAGGGATTATTCGGTATAATCATGACCGTAACGTTACAAATGATGTGGTAAAAGTTCTCCTTGCCCCGTAGTGCATTGATGGACAGTTGTTGGCATGATCATGATCATTGATGAATACAAGAATATACTTGGCCCGTAGTGCATGGATAATTTATGGTCGTGATACTAATGAATATCCTTGGCCGTAGTGCAGGGATGATGTGGATTATTTATTAAGCTGAGTCTCAGCGATAAAAGTGATGAAAAACCTTTTAAATCATAGAAGATAGTAGATTTTATTCTCTACTTGAGTCTTCTAATGGATTGCTTGTTCCGCTGCAGTTAAATTTGATGTTTGTTATATTTTATCAGTTTAACACTGTTGGAGGCTGACAATAAATTATTCTGCATTATCTTTGTCATAATATTTGTTACTGGGCTAGTTGAGCTCACCCTTTTGCTTTCATTGTTCTCTTCAGAAAATGATAACGTAGCAGGGACTAGTCGAGGAACGGAGTGACGGTCCAGATGATAGCATTAGTAGTCCTCACTATTCTATGAAATAGTGTGATAATAAATGTATTGAGAACTTATTATGAGTTTTAATATTGTCTAGACGACAATATTTGTATTGAAACTCACAGCTCATGTTGTATATTTAAGTTTGTATTTGTATTATGTACCATGTATTTGACGACTCAGAATGGATGATGTATACCTATTTTGGGGGGGTCACAGCAGCATCATCAACATCATCACCGACTCTGGCAGAACTCTATCTTCTTACCATTCTTAATTTATCTTCTTCGCTATATATGGCAAGTAGAAGAAATTCAAATACCCAACTCTTGAATGAACTAGAAGAGCTTAACCACTCTCTCTACCAGTCCCACACTTCAACTAATCGAAGAACTGCCTCCCTTGCACTCCCTCGAGATGCCTCAGATCTAAAAGCTCTCGGAACGACGACGCACGAGAAGAAGAGGAGGCGAAAAGGGAGGAGGAGAGAGAGTGTGAAGGTGGTAAAAATGGCATAGAGGATGGAGCAGAGGAGAAGAGGAGGTGGAGAGTGTGAAGGAGGTGAATGGGGCCTTGAATTATTAATTTTTTTTTAGTTTAGATTTTTTTGGTTTTGAATTATTTGAAGATAAAATGACCTTACTTTGGTTTTGGATTTTGTTTTTGACATTGTTGGATTTTTTTTTTAGTTTTTTATTATATTATGATAGTTGGATCGATCGGGTCAGGTTTGGTGAGCTGGGTGGACATGGGTATACTTGTTTTTATGGGTGCATGGGCTATAGCTAGCTTATGTGTGTAATGACTAGGATTTAATAAATATTTATTTTTTCCATGTCAACTTTCTCTCTCCTATGTGGTCAAACTGTTTAAAGTCGATATGACTTAACAGATTTTGTAACGTTTTGTAAGAAAATAAAAATTGAGTGAGTTGACTGTAAAAAAAAATAGTTGAGTGACTCACTTGTAAATTGACATATAGTACAGTTGTAAGACCCCAACTTTTATAAATAAAGATGAATTTTCTATAAATATCATTTTTGAATATTATGGAGTTAATTTGATATAATGTTATAGTTGTGGGTAATATTTATAAATTTTGCAAAGTACGCAAGTTGTTATATAATATTCGATTGGTCGGGGAATATTCGTTTTAACAGGGAATATTCGTACAACGACACAATCATTGGTGGATCCCACAACAGAATTATTGTCGGATTGAGAAAACGACAAAAATATTTTATTAAAAATAACGGCGGAAATTTTACCATTGTTACTGTTGAACTACTCGGTAGTAAAAGTACAGTAATACGTGTGGTTGCATAGTAGCACACAGTATTGATTATTAATGCTTATGTGAGAAGTCACTCAGTTTGATTCAATTATTGTCCGTTAATAATATGAATTATTTAGCGATAATGACGTTTTGTTTTATTCGTATTATTAACGTAATAAAACAGAAACATCTTTTTATATAAAACAGAATACTTTATTAAAGTTATTCTATAAATAGAATATATTATATTTTATTTAAAAGATTTTTCTTTAAATATGGACCGTCAGATTAAAGTAATCAATCTGGACCGTTCATGGATTAGTTACTATGCATTCTATTTTTCTATAAATAGCAGCTCATTCCTTCATTATTTCTTACGAATTCACTGAACTCTAGAGAGAGAAACTATAGAGAGTAACTATAGAGAGAGAGAGAAGAAGAGTATTCTGCTACTTAACTACTTCCTTATTTCAGCTCGTCTTTAAAACGGTAAGGGGTGTTATTCTTTCTTATTCATGAAGAGAACTGTTGTTATTCCATTTTTTATTATTCTGTTGGAATAACCTGTATACGCGGTCTACCCTATATTTGGTGACATTCTTCTATTATTCTGTTGGAACATCCTGTCTGTGTGTTTTACACCGGACCTGGTTCCGTTTTTATTATTATTCTGTCGGAATATCCTGTCTGTGCGTTTACGCCGGACCTGGTTCCATTATTTATTATTCTGTCGAAATATCCTGTCTGTGCGTTTACGCCAGACCTGGTTCTATTATTTATTATTCTGTTGGAATAACCTGTCTGTGCGGTCTATCGCATGCATGGTGATTTCTTTTATTATTCCATTCTTTATTGTACTCAGTTGGTTAAGTTTTGACTTCTATATTCCATGAAATTTGTGGAATATCCTTGATAATTGCGGTTCATCCAGTATCTTTTCATGAAAATATTCTTCTAAGTATTCTTGAATTTTACTCCACAAAGCAATATCATGTTGACAATTTGGACGTTGTTAATTCTTGGATAAATTAATTCTTGAACTTGTTTTATTGAATTCTTATATCATTGTCATCATCCTCATGTTTATAAAATGTTGAAAGTCATCTGTGGCCTGTAGTGCATAGATGGACTTGGTATGATTATGACCAGGGATTATTCGGTATAATCATGACCGTAATGTTACAAATGATGTGGTAAAAGTCCTCATTGGCCCGTAGTGCGTTGATGGACAGTTGTTGGCATGATCATGACCATTAATGAATATACGAATATCTTTGGCCGTAGTGCAGGGGTGATTCGATGATGTGGATTATTTTATTAAGTTGAGTCTCAGCGATCACAGTGTTGGAAAATCTTTTAAATCATAAAAGATAGTAGAGTTTATTTTCTACTTGACTCTTTTAATGGATTGCTTGTTCCGCTGCAGTTAAACTTGATGTCTATTATATTTTATCAGTTTAACATTGTTGAAGGCTAATGATAATTCATTCTGTATTATCTTAGTCATAATATTTCTTACTGGGTTAGTTGAGCTCACCCTTTCTTTCACTGTTCTCTTCAGGAAATGAGAACGTAGCTAGGGCAAGTCGGGGAACGGAGTGATGGTCCGAATGATAGTATTAGTTAGTAGTCCTCACTATTCTATGTAATGGTGTGTTAATAAATGTAATGAGGACTCCTTTTGAGTATGAATACTCTCTAGAAGATAATATTTGTATTCAAACTCACAGTTTATGTTTTGTCGTATTGTACACGAGAGTTGTATTAGTAAGTTGTATTTTTATTCTGTACTATGTATCTGACGACCCAAGATGGGTGATGTATACCTAATTTTGGGGGCGTCACAGTTGGTATCAGAGCTTAGGGATATGATCCCTGGCTAAGATGTGAGAATAGAACTAGGAGGGGAGAGACGGGGAATTCCTTCGCTAGTATGACCTACATAAGTTTATTTGCATGGTATTTAATTGGTCGGTCATAATATAAGGATAATATATGACATATCAATTAACTTTTATTTTGTGGCAGTATCTGAAAATGGCATATGAGAATGTTGAGAATAGCAATGGAGCACAGACGATTATTGATTCACCACATATCAATAATCAGGATAATGTTCATCAGGAAGGTGACAATCCTCATGCAAACAACAACACTGACCAGATGATGAATGATGGAATGTTCAGAGATTTTATGCAATTCATGCAACAACAGGTGAAAGCGGCTCCTGTCCACAACGTAGGTGGAAATACTGGAAACTCTCAGGCGGTCACCGCTAAACAGTTTAAGGAGCTGGGACCACCGGAGTTTAAGGGAGAACCCAAACCACTTGTAGCTGAAACATGGATAAAGCAGATCACCAAGATATTTGATGTCTTGGGTTGCTTCGAGGAGCAAAAGGTTCCCTTTGCCGCCTTTATGTTGCGAGGAGAGGTAGATTACTGGTGGGAATCGATAAAGCGTACTCAACCTGCCGCACTGAAGATGTCTTGGGAGAAGTTCCAAGAGCTGTTTAACGACAAATACTTTCCCGAGAGTATTCGTCACATGAAGGAGGTGGAGTTCATCAAATTAGAGCAGAATAATATGACCGTGTCACAGTACGAGGCAAAATTTGCGGAGTTATCCCGGTTTGCGTCCCACCTGGTGGATAATGAAGAAAGAATGACGCGGATGTTTTTAAGAGGTTTAAAGCCGGAGATACGTCAACATCTTGTTTCTCATAAACTGTGTTTGTATTCAGATGTTGTAAATAGGGCTCAGTTGGTGGAGCGCGATAACGAGACAACGCAACCAAAAGAGAGCAGCCGGCAAAATGCTAATACCAGTGAAAGCAGTCATCGAAGCGGTGACAACAAGCGTGGAGAGAATCAACAGGCCAGAAATGGTAACCACTTCGGTGGTAATCAGGGCCAAAATAATAAGAATGGGCATTTCAAGAAGAGGAGATTCAACAATGATGGAAAGACGTCAGCACCAGCACCTGTCGTTAAGGAAGGAGAACGACCACCTATCATATGTTTCAAATGCGGAGGGGAGGGGCATATCAGTCCAAACTGCGCGATGCCGTCCAAAGCATGTTATAATTGTGGAAGAGAAGGTCATTTAGCCCGATTTTGTCGTTTACCAAAGACAAATTCAGCTAGGATGGAGGCACCAAAGGCTGTCCAGAAAAGTCAAAACCAGTTGTGCAAGGGAGAGCGTTTGTTGTGAACTCCCAGAAAGCAAGGAACCCGAATGAGGTCATCACGGGTAAGCTTATCATAAACTCTAACGAAGTCTATACTTTATTTGATACCGGTTCTACCCATTCTTTTATTTCTCCTACTTGCGCTCATCGATTAAATTTGATTCCGGAGAAATTAGACTTTGACTTAGCAGTTGAAACTCCATTGGGAGAAACCTTCATTACATCCACGGTTTATAAGTCTTGTTTGGTTCAAGTTGGTACCCACACATTACCTGTCGATCTTATTTCATTAAAAATACTTGCATTTGACGTGATTCTAGGGATTGATTGGTTAACTACTCATCATGCAAAAATTGATTGTTTTCGTAAGGTTGTTAGCTTTCATATTCCTAATCGACCTATTATGCGAATTCAAGTAACCAAACCATTAAAATCAATCGCTGTCATCTCAAGCCATAAAGCTATTCGTTTATTGAAAAATGGATGTCAAGCTTTCTTAGCTCATGTCACAAATCTAAACAAAAATACGTCAGCTTTGAATGATATTTCTGTTGTTAATAAATTTCCTGACGTATTTCCCGAAGAACTTCCTGGCCTACCCCCAGAGCGTGAAATTGAATTTTGTATCGACCTTGAACCCGGTATAAAACCTGTAAGACCCCGAATTTTATGAAATAAAAGTATTCAATTTTTCTTATAGTTACGATTCAGTAAATGGTTAAATTGATAAATGTTAAATTTAAGGGTAATATATGAAATTTTTTCGAAATACACAAGTGGTTATAAAATATTCATTGTTGTCGGGGAATATTCGTTTGGTCGTGGAATATTCTTTCTGTCGGAGAATATTCGTACGACGGCGCAACTATTTGTGGGCCCCATAACGAATAACTGTCGGGTGAAGGAAAACGACAAATTTGAGTTTTTACAAATAACGGCGTAGTTGTTACCGTTAACACTGTTGGAATGCCCGGTGGTTAAAATACAGTAATACGCGTTATTGCATAGTAGCACACGGTATTGCACAGTATTTTTGAAATTATTGATTCTTACGTAAGAAGGCACTACTCAATAATTGTTACAGTAATTACTGTTCAATATTTTATTTTATTGATTCAATAATTGCTACGTTAAAATTTTGTATTATTGTTGTTCAATAATTGTTGCTGCACAGTATTTCCCATTATCAGATCAATAATTCATATTATTTGAATAATATTATTAGATAACATTATTGGCAATGACTAGAAAGTTCTGTCTAAGGAGAGGTTTGGTCACCTAATTGCGCGCCAGTAAGGAGAAATTCTTATTGGAAAGCCCCCTCTTTCCTGGGAACGGCCTGGTTGTCATAAATGTGATTCTGTAATATTATTTGTGAATAATTAATTATTGATTCATATGATAAGGAAATATTTATTTTATGTGGATATAAACGAGGGATATATTTTTGTGGTTAAAAATGAAGGAGTTAATGTTGAGATTTTTATCCGTATTTTTGTCGGAATGGAGGTATTAAAAATCAGGGTTTTTGAGATATTTTGCGGGGGTTATAATTTTTAATCCGACCGTTAGATCGTGGTAATTTTTGGATATGTTATACATATATAAGTTGAGTATATGCCCACAAATTTTGAACCGTTAAAAATGAACGTATGATTTATTATGAATTTTACGAGATGACTGGTTCAGAAATTGTTGAATTTTTGGAGTTTATCATTTTGGTGAAAAATTCTAGAATTGATGGGTCCCACTTGTGGTTGGTGAAGAAATGTGCTGAATTATATTTCAAATGTGGTGGGTGGGAATAGTAGCAGGTAAAGCCATCAGGTTGCAGGTCAAACCTACCAAAAATTTTTCTATAAATAGAGGGCTAAGTTAGAATTGAAAATCACACCAGAAACATAAGCTTTCTCTCTTTCTCTCTCTATATTATGAAGCATATTTTGTGAGTTTTTAGATACTTGGTGAGTTGCTATTCATCAGTGCAAGTTTTCTTCAGCATCATATCCGATATCCAGTCAGAAGTACTGCTCTTTTGAGGTAAGGGATAGTAAGGGATTGTAAGGGATTGTAAGGGATAGTAAGGGATAGTAATGGATTTTAAGGGTTGTTATGATTTTCAGTTTCGTAATTTTTCTGATCTTCAAAAATTCTGGAAAAATTCAAAATGATATTTTGATGAGTTTTCTTGATTGTGTCCAAAAATGGTGATTTTTGGATGTATAGATTGAGAGTTATGAATTTTATGAGAAAAGACTATTTTAAAAGTAACCGCTTATAATTCCTTGTGGTTAACTCCAAAATTGATGAAATTTTTATTGGGAGTACATGTATATGATAGAAGTATACTCTGTAAATTTCAGAATTTTTAGACAAAAGTATAATTTTTGATAAATGTCTAAATATTCGGCTATTTTGGCCATATGAAAAATAGTAAATGACTTTTAAAAATTCTGAGAAAAATATATGTTCACTATGGGACTATATTATGCTAAATTCCAGAAAAGAAATATTTTTGGAACGGATTTGGTATTTTTCATGAAAATAGTCTAGTTATGAGAAAATGAATTAAATATGTTATGTGAAGTAAGAAAATTGGAAAATAGGATTTTATAGCTTGAGAATCCTATATATGAGGTATATGCAGATTTTTGATGAGGGTTTTGGTTATTGATGATGAAATTATAAGAGTTGGCATTTTATGATGATTAAATGCATTAATTAGTAAAGTGTAAACAATTAAAATAAATTGTTTATAAATTTAAGTAATGTTATTATTTCAATATCATTATACCGAAATATTGGTATGAATTTTATTGTAGAATTTCTATCTTTTGTGTCGGGGTTACTATTCATGAGTTACGAATATTACTCTTGAGATTAAAACTATATGTTGATCATATTATTTTTATCATCATATATAACATTTTTATAACCCTGATGTTGAAATTCTCTTTCACTGGAGTGTAAAGATGGGTAGATTATTGGTATGATCATGACTAGGGTTCTCTTTGGCCTGTAGTGCAAAGATGAATTGTGACTGGTATGATCATGACCATTGAATTTACAATTGAATATCTTTAGCTTAAGTGTAAAGATGAATTGATTAACATGGTTATAATCATGGTGTATATAAATTCTGAAATGATTATATATTTCTTTGAGATATGAATATATTTGACCTGTAGTGCAAATATGAATTGTTGAGGAATATCTTTGGCCTGTAGTGCAAAGATGAATTATAGATGAATATCTTTGGTCTGTAGTGCAAAGATGGTCTGTTGATGAATATCTTTGGCCCGTAGTGCAAAGATGACCTGTTGTTGAATATCTTTGGCCAGTAATGCAAAGATGAACTGTTGATGAATATCTTTGGCCTGTAGTGCAAAGATGACTTGTTGATGAATATCTTTGGCCCGTAGTGCAAAGATGAAGTTATTAGTATGATTATGAACAGGAACTGTGATTTGGTATAACCATGATGTTTGATGTTTCAGGTGATGAAAATTATCTTCGTCCTGGGTGCGAAGAAAAATTTATAGTCACAATTATGATTATGAGTTATTCATATGATTGTGGACCAGAATTGTTGATTGATGTTACAGGGATAAAACATTGTTGATGGATTTTTAACATGGAGAAGATAATAGACTTTATAGTCTATTTGACTCTTCTAATGGATTGCTCGTTCCGCTGCAACTATGGTTGAAATTTTTATCATTTACCATATGTTCTAAATCTCTGATTTATTGTTGATGAAGGCTATTGATAATTGAATTATCTTTAGTCATGATATTCTTTACTGAGCTAGTTGTGCTCACCCTTTTGCTTCACAATTCCTTTCAGGTAATAAGAGTGTAGCTGGGTCGAGCGGGGGTAACAAGGGAATAGAACGGTGGTCATCATTTAGTAGTTATATTTGGTGAAGAAAATAGGGTGAGGCGAACCCAACGTTGGAAGGGTGTTTTGTCACTATCATACAAGATGTCTAATGACATACAACCTCGTGTCATCATAAGACAGGGTTGTGCTCATCCACTTGCTGAGTATATCTATGGGCACTACCTATATAATCTTGGTGTTTGTTTGAAGTATAATTCTCAATTAGAGACAGTGGAGATAATGATAAGTCAAGAGAAGACTCACCATTGGGAAGAATATGATAGTAATCTTCTCGTTTTTCTTTGGGGTCTATTGGGTCAGCCAAGGATAATTCTGTGGCCATATGATATCTATCGTAACCTAGATGCGTGGCCCCCCATGTACGAAGGTTTCCTTGAGCACTTCCCAAAGATTCTAATTTCTAAAACAGTTTTTGACTATACCTTTATGTAAGGTGTTATTGTGAGGTGATGTCCACGGTTGGAACATGAGTCACATTTGGTATATATTTGTATCCAAACTCACAGCATATGTGTTGTTGTATTTTGCACGACAATTGTTGTAATAAAGTTGTAGTTGTTTTCTGTACCATGTATTTGACGACTCAGAATGGGTTGGGTGGAATGAACCTATTTTGGAGTTGTTACATTTGGTATCAGAGCTATAAGTAAAGAGCCCCGAGCCTCTCGCTGGTGACTTCCTGTTGATGGGGGATGCACCGAAGCCAGACTCTCCGTAGGGGACGCCGTTATGCGGTGGCAAACTGATAGGTATCAATGTAAGGTGCTGACATAGGTTGGTGTCCAGAGTTACATTTGGTATCAGAGCTTAGGGATATGATCTCTGGCGGAGATCGGGGAATACAACTAGGAGGGGAGAGATGAGTAAATCCTTCGCTAGTGTGTCCTACCTAAGCTTATTTGTTGGTCAGTCATAATATTGGGATATTATGTGATATGTTAATTTGTTAAATTAACCTTGTTTTGAAGCTGTATTCTAGAATGATATTGAAATACAGGAGATGAGCAATGGAGAAATTATGATGACAGGAAAGATGGAATCTGAAATGAAAGGAAGGTATTCTCAACTCTTTGAAATACCAGGTACGTAAATTTCGGGGACGAAATTTCATAAGGAGGGGAGATTGTAAGACCCCGAATTTTATGAAATAAAAGTATTCAATTTTTCTTATAATTACTATTCAGTAAATGGTTAAATTGATAAAAGTTAAAGTTAAGGGTGAATATATGAAATTTTTTCAAAATAACAAGTGGTTATAAAATAATCATTGTTGTCGGGGAATATTCGTTTGGTCGTGGAATATTCTTTCTGTCGGGGAATATTCGTACGACGGCGCAGCTATTTGTGGGCCCCATAACGAATAACTGTCGGGTGAAGAAAACGACAAATTTGAGTTTTTACAAATAACGGCGTAGTTGTTACCGTTAACACTGTTGGAATACCCGGTGGTTAAAATACAGTAATACGCGTTATTGCACAGTAGCACACGGTATTGCACAGTATTTTTGAAATTATTGATTCTTACGTAAGAAGGCACTACTCAATAATTGTTACAGTAATTACTGTTCAATATTTTATTTTATTGATTCAATAATTGCTACGTTGAAATTTTATATTATTGTTGTTCAATAATTGTTGCTGCACAGTATTTCCCATTATCAGATCAATAATTCATATTATTTGAATAATATTATTAGATAACATTATTGGCAATGTCTAGAAAGTTCTGTCTAAGGAGAGGTTTGGTCATCTAATTGCGCGCCAGTAAGGAGAAATTCTTATTGGAAAGCCCCCTCTTTCCTGGGAACGGCCTGGTTGTCATAAATGTGATTCTGTAATATTATTTGTGAATAATTAATTATTGATTCATATGATAAGGAAATATTTATTTTATGTGGATATAAATGAGGGATATATTTTTGTGGTTAAAAATGAAGGAGTTAATGTTGAGATTTTTATCCGTATTTTTGTCGGAATGGAGGTATTAAAAATCAGGGTTTTTGAGATATTTTGCGGGGGTTATAATTTTTAATCCGACCGTTGGATCGTGGTAATTTTTGGATATGTTATACATATATAAGTTGAGTATATGCCCACAAATTTTGAACCGTTAAAAATGAACGTATGATTTATTATGAATTTTACGAGATGACTGGTTCAGAAATTGTTGAATTTTGGAGTTTATCATTTTGGTGGAAAATTCTAGAATTGGTGGGCCCCACTTGTGGTTGGTGAAGAAATGTGCTGAATTATATTTCAAATGTGGTGGGTGGGAATAGTAGCAGGTAAAGCCATCAGGTTGCAGGTCAAACCTACCAAAATTTTCCTATAAATAGAGGGCTAAGTTAGAATTGAAAATCACACCAGAAACATAAGCTTTCTCTCTTTCTCTCTCTATATTATGAAGCATATTTTGTGAGTTTTTAGATACTTGGTGAGTTGCTATTCATCAGTGCAAGTTTTCTTCAGCATCATATCCGATATCCAGTCAGAAGTACTGCTCTTTTGAGGTAAGGGATAGTAAGGGATTGTAAGGGATTGTAAGGGATAGTAAGGGATTTTAAGGGTTGTTATGATTTTCAGTTTCGTAATTTTTCTGATCTTCAAAAATTCTGGAAAAATTTGAAATGATATTTTGATGAGTTTTCTTGATTGTGTCCAAAAATGGTGATTTTTGGATGTATAGATTGAGAGTTATGAATTTTATGAGAAAAGACTATTTTAAAAGTAACCGCTTATAATTCCTTGTGGTTAACTCCAAAATTGATGAAATTTTTATTGGGAGTACATGTATATGATAGAAGTATACTCTGTAAATTTCAGAATTTTTAGACAAAAGTATAATTTTTGATAAATGTCTAAATATTCGGCTATTTTGGCCATATGAAAAATAGTAAATGACTTTTAAAAATTCTGAGAAAAATATATGTTCACTATGGGACTATATTATGCTAAATTCCAGAAAAGAAATATTTTTGGAACTGATTTGGTATTTTTCATGAAAATGGTCTAGTTATGAGTAAATGAATTAAATATGTTTTGTGAAGTAAGAAAATTGGAAAATAGGATTTTATGGCTTGAGAATCCTATATGAGGTATATGCAGATTTTTGATGAGGGTTTTGGTTATTGATGATGAAATTGTAAGAGTTGGCATTTTATGATGATTAAATGCATTAATTAGTAAAGTGTAAACAATTAAAATAAATTGTTTATAAATTTAAGTAATGTTATTCTTTCAATATCATTATACCGAAATATTGGTATGAATTTTATTGTAGAATTTCTATCTTTTGTGTCGGGGTTACTATTCATGAGTTACGAATATTACTCTTGAGATTAAAACTATATGTTGATCATATTATTTTTATCATCATATATAACATTTTTATAACCCTGATGTTGAAATTCTCTTTCACTGGAGTGTAAAGATGGGTAGATTATTGGTATGATCATGACTAGGGTTCTCTTTGGCCTGTAGTGCAAAGTTGAATTGTGACTGGTATGATCATGACCATTGAATTTATAATTGAATATCTTTAGCTTAAGTGCAAAGGTGAATTGATCAACATGGTTATAATTATTGTTTATATAAATTCTGAAATGATTATATATTTCTTTGAGATATGAATATATTTGGCCTGTAGTGCAAATATGAATTGTTGATGAATATCTTTGGCCTGTAGTGCAAAGATGAATTGTTGATGAATATCTTTGGCCTGTAGTGCAAAGATGGTCTGTTGATGAATATCTTTGGCCGTAGTGCAAAGATGACCTGTTGTTGAATATCTTTGGCCAGTAGTGCAAAGATGAACTGTTGATGAATATCTTTGGCCTGTAGTGCAAAGATGACTTGTTGATGAATATCTTTGGCCCGTAGTGCAAAGATGAAGTTATTAGTATGATTATGAACAGGAACTGTGATTTGGTATAACCATGATGTTTGATGTTTCAGGTGATGAAAATTATCTTCGTCCTGGGTGCGAAGAAAAATTTAGAGTCACAATTATGATTATGAGTTATTCATATGATTGTGGAAAGAATTGTTGATTGATGTTACAGGGATAAAACATTGTTGGTGGATTTTTAACATGGAGAAGATAATAGACTTTATAGTCTATTTGACTCTTCTAATGGATTGCTCGTTCCGCTGCAACTATGGTTGAAATTTTTATCATTTACCATATGTTCTAAATCTCTGATTTATTGTTGATGAAGGCTATTGATAATTGAATTATCTTTAGTCATGATATTCTTTACTGAGCTAGTTGTGCTCACCCTTTTGCTTCACAATTCCTTTCAGGTAATAAGAGTGTAGCTGGGTCGAGCGGGGGTAACAAGGGAATAGAACGGTGGTCATCATTTAGTAGTTATATTTGGTGAAGAAAATAGGGTGAGGCGAACCCAACGTTGGAAGGGTGTTTTGTCACTATCATACAAGATGTCTAATGACATACAACCTCGTGTCATCATAAGACAGGGTTGTGCTCATCCACTTGCTGAGTATATCTATGGGCACTACCTATATAATCTTGGTGTTTGTTTGAAGTATAATTCTCAATTAGAGACAGTGGAGATAATGATAAGTCAAGAGAAGACTCACCATTGGGAAGAATATGATAGTAATCTTCTCGTTTTTCTTTGGGGTCTATTGGGTCAACCAAGGATAATTCTGTGGCCATATGATATCTATCATAACCTAGACGCGTGGCCTCCCATGTACGAAGGTTTCCTTGAGCACTTCCCAAATATTCTAATTTCTAAAACAGTTTTTGACTATACCTTTATGTAAGGTGTTATTGTGAGGTGATGTCCACGGTTGGAACATGAGTCACATTTGGTATATATTTGTATCCAAACTCACAGCATATGTGTTGTTGTATTTTGCACGACAATTGTTGTAATAAAGTTGTAGTTGTTTTCTGTACCATGTATTTGACGACTCAGAATGGGTTGGGTGGAATGAACCTATTTTGGAGTTGTTACATTTGGTATCAGAGCTATAAGTAAAGAGCCCCGAGCCTCTCGCTGGTGACTTCCTGTTGATGGGGGATGCACCGAAGCCAGACTCTCCGTAGGGGACGCCGTTATGCGGTGGCAAACTGATAGGTATCAATGTAAGGTGCTGACATAGGTTGGTGTCCAGAGTTACATTTGGTATCAGAGCTTAGGGATATGATCTCTGACGGAGATCGGGGAATACAACTAGGAGGGGAGAGATGAGTAAATCCTTCGCTAGTGTGTCCTACCTAAGCTTATTTGTTGGTCAGTCATAATATTGGGATATTATGTGATATGTTAATTTGTTCAATTAACCTTTGTTTTGAAGCTGTATTCTAGAATGATATCAGAAATACAGGAGATGAGCAATGGAGAAATTATGATGACAGGAAAGATGGAATCTGAAATGAAAGGAAGGTATTCTCAACTCTTTGAAATACCAGGTACGTAAATTTCGGGGACGAAATTTCATAAGGAGGGGAGATTGTAAGACCCCGAATTTTATGAAATAAAAGTATTCAATTTTTCTTATAGTTACGATTCAGTAAATGGTTAAATTGATAAATGTTAAAGTTAAGGGTAATATATGAAATTTTTTCAAAATACACAAGTGGTTATAAAATAATCATTGTTGTCGGGGAATATTCGTTTGGTCGTGGAATATTCTTTCTGTCGGGAATATTCGTACGACGGCGCAGCTATTTGTGGGCCCCATAACGAATAACTGTCGGGTGAAGGAAAACGACAAATTTGAGTTTTTACAAATAACGGCGTAGTTGTTACCGTTAACACTGTTGGAATACCCGGTGGTTAAAATACAGTAATACGCGTTATTGCACAGTAGCACACGGTATTGCACAGTATTTTTGAAATTATTGATTCTTACGTAAGAAGGCACTACTCAATAATTGTTACAGTAATTACTGTTCAATATTTTATTTTATTGATTCAATAATTGCTACGTTGAAATTTTATATTATTGTTGTTCAATAATTGTTGCTGCACAGTATTTCCCATTATCAGATCAATAATTCATATTATTTGAATAATATTATTAGATAACATTATTGGCAATGTCTAGAAAGTTCTGTCTAAGGAGAGGTTTGGTCATCTAATTGCGCGCCAGTAAGGAGAAATTCTTATTGGAAAGCCCCCTCTTTCCTGGGAACGGCCTGGTTGTCATAAATGTGATTCTGTAATATTATTTGTGAATAATTAATTATTGATTCATATGATAAGGAAATATTTATTTTATGTGGATATAAATGAGGGATATATTTTTGTGGTTAAAAATGAAGGAGTTAATGTTGAGATTTTTATCCGTATTTTTGTCGGAATGGAGGTATTAAAAATCAGGGTTTTTGAGATATTTTGCGGGGGTTATAATTTTTAATCCGACCGTTGGATCGTGGTAATTTTTGGATATGTTATACATATATAAGTTGAGTATATGCCCACAAATTTTGAACCGTTAAAAATGAACGTATGATTTATTATGAATTTTACGAGATGACTGGTTCAGAAATTGTTGAATTTTTGGAGTTTATCATTTTGGTGAAAAATTCTAGAATTGGTGGGCCCCACTTGTGGTTGGTGAAGAAATGTGCTGAATTATATTTCAAATGTGGTGGGTGGGAATAGTAGCAGGTAAAGCCATCAGGTTGCAGGTCAAACCTACCAAAATTTTTCTATAAATAGAGGGCTAAGTTAGAATTGAAAATCACACCAGAAACATAAGCTTTCTCTCTTTCTCTCTCTATATTATGAAGCATATTTTGTGAGTTTTTAGATACTTGGTGAGTTGCTATTCATCAGTGCAAGTTTTCTTCAGCATCATATCCGATATCCAGTCAGAAGTACTGCTCTTTTGAGGTAAGGGATAGTAAGGGATTGTAAGGGATTGTAAGGGATAGTAAGGGATAGTAATGGATTTTAAGGGTTGTTATGATTTTCAGTTTCGTAATTTTTCTGATCTTCAAAAATTCTGGAAAAATTTGAAATGATATTTTGATGAGTTTTCTTGATTGTGTCCAAAAATGGTGATTTTTGGATGTATAGATTGAGAGTTATGAATTTTATGAGAAAAGACTATTTTAAAAGTAACCGCTTATAATTCCTTGTGGTTAACTCCAAAATTGATGAAATTTTTATTGGGAGTACATGTATATGATAGAAGTATACTCTGTAAATTTCAGAATTTTTAGACAAAAGTATAATTTTTGATAAATGTCTAAATATTCGGCTATTTTGGCCATATGAAAAATAGTAAATGACTTTTAAAAATTCTGAGAAAAATATATGTTCACTATGGGACTATATTATGCTAAATTCCAGAAAAGAAATATTTTTGGAACTGATTTGGTATTTTTCATGAAAATAGTCTAGTTATGAGTAAATGAATTAAATATGTTATGTGAAGTAAGAAAATTGGAAAATAGGATTTTATGGCTTGAGAATCCTATATATGGTATATGCAGATTTTTGATGAGGGTTTTGGTTATTGATGATGAAATTATAAGAGTTGGCATTTTATGATGATTAAATGCATTAATTAGTAAAGTGTAAACAATTAAAATAAATTGTTTATAAATTTAAGTAATGTTATTCTTTCAATATCATTATACCGAAATATTGGTATGAATTTTATTGTAGAATTTCTATCTTTTGTGTCGGGGTTACTATTCATGAGTTACGAATATTACTCTTGAGATTAAAACTATATGTTGATCATATTATTTTTATCATCATATATAACATTTTTATAACCCTGATGTTGAAATTCTCTTTCACTGGAGTGTAAAGATGGGTAGATTATTGGTATGATCATGACTAGGGTTCTCTTTGGCCTGTAGTGCAAAGATGAATTGTGACTGGTATGATCATGACCATTGAATTTACAATTGAATATCTTTAGCTTAAGTGTAAAGATGAATTGATTAACATGGTTATAATCATGGTGTATATAAATTCTGAAATGATTATATATTTCTTTGAGATATGAATATATTTGACCTGTAGTGCAAATATGAATTGTTGAGAATATCTTTGGCCTGTAGTGCAAAGATGAATTATAGATGAATATCTTTGGTCTGTAGTGCAAAGATGGTCTGTTGATGAATATCTTTGGCCCGTAGTGCAAAGATGACCTGTTGTTGAATATCTTTGGCCAGTAATGCAAAGATGAACTGTTGATGAATATCTTTGGCCTGTAGTGCAAAGATGACTTGTTGATGAATATCTTTGGCCCGTAGTGCAAAGATGAAGTTATTAGTATGATTATGAACAGGAACTGTGATTTGGTATAACCATGATGTTTGATGTTTCAGGTGATGAAAATTATCTTCGTCCTGGGTGCGAAGAAAAATTTATAGTCACAATTATGATTATGAGTTATTCATATGATTGTGGACCAGAATTGTTGATTGATGTTACAGGGATAAAACATTGTTGATGAATTTTTAACATGGAGAAGATAATAGACTTTATAGTCTATTTGACTCTTCTAATGGATTGCTCGTTCCGCTGCAACTATGGTTGAAATTTTTATCATTTACCATATGTTCTAAATCTCTGATTTATTGTTGATGAAGGCTATTGATAATTGAATTATCTTTAGTCATGATATTCTTTACTGAGCTAGTTGTGCTCACCCTTTTGCTTCACAATTCCTTTCAGGTAATAAGAGTGTAGCTGGGTCGAGCGGGGGTAACAAGGGAATAGAACGGTGGTCATCATTTAGTAGTTATATTTGGTGAAGAAAATAGGGTGAGGCGAACCCAACGTTGGAAGGGTGTTTTGTCACTATCATACAAGATGTCTAATGACATACAACCTCGTGTCATCATAAGACATGGTTGTGCTCATCCACTTGCTGAGTATATCTATGGGCACTACCTATATAATCTTGGTGTTTGTTTGAAGTATAATTCTCAATTAGAGACAGTGGAGATAATGATAAGTCAAGAGAAGACTCACCATTGGGAAGAATATGATAGTAATCTTCTCGTTTTTCTTTGGGGTCTATTGGGTCAGCCAAGAATAATTCTGTGGCCATATGATATCTATCGTAACCTAGATGCGTGGCCTCCCATGTACGAAGGTTTCCTTGAGCACTTCCCAAAGATTCTAATTTCTAAAACAGTTTTTGACTATACCTTTATGTAAGGTGTTATTGTGAGGTGATGTCCACGGTTGGAACATGAGTCACATTTGGTATATATTTGTATCCAAACTCACAGCATATGTGTTGTTGTATTTTGCACGACAATTGTTGTAATAAAGTTGTAGTTGTTTTCTGTACCATGTATTTGACGACTCAGAATGGGTTGGGTGGAATGAACCTATTTTGGAGTTGTTACAAAACCCATTTCCAAAGCCCCATATCGAATGGCTCCTATTGAACTTCGTGAGTTAAAGACCCAACTGCAGGAATTGTTAGACATTGGTTTTATTCGTCCTAGTACTTCTCCTTGGGGTGCTCCTGTTCTGTTCGTGAAGAAGAAAGATGGGAGTATGCGACTTTGTATTGATTATCGGGAGTTGAATCATGTCACCATCAAAAATAGGTACCCATTGCCACGTATTGATGACCTGTTTGACCAGTTGCAAGGAGCACAATTCTTTTCAAAGATCGATCTTCGTTCTGGATATCATCAGCTGAAGGTTAGAACTGAGGATATTCCAAAGACGGCTTTCAGAACTCGGTATGGGCATTATGAATTCTTAGTTATGTCTTTTGGATTGACTAATGCTCCTGCTGCCTTCATGGATATGATGAACAGGGTATTTAAGGAATATTTGGATCACTTTGTGGTCGTCTTTATCGATGACATCCTTGTTTATTCCAAAAGCCGTGAAGATCATGAGCAACACTTGAGGCTGGTACTCCAAAAGCTTCGTGAATACAAACTTTATGCCAAGTTGAAGAAATGCGAGTTCTGGCTGGAAGAGGTAGCATTCCTTGGGCACGTAGTATCAAGTCGTGGAATATCTGTTGACCCGGCAAAGATTGAAGCTATTCAAAGCTGGGAGCAACCTAAATCAGTAACCGAAGTACGTAGCTTTCTCGGTCTAGCTGGTTATTATCGGAGATTCGTGGAAGGATTTTCTCGAATCGCTACTCCATTAACTCAGCTGACTCGGAAAGATACAAAGTTCAGTTGGAGCGAAGAATGTGAGCAGAGTTTTCAAGAACTCAAGAGGAGACTCATTTCAGCACCTGTTCTAACAATACCATCTGGCTCGGAGGGATTTGTCATCTACAGTGATGCTTCGAGCAAAAGGTTGGGATGCGTTCTCATGCAACATGGAAAAGTCATAGCCTATGCATCAAGACAACTCAAGGAATATGAGAGGAATTATCCTACTCATGATCTAGAGTTGGCAGCTGTTGTCTTTGCACTTAAAATTTGGAGGCATTACTTGTATGGGGAGAAGGTGGAGATCTTTACAGATCATAAAAGCCTCAAATATTTCTTCACTCAAAAGGAACTCAACATGCGACAATGATGTTGGCTTGAACTGTTGAAAGATTATGATCATACCATTCAATATCATCCTGGAAAAGCGAACGTGGTAGCTGACGCATTGAGTAGAAGATCATATGCAAGTACGAGTGTGATATTGTCAACACAAAGACCCATTTTGCGTGATTTGCAAAGGATGGAGATAGAGTTAAAGACTCCAGGGACCCATGTGATGATGACTAATATACGAGTAGAACCGACTTTAATCGATAAAGTTAAAGCTGCTCAAGCTACAGACCTGGAGCTGATGCGTATGAGGAAGAAAGTGCAAGAAGGTGTTATGCCGGAAGCAAGAATCGATGAAGAAGGAATACTTCGAGTCAACTCCAGACTTTGTGTTCCTAACAACCCTGATTTAAAGTATGAAATCATGATGGAGGCGCACAACACACCGTTTGCAATCCATCCTGGAAGTACCAAAATGTATCATGATCTTCGTCATACATTTTGGTGGAGCAATATGAAGAGAGAGATAGCGTTGTTTATCTCAAGGTGTCTAACTTGTCAACGAGTCAAAACGGAGCATCAAGTACCAAAAGGTCCATTGCAACCACTTGAAATTCCAGAATGGAAGTGGGAGCACATTACCATGGATTTCGTTACCGGTCTTCCTAAGGTTTCTCAAGGTATAGATGCGATTTGGGTCATTGTTGATATATTGACCAAGTCTGCTCATTTCTTACCGATACGAGAAACTTATACACTTGAACGTCTTGCTCGTATGTACATAAACGAGATTGTAAGACTGCATGGTATGCCAGTATCCATAGTTTCTGACCGAGACCCAAGATTCACTTCACGATTTTGGGTTAGTTTACAAAAAGTTATGGGCACGGATTTACGATTTAGTTCAGCATATCATCCTCAGACGGACGGACAATCAGAGAGGACTATTCAAACTCTTGAAGATCTATTAAGACTCTGTGTCTTTGACTTCAAGGGAAGTTGGGACAAGTTCTTACCATTGGTGGAGTTTTCCTACAACAACAGTTATCAAGCAAGTATTGGCATGGCTCCATTCGAAGCATTGTATGGAAGAAAATGTCGTTCTCCAGTATGCTGGGATGAGGTAGGTGAAGCAACGTTGTTGGGACCGGAGTTGGTACATATGACTACAGAAAAGATTCAAACGATCCGACAACGTATAAAAACCTCACAAGATCGACAAAAGAGTTATGCTGATCTTCATCGAAAGGACGTGGAATTTGATGTAGGAGATCATGTGTTCTTACGTGTTGCTCTATGGAAAGGAGTTACGAGATTTGGAAAGAGAGGAAAGCTCAATCCTCGATTCATCGGTCCATTTTTAATCCTCGATCGAGTAGAAACTGTGGCTTATAGACTCGCTTTACCGCCAAGTATGTCTCGTGTTCATAACGTTTTTCACATATCCATGTTACGCAAATATGTGAAAGACCCGAGCCACATTATTGAGTTAGAACCGGACGAAATAGCGGAAGATTTGACGTATGAAGAAGTTCCTGTTCAAATCTTGGATAAGAAGGAACATATTCTACGCTCCAAGGTTATACCTCAAGTCAAAGTTTTGTGGAGAAACCACGATATTGAGGAAATGACTTGGGAGTTAGAATCTGAAATGAAATCAAGGTATCCTTACCTCTTCGACATACCAGGTACGTACCCTAATTTCGAGGGCGAAATTTCATAAGAAGGGGAGGTTGTAAGACCCCAACTTTTATAAATAAAGATGAATTTTCTATAAATATCATTTTTGAATATTATGGAGTTAATTTGATATAATGTTATAGTTGTGGGTAATATTTATAAATTTTGCAAAGTACGCAAGTTGTTATATAATATTCGATTGGTCGGGGAATATTCGTTTTAACAGGGAATATTCGTACAACGACACAATCATTGGTGGACCCCACAACAGAATTATTGTCGGATTGAGAAAACGACAAAAATATTTTATTAAAAATAACGGCGAAAATTTTACCATTGTTACTGTTGAACTACTCGGTAGTAAAAGTACAGTAATACGTGTGGTTGCATAGTAGCACACAGTATTGATTATTAATGCTTATGTGAGAAGTCACTCAGTTTGATTCAATTATTGTCAGTTAATAATATGAATTATTTAGCGATAATGACGTTTTGTTTTATTCGTATTATTAACGTAATAAAACAGAAACATCTTTTTATATAAAACAGAATACTTTATTAAAGTTATTCTATAAATAGAATATATTATATTTTATTTAAAAGATTTTTCTTTAAATATGGACCGTCAGATTAAAGTAATCAATCTGGACCGTTCATGGATTAGTTACTATGCATTCTATTTTTCTATAAATAGCAGCTCATTCTTTCATTATTTCTTACGAATTCACTGAACTCTAGAGAGAGAAACTATAGAGAGAAACTATAGAGAGAGAGAGAAGAAGAGTATTCTGCTACTTAACTACTTCCTTATTTCAGCTCGTCTTTAAAACGGTAAGGGGTGTTATTCTTTCTTATTCATGAAGAGAACTGTTGTTATTCCATTTTTTATTATTCTGTTGGAATAACCTGTATACGCGGTCTACCCTATACTTGGTGACATTCTTCTATTATTCTGTTGGAACATCCTGTCTGTGTGTTTTACACAGGACCTGGTTCCGTTTTTATTATTATTCTGTCGGAATATCCTGTCTGTGCGTTTACGCCGGACCTGGTTCCATTATTTATTATTTTGTCGGAATATCCTGTCTGTGCGTTTACGCCGGACCTGGTTCCATTATTTATTATTCTGTTGGAATAACCTGTCTGTGCGGTCTATCGCATGCATGATGATTTCTTTTGTTATTCCATTCTTTATTGTACTCAGTTGGTTAAGTTTTGCCTTCTATACTCCATGAAATTTGTGGAATATCCTTGATAATTGCGGTTCATCCAGTATCTTTTCATGAAAATATTCTTCTAAGTATTCTTGAATTTTACTCCACAAAGCAATATCATGTTGACAATTTGGACGTTGTTAATTATTGGATAAATTAATTCTTGAACTTGTTTTATTGAATTCTTATATCATTGTCATCATCCTCATGTTTATAAAATGTTGAAAGTCATCTGTGGCCTGTAGTGCATAGATGGACTTGGTATGATTATGACCAGGGATTATTCGGTATAATCATGACCGTAATGTTACAAATGATGTGGTAAAAGTCCTCATTGGCCCGTAGTGCGTTGATGGACAGTTGTTGGCATGATCATGACCATTAATGAATATACGAATATCATTGGCCGTAGTGCAGGGGTGATTCGATGATGTGGATTATTTTATTAAGTTGAGTCTCAGCGATCACAGTGTTGGAAAATCTTTTAAATCATAAAAGATAGTAGAGTTTATTTTTTACTTGACTCTTTTAATGGATTGCTTGTTCCGCTGCAGTTAAACTTGATGTCTATTATATTTTATCAGTTTAACATTGTTGAAGGCTAATGATAATTTATTCTGTATTATCTTAGTCATAATATTTCTTACTGGGTTAGTTGAGCTCACCCTTTCTTTCACTGTTCTTTTCAGGAAACGAGAACGTAGCTGGGGCAAGTCGGGGAACGGAGTGATGGTCCGAATGATAGTATTAGTTAGTAGTCCTCACTATTCTATGTAATGGTGTGTTAATAAATGTAACGAGGACTCCTTTTGAGTATGAATACTCTCTAGAAGATAATATTTGTATTCAAACTCACAGTTTATGTTTTGTCGTATTGTACACGACAGTTGTATTAGTAAGTTGTATTTTTATTCTGTACTATGTATCTGACGACCCAAAATGTGTGATGTATACCTAATTTTGGGAGCGTCACAACAGTGACCAAAAAATCATTTAACCCATACTTATACTTAAATATAACAAGCAAGGCAAATAAAAATTTTATCTAAATTAATTTGATTGGTCATTTTAAGGGTAATTTAGTTATCATCTTATAATTTTTAAATATAAATTATATAATAATGATAATGATGATGATGATGAATATAATTATAAGTTCATACATATCTATATATACATGCATGCTCGCAATAAAGCAAAATAAAAGTTATATAAAACACTAATGTCAATTTGCTTGTCTATTTCTTTTTGATGTATTATACAATTATAAATATAATCCTAATACAAATTATTTTATTTTATATATATATATATATATATATATACTATGACGATAAAAAATTATCAAAATTTTGTGAAAAAAGAAATTATATAAGCTAGCACGTGCCTCCGGCTATCGAACTTGTTTGGTCTATGATGTGTCATTGTTGTGTTATTATAATATTTCCTCTATTTCAAATTGACAAAAAGACATATTACTCTTAAATTTATCATCATGCATGTCACCGACTTCTTCTTGTCACAGTCGGTCCTAGGTTTTTTAATGTCCGGGGTAAAAAATTTCAAATATACCCCTTTATATGATTTAAATAAATTAATAAATTATCAACTAATTAATTTTATTAAAATTATAAGAATTTACAAAAGATAAGAAAGAACACTTTAAAATATCATCGAAGCAAAGAATCATCACATGTACTTACAAAATAAAAATATAAATGAAATCGGTAAAACTAATGAAATACCCACTGTAGTTGGCAAGTTTTACTGATTACACAATTAAACTTTTAATTTTTCAAATTACTCAATTAAACTAATTATTATTTTGAAATTGAGTTATTCCGTTAATAAAAATAAACGGACGTTAATTTTTTATCTACAAAACTAATGAATTACCCACTGTAGTTGGCACGTTTTAATGATTACACCATTGAATTTTAAAATTTTCAGATTAACCCATTAAACTAATTAGAAATGATTATTTTAAATATTTTTAACAATTATTATTGTTTTCAGTAAAAAATATTAGAAACTTTAATTTTTTCCATAAAATGAGTAAGATTTCATAAAATATAGATTTAAAAAAATTAAAGTTTTATGAAATCTTACTCATTTTTAAAAAAACTTTTTTTTCTTTTGAAAATAAAGTTTATTTTTTTGAATCTATATTTTATAAAATTTTACTCATTTTTTTAAAATATGAAGAATTTTCTATTTTTTTTCTTGAAAATAATATTTATTTATAAAAATTATTATTTTCTTTTTTGAAAAAATTGATTCAGTTTTTTTATTTATCTTTTACTGTATTTTTATTTTAATTTCTATTTTTAGTTTTTTTTTAAAAAAAAATTATGGGTCATTCTGTTAAAAAATTAAGTAGACATTAATTTAATTTAAAATCACTTTAATTTTTTTGAATATATATTTTATGAAACACTACTCATTTTATGAAGAAAAAATAGTTTCTAATATTTTTTACTTAAAATAATAATTATTTTTAAAAATATTTAAAATAATTTTTTTTAATTAGTGTGATGGGATAATTTGAAAAATTAAAAATGCAATGGTATAATCAGTAAAATGTGCCAACTACGGTGAGTAATTCATTAGTTTTGTAGATAAAAATTAACGTTTGTTTATTTTTTTAACGGAATGACCCAATTTCAAAATAATAATTAGTTTAGTGGTGTAATTTGAAAAATTAAAAGTTCAATGATGCAATCAGTAAAACATACCAACTACAGTGGGTATTTATTTAGTGTTACCCAATGAAATCTAAACCACAAAATATCATTTAAAATGTATTCTTATCGCACTTTTAGATACAAAAGCATCAATTATACTAACATATTTAATGTTTTCTAACATATTATTTTCAATGCATAATATCGCTAATTTTTTATTTTTTTTATACACAAATACATAAACTTATTAAAAAAAATTATGCCCTTCTCGACTGTGGGCCCTGGGCGGTCGCCCTGGTAGCCCTTGCCCAGGGCCGGCTCTGCTTCTTGTTAAATTAACTTATTATTTTTAATGAAAAATATAATAGAACAAAAATAAGTTATTTTTTTCTACATTAACACACACTATTCTTAGCTAAATATCAAACATAAAAGTATGCTATTTAACATTTGCAAATTTTACGGACACAAATATTTTTGTGGATACATAATAGGTAGTCTATCTAGTATTGAAAAAATCATAACATGAGACCAAATTTATATCTCCAAATTTGAAAATCCTAGAACAGCATTATTCATATACTTTTTGGTGGCCGCTGCGTGTCTAGTGGTTAGGTAACCACAAAGTTTGCTAACAGCAGCATCCATTGATGGATCTCTCTCTCTGTGTGTCTGTCTGTGGTGAGTCCCAGTCCCAGAGGGAAAGTGACCTACCTAGCTCGTGATGACCACCCTTTAATACTTCCTAGATATTTTTAATTGATTATGACACAAGATTGTGTTAGAAAAGCCTACTCCCTTTAATTCTCTTTTTTTAGGGGCTGCCTGCAAATAATATATTTCAAATATTATCTCGATCTCTATATTTCTAAAACCCAATGAATATATTTACTAGATTAATAGCATTTTCAGTTATAAGTTAATTAATCTTATAGTATATGATCATAAGGTAAAAAAAATTTAAAACTCATGTGCAGACTTCTTGGAAGTTGGGATATGCATCTGAACAAAATGAAATTAAACTAAAACCATTGATTCAGCTAGTTGGATACTTAACTACGTAAATATATTGGATTAGGAGGCTAGAAGCCTCTTATTGTACAACTTGATTGATTACAGCACATGCATGTCCTTATTATATCAGTGGACGCATTAATTCGATCCAACTCTAACTCTTAATTACTTGAGTAATAGCCTAATTAATTAACTATATATAGAGAATAGAGTTACCAAACAAACACAAACACTACAGATTAATTTATAGAATGACTAGCTAGGGGAGAGAGAGAGAGAGAGAGTACGTAGTACTATTAATATAACTCTTCATAAAACCTAGCTAGCTGGTTGGTCGGCTGGCTGGATCCATGATCATTCACATAAGTAAGCTTCTGATAATGGAAGCCTCCGGGCTGTCGGTGTCAATTGTAGCCAATAGTTGGGAAAGTCGCTCACTTAGGTCATCCACCTCTTTGTGCAAGTTCCTTATGTAGTTGCACGTCTCTTGTAGAACCTTTGGAGCTGATACCTACACCAGGCCATATATAAATGTGTAACAATTTCAGTTAGCAACATACATATTTAAGTTGGGATATTCGATTGTTTCTTTATATGGATCACTCGACCAGAAATTTGAAGAAATTTTTATTCACTAGTACTGAGAGGTTTCGGTTAAGCAGCTACAAAATACCCATGCACAGCGAGAATACACGTAATACAACTTGTTTAATTAGCTAGATTAATGTCACACTCTTAACAGTATAAACGTTGCATGCATTATGGTGATATGATGTTTAGCATTTGAAATCCACGCATACAAACGTACAAAATGCTACGACAAATTAAAATGTATATGTAATGCTGCTATTCTCTCTCTCTCTCTCTCTCTCTCTCACTGTTTCAAATAACTCGTCGATCTTTGTAAAATAATATAGTATACGGTATGTGAACATACAACCTGCATAATATGGAAAAGGGAAAAAAAACAGTGTATAAACAATTAAAGTAGCAACCTTGTTTGAGCGGCTATTGCGAATCTCAGGAAGAAGTTGTTGTAACTTGGTGACAAGTTCAATGATTTGATCATCCGTGATCCTCGAATATCCCGCAGCTTGCCTTGATCTTCTGCCAGACATCCTTTAGAATTAATATACTTTTACGTACTGTATATTTATATGGCTTTATGTTTTCTCTGTTAAATATCTATTGATTCAGGCCGGCTAGCTAGCTAGCTAGCTAAAGGTCTAATGTTTAAAGGAATTAGCTAGAAAGAAAGAACTAATTAATTGGGTGAAAAGTTGTAGTAGAAGTAGAAGAGCAAGTGTAGTTTGTTAGTTATATATATAGATCGACTAGCAACTTATATATATATATATATATATATATATATATATATATATATATAGTAGGTACTAGCTGGTGACATATAGTAGCTTGGAGAAGTAGTGATGATATAGTCATAATTAATCAATCAAAAAGGACGGACCACAAGTTAGTAGAGAAAGAGAGTACAATAACATAGACAGTGATGTTGGATGTGAAGAAGTCAGTTGCATTCAACAAAGCATGAGATAGAGAACATAAGACTATAGCCAGCTTTAGTTTATTTTATGAGAATTGTTATTTTAATTTTATTTATTTATTTTTTAAAAAATAATTTTTTGTAATATTTTATTTTCCGTGAATATGAGTTTTTTAATTAATTATAAAATAGAGTCTTGTGAAATTATTAAACATTATTTTTTATTTAATTTATATTCTCCCAATTAAGTTGGGGTTTGATATCAAGTGGGCTTAAACAAGTGTGCTTGTTTTTGTACTAACAAGGTGGGCCTTGGTGTGTTTGTTCCAATAAACATGGCCATGTGATCATTGGACTGTTATGATTTTAAAATTTGCAGTCATTGTTATGATTTTAAAATTTGCAGTTACCAATGACAGCATGCCAATTAGCTATCAAAATTCACATTTTTACAACACTTAATTCCTACTAGAGTACATAAGCCTAATTTTAATTTTATCTATTAAATTAAACTTTAAAGATTCTCTCTTCAATGTATGCGTACATTTGTTTATATTTTGTCACTACAAGCTTTTTGTTAGTTGTACAAATCGTAAAGTAATCTTCCCACAATTATAATTTATCTTTAATTATTATTGTAACATATTAAGTTGATATTGTACCATACTTATTAAGTCATCTACACTCTTAAATTAATTCAATATAAAATATTCCAACAATCACCAATTAAAAAATAAAATAAAATACTCTTCAACTACAAACAAACACATCCGTAACAAATTATCATAAGAGGTCAATAATATTACTAATTTACTAGCCAGAAATATATATAAAACAAATTTAACAAATTATATATATATATATATATATATATATATATATATATATATATATATATATATATATATATATATATAGCGAGGGAGTAGGCCCTTAATTATGTGAAAGCAACAAGACCCAAGTAGCAAATATCACATCAATAATCAATTTTGCAATTGCCATAAGATAACTCACATGATCTTCACATGACTACTTCAATATTTCTTAGTATGATATGATAAAACACTCGCGACATGACTACTTCAATTTTTATTATTGTGATATGATTAATTAAACACTCGCCGTAAATTATAAAATAAGTCCAAATTCAGTATATCAAATTATTAACTATAATAATTAAATATATAAACATGCGTTCTCATTCTCCTAATAAATTTTTTTCCTTACATTAATAGTTTCTAACTTTTCATAAAGGGTAGTGATGAAATTTCATATAAAATTTGATTTTTAAATGATAATATTAAATGACTTTCTTAATTCATGTGCATAAAGCTAAAAAGACATTTATTATGAAACCGAGGAAGTATAATTTTTCTTTGCAATGTTTGTGAGTTTTAAAAAAGAAGAGAAATGATGAAATTTTAATTATATTTTTCTTTGTTTGTGAGTTTATAAGAAGTAAGGGAAGGGAAAATATTTTTATTTTTAAATACTATATTACATTTATATATTAATGTAATAAATAACATGATTTATTTTGAAAGGTTACTTTAAGTAATCGTATAAAATATCTAATTTTCTCATCATTTTTCATCCCTCCAAATTCTCCCATTTTTAAGAAAAAAAATTAAAACTAAAAATAAAATTAATTTTACCTACAAATCTCTTCACAACTTTCTCCTTTAAAAAACTCACAAGCATAATATTCGAAAGAATTTTAATTATATTTGTTTCCCTTTCTCTTAAAAAAGAAATTTATAAACACAATATTAAGTTAGGGGTTTGAAAAAAGATAGCTAGGCTATAGTGGTTTCGGTTTTTCCTCCTTGTCAGGGACATAAACATGAGAGTGTCTAAACCTTGATTGTCAAACTTAAATGTCACATGCCTTTCCCCTCCATACACGACATGACACGTGGCGTAGTACATATATTATTTTGGAAAAGAGATTTCCATAACATGCATGCAGGCAGAGGAATTAATTAACCCATGCCTTTTGTCGAACCAAACATTGTCACGTGATTACACAAGAAACTTCCATTCCATCATGACCCGCCCGTAACGTTTATCTTTATAATTAGGCTTAAATATGGTTCACTATCTTAAATCATGTATCTATTCTACAACGATAATTTATTTTTTAATTTTATCAATTAAATTATTAAATTATTGATTTTTTTTAATTTTATCAAATTGAGTCCACCACGTCAAAAATTAATGACGTGGCCCTCTAGCAAGATTTTGTTCAGCTGATGTGTAATAAAAAAATATTATTTTTAATATATTATTAACACTCATTGATTAGTCAAGAATAAAGGTAAAAAGCACTTTTTTCATCATTGTGATTGTAGTGTTTTAAGCAATTAGTCACTGTGTTTTTAAAATATTCAATTAGCCCACTTTACTTTTTAAAAATGTTCAATCAACTCATTCCGTCCAATTTCTTGGACGTACGTTAACAAATCAGCTTGGATTGCTTACGTGACTTTTGAAAAATAAAAATAAAACAAGTTATTTCCTACGTGGCAAGCTAGTCATCCAAATTCTTAATACTATTGAGCCACTACACTTTAAAAAAATGCAATTGGCCCACTGTGGTTTTAAAAATATTTTTATGTTTAATTTTCTTTCTTTTTTTTACCTAAATATTTATAATATGAATAATATTAATAAAAATTAATATTATAATATTTATAATATGTATGTTTTATTTTAAAAATAAAAATAAAAATAATTTTATGTTTTAAAATACTAAAAAAAAATTTAAAAATAAAAATACTTTTATGTTTTATTTTCTTTCTTTTTCTTTACCTAAAAATTTATAATATGTATAATATTAATTAAAATTAATATTATAATATTCATAATATGTATGTTTTATTTTTAAAAAAAATAAAAATAATTTAATGTTTTAAAATACTTATAAAATTTTTAAAAATAAAAATATTTCTTTACCTACAAATAAAAATATTTCTTCACCTAAAAATAAAAATATTTCTTTACCTAATTTTTGTATCAATGAGATCTATTACAACATTATATTAATTTCTACAAAAATTAAAAATAAAAAATTATTAATTACGTGGAAAAAAATAATTAAAATAATAATAAAATTAAAATAAATATTTTAATTCATTTTCTTTATTTGTATTCTTTTCTTTATCACTTTTTCTTTCTTTTAATAATTATTTTTATTTTAAAAATTAATACTAATATATATTTTAATGATATAAAAAAGGTAAGTACATAATTAACATAAAATAGAAAATTCGATACAATTAGCAAAAATTAGTTAAACAAATGACATAAAAATTAAAATTAATTACACAATCAAAACCGCATTATTTTTTTATAATTTATTCTTTTCCTTTATCTTTTTCTTTTTTTTTTATTATTTTAATTCTAATTAATACAAATAATCAAAATATTCCCAGGGATTGAATATATTATTTGTATGTCAAAAAGAAAATTCAGTTGAATTTACAAAGAGAGAGAGAAATCCCATCGAACGAACGGTGCCGATCGCGAGAGATGAATTCGGAATCGGCGAGAGAGAGCTCGTGGATCCCACTGTCATGAAGGACTCCGAGGAGGGAGGATGAGGCATCGACGTCCGATTGGCTTTCCGGCGACTGAGGGGAAATGGGAGAAGATGAGGAAAGAGGGAGGCGTTTAAGGGCAGGTGTTAGTGTTCGGGTGAGCGCGGGAATCGACTTCCGAAGAAGTCATTTCGCCGAAATTTAGGAGTAGATGTAGATCTGGACCGTATGGAACTGAAATTGAGTGTGGAATTTGGGTGATTTTTGAGCTTCTATTTGGTGTGGCGTGGTGGAGACTGGTGGTAGGTGGAGACTGGTGGTGGATGGCGATCGGGGTGATGGTCGGGGTGGTGGATTTGAAGGAGAAAGAAAATGGGAAATAAAAAAATTATTAAAAAATGAATTAAAATATTTATTTTAATTTTATTATTATTTTAATTATTTTTTGTCACATAATCAATGATTTTATTTTAATTTTTTTTGTGTTGCCACGTCAGAAAATAATAATTTTTTGATTTTTTTTAATGCCACGTATGTAATTATTTAACGTCCGTCCAAGAAATTGGATGGAACCGGTTGATTGAATATTTTTAAAAAGTACAGTGGGCTAATTGAATATTTTAAAAGCACAGTGACTAATTGCTTAAAACACTACAACCACAGTGGTAAAAAAGTGTTTTTTGCCTAAGAGTAAATTTGTCAAACTATAATAACAAAATCAAAAGCATTTAATAACTAAAATAACAATTATTAAGCTAAAGAAAATTGAAAAACAATAAGAAAAAGTAAATTTGGAAGGTCAGATCCTTTACTTATATCCTCTTCTCCTTTCCTTTACTCATTTGGTGGCTTCTCCCAATGAACCCCCTGGTCTACAGCTGCAAAACTTTTCTTTTATCAATCATCATCAAAATCCCACCATCTCCCATCTAAAATCTCTACGACTGGTACCCACAAAAATCTCATTCCCCAATCTGAAGAAGTAAAGACAATAAAAATAATTGAGGAAGAAGTTGAAAATGCAGTAAATGGGTTTTACTGTTTTGATTTTGGGAATCCCTAATCATTTGCAATTCCGCATCTAACTCGGTTAGATAGGAAAAAAACTGAAAAGTTGTAATCTAAAATAGTTCGAATCTTGCACTTTATAATTCATCTGCTCCAACTCCGCCGCCGCCACCGCCACCGCATCAGCCTCCGCCTCCCTCTTCTAGGAATTTCTCTTCCTCCTATACTCCCTCCCCGTTCGGTTTTTCTTGTATGACCGCTTAGACATCTTAATCAACCTTTGTATTTTTCGTATCTGAAAATTATGTTCCAATTCTCGTGGCAGTTGTAAGACCCCAACTTTTTATGAATAAGATTAATTTTTTTTTAAATATTGTTCTAAACAATAAGATATTGATTTAATAAATGTTATACTTATGGGTGATATATGTAAATTATACGAAGTATACATGTGTCGGGAAATATTCCGTTTTGTCTGGGAATATTTTTTTTGTCAGAGAATATTCGTACAATAGTGCCAAAATAAATAATCATTGGTGGACTCCACAACTTAATTGCCAGCTATAGGATGCGACAAAAATAACCTTTTTAAGTTGGCGACAGAACTTTTACCGTTAACTGTTGAAATACCTGGTGATAAAAGTACAGTAATACGAGTTATTCCCCAGTAGTACGTGGTACTCGCAGTAGTAATCGGTATTGAACAGTATTTTTGATAATTAATCATTTCTACAGTAGAAGTCACTTAGTATTTCATTCAATAATTGTTACAGTAACATTTGCATAGTATTTATATTATTAAAGCAATATTACGACTCAGTAATTTACCGAACCGAACCTAATCGGTTACCAAATACATCCAAAAATGGGTATCGATACCAGTATCGATTGGACCGGTATATCGAGCCGTTTAACTGGTCCGGTACCCCTTTTTCTTCACTTTTGTACCGATTGTTTTTTTAAATGAGAAGTCATGCTAAGGCCCAGCTTTCTATTTCTATACACAACCTTTCTCATATTGTAAGGCCCAAGCTTCCTCATATTATAAGGCCCAGCCTTCCTCATATTATAAACAAGGATAAGGGAAATCGAATCAGGGAAAAAGCAAATTCCTCATATTATACAAATCACTTCTATTTCAGTAAACAACGGAAAAGGGAAATCGAATCAAGGAAAAAGGAGAAGAAGATGGGATGCGTGTTGACTGTTGAGGGTTAGATTTGCTTATTCTTGTTCCTTGTTTCTCACTACAAGTCCAACTTTCTTACTGAAAATGATAACTTTTTTGAATGTTTCTTTCGGCTCTGTTGTTTACAACTTTCTCACAATAAGGTGAATCACTTTTTGATTCTTCAATCTCTATTGTTTAAATCTTTCTTGTCTCCGTGGTTTAAATTTATCATTTTTTCTGGCGACATTTCAATATCAACCAAACCTACTTATTGATTCATTTGGGAATCTAAGGTCTCTAAGATCTATTTGGGAATATTATTAAATAAATCGGTACAAATAGCTCGGTTCGATATATACCGACAGAGCCAAACCCCCTACCGTAACCGGTTCTGAAAATTTGGTATGTACCGATTTCGAACCGGTTACTCTCTGTCCCAAATCAACCGGTTCGAGACGGTTCGGTTTCCCTAAAAATCGAATATACTGAATTTTTTGTCCACCCCTAATTACGACACAGCGTATCCAAGAATAACTCTCAGCACACAACAAGAAAATCGGCTAATTTCAACGGAACTAAGTTCGACGGACGTATTCCCTCGAAGATAATAATTATTTCGACGGATTATTCAGTCGAACATAATTCAGTCGAAACTATATTAATTTCGACGGATGTTCGTCGGAAATAGATGTATCCCATTAGCGCCAATGTTCCTGCCAGCGCCAACTTTATATTCGACTGAATAGTGTTTATGTTCGACGGAATAGCCGTTGAAGATACCTTAATTACAACAAAATATTCGACTGAATAGGCTTATATCCGACGGAATATTCCGTCGGGATTATGCTTTTTTCTTGTAGCGGTAGGGGCGAATTTTAATTTTTTTGTTGAAGTTAAATAAAGAAAATTTGAACTAATCATAATAATATTTACAAATTACAATGCTATTCTCCTATACCTCATAGCTTGAAAATGTTCTAAGATATCTTCATTATTAGAAGTTCTAAATACATCATTTTCAACATTTTTTTTAGTTATAATTTTGACGATTTGCCAAGTTTGTTCTGTTATGTTGTCATTTTCATAACCTGTTTGTCCAAACAAAGGTTGAACTTTTCAAAGAACAGGGAGGGTCGAGTCCACAAAAAAAAACAACAACTAATAACAGATTTAACCCCCAACTCTTAAGTCCTAAAAGTTAAATACATCATATTTAACCCCCAACAGAGTCCACAACAGATTTAACTCCAACTCTTAACAGAAAAAAAACTAAAAATTAAAAAATTATCAAACAAAGAAACATTAATTAGTTACCTCATAAGTCCAATATAACAAATACATCAAATAAATTGAATTGGATTTAACCATAACTCCTAAAGTCCACAACCAACAATAAATTTATACAAATTACAAAATTTAAATTATCAAATAAAAAAGCCCTAATTTGATATGATATTATTAAACCAGTTAGTATTATTGACAATGTCTAGAAATTCTGTCGAGGAAAGGTGTAAGACTCCAACTTTTATGAATAAAGATTATTTTTCTCGAAATATATTTTTAAATATTATGGTGTGGATTGGAGATAATATTATAGTTGTGGGTAATATTTACAAATTTTGCAAAGTAAGCAAGTGGTTATAAAATATTCGATTGGTTGAGGAATATTCGTTTTAACAGGAAATATTCGTACGACGACACAATCATGGGTGAACCCCACAACGGAAGTATTGTCGTAGTTAGAAAATGACATAATTATATTTTTATAAAAATAACAGCGAAAGTTTTACCGTTAAACTGTTGAAATACCCGGTGGTAAAAGAACAATAATACACGTGGTTGCATAAGCACACGGTATTGATTATTGATGCTTACGTGAGAAGTCACTCAGTTATACTCAATTATTGCTACAGTAATTGTTACATAATATCTCTCATATTATTGATTCAATTATTGTCACAATATCATCTGCATAATATTTTATATTATTAAATTAATAATTGAGAAGACAAAATTATTCATATTATTATTTGCAATATTGATGATATCTAGAAAGTTCTGTCGAGGAGAGGTTTGGTCACCTAATTGCGCGTCAATATGGAGTAATCCTTATCGGAAAGCTCCCTCTTTCCTGGGAATGATCTGGTTGTTAAATATTGTGAGTAATAATATTAATGATGAATAAGTTCGTGTCGATTAAACAGGGGCGTATCCACCCACAAAATTCAGTGGGGTCAAATTTTAAATTTTTTTTTCTTAAGAATAAAAATTATAACTATATATACTTTTCTAAATCCAATTTAATTTATCAACATTTAAGTCGTTAAGTTTAATATATATATATATATATATATATATATATATATATATATATATATATATATATATATATATATATATATATATTCATAATTTTCTTATAAGGAAAATATTAGAATGATTTTTTCAACCTACAAATTTTTTTATTAAAAATTCAATATAGTTAAAATGTGACAACTCCAAAAGAGTTGGATAAGGCCATATGGGATAAAGAAAACTAAGTAAATAGTCTTGGACTTTTAACACCTTGTTTTTGTCTTTAAGTTTTAATTTGGTGATAAAAGAAAAGGAAGCGAATGAAAACAAAAAGAGATAATGTCAGTTTTGTAATAGAAGAGAATTTTTTTTAAGAAAAGTGGTGTTTTTGAGTTTTAATTAGAAAAAAATATTAAAAAAAAATTAATGTATTTCGAGTCAAAAAATTTCTTCTCATTTTTTTTACAACTAAAAAACTTTATAGGATATTAGTTTAAAAACAAAAGAAAGTAGAAGAGAGTACTTACTTTTTGAGTCAAAAATTACACATGGCGAGAGAAATAAGGGAAGTAATACAAAGTTATCATTACTTTAAAAAGTCACTTATAAAAAAAGAGGGTGGTGATGGTGGGAGTGTGTACTATGGGAAAAGTGTAAGACCCCAACTTTTATAAATAAAGATAAATTTTCTATAAATATCATTTTTGAATATTATGGAGTGTGTACTATGCTTATGTGAGAAGTCACTCAGTTTGATTCAATTATTGTCAGTTAATAATATGAATTATTTAGCGATAATGACGTTTTGTTTTATTCGTATTATTAACGTAATAAAACAGAAACATCTTTTTATATAAAACAGAATACTTTATTAAAGTTATTCTATAAATAGAATATATTATATTTTATTTAAAAGATTTTTCTTTAAATATGGACCGTCAGATTAAAGTAATCAATCTGGACCGTTCATGGATTAGTTACTATGCATTCTATTTTTCTATAAATAGCAGCTCATTCCTTCATTATTTCTTACGAATTCACTGAACTCTAGAGAGAGAAACTATAGAGAGAGAAGAAGAGTATTCTGCTACTTAACTACTTCCTTATTTCAGCTCGTCTTTAAAACGGTAAGGGGTGTTATTCTTTCTTATTCATGAAGAGAACTGTTGTTATTCCATTTCTTATTATTCTGTTGGAATAACCTGTATACGTGGTCTACCCTATACTTGGTGACATTCTTCTATTATTCTGTTGGAACATCCTGTCTGTGTGTTTTACACCGGACCTGGTTCCGTTTTTATTATTATTCTGTTGGAACATCCTGTCTGTGTGTTTTACACCGGACCTGGTTCCGTTTTTATTATTATTCTGTTGGAACATCCCGTCTGTGTGTTTTACACCGGACTTGGTTCCGTTTTTATTATTATTCTGTCGAAATATCCTGTCTGTACGTTTACGTCGGACCTGGTTCCATTATTTATATTATTCTGTCGGAATATCCTGTCTGTGCGTTTACGCCGGACCTGGTTCCATTATTTATTATTCTGTTGGAATAACCTGTCTGTGCGGTCTATCGCATGCATGGTGATTTCTTTTGTTATTCCATTCTTTATTATACTCAGTTGGTTAAGTTTTGACTTCTATACACAATGAAATTTGTGGAATATCCTTGACATTTGCTCTTCATCTAGTATCTATTCATGAAAATATTCTCCTGATCATTCTTGAATTTTACTCCACAAAGTAGTATCATGTTGACAATTTGGACGTTGTTAATTCTTGGATAAATTAATTCTTGAACTTGTTTTATTGAATTCTTATATCATTGTCATCATCCTCATGTGTATATTCTGTTGAAAGTCATCTGTGGCCTGTAGTGCATAGATGGACTTGGTATGATTATGATCAGGGATTATTCGGTGTAATCATGACCGTAATGTTACGAATGATGTGGTAAAAGTCCTCATTGGCCCGTAATGCGTTGATGGACAGTTGTTGGCATGATCATGACCATTAATGAATATACGAATATCCTTGGCCGTAGTGCAGGGGTGATTCGATGATGTGAATTATTTTATTAAGCTGAGTCTCAGCGATCACAGTGTTGGAAAATCTTTTAAATCATAAAAGATAGTAGAGTTTATTTTCTACTTGACTCTTTTAATAGATTGCTTGTTCCGCTGCAGTTAAACTTTATGTCTATTATATTTTATCAGTTTAACATTGTTGAAGGCTAATGATAATTTATTCTGCATTATCTTAGTCATGATATTTCTTACTGGGCTAGTTGAGCTCACCCTTTCTTTCACTGTTCTCTTCAGGAAATGAGAACGTAGCTGGGACAAGTCGGGGAATGGAGTGATGGTCCGAATGATAGTATTAGTTAGTAGTCCTCACTATTCTATGTAATGGTGTGTTAATAAATGTAATGAGGACTCCTTTTGAGTATGAATACTCTCTAGAAGATAATATTTGTATTCAAACTCACAGTTTATGTTTTGTCGTATTGTACACGACAGTTGTATTAGTAAGTTGTATTTGTATTTTGTATCTGACGACCCAAGATGGGTGATGTATACCTAATTTTGGGGGCGTCACAAAAAGTCAAGGAGGGCACAAACACATGGACTGAAAATTCAGTGGGGGCAGGTGCCCCCCTGCCCCAAGGTAGAACTGCCCCTGCGATTAAAGATGAAATTGATATTTTTATTATGTTGGGATTATTAATGTTAGTGGAAATCCACATTTATTTTGATAATAATTGATTTCTGGATGTTATATTGACCAATCGGGTAATTAATCAGATAAATGAGTAATTAATTGCAATTAGTTTACATGAATATAACTATTTGTTTGCATGAATAGAATTATTGATTCACATGCATGTACTATTAGGGAAAGTGGTGGAAATTTGATAATACTTACAGGATTAAATTAAAAATGAAGAAAAAGATGAAGGTACTATACTGTAATAATTCGAGGCCTAAAACGTGTAATTATCGAAACTATATTTTCCTATAAATAGAAGCTCATTCTTCTTTCATTCTCACCAATTCACTAAGACTCACAAAACCAATTATAAAGAAAGAAGCTATAGAGAGAAAGAAGAAAAGTAGTCTGTTACTTCACTATTTCAGTATCCAATCTTCTTCTAAGGTAAGGGTTGTTATTTATTTCTTATTCGTAAGGGATATTATTTTTGTTCAGTATTCGTAAGAAATAATATTTCCTTCCATACTTTGTAGTATGTGAGTAATATTATTTCGTTTTGTATTCCTAATTCTACACTCATTCTGTTAAAGTATTGCTTCTATACTCCGTGAAATTAGTAGAATATCCTTGATATTTGCGCTTCATCCAGTATCTTTTCATGGATATATTATTCTGAGCATTCTTAATAATTATTGATCTTTTCATGCCGGAATACTATTCACGGGGTACTATTCACGGGTACTATTCACAAAGTATTATTTTTTGATACTATTCACGAAGTACTATTCACTGGATACTATTCACAAAGTACTATTCACCCAAAGTACTATTCATGATAAAAATTGATTTCTTTTCGGTCCAAATAAGTTTTGATACAATATTATTATTGAATTTTACTCCACAAAGTAGTATCATCTCAACACATTTCTTCACCAACCAAGAGTGGGGCCCACTAATTCTAGAATTTTTCACCAAAATGATTAACTCCGAAAATTCAATAATTTCTGAACCAGTCATCTCGTAAAATTCATAATAAATCATATGTTCATTTTTAACTGTTCAAAATTTGTGGACATATACTCAACTTATATATGTATAACATATCCAAAAATTACCACGATCCAACGGTCGTATTAAAAATTATAACCCCCGCAAAATATCTCAAAAATCCTGATTTTTAATACCTCCATTCCGACAAAAATACTGATAAAAATCTCAACATTAACTCCTTCATTTTTAACCACAAAAATATATCTCTTATTTATATCCACATAAAATAAATATTTCCTTATCATATGAATCAATAATTAATTATTCACAAATAATATTACAGAATCACATTTATGACAACTAGGCCGTTTTCAGGAAAGAGGGGGCTTTCCAATAAGGATTTCTCCTTACTGGCGCGCAATTAGATGACCAAACCTCTCCTTAGACAGAATTTTATAGACATTGTCAATAATGTTATCTAATAATATTATTCAAATAATATGAATTATTGATCTGATAATGGAAAATACTGTGCAGCAACAATTATTGAAACAACAATAATATAAAATATCAACGCAGCAATTATTGAATCAATAAAATAAAATATTGAACAATAACTACTGTAACAATTATTGAGTAGTGCCTTCTTACGTAAGAATCAATAATTGGTGCAATACCGTGTGCTACTGTATTTTAACCACCGGGTATTCCAACAGTATTAACGGTAACAACTACGCTGTTATTTATAAACAACTTATACTTGTCGTTTTCTTCATCCAATCGCTTTCCGTTATGGGGCCCACACAAGGCTGCGCCGTCGTACGAATATTCTCCGACAGCAAGAATATTCCACGACCAAACGAATATTCCCCGACAAAATAAATATTTTATAACCACTTGCTTATTTTATAAAATTTGCACATTTCACCCATAACCAAAGTATTATATCAAATTAACCCCTTATTATTCACAATAATATTTAGAGAAAATTTGATTTTATTCATTAATAAGTTGGGGTCTTACATAAATCTTTGTAAAGGGATGTGTCCCAACTTATTAATGAATAAAATTAAAATTTTCTCTAAATATTATTGTGAATAATAAGGGTTAATTTGATATAATACTTTGGTTATGGGTGAAATGTGCAAATTTTACAAAATAAGCAAGTGGTTATAAAAAATTCATTTTGTCGGGGAATATTCGTTTGGTCGTGGAATATTCTTGCTGTCGGGGAATATTCGTACGACGGCGCAGCCTTGTGTGGACCCCATAACGGAAAGCGATTGGATGAAGAAAACGACAAGTATAAGTTATTTATAAACAACGGCGTAGTTGTTACCGTTAATACTGTTGGAATACCCGGTGGTTAAAATACAGTAGCACACGGTATTGCACCAATTATTGATTCTTACCTAAGAAGGCACTACTCAATAATTGTTACAGTAGTTATTGTTCAATATTTTATTAATTCAATAATTGCTGCGTTGATATTTTATATTATTGTTGTTTCAATAATTATTGCTGCACAGTATTTTTCATTATCAGATCAATAATTCATATTATTTGAATAATATTATTAGATAACATTATTGGCAACGTCTAGAAAGTTCTGTCTAAGGAGAGTTTTGGTCATCTAATTGCGCGCCAGTAAGGAGAAATCCTTATTGGAAAGCCCCCTCTTTCCTGGGAACGACCTGGTTGTCATAAATATGATTCTGTAATATTATTAGTGAATAATTAATTATTGATTCATATGATAAGGAAATATTTATTTTATGTGGATTTAAATGAGGGATATATTTTTGTGGTTAAAAATGAAGGATTTAATGTTGAGGTTTTTATCAGTATTTTTGTCGGAATGGAGGTATTAAAAATCAAAATTTTTGAGATATTTTACGGGGGTTATAATTTTTAATCCGATCGTTGGATCGTGGTAATTTTTGGATATGTTATACATATATAAGTTGAGTATATGTCCACAAATTTTGAACCGTTAAAAATGAAGTATGATTTATTATGAATTTTACGAGATGACTGGTTCAGAAATTGTTAAATTTTCAAAGTTAATCATTTTGGTGGAAAATTCTAGAATTGGTGGGCCCCACTCTTGGTTGGTGAAAAAATGTGCTGAGATTTTTATTCAAATGTGGTGGGTGGGAATAGTAGCAGGTAAAGCCATCAGGTTGCAGGTTAAGTCTGCTTTGGCGTGCTAACATTTTCCTATAAATAGAGGGCTAAGTTAAAATTAAAAATCACACCAGAAACAAGTTTTCTCTCTTTCTCTCTCTAGATTATTGAGTGTATTTTGTGAGTATTTAGATACTTTGAGAGTTTCTATTCATCAGAGCAAGTTTCTTTCAGCTTTATACCGATATTCCGACCAGAAGTACTGATATTTTGAGGTAAGGGATATTATTTTCTTCTTAATGATATTATTTTCTTCAATATCATTATGCTGAAATATTGATATGAACTTTTTATCAAATTTGAAACTTTTTGTGTCGGGGTTACTATTCACGTATACGTTACTATTCACGTATACGGTACTATTCACCAAAAAATAAAATTTTTTCTTTTTGTCCAAGATGTCTATTATGGTTACTATCTTTGATTACATCCATGCTTTGATCTTTATTTTTGAATTCGGCTTCACAATTGATTATTATGAAGTATTATTGATCTTAGATAAACTGTTATACGAATCCCTACTATTTATCCTTCTGTCTCACTGGATTCGTTCTTTTTAAGATATTTTTCATCATCCTCAGTCCTAAATGATGATATTACTGAATATCTTTGGCCTGTAGTGCAAAGATGTATGATTACTTGATGAATATCTTTGGCCTGTAGTGCAAAGATGAACAGGTGTTGAGATGAACATGACTGACAGGTGATACAAATGAATATCTTTGGCCTGTAGTGCAAAGATGAATATTTGGATAAAGATGATTATTAATTGATGTTACAGGGATAAAATATTGATGATGGACTTTTAAATCTTAGATGATAGTAGAATTCATTCTCTACTTGACTCTTCTAATGGTTTGCTGTTTTCGCTGCAGTTGTTGATCTAAAACTTGTTATCGATTATATTCTATCAGATTTTTCTTTGTTGAATACTAATGATAATTTGTTGTATATTATCTTAGTCATAATATTCTTTACTGGGCTAGTTGAGCTCACCATTTTCCTTTTTGTTCCATTTTTCTTCTCAGGAGGTGAGAACATAGCAGGATCTAGTCGGGGTATAGAGTGATGGTTCTAGAAAGATGTTTTAGCAGTACTCACTATTTCTATAAAATAGTGTTTGAATAATTGTATTAAGGAGTTATTTGAGTGTGGATATTATCTAGAAGACAATATTTGTATTTAAACTCACAGTATGTGTTGTCGTATTTTGCACGACAATTGTATTATTGAAGTTGTAGTTTGCTTTCTGTACCATGTATTTGGCGACTCAGAATGGGTGTTGTATACCTATTTTGGGGGCGTCACATTTTACCTCCCCGATCCCGTTCGGTGTTAGAAACTTGATTTTGAAGTGGGGTATGGACGTGACTGCTTGCTGGGCTGCCAAAGTTGGTCTCCCGAGGATCGCATTATATGCCGAATCTACTTGTACGACGAAAAATTTGACCATTATTTTGACCTGATTAGGTGCGGTGCCGAACTTGACTGGTAGTTCAATGGTGCCTGACACATACACCGGGTCTCCACTAAAACCGTGCAAGGGTCCTTCCCCGCCCAGGTCCATCTTCTTCCCTTGTAGATCCATCCTCTGATAGGCGTGGGTGTACAGTACATCGACTGAGGATCCGTTGTCTATCATCATCCGTTTCATGTCTACGGTCCCGACTTGGGCTGCTATCACCAATGCTCCGTCATGCGGCTCGATGAGGTCTGTCGGGTAATCCTTGACCGAGAAGGAGATAGATATTCCAGGATATGCCCGATCCTTCCTAGTAGTTGACCCCGTAACCGATAACACTGCCTCGAGATGCCCGCTTCTCTTCCTTCCCGTCACCCGTCCGACAGAACCTCTCGAGATAACATCAATCACCCCTCGGGCTGGGGGGTTCTATGGAGGCTGGGTGTCCTGATCTTGATTTCTGTTTTCTTCTCTAGGCGCCACTGCATTACCCCGACCCGCCACATACTGTATCATTTGCACATTCTGAACATTTTTCTCTATCATGTCCATCAGGTTGGTGCATGCTTCAGTCGAATGCCCGGTACTTTGGTGGTATTCGCAATACTTATCCCGACCCCTTCTTCCAGGTTTGGTTTGTCTTGGGCATGGCTCGTAGAAGGGTTGGTTCTTCATCTCCTCCAAAATCTTGGCCCGATCTGCAGTAAGAGGGGTGTAGACCTTGTTGATGTTACGATTGGGTAGTGGAGGTCGGTTACTTCCTGACCCTCTTCCGTTGTAGCTCTTCTTTTTCGGTCGGTCCGATCTCCACTGACTATTGTTCGACCGTTGATAACTCTGTTTGTCTCGATCCTTCGACTTCTCATAGGACTAGGAGTGCGGTTTGAAATTTCCCATCACTTCTTCTATTGCTATGAACCCTTCGGCCCGATGAAAGGCTTCGGTTAGATCTGCAGGAGGGCTGATTACCAAATCTTTGACCAATTTCTTGGACCTCCCGATATCCAACCCTGTCGTGAAAAATCCCAAGGCTTGCGGGGAATTCAACTCTGCTACCGACCCCATAGCCTCTCGAAATCTCTTTACGTACTAACCTAATGTTTCGTCTGACTTCTGTCGAACCTACATGAGGGACGCTGTGATCTTTCCTCGTCTCCTGTTGCTCCCGAACCGAGCATGGAACTTATCTCAGAGATCGTTCCACGACCCGATCGATCCTGCTACCAAAGTCCCCATCGATTCCCGGGCACTCTTCTTTAGCGTCGTGGCAAACATATGACACTTGGCCGCATCTGAGTGCCCGTAGTAAGACATCAGACGGTCATACCCATCTGAGTGATCATACGGATCCCCTAACCCGTCATACGTGTCCATAGGGGGCATCTTTTTCTTTGGATCGACTGTGACTTGATTGATCTCTGGTGAGAAGGGCGATCTCGGACATCCTAAAGAAGTCCCCGTCTAACTTTTAGCTGCAAGTAGTTTCTCCAGTTCCGCGACTCTTTGGGCGAGGGGATCGGCCTCCCCTTTACGAGGGGTCGAATGATGTCTGTCCCTCTCGTATTTGGGGGACGCGATCCTCCTCTTTTGATCCGACCTTCCCGGATGTCCGTGGTCGGCTCCTTTCGTTTCTAGCCTCATCCCGTCGAGGTGATCGGGACCAGCTAGGGCGTCTGCGCCTCTTCGAGCAGGCCTCCTGCTCTCCGGTCATTCTAGCCATCTGGGCTTCGAGTTCTTCCTGTTGCAGCCGTAGTGCCAACATGGCATCCTTGTTCTGCTCCATCTTCTTTTTCAAGATGACCTCCCGTTGGTCTCGGCTGCCGTCTTCTCTTTCTTGTCTTGCGAGGGCCCGAGAGTGGTTCTCATCGGCCTGACTCGCTTGAAGGGGTGTATGTTGGCTGTCATGGAAGAGCTTACGTCGGAGGGAAGGGGCTGGTATCTCTTCAACCTCTGGCATTTTAGACCCCAGTCGATCCTTCACCGACCCCCTCACCTGCATGGTCTGGTGTGACTGTTGGGTCTTTGCCTTTCCATGGGCAGAGGCATTGTTTTCCTTGCTCGCCATATCCTACTGTCGGAAAAGTTGGTGGTGATTGTAAGAAAGCACTGCCCTCCTTCTAGCGCCAATGTTAACGCCAAGTTTCGTCTGCACGTCCAATCACAGAATCCACGCGCTGAAACCTGCACAATAACAAATCACACAGAAGCTTGACGGCCGTGCCGCAGGGGGATAGCTCCGGTGTGAGAATAAGTACAGGCCGTTTACAAGTTTTAACAATGGAGGTTATGTGTTTAGTGCTCAAAGTAGGTATTACCTGTTAATTGTAACCTTAGTCTTGTATTTATAGAGCTCCCACCACCTTAGTATCCTTCTCCGAGTTGTAATAGGACTTCCAAATATGGTAGTTACCTATATTTGGGTCCAACACAATCTCCTTGAAAGGTGCAAGTAGAATCTCTTTCCAATACTACTTTTGGAGTTGCCTTGTTAATATACGATTAGGGTTAGGTCCCTTAACCACGTAATCCCCTTATTACTCCCAACTCTGCATGTGGGCCGTCCGACTGCACAGGCCCAACCCCACAGACATCATAAAATTCCGGTCTGGGCCTCGGCCCAAAGGACACGAGGACCCGATCCCGACCTCCCCAATCTCCACCAGACCTCAGCTTAATGGGATCGGGTAACCGACCCCGACATCCTATATACCTTTGAACATATGGGCCAGAGCTCTTTGGTTCGGACCCGAGCTCTTTGGTTCCGGCCCAGGCCTTCATCCCACAAGAGAGTCGATAACCTATATTAAGGAACAGATGAAATAAATAGAAACCATACCAACCAGACATGTTGCATGGAGTATATCCATGTTGTTAACCTTAATTATGCTAACTGATAACAAGATTGATCATGATTAATTATCATTTGAGCTTTCTTTTCATAATTAATTATTTTACAAGTACAAGTAGATGTCCTTGGCCAAACAATGAGATAGCTAGGTTTATGATTAAACTCTTTTTTAATTAATGAAGATTAATGCTAGAAACACAATTTATTTTATAATTTATTGATGTGACATATTCAACCTCAGTATATTGATGAATAAATTGCTTTAATATAGTATTCGACTCCACATAAAAGTTAAGGTGAAGTATGTCACATCAATAAATTATAAAATAGTTATAAAATAAATTGTATCTCTAGCATTACTTATTAGCGAATGGCTTGCGATTTTTGTAAATATAGAATTAATGAAAAATGATCTGAAAAAAATGGATATCATTAGAGGGAGTTGTTGTATTAGGGATTGTTGACATAAAACTGTATAGACACCAAAACAATTATTTTCGTAGAATAGAATATATATGCAGCATGGGCGGATCCACTGTAGGGCGCCGGGGCTAACTGCCTCCTCTTGATTTTTGTAATTCTTCACTAGTATAGAGGCATTAAAGTAAAGTGACCCTTCATTAAAAAAAGAAAAAAGAAAAAAGAAAGAAGATTGCATGACTTAAAAAATGAAGTTTTTAACTGAATTTATAATTAATTTTACGTATTTTTTAAATTCATATTTGGTTGATTTTATTATTACCAATATTTCACAATAAACAAGTTTTTTATTCCACAAAAAAGAGTTGAGTTCCCTTGTGACGCCCCCAAAATTAGGTATACATCACTCATCTTGGGTCGTCAGATACAAAATACAAATACAACTTACTAATACAACTGTCGTGTACAATACGACAAAACATAAACTGTGAGTTTGAATACAAATATTATCTTCTAGAGAGTATTCATACTCAAAAGGAGTCCTCATTACATTTATTAACACACCATTACATAGAATAGTGAGGACTACTAACTAATACTATTATTCGGACCATCACTACGTTCTCCGACTTGTCCCAGCTACGTTCTCATTTCCTGAAGAGAACAGTGAAAGAAAGGGTGAGCTCAACTAGCCTAGTAAGAAATATCATGACTAAGATAATGCAGAATAAATTATCATTAGCCTTCAACAATGTTAAACTGATAAAATATAATAGACATCAAGTTTAACTGCAGCGGAACAAGCAATCTATTAAAAGAGTCAAGTAGAAAATAAACTCTACTATCTTTTATGATTTAAAAGATTTTCCAACACTGTGATCGCTGAGACTCAGCTTAATAAAATAATTCACATCATCGAATCACCCCTGCACTACGGCCAAGGATATTCGTATATTCATTAATGGTCATGATCATGCCAACAACTGTCCATCAACGCACTACGGGCCAATGAGGACTTTTACCACATCATTCGTAACATTACGGTCATGATTACACCGAATAATCCCTGGTCATAATCATACCAAGTCCATCTATGCACTACAGGCCACAGATGACTTTCAACAGAATATAAACATGAGGATGATGACAATGATATAAGAATTCAATAAAACAAGTTCAAGAATTAATTTATCCAAGAATTAACAACGTCCAAATTGTCAACATGATACTACTTTGTGGAGTAAAATTCAAGAATGATCAGGAGAATATTTTCATGAATAGATACTAGATGAAGCGCAAATGTCAAGGATATTCCATAAATTTCATGGAGTATAGAAGTCAAAACTTAACCAACTGAGTATAATAAAGAATGGAATAACAAAAGAAATCACCATGCATGCGATAGACCGCACAGACAGGTTATTCCAACAGAATAATAAATAATGGAACTAGGTCCGGCGTAAACGCACAGACAGGATATTCCGACAGAATAATATAAATAATGGAACCAGGTCCGACGTAAACGCACAGACAGGATATTCCGACAGAATAATAATAAAAACGGAACCAGGTCCGGTATAAAACACACAGACATGATGTTCCAACAGAATAATAATAAAAACGGAACCAGGTCCGGTGTAAAACACACAGACAGGATGTTCCAACAGAATAATAATAAAAACGGAACCAGGTCCGGTGTAAAACACACAGACAGGATGTTCCAACAGAATAATAGAAGAATGTCACCAAGTATAGGGTAGACCACGTATACAGGTTATTCCAACAGAATAATAAGAAATGGAATAACAACAGTTCTCTTCATGAATAAGAAAGAATAACACCCCTTACCGTTTTAAAGACGAGCTGAAATAAGGAAGTAGTTAAGTAGTAGAATACTCTTCTTCTCTCTCTCTATAGTTTCTCTCTATAGTTTCTCTCTCTAGAGTTCAGTGAATTCGTAAGAAATAATGAAGGAATGAGCTGCTATTTATAGAAAAATAGAATGCATAGTAACTAATCCATGAACGGTCCAGATTGATTACTTTAATCTGACGGTCCATATTTAAAGAAAAATCTTTTAAATAAAATATAATATATTCTATTTATAGAATAACTTTAATAAAGTATTCTGTTTTATATAAAAAGATGTTTCTGTTTTATTACGTTAATAATACGAATAAAACAAAATGTCATTATCGCTAAATAATTCATATTATTAATGTAAGACCCCGAATTTTATGAAATAAAATTATTCAATTTTTCTTATAATTACTATTCAGTAAATGGTTAAATTGATAAATGTTAAAGTTAAGGGTGATATATGATTTTTTTTCAAAATACACAAGTAGTTATAAAATAATCATTGTTGTCGGGAAATATTCGTTTGGTCATGGAATATTCTTTCTGTCGGGGAATATTCGTACGACGGCGCAGCTATTTGTGGGCCCCATAACGAATAATTGTTGGGTGAAGAAAACGATAAATTTGAATTTTTACAAATAACGACGTAGTTGTTACTGTTAACACTGTTGGAATACCCGGTGGTTAAAATACAGTAATACGTGTTATTGCACAGTAGCACACGGTATTGCATAATATTTTTGAAATTATTGATTCTTACGTAAGAAGGCACTACTCAATAATTGTTACAGTAATTACTGTTCAATATTTTATTTTATTGATTCAATAATTGCTACGTTGAAATTTTATATTATTGTTGTTCAATAATTGTTGCTGCACAGTATTTCCCATTATCAGATCAATAATTCATATTATTTGAATAATATTATTAGATAACATTATTGTCAATGTCTAGAAAGTTCTGTCTAAGGGAGGTTTGGTCATCTAATTGCGCGCCAGTAAGGAGAAATTCTTATTGGAAAGCCCCCTCTTTCCTGGGAACGGCCTGGTTGTCATAAATGTGATTCTGTAATATTATTTGTGAATAATTAATTATTGATTTATATGATAAGAAAATATTTATTTTATGTGGATATAAATGAGGGATATATTTTTGTGGTTAAAAAATGAAGGAGTTAATGTTGAGATTTTTATCTGAATTTTTGTCGGAATGGAGGTATTAAAAATCAGGATTTTGAGATATTTTGCGGGGGTTATAATTTTTAATCCGACCGTTGGATCGTGGTAATTTTTGGATATGTTATACATATATAAGTTGAGTATATGTTCACAAATTTTGAACCGTTAAAAATGAACGTATGATTTATTATGAATTTTACGAGATGACTGGTTCAGAAATTGTTGAATTTTCAGAGTTTATCATTTTGGTAGAAAATTCTAGAATTGGTGGGCCCCACTTGTGGTTGGTAAAGAAATGTGCTGAATTATATTTCAAATGTGGTGGGTGGGAATAGTAGCAGGTAAAGCCATCAGGTTGCAGGTCAAACCTACCAAAATTTTCCTATAAATAGAGGGCTAAGTTAGAATTGAAAATCACACCAAAAACATAAGCTTTCTCTCTTTCTCTCTCTATATTATGAAGCATATTTTGTGAGTATTTAGATACTTTGAGAGTTGCTATTCAGTGCAAGTTTCCATCGGCTTTGCATACCGATCAGAAGTACTGCTCTTTTGAGGTAAGAGATTGTGAGGGATAGTAAGGGATATTAAGGGATTTTAAGGGTTGTTATGATTTTCAGTTTCGTAATTTTTCTGATCTTCAAAAATTCTGGAAAAATTTAAAATGATATTTTGATGAGTTTTCTTGATTGTGTCCAAAAATAGTGATTTTTGGATGTATAGATTGAGAGTTATGAATTTTATGAGAAAAGACTATTTTAGAAGTAACAGCTTATAATTCCTTGTGGTTAACTCCAAAATTGATGAAATTTTTATTGGGAGTACATGTATATGATAGAAGTATACTCTGTAAATTTCATAATTTTTAGACAAAAGTACAATTTTTGATAAATGTCTAAATATTCGGCTATTTTGGCCATATGAAAAATAGTAAATGACTTTTAAAAATTCTGAGAAAAATATATGTTCACTATGGGATTATATTATGCTAAATTCCAGAAAAGAAATATTTTTGGAACTGATTTGGTATTTTTCATGAAAATGGTCTAGCTATGAGTAAATGAATTAAATATGTTTTGTGAAGAAAGAAAATTGGAAAATAGGATTTTATGGCTTGAGAATCCTATATGAGGTATATGCAGATTTTTTATGAGGGTTTTGGTTATTGATGATGAAATTGTAAGAGTTGGCATTTTATGATGATTAAATGCATTAATTAGTATAGTGTAAACAATTAAAATAAATTATTTATAAATTTAAGTAATGTTATTCTTTCAATATCATTATACCGAAATATTGGTATGAATTTTATTGTAGAATTTCTATCTTTTGTGTCGGGGTTACTATTCATGAGTTACGAATATTACTCTTGAGATTAAAACTATATGTTGATCATATTATTTTTATCATCATATATAGCATTTTTATAACCCTGATATTGATATTCTCTTTCACTGGAGTGTAAAGATGGGTAGATTATTGGTATGATCATGACTAGGATTCTCTTTGGCCTGTAGTGCAAAGTTGAATTGTGACTGGTATGATCATGACCATTGAATTTATAATTGAATATCTTAAACTTAAGTGCAAAGGTGAATTGATCAACATGGTTATAATTATTGTTTATATAAATTCTGAAATGATTATATATTTCTTTGAGATATGAATATATTTGGCCTGTAGTGCAAATATGAATTGTTGATGAATATCTTTGGCCTGTAGTGCAAAGATGAACTGTTGTTGAATATCTTTGGCCCGTAGTGCAAAGATGGATTTGTTAGTATGATTATAAACAGGAACTGTGATTTGGTATAACCATGATCTTTGATGTTTCAGGTAAAGACAGGTGATGAAAATATTCTTCGTCCTGGGTGCGAAGAAAAATTTATAGTCACAATTATGATTATGAGTTATTCATATGATTGTGGAAAGGAACTCTTGAGTGATGTTACATGGATAAAATATTGTTGGTGGATTTTTAACATGGAGAAGATAATAGACTTTATAGTCTATTTGACTCTTCTAATGGATTGCTCGTTCCGCTGCAACTATGATTGAAATTTTTATCATTTACCATATGTTCTAAATCTCTGATTTATTGTTGATGAAGGCTATTGATAATTGAATTATCTTTAGTCATGATATTCTTTACTGAGCTAGTTGTGCTCACCCTTTTGCTTCACAATTCCTTTCAGGTAATAAGAGTGTAGCTGGGTCGAGCGGGGGTAACAAGGGAATAGAACGGTGGTCATCATTTAATAGTTATATTTGGTGAAGAAAATAGGGTGAGGCGAACTCAACGTTGGAAGGGTGTTTTGTTACTATCATACAAGATGTCTAATGACATACAACCTCATGTCATCATAAGACAGGGTTGTGCTCATCCACTTGCTGAGTATATCTATGGGCACTACCTATATAATCTTGGTGTTTGTTTGAAGTATAATTCTCAATTAGAGACAGTGGAGATAATGATAAGTCAAGAGAAGACTCACCATTGGGAAGAATATGATAGTAATCTTCTCGTTTTTCTTTGGGGTCTATTGGGTCAACCAAGGATAATTCTGTGGCCATATGATATCTATCATAACCTAGATGCGTGGCCTCCCATGTACGAAGGTTTCCTTGAGCACTTCCTAAAGATTCTAATTTCTAAAACAGTTTTTGACTATACCTTTATGTAAGGTGTTATTGTGAGGTGATGTCCACGGTTGGAACATGAGTCACATTTGGTATATATTTGTATCCAAACTCACAGCATATGTGTTGTTGTATTTTGCACGACAATTGTTGTAATAAAGTTGTAGTTGTTTTCTGTACCATGTATTTGACGACTCAGAATGGGTTGGATGGAATGGACCTATTTTGGGGTCGTTACAATTAACTGACAATAATTGAATCAAACTGAGTGACTTCTCACATAAGCATTAATAATCAATACCGTGTGCTACTATGCAACCACACGTATTACTGTACTTTTACTACCGAGTAGTTAAACAGTAACAATGGTAAAATTTCTGCCGTTATTTTTAATAAAATATTTTTGTCGTTTTCTCAATCCGACAATAATTCCGTTGTGGGATCCACCAATGATTGTGTCGTTGTACGAATATTCCCTGTTAAAACGAATATTCCCCGACCAATCGAATATTATATAACAACTTGCGTACTTTGCAAAATTTATAAATATTACCCACAACTATAACATTATATCAAATTAACTCCATAATATTCAAAAATGATATTTATAGAAAATTCATCTTTATTTATAAAAGTTGGGGTCTTACAACCTCCCCTTCTTATGAAATTTCGCCCTCGAAATTAGGGTACGTACCTGGTATGTCGAAGAGGTAAGGATACCTTGATTTCATTTCAGATTCTAACTCCCAAGTCATTTCCTCAACATCGTGGTTTCTCCACAAAACTTTGACTTGAGGTATAACCTTGGAGCGTAGAATATGTTCCTTCTTATCCAAGGTTTGAACAGGAACTTCTTCATACGTCAAATCTTCCGCTATTTCGTCCGGTTCTAACTCAATAATGTGGTTCGGGTCTTCCACATATTTGCGTAACATGGATATGTGAAAAACGTTATGAACACGAGACATACTTGGCGGTAAAGCGAGTCTATAAGCCACAGTTCCTACTCGATCGAGGATTAAAAATGGACCGATGAATCGAGGATTGAGCTTTCCTCTCTTTCCAAATCTCGTAACTCCTTTCCATGGAGCAACACGTAAGAACACATGATCTCCTACATCAAATTCCACGTCCTTTCGATGAAGATCAGCATAACTCTTTTGTCGATCTTGTGAGGTTTTTATACGTTGTCGGATCGTTTGAATCTTTTCTGTAGTCATACGTACCAACTCCGGTCCCAACAACGTTGCTTCACCCACCTCATCCCAGCATACTGGAGAACGACATTTTCTTCCATGCAATGCTTCGAATGGAGCCATGCCAATACTTGCTTGATAACTGTTGTTGTAGGAAAACTCCACCAATGGTAAGAACTTGTCCCAACTTCCCCTGAAGTCAAAGACACAGAGTCTTAATAGATCTTCAAGAGTTTGAATAGTCCTTTCTGATTGTCCGTCCGTCTGAGGATGATATGCTGAACTAAATCGTAAATCCGTGCCCATAGCTTTTTATAAACTAACCCAAAATCGTGAAGTGAATCTTGGGTCTCGATCAGAAACTATGGATACTGGCATACCATGCAGTCTTACAATCTCGTTTATGTACATACGAGCAAGACGTTCAAGTGTATAAGTTTCTCGTATCGGTAAGAAATGAGCAGACTTGGTCAATCTATCAACAATGACCCAAATCGCATCAATACCTTGAGAAACCCTTGGAAGACCGGTAACGAAATCCATGGTAATGTGCTCCCACTTCCATTCTGGAATTTCAAGTGGTTGCAATGGACCTTTTGGTACTTGATGCTCCGCTTTGACTCGTTGACAAGTTAGACACCTTGAGATAAACAACGCTATCTCTCTCTTCATATTGCTCCACCAAAATGTATGACGAAGATCATGATACATTGTGGTACTTCCAGGATGGATTGCAAACGGTGTGTTGTGCGCCTCCATCATGATTTCATACTTTAAATCAGGGTTGTTAGGAACACAAAGTCTGGAGTTGACTCGAAGTATTCCTTCTTCATCGATTCTTGCTTCCGGCATAGCACCTTCTTGCACTTTCTTCCTCATACGCATCAGCTCCAGGTCTGTAGCTTGAGCAGCTTTAACTTTATTGATTAAAGTCGGTTCTACTCGTATATTCGTCATCATCACATGGGTCCCTGGAGTCTTTAACTCTATCTCCATCCTTTGCAAATCACACAAAATGGGTCTTTGTGTTGACAATATCGCACTCGTACTTGCATATGATCTTCTACTCAATGCGTCAGCTACCACGTTCGCTTTTCCAGGATGATATTGAATGGTATGATCATAATCTTTCAACAGTTCAAGCCAACGTCGTTGTCGCATGTTGAGTTCCTTTTGAGTGAAGAAATATTTGAGACTTTTATGATCCGTAAAGATCTCCACCTTCTCCCCATACAAGTAATGCCTCCAAATTTTAAGTGCAAAGACAACAGCTGCCAACTCTAGATCATGAATAGGATAATTCCTCTCATATTCCTTGAGTTGTCTTGATGCATAGGCTATGACTTTTCCATGTTGCATGAGAACGCATCCCAACCCTTTGCTCGAAGCATCACTGTAGATGACAAATCCCTCCGAGCCAGATGGTATTGTTAGAACAGGTGCTGAAATGAGTCTCCTCTTGAGTTCTTGAAAACTCTGCTCACATTCTTCACTCCAACCGAACTTTGTATCTTTCCGAGTCAGCTGAGTTAATGGAGTAGCGATTCGAGAAAATCCTTCCACGAATCTCCGATAATAACCAGCTAGACCGAGAAAGCTACGTACTTCGGTTACTGATTTAGGTTGCTCCCAGCTTTGAATAGCTTCAATTTTTGCCGGGTCAACAGATATTCCACGACTCTATACTACGTGCCCAAGGAATGCTACCTCTTCCAGCCAGAACTCGTATTTCTTCAACTTAGCATAAAGTTTGTATTCACGAAGTTTTTGGAGTACCAGCCTCAAGTGTTGCTCATGATCTTCACGGCTTTTGGAATAAACAAGGATGTCATCGATAAAGACGACCACAAAGTGATCCAAATATTCCTTAAATACCCTGTTCATCATATCCATGAAGGCAGCAGGAGCATTAGTCAATCCAAAAGACATAACTAAGAATTCATAATGCCCATACCGAGTTCTGAAAGCCGTCTTTGGAATATCCTCAGTTCTAACCTTCAGCTGATGATATCCAGAACGAAGATCGATCTTTGAAAAGAATTGTGCTCCTTGCAACTGGTCAAACAGGTCATCAATACGTGGCAATGGGTACCTATTTTTGATGGTGACATGATTCAACTCCCGATAATCAATACAAAGTCGCATACTCCCATCTTTCTTCTTCACAAACAGAACAGGAGCACCCCAAGGAGAAGTACTAGGACGAATAAAACCAATGTCTAACAATTCCTGCAGTTGGGTCTTTAACTCCTGAAGTTCAATAGGAGCCATTCGATATGGGGCTTTGGAAATGGGTTTTGTAAGACCCCGAATTTTATGAAATAAAAGTATTCAATTTTTCTTATAATTACTATTCAGTAAATGGTTAAATTGATAAAAGTTTAAAGTTATGAGTGAAATATGATTTTTTTTCAAAATAAGCAAGTGGTTATAAAATAATCATTGTTGTCGGGGAATATTCGTTTGGTCGTGAAATATTCTTTCTGTCGGGGAATATTCGTACGACGGCGCAGCCATTTGTGGGCCCCATAACAGAATAACTGTCGGGTGAAGAAAACGACAAATTTGAGTTTTTACAAATAACGGCGTAGTTGTTACCGTTAACACTGTTGGAATACCCGGTGGTTAAAATGCAGTAATACGCGTTATTGCACAGTAGCACACGGTATTGCATAGTATTTTTGAAATTATTGATTCTTACGTAAGAAGGCACTACTCAATAATTATTACAGTAATTACTGTTCAATATTTTATTTTATTGATTCAATAATTGCTACGTTGAAATTTTATATTATTGTTGTTCAATAATTGTTGCTGCACAGTATTTTCCATTATCAGATCAATAATTCATATTATTTGAATAGTATTATTAGATAGCATTATTGGCAATGTCTAGAAAGTTCTGTCTAAGGAGAGGTTTGGTCATCTAATTGCGCGCTAGTAAGGAGAAATCCTTATTGAAAAGCCCCCTCTTTCCTGGGAACGGCCTGGTTGTCATAAATGTGATTCTGTAATATTATTTGTGAATAATTAATTATTGATTCATATGATAAGAAAATATTTATTTTATGTGGATATAAATGAGGGATATATTTTTGTGGTTAAAAAATGAAGGAGTTAATGTTGAGATTTTTATCCGTATTTTTGTCGGAATGGAGGTATTAAAAATCAGGGTTTTTGAGATATTTTGCGGGGGTTATAATTTTTAATCCGACCGTTGGATCGTGATAATTTTTGGATATGTTATACATATATAAGTTGAGTATATGTCCACAAATTTTGAACCGTTAAAAATGAATGTATGATTTGTTATGAATTTTACGAGATGACTGGTTCAGAAATTGTTGAATTTTCGGAGTTTATCATTTTGGTGGAAAATTCTAGAATTGGTGGGCCCCACTTGTGGTTGGTGAAGAAATGTGCTGAATTATATTTCAAATGTGGTGGGTGGGAATAGTAGCAGGTAAAGCCATCAGGTTGCAGGTCAAACCTACCAAAATTTTCCTATAAATAGAGGGCTAAGTTAGAATTGAAAATCACACCAGAAACATAAGTTTTCTCTCTTTCTCTCTCTATATTATGAAGCTTATTTTGTGAGTATTTAGATACTTTGAGAGTTGCTATTCAGTGCAAGTTTCCTTCAGCCTTATACCGATCAGAAGTACTGCTCTTTTGAGGTAAGGGATAGTAAGGGATTTTAAGGGTTGTTATGTTTTTCAGTTTCTTAATTTTTCTGACCTTCAAAAAATTCTGGAAAAATTTGAAATGATATTTTGATGAGTTTTATTGATTGTGTCCAAAAATGGTGATTTTTGGATGTATAGATTAAGAATTATGAATTTTACGGGAAAAGACTATTTTAAAAGTAACCGCTTATAATTCCTTGTGGTTAACTCCAAAATTGATAAAATTTTTATTGAGAGTACATGTATATGATAGAAGTATACTCTGTAAATTTCATAATTTTTAGACAAAAGTACAATTTTTGATAAATGTCTAAATATTCGGCTATTTTGGCCATATGAAAAATACTAAATGACTTTTAAAAATTCTGAGAAAAATATATGTTCACTATGGGACTATATTATGCTAAATCCCAGAAAAGAAATATTTTTGGAACTGATTTGATATTTTTCATGAAAATGGTCTAGTTATGAGTAAATAAATTAAATATGTTTTGTGAAGAAAGAAAATTGGAAAATAGGATTTTATGGCTTGAGAATCCTATATGAGGTATATGCAGATTTTTGATGAGGGTTTTGGTTATTGATGATGAAATTGTAAGAGTTGGCATTTTATGATGATTAAATGCATTAATTAGTAAAGTGTAAACAATTAAAATAAATTGTTTATAAATTTTAGTAATGTTATTCTTTCAATATCATTATACCGAAATATTGGTATGAATTTTATTGTAGAATTTCTATCTTTTGTGTCGGGGTTACTATTCATGAGTTACGAATATTACTCTTGAGATTAAAACTATATGTCGATCATATTATTTTTATCATCATATATAACATTTTTATAACCCTGATGTTGAAATTCTCTTTCACTGGAGTGTAAAGATGGGTAGATTATTGGTATGATCATGACCAGGGTTCTCTTTGGCCTGTAGTGCAAAGTTGAATTGTGACTGGTATGATCATGACCATTGAATTTATAATTGAATATCTTAAGCTTAAGTGCAAAGGTGAATTGATCAACATGGTTATAATTATTGTTTATATAAATTCTAAAATGATTATAATTCTTTGAGATATTAATATATTTGGCATGTAGTGCAAATATGAACTGTTAATGAATATATTTGGCCTGTAGTGCAAAGATGAACTGTTGATGAATATCTTTGGCCTGTAGTGCAAAGATGATATGTTGTTGAATATCTTTGGCCTGTAGTGCAAAGATGAACTGTTGTTGAATATCTTTGGCCAGTAGTGCAAAGATAAACTGTTGACGAATATCTTTGGCCCGTAGTACAAAGATGAAATTATTAGTATGATTATGAACAAGAATTGTGATTTGGTATAACCATGATCTTTGATGTTTCAGGTAAAGACAAGTGATAAAAATTATCTTTGTCCTGGATGAGAAGAGGAATTTAGAATCATAATTATGATTATGAGTTATTTATATGATTGTGGACCAGAATTGTTGATTGATGTTATAGGGATAAAACATTGTTGGTGAATTTTTAACATGGAGAAGATAATAGACTTTATAGTCTATTTGACTCTTCTAATGGATTGCTCGTTCCGCTGCAACTATGGTTGAAATTTTATCATCTACCATATGTTCTAAATCTCTGATTTATTATTGATGAAGACTATTGATAATTTATTTATCTTTAGTCATGATATTCTTTACTGAGCTAGTTGTGCTCACCCTTTTGCTTCACAATTCCTTTCAGGTAATAAGAGTGTAGCTGGGTCGAGCGAGGGTAACGAGAAAATAGAACGGATGTCTCTAGCTGTGGATGTTCTCCCGAAGCAGTATAGAAAAGTTCATTTAATAGTTATATTTGGTGAATCCAATAGGGTAAGGTGTACCCAACGTTGGAAGGGTGGTTTGCCACTATCATACAAGATGTCTAACGACATACAACCTCGTGTCATCATAAGACAGAATTGTGCTCATCCACTTGCTGAGTATATCTACAAGCACTACCTATATAATCTTGGTGTTTGTTTGAAGTATAATTCTCAATTAGAGACAGTGGAGATAATAATAAGTCAAGAGAAGACTCACCATTGGGAAGAATATGATAGTAATCTTCTCATTTTTCTTTGGGGTCTATTGGGTCAACCAAGGATAATTCTGTGGCCATATGATATCTATCATAACCTAGACGCGTGGCCTCCCATGTACGAAGGTTTTCTTGAGCACTTCCCACATATTCTAATTTCTAAAACAGTTTTTGAATATACCTTTATGTAAGGTGTCATTGTGAGGTGATGTCCACGGTTGAAACATGAGTCACATTTGGTATATATTTGTATCCAAACTCACAGCATATGTGTTGTTGTATTTTGCACGACAATTGTTGTAATAAAGTTGTAGTTGTTTTCTGTACCATGTATTTGGCGACTCAGAATAGGTTGGATGGAATGGACCTATTTTGGGGTCGTTACAGGTTTTGTACCGGGTTCAAGGTCGATACAAAATTCAATTTCACGCTCTGGGGGTAGGCCAGGAAGTTCTTCGGGAAATACGTCAGGAAATTTATTAACAACAGAAATATTATTCAAAGCTGACGTATTTTTGTTTAGATCTGTGACATGAGTTAAGAAAGCTTGACATCCGTTTTTCAATAAACGAATAGCTTTATGGCTTGAGATGACAACGATTGATTTTAATAGTTTGGTTGCTTGAATTCGCATAATAGGTCGATTAAGAATATGAAAGCTAACAACCTTACGAAAATAATCAATTTTTGCATGATGAGTTGTAAGACCCCGAATTTTATGAAATAAAAGTATTCAATTTTTCTTATAATTACTATTCAGTAAATGGTTAAATTGATAAATATTAAAGTTAAGGGTGATATATGAATTTTTTTGGAAATAAGCAAGTGGTTATAAAATAATCATTGATGTCAGGAAATATTCGTTTGGTCGTGGAATATTCTTTCTGTCAGGAAATATTCGTATGACGGCGTAGCTATTTGTGGGCCCTATAATTGAAAACGGTCGGATTAAGATAACGACAAAAAATTGAGTTTTTTTCAAATAACGGCGTAGTTGTTACCGTTAATACTGTTGGAATACCCGGTAGTTAAAACACAGTAATACGCGTTGTTGCACAGTAGCACACGGTATTGCACCAATTATTAATTTTTACATAAGAAGGCATTACTCAATAATTGTTACAGTAATTATTATTCAGTATTTTATTTTATTGATTCAATAATTGCTGCGTTGATATTTTATATTACTGTTGTTTTAATAATTGTCACTACACAATATTTTCTATTATCGGAGCAATAATTCATATTATCTTAATAATATTATTAGATAACATTATTGGTAATGTCTACAAAGTTCTGTCTAAGGAGAGGTTTGGTTATCTAATTGCGCGCCAGTAAGGAGAGATCCTTATTGGAAAACCCCCTCTTTCCTGGGAACGGCCTGGTTGCCAGTACTGTGATTCTGTAATATTATTTGTGTATAATTAATTATTAATTTATATGATGAGAAAAATAGTGATTTTATGTGGATATAGATGGAGAAAATTTTTAATGTGACAATTGTTGAAAATTAATATTTTATCTTTTTTTGATAAAATAATTCATTTAAATATATTATTTTAATAATATATTAATGGTGATATTTTTACAATGAATGTGGAATATATGAATAAATTAGGAGAAAAAGTATTTTTGTTGGATTAAATGTTTAACACATATTTTGTATGTTGGTGGACACAATTCTTGACCGAAAATTTATTATTGACTGTAAAATCGCCCGTTTGTGGATTTCGGTCAATTTCTGTTTGGAATTTGAAAAAACTTTCTTCTACAAAGTTGTAGAGAATTGAATTTTCTATAAAAACTCGCGAGATTTGAATTTTCTGATAAAAGGGCTATTTATTATGAATTATTGAAGTTCTGAAGTTCCGAAATAATTGATTTTTGGATGTTTTAATTATTTTTGTTTAGAAAAACGTTTTTTTTGTATTTTGTGGACATCATTAACATGTGTTATGGCTAAATTCAGATGGTCAAGGTGGGCTAAAAAATTTTTGTTAAATATATTATTATTATATTAAATTTTCTGTTTTGGTGTTCTAAGCATTTTTCTATAAATAGGGTGCTTAGGTTAGAATTGAAAATCACACCAGAAACTGAAGTTTTCTCTCTATTTCTCTCTCTATATTATCGAGTGTATTCTTGTGAGTTTTTTTGATATCTTGAGTGTTGATATACGGTGCAAGTTCGTTCAGCGTTATTCCAGTCAGAAGTACTGCTTTTTTGAGGTAGGGGATAGTAAGGGATAATAAGGGATGTATTTTTTTTAAAATGATATTATTTCTTTCAATATCATTATACCGGAATATTGATAAGATTTTTCTTGTGAAATTCTTATCTTTTCATGTCGGGGTTACTATTCATGAGTTACTATTCACGAATTACTATTCATGAATTACTATTCACGAGTTACTATTCATGAGTTACTATTCACGAGTTACTATTCATGAGTTACTATTCACGATGGGTTACTATTCGTGAGTTACTATTCATGAGTTACTATTCACGAGTTACTATTCACGGGTACTATTCACTACAAAAATTGGTTTTTTTTTCTAACCAAATTATAGTTGATTTATGAATATTACTCTGGAGATTAAAACTATGTATTGATTATATTAATTTTATTATCATATATAATATTTTTATAACCCTGATGTTGAAATTCTCTTTCACTGGAGTGTAAAGATGGGTAGATTATTGGTATGATCATGACTAGGATTCTCTTTGTCCAGTAGTGAAAAGTTGAATTGTGACTGGTGTAAGACCCCAACTTATTAATGAATAAAATCAAATTTTCTCTAAATATTATTGTGAATAATAAGGGGTTAATTTGATATAATACTTTGGTTATGGGTTAAATGTGCAAATTTTGCAAAATAAGCAAGTGGTTATAAAATATTCATTTTGTCGGGGAATATTCGTTTGGTCGTAGAATATTCTTGCTGTCGGGGAATATTCGTACGACGGCGCAGCCTTGTGTGGGCCCCATAACGGAAAGCGATTGGATGAAGAAAATGACAAGTATACGTTATAGTTGTTACCGTTAATACTGTTGGAATACCCGGTGGTTAAAATACAGTAGCACACGGTATTACACCAATTATTGATTCTTACGTAAGAAGGCACTACTCAATAATTGTTACAGTAGTTATTGTTCAATATTTTATTTTATTGATTCAGTAATTGTTGCATTGGTATTTTATATTATTGTTGTTTCAATAATTGCTGCTGCACAGTATTTTCTATTATCAGATCAATAATTCATATTATTTGAATAATATTATTAGATAACATTATTGGCAATGTCTAGAAAGTTCTGTCTAAGGAGAGGTTTGGTCATCTAATTGCGCACCAGTAAGGAGAAATCCTTATTGGAAAGCCCCCTATTTCCTGGGAACGGCCTGGTTGTCATAAATGCGATTCTGTAATATTATTTGTGAATAATTAATTATTGATTCATATGATAAGGAAATATTTATTTTATGTGGATATAAATGAGGGATATATTTTTGTGGTTAAAAATGAAGGAGTTAATGTTGAGGTGTTTTATCAGTATTTTTATCGGAATGGAGGTATTAAAAATCAAATCAGGGTTTTTGAGAAATATTGCGGGTGTTATAATTTTTAATCCGACCGTTGGATCGTGGTAATTTTTGGATATGTTATACATATATAAGTTGAGTATATGTCCACAAATTTTGAACCGTTAAAAATGAACGTATGATTTATTATGAATTTTACGAGATAACTGGTTCAGAAATTGTTGAATTTTCGGAGTTTATCATTTTGATGGAAAATTCTAGAATTGGTGGGCCCCATTTGTGGTTGGTGAAGAAATGTGCTGAATTATATTTCAAATGTGGTGGGTGGGAATAGTAGCAGGTAAAGCCATCAGGTTGCAGGTCAAACCTACAAAAATTTTCCTATAAATAGAGGGCCAAGTTAGAATTGAAAATCACACCAGAAACAAGTTTTCTCTCTTTCTCTCTCTAGATTATTGAGTGTATTTTGTGAGTATTTAGATACTTTGAGAGTTTCTATTCATCAGAGCAAGTTTCTTTCAGCCTTATACCGGTATTCCGACCAGAAGTACTGATATCTTGAGGTAAGGGGTATTATTTATTTCACATTCTGAAGAGATATTATTTTTCGTATTCGTATGAATATTATTTCTGTTCAATATTCATAAGAAATTTTATTTCGTTCAATATTCGCGAGAAATATTATATTCGTTTAATATTCGTAATGAATATTATTTTCGTTTAATATTCGTAAGGGATATTATTTTCTTCTTAAATGATATTATTTTCTTCAATATCATTATGCTGAAATATTGATATGATTTTTTATCAAATTTGGAACTTTTTGTGTCGGGGTTACTATTCATGTATACGGTACTATTCACGTATACGGCACTATTTACGAATACGGCACTATTCACCGAAAAATAAAATTTTTTCTTTTTGTCCAAGATGTCTATTATGGTTACTATCTTTGATTGTATCCATGTTTTGATCTTTATTTTTGAATTCTGCTTCACAATTGATTATTATGAAGTATTATTGATCTTGGATAAACTGTTATACGAATCCCTAATATTTGTCCTTCTGTCTCACTGGATTCGTTCTCTTTAAGATATTTTTCATCATCTTCAGTCCTAAATGATGATATTACTGAATATCTTTGGCCTGTAGTGCAAAGATGTATGATTACTTAATGAATATCTTTGGCCTGTAGTGCAAAGATGAACAGATGTTGAGATGAACATGACTGACAGGTGATACAAATGAATATCTTTGGCCTGTAGTGCAAAGATGAATATTTGGATAAAGATGATTATTAATTGATGTTACAGGGATAAAATATTGATGATGGACTTTTAAATCTTAGAAGATAGTAGAATTCTTTCTCTACTTGACTCTTCTAATGGTTTGCTATTTCCGCTGCAGTTGTTGATCTAAAACTTGTTGTCGATTATATTCTATCAGATTTTTCCCTGTTGAAGACTAACGATAATTTGTTGTATATTATCTTAGTCATAATATTCTTTACTGGGCTAGTTGAGCTCACCCTTTTCCTTTTTGTTCCATTTTTCTTCTCAGGAGATGAGAACATAGCAGGATCTAGTCGGGGTATGGAGTGATGGTTCTAGAAAGATGTTTTAGCAGTCCTCACTATTTCTGTAAAATAGTGTTTGAATAATTGTAATGAGGATTTATTTGAGTGTGGATATTGTCTAGAAGACAATATTTGTATTTAAACTCACAGTATGTGTTGTCGTATTTTGCACGACAATTGTATTATTGAAGTTGTAGTTATTTTCTGTACCATGTATTTGGCGACTCAAAATGGGTGTTGTATACCTATTTTGGGGGCGTCACAGTTGGTATCAGAGCTTAGGGATATGATCCCTGGCTGAGATGTGAGACAAGAACTATGAGGGGAGAGACGGGGAATTCCTTCACTAGTATGACTTGACTAAGTTTATTTGGTGTTTATTTGGTCGGTCAAAGTATAGGGATAATATATGACATGACTATTAACCCTTATTTTATGGCAGTATTTAAGAATGGCAGCTGAGAACGTTAATAATGGAGTAAATCAGACCATGGAGACGCCTTTGATCACCACCCAGGGGAACGTGCAACAGGAAGGCAATATTCTTCCTGTAAACAACGTTACCGAGCAAACGATGAATGATGGAATGTTTAGGAGCTTTTTACAGTTCATGCAAAATCAGACGAGGGAGACTCGTGTGCAGAATACGGGTGGAAATGATAACAACGCGCGGTTTGTGACAGCTAAGCAGTTCAAAGAATTGGGACCACCAGAATTTAAGGGAAAGCCGGATCCGATCATGGCGGAAACGTGGGTCAAGCAAATTTCTAAGATATTTGATGTCTTGGGATGCACGGAGGAACAGAAGGTTCCATTCGCCACATTTATGTTCCGCGGTGAGGCAGACTACTGGTGGGAGTCTGTGAAGCGTACCCAGCCTGACGCACTCAACATGTCCTGGGAAACATTTCAAAAACTGTTCAATGACAAGTACTTTCCTGAAAGTATTCGTCATATGAAGGAGGTTTAGTTTATTAGACTGGAACAAAACAACATTACGGTGTCCCAGTACGAGGCGAAGTTTGCAGAGTTATCCAGGTTTGCACCTCATTTGGTCGAAAATGAGGAACGAATGACAAGAATGTTTCTGAGAGGTCTAAAACCCGAGATTCGGCAATATCTTATCTCTCATAAATTTTTTTTATATTCAGATGTTGTAAACAGGGCTCAATTATTAGAGCGAGATAATGAGTATGTGCAACCGAAGGACCACAACCAGGGTCATACCGGTGGCGGCAGTCATCGAAGTAATGAAAACCAGCAGGGAGGTAAAGATTCGGATAAAAGCGGTAACCACTCTGGTGGTAATCGTGGTCGTGATAATAGAAGGAGCGAGTCGGGAGGAGATTTCAAGAAGAGAAGGTACAACAATGATAACGTGAAGACGTCAGCACAAACATCAACTGTTTCTAGGGGAGGAGAACGACCACCGGTCGTATGTTACAAATGTGGGAAAGAGGGACATATCAGCCCAAACTGCCCACAACAATCCAAGGTATGTTATAACTGTGGAAAGTAAGGTCATATAGCTCGAGAGTGTTCTGTAGCAAAACCAAGTTCAGCGGGGATGGTGACTCCAAAAGTTATCCCGGATAAGTCAAAATCAGCGGTTCCTGGAAGGGCGTTTGTCGTGACTGGCCAAAATGCGAGAAACCCGAACGAAGTTAGCACGGGTTAGTTAATTATAAATTTTTGTGAAGTTTATACTTTACTAGATACCGGTTCTACCTATTCATTTATTTCTCCTGCTTGTGCTCAACGTTTAAACTTGACTCCGGAGAAATTGGACTTTGACTTATCTGTTGAAACTCCGTTAGGTCCACTGTTTATAAATATTGCATGATCCAAGTTGGCACTATCACATTACCTGTTGATCTTATCTCTTTAAAGATACTTGCTTTTGATGTAATTTTAGGAATTGATTGGTTAACCACTCATCATGCTAAAATTGATTATTTTCGTAAGGTTGTTAGTTTTTATATTCCTAACCAACCTGTCATACGAATTCAAACTACTAAACCACTAAAATCAGTCACTGTCATATCAAGCCACAAAGCTATTCGTTTATTGAAAAACGGATGTCAAGCTTTCTTAGCCCATGTCATGGACTTGAACAAAAATACGTCAGATTTGAATAATATTTCTGTTGTTGGAGAATTTCCTGACGTATTTCTTGAAGAATTTCTTGGCCTACCTCCAGAGCGTGATATTGAATTTTGTATCATATTTGAATCCGGTACAAAACCCACTTCTAAAATCTCATATCGAATGGCTCCTATTGAACTTCAGGAGTTAAATACCTAACTGTAGAAGTTTGTACCCGAGCCTATATCTGGTGACTTCCTTTGCGGAATGCACTGAAGCCAAACTCTCCGTAGGGGACGCCATATTCGTGCGGTAGTAAACTGATAGGTGTCATTGTGACGTACTATCCAAGATTGGGATATGAGTCACAGTTGAGAGCAACCTAAGTCAGTAATCGAAGTACGTAGCTTTCTAGGCTTAGCTGGTTATTATCGGAGATTTGTGGAAGGATTTTCTCGAATCGCTACTCCGTTAACTCAGCTGACTCGGAAAGATATAAAATTCGTATGGAGTGAGGAATGCAAGAAGAGTTTCCAAGAACTCAAGAGGAGACTCATTTCGGCACCTGTTCTGACAATACCATCTGGTTCGGATGGATTTGTTATCTACAGCGATGCTTCAGGCAAAGGGTTAGGATGTGTTCTCATGCAACATGGGAAAGTCATAGCATATGCCTCACGACAACTCAAAGAATATGAGAGGAATTATTCTACTCATGATTTGGAGTTGGCAGCAGTCGTTTTTGTGTTGAAGATCTGGAGACACTACCTGTATGGGGAGAAAGTGGAGATCTATACAGATCATAAAAGCCTCAAATATTTCTTCACCCAAAAGGAACTCAACATGCGGCAGCGACGTTGGCTCGAGCTGTTGAAAGATTACGATCATACCATTCAATACCATCTTGAAAAAGCGAACGCGGTAGCTGACGCATTGAGTAGAAGATCATATGCAGGAACGAGTGCGATGATGTCAAGTATATGCGTAGATCAATAAAGTTAAAGTTGCTTAAGCCACAGACCGGGAGCTGATGTGTATGAAGAAGAAAGTACAAGAAGGTGCTATTCCGGTAGCAAGAATCGATGAAGAAGGAATACTTTGAGTCCACTCCAGACTTTGTGTTCCTAACGATTTTGACTTGAAGCATAGAATAATGATGGAGGCACACAACACACCGTTTACAATCCATCCTGGGAGTACCAAAATGTATCACGATCTTCGACATACATTTTGGTGGAGCAATATGAAAAGAGAGACTGCGGAGTTTATCTCGAGATGTTTAACTTGTCAACGTGTAAAAGCGGAGCATCAAGTACCAAAGGGTCCATTGCAACCACTTGAGATTCCAAAATGGAAGTGGGAACACATTACTATGGATTTTGTTACGGGTCTTCCCAAGGTTTCTCAAGGTATAGATGCGATTTGGGTTATTGTTGATAGATTAACCAAGTCCGCTCATTTCTTGCCGATACGTGAGACTTATTCCCTTGAACGTCTTGCTAGTATGTACGTGAACGAGATTGTGAGATTGCATGGCATGCCAGTATCCATAGTTTCGGATCGTGACCCAAGATGCACTTCACGATTTTGGGTTAGCTTGCAGAAAGCTATGGGCACGGATTTACGATTCAGTTCAGCATACCATCCTCAAACGGACGGACAATCAGAGAGGACTATTCAAACTCTTGAAGATCTATTAAGACTTTGTGTCCTAGATCTCAAAGGGAGTTGGGATAAGTACCTACCATTGGTGGAATTCTCCTACAACAACAGTTATCAGGCGAGCATAGGTGTGACTCCATTTGAGGCGTTGTATGGAAGAAAATGTCGTTCTCCAGTATGCTGGGACGAGGTGGGTGAAGCAACATTGTTGGGACCAGAATTGGTACGCATTACTACAGAGAAGATCCAAACGATTCGACAACGTATACAAACGGCACAGGATCGACAAAAGAGTTATGCGGATCTTCATCGGAAGGACGTGGAATTTAATATTGGGGATCATGTATTATTACGTGTTGCACCATGGAAGGGAGTTACAAGATTTGGGAAGAGAGGAAAGCTCAATCCAAGATTTGTTGGTCCATTTGAGATTCTTGAGCGAATAGGAAATGTGGCATATAGACTCGCATTACCTCCAAGCATGTCTCGTGTTCATAATATTTTTCACATATCTATGCTTCGTAAATATGTTAAAGACCCGAACCACATTATTGAGTTAGAACCAGACGAGATAGCAGAAGATTTAACGTACGAGGAGGTACCTGTTAAGATCTTGGATAGGCAAGAGCATGTCCTACGCACGAAGGTTATACCACAAGTTAAGGTTTTGTGGATAAACCATGCTATTGAAGAAATGATCTGGGAGTTGGAATCAGAAATGAAAGCGAGGTATCCTCACCTTTTTGAAACATCAGGTACGTACGTCAATTTCGAGGATGAAATTTCATAAGGAGGGGAGGTTGTAAGACCCCAACTTATTAATGAATAAAATCAAATTTTCTCTAAATATTATTGTGAATAATAAGGGGTTAATTTGATATAATACTTTGGTTATGGGTTAAATGTGCAAATTTTGTAAAATAAGTAAGTGGTTATAAAATATTCATTTTGTCGGGGAATATTCGTTTGGTCGTGGAATATTCTTGCTGTCGGGGAATATTCGTACGACGGCGCAGCCTTGTGTGGGCCCCATAATGAAAAGCGATTGGATGAAGAAAATGACAAGTATACGTTATAGTTGTTACCGTTAATACTGTTGGAATACCCGGTGGTTAAAATACAGTAGCACACGGTATTGCACCAATTATTGATTCTTACGTAAGAAGGCACTACTCAATAATTGTTACAGTAGTTATTGTTCAATATTTTATTTTATTGATTCAATAATTGTTGCATTGGTATTTTATATTATTGTTGTTTCAATAATTGCTGCTGCACATTATTTTCTATTATCAGATCAATAATTCATATTATTTGAATAATATTATTAGATAACATTATTGGCAATGTCTAGAAAGTTCTGTCTAAGGAGAGGTTTGGTCATCTAATTGCGCGCCAGTAAGGAGAAATCCTTATTGGAAAGCCCCCTCTTTCCTGGGAACGGCCTGGTTGTCATAAATGCGATTCTGTAATATTATTTGTGAATAATTAATTATTGATTCATATGATAAGAAAATATTTATTTTATGTGGATATAAATGAGGGATATATTTTTGTGGTTAAAAATGAAGGAGTTAATGTTGAGGTGTTTTATCAGTATTTTTATCGGAATGGAGGTATTAAAAATCAAATCAGGGTTTTTGAGAAATATTGTGGGTGTTATAATTTTTAATCCGACCGTTGGATCGTGGTAATTTTTGGATATGTTATACATATATAAGTTGAGTATATGTCCACAAATTTTGAACCGTTAAAAATGAACGTATGATTTATTATGAATTTTACGAGATAACTGGTTCAGAAATTGTTGAATTTTCGGAGTTTATCATTTTGATGGAAAATTCTAGAATTGGTGGGCCCCACTTGTGGTTGGTGAAGAAATGTGCTGAATTATATTTTAAATGTGGTGGGTGGGAATAGAAGCAGGTAAAGCCATCAGGTTGCAGGTCAAACCTACTAAAATTTTCCTATAAATAGAGGGCTAAGTTAAAATTGAAAATCACACAAGAAACAAGTTTTCTCTCTTTCTCTCTCTAGATTATTGAGTGTATTTTGTGAGTATTTAGATACTTTGAGAGTTTCTATTCATCAGAGCAAGTTTCTTTCAGCCTTATACCGGTATTCCGACCAGAAGTACTGATATCTTGAGGTAAGGGGTATTATTTATTTCACATTCTGAAGAGATATTATTTTTCGTATTCGTATGAATATTATTTCTGTTCAATATTCGCGAGAAATATTATATTCGTTTAATATTTGTAATGAATATTATTTTCGTTTAATATTCGTAAGGGATATTATTTTCTTCTTAAATGATATTATTTTCTTCAATATCATTATGCTGAAATATTGATATGAGTTTTTATCAAATTTGGAACTTTTTGTGTCGGGGTTACTATTCACGTATACGGTACTATTCACGTATACGGCACTATTCATGAATACGGCACTATTCACCGAAAAATAAAATTTTTTCTTTTTGTCCAAGATGTCTATTATGGTTACTATCTTTGATTGTATCCATGTTTTGATCTTTATTTTTGAATTCTGCTTCACAATTGATTATTATGAAGTATTATTGATCTTGGATAAACTGTTATACGAATCCCTAATATTTGTCATTCTGTCTCACTGGATTCGTTCTCTTTAAGATATTTTTCATCATCCTCAGTCCTAAATGATGATATTACTGAATATCTTTGGCCTGTAGTGCAAAGATGTATGATTACTTAATGAATATCTTTGGCCTGTAGTGCAAAGATGAACAGATATTGAGATGAACATGACTGACAGGTGATACAAATGAATATCTTTGGCCTGTAGTGCAAAGATAAATATTTGGATAAAGATGATTATTAATTGATGTTACAGGGATAAAATATTGATGATGGACTTTTAAATCTTAGAAGATAGTAGAATTCTTTCTCTACTTGACTCTTCTAATGGTTTGCTATTTCCGCTGCAGTTGTTGATCTAAAACTTGTTGTCGATTATATTCTATCAGATTTTTCCCTGTTGAAGACTAACGATAATTTGTTGTATATTATCTTAGTCATAATATTCTTTACTGGGCTAGTTGAGCTCACCCTTTTCCTTTTTGTTCCATTTTTCTTCTCAGGAGATGAGAACATAGCAGGATCTAGTCGGGGTATGGAGTGATGGTTCTAGAAAGATGTTTTAGTAGTCCTCACTATTTCTGTAAAATAGTGTTTGAATAATTGTAATGAGGATTTATTTGAGTGTGGATATTGTCTAGAAGACAATATTTGTATTTAAACTCACAGTATGTGTTGTCGTATTTTGCACGACAATTGTATTATTGAAGTTGTAGTTATTTTCTGTACCATGTATTTGGCGACTCAGAATGGGTGTTGTATACCTATTTTGGGGGCGTCACAACTGGTATGATCATGACCATTGAATTTATAATTGAATATCTTTAGCTTAAGTGCAAAAGTGAAATGATCAACATGAATATAATTATTGGTTATATAAATTCTGAAATGATTATATATTTCTTTGAGATAATAATATATTTGGCTTGTAGTGCAAATATGAGCTGTTGAGGAATATCTTTGGCCTGTAGTGCAAAGATGAGTTGTTGATGAATATCTTTGGCCCGTAGTACAAAGATGAAATTATTAGTATGATTATGAACATGAACTGTGATTTGGTATAATCATGATCTTTGATGTTTCAGGTAAAGACAAGTGATGAAAATTATCTTCGTTCTAGATGAGAAAAGGAATTTAGAACTATAATTATGATTATGAGTTATACATGTGATTGTGGACAGGAATTGTTGATTAATGTTACAGGGATAAAACATTGTTGGTGGACTTTTAACATGGAGAAGATAATAGACTTTGTAGTCTATTTGACTCTTCTATTGGATTGCTCGTTCCGCTGCAACTATGGTTGAAAAGTTTTATCATCTACCATATGTTCTAAATCTCTGATTTAATTCTGTTGAAGGCTATTGATAACTTATTTATCTTTAGTCATGACATTCTTTACTGAGCTAGTTGTGCTCACCCTTCTGTTTCACAATTCCTTTCAGGTAATAAGAGTGTAGCTGAGTTGACCGGGGGTAACAGGAGAATAGAACGGTGGTCATCATTTAGTAGTTATATTTGATGAATCATCTAGGGTAAGGCGAACCCAACGTTGGAAGGGTGTTTTGCCACTATCATACCAGATGTCTAATAACATACAATCTCGTGTCATCATAAGACAGGGATGTGCTCATCCACTTACTGAGTATATTTACGAGCACTACCTATATAATCTTGGTGTTTGTTTGAAGTATAATTCTCAGTTAGAGACAGTGGAGATAATGATATGTCAAGAGAAGACTCACCATTGGGAAGAATATGATAGTAAACTTCTCGTTTTTCTTTAGGGTCTATTGGGTCAACCAAGGATAATTCTGTGGCCATATGATATCTATCATAACCTAGAAGCATGGTCTCCCATGTACGAAGGTTTCCTTGAGCACTTCCCAAATATTCTAATTTCTAAAACAGTTTTTGACTATACCTTTATGTAAGGTGTCATTGTGAGGTGATGTCCACGGTTGGAACATGAGTCACATTTGGTATATATTTGTATCCAAACTCACAGCATATGTGTTGTTGTATTTTGCACGATAATTGTTGTAATAAAGTTATAGTTGTTTTCTGTACCATGTATTTGACGACTCAGAATAGGTTGGATGGAATGGACCTATTTTGGGGGCGTCACATGAGTAGTTAACCAATCAATCCCTAGAATCACGTCAAATGCAAGTATTTTTAACGAAATCAGATCGACAGGTAATGTGTGGGTACCAACTTGAACCAAACAAGACTTATAAACCGTGGATGTAATGAAGGTTTCTCCCAATGGAGTTTCAACTGCTAAGTCAAAGTCTAATTTCTCCGGAATCAAATTTAATCGATGAGCGCGAGTAGGAGAAATAAAAGAATGGGTAGAACCGGTATCAAATAAAGTATAGACTTCGTTAGAGTTTATGATAAGCTTACCCGTGATGACCTCATTCGGGTTCCTTGCTCTCTGGGAGTTCACAACAAACGCTCTCCCTTGCACAACCGGTTTTGACTTTTCTGGGACGGCCTTTGGTGCCTCCATCCTAGCTGAATTTGTCTTCGGTAAACGATAAAATAGGGCTAAATGACCTTCTCTTCCACAATTATAACATACTTTGGACGGCATCGCGCAGTTTGGACTGATGTGCCCCTCCCCTCCGCATTTAAAACATATGATAGGTGGTCGTTCTCCTTCCTTAACGACAGGTGCTGGTGCTGACGTCTTTCCATCATTGTTGAATCTCCTCTTCTTGAAATGCCCATTCTTATTGTTTTGGCCCTGATTACCACCGAAGTGGTTACCATTTCTGGCCTGTTGATTCCCTCCACCCTTGTTGTCACCGCTTCGATGACTGCTTTCACTGGTATTATCATTTTGCCGGCTGCTCTCTTTTGATTGCGTTGTCTCGTTATCGCGCTCCACCAACTGAGCCCTATTTACAACATCTGAATACAAACACAATTTATGAGAAACAAGATGTTGACGTATCTCCGGCTTCAAACCTCTTAAAAACATCCGCGTCATTCTTTCTTTATTATCCACCAGGTGGGACGCAAACCGGGATAACTCCGCAAATTTTACCTCGTACCGGGATAACTCCGTTTTTATTATTATTCTGTTGGAACATCCTGTCTGTGTGTTTTACACCGGACCTGGTTCCGTTTTATTATTATTCTGTTGGAATATCCTATCTGTGTGTTTTACACCGGACCTGGTTCCATTATTTATTATTCTGTCGGAATATCCTGTCTGTGCGTTTACGCCGGACCTGGTTCCATTATTTATTATTCTATTGGAATAACCTGTCTGTGCGGTCTATCGCATGCATGGTGATTTCTTTTGTTATTCCATTCTTTATTGTACTCAGTTGGTTAAGTTTTGACTTCTATACTCCATGAAATTTGTGGAATATCCTTGATAGTTGCGTTTCATCCAGTATCTTTTCAAGAAAATATTCTTCTAAGCATTCTTGAATTTTACTCCACAATGCAGTATCATGTTGACAATTTGGACGTTGTTAATTCCTGGATAAATTAATTCTTGAACTTGTTTTATTGAATTCTTATATCATTGTCATCATCCTCATGTTTATAAAATGTTGAAAGTCATCTGTGGCCTGTATTGCATAGATGGACTTGGTATGATTATGACCAGGGATTATTCGGTATAATCATGACCGTAATGTTACAAATGATGTGGTAAAAGTCCTAATTGGCCCGTAGTGCATTGATGGACAGTTGTTGGCATGATCATGACCATTAATGAATACACGAATATCCTTGGCCGTAGTGCAGGGGTGATTCGATGATGTGGATTATTTTATTAAGCTGAGTCTCAGCGATTACAGTGTTGAAAAACTTTTTAAATCATAAAAGATAGTAGAGTTTATTTTCTACTTGACTCTTTTAATGGATTGCTTGTTCCGCTACAGTTAAACTTGATGTCTATTATATTTTATCAGTTTAACATTGTTGAAGGCTAATGATAATTTATTCTGCATTATCTTAGTCATAATATTTCTTACTGGGCTAGTTGAGCTCACCCTTTCTTTCACTGTTCTCTTCAGGAAATGAGAACGTAGCTGGGACAAGTCGGGGTACGGAGTGATGGTCCGAATGATAGTATTAGTTAGTAGTCCTCACTATTCTATGTAATGGTGTGTTAATAAATGTAATGAGAACTCCTTTTGAGTATGAATACTCTCTAGAAGATAATATTTGTATTCAAACTCACAGTTTATGTTTTGTCGTGTTGTACACGACAGATGTATTAATCAGTTGTATTTGTATTCTGTACTATGTATCTGACGACCCAAGATGGGTGATGTATACCTAATTTTAGGGGCGTCACAATAACATTATATCAAATTAACTCCATAATATTCAAAAATGATATTTATAGAAAATTCATCTTTATTTATAAAAGTTGGGGTCTTACATCCCTTTTTATTGATAGTAGTATAAAATAAAATAATACCTTTAAATTTGTCATCATAATTTCTTACATGTCATTACTATTAAATAAACAACTCATTATATTTAATGATAAGTACAAATATAAATTAAATACATCATTAATATTTGAATATATTATAAACAAGACACTTTTTATGTACGGATTAAAATAATTTTATTATTTATTTTTATTTAACTATAAGAGTGACCTCCTGGCTTCTGCCTGAATGCACGTTTTGAGGAAAATTGGATTCTTGAATCCTATTCATTAGAAAAGGCTAGTTTGGGGCATTTTTGTTTTAGTTGGAGTAAATCGGAGTTGATAGGATTGAATAGCAAATATTGGAGTGATATTGTGTAATTAACTACAATTATTTATTTTCGACAAAATGTTTTAAGGTCTATTATGTCGAAATTAAGTAATTTACTGCCAAGTATTCTGTGGAAATTCGGAATTAAGGTATTTTCTTTTCTTGTCGTGTCATGTGTCATGCAGTAGGCAGTAGCAGCAGATCTATTTTCTGACCAGCTAGCTAGCGAAAATGCTTATGGCCCAGAGCTACTGGACTGTGGCCAATTGGATTTACACATACACATATATACATGGTTGTGATTTTAAATAATAAAATATTAACAATAATTATCACTAATAAAATTAATGGAACAACAAAAATCTTTCTGATGAAATATTTAAAATTATTATTATTATAATATTGACTTGTCATAATCACAACTGTTTGTGACAATTGCAATCACACTTTTCATAGACTAGACTAGAAGAATAATAGACATATGTTCAGCAGATAAAAACTTGTAACATTATATTGTCAACCACCTACTAACTGGGAATTTATTTTAGGATAATTTATATTTGCTATTATATTTTTTAAACAGAAAATATTTATAAAATTAATATATTTTTAATATTTTATTTACAAAATTAGTACATTTGGTATTCCTTTAATTTAGTTCGGTATTTTAATAGGTTGTTGATGTGTCAAATCAGTTTTATGTATTGTTCCCGGTTGTTTCTCTCCGCTATGACAATTTGAATTGCATGCAAAACTCGTAGTCCTGCATTCTGTATAAGGTGCAATTAGTAACCAAACATTCATACAAAGGTAATCATTTTAGTTTATGTGGATAATCAAATAGTCATAAAAAAAATTCAGAACAATTACCAAGTGTTACATGTATTTGTTTTCTTTATCTTGTTAAACCATAATGAAATCAGAGAGTAGTCGTGTGGTTTTTCTTTTACTTAATGTAAGAATAAAAAATATAAAATATTATTTAATATTGTGTAACACAATCTCGATTACCTTATGTAACGACCCCAAAATAGGTCCATTCCATCCAACCCATTCTGAGTCGTCAAATACATGGTACAGAAAACAACTACAACTTTATTACAACAATTATCGTGCAAAATACAACAACACATATGCTGTGAGTTTGGATACAAATATATACCAAATGTGACATTGGACACCATCATGTATCAGCACTTCACAAAGGTACCTTACATAAAGGTATAGTCAAAAACTGTTCTAGAAATTAGAATCTTTGGGAAGTGCTCAAGGAAACCTTCGTACATGGGAGGCCACGCGTCTAGGTTATGATAGATATCATATGGCCACAGAATTATCCTTGGTTGACCCAATAGACCCCAAAGAAAAACAAGAAGATTACTATCATATTCTTCCCAATGGTGAGTCTTCTCTTGACTTATCATTATCTCCACTGTCTCTAATTGAGAATTATACTTCAAACAAACACCAAGATTATATAGGTAGTGCCCATAGATATACTCAGCAAGTGGATGAGCACAACCCTGTCCTATGATGACACGAGGTTGTATGTCATTAGACATCTTGTATGATAGTGACAAAACACCCTTCCAACGTTGGGTTCGCCTCACCCTATTTTCTTTACCAAATATAACTACTAAATGATGACCACCGTTCTATTCCCTTGTTACCCTCGCTCGACCCAGCTATACTCTTATTACCTGAAAGGAATTGTGAAGCAAAAGGGTGAGCACAACTAGCTCAGTAAAGAATATCATGACTAAAGATAAATAAATTATCAATAGTCTTCATCAATAATAAATCAGAGATTTAGAACATATGGTAGATGATAAAAAATTTCAACCATAGTCGCAGCGGAACGAGCAATCTATTAGAAGAGTCAAATAGACTATAAAGTCTATTATCTTCTCCATGTTAAAAATCCACCAACAATGTTTTATCCATGTAACATCACTCAACAGTTCCTTTCCACAATCATATGAATAACTCATAATCATAATTGTGACTATAAATTTTTCTTCGCACCCAGGACGAAGAATATTTTCATCACCTGTCTTTACCTGAAACATCAAAGATCATGGTTATACCAAATCACAGTTCCTGTTCATAATCATACTAATAAATCCATCTTTGCACTACGACCAAAGATATTCAACAACAGTTTATCTTTGCACTACGGGCCAAAGATATTCATCAACAGACCATCTTTGCACTACAGGCCAAAGATATTCATCTACAATTCATCTTTGCACTACAGGCCAAAGATATTCCTCAACAATTCATATTTGCACTACAGGCCAAATATATTCATATCTCAAAGAAATATATAATCATTTCAGAATTTATATACACCATAATTATAATCATGTTAATCAATTCATCTTTACACTTAAGCTAAAGATATTCAATTGTAAATTCAATGGTCATGATCATACCAGTCACAATTCAACTTTGCACTACAGGCCAAAGAGAACCCTAGTCATGATCATACCAATAATCTACCCATCTTTACACTCCAGTGAAAGAGAAATTCAACATCAGAGTTATAAAAATGTTATATATGATAATAAAATCAATATAATCAACATATAGATTTAATCTCAAGAGTAATATTCATAAATCAACTATAATTTGGTTAGTAAAAGAAACCAATTTTGTCGTGAATAGTAACTCGTGAATAGTAACTCATGAATAGTAACTCGTGAATAGTAACACCGACTCAAAAAGGTAGAAATTCCACAATAAAATTCATACCAATACTTCGGTATAATGATATTGAAAGAATAACATTTCTTAAGCTTATAAACAATTTATTTAAATTGTTTACACTTTACTAATTAATGCATTTAATCATCATAAAATGCCAACTCTTACAATTTCATCATCAATAACCAAAACCCTCATCAAAAATCTGCATATACCTCATATAGGATTCTCAAGCCATAAAATACTATTTTCCAATTTTCTTTCTTCACAAAACATATTTAATTCATTTACTCATAACTAGACCATTTTCATGAAAAATACCAAATCAGTTCCAAAAATATTTCTTTTCTGGGATTTAACATAATATAGTCCCATAGTGAACATATATTTTTCTCAAAATTTTTAAAAGTCATTTACTATTTTTCATATGGCCAAAACAGTCGAATATTTAGACATTTATCAAAAATTGTACTTTTATCTAAAAATTCTGAAATTCACAGAGTATACTCCTATCATATACATGTACTCCCAATAAAAATTTCATCAATTTTAGAGTTAACCACAAGGAATTATAAGCGATTACTTTTAAAATAGTCTTTTCTCATAAAATTCACAACTCTCAATCTATACATCCAAAAATCACCATTTTTGGACACAATCAAGAAAACTCATCAAATTATCATTTCAAATTTTTCCAGAATTTTTGAAGTTCAGAAAAATTACGAAACTGAAAATCATAACAACCCTTAAAATCCCTTACTATCCCTTACTATCCCTTACCATCCCTTACCTCAAAAGAGCAGTACTTCTGACTGGATATCGGATATGATGCTGAAGAAAACTTGCACTGATGAATAGCAACTCACCAAGTATCTAAAAACTCACAAAATATGCTTCATAATATAGAGAGAGAAAGAGAGAAAACTTGTTTCTGGTGTGATTTTCAATTCTAACTTAGCCCTCTATTTATAGGAAAATTTTGGTAGGTTTGACCTGCAACCTGATGGCTTTACCTGCTACTATTCCCACCCACCACATTTGAAATATAATTCAGCACATTTCTTCACCAACCACAAGTGGGGCCCACCAATTCTAGAATTTTCCACCAAAATGATAAACTCCAAAAATTCAACAATTTCTGAACCAGTCATCTCGTAAAATTCATAATAAATCATACGTTCATTTTTAACGGTTCAAAATTTGTGAGCATATACTCAACTTATATATGTATAACATATCCAAAAATTACCACGATCCAACGGTCGGATTAAAAATTATAACCCCCGCAAAATATCTCAAAAATCCTAATTTTTAATACCTCCATTCCAACAAAAATACTGATAAAAACCTCAACATTAACTCCTTCATTTTTAACCACAAAAATATGTCCCTCGTTTATATCCACATAAAATAAATATTTCCTTATCATACGAATCAATAATTAATTATTCACAAATAATATTACAGAATCACATTTATGACAACCAGGCCGTTCCCAGGAAAGAGGGGGCTTTCCAATAAGAATTTCTCCTTACTGGCGCGCAATTAGATGACCAAACCTCTCCTTAGACAGAACTTTCTAGACATTGACAATAATGTTATCTAATAATATTATTCAAATAATATGAATTATTGATCTGATAAAGGAAAATACTGTGCAGCAACAATTATTGAAACAACAATAATATAAAATATCAACGCAGCAATTATTGAATCAATAAAATAAAATATTGAACAGTAATTACTGTAACAATTATTGAGTAGTGCCTTCTTACGTAAGAATCAATAATTTCAAAAATACTATGCAATACCGTGTGCTACTGTGCAATAACGCGTATTACTGTATCTTAACCACCGGGTATTCCAACAGTGTTAACGGTAACAACTACGCCGTTATTTGTAAAAACTCAAATTTGTCGTTTTTCTTCACCCGACAGTTATTCGTTATGGGGCCCACAAATAGCTGCGCCGTCGTACGAATATTCTCCGACAGAAAGAATATTCCAAGAATATTCCACGACCAAATGAATATTTCCCGACAACAATGGTTATTTTATAACCACTTGCTTATTTTGAAAAAAAATCATATTTCACCCATAAATTTAAACTTTTATCAATTTAACCATTTACTGAATAGTAATTATAAGAAAATTGAATACTTTTATTTCATAAAATTCGGGGTCTTACACCTTACATCAATAAAAAAGTTTATCTGGTAGCCAAACCTTTATGCGAAGGTAACCATTTTAATTTTTGTGGGTAACCAAATAGCCATAAAAAATTTTCAGAACAATTACAAGTGTTACATGTATTTGTTTTCTTTATCTTGTTAAACCATGATGGAATCAGAGAGTAGTCGTGTTGTTTTCATCTTACTTAATGTAAGAAGAAAAAAATATAAAATATTATTCAATATTATGTAACACAATCTCGGTTACCTTACATCAATAAAAATGTACAGTTGATAAACAAACTTTCATACAAAGGTAACTATTTTAATTTTTGTGGGTAACCAAATAATCATATAAAAAAAGGTCTTTACACAACTATACAATAATTAGAAAGTAACTACAAGATTAATGTATTCACAAAATAATTACAAAAAGAGTACAACACAATAACCAAATATATTAAACCCTACACCTCTCATCTACCCATTCTCTCACCGCCTCCTCTCTTTCCTCCCCTTCATCCTCCTCCTCTGCCGCCTCCTGCCTCCTCCCTCCTCCCTCCTCCCTCCTCCCCTTCATCCTCAACCAGTGCAATGGGTCCAACCGGCATCATACTCAATCGGCCTTCGCTCATGTCCATCAAGGAAATAAGATCAACGGCATTAGACGTTGGGGGGACATTCTCAGATAGGCCACTGTTCTTTGGAGGTCCATCGGAAGAGTGGTTGTTCTTGGTGAGTCCTGAAGAAGGGCAAAGAGGGAGTGATGGGGTTTTTGAGGAAGTAATGAAGGGGTTGTACTATTGGACTAAAGAGAGTGTGGGGTGTGCTGCTAAAATGATTAAGAGGAAAGTAGTCGGAGTTAACAACTTTAGGTTCTTTGATGGGTATTGTGGGCGGAAAAAAGATCAGTTGAAGAATGAGATTAGAGCAGAGTATTGGAGTGTTGTTGCTTGTTGTCTAGGTGTAATACTCTCTATATCCTCTCGACAACTGAATTTTTTTTAGGGTTCTTTACAGAAATATACAACAATTAGAAAGTAATTACACCATTAGTGCATCAACAAAATAATTATAAAAAGAGTGTAATTAGGACCCATATTACAAAAATTATACAATTCACATTAATAAGGAAATCTAAAATCAAGAAGAAATAACTGCCATAATTAATAATTCAAATTTAAATATTTGGGATCTAACTACAAAATCAAATTCAAAATAATAATTCAAATTCAAATATTCATCTTCAAATTTTCAAATCTTCAGTTTTTACTTTTTTAGTTCTCTCTTCCCGCCGGCTTCTCTTCCGCTTCTTCGCCACTACACCGCCGCGAATCTCCGTTGTCCAAAACGCCAATGAGAAGAAGAAGAAGATTCGCCCTACAAAAAGTTTAAAAATAAATAGATGTAACATTTACTGTTCTGAAATTTTTTTTATGACTATTTTGTTACTCATAAATACTAAAATGATTACCTTTGTATGAATGGTTGGCTACCAACTGCATCATATTCAAACGAAATTGGTAACTTAATAAAACTGAATTGGTTACCTTGGTCCGAAGGTTTGGCTACCAACTGCACTATGAAAAAACTGCAGGTGTGAATGTGAATTGGTTACCTTGGTATGAAGGTTTTGTTACCTTGGTATGAATGTTTGTTTACCTTGATCTGAAGGTTTAGTTACCAACTGCACTAAAAAAAAATTGAAAGTGTGGAGGTTGATTGGTTACTTTGATATGACAGTTTGGTTACCTTGGTATGAAGGTTTGGTTACCATCATCCAGTATTTGAAGGAACACATTGAACACGTCAGAATAGGCTTTCTCAATCTCATCAAACAAAATAACTGCATATGGCCTCCTGCGGACAGTTTCTGTCAACTAACATCCTTCGTCATACCCAACATAACTAATAGGCTGCAAACAGTACATATTGAACAACATGTTTGACCTTCTTAAGTTCTTCACGACACCTACCCTTCAGCAGGACCTAGAGAAAAATAGATAAAGGAAGTTCAAGAAAACCCCAAGTTTCTTCCCAAATAAACGATGAAGGAAAAACTAGTCCATGGACGGGGGGAAATTATTTTTTCAACTAGAACAAGCAACACCAGTAATAACCATAAACACAGATCTGGAAAATAAAAAGGAGATTTAGAAATAGAAGTATCTAACATCTGCACCAAACTTTTCTAGAAGGTGTTATAATTGTCTACTCAGAATTTCTAGTTGTACTTATAGAAATGCTTGGCCTTGAAGGACTGAATTGCTAAAAAATCCCTATTCAATAGTTGTTCAAATATGATGCAACAACTTTAACAAGCTTACACCAACATTCGGAAGGTTAACTGATATATAAACGAAACCAACTGTCATTTGATCCATATATAACAGGAGGCCACTCAATTAAACTAGCCTTAAAGTTTGCCTAAATTGTTTACTATATATAAAAAATGTCATAATGTCTTTTGCTGTAGCATAAATTCGTTGTCTCCAAGCTCGGTGAACTCCTCTCCTCCGGCCAATTGATCGACATCGTCGGTGTCCCCACCTCGAAACGCACCCACGAACAGGTCACATCTCTCAATATTCCTCTCTCCACCCTTGAAAGATTACGTGGAATGAAGAAGAAGAAGAAGGGTGATGACTAACTTATGCAGTTGTTCTAGATGAGGAGAGAGAGAAGAAGTCATGGGGATAACTAATCCCTAAATTAAAGAATTCTAATTGCATACTAATTCCCTAAATTAAGGAATCCTAATTGCACTAATATTTTAAATAAATATGAAATTATATTAATTGTGTAAATATTTTATGAGTACACTATTGTTATAATTATTTTTAAAAATATAATAGAATATGTAATTCATTCTTTATTTTATGGCAAAAATATTCTAGATTACATTATATCCCGGGAAAGGGTCCAAAATTCATCTTATAACAAAAATTGTGAAGAATCGAAATGCATGTTGGGTGGGTTCAGTTTGCTATGTTTATACTGCTGAACAAAACCGATCAAATAACTAGACAACTGTTTAGCCTAAAAAGCCCAATTAACATTGAGTTGGGCTGGTCCTAAAATTAAATGATAGAACTGGGCAAAAACGAAAATGCTGCCAAATTTAAGTTAAAAATAGCACCTGTGATTTAAATAACTAACACTAGTGGGAAAAATAACTTAAAGTTGATAAATAACTATGATTTTATTAAATGTGTCACTACTACGATAACGAGCTAATATTATTTTATTTTATTTTTTGGGAAAAAAAATGAGGATCATTGTAGACTTGATCAATCAAATGTGTGATAAGTATACAACTTTTTTTATTAGCATCAATTTGAGGAGTACATCTAGCCAAAGAAAATCAGACTAAAAGAGCCATGAAAATATCACTTGACTACAAAATTAAGTAGGGTAAGATAAGAGCTTTCACATTCAAACTAATTTCTGATTGACCAACAGTCAATATATATTTTGTCAGATAATTCACTCACCCATCTCCATAGCAGAAACAGACACAAGGAGAGAGAGAGAGAAAGAGACAGAGGAGTCACTTTCAAGAATCTAACAGATCGAGAGGGCTAAGGGCCACCAGCTCGCTCTGCATTATTTTCCTATCCATCTCCGTTCTTTGAATATTCTTCATCAATATCATCTTCTCTTTTCTATCATCATAAAATCACATTCCAACACATTTTAAATCTGGACCATGCATGCATGTAAATCTTATTGGAAAATATATCAGTTAACAAGACAAATAATACAATAAATTGGAACAACTTAGCTGAAAAACCGAGACATAACGTAGCTACTGTCTTAAAAAGTGATTTCGCCCCCACCGATAATAATCATGGTACAAATGGGCTGCCGGCGGTCACTATCCAAGATTCAACGGCGAAGTCTCCGATCGTGTGTACTCACGGAAGGAGGCTTTGGACTTGTCTATGTGGATTGCCCAATTAACAGAGTATAAGAATTGACTATATCGATAAGAACAAAATACCAAGAGATAGTATGAAGAAGAAGACTCTCTATCTCCATTAACCTCTAAAGCAGAAGAACATTGGGGAGTTACATAGATAAATAACATTGGGGAGTTACATAGATAAATAAGATAACGGCTTAATATAACGCTTGGGAGTTACAAAAATAAATAAGGTAACGGCTAGAGAATTAACTCGGGAGTTACATAAATAAATACCAATTAAATTGGGAGTTACAGAAATAAATAGTCGATGTAGGACTTTGATAAAACCATGATTTTTAAGCATAACCAACAAATCTAATACTATATGCCAATTAACATGCATGCTAGCTTGTTCTTTTTTTAATGTATGGTTAGTTATACAGTGTTTGATGAAGCTTTTAGCATATTTAAACATATTAACATATTTAAAATTTTGTTCACTTGAAAATGCAACGTAAGCATATATATATATACACGTACGTATTTTTTGTCATTGAAAATTTTAGAAAGATAGTATTTGACACAACAGTATATTGTTCATTTGTTAAATAAATGTTTAGGCATGAGTTCTACGATTTGATCTCTCTTCCTTCATATATATATATAGAGAGAGAGAGAGATAAGAATCTTACTTACGTACGCAGCGAGTAAACATAAAATAAACGTGGAATTAAAAATCGATCATTTGCAGACATTTTTATTCGGCCGGGTAAGAAGGTAAAATTAAATCACTGCAGCATGTAGCATGTAGCATGTACTCACCCTTAACATGCAACACCCACTGCAAGAACATATATAATTGAACTGAAAATGATAAAGAGATTTGATACCCACTTAATTCACCCATTCCGCTGTTCTTATACTTTGCTCCCACTTTTTTACCTTCACTGGCAACACCAAAACATTAATGATGATGCATCCAACCATTCCATTCAATTGGAGCCTTCTAAATAAGTCTCTTTAGTCTTTACGACAGACCAAAAGTACAAATCTTTAGTCAAAGCTGAACCTGTCCTCACTATGGCCATTGGACTTTTCCAAAACCCACTAACTGATATGGAAAGGGTGGGCCAGATACCATACGATGATCACATTAGTACTTCCTCAAGCTAGCTTTACATATAATAATGCTTTTCTATTATTTGCTTTATTAGCATAATAATTCAAGCCATGTGGACCAAATAAAGGCTTATCCAATTTTTTTAAGCCATTGTTTTTTGTTTAAAATAGTGCATTGTTCATGTCGGCCTTTAAGCCCAAAAGTAAGCCCTTGAGTAAAGCACTTTAGCCAGCAGCACATGCAGGAAAAAAGAGTTCACAGAAAGAACCAAGTTTTTAAAGAGCTGGAAAGTTGGCTATGGGGTTTACGGTTTACCCGTTGTCAAGTGTTATAAAGCTTCACGTACAAAAGCTGAAGGGAAAAAAACTAATCAATCAAGCAACCATAAAACAGAGAGACAGGCTTATGCATCATATATATTGATTGAAAAATATTACATATGCTTCTCCATTGGGAATGGAGTAATGATACAGAGTCTTTCATATAACCATATCTACGGCTATTATCAATCAAAAAAACAAAGTGAAAGCAATGGTTAATGGGACCCCAAATACAATAATCCCCAAGCACACTGGCCATGTTGATCATGATGCTTTGATATTCTATAGGGCACATTTTCATATGTGATGGTTTTGAAGCTGCAACAGCCTAGAATAAGCCCCTTCCGGTCGGCTGATTAGATCGGTGTGGCTGCCTTGCTCTACAATCCGCCCATCTTGAACAACTCCAATACTGTCAACCCCTCGGATTGTCGATAAACGATGAGCCACAAGCACTGTGGTGCGACCCCTCATTAGCCTTTCGAGTGCTTCTTGCAGGACACACTCTGATTCAGCATCGAGTGCGCTTGTTGCCTCGTCTAGTAAAAGTATAGTAGGATCCTTGAGAACTGCCCGAGCTATTGCGATTCTTTGCTTTTGTCCCCCAGAGAGTTGTACCCCTCTTTCTCCTACTGGGGTTTTGTAGCCTTGAGGCAAACCACTAACAAATGTGTGCACATTTGCTGCACGAGCTGCTTCGATTACTTCTGCTTCCGTTGCCCCATCTTTCCCATAGGCAATGTTATCGAGAATGCTCGAGGCAAAGAGGGCTGGCTCTTGTTGTACCAAGCCGATTTTTAGCCTGAGGGTCTTCAAGTTCAACCGTCGGATGTCTTTTCCATCAATCATAACTTTTCCGGCAGTTGGATCGTAGAACCGTTCAATTAGTGCTATTACAGAACTCTTTCCTGACCCACTAGCCCCAACAAGAGCTTGGCTCTGGCCAGCTCGGATTCTAAGGCTAAAGTCCTTGAACACAACTACATCAGGACGTGAAGGGTATGCAAAGTCCACGTGACGTAGTTCAATTTCACCACGAATTGTTTCAATTGGCTCAGCATCAGGATCATCAGGGTCGATTCTTGTTGATCTATCCAGAATAGAAAATACAGAACCAACGGCTTCACCGCCCCTGATAATCTCGGGTGCAAGGCTAACAGTTTCAGCAACTGAATTGGCCGTTATAACTAAAACCACAAACACCTTAATAACCTTTGAGAACGTGGACACACCTTTGCTAACGAGGTGGGCACCATACCAAAGGATTAGAGCTTCAGAAGCGTAAAGAGCAAGCTGAGAGAGCCCAAAAAGAATGCCAGCAGATTGGCTGCGACGAAGGCTTTGAAGCTGTGGTAGGCGGAGTTCATGGCAAAACAGGGAGAGGATCTTTTCTTGGGCATTAAAGGCTGCAACTGTGCGAATGTTACTCACTCCCTCCCCTGCAATCATGCTAGTTTTTGCATGTGCCTTGGCTGTGTCTCCCGCAAATCCTTTTAGAGAAAGTTGCTGTTACATTCAAAATAAGAGAATTAACTGTCAGAACACTGTTTAAATTAACTAGTAAAAAGAAACAAAAAAATCATTTAATCATCAGCGAAAGAAGATACAATACTATTCGGATCACATGATGAGCCATTACACTACCTATTTACCCATATTTTGAATCATTCCGGTTAGTGCAGTAAAGCTTTCCTACACTCAACCCAATGAGTAGGGAAAACCTTGTGCTTTATTCAGTGCTCTCGTAATAATAACCTACAAATTGTGATTAAAAACCTTCTCTCATTCTTGAAACCTTAATTTTCTAAATTCATTTTCCATAACAGTTCATTGCGTCCAAATTTGAAAATGGTAATACTAAAAAAAAAACAAAAAGAGAGAGAGAATCGCAACAACATTGTAAGTAGCATGTTTGTTTACTGATATTAGTGAACCTAAGTTACTTGGTGTTTATGTTGTGTCCAAAAAACAAATGCTATTGAAAAGTAGGAAGAAAATAGGATTATTTTTCCGCTCTAATTGAATATATTCAAGTTGTTGACCGTATAAATCATTAACCCCACTTGCAAAGGTATGTGGAAGAACTGAAGCCCATGTGGGACCCTGAAGTAAGTAAAGGTATATGAAAATGATAGAATCCAGTAGTGCATGCACGTCCTTAAAGCAATCCATCATCTTCACTGTGCATGCTCAGAATAGAAATAACTGTTGCACAAAGAAAAACGAGTGCAATTTTGCTAATTTTTTAGTACAGTGTACAGTACCCCAATAGAGGCCAAAAGGTTGCAAACCCTAAAAATTCAACCTAAAATGACAGGAGTGTGAAAGGGGGTGCGTATTTACCCTCCCTCCCTCTCTCTTATGTAGGTTAGACAACTTCAGGAACAGACCCCTCTGACACTGCCATACCACCATGACCACCACACCCTGACACCCCTCCATGAAAAAATGCAAAAATGAGCAGTAAAAAAGAAGTTACAGAAAGAAAATTTGTCAATACCAAACATATTCTACTATATTATTATTATTATGTATGAATTGGTCACGGGGCAAGAATCTCTGCAACTTCTGGCATAAACATCTAGTTGAGATACGGTAAAATGAGACAGGATACTGGGACATCTGTATGGTTTGCAGTGGTGGTGCAAGGTAAAGAGTAAAACAGAAGTAATGGACAAAGGGAAAGAAGAAAATGGCACTAGACAACCTACTATTTGACTGGGATGAAAAATAATTCAAGAAAGTCCCATAACCTTGAGAAATACACACACACACACACACATATATATATATATATACGAGCATTCACAACAATTTTCTTATCTCTATCCCTACTCTGCAGTGTTATTGAATCATTCTGTAGGATAGGGATTCAATTTTTTCACTATGTACCCAACAGATTCCTTATATTTATTCTTTAAATATTAAATTTTGAAATTTAAAATTTAAAATTTAAAAATTAAAATTTGAAAGTTCCAACAGTTAAATCACGATTTAAACGTAACTATTTTTTATTTAAAAGTAATTGTTGTTTGAATTTAAAATTTGTAATTATTTTAATTTAAAAATAGATATTGCTAAAAATCAAAATGTACAACGATCATTATGTGTTTATGAGAACTAAAATAACATTATTTTAATTATAAAATAATAAAATTTATAATTAGTAGTAATATTTTTTACAAAAATAATCAAAATCAAAATTTGACTGATTTTTAATTTTTTTATAGTTCTCTTTCTTCTCTAAATCTTCTGTTTAAAAAATAAAAATGAGTGAATTTGATAGGCATACCCAAATCAACAATTAAGTGAGATAAAATCCTTTAACCAATATAAAATCACAATAAATAGGGTGTGAAATATCATTTTACATAGGGAACACTCTTTTGATTCCCTTACTCTGAAGAGTCAAATCATATATAGGGATTAAAATAGAGAATTATATAAGGATAAAAAAACTGTTGGATACTGATTTATTGATATATTCTTCAAATATGAATATAGAAATTCTATTGGGGAAACTGTTGTAAATACTCTTAGCATAAGAAAATACTAATAACACTTCTCAGTGGCATTGAAGTTGATGGTTGATAATAGAATCTTTGCTATTCTATTCTTCATAGTTTACTGCAAGTATTCATCATAGCAAGACCCAGGTGTGATTTTCAAAGAGTTATGCACAAGAATCGGAGGAGCCACGTGCAGTGCTCCAGAATGGGTATTTAAGTATACCCTCTTGTCTTTTAATAATGAGAAAGTATTGAAAATAGATTCCCATGAAATAAATTACTCCTCCTTTCTATTACTCCATACTAGTACTACTATTATTGCATAATCACACATATTAAAAAATCTTATTAATTCTAATGTTAAGTCATTTTTCTAGGAAATCTGACACACTTCAATTAAAATAACTACTGGTTTCATACAGTATTTTTAAGATACCCAAAATGCCCTTGGTCTGCTTCATTTTTTTCATTCGGTTACGTAGTCAACATTCAGTAATTAAAGAAGTGCATTGTGTATGCATACCTGGGCAAAGTTGGCTAAAACAAGAAGAGGGAAGGTGGCCAGGATGAGAAGTGAGACCCTCCATTCTACTATGAATGCAACTATGAATGAAGTGAGGAGGGAAGTCATGTTCTGCAATATAACCGAGATCCTCTCCGCAATGGCAGATTTCACATCGGCAGCATCAGTAGCTAAGCGAGCTGCAACGAGGCTCGAGTTATGCTCGTCCTCATCAAACCATCCGACTTCATTCCTTAGGATTGCTGAAAAATGAATAAGATACTAATTAGTAATTGCATATTTCACTTAGCAATTGCTTGTCCAATAACAAAGAAACAGAGTACTCTGTGTTTCCAAGCTATTATTAACCTAATTGATAACATTTAAATGAGAAATACAAGAAACATGAACTCAACATGACTTTTACCTGAAAGCATCATCCTCCTCACTCTTGTAGTAAGATTCTCTCCCATGATACTAAAGAAGTAATGTTGTATCAAATATGCAACAACAGCATATACACCAGCTCCAATGTATATGAAAACGAACTCCTTTGTCTTCCTTTCCATGCTTGCAGGATTGCGGTAGTAGAACACCTCGATCATATTGCTCATCACTATGGCAAAAGTTGGACCAATAAAACCGGAAAGAATGGATCCTACAGCACCCATGATAGAATAAGGCCATTCAGGAGCATTTAACTTTAGAAGACGGAAGAAATAATTCCGTGGTGCTGGATTCTTTTTATCTGTTTCAGCATTTGAGACCATCTCAATACGACCATCGGCACCAGTGCTGTATTGATAGCTTAGATTTCTTAAGCTGCCAGATCGAAGGCTAAGAGACTTTGTTGACAAGGAATAGCTTAGCCGTGATGAACGTGAACGACGGGTTGAGGGATTTGAGAAGTCTCTATTTCCCACCATTTCCTGGAATTTGATCAAGGACGCATAGGCGCCAGCTTTGGCAATTAATTCTTCATGAGTCCCCGTCTCAACAACTTGTCCTTGTTGTAAAACTGCAATCGAATCAACATTCCTTATGGTGGAGAGGCGATGAGCAACCACCACAGTCGTCCTTCCAACCATCAGGCGGTCTAGAGCTTCTTGAACAATGCTTTCAGAACCTGCATCAAGGGCACTAGTTGCTTCGTCAAGGAGGAGGATCTTGGGGTTCTTTAACATAGCTCTTGCAATTGCAATTCTCTGCTTCTGCCCACCTGAGAGTTGGACTCCTCGCTCTCCCACCTTGAACATTTATTCAAGCAGCCATTTCATCATTAGCATTCATGGCAACAACTAATTTAAGGAAGAAAATGGAGGTCAGTCAACTACGTACAATCATTGGCCAAACTGTATTATATCTATTTAAGGTGCCTTTTAACTTCAATTGATAGAGATTAATACAAATAACAAGTCCGAAACAACATTAACAGTAGCTAAATTTAACAGAGATGAATAAGTATATACAAACCTGAGTGTTATACCCATTAGGAAGCAAGGTAATGAAGCTATGAGCATTAGCGGCACTGGTAGCAGCTTCCACATCGGCCATAGTTGAATCAGGCTTTCCATAAAGTATGTTCTCAAGTATGGTGGTGGCAAAGAGTGCAGGTTCTTGGTTCACAAGACCAACCTGATCCCGCAACCATCTCAGTTGCAGTGTCCTTATATCCGCATTGTCAAGCAAAATTTGACCTGCCCAGCAAATAAGACACATTAGCCAAGTATTCACCAACACTCAACAACCTTTAAAAACTTTCGATCTCTGAATATGAGAAAACTAAGTTAGTTACCCTCATTAGGATCATAGAACCTCTCTATCAGTGAAACAACAGTGCTTTTCCCTGACCCACTACCACCAACAACTGCTACCGTCTTTCCTGCTGGGAAGAATATGGAGAAACCTCTAAAGATGATAACATCAGGGCGTGATGGGTAGCTAAAGGTCACGTCTTTGAATTCAATGTCACCATTAACCTCAGCCAAACATTTTCCATCAGATGGATCCTGAATTATTGACGGTTTTTGCTTGATAATCTCCATTAGCTTGTATCCAGCTGCTTTACCCTTGCTGAATGCTCCAAGATTTGAAAACGACTGACCCAAACTCCTGTTACCATCAATTATCTGAAATTATGAATTAAATTTTTCCGCTTGATCATCTGTATAACACAAGGAAATAGTTACAGTTTAAAATCTTACATGCCACCAACGATTGCAGAGAAGATAGCAGTGAAAGCTTTTCCTCCATCTGTCTGTCCATTCCTGATAAATACACCAGCATACCAGAAAACAAGGGCCCATGACATGCATGCAATTCCATAAGTACATCCAAGCCCCAGGCCTTTGGCCATCCCAGCCTTGTATCCGAGCTTCAATGTATTTTGTATGGCATCTGAATATGAATTCAGGGCCTTGCTCTCACCAACATACGAGTATACTGTCCTAACTTGTGCAATGGCCTATTCAGAAATTGTGAGATATTAGAAGCTGATACAGTAAATTTTATAGCCTTTAAGATAATCATTTCTTACCAAAGACATGAAAATTTTAAAATTGTCGGAAGTATAAATTCTCCAGGTCATGCTAAATTTGGTTGCCAATTAATCTAACACCTAGGTCTTAAATTGCAATTTAGCATCAATGTGTAGTATTAAATCAAATGCCATTCATGAAATTTCATCTAATGGCAGACTAGAATTAGGAAACAGGGCTGACCTGCTCGGCAATAATGCCCGCGTTAGCATAAGATTCACGACTCTTGGACGTCAGACCAGTGAGAGTATAAGCATACAAACCCCCGGCAAAAGCAATTCCCGGAATGACTGCAATACTAAGCAGAGCTAGCTTCCATGCTGACACAAAACCAACCACCAATCCCGCCAGAAATGTGGAAAGATAATGGATGAAGTTCCCCACCTTAATTTGACACCACATAACCAAAACACAAAATTAATCACGTTTACATAAACCAAAACCAAATCAAAAAACAGTTTAATCAGTGAATGTGGAACAAAATTATGAAACCCAAATCAGAAACTCCAAAGATAATGGCGCAAGTTAGTCAAGATTTGCTAGTGCGCACCATATAGACGGAGGGGCCCGCAATAATGAAAACCTATCACTCCATATGATCATTCTTTTCCCTCTTAGTGCAACACATTTTATCAACAACACTAATTTAATAGTTCAAGTCCAGAAAGTAGGGAAAAATGCAAAATGGGAAGAGAGAGAAAAGTGAAGAAGACGACACTAAATCATTGTCATACCTTCTCACTAATGGCATCTTGAACAAGAAGAGTGTCTGTAGAAACACTAAAAACAATATCACCAGTTCTTGCATCTGTGTCAAAGAACCCGACGTCCTGTTTCAAAACTGCCTCCAAATATTTCTTCCTCAATGCACTCACTTGCCTCTCCCCACTATACATCCAACACCCAATTTCTGGTTCATTCCACAAAATTAACCAAGTTACAAAATTGTCCAGTATTTTTTAAATAAAATAAAAATGGTGGCCAATAATTAAATTAGTTCCAACAGTGATAAAGGTGTATTATATTGAGAATCTTTAGATAATGTAATAAATGCTATACTACAAATTAAGATAATGAAAAGTGACAATTGAAGAGGAAAAAGACAGAGAGCCGGTCCAAGGACCACGTGCAACCACAAGTCCAACCGATCTACAGTGAACTAGCTAAGAAGAAGCATAAATAATACTCCAACTGGCTAAGTCGAATAACATAATTGAAACATAAAAAAGTAAGTTGCTTTTTATTTTTATAATAAAACAACAACAAAATATTTAAATAATGAGATAGATCGAGCTCACCTGCGTAAGAGGAAAAACAGACAACCAATCCAAGATAGACGAAATACAGAGCATACTGCATTCAATATAAACAAAAAAAGAAAATCAGATCTGTATAAAAGATCAAATTAGGAGAGATATGGGGAATTTTAAAGATATATTTGGATATTAATTAATTGTGAAACCTTTGAGACTTCGTCAGTCATTTTGTGCAAAACAAATTGGTTCTTGCCGAACCCATTAACCATTTGTCCGAAAAGAAGGAAGAAAACGGGCATGGAGGAGCCATGAACGACGGCTCCAAGACTGCCGGAGATCATGAGAAGCCAGTCGTATTTATCGGCGAAGGAGAAGAGCTGATAAAAGGGTAAACTTTGCTCTTTCTTCTTGTCTGCCTCTGGCATTGCTTTTTGCTCCGTCGCGGTTTCTGCCATATTTAACAGCTAAAAAAAAGCTTATAACTTGATATAAAGTATTTATACGCAAGTGGGTATAGCTCTTATAAGTGTTTGCACCATTGAAGAAGAAGAAGAAATTATGAGGTTGTTCTTGAACACATACTCATTGAAGAAGAAGAAATGATGAGATCTGAGTATTTAATTTGTGGGTGTTTGCTATATTGAGTGGAATTTATGAGTCCAAGAAGAGTGAGCGAGTGAGTCTATTTGCAGAGCAAAACAGAGTAAAGATTTAGAGAGCGCTTGGTTTGGCGGAGAGAGGAGAGAGAAAATGGAAATGACTAGTAGGTAGTCAAACGAGGTGGAGGAGAGAGAGAGGTGTGTGAGCATACTTTATAGTGAATGGGGAATGGGGATATGGGGAGCAGAGGAGAGGGGGGGAGAGGAGTGGAGTGGGGTGGGGTGCGAGTGTTGGTCTGTAAAAAATGTCATGTCCAGGTTAAATTGAAGTTATGGAATCTCTGATGTTTGTTTTTTTAACCGAGTTCTGTTCGCTCGCACTTGGCAGCGTTGATACATGTGCCGCCAAATATTTCCTCCAACTAATTTTTTTTAGGCTTAAATATGAATTACTATCCTAAACTCATATTCCATTTCAGAGATTAAAATATTAATTTTTTCAATCAAGTGATTGAACTATTGTTCAATTATGACTGTCACGTTAAAAATCGCTGACGTAGTTATTTCGGTGGGATCATAAAACAGCTTATGTGTCAAAAAAATTATTTTTTTTATTTTAAGATTAAACATTATTGATACATTGAAGGGTAAAATAGTAAAATGATAATTAAACAAAATAATAAACAAATTAAACGCATCCTCTCTCTCCTAATCTTCCATCACAAACCCTTCCCCTTCCCCTTCATCCACCCCCGCCGTCCCCCGCCGGGAGATAAGCAAGCTAATGGGATCATTGAGTTTGAGACCGAGGAAAATACATAAATAAGTAGGTGGTGGTTGAATGTCAAAAAATATATCACTAGATTTTTTCCTTCTCTCACGCTCACTCATAGTTACAGCCACCTGAAGTCCCAGTCAACGCCATCACCACCAGCCCAACACCAATAGCCTCAGCTCCCACTGATAATAACACCATCATCAGCAATCACCATAGCAACAACAACATGGGCCCAAATTTAGCTCCCAAGCGCCAACGCCGGCTCAGTGTCCGATTAGGCGAGATCGGAGGAGAGCCACCACCAGCTACACTCCCTTACGACTCCTACCCACGCCGCCCCAAATCTTGGAGGTTTCATCGAGACCCGACTAGTCTAGCCGCCTCTAAATCCTCCAAGATCCGACCTTTGACCAACCTCGTCAACGGCGGTGGCGATTACCTGGAAAACCCAGAATCCGAATACACCAAATTTGGAAGCCGAAAATCCAAGTTGAGAAAACCGTTGAAGAGAGAGAACGAATTGGGCGGCCGCCGCGTCCAGGATGTGGCTGAGCTTGATTTTTGGAATCGGTCTAGACTGGCGAGGGCTAGGGTTTCAGAATCCAATTCTCGCGGGGATCGGAATAATGGGGTTGATGATGGAGTGAGAGATTGACTGATATAATGGATTGGGCCTGAGCCGTTATGATCCAATTCTCACGCTCACTAATATAGTTTTGCAATCAATCGATCGTTGATTTGCAGTTGTTAAGCTAGGTTTTTTTTGATTTAGATCTTGGTTTAGATCGATTGTATATGATCTGATATAAGGATATATTGTAAGTTAATGTTTATTTTGTATTAATTTATTGTTGGACCATTTTACCCTCTATTAAATTAGATTTGTTTAATTCATAATTAAAAAATTATTTTTTTTATCACACCAGCTTTATATGGCCCCACATAAGTAGTCACGTCAGTAATTTTTAACGTGGCAGGTTCAATTTGTTGCAATTGAAAAAAATTAATATTTCAATTATCTATTTGATAAAATTAAAAGATGGATCACCGAAATAAAATATGACCAATAGTTTAGGATACTAATTCATATTTAAGCCATTTTTTTATATTTTCTCGTATATCATCAAATTTTCTTATCAAATTATGGATTCCCTATTCATAATCCTTTTTGGTGGTAGATTTTTTATGTTAGAAAACTTATATTTGCAAATGATTTTTTAATATATTTAAATAAAAATTATTGTTATAGATTATATAACGATACTTTTTATGTATAAATATAACAAAATTATATAAAAATATCAATTTTCTTAATTTTATTAACGTCAAAAATAGTACTTCTCTTCATGGTTTTAAAATTATAGATCTCTCGAAGATTTAATTTTTAATATGTTATTATTTTATTTTAATTTAATATAATCGTGAGATAATTATTATATTTTTGATTATTATTGTAATTATGTTTTCAAAAAAATATTAAAAGTAATCATTTAAATAATATTTTTTTTGAAGAATTACGTAAGTTTGCATATTTTCTAAGAGTAATAATTTAAATAATATTTTTTTGAATAACAACATAAGTCTGAATATTTTTTTCTACTTTTTAAAAATATATACGTTCTCGAGCTTCGAGTTCCAATACGGGACTAGAAGATGTATCATTACAACTTTAGTATTTTTATAATTTGATTTACTTATCAATAAAAATTAATCCATGTTTTATTTCAAAATTTTGTCAAAAACGTTTCAATTTTAACAAAAAAAAAGTGTAACTAATTCTTTCAAACAAATAACTGATAATTAATAAGAGATTTAATTTTAATCGTTAGTAAATATCACATATACTCCTATATCGTTGGACTGTTAAGGGATAATATAGGAGAGTAATTAAATATTTCTTCTTTAAAATCTACGACGGCAGATAAAAAAGAAAAAAAAATCTAAAAAGACAACTAAAGAAAAATAGAGTTTAATATTAAATAAATTTTGGAATTAGTAATTGATTTTTTTTCCTTTTCAAATGTTCCAAAATCTTTTCACATTTATTTTTAGTCTGTATAACATTATTATTATGACTTGTTTAAAAAGAAAGAAATCTAAACCGATATTTAATTTTAAAATATAACAATTTTGATAACTTTCACAACATTTACTTTAATTTTTTTAATTGATTGTAAAGTTCTGATGTTCAGCTAAATAAAATTTCACCAAGCCAAGTGCTCCGAATGAAAAAGTCAATTAAATATAGTTTGGTTGGATCGGTTAGGCTGAAATTGACATTAATTTTTCTGTTTGTATAATTTTTCATTGTATTGGATATAAAAAATGTTATTCCCTCCGTTCTTTAATATAAGTCGTTTTAGAGAAATATTTTTGTTCCTAAATATAAGTCGTTTGAAAATTTCAAGTAAGCATTAATTGCTTAGTTTTCAATATTACCCCAAGTAATAAATATAACTTTGGTTCTCTCACTATTTTTTGCCCAATAAATAACACTCTATTCTTCCAATATAAGGGCAATATAGATAATTGATAGTATATTTAATATTATATAATTATTTTCTTAATACTTATGCACAACTCTAAAACGACCTATATTAAGGAACGGAAGAGGGAGTATATTAATAATTATAATATATAAAAAGTTATAAAATTTATGAGTACAATATTTTTGTAGTCAATACAATAATAAATTATATAACTTATTAAGGTGAAATTAATGTTAACTTTACCCTAACCAGATCGTTGGGTCTTTACGTAATCTTTTTAAAGACATTCAAGCAGTAATTAATTGCACAAATACCTCATTTGTCTACTCTCTCTTTTTTCGTTCTATTTTTTCAGCAAATTTAGGTGTCTAGGCAAACATGGCCAAGTTGTCTGGTGGTTTGGCCACTCCAGCTTGGCTCTTATTCCCAGTTATGTAGTGTTTGATAAAATTAAGTTTTAAGATCTTAATAATTTATAGTATATGTCCAAAATTGTGTCTGAATAAAAAAAAGTTGTTTGATAACTATTTTTTTGAAAATGTATTAATAACAGTATTTTACAATTTTAACCCTCTAAGCAAAACTCTGTTTGATAATCAGAAATGTCTGAATAGTATTTTAAATACATATTTATAATATTTTAACCACAATATGATAAAATAAAATGTATCATGTCGAATGAAAACATCAACATAGCATAATAATTCAATCATACAAATTAAATTAACTTTAAACCGTTGTTAAGAGTTAAAGTGTAATTTGTTCAAGTAGATTAGATCAGGTCTTGTGTTTGATTGATTCAATCTCAAAAATATGTTAAGTGTCTCAATTCCACTGTGATGTGCTGAAAGTCTATCCCTGCGAGTTCCATCATCTGGGTGATCATAGCATTCCATGTAACTAAATTGATTGTTTTCATTCCATCAAACAACTTCTTTGCATCATTAATCCATCCACATTTCAAATACAAATACATAATAGAATTTGTTACACGTAAGTTAGTTTCATGCCCAAGTTTGATGTTCAATGAGTGAACCTGTGACCCTACACCCTGCATTATACAACACAAACTCAAGACACTGTAAATGAAACTTCATTTGGCTCAACACCCTCGTAGAGCATCTCAGTGAACAAACTTAAACCCATTGCAGAATCTCCATTATCACCACAATCAGATATATATGGCCGTAATCCAGGAAATCACATTCTTGTCACCGGTCCTCGAAAATGCTTTGACTGCGAAATCCAAGTTGCCACATTTAGAGTATAAGTTACAAAGGGCATTTTGAATACTAACATCATTCTCGATTTGGTATTTCACAATATATATATATATATATATATATATATATATATATATATATCCATGAATTTGCTTCCCTAGTTTAACATCATGCAATATAGAACAAGCATTTAGAACAATTCCTAGAGTGTAATTTGTCGGAAAATTCCCATCCTCCAACATTTCATTAAAAACCCCGATGCCAATCTCTGGTTCTAAATTCTGCACATAAGCCGACATCAGAGAAGTCCAAGTAACAACATTTGTGTTGGGCAATCCATCAAAAACCTTACGAGCAATTTCCATTGCCCCACATTTTCCATAAACATTAACAACAAATGTCATGAGAAACAAGTCTTCATAAGCTCCAATTTTAATGATGTGGGCATGAATCATTTTAGTCTTGGTAACAGAATTACTGTCTATGCAGTCTTGCAAGAGCGGGAGATAAACAGAAGGCTCAAAAATAGAACTCCCATCTTTTATCACTGAAAGGGCCTATCTAAAATCCAAATTCACTGGTTCAAAAACTTTTTCCAAATGGTTGATTGTATTATAATTTCTCTAATAAGAGGAAAAAAAGAAAGGAAAAAGCATAATTAAAGTGGGGGCAAACACAGAAACAGACATACATATTATATATATATATATATATATATATATATATATATATATATATATGTGTGTGTGTGTGTGTGTGTGTGTGTGTGTGTGTGTGTGACAAAACTGAAGTGAATTGAGTATAAAGTTGTTACCTTTTCGATTGAGGTTGAATTAATCAAGAACAAGACCTGATTCAATCACGTAGGAAAAGAGTGATCTGATACTAACATTTCAATCCCTATGCAAATCGAAAAAAGAAATCTCCCTACAGTTACGCAAAGACGCTATAAGAATGATCTTATCCTGTAGCAATTGATAATAACGAACAATAGATAAAGAAGGGAGAGAAGATTTACCGGCGAAAGAAGAAGAGCACCAACACAAGAGATCGTAGGTTAAATTTGTATAGAGGAAAAAAGACGAAATATGTAATATTAAAGAGGTTATTTTTGTCCCAAAAAATATTTTCTCGCTCAGGCAGGTCTCTGGATGGTATAGAATTATATTTATGTCTAACCGATTAAGAGACAAAAAAATTTTATCAAACAAGATTTGAACCGAATCAGAGACGAATATATTAAGAATTATTCAAAGACAATCAATCAGAACCTTAGCCTCCCTTAATCATGAGTAAGTATTGGTTATGCTTTCTAAGTCCAAAAGTCCAACTTTTATTTTTCTTTTAAAAAAATTGTATGAGTACTAAATTTTATCTAGTTACATGATGATCTAAAGATAATTTTATTCAATAGTAAATGTATATTTTCTAAATCTGAAAATAGTTTAAAATGTGTATTATCCTAAGCAAATATTAACATGCATAAACATAATAAATGAAACTCCTTGAATTGAAAAGATTATAAATCAAGCTTGATTTGATTAATAAGAGTTTATCAAGTATTGAAACTTGGGTACTTTGGAAAATCAACTCAAATATTTTTAAATTCAAAATTGATATGAATTCTTTTAATTTAGGTTAATACAATTATAAATATTATAAACGGCCTACAATATACTATTACTAACTATAAAATTTATTATTTTTAAAATTTAAATAAATTATATTAATTTTTAATATAAAAATATCTCACATTAACTATTTCAAAAGTCAATAATAATAATAAGAGTACGAACCACAATGAATGGCTATATAGACCAATTCTCAGCTTTTTTGATACGGGTCTGTCCATATTGGTTTCCTTTAGTTAAGTTGTAGCTAGCCAGATAGTCTGCATTCTGTTATTCACCTTGTTGGCTTATACCAATACTTGCTACAAATAAATTCAGCACGCCTTTTGCAATATGTAGTACTACCATGGTATGGTATAGACGGAGATTTTATATATTTAGTCCTTAAAAATGATGCTAAAGGCTCTAACTAATATTAGCTCTAGCTTTGGAGCTTGAAAAGCAGTATCTACAAATTTCAAACAACTCTTAATTAATTAAGAAATTTGATATTTTCACATTATTTTTCAGATAAAAAGTATCGCTATATATGTATAGTGACATTTAAAATCGTTGCTATAGGATCTATAACCACAATTTTTATGTAAAAATATCATTTTTCGTGAACTTATCAATTTTCTTAATTAATTATAATATTGAACTTTTGGGATTTCAACGACAAAATTGTTGTATTTAAACAGGGGAGCGGCATGCCTCTTGGTTTTTGAATTAATCTTGCAACTTTATTTACGTTTTTTGGTGGTCTTCTCAAATAGCAATGGGTAATGGGTAATGGGTAATGGGTAATGGGTAATGGGTAAGGAGTAGGATAGTCTTGACCATGCTCAAGCTCGTCGAAATCTCGTGTGTGATATGGCTGCTATCTTTGGAGGGTAAAATATTAAATAAGATAGAAACTAAAAATGTAAACAAATAATTACTGTCCAAACTTATCCTAGATCATAGCACCATCCTCACTTAATCTATATATATATATATATATATATATATATATATATATATATATATATATATATATGAGATTGCATCCACAGCAACCGGTTACTGGGAGCAATCTCTTTTTGGCCCATCCGCTACAACATGTAGTTGCTCGTTACATTTTTATTTTTTTTTACTCCAGCGAGCCGCTACAACATGAGGCCAAAAAAGGGGTTGCTTCCAACAACCGATTGCAGTGGATGCAACCCCTATATATATATATATATATATATATATATATATATATATATATATATATATCAGTAAGTGTTAGAGTTAAATTACACACACGCACACGACAGTAAATAATTAACACATAGATTTACGTAGTTTTCCAATATGAATAGTCCACGGAACAACGTTCTTTTCTTATTCAAATTGATTGAGTGTATTATAGAGATTTATAATAGATAATATTTATAACTATTATTCATATTCCAACCCTAATTCACTTTATAGCCTTAATATCTTATAATGTCATTTTCAAATCAAACAAGGAAACTGATGTTCGCCGTCCGGCGCGGTCCGTGCTGCTCTTAATTAGATTGCCAGCTGCGCGCCCCGCGCCTGTGTTTCAGAACTTTGTTCGCACCTGACGCACCCCGTGCTCCCAGCGATGCGTCCCTCGCCAGAGCTCCAGAACTTCTGTTCTCCAAGTGCGGCCCGCGCTACACATAGACTTGCCCTAGCGCACCCCGCGCCGGTCTCGTAGAAACTTCGTATCGTACCACGCAAGGGCTTCGCCCCCCCTCTCCGCACCCCCAACCTTTGGATGAGCTAGTGTGTCGCTTCGCTATGCTTCACATTGGCTTTTTTTCAGTAGTTAATTTTTAAGTTATGAGTCACAAGCTCCAACAGTAAATCTACTAGAACATAAAATCGTTCATATACCGCTCACATATATACATGCATGCGAGCAATTTTAAATAATAGTAAACTTATTTACTATATATATATATATATATATATATATATATATAGAGAGAGAGAGAGAGAGAGAGAGAGAGAGAGGTACTATTCAATAAGAGTAACTGATCATTTTGTTAAGATCGATATAAAGTAAATTTTAGTACTCCCTCCATCCCATAATAACTGTCGCTTTAGCTTGATGCACATAGATTAAGAAAATCATTTAGTGTTATCATTTATTAATTAAAATTGGTGTGAAATTTCATCACTACCCCTTTATGGGAAGTTGAAAACTATTAATACAAGGAAAAAATTTCTTGGGACAATGAGAGAAGGTAGGGGTGATATAAGAAAGTAAATAATTTATTCTCCTAGAAGGTTGTAAACGATAAATAAATTAGAATTTTTTTTTTTTTTTAAAACGATAGTTATTATGGGATGAAGGTAGTAATTTATAAATATATTCTTTTTGCGGAAGGTTTTGGTAGGGCAGCGTACGTACTAAATGAACATCCGAAATGTTGGATGCTGAATAAGATATAAAAACTGAAGTTCAGTTTAGTCGGTCTGTTTTCCCTAGCCAGCAGCTAGCTAATACAGAAAAATGGACGCATGCATCGGTTCTCATGATATGCAAAACTTGCCATGTTAGGAGTAGGTAAGATGGCAAAATCAGATCCAACATTTCTCTCCCGTCACTTCCATGCATTTCCTTGGTCACCATCACAAATCTTCTTTATAAATAGCTAGGAACCAAGGAGAATGTTAATACGTACGCAATATAATATATATATGCATCCATTCATTCTTGTTAATTAATTTGTATTATGCATGTGTAATTGTATCTATATAGTAAGCATATCACATTTATTTTGTATTATACACGTATAATTATTAATCACTTTTAGCGTTTAAATTAAATATCAATTTAATTAGACTCTAGCTATTATTAGAGACCATATCATTTTTCATGTTAAAGAAAGGCACATTAGTTTGCATATGCAAACACTTAACTCTCTCAATCATTAAAGCTTGCAAATTCATGTGATATTTTCACAATTATTTTTGTCGTAAAGAAAAGGAGCTTGTAAAAACATAAATAGAAGTAGGTGTGGAAATATTAATTTCTTAATATAACTAACTGGATTCTAATAATTAATACAGTATATATAATATATGCCTAAATGCAATCATGCTGCTGTTGCTGGTTTTACTTTTAATTAATCAAATAAATAAAAATACAACTGATGCTCTTTGTTTGATATGGATAATCCTAATCCTTTTGGGCCTGTCCAATATATATTTTCACGGGTTACAAAATTTACAGCAACTGACAGACACAGACTAACTGGATACAAAATTGAACTGTCATGAGCAGGAGTTTGTTACTGCTAATAAACTATGCATATATAATAGACTTAAGACCACATCTTTACAGGAGTAGTCTATTCTACAAATAAACAATGTTGCATAAAAGCATCACAAGTACTACTGTTTCCGGCTCCTACTAATTCATCACATTGTTAAATGGATTATCAATATTTGTAAGGTTTTGGTCTTCAACCCTTTGTCATAACTCACACCTACGAATCTTGTTCATTTCTAAAAATATATGCTTAATTAGTAGGAGTAGCATATATATATATATATATATATATATATATATATCTGAATCTTAAACTTACTATTTATCTAACATACATTGCATACCCCTTTATCTAATATTGTTTTTATAAGATTTGACGATCGCAATTTAAAATTTCAAACTCCCTATACTGCACCATAGTGTTGTGGTGAGAGTAAAAAAATAAATTTAAATCACGGATGTTCGATCTTAAAATAGGGAGTATGAATGAAGTTGTAAAAAATTGATACAGTCACCATTTGTTATGAATCAACTTTCTCCGTATATATTTTGGAAACCGAAGTACACCACCCTCAAGTGTCTAGTCCTCAAGGTGGGGGAATTGTGACAAATCCTGTCTATTCAACAAAAGAAATATTGTTAATCAAACTAAAAGCAATTAAGAAATTAGTATTGAATACTACCATGAAAGGTTAAACCAGGTATCCAAATGGTCGAACCGAAACCGTACTTGTTTGTTCCTGGCCTGGGCCGCTTTGCCTCCGAAATTTGTTTTTACACACATAAATAACTCTAAATCAAAGGGGTTTAGCGAAGCCAGCCTATTAAGTATTAGTAATTTTTCGTTTTGTAGTTAAACCGGTGGATTTGGTTCTGTGTAACCACTTTGGGGAACACTAAATCCATTTTGTTGATATAGTCTACACCTACTTTAGATTTTAATGACAATATACATTATACAATTGAGTAGGCTTGTGCAACATTTCTAGTGGTTAATTAAGCTTCAAGGTTTAATTAATTAAGAATTTAATAATTTGGCGTAATGCGCTAATAAATGGAAAAATACTTTTTCAGCTCATCAAAACTTGGGTCATTTTGGCCTGACCCGTCAATGGCTCGGCCCGTTTGGACTCGACCCATAAATGTGTCAAAATTTGGTCATAAATCAGTCTGTAATACCCGAAAAAAGAGAGTAATAATAATAATAATAATAATATTTAAATCTATATTTAAAAATAGTTAATTGGGCTTTCCTTATATTTGGGTCAGATTCTATTTAATTAATGTTGACCATAATAAGTAAAGGATTACATTAAATTGGGCCATTAAAATTAATTGGGTCTAAAATATATTTATGTAATTTTAAATCCTAATAAAATTAAAAGAATTAGTAAAATATATTAATTAATAATAAATAAGTAAAACCTAGCTTTACCTTATTACGCCTGATAAGTTGTGGGAATATATCGAGAACAAAAGAAGGAGGCGGAAGAAGAACGAAGGAGTGTGGCTGGGATTCCAAAAGGGTTTGAGAGCAAGATCTTTAAACTTTATTCACCATATTCTTTCTTCTCAAAAAGGTAATTATTATATTTGTTATTGTATACAAATATATTTTTATTATTCTGATTTCAATAGGTATTATAGCAATTTGTTGTGTCGCCTGATTAAGCATCCAGCGTGATGCTATAATTTTAAATCGAAACTGACAATCTGAGATTTATTTATATATTGGATCAGAAATAAATTTATTAATATGAATTTGGTTCGTAAACAGTTTATATGTATGTACAATGTCGTCACAATTGAATAAGAGAAGTGGAGAGTTCCCCTACTTTTATTACACTAATTTATATAATAATATATATAATTTTGATCCATATATATGTTATATATTAATATGTTAGTAGTCTGCAGGTTATATATGTAATAAGTTAATAAGTTAGTGGTCAGTAGGTTTACATATGTAGAGTGTTAATAGGTTTGAATTAGGAAAATGCATTAGCAGTCCATCGAAATAAGGAAATGATAATATTAATTAATATTTTATTATTTGTTCTAGAATATGTAATATCATATAAATATATATTATATCAAAACATAATTATTTAATTTTACAGAATATTCATGTACTAATATTGAAGTTTTTAAAATTTATAAATTATTAAAATTTACAATTTAGTAATCTAATTTAAGGTCTTGTATTAATTTGGTGATTATATAGATCAGATTGAGGAGGTATAGCAGTGTGATATTTGGCGTTCAGTGAATTATTTCAGTACTATATTAAGGTACGGATTCCGTACTCTTTCAGCGACATTCTTGATAAATTTAATTTGTTTATTTTGTCTTTTATTTCAAATTTCGTTATTCTTTCACATAATTGTTTCATGTGAAATAAATATATTAGTTTCATTTTGGAGTTGATATACATGACTCGTATTTGTACTCTTGGAATTAGGATATCATGTTTAGTATTTATTTTTGATAATTGTAGAGCGGTACATGTTGCTACCTTCTTTTTGAGACCTTGTGACTATAATTTGATTTGGTTCAACATGTAAATATAGAACCCTTTTGTTGGTATTATGTCGCATGTGTTATGACATAGTATTTTTGTTAGAATATATCGTAGGGTATACCTGAGCTATAACCACCTGTGGGGGTACCACAGGCATGTCGTCTTGGCACGAGAGACATGACACTTTCCGTGGCGGTGTGATTAGTCCACGACGTCTCCGTTTTGGGCTCCGGAGGAAGTGGGCCATTTTGTGTTTTGTTGTGGGAGGCGTATGGGTTAACCCTAGTTTTCTGTTCTGCGGATTGGTGATGTTGTGCCAAACACACTATCCGATTTGCATACATTTGGATTCGCGGTCCAATGTGTGATTTGCCTGTGTGTCATTATTTTGGTTGCCTGTGTGGCATCACTTGACTTGCCTGTGTAATATCATTTGATTTGCATGTGTGACATTATTTTGATTTGCCTATGTGGCATTATTTTGACTTGCCTGTGTGGCAATGTATATTTCTGAGCTCATTCGGTATGAAATAACACCCAACCATTTGATTCAACCTATTATTTCATTGTATTAATTTTATTTTTTTCTGTTCAGTTCAAGTCATTGAGTTAGTTACTTCAGTTCATTATTTTTTTATTCTTTTATTGGTTTCGTCAATTATGTTGATTCAGCTATATTCCATTCAGATCTTTAGATATTATATTTTCGTTTGTATTTGCACTTGAGGCTTGTTCAGTTTTTTGTCTCAGTTGTTTTCGTATATCAGTTGTATATGTTTTGTATATCTGTATCCGTACTGGGCAATTGGCTCATGCTGTGTTTTTCTTCCTGCAGGTTTGCAGGGGTGATTCAGGACTAGTGTAATGAGAGTTTTTCCTTTGACCATTTAGGTTGATTAGAATTTTAAGTTTTGATTATTTTGACTCAGTTTGGAGAATTGTACTTATTACTTTATTATTGGATCACCACTATTAATATTTTGAGGTTGTTAGTGCTCTGTTTATTTATTTTAAGATTTATTGTGCTTTGCACGTGACCTCCCTTTCCTTTTCTAGAAGGGGGTGTTACACAGTCCAAGCCCGCGGGCCATCCCGACCCGTCCGTCAAAACGCGGGCTTTGGACTATATTTTTTCAGCCCACCAAAACTTGGGCAGTTTTAGCCCGCCCCGCCAATGGCTCGACTCGGCTATGGCCCGTCCCGTTTGTCAGGTCTACTGATTAGGATTTGGTTAAGGGATTTGACTTGTAACCTATAAATACATGATGTGAGGCATAAAATATGAGATTTGTGACGCCCCCAAAAATAGGTATACATCACCCATCTTGGGTCGTCAGATACATAGTACAGAATACAAATACAACTTAATAATACAACTGTCGGGTATAATACGACAAAACATAAACTGTGAGTTTGAATACAAATATTATCTTCTAGAGAGTATTCATACTCAAAAAGAGTCCTCATTACATTTATTAACACACCATTACATAGAATAGTGAGGACTACTAACTAATACTATCATTCGGACCATCACTCCGTACCCCGACTTGTCCCAGCTACGTTCTCATTTCCTGAAGAGAACAGTGAAAGAAAGGGTGAGCTCAACTAGCCCAGTAAGAAATATTATGACTAAGATAATGCAGAATAAATTATCATTAGCCTTCAACAATGTTAAACTGATAAAATATAATAGACATCAAGTTTAACTGTAGCGGAATAAGCAATCCATTAAAAGAGTCAAGTAGAAAATAAACTCTACTATCTTTATGATTTAAAAGATTTTCCAACACTTTGATCGCTGAGACTCAGCTTCATAAAATAATCCACATCATCGAATCACCCCTGCACTACGGCCAAGGATATTCGTATATTCATTAATGGTCATGATCATGCCAACAACTGTCCATCAATGCACTACGGGCCAATGAGGACTTTTACCACATCATTCGTAACATTACGGTCATGATTACACCGAATAATCCCTGGTCATAATCATACCAAGTCCATCTATGCACTACATGCCACAGATGACTTTCAACATTTTATAAACATGAGGATGATGACAATGATATAAGAATTCAATAAAACAAGTTCAAGAATTAATTTATCCAAGAATTAACAACGTCCAAATTGTCAACATGATACTACTTTGTGGAGTAAAATTCAAGAATGATCAGGAGAATATTTTCATGAATAGATACTGGATGAAACGCAATTATCAAGGATATTTCACAAATTTCATGGAGTATAGAAGTCAAAACTTAACCAACTGAGTACAATAAAGAATGGAATAACAAAAAAAATCACCATGCATGCGATAGACCGCACAAACAGGTTATTCCAACAGAATAATAAATAATGGAACCAGGTCCGGCATAAACGCACAGACAGGATATTCCGACAGAATAATAAATAATGGAACCAGGTCCGGCGTAAACGCACAGACAGGATATTCCGACAGAATAATAAAGAACAGTATAAATAATGGAACCAGGTCCGGTGTAAAACACACAGACAGGATATTCCGACAGAATAATAATAAAGACGGAACCAGGTCCGGTGTAAAACACACAGACAGGATGTTCCAACAGAATAATAATAAAAACGGAACCAGGTCCGGTGTAAAACACACAGACAGGATGTTCCAACAGAATAATAGAAGAATGTCACCAAGTATAGGGTATTCCGCATATACAGGTTATTCCAACAGAATAATAAAGAAATGGAATAACAGAAATTCTCTTCTTGAATACAAAAGAATAATATCCCTTACCGTTTTAAAGAAGAGCTGAAGTAAGGAAGTAGTTAAATAGCAGAATACTCTTCTTCTCTCTCTCTATAGTTTCTCTCTATAGTTTCTCTCTCTATAGTTCAGTGAATTCGTAAGAAATAATGAAGGAATGAGCTGCTATTTATAGAAAAATAGAATGCATAGTAACTAATCCATGAACGGTCCAGATTGATTACTTTAATCTGACGGTCCATATTTAAAGAAAAATCTTTTAAATAAAATAAAATATATTCTATTTATAGAATAACTTTAATAAAGTATTTTGTTTTATATAAAAAGATGTTTCTGTTTTATTACGTTAATAATACGAATAAAACAAAACGTCATTATCGCTAAATAATTCATATTATTAACTGACAATAATAGAATCAAACTGAGTGACTTCTCACATAAGCATTAATAATCAATACCGTGTGCTACTATGCAACCACACGTATTACTGTACTTTTACTACCGAGTAGTTCAACAGTAACAATGGTAAAATTTCCGCCGTTATTTTTATAGAAAGATAATTCTGTCGTTTTCTCCATCCGACAATAATTCCGTTGTGGGGTCCACCAATGATTGTGCCGTCGTACGAATATTCCCCGACAAAAAGAATATTCTCCGACCAAACGAATATTTTATAACAACTTGCTTACTTTGCAAAATTTATAAATATTACCCACAACTATAACATTATATCAAATTAACTCCATAATATTCAAAAATGATATTTATAGAAAATTCATCTTTATTTATAAAAGTTGGGGTCTTACAACCTCCCCTTCTTATGAAATTTCGCCCTCGAAATTAGGGTACGTACCTGGTATGTCGAAGAGGTAAGGATACCTTGATTTCATTTCTGATTCTAACTCCCAAGTCATTTCCTCAACATCGTGGTTTCTCCACAAAACTTTGACTTGAGGTATAACCTTGGAGCGTAGAATATGTTCCTTCTTATCCAAGATTTGAACAGGAACTTCTTCATACGTCAAATCCTCCGCTATTTCGTCCGGTTCTAACTCAATAATGTGGTTCGGGTCTTCCACATATTTGCGTAACATTGATATGTGAAAAACGTTATGAACACGAGACATACTTGGCGGTAAAGCGAGTCTATAAGCCACAGTTCCTACTCGATCGAGGATTAAAAATGGACCGATGAATCGAGGATTTAGCTTTCCTCTCTTTCCAAATCTTGTAACTCCTTTCCATGGAGCAACACGTAAGAACACATGATCTCCTACATCAAATTCCACGTCCTTTCGATGAAGATCAGCATAACTCTTTTGTCGATCTTGTGAGGTTTTTATACGTTGTCGGATCGTTTGAATCTTTTCTGTAGTCATACGTACCAACTCCGGTCCCAACATCGTTGCTTCGCCCACCTCATCCCAGCATACTGGAGAACGACATTTTCTTCCATACAATGCTTCGAATGGAGCCATGCCAATACTTGCTTGATAACTGTTGTTGTAGGAAAACTCCACCAATGGTAAAAACTTATCCCAACTTCCCTTGAAGTCAAAGACACAGAGTCTTAATAGATCTTCAAGAGTTTGAATAGTCCTCTCTGATTGTCCGTCCGTCTGAGGATGATATGCTGAACTAAATCGTAACTCCGTGCCCATAGCTTTTTGTAAACTAACCCAAAATCGTGAAGTGAATCTTGGGTCTCGATCAGAAATTATGGATACTGGCATACCATGCAGTCTTACAATCTCGTTTATGTACATACGAGCAAGACGTTCAAGTGTATAAGTTTCTCGTATCGGTAAGAAATGAGCAGACTTGGTCAATCTATCAACAATGACCCAAATCGCATCAATACCTTGAGAAACCCTGGGAAGACCGGTAACGAAATCCATGGTAATGTGCTCCCACTTCCATTTTGGAATTTCAAGTGGTTGCAATGGACCTTTTGGTACTTGATGCTCCGCTTTGACTCGTTGACAAGTTAGACACCTTGAGATAAACAACGCTATCTCTCTCTTCATATTGCTCCACCAAAATGTATGACGAAGATCATGATACATTTTGGTACTTCCAGGATGGATTGCAAACGGTGTGTTGTGCGCCTCCATCATGATTTCATACTTTAAATCAGGGTTGTTAGGAACACAAAGTCTGGAGTTGACTCGAAGTATTCCTTCCTCATCGATTCTTGCTTCCGGCATAACACCTTCTTGCACTTTCTTCCTCATATGCATCAGCTCCAGGTCTGTAGCTTGAGCAGCTTTAACTTTATCGATTAAATTCGGTTCTACTCGTATATTCGCCATCATCACATGGGTTCCTGGAGTCTTCAACTCTATCTCCATCCTTTGCAAGTCACGCAAAATGGGCCTTTGCGTTGTTAATATTGCACTTGTACCCGCATATGATCTTCTACTCAATGCGTCAGCTACCACGTTCGCTTTTCCAGGATGGTATTGAATGGTATGATCATAATCTTTCAACAGTTCAAGCCAACGTCGTTGTCGCATGTTGAGTTCCTTTTGAGTGAAGAAATATTTGAGGCTTTTATGATCCGTAAAGATCTCCACTTTCTCCCCATACAAGTAATGCCTCCAAATTTTAAGTGCAAAGACAACAGCTGCCAACTCTAGATCATGAGTAGGATAATTCCTCTCATATTCCTTGAGTTGTCTTGATGCATAGGCTATGACTTTTCCATGTTGCATGAGAACACATCCCAACCCTTTGCTCGAAGCATCACTGTAGATGACAAATCCTTCCGAGCCAGATGGTATTGTTAGAACAGGTGCTGAAATGAGTCTCCTCTTGAGTTCTTGAAAACTCTGCTCACATTCTTCGCTCCAACCAAACTTTGTATCTTTCCGAGTCAGCTGAGTTAATGGAGTAGCGATTCGAGAAAATCCTTCCACGAATCTCCGATAATAACCAGCTAAACCAAGAAAGCTACGTACCTCGGTCACTGATTTAGGTTGCTCCCAGCTTTGTATAGCTTCAATCTTTGCCGGGTCAACTGATATTCCACGACTTGATACTACGTGCCCAAGGAATGCTACCTCCTCCAGCCAGAACTCGCATTTCTTCAACTTGGCATAAAGCTTGTATTCACGAAGCTTTTGGAGTACCAGCCTCAAGTGTTGCTCATGATCTTCACGGCTTTTGGAATAAATAAGGATGTCATCAATAAAGACGACCACAAAGTGATCCAAATATTCCTTGAATACCCGGTTCATCATATCCATGAAGGCAGCAGGAGCATTAGTCAATCCAAAGGACATGACTAGGAATTCATAATGCCCGTACCGAGTTCTAAAAGCCGTCTTTGGAATATCCTCAGTTCTAACCTTCAGCTGATGATATCCAGAACGAAGATCGATCTTTGAAAAGAATTGTGCTCCTTGCAACTGGTCAAACAGGTCATCAATACGTGGCAATGGGTACCTGTTTTTGATGGTGACATGATTCAACTCCCGATAATCAATACAAAGTCGCATACTTCCATCTTTCTTCTTCACGAACAGAACAGGAGCACCCCAAGGAGAAGTACTAGGACGAATAAAACCAATGTCTAACAATTCCTGCAGTTGGGTCTTTAACTCCTGAAGTTCAATAGGAGCCATTCGATATGGGGCTTTGGAAATGGGTTTTGTACCGGGTTCAAGGTCGATACAAAATTCAATTTCACGCTCTGGGGGTAGGCCAGGAAGTTCTTCAGGGAATACGTCAGGGAATTTATTAACAATAGAAATATCATTCAAAACTGACGTATTTTTGTTTAGATCTGTGACATGAGCTAAGAAAGCTTGACATCCGTTTTTCAATAAACGAATAGCTTTATGGCTTGAGATGACAGCGATTGATTTTAATGGTTTGGTTGCTTGAATTCGCATAATAGGTCGATTAGGAATATGAAAGCTAACAACCTTACGAAAACAATCAATTTTTGCATGATGAGTAGTTAACCAATCAATCCCTAGAATCACGTCAAATGCAAGTATTTTTAATGAAATAAGATCGACAGGTAATGTGTGGGTACCAACTTGAACCAAACAAGACTTATAAACCGTGGATGTAATGAAGGTTTCTCCCAATGGAGTTTCAACTGCTAAGTCAAAGTCTAATTTCTCCGGAATCAAATTTAATCGATGAGCGCAAGTAGGAGAAATAAAAGAATGGGTTGAACCGGTATCAAATAAAGTATAGACTTCGTTAGAGTTTATGATAAGCTTACCCGTGATGACCTCATTCGGGTTCCTTGCGTTCTGGGAGGTCACAACAAACGCTCTCCCTTGCACAACCGGTTTTGACTTTTCTGGGACGGCCTTTGGTGCCTCCATCCTAGCTGAATTTGTCTTTGGTAAACGACAAAATCGGGCTAAATGACCTTCTCTTCCACAATTATAACATGCTTTGGACGGCATCGCGCAGTTTGGACTGATGTGCCCCTCCCCTCCGCATTTGAAACATATGATAGGTGGTCGTTCTCCTTCCTTAACGACAGGTGCTGGTGCTGACGTCTTTCCATCATTGTTGAATCTCCTCTTCTTAAAATGTCCATTCTTATTGTTTTGGCCCTGATTACCACCGAAGTGGTTACCATTTCTGGCCTGTTGATTCCCTCCACGCTTGTTGTCACCGCTTCGATGACTGCTCTCACTGGTATTATCATTTTGCCGGCTGCTCTCTTTTGGTTGCGTTATCTCGTTATCGCGCTCCACCAACTGAGCCCTATTTACAACATCTGAATACAAACACAGTTTATGAGAAACAAGATGTTGACGTATCTCCGGCTTCAAACCTCTTAAAAACATCCGCGTCATTCTTTCTTCATTATCCACCAGGTGGGACGCAAACCGGGATAACTCCGCAAATTTTGCCTCGTACTGCGACACGGTCATATTATTCTGCTCCAATTTGATGAACTCCACCTCCTTCATGTGACGAATACTCTCGGGAAAGTATTTGTCGTTAAACAGATCTTGAAACTTCTCCCAAGACATCTTCAGTGCGGCAGGTTGAGTACGCTTTATCGATTCCCACCAGTAATCTGCCTCTCCTCGCAACATAAAGGCGGCAAAGGGAACCTTTTGCTCCTCGGAGCAACCCAAGACATCAAATATCTTGGTGATCTGCTTTATCCATGTTTCAGCTACAAGTGGTTTGGGTTCTCCCTTAAACTCCGGTGGTCCCAGCTCCTTAAACTGTTTAGCGGTGACCGCCTGAGAGTTTCCAGTATTTCCACCTACGTTGTGGACAGGAGCCGCTTTCACCTGTTGTTGCATGAATTGCATAAAGCCTCTGAACATTTGATCATTCATCATTTGGTCAGTGTTGTTGTTTGCATGAGGATTGTCACCTTCCTGATGCACATTATCCTGATTATTGATATGTGGTGAATCATCAGTCGTCTGTGCTCCATTGCTATTCTCAACATTCTCAGATGCCATTTTCAGATACTGCCACAAAATAAAAATTAATTGATATGTCATATATTATCCTTATATTATGACCGACCAATTAAATACCATGCAAATAAACTTAGGTATGTCATACTAGCGAAGGAATTCCCCGTCTCTCCCCTCCTAGTTCTATTCTCACATCTTAGCCAGGGATCATATCCCTAAGCTCTGATACCAACTGTGACGCCCCCAAAATAGGTATACATCACCCATCTTGGGTCGTCAGATACATAGTACAGAATACAAATACAACTTAATAATACAACTGTCGGGTATAATACGACAAAACATAAACTGTGAGTTTGAATACAAATATTATCTTCTAGAGAGTATTCATACTCAAAAAGAGTCCTCATTACATTTATTAACACACCATTACATAGAATAGTGAGGACTACTAACTAATACTATCATTCGGACCATCACTCCGTACCCCGACTTGTCCCAGCTACGTTCTCATTTCCTGAAGAGAACAGTGAAAGAAAGGGTGAGCTCAACTAGCCCAGTAAGAAATATTATGACTAAGATAATGCAGAATAAATTATCATTAGCCTTCAACAATGTTAAACTGATAAAATATAATAGACATCAAGTTTAACTGTAGCGGAATAAGCAATCCATTAAAAGAGTCAAGTAGAAAATAAACTCTACTATCTTTATGATTTAAAAGATTTTCCAACACTTTGATCGCTGAGACTCAGCTTCATAAAATAATCCACATCATCGAATCACCCCTGCACTACGGCCAAGGATATTCGTATATTCATTAATGGTCATGATCATGCCAACAACTGTCCATCAATGCACTACGGGCCAATGAGGACTTTTACCACATCATTCGTAACATTACGGTCATGATTACACCGAATAATCCCTGGTCATAATCATACCAAGTCCATCTATGCACTACATGCCACAGATGACTTTCAACATTTTATAAACATGAGGATGATGACAATGATATAAGAATTCAATAAAACAAGTTCAAGAATTAATTTATCCAAGAATTAACAACGTCCAAATTGTCAACATGATACTACTTTGTGGAGTAAAATTCAAGAATGATCAGGAGAATATTTTCATGAATAGATACTGGATGAAACGCAATTATCAAGGATATTTCACAAATTTCATGGAGTATAGAAGTCAAAACTTAACCAACTGAGTACAATAAAGAATGGAATAACAAAAAAAATCACCATGCATGCGATAGACCGCACAAACAGGTTATTCCAACAGAATAATAAATAATGGAACCAGGTCCGGCATAAACGCACAGACAGGATATTCCGACAGAATAATAAATAATGGAACCAGGTCCGGCGTAAACGCACAGACAGGATATTCCGACAGAATAATAAAGAACAGTATAAATAATGGAACCAGGTCCGGTGTAAAACACACAGACAGGATATTCCGACAGAATAATAATAAAGACGGAACCAGGTCCGGTGTAAAACACACAGACAGGATGTTCCAACAGAATAATAATAAAAACGGAACCAGGTCCGGTGTAAAACACACAGACAGGATGTTCCAACAGAATAATAGAAGAATGTCACCAAGTATAGGGTATTCCGCATATACAGGTTATTCCAACAGAATAATAAAGAAATGGAATAACAGAAATTCTCTTCTTGAATACAAAAGAATAATATCCCTTACCGTTTTAAAGAAGAGCTGAAGTAAGGAAGTAGTTAAATAGCAGAATACTCTTCTTCTCTCTCTCTATAGTTTCTCTCTATAGTTTCTCTCTCTATAGTTCAGTGAATTCGTAAGAAATAATGAAGGAATGAGCTGCTATTTATAGAAAAATAGAATGCATAGTAACTAATCCATGAACGGTCCAGATTGATTACTTTAATCTGACGGTCCATATTTAAAGAAAAATCTTTTAAATAAAATAAAATATATTCTATTTATAGAATAACTTTAATAAAGTATTTTGTTTTATATAAAAAGATGTTTCTGTTTTATTACGTTAATAATACGAATAAAACAAAACGTCATTATCGCTAAATAATTCATATTATTAACTGACAATAATAGAATCAAACTGAGTGACTTCTCACATAAGCATTAATAATCAATACCGTGTGCTACTATGCAACCACACGTATTACTGTACTTTTACTACCGAGTAGTTCAACAGTAACAATGGTAAAATTTCCGCCGTTATTTTTATAGAAAGATAATTCTGTCGTTTTCTCCATCCGACAATAATTCCGTTGTGGGGTCCACCAATGATTGTGCCGTCGTACGAATATTCCCCGACAAAAAGAATATTCTCCGACCAAACGAATATTTTATAACAACTTGCTTACTTTGCAAAATTTATAAATATTACCCACAACTATAACATTATATCAAATTAACTCCATAATATTCAAAAATGATATTTATAGAAAATTCATCTTTATTTATAAAAGTTGGGGTCTTACAAGATTGATTAGATAGATTAGATTAAATAAAATACTCCATTAGATTAGAACATAAACCCTAATTTATATTGGATTGTTGGAGATTGAAACAACTTAGAGATCATTGGAGATCAAGAGCAGGAGCAAGAGGAGAGCATCAGATTTGCAGACAACAAAATTTATTCTCTACTCTACTTCTATTCTTGTCTTTTAATGTTTATTCAATTGTGGAATCTAGACTTTAATTCAATAATAATGGATTAAATTCTTATTTAAGATTGCAATAGATCTTATTGCATATCTTATTTTAGTATGTTTCTTTGTTAATTACTGTGATCGACTCTATGTGTGACGCCCCCAAAATAGGTATACAACACTCATTCTGAGTCGCCAAATACATGGTACAGAAAGTAAACTACAACTTCAATAATACAATTGTCGTGCAAAATACGACAACACATACTGTGAGTTTAAATACAAATATTGTCTTCTGGACAATATCCACACTCAAATAAATCCTCATTACAATTATTCAAACACTATTTTACAGAAATAGTGAGGACTGCTAAAACATCTTTCTAGAACCATCACTCCATACCCCGACTAGATCCTGCTATGTTCTCACCTCCTGAGAAGAAAAATGGAACAAAAAGGAAAAGGGTGAGCTCAACTAGCCCAGTAAAGAATATTATGACTAAGATAATATACAACAAATTATCGTTAGTCTTCAACAGGGAAAAATCTGATAAAATATAATCGACAACAAGTTTTAGATCAACAACTGCAGCGGAAACAGCAAACCATTAGAAGAGTCAAGTAGAGAAAGAATTCTACTATCTTCTAAGATTTAAAAGTCCATCATCAATATTTTATCCCTGTAACATCAATTAATAATCATCTTTAACCAAATATTCATCTTTGCACTACAGGCCAAAGATATTCATTTGTATCATCAGTCGGTCATGTTCATCTCAACACCTGTTCATCTTTGCACTACAGGCCAAAGATATTCATCAAGTAATTATACATCTTTGCACTACAGGCCAAAGATATTCAGTAATATCATCATTTAGGACTGAGGATGATGAAAAATATCTTAAAGAGAACGAATCCAGTGAGACAGAAGGACAAATATTAGGGATTCGTATAACAGTTTATCCAAGATCAATAATACTTCATAATAATCAATTGTGAAGCAGAATTCAAAAATAAAGATCAAAACATGGATACAATCAAAGATAGTAACCATAATAGACATCTTGGACAAAAAGGGAAAATTTTATTTTTCGATGAATAGTGTCGTATACGTGAATAGTGCCGTATACGTGAATAGTAACCCCCGACACAAAAAGTTCTAAATTTGATAAAAACTCATATAAATATTTCAGCATAATGATATTGAAGAAAATAATATCATTTAAGAAGAAAATAATATCCCTTACCTCAAAATATCAGTACTTCTGGTCGGAATACCGGTATAAGGCTGAAAGAAACTTGCTCTGATGAATAGAAACTCTCAAAGTATCTAAATACTCACAAAATACACTCAATAATCTAGAGAGAGAAAGAGAGAAAACTTGTTTCTGGTGTGATTTTCAATTCTAACTTAGCCCTCTATTTATAGAAAAATTTTGGTAGGTTTGACCTGCAACCTGATGGCTTTACCTGCTACTATTCCCACCCACCACATTTGAAATATAATTCAGCACATTTCTTCACCAACCACAAGTGGGGCCCACCAATTCTAGAATTTTCCATCAAAATGATAAACTCCGAAAATTCAACAATTTCTGAACCAGTCATCTCGTAAAATTCATAATAAATCATACGTTCATTTTTAACGGTTCAAAATTTGTGGACATATACTCAACTTATATATGTATAACATATCCAAAAATTACCACGATCCAACGGTCGGATTAAAAATTATAACACCCGCAATATTTCTCAAAAACCCTGATTTGATTTTTAATACCTCCATTCCGATAAAAATACTGATAAAACACCTCAACATTAACTCCTTCATTTTTAACCACAAAAATATATCTCTCATTTATATCCACATAAAATAAATATTTCCTTATCATATGAATCAATAATTAATTATTCACAAATAATATTACAGAATCACATTTATGACAATCAGGCCGTTCCCAGGAAAGAGGGGGCTTTCCAATGAGGATTTCTCCTTACTGTCGCGCAATTAGATGACCAAACCTCTCCTTAGATAGAACTTTCTAGACATTGTCAATAATGTTATCTAATAATATTATTCAAATAATATGAATTATTGATCTGATAAATGAAAATACTGTGCAGCAACAATTATTGAAACAACAATAATATAAAATATCAATGCAACAATTATTGAATCAATAAAATAAAATATTGAACAATAACTACTGTAACAATTATTGAGTAGTGCCTTCTTACGTAAGAATTAATAATTGGTGCAATACCGTGTGCTACTGTATTTTAATCACCGGGTATTCCAACAGTATTAACGGTAACAACTACGCCGTTATTTATAAATAACTTATACTTGTCATTTTCTTCATCCAATCGCTTTCCGTTATGGGGCCCACACAAGGCTGCGCCGTCGTACGAATATTCCCCGACAGCAAGAATATTCCACGACCAAACGAATATTCCCCGACAAAATGAATATTTTATAACCACTTGCTTATTTTGCAAAATTTGCACATTTCACCCATAACCAAAGTATTATATCAAATTAGCCCCTTATTATTCACAATAATATTTAGAGAAAATTTGATTTTATTCATTAATAAGTTGGGGTCTTACAACCTCCCCTCCTTATGAAATTTCGTCCTCGAAATTGACGTACGTACCTGATGTTTCAAAAAGGTGAGGATACCTCGCTTTCATTTCTGATTCCAACTCCCAGGTCATTTCTTCAATAGCATGGTTTCTCCACAAAATCTTAACTTGTGGTATAACCTTTGTGCGTAGGACATGCTCTTTCCTATCCAAGATCTTAACAGGTACCTCCTCGTACGTTAAATCTTCAGCTATCTCGTCTGGTTCTAACTCAATAATGTGGTTCGGGTCTTTAACATATTTACGAAGCATAGATATGTGAAAAACATTATGAACACGAGACATGCTTGGAGGTAATGCGAGTCTATATGCCACATTTCCTATTCGCTCAAGAATCTCAAATGGACCAACAAATCTTGGATTGAGCTTTCCTCTCTTCCCAAATCTTGTAACTCCCTTCCATGGTGCAACACGTAATAATACATGATCCCCAATATTAAATTTCACGTCCTTCCGATGAAGATCCGCATAACTCTTTTGTCGATCCTGTGCCGTTTGTATACGTTGTCGAATCGTTTAGATCTTCTCTGTAGTAATGCGTACCAACTCTGGTCCCAATAATGTTGCTTCACCCACCTCGTCCCAGCATACTGGAGAACGACATTTTCTTCCATACAACGTCTCGAATGGAGCCACACCTATGCTCGCCTGATAACTGTTGTTGTAGGAGAATTCCACCAATGGTAGGTACTTATCCCAACTCCCTTTGAGATCTAGGACACAAAGTCTTAATAGATCTTCAAGAGTTTGAATAGTCCTCTCTGATTGTCCGTCCGTTTGAGGATGGTATGCCAAACTGAATCGTAAATCCGTGCCTATAGCTTTCTGCAAGCTAACCCAAAATCGTGAAGTGAATCTTGGGTTACGATCCGAAACTATGGATACTGGCATGCCATGCAATCTCACAATCTCGTTCACGTACATACTAGCAAGACGTTCAAGGGAATAAGTCTCACGTATCGGCAAGAAGTGAGCGGATTTGGTTAATCTATCAACAATAACCCAAATCGCATCTATGCCTTGAGAAACCTTGGGAAGACCCGTAACAAAATCCATAGTAATGTGTTCCCACTTCCATTTCAGAATCTCAAGTGGTTGCAATGGACCCTTTGGCACTTGATGCTCCGCCTTTACACGTTGACAAGTTAAACACCTCGAGATAAACTCCGCGATCTCTCTTTTCATATTGCTCCACCAAAATGTATGTCGAAGATCGTGATACATTTTGGTACTCCCAGGATGGATTGCAAACGGTGTGTTGTGTGCCTCCATCATTATTCTATGCTTTAAGTCAAAATCGTTAGGAACACAAAGTCTGGAGTTGACTCGAAGTATTCCTTCTTCATCGATTCTTGCTTCTGGAATAGCACCTTCTTGCACTTTCTTCTTCATACGCATCAGCTCCATGTCCGTAGCTTGAGCAGCTTTAACTTTATCGATTAAAGTCGGTTCTACTCGTATATTTGATATCATCATGTGGGTACTTGGAGCCTTCATCTCTATCTCCATCCTTTGCAAGTCACACAAAATGGGCCTTTGTATTAACAACATTGCACTCGTACCCGCATATGATCTTCTACTCAATGCGTCAGCTACTACGTTTGCTTTTCCAGGATGATATTAGATGGTATGATCGTAATCTTTCAACAGCTCGAGCCAACGTCGCTGCCGCATGTTGAGTTCCTTTTGGGTGAAGAAATATTTGAGGCTTTTATGATCTGTATAGATCTCCACTTTCTCCCCATACAGGTAGTGTCTCCAGATCTTCAACGCAAAAACGACTGCTGCCAACTCCAAATCATAAGTAGGATAATTCCTCTCATATTCTTTGAGTTGTCGTGAGGCATAGGCTATGACTTTCCCATGTTGCATGAGAACACATCCTAACCCTTTGCCTGAAGCATCGCTGTAGATAACAAATCCATCCGAACCAGATGGTATTGTCAGAACATGTGACGCCCCCAAAATTAGGTATACATCACCCATCTTGGGTCGTCAGATACATAGTACAGAATACAAATACAACTGATTAATACATCTGTCGTGTACAATACGACAAAACATAAACTGTGAGTTTGAATACAAATATTATCTTCTAGAGAGTATTCATACTCAAAAGGAGTCCTCATTACATTTATTAACACACCATTACATAGAATAGTGAGGACTACTAACTAATACTATCATTCGGACCATCACTCCGTACGCCGACTTGTCCCAGCTACGTTCTCATTTCCTGAAGAGAACAGTGAAAGAAAGGGTGAGCTCAACTAGCCCAGTAAGAAATATTATGACTAAGATAATACAGAATAAATTATCATTAGCCTTCAACAATGTTAAACTGATAAAATATAATAGACATCAAGTTTAACTGTAGCGGAACAAGCAATCCATTAAAAGAGTCAAGTCGAAAATAAACTCTACTATCTTTTATGATTTAAAAAGTTTTTCAACACTGTAATCGCTGAGACTCAGCTTAATAAAATAATCCACATCATTGAATCACCCCTGCACTACGGCCAAGGATATTCGTGTATTCATTAATGGTCATGATCATGCCAACAACTGTCCATCAATGCACTACGGCCAATGAGGACTTTTACCACATCATTTGTAACATTACGGTCATGATTATACCGAATAATCCCTGGTCATAATCATACCAAGTCCATCTATGCAATACAGGCCACAGATGACTTTCAACATTTTATAAACATGAGGATGATGACAATGATATAAGAATTCAATAAAACAAGTTCAAGAATTAATTTATCCAGAAATTAACAACGTCCAAATTGTCAACATGATACTGCATTGTGGAGTAAAATTCAAGAATGCTTAGAAGAATATTTTCTTGAAAAGATACTGGATGAAACGCAACTATCAAGGATATTCCACAAATTTTATGGAGTATAGAAGTCAAAACTTAACCAACTGAGTACAATAAAGAATGGAATAACAAAAGAAATCACCATGCATGCGATAGACCGCACAGACAGGTTATTCCAATAGAATAATAATTAATGGAACCAGGTCCGGCGTAAACGCACAGACAGGATATTCCGACAGAATAATAAATAATGGAACCAGGTCCGGTGTAAAACACACAGACAGGATATTCCAACAGAATAATAATAAAACGGAACCAGGTCCGGTGTAAAACACACAGACAGGATGTTCCAACAGAATAATAAACGGAACCAGGTCCGGTGTAAAACACACAGACAGGATGTTCCAACAGAATAATAGAAGAATGTCACCAAGTATAGGGTAGACCGCGTATACTGGTTATTCCAACAGAATAATAACGAATGGAATAACAGAAGTTCTCTTCATGAATATAAAAGAAATAATATTCCCTACCTTAAAAGAACTGGATATTGGAAAAGTGATGTAGCAGAATACTTTTAGTCTCTCTCTCTCTTATTCTCTCTATACTTTCTCTCTCTATAGCTTGAATGAATTCGTGAAAAATAATGAAGCCCTAGGCCTCTATTTATAGAAAAACTGAGGGTGGCTCTTGGTCTTAACGAAGGGTCAAATGACTCTTGGTCTTAACGAAGGGTCAAATGACTCTTGGTAATATTGAAGGGACAACTACTATTGACGAAAGTAATTACTATTGACCAAGGTAAATACTATTGACGAAGGTAATTACTATTGACCAAGGTAAATACTATTGACCAAGGTAAATACTATTGACGAAGGTAATTACTATTGACCAAGGTAAATACTATTGACGAAGGTAATTACTATTGACTAAGGTAAATACTATTGACGACGGTAATTACTATTGACGACGGTAATTACTATTGACGAAGAGACTCTTAGATGATGACATATGGCCCCCCATAAAATAACCAAACTTACCACAACGTCTCAATAATATAACATATTATACAGATGATACTATGACAATAATTTAAGAGATATGATGCAGCAATTACTGTAGCAATAATTGAGTATAGCTGAGTGACTTCTCACGTAAGCATCAATAATCAATACCGTGTGCTACTATGCAACCACGCGTATTACTGTACTTTTACTACCAAGTAGTTCAACAGTTTTAACGATTTTAACGGTAACACCTCAGCTGTTATTTTTATAGAAAGATAATTCTGTCGTTTTCTCAATCCGACAATAATTCCGTTGTGGGGTCCACCAATGATTGTGCCGTCGTACGAATATTCCCCGAAAAGAATATTCCCCGACCAAACGAATATTTTATAACAACTTGCTTACTTTGCAAACTTTTATAAATATTACCCACAACTATAACATTATATCAAATTAACTTCATAATATTCAAAAATGATATTTATAGAAAATTCATCTTTATTTATAAAAGTTGGGGTCTTACAACCTCCCCTTCTTATGAAATTTCGCCCTCGAAATTAGGGTACGTACCTGGTATGTCGAAGAGGTAAGGATACCTTGATTTCATTTCTGATTCTAACTCCCAAGTCATTTCCTCAACATCGTGGTTTCTCCACAAAACTTTGACTTGAGGTATAACCTTGGAGCGTAGAATATGCTCCTTCTTATCAAAGATTTGAACAGGAACTTCTTCATACGTCAAATCCTCCGCTATTTCGTCCGGTTCTAACTCAATAATGTGGTTCGGGTCTTCCACATATTTGCGTAACATGGATATGTGGAAAACGTTATGAACACGAGACATACTTGGCGGTAAAGCGAGTCTATAAGCCACAGTTCCTACTCGATCGAGGATTAAAAATGGACCGATGAATCGAGGATTTAGCTTTTCTCTCTTTTTAAATCTCGTAACTCCTTTCCATGGAGCAACACGTAAGAACACATGATCTCCTACATCAAATTCCACGTCCTTTCGATGAAGATCAGCATAACTCTTTTGTCGATCTTGTGAGGTTTTTATACGTTGTCGGATCGTTTGAATCTTTTCTGTAGTCATACGTACCAACTCCGGTCCCAACAACGTTGCTTCGCCCACCTCATCCCAGCATACTGGAGAACGACATTTTCTTCCATACAATGCTTCGAATGGAGCCATGCCAATACTTGCTTGATAACTATTATTGTAGGAAAACTCCACCAATGGTAAGAACTTGTCCCAACTTCCCTTGAAGTCAAAGACACAGAGTCTTAATAGATCTTCAAGAGTTTGAATAGTCCTCTCTGATTGTCCGTCCGTCTGAGGATGATATGCTGAACTAAATCGTAACTCCGTGCCCATAGCCTTTTGTAAACTAACCCAAAATCGTGAAGTGAATCTTGGGTCTCGGTCAGAAACTATGGATACTGGCATACCATGCAGTCTTACAATCTCGTTTATGTACATACGAGCAAACGTTCAAGTGTATAAGTTTCTCGTATCGGTAAGAAATGAGCAGACTTGGTCAATCTATCAACAATGACCCAAATCGCATCAATACCTTGAGAAACCCTAGGAAGACCGGTAACGAAATCCATGGTAATGTGCTCCCACTTCCATTCTGGAATTTCAAGTGGTTGCAATGGACCTTTTGGTACTTGATGCTCCGCTTTGACTCGTTGACAAGTTAGACACCTTGAGATAAACAACGCTATCTCTCTCTTCATATTGCTCCACCAAAATGTATGACGAAGATCATGATACATTTTGGTACTTCCAGGATGGATTGCAAACGGTGTGTTGTGCGCCTCCATCATGATTTCATACTTTAAATCAGGGTTGTTAGGAACACAAAGTCTGGAGTTGACTCGAAGTATTCCTTCTTCATCGATTCTTGCTTCCGATATAGCACCTTCTTGCACTTTCTTCTTCATACGCATCAGCTCCAGGTCTGTAGCTTGAGCAGCTTTAACTTTATCGATTAAAGTCGGTTCTACTCGTATATTCGTCATCATCACATGGGTCCCTGGAGTCTTCAACTCTATCTCCATCCTTTGCAAGTCACACAAAATGGGCCTTTGCGTTGTTAATATTGCACTTGTACCCGCATATGATCTTCTACTCAATGCGTCAGCTACCACGTTCGCTTTTCCAGGATGGTATTGAATGGTATGATCATAATCTTTCAACAGTTCAAGCCAACGTCGTTGTCGCATGTTGAGTTCCTTTTGAGTGAAGAAATATTTGAGACTTTTATGATCCGTAAAAATCTCCACCTTCTCCCCATACAAGTAATGCCTCCAAATTTTAAGTGCAAAGACAACAGCTGCCAACTCTAGATCATGAGTAGGATAATTCCTCTCATATTCCTTGAGTTGTCTTGATGCATAGGCTATGACTTTTCCATGTTGCATGAGAACACATCCCAACCCTTTGCTCGAAGCATCACTGTAGATGACAAATCCCTCCGAGCCAGATGGTATTGTTAGAACAGGTGCTGAAATGAGTCTCCTCTTGAGTTCTTGAAAACTCTGCTCACATTCTTCGCTCCAACCGAACTTTGTATCTTTTCGAGTCAGCTGAGTTAACGGAGTAGCGATTCGAGAAAATCCTTCCACGAATCTCCGATAATAACCAGCTAGACCGAGAAAGCTACGTACTTCGGTTACTGATTTAGGTTGCTCCCAGCTTTGAATAGCTTCAATCTTTGCCGGGTCAACCGATATTCCACGACTTGATACTACGTGCCCAAGGAATGCTACCTCTTCCAGCCAGAACTCGCATTTCTTCAACTTGGCATAAAGTTTGTATTCACGAAGCTTTTGGAGTACCAGCCTCAAGTGTTGCTCATGATCTTCACGGCTTTTGGAATAAACAAGGATGTCATCGATAAAGACGACCACAAAGTGATCCAAATATTCCTTAAATACCCTGTTCATCATATCCATGAAGGCAGCAGGAGCATTAGTCAATCCAAAAGACATAACTAAGAATTCATAATGCCCATACCGAGTTCTGAAGGCAGTCTTTGGAATATCCTCAGTTCTAACCTTCAGCTGATGATATCCAGAACGAAGATCGATCTTTGAAAAGAATTGTGCTCCTTGCAACTGGTCAAACAGGTCATCAATACGTGGCAATGGGTACCTATTTTTGATGGTGACATGATTCAACTCCCGATAATCAATACAAAGTCGCATACTCCCATCTTTCTTCTTCACGAACAGAACAGGAGCACCCCAAGGAGAAGTACTAGGACGAATAAAACCAATGTCTAACAATTCCTGCAGTTGGGTCTTTAACTCCTGAAGTTCAATAGGAGCCATTCGATATGGAGCTTTGGAAATGGGTTTTGTACCGGGTTCAAGGTCGATACAAAATTCAATTTCACGCTCTGGGGGTAGGCCAGGAAGTTCTTCGGGAAATACGTCAGGAAATTTATTAACAACAGAAATATCATTCAAAGCTGACGTATTTTTGTTTAGATCTGTGACATGAGCTAAGAAAGCTTGACATCCGTTTTTCAATAAACGAATAGCTTTATGGCTTGAGATGACAGCGATTGATTTTAATGGTTTGGTTGCTTGAATTCGCATAATAGGTCGATTAGGAATATGAAAGCTAACAACCTTACGAAAATAATCAATTTTTGCATAATGAGTAGTTAACCAATCAATCCCTAGAATCACGTCAAATGCAAGTATTTTTAATGAAATCAGATCGATAGGTAATGTGTGGGTACCAACTTGAACCAAACAAGACTTATAACCAGTGGAGGTAATGAAGGTTTCTCCCAACGGAGTTTCCACAGATAAGTCAAAGTCTAATTTCTCCGGAATCAAATTTAATCGATGAGCGCAAGTAGGAGAAATAAAAGAATGGGTTGAACCGGTATCAAATAAAGTATAAACTTCTTTAGAGTTTATGATAAGCTTACCCGTGATGACCTCATTCGGGTTCCTTGCTCTCTGGGAGTTCACAACAAACGCTCTCCCTTGCACAACCGGTTTTGACTTTTCTGGGACGACCTTTGGTGCCTCCATCCTAGCTGAATTTGTCTTCGATAAACGACAAAATCGGGCTAAATGACCTTCTCTTCCACAATTATAACATGCTTTGGACGGCATCGCGCAGTTTGGACTGATGTGTCCCTCCCCTCCGCATTTGAAACATATGATAGGTGGTCGTTCTCCTTCCTTAACGACAGGTGCTGGTGCTGACGTCTTTCCGTCATTGTTGAATCACCTCTTCTTGAAATGTCCATTCTTATTGTTTTGGCCCTGATTACCACCGAAGTGGTTACCATTTCTGGCCTGTTAATTCCCTCCACGCTTGTTGTCACCGCTTTGATGACTGCTCTCACTGGTATTATCATTTTGCCGGCTGCTCTCTTTTGGTTGCGTTGTCTCGTTATCGCGCTCCACCAACTGAGCCCTATTTACAACATCTGAATACAAACACAGTTTATGAGAAACAAGATGTTGACGTATCTCCGGCTTCAAACCTCTTAAAAACATCCGCGTCATTCTTTCTTCATTATCCACCAGGTGGGACGTAAACCGGGATAACTCCGCAAATTTTGCCTCGTACTGCGACACAGTCATATTATTCTGCTCCAATTTGATGAACTCCACCTCCTTCATGTGACGAATACTTTCGGGAAAGTATTTGTCGTTAAACAGCTCTTGGAGCTTCTCCCAGGTCATCTTTAGTGCGGCAGGTTGAGTACGCTTTATCGATTCCCACCAGTAATCTGCCTCTCCTCGCAACATAAAGGCGGCAAAGGGAACCTTTTGCTCCTCGGAGCAACTCAAGACATCAAATATCTTGGTGATCTGCTTTATCCATGTTTCAGCTACAAGTGGTTTGGGTTCTCCCTTAAACTCCGGTGGTCCCAGCTCCTTAAACTGTTTAGCGGGGACCGCCTGAGAATTTCCAGTATTTCCACCTACGTTGTGGACAGGAGCCGCTTTCACCTGTTGTTGCATGAATTGCATAAAGCCTCTGAATATTTGATCATTCATCATTTGGTCAGTGTTGTTGTTTGCACGAGGATTGACACCTTCCTGATGCACATTATCCTGATTATTGATATGTGGTGAATCAACAGTCGTCTGTGCTCCATTGCTATTCTCAACGTTCTCAGATGCCATTTTCAGATACTGTCACAAAATAAAAATTAATTGATATGTCATATATTATGACCGACCAATTAAATACCATGCAAATAAACTTAGGTAGGTCATACTAGCGAAGAAATTCCCCGTCTCTCCCCTCCTAGTTCTATTCTCACATCTTAGCCAGGGATCATATCCCTAAGCTCTGATACCAATTGTGACGCCCCCAAAATTAGGTATACATCACCCATCTTGGGTCGTCAGATACATAGTACAGAATACAAATACAACTGATTAATACATCTGTCGTGTACAATACGACAAAACATAAACTGTGAGTTTGAATACAAATATTATCTTCTAGAGAGTATTCATACTCAAAAGGAGTCCTCATTACATTTATTAACACACCATTACATAGAATAGTGAAGACTACTAACTAATACTATCATTCGGACCATCACTCCGTACCCCGACTTGTCCCAGCTACGTTCTCATTTCCTGAAGAGAACAGTGAAAGAAAGGGTGAGCTCAACTAGCCCAATAAGAAATATTATGACTAAGATAATACAGAATAAATTATCATTAGCCTTCAACAATGTTAAACTGATAAAATATAATAGACATCAAGTTTAACTGTAGCGGAACAAGCAATCCATTAAAAGAGTCAAGTCGAAAATAAACTCTACTATCTTTTATGATTTAAAAAGTTTTTCAACACTGTAATCGCTGAGACTCAGCTTAATAAAATAATCCACATCATCGAATCACCCCTGCACTACGGCCAAGGATATTCGTGTATTCATTAATGGTCATGATCATGCCAACAACTGTCCATCAATGCACTACGGCCAATGAGGACTTTTACCACATCATTTGTAACATTACGGTCATGATTATACCGAATAATCCCTGGTCATAATCATACCAAGTCCATCTATGCAATACAGGCCACAAATGACTTTCAACATTTTATAAACATGAGGATGATGACAATGATATAAGAATTCAATAAAACAAGTTCAAGAATTAATTTATCCAGGAATTAACAACGTCCAAATTGTCAACATGATACTGCATTGTGGAGTAAAATTCAAGAATGCTTAGAAGAATATTTTCTTGAAAAGATACTGGATGAAACGCAACTATCAAGGATATTCCACAAATTTTATGGAGTATAGAAGTCAAAACTTAACCAACTGAGTACAATAAAGAATGGAATAACAAAAGAAATCACCATGCATGCGATAGACCGCACAGACTGGTTATTCCAATAGAATAATAATTAATGGAACCAGGTCCGGCGTAAACGCACAGACAGGATATTCCGACAGAATAATAAATAATGGAACCAGGTCCGGTGTAAAACACACAGACAGGATATTCCAACAGAATAATAATAAAACGGAACCAGGTCCGGTGTAAAACACACAGACAGGATGTTCCAACAGAATAATAATAAAAACGGAACCAGGTCCGGTGTAAAACACACAGACATGATGTTCCAACAGAATAATAGAAGAATGTCACCAAGTATAGGGTAGACCGCGTATACTGGTTATTCCAACAGAATAATAACGAATGGAATAACAGAAGTTCTCTTCATGAATATAAAAGAAATAATATTCCCTACCTTAAAAGAACTGGATATTGGAAAAGTGATGTAGCAGAATACTTTTAGTCTCTCTCTCTCTCTTATTCTCTCTATACTTTCTCTCTCTATAGCTTGAATGAATTCGTGAAAAATAATGAAGCCCTAGGCCTCTATTTATAGAAAAACTGAGGGTGGCTCTTGGTCTTAACGAAGGGTTAAATGACTCTTGGTCTTAACGAAGGGTCAAATGACTCTTGGTAATATTGAAGGGACAACTACTATTGACGAAAGTAATTACTATTGACCAAGGTAAATACTATTGACGAAGGTAATTACTATTGACCAAGGTAAATACTATTGACCAAGGTAAATACTATTGACGAAGGTAATTACTATTGACCAAGGTAAATACTATTGACGAAGGTAATTACTATTGACTAAGGTAAATACTATTGACGACAGTAATTACTATTGACGACGGTAATTACTATTGACGACGGTAATTACTATTGACGAAGAGACTCTTAGATGATGACATATGGCCCCCCATAAAATAACTAAACTTACCACAACGTCTCAATAATATAACATATTATACAGATGATACTATGACAATAATTTAAGAGATATGATGCAGCAATTACTGTAGCAATAATTGAGTATAGCTGAGTGACTTCTCACGTAAGCATCAATAATCAATACCGTGTGCTACTATGCAATCACGCGTATTACTGTACTTTTACTACCAAGTAGTTCAACAGTTTTAACGATTTTAACGGTAACACCTCAGCTGTTATTTTTATAGAAAGATAATTCTGTCGTTTTCTCAATCCGACAATAATTCCGTTGTGGGGTCCACCAATGATTGTGCCGTCGTACGAATATTCCCCGACAAAAAGAATATTCCCCGACCAAACGAATATTTTATAACAACTTGCTTACTTTGTAAAATTTTATAAATATTACCCACAACTATAACATTATATCAAATTAACTTCATAATATTCAAAAATGATATTTATAGAAAATTCATCTTTATTTATAAAAGTTGGGGTCTTACAGAACAGGTGCCGAAATGAGTCTCCTCTTGAGTTCTTGGAAACTCTTCTCGCATTCCTCACTCCATACAAATTTTGTATCTTTCCGAGTCAGCTGAGTTAACGGAGTAGCGATTCGAGAAAATCCTTCCACAAATCTCCGATAATAACCAGCTAAGCCTAGAAAGCTACGTACTTCGGTTACCGACTTCGGTTGCTCCCAACTTTGTATGGCTTCAATCTTCGCCGGGTCGACAGATACTCCATGATTTGACACCACGTGCCCAAGGAATGCTACTTCCTCAAGCCAGAACTCGCATTTCTTCAATTTGGCATATAACTTATTTTCACGAAGCCTTTGCAGTACCAGCTTCAAATGGCGCTCATGATCTTCACGGCTTTTGGAATAGATGAGGATGTCATCAATAAAGACAACAACGAACTGATCCAAATATTCTTTGAATATACGGTTCATCATATCCATGAAGGCAGCAGGAGCATTAGTCAATCCAAAAGACATTACTAAGAATTCATAATGCTCGTACCGAGTTCTGAAGGCAGTCTTTGGAATATCCTCAGTTTTAATCTTCAGCTGATGATATCCAGAACGAAGGTCGATCTTTGAAAAGAATTGTGTTCCTTGTAACTGGTCGAACAGGTCATCAATGCGAGGTAGCGGATACCTATTCTTGATAGTGACATGATTCAATTCTCGATAGTCGATACAAAGTCGCATACTCCCGTCTTTCTTCTTTACGAATAAAACAGGAGCACCCCAAGGAGACGTACTAGGACGACTAAAATCGATGTCCAACAACTTCTGTAGTTGGACTTTTAACTCCTGAAGTTCAATAGGAGCCATTCGATATGGAGTTTTAGAAATGGGCTTTGTACCGGGTTCAAGGTCAATAAAGAATTTAACTTCACGTTCTGGGGGTAGACCAGGAAGTTCTTCAGGAAATACATCGGGAAATTCTCTAACAATAGAAATATTATTCAAATCTGACTTGTCTTTGTTCAAATCCATTACATGGGCTAAGAAAGCTTGACATCCGTTTTTCAATAAATGAATAGCTTTGTGGCTCGATATGACAGTTATTGATTTTAGTGGTTTAGTAGTTTGAATTCGTATGACAGGTTGGTTAGGAATATGAAAACTAACAACCTTACGAAAACAATCAATTTTAGCATGATGAGTGGTTAACCAATCAATTCCTAAAATCACATCAAAAGTAAGTATCTTTAAAGAGATAAGATCAACAGGTAATGTGATAGTACCAACTTGGATCATGCAAGATTTATAAACTGTAGATGTAACGAAGGTTTCACCCAACGGAGTTTCAACAGATAAGTTAAAGTCCAATTTCTCTGGAGTCAAGTTTAAACGTTGAGCACAAGCAGGAGAGATAAAAGAATGGGTAGAACCGGTATCTAGTAAAGTATAAACTTCGCAAGAATTCAAGATTAGCTTACCCGTGATCACCTCGTTCGGGTTTCTCATGTTTTGGCCAGTAATGACAAACGCCCTTCCAGGAACCGCTGATTTCGACTTATCCGGGACAGCTTTTGGAGTCACCATCCCCGCTGAACTTGGTTTTGCTACAGAACACTCTCGAGCTATATGACCCTTCTTTCCACAGTTATAACATACCTTGGATTGTTGTGGGCAGTTTGGGCTGATATGTCCCTCTTTCCCACATTTGTAACATACGACCGGTGGTCGTTCTCCTCCCCTAGAAACAGTTGATGTTTGTGCTGACGTCTTCACATTATCATTGTTGTACCTTCTCTTCTTGAAATCTCCTCCCGACTCGCTCCTTCTATTATCACGACCACGATTACCACCAGAGTGGTTACCGCTTTTGTCCGAATATTTTCCTCCCTGCTGGTTTTCATTGCTTCGATGACTGCCGCCACCGGTATGACCCTGGTTGTGGTCCCTCGGTTGCACATACTCATTATCTCGCTCTAATAATTGAGCCCTGTTTACAACATCTGAATATAAAGAAAATTTATGAGAGATAAGATATTGCCGAATCTCGGGTTTTAGACCTCTCAGAAACATCCTTGTCATTCGTTCCTCATTTTCGACCAAATGAGGTGCAAACCTGGATAACTCTGCAAACTTCGCCTCGTACTGGGACACCGTCATGTTGTTTTGTTCCAGTCTAATAAACTCAACCTCCTTCATATGACGAATACTTTTAGGAAAGTACTTGTCATTGAACAGTTTTTGAAATGTTTCCCAGGACATGTTGAGTGCGTCAGGCTGGGTACGCTTCACAGAATCCCACCAGTAGTCTGTCTCACCGCGGAACATAAATGTGGCGAATGGAACCTTTTGTTCCTCCGTGCATCCCAAGACATCGAATATCTTGGTAATTTGCTTGACCCACGTTTCCGCCATGATCGGATCCGGCTTTCCCTTAAATTCTGGTGGTCCCAATTCTTTGAACTGCTTAGCTGTAATAAACCGCGCGTTGTTATCATTTCCACCCGTATTCTGCACACGAGTCTCCCTCGTCTGATTTTGCATGAACTGCAAAAAGCTCCTAAACATTCCATCATTCATCGTTTGCTCGGTAACGTTGTTTACAGGAGGAATATTGCCTTCCTGTTGCACGTTCCCCTGGGTGGTGATCAAAGGTGTCTCCACGGTCTGATTTACTCCATTATTAACGTTCTCATCTGCCATTCTTAAATACTGCCATAAAACAAGGGTTAATAGTCATGTCATATATTATCCCTATACTCTGACCGACCAAATAAACACCAAATAAACTTAGTCAGGTCATACTAGCGAAGGAATTCCCCGTCTCTCCCCTCCTAGTTCTTGTTTCACATCTCAGCCAGGGATCATATCCCTAAGCTCTGATACCAACTGTGACGCCCCCAAAATAGGTATACAACACCCATTCTGAGTCGCCAAATACATGGTACAGAAAGCAAACTACAACTTCAATAATACAATTGTCGTGCAAAATACGACAACACATACTGTGAGTTTAAATACAAATATTGTCTTCTGGACAATATCCACACTCAAATAAATCCTCATTACAATTATTCAAACACTATTTTACATAAATAGTGAGGACTGCTAAAACATCTTTCTAGAACCATCACTCCATACCCCGACTAGATCCTGCTATGTTCTCACCTCCTGAGAAGAAAAATGGAACAAAAAGGAAAAGTGTGAGCTCAACTAGCCCAGTAAAGAATATTATGACTAAGATAATATACAACAAATTATCGTTAGTCTTCAACAGGGAAAAATCTGATAAAATATAATCGACAACAAGTTTTAGATCAACAACTGCAGCGGAAACAGCAAACCATTAGAAGAGTCAAGTAGAGAAAGAATTCTACTATCTTCTAAGATTTAAAAGTCCATCATCAATATTTTATCCCTGTAACATCAATTAATAATCATCTTTAACCAAATATTCATCTTTGCACTACAGGCCAAAGATATTCATTTGTATCATCAGTCGGTCATGTTCATCTCAACACCTGTTCATCTTTGCACTACAGGCCAAAGATATTCATCAAGTAATTATACATCTTTGCACTACAGGCCAAAGATATTCAGTAATATCATCATTTAGGACTGAGGATGATGAAAAATATCTTAAAGAGAACGAATCCAGTGAGACAGAAGGACAAATATTAGGGATTCGTATAACAGTTTATCCAAGATCAATAATACTTCATAATAATCAATTGTGAAGCAGAATTTAAAAATAAAGATCAAAACATGGATACAATCAAAGATAGTAACCATAATAGACATCTTGGACAAAAAGGGAAAATTTTATTTTTCGGTGAATAGTGCCGTATTCGTGAATAGTGCCGTATACGTGAATAGTGCCGTATACGTGAATAGTAACCCCCGACACAAAAAGTTCCAAATTTGATAAAAACTCATATCAATATTTCAGCATAATGATATTGAAGAAATTAATATCATTAAGAAGAAAATAATATCCCTTACCTCAAAATATCAGTACTTCTGGTCGGAATACCGGTATAAGGCTGAAAGAAACTTGCTCTGATGAATAGAAACTCTCAAAGTATCTAAATACTCACAAAATACACTCAATAATCTAGAGAGAGAAAGAGAGAAAACTTGTTTCTGGTGTGATTTTCAATTCTAACTTAGCCCTCTATTTATAGAAAAATTTTGGTAGGTTTGACCTGCAACCTGATGGCTTTACCTGCTACTATTCCCACCCACCACATTTGAAATATAATTCAGCACATTTCTTCACCAACCACAAGTGGGGCCCACCAATTCTAGAATTTTCCATCAAAATGATAAACTCCGAAAATTCAACAATTTCTGAACCAGTCATCTCGTAAAATTCATAATAAATCATGCGTTCATTTTTAACGGTTCAAAATTTGTGGACATATACTCAACTTATATATGTATAACATATCCAAAAATTACCACGATCCAACGGTCGGATTAAAAATTATAACACCCGCAATATTTCTCAAAAACCCTGATTTGATTTTTAATACCTCCATTCCGATAAAAATACTGATAAAACACCTCAACATTAACTCCTTCATTTTTAACCACAAAAATATATCTCTCATTTATATCCACATAAAATAAATATTTCCTTATCATATGAATCAATAATTAATTATTCATAAATAATATTACAGAATCACATTTATGACAACCAGGCCGTTCCCAGGAAAGAGGGGGCTTTCCAATAAGGATTTCTCCTTACTGGCGCGCAATTAGATAACCAAACCTCTCCTTAGACAGAACTTTCTAGACATTGCCAATAATGTTATCTAATAATATTATTCAAATAATATGAATTATTGATCTGATAAATGAAAATACTGTGCAGCAACAATTATTGAAACAACAATAATATAAAATATCAATGCAACAATTATTGAATCAATAAAATAAAATATTGAACAATAACTACTCTAACAATTATTGAGTAGTGCCTTCTTACTTAAGAATTAATAATTGGTGCAATACCGTGTGCTACTGTATTTTAATCACCGGGTATTCCAACAGTATTAACGGTAACAACTACGCCGTTATTTATAAATAACTTATACTTGTCATTTTCTTCATCCAATCGCTTTCCGTTATGGGGCCCACACAAGGCTGCGCCGTCGTACGAATATTCCCCGACAGCAAGAATATTCCACGACCAAACGAATATTCCCCGACAAAATGAATATTTTATAACCACTTGTTTATTTTGTAAAATTTACACATTTCACCCATAACCAAAGTATTATATCAAATTAGCCCCTTATTATTCACAATAATATTTAGAGAAAATTTGATTTTATTTATTAATAAGTTGGGGTCTTACACTATGGATTGTCTATTATGATTGCGTATAATTGTTTAATTGTTCATCTAACAATTACCATGATAATTTATATGAATTCGGGAGATGAAATATAGATTTAGATCTGATCACAATAGCATATGATTGTGTTGTCTGCATGGTGTTGGAATTCATGATTTGTGTTAAGGATAAGGATATGCCTTTACGCCGCATGTAATCTGATAGGGAACATGTGCTTTAAAATATTTTTAATTGTAATTCACATAGAAATATAGTGGATTAGTTAATTAGGGTGTTTGATTCTATTCTATCAACTGTGTATTTGGATTAATATGTTTGTGATGCATCGGAAGGTGGTTATAATTAATACTAATAAGTTCCTAATTAACAATCCAGAATAGTGAGCGTAATTAATAAGAAGCGTTTTAATATAAGTGAAACAATAAGTGAAGTTGTGATCTTAAATCTCCATAACCAGATTTTCAACTAGTGGTAGTAGTAGTAGTTTAATTATACATCTTAATTCATAACATTAAATCGATTGTTTAAATAAAATTAGTTTAGTTAAGAACTAGTACTTGATGATTTTTGTTAAATAATTTCTCGCGGGAACGATACTCTACTTTCACTTAATTACTTGTTGACCGTGTATACTTACACGTATGTTTTGATTGTGAAATCGATCAACAACCCGCATCCTCAAAACGCTAAATCTCAACCTCATAATCTTCGATCCAGAGAGAGAATAGTTTTGGCCGTATGGAGACGACGTCGTGGTACCTGGGTTCGTGTTGTTTTTCCCCAATTGCTCCACGTTTTTGGTGAAATCGGGTTTTTATGTGGAGGATTTGTTTGTGAAGGAGTGTTATAGGAGAATCTGCTGCCGGAAGGAAAGAAGAAACAGAATCGCCTCAAAAAATAGAAGAGAATAAGGAAGATGTGCATGTTTCATAGAGTTTAGAGAGAGAAAATATGCAGATCTATTTGATTTGGAAGAAGGGGAAGAAGAGAGAATAAACTAGATATTTTTTTTTCACGTTCACGTATGATAAAAGCTGAAATGATTTAACAGATGTGAGCTAGAATTTTCTAATTTTAAAATAATAATTAATTAATTAGAGTAAATTAAAAATTCGATGATCTAATAAGTAAAATTTGCCAACTAGATTAGAAATTCATTAATTTTGGCATAAATTTAGTGTAGCGAATAATTGTTAGAGTACTAGGGTGCTTTGGTAAGCGATTAGGCAAGAATAAACATGAAAGAATAATAAAGCAAGGGAAATAGAAAAATAATTTCCAAAAAGTGACGCCAGAGGGTGTTCATGGATGAATGGTGATATAGAAAAAATATAAGAAGAAAAAAACTAAAATATCATATATTGCATTTTAAGCCATTAAAATGTTGACAAGTGAAATCAAATTGTAGACTATCAAACTACACTTGGGCCACTAATGGCTTAAAGTTAAAAGTCGACCATATGTCTATGTTTTAGTTTTAATTTACACATTTTTATTTTATTACTAATCTTATCATCTTTGTATTTCGTTTTCATTTTCAAAACTGAAAATAATGAATGGTAATGAGTTTGAGAATTACCTACACTACACTACACTAGTAACATCTTACTTGTAATTTCTAAATAAACCCTTCAACACAAATAAATGTCTTAAATTCTTCAAGCCAATGTTACGATATCAGAATTAATGTCTATTGAAATCAAAAAAGAAATAGTGTCCAATTTTGTATTAGTGCTCGAGTAACCTTCACAATATTACATTCTTACACTAACAACATGCCTAAAGTCAAGAATTAAAGTTCATAATTACATTCTAATTATGAACTTGAGGTGTTTAATTATGATTAGATAGATTTATGATCGGTGCACTTTTAAAGAATGACATTTTTTTTATATCAAATAGTCCAAAATACTGAAATATATTAAAACTGTAATCGGTAGTTATAAAAGATGAAAGGATTACAAAAAATAATATCAAATAGTAATTCTTTTAAATAAAATACACAGATAATGTTAATCTTAATAATAACGCTAGTGGACATCAATCAACAATTATATTTTCAAAATAATAATAAAATATACAGATTTAAACTGTTTTGATAAAAAGCCTGTAGTAATTCCGCTAGGTGGCCCCAAGTGACTAACATCATACTTACTTCTAATATATAACTTGATTCATAAAATGCAATTCACTATTTATATGTTGATTTGTTGTGAATATTGTATTTGGTATGGGCTGGGCTTCAAAAGAATAAGCTGGAAATGGTAAAAGCCCAAACACTGTGAAAGTATTAAAATGACCAGTGTTGGGCGGGCTATTGGCCCTCCCTCCCTCGTTTACAAATGAAAATATATCCATCATTGTTATGATTTCTTCTTATACGTACATATTAATGGACCAACTATAACTGTTGTTGATGAAGTTTCTAGATATCCTATAAAAGTTGTATGATAAAAACATTTATATTTGTTTAAAAAAAATAATTTAAAAAAAAAATAATCAAATAAGAGTCTAAGTTGTTGGACGAGAGTTCGAGGGTTTTATCAATATCAAAGTCTTGTAAAGTATTTATATTTTGAAATAATGGTTTATCAAATTAAGTATATATATTGACTAATAGAATATAGTAAATTAATTTATAGAAAATAAACAATGTCCCAATTTCTATTTTAGTAGCCGAGTTCCAAATTGGTCACCCAAGATTTGTGGTTTAAGCCCAAACCCTTCTTCTTCATGGAACAATAAAATGGGCTTAAACAATAAAATGGAAAGAGAATTTGAAATTTGAAATTCCAATTTCCCACCAATCGATAGTCAATCAACGGTCGAAAATTAGCTGTATCCCATTCAAAATTTGAAAAAGGCCATATCCCGCATAGCCGTTATGGAAACGTGTGGTGTGGTGTGGTGGGGCTTCAATATATAAGTTGTATAACCTCACTCTCCCCTCTTTCTCTCTCATAAAACAAACTCTTTCTTTCAAGTAGAGTATTTTTCTCTCTGTTTCTTTCGATCTCAAGAGAAGAGAAGAGACTTGTCAGTAGCCAGCAGAATCAAGAAAAATGAGAGAGTGCATTTCAATCCACATTGGCCAGGCTGGTATCCAAGTGGGAAACGCTTGTTGGGAGCTCTACTGCCTTGAACATGGCATTCAGGTATTCAATTATACATATATCTAAAATCTTACCTCCCAACTTTCATTTTGATTTTTTTTTAGTGTTACTAAATATTTCCTAAATGATGTGCAGCCTGATGGACAAATGCCCAGTGACAAAACCGTTGGTGGTGGAGACGACGCATTCAACACCTTTTTCAGCGAAACCGGAGCCGGAAAACACGTTCCCCGTGCTGTCTTTGTAGACTTGGAACCCACCGTCATCGATGAGGTCAGAACCGGAGCTTACCGCCAACTATTCCACCCTGAACAACTCATCAGCGGTAAAGAGGATGCCGCTAATAACTTCGCCAGAGGCCATTACACAAGTAAATTCTTCTTCCCCTATCCCCTATTCGTACTTCGTATTATGATCTAGAAATAACCTAATTTTGATAATTTTTATTTTGGCAACAGTTGGGAAAGAGATTGTGGATTTGTGTTTGGACCGAATTAGGAAGCTAGCAGACAATTGCACTGGGCTTCAGGGGTTTTTGGTATTCCATGCTGTTGGAGGTGGGACTGGTTCAGGCCTTGGATCTCTGCTTCTGGAAAGGCTTTCTGTGGACTATGGCAAGAAATCAAAGCTTGGCTTCACTGTTTACCCTTCCCCTCAGGTCTCCACCTCTGTGGTTGAACCTTACAACTCTGTTCTCTCAACTCACTCCCTTCTGGAACACACTGATGTTTCTGTCCTCCTTGACAATGAGGCAATCTACGATATCTGCCGCAGATCACTTGATATTGAAAGACCCACTTACACCAATCTCAACAGGCTTGTTTCTCAGGTAATTACATCACATTTATTGTAGTATGAATTCAAAATGGAAAAGGGCTTCTGCTGATAGGTTTTTTTTTTCCTGGTGGATACAGGTTATTTCTTCACTGACAGCTTCTCTCCGTTTTGATGGAGCACTAAATGTGGATGTCACTGAGTTCCAGACTAATTTAGTCCCATACCCAAGAATCCATTTCATGCTTTCTTCATATGCACCAGTCATATCTGCAGAAAAGGCTTATCACGAGCAGCTCTCGGTTGCTGAAATAACCAACAGTGCTTTTGAGCCGGCATCTATGATGGCTAAATGTGATCCGCGCCATGGGAAATACATGGCCTGCTGTTTGATGTACAGGGGAGATGTTGTGCCTAAGGATGTGAATGCGGCAGTGGCAACAATCAAGACCAAGAGAACTATTCAGTTTGTAGACTGGTGCCCCACTGGTTTCAAGTGTGGAATCAACTATCAGGCACCCACTGTAGTGCCTGGTGGGGACTTGGCCAAGGTTCAGAGGGCAGTTTGCATGATCTCGAATTCAACTAGTGTGGCTGAGGTTTTCTCCAGGATTGATATTAAGTTTGACCTGATGTACTCCAAGCGTGCTTTTGTGCACTGGTATGTTGGTGAGGGTATGGAAGAAGGAGAATTTTCGGAGGCAAGAGAGGACTTGGCTGCACTGGAAAAGGACTACGAGGAAGTGGGGCTAGAGACTGCTGAAGGGGATGAAGATGATGGTGAGGAATACTAGTGTTGCTTAAAGGATTGCAGTTTCTGTTATTACTTTTTTATCAAATTCTGTTGAGCCAATGGACTCATTGGTGGGAACTGAAGTAGTTCGTTCTTAAGCATGGTCAAAAATGGTTATGCTAGTTAGAATTCAGTTACCTGTTTCTATTTGTTCTATGCTATAATCAAATCTGTTTTATTGTGTGGAATGGGAATTTCATATTAGAATGTTGTCGCTACTAAAATTGTTATATCCAATGTGTTAGAACGAACTGTTTTATCTTTAACATTTACTGCTTTTTGCCACCTTGTGGGTTAGTAACTAGTTTTGTTTGTGCAAGATTTTTATAATTCAAGCCTGAGAACTCCCAGAAATTGTTTACCCTCAAGTAGGGCTGTGTTTTCATTTCAACAAACAAAGTTTCCCAAATGATGAGAGTGAGTAGCCAGCCATGTTTGGGGATTTTGCATTTTATCGTCAATTTGAGGTTTCAAGGTCAAGCCACCAGCTCCAGCATAAGGAATTGACTAAAACTCTCCTTCCTTTTGTGACCCAAATTTAGAAAGAAAAAAATAAAGAGTTTCATTCATGGTCCATGGATGATGGTACTTATTTTTTCACTGTATTTACTCCCTCTCTGTATACCTACTACATAGCTCTTCAAGAGCAGCAACCGCCGGCATTCCTAAGAAAGGATATTTATTAGCTCCATAAACATGAATGAAAGGGATCCAACTTCGTTAAGTCTCTTATATCTTTCTCTTGAAACTCTGGACTTGTTATCAACCTGGACATACAAAACAACACCTGTTAGAATGTATAGGGAAGAAATTCCCCCAAACACTTCGAAAAAATTAGTAAAATATTAGAGTACATAAGATGAAATTAGAGAGGATTTGAGTATTTCACGTTCCAACACATTTTAAATTTAGATCATAAAATGAAGTCTTTATTTATTTACAAGCTATTTTTAATTCTTTATTTATTGTCATTGCCAAACAAATGAATATCTGCAAATGATTTATAAATCAATTTGCCCGATTTATAAGTCATTGACGAATATGCTTCTAGTTGAAACAACTTATAAGTTGGTCAAGTAATCACTTATTTTTTAATTTATAAGTTGAGTTTTAAGTCAAAAAAAATAAATAACTATTTGTAACTTATTTAAAAATGACTTATAAGTCATTTAAGTTTGTTTGACCAAATATAATGTCTATTTTCTATTTTGCCCCCCTTTTTATTAATGGCATTATTTAAAAATGATTTATAAGTCATTTAAGTTAGTTTGACTAAATATAATGTCTATTTTCTATTTTGTCCCCTTTTTATTAATGTCATTTTTAGTAATATTTAGATTAAATTTATTTTAACTTATAAGTCATTATGATCCGAATAACTTCATAACTAGTTCTAACTTAATTTCTTACTTATAAGTCAAATTGATATCGAACGCTTTTATTTATAAGTCAAAACTTAAACCAACTTATAAATTAACTTATATTTAAACTTAAAAATCATTTTAAAATAGTCATTCCCGAACATGCTAACCCTCCCCCCCCACCCCCTCCCCCTCCCCCTCCCCCTCTTTTCTTTGTTGCTAACAAACGTGAATTAATATTTCTAGAGAATACTTTGGTATCCTTCTAGGCTCTTGCGTCGTCAGTTGTCGCACCTTACTCCCTCCTGTCGTAAATTGGCGCCTTTGCCTTTGATTTGTTTAGAGGCATATTCTATAATTATTTTATAATTTGTTACTCCACCACATCATATTGATGAATAAATTATTTTAATGTAGTCTTCGGCCTCACATAAAAGCTAAAGTGAAGTATGTCACATCAATAAATTACTCCCTCCGTCCTAAATTAATTGCTCAGTTTTGACTTTTTTAAGTCAAATTGACTATTTTTAGAATTAATAATTAAGCATATATAAATATATTTCTAAAATTATAAAAATTGGGATTAGTAATAAATTATATATACTTTCTTTTGGTTATAATCACTTCACCTATATTTTAGCAAAAATAGTAAAAATATTAGTTTTAAAAATGGTCAATTTGACTTTAAAAAGTCAAAACTGAACAGTTAATTTGGGACGGAGGGAGTATAAAATAATTGTAGAATAAATTTTGTCTCTAACATTACTCTTGATTTGTTTGTCTTTTATCTATAATAATATACGATAGACTATACATACATAAATTTTTATTTTTGCTATGACTTTTTAATTAAAATTTTCGTATATAACCTTTTCTTAGATTATTTTAATATATCTGCACTAATAATCAAGTATAAAATGATACTAATTTTTAGACATTGTTAAACTATTTATATTTATATACTGGTGCATAGGCATACATAATTATATGTATCTGGGGCTAGTTTATAGACGTGTGATTATTTCAAAAATCCTCTCAATACACGTTAAGTTATTCTACTTATTTCTTAATTTTTTTCTTCTCAAAATAATACCCCACTCATTAAATTAAAGGATTGAGTATAATATAATTATTAATGGAATTTATTGATTATTTATTTTAAGAAATAGTAAAATACATTTTTAAAGACCGTGCCCCACCCTAACCCCCCACCCCCCACCCCCACCCCCAAAAAAAAAAAAATTATTATGGCAATTGCAATAGCTTAACTTTTGACTAGATATTCACCTGAAAATCGTATGTAATTAAGTGACAATTATGCGCATGTTACCAAAAACACAACGTACTCTTAATACTTTTGCCCCAAGCTAAAAAGCTTATTTTGGAACTTGAAATTGCTTATTCTTTCCCAAATTTCCGGTAACCGGCTCTAACAGTATGATGAAGATGAACAGGAACCTATATATTCACCTAAAATGGTACTCCATTGAATAGAGAACTTGATATCCACTTGACTAAATTCGCCTTATGGAACTTTTCGGTATTTCATCAAAGACAAAAACTGGAACATCATAATACACCATGATAAGCTTACACATTGCTGAAATTTAGTCTTCCCTGCTCTTGGTGCTCGAGCTAGTGCAACAACTATTTAGCAGGGTAGTATGATTTGCATCTTTTGGCTGTTTGGAAAGAATATGAGATGGCCAGGAATCTGATGGACATGGATAGCGAGCATGTGGTCTGCTCACCTTTGGAGGAAGCTTAGGTACAACAGTCTCTGCAGTATCTGGCTTGGGGTGCACTAGAGGATTGTCATGTAAGGGCATGACAAAGATAGGACACACCTGTGTTGCATGATCAACGACTGGGACCATGATGTGATCTTCCAGTATGTCACCACTGTCTTGTGGTTGGGAAGGATCTAATCCCCACAAAGGTTGGGCATGCAGTTTCTCCTCCATCTCACTTTGCAGCTTCCCAATCTGAGCCTCTAGGCTAGAATTTTCTTCTTGTAGCTCATCCCTTTCCATGGAAACCTGTCCATCAATCATGCAAACGCCTAAAATGTCAAACAAACACAAATGGTCTCGCTACCAAAATCAAAGGTTTCGCGCACTTATACATAGTTACGGGAATCCATTCTCCTTCTTTATAATTTAATAATCTTGAGGGTCATAACTTGAAAATAAAAATATGTGTTTTCATAAATTGGATCAACTTGATCATATGTTGAAGATAACCTCAAAACAAGAAAAGTAGGTGTTTCATAATTATAAGCAACCATTAAAGTTTTCTGCAAGGACACAAAAGGTCAACCTGATCTCATACTATGAGTGCTATATAATACATAATTCACAAACTCGCAAAGCAGGATAGATCGAAGCTTACATAATGAGATTCAGATAACAAAGCTGCATTCTCCTTTTTAAGGCAATCAACCTGAGCAAGCAGGTCATGAAGTATCCGAATGCACTCATTTAACGTGGAATTCTTTCCTTTGTCCTGACGAGTTGGTTCTGCATAAAAGATATTATGCTATAAACTGTTGCTTCTGGGTAATCAGCCAATCATATTAAGTTTGTATAATTGTATTAAAGTTAAAAGATAATCCAGTATAAACTAAAAACATGACAATTCTAAACACAATGTAAGATTGAAATTTCAACAGGCCAGGAGAGGCATTACCAAGAGTTTTTCCCAGCTCTAAAAATAGCACGTTCATATGGTCACGTTTCAGCCTCTCCCTTTCAGCTTTATGAACTCTCTTAGGAACTTTTGGAGTGTTCTTTTTACTGGGGGAAGACCTGCAACATATATGAATATCAAAGATTAATAAACAGAAACAGTAGGGACCCTAAAAATGCATTATCCATATCTTCTACATCCAAAATATTCAATTTTATAACCCTCAGCTGAGTAAAAAGCTCTGTCCATCAATGAGTACTAGTATATATGATGAACAATAGAGCATTGAATACACAAAATTTGTAGATATTTTGCATGTGCAATTCTGCCAATTTACTACTCCCTCCTTCCCCAGAAGGATGATGTACTGAAGGTACAAAAATTTTGATGAGGTAAAGTACTTAAAGCGAAGGGTAACTAAGTCATTTAGTGAGCCCATTAGTATTAGTATTAAAAAAAATAAAAGTACTCATCATTTTATATAATCATGTGGGGCCACACGGGATATATTTGGAACTTTTTTACTCTCTTTCCTCTCTTTTTACTTTTTTTAATATGTGTACAAATTGTACTTTGCTCATCCTTTTGAGGACGGAAGGAGTATTACTTAATTCCAAACAATTAGCCACAGATATAAAAGGAGGAAAATATATAGATCCCAAATCTCCTTAACCCTAATGTACATGTTATTCCCAATTCTGCAATTTGTCTAAGTTGGCAATAAAATTTATTAACATGGATGCCTGTCAGCGTCATGTAAAATATCTTTAGCCAACTCAAATTACGCCTTATCTTTGATTCCACTCGACAACATGACTCCTGTGTGGTCTTGTTCTCTATGACTTACTAGCTAACATATATTGTTTACAAACCCATTCCTAGAATTGCATTGAGGTTCGAGCCCTTTTAGGTGAAGTGAGTGGAACAAAATTCTACTAGGCAATTCACACAACCTCAAAATAGGCCCTAGCTCAATATAATGGTATGATATTAAAATCTGCCCCCAACTTTCCATTTACTCATAGGACTCGTTCAACAGTTGGAGTGTCATGTAAATCTCAACAAGGCTCCACAATTTGTAGTACATCTAGATACGCGCCTGCTAATTCCAGGTCATTGGAGTTAAATTGCTGGACTTCCACAACACTAGCATTAGCAACTTGTTTGTGATTCTAAGAAAGAGTAAGCATGCCAGTTTTCAATCTAGCAATTAAAATTTAGAATTACAGAGTACAACTGCTCTAGTAGTGTGGCATTAATTTGATGAAACCATCTGGCAGTGTTTTCCTTGGAGTGTAACAAATAATTTTGGTTAGCGCTGTTTATAAATGTTTTCTTTATAATCAAATTGAATTGACACTTTCATGATTCTCATTTATTATTAAATGACAAAAATATTATGATGCTTCGCCATACTAACTATAAAGTATACATACCTGCTGTTTGATTTCTTTGTAACTGCATTAATGTGGTTGCCCTTAGAAATAGGAGCCTCTGAAACCATCCTCAGTTATACCAATCCACCAGTTTTTGCCCGTTGTATCAGCAAGATATCAACCTGAAGAAAAAGAAACGATGTAACCCAACAAACACAAAGGCGTGCACCAAAAAGCATAAGAATGAATGCAAACAATAATTATATATACAACAAACAAAATTGGTGTCAACGAAAAGCTTTGAAGCAGGTTGTTGCAAATAAATTATTGTTGACAGTATCAACTGGATAACTTTTATAATGTAATAATATCTTTTACATATCTGCTTAGATAATTGAAACTGAAAAATACTAGCAGTTCCAAAAACACGATAGAATGGGATTCCAAAATTCCAAAACAAAGGGATTTAAGAGTTGTTTCATATGTTATTCGGAAAAACTTTCATTACGTAGTACAGTAGAATTTTGAAACGATCTTAACGCACATAACACACAAAAATAAAATTTCCACAACATTTGTGCAACTGAGATTTGTTCATGATTACGATTATCCTGTAAAATTGACTTAAGACATAGAAAATAAAGGATACATGAGAGACATAAAGCAGATTCAAATGTGGTAAAACATATCAAACCCTAGTTCCATTACGAATCGAATTATTCAAAGATAACAAGATATACCTTGAATTGGAGCAGACGTGAGGGAGAAAGAGGAACAAAATGATATAGTATTGAATTGGTTCGATGCGAGTATTATTGAAGTATGAGTCACCGAGTTGGGTTGAATTCCACGCGAGAGCGTGTGGCGAACACCTGCTATTTAGGAGCCGGTAATCGTACCACATGAGCACTTCGCGTGGGAGAAGTAGCAGTCAATGACAACATTACCCCTCTCTGTCTGATTCATGAAATCGTGAAGAGGATATATTCGTCAATGTAGAAAATCTTGTAGGAAGCAAACCCAGTCCAGGCGTGTGTTGGCCCCGTGTATTTTCTTGGATAATTCAATGTAAAACATTAATACTATCGAATATGCTTGGATCTGTTTAAGATTAAAAATAAAATAAAACAGAATTAATGGATCCTATTCAAATATAGTAGGAGTAGTAGTGGTAAATAGGAGGGAGTAATGAGTAATTTTTCACGTGTGCCTAATGGCCCTAATATAAGATCAGATATAAAATTAAAATATATTGGAAATAGGGGAGGATCCTTGTCCCTTGAAATTTTACCAATATTAGTCAAATTAAACTCATTTCACACTTGTATATGTTTGATGACTAGGTTAGAAAAAGGAAGAAATTAATTACCTTTAGAACCAGAAAGAAACACAATCTCCTTCCTCTCTCTCTCCATCCATGTTATTTTTATGTATAAATAAAACAAACAATCTTGTAAAAAATAATTGTTAAGATATAAGTCCGAGCCTTGAGAACAGGAGACTCAAGTTCGCAAGCGCACTCTAAAGGTGACATGCCTTCCCAACAATTCAATACTAAAGACGCATTTGGGAATTCACGATCGAAGATCATGCGGCTCACAATACCTAATAGGGATATCGACTTAAAGCCTAATGATCATGTAGATAACACCCAATTAACCCGTAATAAGGACGATTGTGCACTTATCCCATGACTCAATGAACTCTCACCTATGCCCTCGTCAATCGTGGCGAAAGCATAGGTATGTGAGGGACTTGGCATGTCTATAAAGAAGAATCGTCCACTTGATAAAGATTATATATTTTTTATTAATCAAAATATTTAAAATTGTTAACTTTCGTTCTTTCGTTTAGTAATATTTTCACCCACAACATCTCACAACCATCATGTTAACCACCATAAAGATGGTAGGTCTTTAGAAGTTGAGATCCTCCGGAGATACTCACCCGAAAGACTAAAGATCATCAATAATATCCAAGGCTAGGGGTGCTCAAAAATTTCGTTTTTTTTTATTTTTTACTGAACTGGTTGGTACCGAAACCGACGGTACCAATTTTTTAATTTTTTCATACTTTTCGGTACAGGTAACAGTAAAGAACTTTTTGAATTCGGTAAAAATTGAAATATCGAAAAGAACCGAACTTTAATCTACAAAGGAACATGATGCACTTGTAATCTCTCAGTATTACGAGGCTGGACTCCTAGCCCATAACAAGTGTATTCAAAACAGTTGCATTCATAACACTTTCATGGGATATTCAGTGTTAACTTTCAGTGAACATAACATTACTCTTACATTGATTAAATAATGTAAACATTCTTGCACAGTGCTCAGAACAGGATTGTTGCTTCCTGTGTAAAAGTTTCTTCAGTAACAGTTGCCACTACATCAAATAACATAATACTCGGATTTACTTTCTGTTCTACTTTCTTTTGATAAGTAAATAATTACATTATGGCTTATGTTCTACTTAGAAGCTAAGATATATCATTCAACTCATTCTACCTGAAGAGTTGTGCTTATAAATTATTAGCAAATTTGTTAATAATTTAAAAAAATTATTTAATTATTATTAATAATTATATATATTACCATGCGGTATAACTGAAAATTGAACCGAAAAAATCGGTACCGATTTTGTACCGAATTGATAATTTCGAATCGGTATCGGTTCGATTTTTTTAGTACCGATTCGATTTTTTTACCGATAAACACCCCCTATCCAAGGGTATGCTATGTGATTATTAAATAGAGTATATCCATATTTATTCATATATATGTAAATTTAATTACATTTATTTGAAAAATGGCCAAAGTATGGGGCAATGGTGTGGCTATTTAAAGTCCAATAACTCTTTCCAACAAATAAATTAAATAGGATAATTGGACCAAAAAAACAAAATAACAAATAAATGAATTGTAATATCAAATTGTTGGCGGACATTTCTTCATCCGATCCAATTATCCTAGGACTCTTTAAAATCTACTAACCCAAGCAAACACCAGGCCCCACACCTATTCAGCACAATCTATGGTAAGGAGCCTACTTCCGAATTCCAAACAACCGCATCACATTTGAGGACATAGAGAATGATGTATGTGCGGTCTAGCATAAGTAAACGTATATTGTTACACCCACTTTTCTAAAAAGATCGAAAAACTGAACCAAAAAGAATAATAAAACAACAAAAAGACTTCCAAGTTTCAATTACCCCGAAGCCTTTCTCTTCACTTCTTTTGTTGCTTTTACATTTCTGCTGGTTCATAAATCTTCCTCCATTAATCTCAATCCCTATTTTATCAATCATCTGTAACGTCTAATTTTGACGAGGTATTTGCGATTGTAAAATTTCAAACCCTAATCTGAAAGAGGGCCGTGCAAGATTTGGACTGTCGGACCTTGAATTGTAACCAGGGAAAAGGATTCGGGGATTATCAGGATTTAAGAGGATGAGTGCTCAGAAGAAGAGGAATTTTCAGATTGAGGCTTTTAAGCATCGGGTCGTGGTGGATCCGAAGTACGCAGAGAAGACTTGGAAGATTTTGGAGCATGCGATTCACGAGATTTATAATCATAACGCCAGTGGCCTTAGTTTCGAGGAGCTATACAGGTTTACTTCTTCTCTATTTTTTATTTACAATTTTAAGAAAATTAGAATTTTGATGATAGCTCAATTTACAAGTCCAGTAATTCATATACGCTTTTTAATCAATTATTTGTGTGTTACTATGATTGTATTACATCAAAAATTTGCTGGGTTAAGGTTCTGGGAATGGTGAATTTGTTGGTAAGTACTTGTAAAGTACAAAATAGAATCACTATTAAAAAAAAATGAAAAGAAAAAAGAAGAGGGATGTGAGTAGGTCAATATATTGTTATTTGGGTTGAAATGAACTTGGCCAATACCATGAGAAACATAATGCTTCAAGCATTCAACTGTGTGAGGAATGCACACTTTTGGTTCAAAAGTGCCTTCACTATAGGTTGAGTTTTGAGGTGCAGGAATGGCAGTTTACTGCTTATGTGTGATTGAAAGTTTGAGGCAGCTTTTGAGTTTGTGTGTGGTGAATTGTTGCAAAGGTATTTTATAGAAGTAGCCTTGAGTATTTTGTAGAAGTAGCAATGTGATTTTCGTTCTAATTTGGTTAAGAAGATTTTTGTCTTGTTACCAAATGGATATAGTGCAAGTTAATTACACTCTTATTGAATTGGGTTTGATTGAGGAATTGCCACTATTTTGTTGGGGCACAACTTGGCATGTGTTTAACGTGCTAGGTGATTATCTTTTCCTTAAGTTTTATGATTCAGTGAAAGTATTATTCTTGAGGAGAAGTATTTTATTTAAACAGAAGTAATCACGACCTTGACAATTCGATAATGTAGGATGCAACTTATCCAAAAAAGAAAAGAAAAGAAAATTAATGGAAGATGCAATGAACATTTCGATATGGTGTCAAGTTTAGTGGTGAAGAATGTGCTGCATAGCTTAGCTATTTGATAGAATAAGATATATTTCCTTCATATAATAAGAATGTGTCGCATATCTTAGCTATTTGGTATAATAGTGTGTGTGTGTGTATATGTGTGTGTGAAATAAATACATATTTGTTTTCTTGGGCTTGATTGAATAATTTTTCCATTCTATTCTTGTCTGATGTTTTCGTTTAATGTTTTAACCATTTTTGGCATTAATGGTGCCTTGCAAAATGCATATTTCATGCATTTGCCTGTTACGTAGACTCTGTAGTCTGTTCATTGTTAAGGCCTATAGCTTTCATCTGTGGGAGATTTTTTTTTTTCAAACTTAAAGCTTCACCAATCACTGGTCTCTTGAATGGAGTAAAGGATTCACGAGTCTCAAAAGGCTTTGAATCTATTAGAAGTTATGAATTTTGCTCATCTAAACGACTAAATCATCTAATTGGTAAATTTTGACTTAATTTATATTTTGTAGTTTATTCATCTTGAACCATGAACCCATTGATAACATCATGGTTATTGAAGGCTCAAGGCAGATCCAAGTGAGTTGCTATTAAGCCTATTATCTACCTTCCAGAGGCTAGTTATTACAAACATGATAATGGAATACTTGATTTTACCACATTTCTTATAATTAATTTTCATCTTTTACATTGCAAGACTTCCAACTTAGGTGACGTATTTTTATCGTATGACCATTGTTTAATTTATAGAATCAATGATGTTCCTGGCATATTAGTTATTATCTTAGGTAATTTTATAAAGTTGTGAATGGCTACGAGCTAGTCTTCAATGGATATCACTTGGTTAGTGACTCGGAGTTTCTTTGTTTACCCAATTTAATAATTAGAATAGGAGATTTCTGTAACTTTTTACAGAAGTTTGCTTAGTGATGATATACTTGTAAGAAAATAACAATGATGTAATTGTGTCACTTAAACTATTTAGTTGTTTAGTCTCACATGAAATGTCTCCAAATTTTAAGTTGAAGGCTCATTACAAACAACTTAAAATTGAAGATGTTCAGCCAAATATTTTTGAAGTTTGTAAACAAAGTGACAAAGGTGCCCCCAATATAACTCCCAGTTCCTCTTCTCTCTCAACACATAGCTTCTTAAACAATTACTCCTCTCTATGTCTCAACAGAGAAATCACATCAAGATCTACTTGAGTTTCTAGTTCTGACTTGGTATTGCTCTTCAAGCTTTCTAAATATCTGAGAGCATTTAACTTTATAGAATTCACTGAGCTCCAATAAGTTGGGTTAGTACATTTTGGTATTACTTTTTGTCCTTTCTTGAGAGCATGCATATTTCATTGTCCTCCTTTACATGTAATAATAACATAAACTGGTTAGGGATTGCATTTCTAAATGTTGACTTTTTTAATCAGAAGTTGTTCTGGATTTTTCTATATTTTCCATATTGTATTTCTTCCCGCAGAGAATTTTTGGCCAATTTCTGAATATATTGATGTATTTTCCATGCACTAAGTGAATTAACTAAATGACAACCTGCTCTATATTTTTTCTAGTGGAACTGTGGAAGACGATGGAATGTTACTTGAAAGTTTATTTTGAATAGTAAGAGTAAATTTTTTATGCTAGTGGCTTCCCTCTAGAAAAGATATGCTAGTACATTAGCCAATATATTTACTCTATAGTTTTGATCTTTACGTGTCTAGTGTTATTTCAGGAATGCTTACAATATGGTTCTGCACAAATTTGGCGAGAAACTTTACTCTGGACTTGTATCGACTATGACATCACATCTGAAAGAAATAGCAAAATCAATCGACGATGCTCAGGGACCTTCGTTTCTGGAAGAACTCAATAGGAAATGGGCAGATCACAACAAGGCATTGCAAATGATCCGAGACATATTAATGTACATGGACAGAACTTTTATCCCTAGCACACACAAGACCCCAGTTCATGAGCTCGGGTTGAATTTGTGGAGGGACAACATTATCCACTCTAGCAAAATCCAGATGAGGCTTCAGTCTACACTCCTTGAACTTGTGCATAGAGAAAGGACTGGTGAAGTAATAAACCGTGGTTTGATGAGGAATATAACAAAAATGCTAATGGATTTAGGTTCCTTTGTTTATCAAGAAGACTTTGAGAAGCCTTTTATTGAAGTTTCGGCTGATTTTTACCGTGGTGAATCTCAGCAGTTCATCGATTGCTGTGATTGTGGGGATTATCTTAAGAAAGCTGAGAAACGTCTAAATGAGGAGATTGAGAGAGTGTCCCACTACTTAGATGCAAAAAGTGAAGCAAAGATAACAAACGTGGTGGAGAAGGAGATGATTGAAAGTCATATGCAGAGATTAGTCCAAATGGAGAACTCAGGTTTAGTTAATATGCTAGTGGATGACAGATTTGAAGATCTGGGAAGGATGTATAGCTTGTTCCGCAGGGTGCAAAATGGGCTCTCATTAGTTAGAGATGTCATGACTTCCCATATTCGGGAGGCAGGTAAGCAGCTAGTAACTGATCCAGAAAGGTTGAAGGACCCTGTTGACTTTGTGCAGCGGCTTTTGGATGAAAAGGATAAGCATGATAAGATCATTAGTCTGGCATTTAACAATGATAAGACATTCCAGAATGCTCTGAATTCTTCCTTTGAATATTTCATTAATTTGAATCCTCGTTCACCAGAATTCATTTCTTTGTTTGTTGATGATAAGCTCCGCAAAGGACTGAAAGGGGTTAGTGAGGAGGATGTAGAGATTGTGCTGGACAAGGTGATGATGCTTTTCCGCTACTTACAAGAGAAAGATGTTTTTGAGAAGTACTACAAGCAACATTTGGCAAAAAGGCTTCTTTCAGGCAAGACTGTCTCTGATGATGCAGAGAGAAGCTTGATAGTCAAGCTCAAAACCGAGTGTGGGTATCAATTTACTTCAAAGTTGGAAGGCATGTTCACTGATATGAAGACCTCCCAAGACACGATGCAGGGGTTCTATTCAGCAATGGGTGCTGAGATAGCAGATGGCCCTACACTTGCAGTCCAGGTCCTCACTACAGGATCTTGGCCAACTCAATCGAGTAACACTTGCAACCTTCCACCAGAAATTTCGGGTGTGTGTGATAAGTTCCGGACATATTATCTTGGGACTCACACTGGTCGGAGATTGTCCTGGCAAACAAATATGGGAACTGCAGATTTGAAAGTAACATTTGGAAAGAGCCAGAAGCACGAGTTAAATGTCTCCACATACCAGATGTGTATCCTAATGCTCTTCAACAATGCTGACCGTCAGAGTTATAAAGAAATCGAACAGGCAACAGAGATACCTGCCCCAGACTTGAAGAGGTGCCTGCAGTCACTGGCCTGCGTGAAAGGGAAGAATGTCCTTCGCAAAGAGCCCATGAGCAAGGATATTGCCGAGGATGATGCCTTTTTCTTTAATGATAAATTCACAAGCAAGTTCTACAAGGTAAAGATAGGTACTGTTGTTGCACAAAAGGAGTCCGAACCAGAGAAACAGGAGACGCGGCAAAGAGTGGAGGAAGACAGAAAGCCCCAAATTGAGGCAGCGATAGTGAGGATCATGAAAGCACGGCGAGTCCTGGATCACAATAATATTGTTGCCGAGGTCACTAAGCAGCTGCAGTCGCGATTCCTGCCAAACCCAGTTGTAATAAAGAAAAGAATCGAATCTCTGATTGAGCGGGAGTTTTTAGAGAGGGACAAAGTAGATAGGAAGTTATATCGATACTTGGCTTGAAAAAAACAAGGAAATGTTTTAATTGTTTCATTTTGTTTGATAACCTTGGCTGGTGGAAGTGTAAGTTGGAATGTTGTTGAACTATTGCAGATTCAGCTGGGTATCACTAAACTCTTGTTCGATGCTGCCTGCTTTTGGTGCCTCTTTGTTTACACCATTCTTTTGTAACCTTTTTGCTAATTCCATTTTGGCTTCATGATCACAGTTGTCGTCTTTCTTGTCTTGGTACACCATGAAGTGAGGCCGTGACAGTGCCTTGCCTTTCATCAAGAAATTCTGCGAGGAGTTGGTGGTAAATTATTCCCGAAAATATTTTGTTAATCACCCTTTGTTTTCTGGGGTTTCCTTTATGGTACCTTCTTCCCTTATATTAGTTAGTTATTATTCATATTTGGAGCGTCTTTGTGCCACCAGGATCTAGAAGACCACTCAAAGCTACCCACCCCATTGCTGTGTTTTTGTTCTGTTTTAGCCTTTTAGGTGGGTGTACTAGAAGCCCAAGGATTTTAAAACTTTATTTTTTCTCAAGCTAATAAGCAAGGAGGGACACAATCACTTTAGATTAAAATTTTAAGATAAATAAATAAATTTGATATTTTGAGATGGCCTCTATGTACAATTCCTTCCAAATAAACATATTATTATTATTTTTCCTAAAAATAACATAATATATAAGATTAATATTTCTTAAAACTACAATATATTGTAGAGTAATTCTACGCCGACCGGCGTTTTCCGACCGGGGTAGTGACCGGCCGGAAATTTTTTTTTTTTTTTTTTTTTTTTTTGCTTTTGACTACAAAATAATTAATGTGATTTATTAGAACTGAAATTTTTATAAAATGCAGTGATTTAGTCTGTATAACCCTGTTTGTTACGTGTATCCAAACGGACGCCTAAATCACTGCATTTTATAAAAATTTCAGTTCTAATAAATCACATTAATTATTTTGTAGTCAAAAGCAAAAAAAAAAAAAAAAAAAAAAATTCCGGCCGGTCACTACCCCGGTCGGAAAACGCCGGTCGGCGTAGAATTTTCATATATTGTAATGTCATTCGCTAGGAAACTTCAACCATAATGCATAGGATGGGATTAATATTTACGCTATGAAACTTCTTCGGTCACATTCGTTATCTTTGATATGATAAGGAGTAACACTTGATAAAAGCTTCAATCATTTTCCTGTTTCGGTTTCTTTTGCTTTTACTTTCAGAATGTCATACATTTGTTCTGTTTTTAAAATTCCAAATTATTGTAAATGAGAAACTATTACACATGTGATAAGATTCCCTCCTTATTGATTGCTTCTCCAGTAATCACTCCCGTGATCTCCCTCTTTTTTCCCTCATTCTCTACTCTTTCTCTCATACATTCTCTCTATATAAAGGCACTACTGAATGAAAATAGAGTGTGATTTCCTCTGCAGAATTTCTGTATCTTTTCTCTTGCTTCTCTCTAAATATTATTAGAGCAATTACAAGAGTATCTTTATATATTTTGCTAAAGCTTTATAACACGTTATCAGCACGAGGCTCTAACCAACTGAGACGGTAAAATTAAATTCTTGCAATTTATTATTATATTATCGTTTTGGCTATACCACAAATAATATAATTTTATTCTTATAATTGCCATTAAATTCTGTTATTTACAATGGTACCATCTATCCTTGTTAATCTTACAAGACTTGGTGGGAACTTTTTTATTTATTATTCCGCATTTAATATTCTGTCGGAATATCCTGTCGGTGTGAATTTCACCTGACCTGGTTCCATTATTTATTATTCCGCATTTAATATTCTGTCGGAATATCCTGTCAGTGTGAATTTCACCTGACCTGGTTCCATTATTTATTATTCCGCATTTATTATTCTGTTGGGAATAACCTGTCTATGCGGTCGGTCTATCGCATGCATGGTGAAATTCTTCTGTTATTCTATTATTTATTATTCTGTTGGAATAATCTGTCTATGCGAACTACCGCATGCCGAGTGAAGATCCATTTGCATTATGCTAATAACATAAATATAAGAATATTTATATTTGCATTTTATCACCATTTGAGATCGTGACGTAGTTTATTTTTCATATTTCATACATGCAATTATTTATTGTTTTAATAAATAATAAAATTGTGTTTTAACCCAGAATAGATGGCAAACTTGGCAAAAATAGATTTTTCTATTTTGAAAATCTCTGGATACAATTATTTGGCTTGGGCACTTGATGCAGAATTGCACCTTAGTGCAAATGAGTTAGAAAAGACCCTTGAATCAGAAAATACAGCTACTTCGGCACAAAATGCAAAAGCCATAATTTTTCTTCGTCACCATATTGATGAAGGATTAAAGACTGAGTATTTAACAGTCAAATATCCTTTATCTTTATGGACACAACTTAAGGAAAGATTTGACCACAAAAAATTGGTTGTTCTCCCAAATGCCAAATTTGAGTGGCTTAATTTAAGGCTACAAGATTACAAATCAATTACGGAATATAGTTCCAATATTTATAGAATAACCTCTACTTTGGCTTTGTGCGGAGATCCAGTTTTCTGAATCCCAAATGTTAGAGAAAACGTTCTCAACTTTTCATCCCACCAACATGATTCTGTCACAACAATATAGACATAGTAAGTTCACAAAATTCAGTGACTTGTTGTCTATCCTCCTTGTTGCAGAAAAGAATAATGAATTGTTGTTGAAAAACTATCAAGTACGGCCAACGGGTGCTACCCCATTGCCGGATATTAACAGCACGTCATTCCAGCAGAATAAACGTGACAAGAGATGGTCATATAATAAGAAGCCTTGGGGAAGAAAGAATAAACGAGGCCATCATAACAACAAATTCTAGAACCGCGACAATTCAGGCCACCAGAAGTGGCAAGTGTCTGAGTCGGGTAAAAATAAAGAAACTACAGCACCGATAAAGAACAAACCAGATGTTTGTTTTAGGTGTGGGATGAAAGGGCATTGGTCGCGTACCTGTCGTACGCCGAGGCATCTGGCTAATTTATTCCAAGAGTCTCAAAAGAACAAAGTAACGGAGGCAGAAACAAACTTTGTTAATCATCAATTGAATATTGTTGATGATTCACTAATGACCAACAATGAGGAAAAGGTTGATGATATTACTGAACCTTCTGAAAGTATCTTTTGGGATATCGTTTAATTTCTTGTTTTAATTAAACATCATGCATGTATAATATTATTAGTTTTCATTCTATATGTGATATGTGTTTCTCATGAATAAAATTATATTTGAAATGTAACTTTTCTTATTTATGTTTTTTTATGTGTCAAACCATCTTTAATGGAGATGGAGGATATATGTTTAGCAGACAGTGCAACAACTCATACAATCCTTCAAAGTGAGAAATATTTTTCACAACTAATCAAAGCTAAGGGAAATGTAGGAACTATCTCTGGCACATCAAATTTAATCGAGGGATTTGGAAAAGCTAGTTTCTTACTACCAAATGAGACACAAGTTTTTATCAAAAATGCTCTATATTCTAGTAAATCAATAAGAAATTTGCTTAGTTTTAAAGATATTCGACTAAATGGTTTTCATATTGAAACAACCAATGAGAATGATAATGAATATCTTCTCATTACTTCTACTATTTCTGGGAAAAAAAATATCCTAGAAAAACTTCATTCAATTTCTTCTGGATTATATACTATGAAAATTAGAGCAATTGAGTCTCATAATGTTATGATTCTAAAAATCATAGATCCCAAATCCTTTATGCTTTGGCATGAAAGACTCGGTCATCCAGGTACTTCTATGATGCGTCGTATTATTGAAAATTCTACTGGTCATCCTCTCAAAGATAAGAAGGGTTTTCCTAGTAGTGAATTTCCTTGTGCTGCATGTTCTCGAAGAAAATTAATTGTTCGACCATCACCAGTAAAAGTTTATAAAGAAGCCCCGAAATTCCTAGAGAGAATTCAAAGAGACATTTGTGGACCTATTCACCCATTGTCTGGCCCATTTTGATATTTCATGGTTTTAATAGATGCTTCAACTAGATGGTCTCATGTTTGTCTTCTCTCTTCTCGAAACTTTGCCTTCTCAAAACTTCTTGCTCAAATAATCAAGTTACGGGCTCAATTCTCTGATCATCCAATTAAGTCAATTCGACTTGATAACGCAGCTGAATTTTCATCAATAACTTTTAATGATTTTTGTATGACTATTGAAATTTCCATTGAGCATTCCGTTCCTCATATTCATACACAAAATGGTTTAGCTGAATCTTTAATAAAAAGACTTCAACTTATTGCACGACCATTAATGTTAAGGGCTAACTTACCTACCTCAGTTTGGGGTCATGCAATTCTTCATGTTGCAGCCATCATTCGAGTAAGACCAACGGCTATTCATAAATTTTCTCCTTTACAGTTAGTTCTTGGACAGATACCCAACATATCACACTTTCGAGTTTTTGGAAGTGCGGTATATGTTCCAATTGCACCTCCACAAAGAACTAAGATGGGAGCCCAACGAAGAATAGGTATTTATGTTGGTTTTGATTCTCCTTCTATTATCAGATATCTTGAACCTTTAACTGGAGATGTTTTTACTGCACGTTATGTAGATTGTCATTTTGATGAATCTGTATTTCCACCATTAGGAGGAGGGAAAGTTTTAAATAAAAAACCCTCTGAAATATCATGGAATGCATCAGATTTAAATTCACTTGATCCTCGTACAGGGCAATGTGAAATTAAAGTTCAAAGAATTATTCATTTACAAAATATTGCAAATCAAATGCCAGATGCATTTAATGATGCTAGAAAAGTGATAAAGTCACATACACCTGCAGTGAATACTCCAGCAAGGATAGAAATGCCTATTAAAAAATCAATTCCTGGAGAATTGACGAATAAGGTAATAGAAGAATCTAAACCACGCCAGAAGCGTGGAAGACCGGTTGGTACAAAAGACACTGTACCACGAAAATCAAAAGCAAATAAGGGAATTCCAGAAGGAATACCCGCTCCAGAAGTAGCACATATTCTAAGAGTGGGAATAGCCCCAGAAGAGGTTCAAAATCTCAGTGAAGGGATAAGAGATGAACACCAAGAGATCTTAATAAATTATGTACATGATGAGAAAATATGGGATCGAAGCAAAGTCATGATTGACAATATATTTGCTTTCTCTATAGCATCAAATATTACTTTGATTCCTGACACGGATCCTGAACCACTAAACATGGAAGAATGTCGGAAAAGAAAAGATTGGCCAAAATGGAAAGATGCTATTCAAACTGAGCTACAATCTCTATTGAAAAGAGAAGTATTTGGACCAGTAGTCCAAACACCGCCGGGTGTAATCCCGGTTGGAAATAAATGGATATTTGTACGAAAGCGAAATGAGAAAAATGAAATTGTGAGATACAAAGCCCGACTTGTAGCTCAAGGATTTTCACAAAAACCTGGTATTGATTATCAGGATACATACTCTCCAGTAATGGATGGAGTTACTTTTTGCTTTCTGATAGGTATGGCAACCATGGAAGGTTTGGAAACACGTCTGATGGATGTTGTAACTGCATACCTATATGGCTCACTTGATAGTGAGATTTACATGAGAATCCCTGAAGGATTGAAAATGGCTGAATCACAAAGGTCACGTCACATATATTCAATCAAGTTACAACGCTCGTTGTATGGGTTGAAACAGTCTGGTCGTATGTGGTATAATCGACTTAGTGATTATTTAATAAAAGATGAATATACAAATGATCAAGTATGTCCATGTGTTTTTATTAAGAAATCGCAAAGTGGATTTTCCATCATTGCTGTATATGTGGATGATTTGAATCTTGTAGGTACTCCTGAAGAACTCACAAGAACTGCTATTTATTTAAAGGATGAATTTGAAATGAAAGATCTTGGAAAGACAAAATTCTGTTTGGGAATACAAGTGGAGCATTTAGCATCTGGAATTTTTGTTCATCAATCCACATATGCTGAAAAGATTCTCAGTCGTTTTCATATGGATAAAACTCATCCTTTGACTACCCCGATGGTTGTTCGATCTTTAGAAGTTGATAAAGATCCATTTCGGCCTCTAGAAAGTGGGGAAGAAGTTTTTGGATCTGAAGTTCCATACCTAAGTGCAATAGGTGCTCTTATGTATCTTGCAAACTGTACACGACCTGATATTACTTTTGTTGTCAACCTGTTAGCAAGATACAGTTCTTCTCCTACTAAGAGACATTGGGATGGGATCAAACATATTTTGAGATACCTCCGTGGAAGTATAGATCTTGGGTTATTTTATCCAAGAGATTCAACGTCGCAATTGGTTGGATATGCCGATGCAGGATATTTATCAGATCCACACAATGGAAGATCACAAACAGGTTATGTATTTACATATTGTGACACAGCTATATCCTGGAAATCCACAAAGCAAACCATGACAGCTACATCTTCAAATCACTCCGAGATTCTCGTTATACATGAAGCAAGCAGAGAGTGTGTTTGGTTGAGATCAATTATTCAGCATATTCAAAAGTCATATGGATTACCATCAATCAAAGACATTCCTACAATTCTGTATGAGGATAACGCTGCATGCATTGCTCAACTTAGAGGAGGGTACATCAAGGGAGATAGAACAAAGCACATTTCACCTAAATTCTTCTTCACACATGAACTACAAAAGAATGGTGATATAGATGTACATCAAATTCGATCATGTGATAATCTAGCCGACTTATTCACAAAGTCGCTACCAAGTGCAACGTTTACAAAACTTCGAAAAAGAATCGGAATGTGTCGACTGAAAGACTTATGACAACATTTCTTCAAGGAGTAATGAATTCCTTTTTGAGGGGAAGACTGTACTCTTTTTCCTTAGTCACGGTTTTTATCCCAATGAGTTTTTTCCTGACAAGGTTTTAACGAGACAGTCAATTAAGATATTTATGTAAAAGATATGTACTCTTTTTTCCTTCGTTAAGTTTTTCCCACTGGATTTTCTTAACAAGGTTTTTAATGAGACATAATCTTATATCTTAGGGAATCAGGGGAAGTATTACACATGTGATAAGATTCTCTCCTTATTGATTGCTTCTCCAGTAATCACTCCCGTGATCTCCCTCCTTTTTCCCTCATTCTCTACTCTTTCTCTCATACATTCTCTCTATATAAAGGCACTACTGAATGAAAATAGAGTGTGATTTCCTCTGCAGAATTTCTGTATCTTTTCTCTTGCTTCTCTCTAAATATTATTAGAGCAATTACAAGAGTATCTTTATATATTTTGCTAAAGCTTTATAACAGAAACGTTTTTTTAGGTGCTTGTTGCTACTATTATAACAAAAACTCTATGCGGACATGATAATTGGACATAAAAATTAAAAGGAGTCAAAATATAAATAAATAAAATTAAAAAGTAACCGTGTCCAATTAAAAGAGCTCCTAGTATACAATATACAATAAGTATATGCGAACATGAAAAATTAGACAAAATTTTTTGACCGAAAGAATAAAATACATTTATTTCAATGAATAAATAAATTATATTATTCGTTTATTTGCGTGAACAAATTCATTTTATCGGATATAATTTTTCTGTCGCATGAAAGTACTCTGAAATATAATGAAGCACGTGGGGGCTAGTCATGTAAATTTGTATAGTTTTCTTTTACTCTCCAGACTCCCCTCTCCTCTCTCCTCTCTCCTCTCTCCTCTATGAGACTATGACCTTTTTATACAGTATTCAACCATTACCTAGTCTACTTGAATTTACAACGATTACGCTAAACCCCCGCCCCCCACGCACCCCCACCCTCGCGTATCTTACAGGCTCAAGCCGCCTCCCGCCTCCGGTATTCACTCATTCTCTCTCTCTAAGTATTACCGAAGTATAGATATAGAGAGAGAGAAATTAAAAGACTTTGAGCTTCATCACAGAGTAGTCAGGTGATTCTTCTTACTCTCAAAACTCTCTTAGTTACATTCAATCTAGCTTCAATTCAAACGAATATGTCCGCCAAATGGCGAGCTTTACAGCACCGGCACCGTTACACTTACAGCGCCGTCATATTTCCACATTACTACATAGAATCCCTAAATCAATTGCCTATAAGTAGTGCATCTACTTATAACTTTTATTACTCCCAATTAAAGCAACTCATTTCTCTCAATTCAACTTATGCTCAACTCAGTCATGTTAAGAAACTCGCCTCGGCTTTCTCAGACTTACTCACAACAAGTGATGAGGAGAATTTAGTTTCCATTGCTGCAAGATTTTACTTGGAAATACTTTTTCTTGAGAATTCTTTGCCTTTGCATAGGACTTTAGTTGCAGTTCTTGCAAAAACTAAGAATTTTCAGACTCTGATTGGAAATTGTTTTCGAGAACTTTGTGAGGAGTATGGCAGTGAGAATGGGAAAGGGAAAAGGTTTTGTGTGTCGCGGGCAGCGTTATCAATGATGGGTTCACCTAAGTTGGGGTATTTAGTGGAAATTGTGGAGGAATGTGGGATTTTGGTGGGATTGGATATAGTGTATGGTTTAAAAGGTGTGATCTTGGAGACTAATGATGGGTCTCGGCCTTCACCAATTGTTATGGAACAATGTCAAGAGGCTTTGTCTTGTATGTATTACTTGCTTCAACGATTTCCCTCCAAGTTTTGTGATTTTGAAACTAGTGATGATAATGGTGTTTTGGAGATGATTGTGACTGCAATTTTAGGTTTTTTGAAATCGGCAGCATTTTCAAGGGATTGCTTAGTGGCGGCAGGGGTGAGCTTTTGTGCTGCTCTACAAGTGTGTCTTAGTCCTGATGAGCTTGGTTTGGCCTTACTGGAAGGGCTTTTTTGTCAGACTTCTGTTACTGGTTCCAAGAGTGAAGTTATCGATACAATTACGAAGGTTCCGTATAAGGGGGATTTGTTTACTGAAATCCGTGTATTTCATGTACTAAGTAGAATTTGCTTGACAAGAGGAATCCTTACGTCAGTCCCAAGAACGGTACTTAATACTCCTTTTGTTGTACCAAAGGGTGGCTCAACTGGTTTTCAGACAATTCTTTATGATGGAATTTTGCCAGAGTTGTGTAACTATTGTGAGAATCCCACTGATAGTCATTTCAACTTTCATGCATTGACGGTGATGCAGATCTGTTTACAACAGATAAAAACATCCATACAAGCTAATCTCAGAAATTCTACAGAGAAACATGAACTGATATCAGAGGACATGGGAACTCGAATATTGAGGATCATATGGAATAATCTCGAGGATCCACTAAGTCAAACGGTGAAACAAGTTCACCTTATTTTTGATCTCTTTTTAGACATTCAGTCTAGCCTTCATTGGGCGGAGGGTAGTGATAGAATCAAGTTGTTCCTGCAGAAGATTGCATCTGATCTTCTTCGCCTGGGTCCACGTTGCAAGGGAAGATATGTTCCTTTAGCTTCCTTAACCAAAAGGTTGGGAGCAATGACTATTTTAGATATGAATCCTAACCTGTTGTTTGAAACAACATGGGCATATATTGATGATGACGTGTGCTGCGCTGTCACAACATTCCTCAAGTGTTTCCTCGAGTGCTTGCGTGATGAGTGCTGGAGTAATTATGGTGTTGAAACCGGGTATGCAAGTTATAGAGGTCACTGCCTGCGTCCATTTTTATATGGACTTGCTTCTGGAGTTTCGAAGCTCCGCTCAAATCTGAACACTTATGCTTTACCAGTGTTACTTGAAGGGGACGTGGATAGTATCTTTCCCATGCTCGCCTTTTCAGTAGGCCGACATGGAGAGAACGATGAACTGGTTTTTCCTGAGCTCAATAATGCAGATATGGATCTTAGAGTTGAACAGCAAGTTGCTGTTTTGGTTTCATTGCTCAAGGCCTCTCGTTCACTTGCTTTGATTGATGGGGACATTGATTGGTCTCAGAACTCTTCATTATCCATGGAAAACATAGGTATGAAGATGGAAAAACTTCATCGCTATGCTCTTGTCTCCATAAAGGGGATAAAGGTTAAAGTCCTGGTCAAGTGGCTAATATTTGCATTAACCCATGTTGACGAGTCACTCCGTATAGATGCTGCAGAATCTCTGTTTTTGAACCCTAAAACAGCAAGTCTGCCATCCTCTTTGGAACTCAGCCTGATGAAAGAAGCTGTGCCTTTGAATATGAGGTGTTGTTCAGCAGCTTTCCAGATGAAGTTGACAAACTTGTTTAGGAAATTTTTTTCTCGAGTTAGAACAGCATTGGAGAGACAACTTAAGCAGGGAATCTGGCAACCTCTTACATCAAAAGACAATAATGATCCCTACGAAGGAATCAAGGGAACTGTGATTAACAGAGCAGAGGATCTCTTTCAATTTATGAAGTGGCTGAGTTGCTTTTTGTTTTTCTCATTGTATCCTTCTGCACCATATGAGCGAAAAATAATGGCTATGGATCTTATGTTGATAATGCACAGTGCTTGGTCTATTGTGCCTCCCAAACAAGAAAAGTGTGATTCTATTTCTTCTGAAACTATTCTAAGTCCTTATAGCAAAGGGTTTACTTTACCTGATTCAACTATGCTGTTAGTTGGTTCGATAGTTGATAGTTGGGACCGGCTGAGAGAGAATTCCTTCCGCATATTGTTGCATTTTCCCACTCCACTTCCTGGAATTTCCTGTCCAGACATGGTCAGGGAAGTAATTTTATGGGCTAAGAAATTAGTTTGCAGTCCTCGTGTTAGAGAAAGTGATGCTGGAGCTCTGACTATGCGTCTAATATTTAGGAAATATGTTTTGGAGCTTGGGTGGATTGTCAGGGCATCATCCGATGTTGTTTGTTTTTGTACACAGTCCGAAGTGGTTAATGGGGATTATCAAAGCTCTGCTACAATAGAATATGTAAGATCTCTGATTGATTGGTTGCATGTTGCAGTGGAAAAGGGAGAAAAGAATCTATCTGAAGCTTGCAAGAACAGCTTTGTTCATGGTGTATTGCTTACTCTTCGTTATACGTTTGAGGAATTGGATTGGAACTCTAGTGTAGTTTTGTGTAGTCTCTCTGAGATGAAACATGCATTGGAGAAGCTATTGAAACTGGTCATGCGAATAACTTCAGTGGCCCTCGGCGTGGTTTCAGCAGATGCGTGGCACTTACCCGAGGACATGGATGACATGATGGATGATGATGCTTTTCTATTGGATGTTCCATTGGAGATGGATGCCGTTGTTTCTTCGTCAGAAAATGAGGTTAAAAACTCAAAACTGATATGGGATGTTAGACCATCAGAACAGATTGTTATGGTTGGCTGCTGGCTTGCAATGAAGGAGGTACTTCCGTATTCTTTGCATGGGTGTCTAGTTGTTGCAATGCATTAGACAGTGATAATGGCATTATCATCTTTGTTGATTATCTTCTTTTGCTTCTAGTTGTGAACTCAAACAATAAGGCAGGCTTAGTTCATGAAGCAAAAACGGAACCAAGGAAAATTTTATTTTCAATTTTACCGTGCTTGTTTGGTTAGATGATTTCACAAGAAAGTTCTTGATGACTTGTATTTATATTAATCAAGTTTTCTTTTCCAGGTGAGCCTCCTTTTGGGAACCATCATAAGGAAAATTCCTCTGTCTACTTCAGACATGTCTGAGTCAGGGGTGCATTTTTCGGATACTGCTGATGGTTTAATAGAGGCCTCTGATGTAATGCTTGATTTTAAACAGCTCGAGACAATTGGAAACCACTTCTTGGATGTCCTCCTGAAAATGAAGCATAATGGTGCAATTGATAAGACAAGAGCCGGATTTACTGCTCTTTGCAACCGTCTACTTTGTTCAAATGATCCAAGGTATGTTTTTGTGGTAGTTCAATTTATAATGCAGTTGAATTTGTATTTATTTCATACTTAACTGGGACCCTATTGTTTGTTTACGTTTTACGTTTTGTTGTTTTTCTTTTTAAATTAACATAAGGTATTTTATATTTCAAGAATATAACTTGCACGGATCCATCAAATTTATAAAAAAAGAATTGGCGATTTTTGAAATATGTAGAAGAAACTAAATACAGAAATCAGGTTGTTAATATTATATGTTAGATTGAAATGTTCTCAACTTTACCATTCAATCAATGGCTTTCTGGTCCTTCCCAATTTAATCACATTTTACTCTTTGCATCTTAGAAATCAACTTTTTGGATGGCTAGTTTCTTAGGTGGGACACTGCTTCACTCAAAAAGTGATATGCAGTCGTTAGAAACTGGTGCAACTTTTGGTGTACACTTGTACATGAGCCATCGTCAGTTTGATCTTATTTTAATAAATTACTTTACCTATCAAAAAAGGAAAAGAAAAAATATTATTGGTGTTTGGTTTTACACTTTCTTTCTCTTTGGTAATACGCAAGTATATTAGAAAGTGTCAATAGAGTAGCTCGTGTGTGTTGGTTCATTAATATCTAGATGTGCATTTTGTTTTTTGTCCTTCTTACTACTCCCCTATCACCTCTTAACCAAGAGAAGGAACAAGTGGTGTTTCTGTCTCTATAGGCTATATAGCTCATGTACATTGCCCCAGTTCAGAACTATTCTGTCTTTTACTTTTGTAATTAGATGAGATTTCCCTGATTAGCTTCTTTTACGAGATAGTTATCATTACTGAATATTTATCTAAGCAAACTCGATTTGATATTTTATATAAGGCACTATTATTGTTTGTGATGTTTGGATTCACTCTTTCTAACCTTAATAAGTAAACATTAACTTCTAAGATAAATAGGAACATCGTCAAACCCTTTTTAAAATCTTACCCTTCTTTTCCAGATTTGACAAGTTAACTATATATTGGCAAGTCTTATATAGTTATATTTATTGTATACTAGGTATCAAGTTTTAAGTACATATATTTCAAGCTTATAATTTGCATGGATTCATCCAGCTGCTAAATAAATGAAAATCTTAGAAATGTAGGGAAGTAGAGACACAGTAAACTAAGGAAACTACAATGTTAAGTTTTATGGTTGATGTATAAGTTCATTCTATGATTCCAGTTTCTATGGCCTTCCCAAATTTTATCACCTTCTACCCTTTGCACAACACTTATTTAGCGTGGTAGATTTCCTTAAAGCATATTGCAAGTTTCAATTATTTTAATTTCTAACATTGGTTACGCTGTTTCATACCAAAAATTACATGGGTTTAGATTTTTCTATATCTTCATTTCTTTCTTTTTATGATAATAAGATGGTATACAGAGTCGGCGCCAAAAGAGTAGTTCATGTACCTTGCTTAACTTATAGATGCCAATTTTTTTTTGTGTTGTGCTATCTTTCTAACTTACCTCATACTGGCACAGGGCATTCTCTTAACCAAAAATAAGTAAAAAGTAATACATGAGGTCTTTCTGTTTCTGTTGTTCATGATGATTTCCTTCGTTTCGAACTATTTACTCGTTTGTTTTCTGAAATCTCAAGTGACAAGTGATAACCCTTTTAGCAGCTTTTAATGGATGATTGCTGTTACTCTAGTAACTCTATATATTTTCGAAAGTATCATTACTAAATTGAATGTGCACTAGATTTCATATTCCAAGCAGTGTTCTAAAAATCCCCGCCTAGATCCGCCTAGGCCCTCCCTTGGCACCCCGCCTTGGCGCTAGGCCCCCTTTGCGCCTCACCTAGGCCCAAGGCATCAAAAAAATCCCTTCAAGAAATTAGATAGGGCTTAGGCGGAGAGTTTTTTTTTAAAATTTTAATAATTACCCAAACCAAATCTTGATATATTTATTTTTCTAGTGATTTACCATATTCATAATACAGGTTGTAGTATATCAAATCACTACAAGAAGTGAACAATATCAAGTCAAAATGGATAATTTTATTATAATTGTATTTTTTTGAACTTGTACCAACTTCAAATTATATAAATGATGATACATTTGTAATATTCAGTTTAATTCAATATAATTCTTAAATTTATGTTTAGTTTCTTAAGTTTTAATATTGAATTAAATTTTTAAAATTTGAAATTTTATTATTTAATAGCAATCTTGTTTATGAATAAAACTAATACGTTAAAATTATGTTTTAACTTTGAACAATTGAATGTTTGTGTTTGAACTTTGACATTAACAATATGGATATGTGTTTGAACTTTAAGCAAATGTTTTTATTATCTTTATTATAGATTGTTTTGCTTTATATTATTATTTTGTTTGGATAAATGTAAGATAAAATATTAAAATTGGCTTAAAATAAAAAATCCCGCCTAGGCCCCCTAGGCGCTAGGCCCCTCTCCCGCCTAACGCCTTTTAGAACATTGATTCCAAGAGGAAATATATACTTTCTGATGTGAGTTAAAATTTTCTTTTTATAAACGTTAAAGAAAATGAAATGCGTCATATATAGACATTGCTAATTTGGGCTGCCCTCCTTCCAGACTTGGTAAGTTAACAGAATCTTGGATGGAGCAACTTATGGAAAGAATAGTGGCTAATGGACAAACAGTGGATGACTTACTAAGGAGAAGTGCAGGTATTCCTGCTGCATTCATTGCGTTCTTTCTCTCAGAGCCAGAAGGTACACCAAAGAAGCTCCTCCCTAGGGCACTTAGATGGTTAATCGACATAGCCAAGAGGCCTTTGATTAGTCAAGCTGAAGTAAAACTCTTAGCTAGTGACACATGCGATGGTTTTTCACCAAAGTCAAATAAAGAAACTCTATCTACAGTGTCAGCTGAAATATATGCAAATGAAAGAATCTCAAAGACTCGAGATGAGGGTGTTATTCCCACTGTGCATGCCTTCAATGTCCTTAAAGCTGCTTTCAATGATACCAACCTAGCAACTGATACATCCGGTTTCTCTGCTGAGGCTTTGATCATCTCTGTACGTTCTTTCTCTTCTTCATACTGGGAGGTCCGAAATAGTGCCTGCCTTGCATACACTGCCTTGGTTCGTCGCATGATTGGATTTCTCAATGTACAAAAGCGAGAATCTGTAAGGCGTGCATTAAGTGGGGTTGAATTTTTTCATAGGTATGCCTTTCATAATTATACATTTCTATTTCTTATTTCTTAATTTGTGGATATTTGTTTCTTGGTTTTACATGTTTACAAAATTTTAGAAATTTGTACCAGTAATGTACCATGCATGATTGTAGTCAGGTACAAACTTGATGCTTTGTATGTACATAATCAAACGTTCTTTTGACCTTTGACCTGAATATTCTGCAACGTAGTGAAAAAGTGAAAAATATAATAAGATGTTAAACTTTTACTTGAAAAAGAAAGATTTTTTTTTATTCTGTTTTAACTTATGATCTGATTGTGTGTGTTGCTCCTCAGCGGAGAAAAAGAAAAGAACTTGTTTGAATATAAACTTTCTTCATGGTTAAAGTCAGTACGCAAAGCTCAACAAGAAAAACAATGGCTTAGGGGGTCCAGAAATAAACCTACACAAATGTACGAAAAAGCATTACTAACTACTCTACACAGCAAGCAACTCTACAAAAACTCTTTCATTGATCCCCCGTTTTTTACTAAAAAATCAATGCTCAGACGTGGATGAGTACACAAATTAATTCAGATAGTTGCTTTAGTATCTTAATAAATAATTTTTCTAATGCCTAAAAGGACATTTTGTTGTCCTTTTAATGAGAGGTTTCTGCTGACTGCTGACTGCTAACCTTAGTGGGGGATCATTTCTTTTGAATAAGAGATTGTATTTTATAGAATTTCTCTGTGTCATACTTGTTCTAAAGATAAACTGTTTACATTCAGGGCAGACAAGTAGTGAAAATTTAGTACAACTTAGTAGAGAATATTGAAATTTTACTTTCAGAGTGAAATGTATGTAAAAAGATCATCATTATTTCATCTAAAGTAAAAAAGAGCATCATTATCTATTTTACCATTAATAAGTGATAGTCCCTAGTCCCTCCATCCCATTTTATGGGTCATGCCTATTTTTTCGAAAGACATTTAAATAAGCATTACGATTTAGCTAGATGGATCATATTCTTTTTGATAAACTATATTGCATGGCTTATACCCTCTGAAAAAATGAACACTAATAGAATTGTGGACCCACCATATATTCCACGTAATCTGCTTAAGGATATATATTGCAGAAATTGATCAGCATTTTGTAGTTTAAACTGTTTGTCCTATTGACGATGCCACATAGAATGAGACACGGAGTATGGCCTATATAGTCTAGATATTTGCTTTATAGAGAAGAACTACTCACTTGATGTCATCATCTAAACCTAGTGGTAATATATATTCACAAGCCTCACTCCATTCTACTTTTTGTCTGTGATCCGAATCTAATAACTGCAGTTTATAAGATCTGTGTTTGTTGAATATTATGGATATAAAATCCAGACCAAGTTTGCAGAAATTGCTATGTTTTCTACCCTTTTTCAGAAATTTCCCTCATCCTTTTTATTGATAAATATTCATACTATTTCTACTATTAATTTCCTTATTGAGTTTGTATCTGGACTGTGTAATGTTAAATAAAATAACCTATGATCTTTAAGCTACTTTGTGATCTTCCTCCTTTACACGAAACTGCTTATAGTCAAGATATATTGCAATGCTTTCATTGAATTAAATTACTAGATGTTTCCTTTCTGAAGGTACCCTTCGTTGCATTCGTTCCTATTTAGTGAGCTGAAAGTTGTAACTGAGTTGCTTAGAGATAGGTCTGAATATTTAGGATCCAACTTGGCGAATGTTGTGCACCCAAGCTTGTGGCCCATGTTAATTCTCTTGTCCCGTCTCAAGCCTTCAACTGTCACAACTGAAACTGGTGATGCCCTGGACCCTTTCTTGTTCATGCCATTTATAAGGAGATGCTCTACTCAAAGCAATCTTCGAGTTCGTGTTCTTGCATCAAAAGCTCTGACAGGCCTTGTATCTAATGACAAGCTGCCGACTGTCCTGCTAAATATTGCCTCTGAGTTACCTTATATAGAGAACCAGATGGTATTGGCTTCAGATTCATCCAGCTCATTCAATAGCGCAAGTGGAACAGATAGTGCTTCATCTAATTCAATTCACGGAATGCTGTTACAGCTAAGCTCCCTGCTGGATAACAATTGTAGAAATCTAGTTGATTTTTCTAAAAGAGATCAGATTCTTGATGACTTGATCCAAGTTCTTGCAATGCGTTCTTGGATTGGAAGGCCCAGATTATGTTGTTGTCCGATTCTGAATGGATGCTTCTTAAAGGTCCTAGATAACATGCTCAGTATTGCCAGGACATGCCAGATGAGTAAAAGCATTGGAACCATATGGAAACTCCTTTGGGAGTTATCTTCGGAATGCTTAGATGTAGAAGCTTCTAGTGGGCCATCATATTATGATCCAACTATCACAGAACTACGCAAACAAGCAGCATTTTCCTATTTTAATTGTGTTTTTGGAGCATCCAAAGAGGTAGCTGAAGAGGATATCCCGATGCCACTGATGTCCTCTCAGTCTGCTGCATCCGTTTCGTTCAATGTTACTGAAATGGATAATGTTTTTTCCCCCAGATTTCATGAAAGACTGATAGTCTGCATGTCAGATGCATCATATGAAGTTCGAATTGCAACATTAAAGTGGCTTCTTCTGTTCCTCAAGGCCTCGGAATCAGCTAGTGAGCGTGGTGCACAATCTTATTATGAGAGTGGCATAATTCAGTGGATCAATGCTAACCTCCAGGCTACACTACTGAAACTTTTGGCATCGGAGAAGAACCATAGATGTACTTGTTACATTCTTAAAATTCTCTTCACTTGGAATTTGCTCAAATTTCAGAAATTGAGCAGTCAACAATGTGCAGATACAAGTTTTATTGGTAATATGGATACTGATTCAGTGTCACACTTCTGGGATAAGTTAGTTTTCTTATACAACCTCACAAGACATGCGAAGACTCGAGAAGCTCTCATCTGCTGCATGGGAATATGTGTAAAGCGGATTGCAGATTTGTTTACAAGCTCTGTTCAGTCTGACATAGTGAAGAAAACAGTTGAATTCAATGAGTCTGATCAACGTGAAAGATTGTCCCATTTCTATGGCTGCATTAGTTACTATGTCAATCTAATTGAACAGCTCAGTGAGTCATCACAGCCCGTCAACATGCGGAAGGCAGCTGCAGAATCAATGGTAGCTTCTGGTTTACTGGAACAAGCTCGGGCTGTTGGTCCTTCCGTCTTCAATAAGCAAATTCCTTATGAAAGTCAATGTTCTCATTTCGAAATAAAAGAGTCCGTTAATGTGTATGCTCATAAAATATTAAATATATGGTTGGCATGCATAACACTTCTGGAGGATGAGGATACTGGCCTTAGAAGCATGCTTGCAATGGATGTACAGAGGTGTTTTACTTGGAATACTTTGGAGAACAACTTTAGGGCTACAGTGGTACCGAGCCAAGTGGATAAAGTGATTCATTTGAGTTTTGAGCATCTGTCTTCTATTTTTGGTCATTGGCTCGACTATTTGGATTATCTTGCCCAGTGGGTTCTGAGTGCTGCAAACAATATTGTATCAAGAGGGGATCTTGTCAAACGGGTTTTTGACAAAGAGATTGATAACCATCACGAGGAAAAGTTGTTAATCTGTCAGATTTGTTGTTCCCATTTGGAGAAGCTACCAGTCTCAAAATCTAGGGTTAATGACTTCTCTGACAGACAAGTGGTTGGAAGTTTCTTGCGTAAATGGAGAATGAAATTTTGCCAACAGTTGATATCATTTGCCAATGAATATTTTGGAAGTCACGGAGGAACCGAGTGGATTGGTGGTGTTGGAAACCACAAGGATGCATTTTTACCATTATATGCAAATCTGCTTGGCTTTTATGCTTTATCAAACCGCATTTTCAATGGCGAATTTGAGAATAGCAAGTCCATGTTGTCTGATGTTGTTGAACTTGGTGAGGCTATTAGTCCCTTCCTCAGCAATCCTTTAATTTCTAACCTCTATTCGTTAGTGGTGAAGTCACACGTGAAAGTGTTTGGTGCAACAGTTGGTCAGTTATTGTACAAGTCCAGAGGTGATGACTCCCTCTGGGAAGGTTTTGATCCTTATTTTTTACTTAAGTAGAGAATTCAACTCGACTTGTATACTAGTTACCTAATACATGTTCAAGCCATCCATGGGCTTAAAATTTCTTGGGGAGTAGCTTTGTATTTTCTCCCTTTATTATACGTTCTTGGCGTTTTTATACTTTTGGAATCTTTGAAAATTGGTGGTCATATTGCTCCCCCTATTGTCGCCCTCTTCAAGTTATATTCTTGGTTTGCGTCTCATGCTTAAATTTAATTTTTATAAAGTGCCCTGTATGTATTTTCATCGATACTTCATAATCTAATTCCCACTATTGTTTTTTTCCCATTTCAAATCTGCTTGGCTCCAGGACCAAACTGCATCATATTAGATTGCTTGAGCACACTTAATAGTAGTAGCCACCTCAACCACCCTCCAAGGTAAAATCCTACACTTAAATCACGCATTGTTAATTACTAATCCACATAGTCAAGGCAGCCTAATATCATTATATCCTAACATCGCGTCCAATAGGTGGATTGCAACAATACTTCTATGAAACGATACTCAACCTAAAACATGCCTTCATAAAGCTGAGGAGTGCAACAAAAGAGAACTTATAAATTATATTAGGTCTAATCCATAACTGTGCAAGCATTTTGTTACCTAAAAGATAAACTGCCTATTGACAGCAATATAATACTGTTAATCCCTGTTGTTGAAAGTGTGACATAACTGAAGACTGTGTTTGACATGGCCATTAACAATTTTGAACAAGAGATAAACATAAAGCCAGTATGATAATTCAGCTGTCATCTTCCTCGTCGCCATCTTCGTCATTATCTTCCTCCTCGTCAACATTTTCCTGATCAATAGACGTTATTAACAAGTCATGAAACAGGAACAGGTCAGTACTCAGTATAAATACATACAATTCACTTTTTTGGCACCAAAAAGCCAAAGGCAAATAGAAAACCAAAGGCTTATTAAGTAATATCTTTAAAAGAAATTGGGCAGCTAAAGAAAGCAAGATATTTTTATCTACTTAATGAAGCCAGACTATTAATAGATACAAATTTAGACCCGACAAACGTGTGGGTATAAGTAGATTTGGGTTTATATAGGCCATGTTTAAATAGATTAAAAATTAAATGGATTGTAAATTGGCGGTCATAAATGGATATGAGCTAACCCACATATCACATATCAAATGATATATAAACATAAATATATAGATTTTTCTCATTTCTCTCATCTTTGGTGTTTCTCTCTCTAGAATTTTTATCAACTCTCTCATAATTTGGTATCACTTTCACTCTCTAGAATTTTATTTTACTTTCTATATTTTTATATCACCCTATGTCTACGATCTTGTATAATTCTCTCTCTATAATGTAATACTTCTATCTTCCGATCCTCTCTAACATATTCTATCATAGATATCTCACGCAAAGCTTCAGCTAAAACTAAATACCAAGTCCAGTAACCCATAGATAGAAATAAAAGGCCCGAAGATGCAACCTGCATCTTAGCCTCAAAACATAATAACTGTCTCTATATTATACTCCCTCATCCGTTCCAAAATATATGATCAAAATGTACTTTTTGAAGTCAATTTGAGATATTTTCAAATTCAAAACTGATATAAATTAATTTAATTTTAGACGGTACAATTATAAAAATTGTAAATTGTCTAAATAATAGTGCTAAAAATTACAAGATTTTATTGTTTTCAAAAGTTAAATGAATCACATCAATTTTAAATTTGAAAATATCTCAAATTAATTTTAAAAAGACAAAATTGATCCTATATTTTGGAACGCAGGGAGTAAGATATATTCTATGTAATGGTAACCAATCAAAATGCCTATTTCTTAACAGCAAAAATAAACTGTGGCTTCTGGTCTTTCCTTTGCAAACTAGATAAAATCAATTAAAAAAATTTAATCACAGCAACCTTACAAGTAAGTAACTAATCTTCCCTCCGATTACTTGTATATGAAATATGTACTTATTTCATATTCCTTTACCCATTTATCTCACCAACTGAAAGTAAAACGGAAACAGTGGCTGAATTTGTTGAATATACGTCAAACCTTCAGTCTCAAAATAAGTATGTTTGAATATTCTTTGTGACCTTTAGAATTAAATTCTTTTACTAAAAAGAACAGCGCGGAAAAGAATTTCCAAGAACTAGTTTGAACTTTACTACAAACACCGATGAGACTGGTCCTAATTGTGCTTTGTTGGAATGGTAAGTGGAGATGGTGTGCAAATGAGAGGAACGAAGGAAACAACACAAGTTAAACAACCACAAGTCACTTTGGATGGCAGCGAGATACAAAAACTGTGGCAATTCAGCCACAATATACAGACAATAATGAAATAAAAGATTTCACATAAATGCACAATAATGGTTTCAACTTCATTAATTATTTTGTGGAGTAGAAGCAAGAGTATCTAGTTTAAAAACCCCAACAGTCAAAAGTGCTACTAGGCCATTCATATAAAAAGATATAATTTATAAACTCAAATAAGGTAAAATTAACTTATGTTTCTAACAATACCTATGAATAAAGTTTATTTCAATTAACCTTCACTCTAGCGTAGCTTATGGATTGCGGGCTTACTACAACATTTGAGCTGCAGATTCGAAATATGTGGCTGTCATATGAGTAATTTCTTAAAGGTACTAAGTGTTGACATTACTACCGTCCGTGATTGTAATGTTTTCTAGCTCATGGAGGATAGGTGATGTGCACTTTCTGGTCCATTAAATGCTTGTTTGGTTCATTTGAAAGTTCAAACACATTTTAAAATCTTGTTTGCCTAGAAGCAACTTATTTCAAACACGCATAGCATGAACTTAACCATTTTGATTTCAACTTTTGACTTCGAATTTGCTCTAACCTCTCCAATGTGTGAGTTTAGAGAGTGAAACTTAGGCAATACTCAGGGATTTGGTCACCAAGGTTTCAAGCTATATTCCAAAGAAGTGCATAAAGAATAGTCATGAAGGTAGCATAATATATGCAAATGTGGTTTGGTAGAATTTTTTTAACATATCCAGTGCAGTTAAATTTGAGGGAGAAATAAAGGACCACTAAGCAAGTTTGGTCGCACAAGCATATGAGGCAGATGTTAAGTGACTAAAAAAGATATAACAGTCAAAATTAAGTGGGTAGTTTTAATCTCATCTATATTTACCTCGTCATCATCCTCATCTCCATCAGAGTCTTCTTCATCAGCTTCCTACACCATAAAACAATATTTAAATTTCAGCTTTAGTCTTAAGCCAGGAGGAACAGAGGGAACATTTAATTCTGGAAGAAAATATCTAAAATAATTAAATCAAAAACAAGAGTACATTATTGAAATATTTGAGAGGATTGGGCCACAGATCCTCTTTAATTATCTCCGCAACCTGCAATGTTGAAGTGGAAGAAAATTAAATATATTAATATGAAAAGAAAAAGAGGAAACAAAATTTTGAGCATCGACTATAACTGGATCTCGAATAGCGGATAATATAACATCAAAATTACAAATTTACAACTAAACATGCCAGTTTAGATATAGCTTCAACATTATGCACCTTCTCAAAATAATACTCCCTTTTCAAAAGAAATATCTTAACTGCGTTTTTCAGACAAATTGTGAGAGTCAAACTTTGGTATAAATACAAGGGTCTGCGTGATGTGCGTCGACTGCTGAGAAAATATTGTCAGCACTCGTGTACCTTCCGTTTTCTGAAAATACAATACTGTCTCTATAGAGAAAGTGGACCCCAAAAAGATAAATAATGGAACAAATTTAAACTATTTCTAATTGTTCAATATGTGATGGAGTACTTTTATTGGGATCCACAAGATTTTATCTTTGACTAGTGCAAATCATACATTCTTTTGAAGACTAAATAAAATTTCACTTCATTTTCATTTTTGAGGAGGGAGGGAGTAAATGACAGCCAAAAAGCTTAATGTAAAACAATTCTAACAAATAAAAAATATACCTCATCGTGAAGCCCCTCCGCAATATCCTTCTGCTGAGTCTCACTGAACCAACTAAAGAAGCTGCATCAGTGAAATTCAGTTGAATAGGGATCAGTGAGCAGATTATTTAGTGAGATGAGAAAAGGTGAACACGAACTTTATTCTGTGTCCAATGATTTCACTTTTATTGTTCCTTTTTCTTCTGTGTATGTGCTGGTGAGGTTGCACTTTACGAGTGAAGAAATGAAAAGTCAGCAGTCTCAACTACTATAAGCGTACAAATAAATTTTTATATGGATAGATAACGTCAACAAGTATGCTTGCATGACAACTAAAGTGAGCTAATTTGACTCGCACATTAAATATTGATTACTTTATATTGATAAAGAGAGTGAATGGAATGAATAAAAGTAGCAAATTTAGTTTGGGACATCCCAAAATGAAAGTAGCTCATTTTATTTGGGAGAGCGTTACTTAACAAAAGGAGGCCTAGCCCCAGCTTAAAAAAAGGTTATAAGCATTAAAATACACAAGTTTCAGGATCCACAAATGGAAACAAAGACTAGTTTCAGAGAACTTAACAAAATAAGATACTTGTATATACTTACAAATATATATATACACTACCCAAGATTCAAATCCATATATGGGAAATTAGTTTTACCAAAAGGAATATAGTGAGAAATGTACCTCTCGTCCGTAGGTAACCGTTTGTTTCCTTTCTTCTCAAGAGTAACTCCACTGGTAGTGCCCTTCATATTTGAACTCAGATTTTGTAAGTTATTGATGAAAAGGTAAAATGAATAAATTTCAGAAAGAAAAATCAAATATACAAGAAACACTTGGAAGTGCTACTACCATGCCTTCCTTCCACTTAATGGTTGTACCAGTTATCTTAGTAGTCCCATCTTCAAAAAATGTAATGGTCTTTGTGAGCTTTGTATCTTCAAAATAAGGATTTGGCTTGAAGTTCTGAAAGTTAACAATATTACCGATATGTTAGCAACAACCAAGTAAAAGATATAAACTTATCAAATCTTTAGCACTGAATTCAATATTGACAAAAGAAGATAAAGAGAAGACGATTACAAAGGTGATAGAGTATCCCGACTTCACGTCTTTAAAGTCCTCCACCTCAAGAGAATCCACATACTTGAAGACCTAGGTTAAAGGAAAATTTTAAAATTATAATACATAGGAGTACTTGTCTCATTTACTATTCCAAGCCTAGATAATATCATCGTCATACAACAACATAGCTCTTAGTAATTAATACAAATAAAATTCATTAAATTCATACAAGGAAGGGGATTCGAAACTTAATACTTAATGAAGTTTATTTGGCAACTAATTTAATAATCCAATTGATAATGTTTAACATCATGCTCCATACCTTCTGGTCTTCCTCGATCAGAAGATCACCAAGTGCAGGATGGCTTAGGAACTGCATGGTGCAAAAACGTAATAGCCATTCAAATGAAAATTATACGAGGTTAATGCATTATTGCTTATACTAAGTATCACAGCTCCAAAATAAATAAATTTGTAGCTGAATAACTCACAGCAGTCAACCAGAAGTCAGGAATAGATTTGATGATCTCGCTCCGTTTGATATAAACTGGCCTCCTTATTTCATTATATTTCTGCTCAATTTCCAAAACCTTGTCACTGGCTTCTTCATTAACCTGTATATAGTGACATTACAGGAATCAAGCTTTAATGAAATTATGCACAGCAGTAAACATATATTAGTTTCAAATGAGCCATAGTTCCTAGTGTAAAGTAAGACATCTAGCTAATGACACAATAAATAGGAAGGATAGGCATAAGGTATCTGTCTACAATAATATTTATACGTCATGAAGGAGAGGGTTATTGTTGGTTAGGGGGTTGTGGAAAAGTTACGTTTTCTTTTCCAGCATTTATACCCCCGGGGGGGGGGGGGGTCATGACCCATGTCGATGTTCCCTTTTCGCTAATCTTTATATTTGTTTTCAAAATGTAGAAATTTTCATTCCAACTTACTTTGCAAATCTCTGAATTTTTGCAGTTTTACTTTAATTGACTATGTCATTTAAAATAATAACATCTAAATGAAACACAAAAATCAATGAGGGAGAATAGGAAAAATGGCGGCTTAAACATATGCTTCCCTTTTCATGCAATTTTTTCTTTTTGCAACTTATTTTCCTTTCTTCATTCATTCATTCTAAGAAACAATGCACAGTGTAAAAGCAGTATAAATAAGCAACCAAAGTAATTCAAAACCCACCATATAGCACCAAACATAACACAAAATATCTATATAAATTATAAAAACATTTAATCACCATAATTATCAAAACAGTGTATAGCACAATGCAAAAAACCAATTTTTTTTTTTTTATTCCACAAGTAATGGAGAAGTTAAAATTATAAAAATTTTGCACAAGAATGCACACACACATGTACATATGAATATTATGCATATGTCTATGTATGTATATAAATATATAATAGGGTAAAAAGAGAACCTTTTCGAGCTCATCTTGAAGCTCTTGAAGCTTTTCGATAGAGAGAACGAGGTCGCCATCAATGTGATCGGAATCTTCTTCCACAGCAACCTTTGATTTCTTTCCACGGTCAGCTACCATGTTTCCAGCCCTAGACCTAGACTTGAAGGTTTGTTCGGTTGGGCTTAACTTAAACCCTAGAATAGTCTTCGCTTCGCAGGGGAAGAGGTGAGAATTGTTTGTTTGACGATGTCCGAAGCGTATAAGGGTTTAGTGACTTCACTTGGAGTAGTATTCTTATCAAAAGAGTGTTACTTCAAATATTATGACGAATTGTATAAACACTAGTAAATCAAGTAGATAAAATATAGTTAAATACTTGTATTATCAGCCATTATATTTATTTATTTTCAAAAAAAATAGTAGTATTCTTTTATTTTATAAGGTCATCATCGTCTTTTTATTGTTAGATGTTGAACTTGAGTTGCTGTTTCATACTACCAAGGTATAAATTAAATATTGACACTTGATTTTGTGTTCAATTTGTTGTGTTGTGCACTTCACTTGGAGCTAGACTAACATGCATAAACATAACAAGGGCTGCAAATTAAGTTTAGGGTCCTTTATATAAGTATACAAATATTAGAAAGATATTATAATAATAGTGCACCTGTGACGCCCCCAAAATTAGGTATACATCACCCATCTTGGGTCGTCAGATACATAGTACAGAATACAAATACAACTGATTAATACAACTGTCGTGTACAATACGACAAAACATAAACTGTGAGTTTGAATACAAATATTATCTTCTAGAGAGTATTCATACTCAAAAGGAGTCCTCATTACATTTATTAACACACCATTACATAGAATAGTGAGGACTACTAACTAATACTATCATTCGGACCATCACTCCGTTCCCCGACTTGCCCCAGCTACGTTCTCATTTCCTGAAGAGAACAGTGAAAGAAAGGGTGAGCTCAACTAGCCCAGTAAGAAATATTATGACTAAGATAATGCAGAATAAATTATCATTAGCCTTCAACAATGTTAAACTGATAAAATATAATAGACATCAAGTTTAACTGTAGCGGAACAAGCAATCCATTAAAAGAGTCAAGTAGAAAATAAACTCTACTATCTTTTATGATTTAAAAAGTTTTTCAACATTGTGATCGCTGAGACTCAGCTTAATAAAATAATCCACATCATCGAATCACCCCTGCACTACGGCCAAGGATATTCGTGTATTCATTAATGGTCATGATCATGCCAACAACTGTCCATCAATGCACTACGGGCCAATGAGGACTTTTACCACATCATTTGTAACATTACGGTCATGATTATACCGAATAATCCCTGGTCATAATCATACCAAGTCCATCTATGCACTACATGCCACAGATGACTTTCAACATTTTATAAACATGAGGATGATGACAATGATATAAGAATTCAATAAAACAAGTTCAAGAATTAATTTATCCAGGAATTAACAACGTCCAAATTGTCAACATGATACTGCATTGTGGAGTAAAATTCAAGAATGCTTAGAAGAATATTTTCTTGAAAAAAATACTGGATGAAACGCAACTATCAAGGATATTCCACAAATTTCATGGAGTATAGAAGTCAAAACTTAACCAACTGAGTACAATAAAGAATGGAATAACAAAAGAAATCACCATGCATGCGATAGACCGCACAGACAGGTTATTCCAATAGAATAATAAATAATGGAACCAGGTCCGGCGTAAACGCACAGACAGGATATTCCGACAGAATAATAAATAATGGAACCAGGTCCGGTGTAAAACACACAGACAGGATATTCCGACAGAATAATAAATAATGGAACCAGGTCCGGTGTAAAACACACAGACGGGATGTTCCAACAGAATAATAATAAAAACGGAACCAGGTCCGGTGTAAAACACACAGACAGGATGTTCCAACAGAATAATAATAAAAACGGAACCAGGTCCGGTGTAAAACACACAGACAGGATGTTCCAACAGAATAATAGAAGAATGTCACCAAGTATAGGGTAGACCACGTATACAGGTTATTCCAACAGAATAATAAGAAATGGAATAACAACAGTTCTCTTCATGAATAAGAAAGAATAACACCCCTTACCGTAAAATAAACTGAATATAAGAGTAGGGAAGTAGCAGAATACTTTTCTATAGTTTCTCTATAATTTCTCTTTCTAAAGCTTCAGTGAATTCGTAAGAAAATAATGAATAAATGAGCTTCTATTTATAGGAAAATGAAATGCATAGTAACTAATCCATGAACGGTCGAGATTGATTTACTTTAATCTGACGGTCCATATTTAAAGCAAAATCTTTTAAATAAAATATAATATATATATTATATATATATTACATGCGAAGAAAAAATATCACGGGTGAAAATCCCCGTGAATCCATATCATTTGTTTCTGCTAAAATTTCAAACCTTATACAATAATAATACATATAACACTCCATTATATGTTTTCCTCCCCCACCAACTTCAATCATCATATAATATATAATATAATATATATATATATATATATATATATATATATATATATATATATTTATATACTACTCCACCAATCCCACATTCCACTCAATATACGGGTGGAATTCCTCCCACCTAAAACAATCCTTTCATTCCCCCATCTTTATCAAATCATGTCATATATATATATATATATATATATATATATATATATATATATATATATATATTCCATCATCCTCCACCACAACCCACTCACCCACATTTTCAAACTTCCACCAACATGTGGTCCCCACCTGTCATCATTATAACACATTCTCTTACACACACACACACACATTATATATATATATAATACACTCCACCTTTTCCATCATCCTCCACTAACATTATATATTATATATATATAAAATATTTTATCTCCCCTTTACGTAATTTCCTCTCACCCCTATTTTCAGATTTCATACATCACATGTGGGCCCCATATGTGGTCCCCACATGTAAGCCCCACCTTTATTATATAAAATAATTTTCTACCAATTATTTTGAAAAATGGGCAAAATAGGGGGTCCATATAATGAACAAAATTGAGTGACTTCTCACGTAAGCATCAATTAATCAATACCGTGTGCTACTATGCAACCACACGTATTACTGTACTTTTACTCTCGAGTAGTTCAACAGTTACAATGGTAAAACTTCCGCCGTTATTTTCATAAAGTATTTTTGTCGTTTTCTCAATCCGACAATAATTCTGTTGTGGGGTCCACCAATGATTGTACCGTCGTACGGATACTCCCCGACAAAAAGAATATTCCCCGACCAATCGAATATAATATGACAACTTGCATACTTTGTAAAATTTATAAATACTACCCATAACTATTATATCAAATCCACACCATAATATAAAAAAAAAAAAAAAAATTTCGAGAAAAATTAAATATTTATTCATAAAATCTGGGGTCTCACAATCTCCCCTCCTTATGAAATTTCGCCCTCGAAATTTACGTACGTACTTGGTATGCCAAACATGTGAGGATACCTTGACTTCACTTCAAATTCTAACTCTTGAGGTATAACCTTTAAGCATCGAATATGATCCTTCTTATCCAAGATGTTAACACGTATCTCCTCATACGTTAAATATTTCGCTATCTCGTCCGGTTCTAAATTAATAATGTGGTTCGGGTCGTCCACATATTTACGTAACATCGATATGTAAAAAAAAATGTTCTGAACACGCAACATACTTGGCGGTAAAACGAGTCTTTAGGCCACAGTTCCTATTTCATCGAGGATTTCAAATGGGCCAATTAAATCGAGAGTTGAGATTTCCTCTCTTCGTCGATTCTTGCTTCTAGAATAACGCCCTCTTGAACATTCTTCTTCACATTTATCAGCTCTGAGTATGTAGCTTGAGCGGCTTTAACTTTATCGATTAAAGTCGATTTTAATCGTATATTCGTTATCTTCACGTGGGTTCGTATATTCGCACTTGTAACCGTATACGATCTTCTACACAACGCGTCAGCTACCACGTTCACTTTTCCACGATATTATTGAATGGTACGATCGTAATATTCAACAGCTCGAGCCAATGTCTTTGGCGCATAATACGTTCGTTTTAGTTGAAGAAATATTTGAGGGTTTAAGAAATGAGTTTTGTACTGGGGTCAATACAAAATTCAATTTTACGCTCTGGGGTAGGCTAAGAAGTCTTCAAGAATACGTCAAGAAATTTATTAACAATAGAAATATCGTTCAAAACTGCGACCCTCATCCAAGACTTGGATAACACGTCACATTGATACCTATCAACTTGCCATCGTCATTTACAACGTCTCCTACGGAAAGTCTAGCTTCGGTGCATTCCACACCAGGAAGTCAACAACGAAAGGAACGGGGATTTTTACTTATGGCTTGATACGACAATGATTGACTTTAGTGATTTGGTTACTTGAATTCGCATAATAGGTTGGTTAGGAATATGAAAGCTAACAACCTTACGAAAAGCATGATGAGCAGTTAACCAATCGTTTCCAAAAATCACATTAAAGGCAAGTATTTTTAATGAAATCAGATCGATAGGTAATGTGTGGGTACCAACTTGAACCAAACAAGACTTATAACCAGTGGAGGTAATGAAGATTTCTCCCAATTGACTTTAAACAGACATATCAAAGTCTAAGTTCTCCGGAGTTAACTTCAAACATTGAACATAACTAGGTGAAATAAAAGAGTGAGTAGAACCGGTATCGAATAAGGTACAAACTTCACAAGGGTTTATGATTAGCTTACCCGCGATAACTTTATTTGGGTTCCTCACTTGTTGGGAAGTCATGACAACCGCTCTCCCTTGAACTACCCGGCTTTGACTTGTCTGGGGTAGCATTTGATGTCATCTCTATCGTTGGAATTGACTTTAATATAGGGCATATTCCACCCTCAACTGCTTCATCGTACTCCTGCTTCATGATCTGAATCATCAATCTTCGATCCATATCGAGTTCAGATTGACCGCTCTGTACAGGGTAATTCAAAACTCGATGTTGGGTTCTCCCAATTGCTGTCCAAAAAGAGAAATGTATATCATCTATTTTAGCCTTTTTGGATCGGACATCTCTTTCTACAATATCAACACGTCGTGCGGCTTTTACCCACGCATCCTGCATTCTCACTCGTTCAGTTGTTTCTTCTTTCAGCTGATCCTTGATATTTGAATTCTCAGATTCCAACTTTAATATCTTACACTCTGCCAAAGCGTGATTTTGTTCGAGCATCACATATCGGGTAACACAATTTTGAATCGTTACATCTCTTTGCTCAACGACTGCCTGCCGTTCTTCAGCCTGCTCTTCTAACTCATGAACACGATTTTGTAATTCTAAGTTTTGATCATAGATTTCTTCTAACCAATTCTCCTCAGGTTCCTCTTCTTCCTCTTCTTCCTCACTCTCAGCTGACACCTCTGCCACTAGCTCGGGTGCAACTATTAGTTCTTCACTTACCACGTAGATATCTCTAATTTCTTCTTCGCCTGATATTACATTATCTTGGTTGGTTATTAGAGGTGTCACGGTCTCACTCACTCCATTGTTGACATTTTCAGCTGCCATTTTCAAATACTGCCACAAAACAAGGGTTAATTAACATATAACATATTATCCATCTACTTTGACCGACCAATTAAATACCAAATAAACTTAGGTAGGTCATACTAGCGAAGGAATTCCCCGTCTCTCCCCTCCTAGTTTTATTCTCACATCCTAGCCAGGGATCATATCCCTAAGCTCTGATACCAACTGTGACGCCCCCAAAATTAGGTATACATCACCCATCTTGGGTCGTCAGATACATAGTACAGAATACAAATACAACTGATTAATACAACTGTCGTGTACAATACGACAAAACATAAACTGTGAGTTTGAATACAAATATTATCTTCTAGAGAGTATTCATACTCAAAAGGAGTCCTCATTACATTTATTAACACACCATTACATAGAATAGTGAGGACTACTAACTAATACTATCATTCGGACCATCACTCCGTTCCCCGACTTGCCCCAGCTACGTTCTCATTTCCTGAAGAGAACAGTGAAAGAAAGGGTGAGCTCAACTAGCCCAGTAAGAAATATTATGACTAAGATAATGCAGAATAAATTATCATTAGCCTTCAACAATGTTAAACTGATAAAATATAATAGACATCAAGTTTAACTGTAGCGGAACAAGCAATCCATTAAAAGAGTCAAGTAGAAAATAAACTCTACTATCTTTTATGATTTAAAAAGTTTTTCAACATTGTGATCGCTGAGACTCAGCTTAATAAAATAATCCACATCATCGAATCACCCCTGCACTACGGCCAAGGATATTCGTGTATTCATTAATGGTCATGATCATGCCAACAACTGTCCATCAATGCACTACGGGCCAATGAGGACTTTTACCACATCATTTGTAACATTACGGTCATGATTATACCGAATAATCCCTGGTCATAATCATACCAAGTCCATCTATGCACTACATGCCACAGATGACTTTCAACATTTTATAAACATGAGGATGATGACAATGATATAAGAATTCAATAAAACAAGTTCAAGAATTAATTTATCCAGGAATTAACAACGTCCAAATTGTCAACATGATACTGCATTGTGGAGTAAAATTCAAGAATGCTTAGAAGAATATTTTCTTGAAAAAAATACTGGATGAAACGCAACTATCAAGGATATTCCACAAATTTCATGGAGTATAGAAGTCAAAACTTAACCAACTGAGTACAATAAAGAATGGAATAACAAAAGAAATCACCATGCATGCGATAGACCGCACAGACAGGTTATTCCAATAGAATAATAAATAATGGAACCAGGTCCGGCGTAAACGCACAGACAGGATATTCCGACAGAATAATAAATAATGGAACCAGGTCCGGTGTAAAACACACAGACAGGAGATTCCGACAGAATAATAAATAATGGAACCAGGTCCGGTGTAAAACACACAGACAGGATGTTCCAACAGAATAATAATAAAAACGGAACCAGGTCCGGTGTAAAACACACAGACAGGATGTTCCAACAGAATAATAATAAAAACGGAACCAGGTCCGGTGTAAAACACACAGACAGGATGTTCCAACAGAATAATAGAAGAATGTCACCAAGTATAGGGTAGACCACGTATACAGGTTATTCCAACAGAATAATAAGAAATGGAATAACAACAGTTCTCTTCATGAATAAGAAAGAATAACACCCCTTACCGTAAAATAAACTGAATATAAGAGTAGGGAAGTAGCAGAATACTTTTCTATAGTTTCTCTATAATTTCTCTTTCTAAAGCTTCAGTGAATTCGTAAGAAAATAATGAATAAATGAGCTTCTATTTATAGGAAAATGAAATGCATAGTAACTAATCCATGAACGGTCGAGATTGATTTACTTTAATCTGACGGTCCATATTTAAAGCAAAATCTTTTAAATAAAATATAATATATATATTATATATATATTACATGCGAAGAAAAAATATCACGGGTGAAAATCCCCGTGAATCCACATCATTTGTTTCTGCTAAAATTTCAAACCTTATACAATAATAATACATATAACACTCCATTATATGTTTTCCTCCCCCACCAACTTCAATCATCATATAATATATATATAATATATATATATATATATATATATATATATATATATATATATATATATATATACTACTCCACCAATCCCACATTCCACTCAATATACGGGTGGAATTCCTCCCACCTAAAACAATCCTTTCATTCCCCCATCTTTATCAAATCATGTCATATATATATATATATATATATATATATATATTCCATCATCCTCCACCACAACCCACTCACCCACATTTTCAAACTTCCACCAACATGTGGTCCCCACCTGTCATCATTATAACACATTCTCTTACACACACACACACACATTATATATATATATATATAATACACTCCACCTTTTCCATCATCCTCCACTAACATTATATATTATATATATATAAAATATTTTATCTCCCCTTTACGTAATTTCCTCTCACCCCTATTTTCAGATTTCATACATCACATGTGGGCCCCATATGTGGTCCCCACATGTAGGCCCCACCTTTATTATATAAAATAATTTTCTACCAATTATTTTGAAAAATGGGCAAAATAGGGGGTCCATATAATGAACAAAATTGAGTGACTTCTCACGTAAGCATCAATTAATCAATACCGTGTGCTACTATGCAACCACACGTATTACTGTACTTTTACTCTCGAGTAGTTCAACAGTAACAATGGTAAAACTTCCGCCGTTATTTTCATAAAGTATTTTTGTCGTTTTCTCAATCCGACAATAATTCTGTTGTGGGGTCCACCAATGATTGTACCGTCGTACGGATACTCCCCGATAAAAAGAATATTCCCCGACCAATCGAATATAATATGACAACTTGCATACTTTGCAAAATTTATAAATACTACCCATAACTATTATATCAAATCCACACCATAATATAAAAAAAAAAAAAAAATTTCGAGAAAAATTAAATATTTATTCATAAAATCTGGGGTCTCACAGCACCAATTAAATAATTATATTAATAGTGTAATAATATAAATAAATATCAATTGTAGTGCAATCCACGTCACATAAAGCAAATCAACTGAAATACAAACACCTTGATTTAAGGGGAAAACTACTCTATCATTCACGTAAGTTATCTACTAAAAAAACATTCAAAAATCAGCGGAAAAAAAAACGGATGCTCCATATCAGAACAAATCCGAAAGCTTTTACAGATAATCATCATCTTCAACTAATTGATCATCTTCAAGAGAGGATCAATCGATAAGGAACAGAAGCAGTCATACAATAGAAGCCTAATTCGAAAGCACAAAAAAGCGAAAACAGAGTATCGAAAATCGACATGCACAAACCGATCACAGGTTTCCGAAACTGAAAGAAGAGCTATAAACGGAGATTGCAAAGCGAATCTGGATACTGAATACAAAGGTACGAATCAGTTAAATATATATTGAAATCATGTTTTGTTACCTACGAAATCAACTGCAGGGGAAATATTTATAACAATAAATATTTGTTTTTCACTACAATTTTGATACGCATACAAAGTATTGGGAACATTCATATAAAGATTTGTTTACCTTGTTTCAAGTGTTTAAAATATACAACATTAAAATTTTAGTTTTGAATTTTGACGAAATTAAAACATTACTTTACCGTAACAAAGATACCAATAACGTATATTTTGGTTACTTAACAATGTTAATTTGGTAACCAATTAAATAGTTTTTGTAATTTCAGTAACCAAATACTATTGGTTACAAATGCCAATTTTGGAAGCATTAATGTAAAACTTTGACAACATTCTTATAATTACTTGGATTCCTTATTTGTAGTGTTTAATATTTAGTATTTCATTTTGAGGGATATTATAATTTGTGTTTTGCTTATGGAAGGAATAAAAACATTACTTTATAGTAACAAATATACAAATAACTTATATTTTGGTTACTGAATAGTGTTAATTTGGTAACCGATTAAATAACTTTTGAAATTTCAGTAGCCAAAACTATTGGTTACAAATGCATATTTTGTAAGCATTTATATCAAAATTTGGCAACATTCATATAAATATTTGGATTCCTTGTTTTTAGTGTTTAATATATAGTATTTCATCTTCAGGGCATTTTAAATTATGATTTGTTTATAACCAAACTGAAAGCAGTTTGATGCATAATAATTGATAATAAAAACGTCTACTTTGGTTACTTAATAAAGTTGTTTTAGTATCTAAATAGTGAATATAAATTATATAAGTTACAAAATAGTTTGAGAAACAGTAACATTCATATTTCGTTACGCATACAAAGATTTGGAAACATTCATATAAATATTTGGATACTAATTAAATTATTGTGTCAATGTTACTGTTTCAGTATTGGGAATATGGATATGCTTCCAATTGTAGTTTACTTCAACGGAACGTGGACAGACAATAACCAATATCAAAATTTCGAAGTTACCGGCCTACTAGCCCCTTCAAATTGTTCATTCAAAGAAATGCACAACATGATATGTACTGCATTAAATCTAGACTACAGCACAACAGAATTGGCAATCAAATTTCAGATTAAGAGCAACATTCCTCCAATCAAGGTGACAAATGAAGCATCCTTGAGATTTTATATGGAAGTCAGTAGAAGATCAGATGATCATTGCAAGTTTCCACTAATTATAGATTATGAACACATCATTGGAGGGACTACAAGCTTACATAAATGTGATAAATGAAGAAGAATATATAGTGCAAACAGAAACGCCAATGAGATTGACACAGTGGAATTCTGAATTTGTTTCGTTGGCAACACAAGAAGACCAAAATGAATCACAATATGTTGAGAAGCTGGCAATTGAAGTAATTGACAAACAAAAAGTCAGAAACCAGAACATATCAAACAATGCTGTGACAACCCCAAAATAGGTCCATTCCACCCAACCCATTCTGAGTCGCCAAATACATGGTACAGAAAACAACTACAACTTTATTACAACAATTGTCGTGCAAAATACAATAACATATATGCTGTGAGTTTGGATACAAATATATACCAAACGTGACTCATGTTCCAACCGTGGACATCACCTCACAATAACACCTTACATAAAGGTATAGTCAAAAACTGTTTTAGAAATTATAATCTTTGGGAAGTACTCAAGAAAACCTTCGTACATGGGAGGCCACGCGTCTAGGTTATGATAGATATCATATGGCCACAGAGTTATCCTTGGTTGACCCAATAGACCCCAAAGAAAAACGAGAAGATTACTATCATATTCTTCCCAATGGTGAGTCTTCTCTTGACTTATCATTATCTCCACTGTCTCTAATTGAGAATTATACTTCAAACAAACACCAAGATTATATAGGTAGTGCCCATAGATATACTCAGCAAGTGGATGAGCACAACCCTGTCTTATGATGACACGAAGTTGTATGTCATTAGACATCTTGTATGATAGTAACAAAACACCCTTCCAACGTTGGGTTCGCCTCACCCTATTTTCTTCACCAAATATAACTACTAAATGATGACCACCGTTCTATTCCCTTGTTACCCCCGCTCGACCCAGCTACACTCTTATTACCTGAAAAGGAATTGTGAAGCAAAAGGGTGAGCACAACTAGCTCAGTAAAGAATATCATGACTAAAGATAATTAAATTATCAATAGCCTTCATCAATAATAAATCAGAGATTTAGAACATATGGTAAATGATAAAAATTTCAACCATAGTTGCAGCGGAACGAGCAATCCATTAGAAGAGTCAAATAGACTATAAAGTCTATTATCTTCTCCATGTTAAAAATCCACCAACAATATTTTATCCATGTAACATCACTCAACAGTTCCTTTCCACAATCATATGAATAACTCATAATCATAATTGTGACTATAAATTTTTCTTCGCACCCAGGACGAAGAATATTTTCATCACCTGTCTTTACCTGAAACATCAAAGATCATGGTTATACCAAATCACAGTTCCTGTTTATAATCATACTAACAAATCCATCTTTGCACTACGGGCCAAAGATATTCATCAACAAACCATCTTTGCACTACGGGCCAAAGATATTCAACAACAGTTCATCTTTGCACTACAGGCCAAAGATATTCATCAACAGGCCATCTTTGCACTACATGCCAAAGATATTCATCAACAATTCATATTTGCACTACAGGCCAAATATATTCATATCTCAAAGAAATATATAATCATTTCAGAATTTATATAAACAATAATTATAACCATGTTGATCAATTCACCTTTGCACTTAAGCTTAAGATATTCAATTATAAATTCAATGGTCATGATCATACCAGTCACAATTCAACTTTGCACTACAGGCCAAAGAGAACCCTAGTCATGTTCATACCAATAATCTACCCATCTTTACACTCCAGTGAAAGAAAATTTCAACATCAAGGTTATAAAAATGTTATATATAATAGTAAAATTAATATAATCAAAACATCTAGATTTAATCTCAAGAGTAATATTCATAAATCAACTATAATTTAGTTAGAAAAAGAAACCAATTTTGTCTTGAATAGTACCCGTGAATAGTAACTCGTGAATAGTAATTCGTGAATAGTAACTCATGAATAGTAATCCCGACACAAAAAGATAGAAATTCCACAATAAAATCTATACCAATATTTCGGTATAATGATATTGAAAGAATAACATTTCTTAAGCTTATAAACAATTTATTTAAATTGTTTACACTTTACTAAATAATGCATTTAATCATTCTAAAATACCAAACTCATAAGATTTTATCACCAATAATCAAAACCCTCATCAAAAATCTGCATATACCTCATATAGGATTCTCAAGCCATAAAATCCTATTTTCCAATCTTCTTACTTCACATAACAGATTTAATTCATTTTCTCATAACTAGTCTATTTTCATAAAAAATACCAAATCCGTTCCAAAAATATTTCTTTTCTGAGATTTAGCATAATATAGTCCCATACTGAACATATATTTTTCTCAGAATTTTTAAAAGTCATTTACTATTTTTCATATGGCCAAAACTGCCCAATATTTAGACATTTATCAAAAATTGTACTTTTGTCCAAAAATTCTGAAATTTACAGAGTATACTTCTATTATATACATGTACTCCCAATAAAAATTTTATCAATTTTGGAGTTAACCACAAGGAATTATAAGCTGTTACTTCTAAAATAGTCTTTTCTCATAAAATTCATAACTCTCAATCTATACATCCAAAAATCACCATTTTTGGACACAATCAAGAAAACTCATCAAAATATCATTTCAAATTTTTCCAGAATTTTTGAAGATCATAAAAATTACGAAACTGAAAATCATAACAACCCTTAAAATTTATTACTATCCCTTACTATCCCTTACCTCAAAAGAGCAGTACTTCTGACTGGATATCGGATATGATGCTGAAGGAAACTTGCACTAATGAATAGTAACTCACCAAGTATCTAAAAACTCACAAAATATGCTTCATAATATAGAGAGAGAAAGAGAGAAAGCTTATGTTTCTGGTGTGATTTTCAATTCTAACTTAGCCCTCTATTTATAGAAAAATTTTGGTAGGTTTGACCTGCAACCTGATGGCTTTACCTGCTACTATTCCCACCCACCACATTTGAAATATAATTCAGCACATTTCTTCACCAACCACAAGTGGGGCCCACCAATTCTAGAATTTTCCACCAAAAATAATTTATAACCTGATTTCCGAATCAGCCACCTCTTAAAATTCATAACAAATCATACGTTCATTTTTAACGGTTCAAAATTTGTGGGCATATACTCAACTTATATATGTATAACATATCCAAAAATTACCACGATCCAACGGTCGGATTAAAAATTATAACCCCCGCAAAATATCTCAAAAACCCTGATTTTTAATATCTCCATTCCGACAAAAGTACGGATAAAAACCTCAACATTAACTCCTTCATTTTTTAACCACAAAAATATATCCTTCATTTATATCCACATAAAATAAATATTTCCTTATCATATGAATCAATAATTAATTATTCACAAATAATATTACAGAATCACATTTATGACAACCAGGCCGTTCCCAGGAAAGAGGGGGCTTTCCAATAAGAATTTCTCCTTACTAGCGCGCAATTAGATGACCAAACCTCTCCTTAGACAGAACTTTTTAGACATTGCCAATAATGTTATCTAATAATATTATTCAAATAATATGAATTATTGATCTGATAATGGAAAATACTGTGCAGTGACAATTATTGAACAACAATAATATAAAATTTCAACGTAGCAATTATTGAATCAATAAAATAAAATATTGAACAGTAATTACTGTAACAATTATTGAGTAGTGTCTTCTTACGTAAGAATCAATAATTTCAAAAATACTATGCAATACCGTGTGCTACTGTGCAATAACGTATATTACTGTATTTTAACCACCGGGTATTCCAACAGTGTTAACGGTAACAACTACGCCGTTATTTGTAAAAACTTAAATTTGTCGTTTTTTTCACCCGACAGTTATTCGTTATGGGGCCCACAAATAGCTGCGCCGTCGTACGAATATTCCCCGACAGAAAGAATATTCCACGACCAAACGAATATTCCCCGACAACAATGATTATTTTATAGCCACTTGCTTATTTTGAAAAAAAATTCATATTTCACCCATAACTTTAAACTTTTATCAATTTAACCATTTACTAAATAGTAATTATAAGAAAAATTAAATATTTTTATTTCATAAAATTCGGGGTCTTACAAATGCAGTACAATGTGATGAGGTCATTTCAGATCCAAATAAGTTTGAAGTCAAAATACATCAAACTTACATAAACAAGAAAATTCTTTCACTAGCAATAAGGCTACATTTCATAAGGCAGAATAGACAACACAAGGTTGAAAGAACAAGTGGTCGAGATTTTGTTCTGGTATGCCTAGACAATGGAAATTACAAATGGAAACTAAGAGCATCAAAGTTTTGGAAAACAACTATGTTCAAGGTAAGAGAATTTAATGATGTACACACTTGTTCGTCAAACATACTGCTTGGAGATCACAGACAAGCAAACAGTGAGATGGTTAGTAAGTGCATTAAGCATAAACTAACTAACTTCAAGAAAATTTACACACCAACAGACATTGTGGAAGACATGATGACGGAGTATAACGTGTCCATCTCCTACCAAAAAGCACGGAGATCAAAGGAAAAAGCAATGCAAAAAGTAAGAGAAAATCCACACGACTACACTCTGATCCCTTCTTGGTTGCACATGTTGCAAAAAACTAATCCAGGTAGCAATTGCAAACTATTTATTAAATGTTTCAACTATTTTGGTTACTCAACGTAAGAAGTTTAGTCACTTACAAATACATGTATGGATGCTACATATTTTAATTAAATAAAACTAAATCTAATTTTTACAGCAGACAAATATATACATGAAATGAAACTATTAAATAGCATTTTAGATACCATCTAAACACTATAAAGACATAAAAATATAAGTTATTATAAAGCAAAAGTAATACACATAGTAATCATAACTACAAATCTGGACAATAATTATTGCATATAATTACATTAACCTTACTTTAAAATTCATTTCAGGATCCATCACATCATTGGAGTTGAAAAAAAATGTTCGCTTCAAATATCTCTTCTTCGCAATAGGAGCATCCATTGAAGCATGGCAACATTGTTTCCCAATCATTGTAGTTGATGGGACATTCATACAGTCAAACTACGGGGGTACACTGCTCATAGCAAGCACGCAAGATGCAAACAGGAACATCATACCGATTGCTTTTGCAGTTGTTGACAGTGAAAATGAATCATCATGGAGATGGTTTTTAATCAATTTGAGAAATGCTTGTGGTGTTAGAGAAGGACAATGCATCGTTTCAGACAGACATGAAGCAATTATCAAGGGACTTAACTGTGTGTTCCCTGATGTCATGCACGGTTCATGCACCTACCATATTTTGAAAAATATTAAAAACAGATTCAAAAAGAAAGGAGAAGAGGTAAAAAAAGCATACAATGCAGCTTGTAGGGCTTACACTATAGAAGAATTCAACATACATATGGCTGAACTTGATGCAATTGATACTAGAATAAGAACATATCTGGAGGAAGAAGTTAAGCTAGAAAAGTGCACGAGGCTCCATGGAACTGTAAGCAGGTATTCAACAATGACTTCAAACATCGCTGAATCTATTAACCATGCAATCAAGGGAATTAGAGATCTTCCAGTTGCGTCGATGATTGAATGCCTACGTTGTATGGTTCAAAGGTGGTATTTCATAAACAAACAGTTAGCAATATCAACGTTCACAAATCTATCCACGACAGCTAAGAGAAGATTGCAAGATAATATCAACGAGTTAAAGAAACTTAAGGTCAGCCATAAAACCCATAAATTGTTACTGCACATCTTTGGAAAAAAATAGCATTAACAATTATATGAAACCACAATATGAATTCTTAGTTACCAATATAAACTGTAAAAGTTACTAACAATACATATAACTTAAATTATTCTATATATATATTTTTAAAAAAGTAATTATTATACATTCTAACTAAACTATTAAAATTTGTTGTAGGTTGAGACATCAAATCTAGTGATTTTTACTGTTTATGATGTCACCAAGCAATTTATCGTGGATATGGGAAAAAAGACATGCACATGCCGTAAATTTCAATACCATGAAATGCCTTGCTCACACGCTGCTGCTGTTATTAGCAAACAGAATATGAGCTGTTATGATTTTTGCTCAAAATACTATTCAAACAAAACTTTGATGGACACATATTCAGCTTCCATCATGCCATTGGACGACAAAGAGAATTGGGATGTTCCAGACGAGATTAAAAACATATGTGTCAAACCACCAAATACAAGAAGACCAACTGGACGACCAAAGATTGGAAGGTACAAGTATGTGTATGAAAATACCGTTCAAAATAAATGCAGACGATGCCAACAAAAAGGACACAACAAAAAAACATGCAATAATCCACCAATTTTGGAGCCGAAAACGTTGTAATATATTTTATTTTTAACAAAAAAAATTGTAACACTCATTGATGATTACTGAGGTTGGTCAATATACATTCATATTGTAATCGTTTTATTGATTAAATAAATAAAAATTTATATTGCACAATATTAAAATATGTTTACTTTTCATTAATTTCTTTTTAACAAGAAGTAATTATATCTTCAAATCAACAAATGTATATTATAATTATTGATGTATATTTTATTTACTACCTAAAACTACAACAGTTACCTGTAAATGCAATTTTGGCTACCAAGTGTACAATAAAAAAAATTTGCAATTCCAAACAATTTAATTAATAAATTAATTTTAATTAATATAACTATTTGGTAAACCACAAAATACTGTCTATTATAATAGATACCTGTAAATAAAATTTTGGCTACTAATTATACCATATTAAAAAATTATAAAATTACTATTTGGCTACTATCTAAAACTAAAATAGATACCTGAAAATAAAATTTTGGCTACTAACTGTACCATGTTAAAAAACTATAAAATTACTAAAATTAATTAATAGAGTATTTTTAAATTAATATAAATGTTTGATAAATCTCAAATACTGTTTATTATAAACAACATATGTTGTTAGTAAACCATCATTACCATAACAAAAGAAAAAAACATAAAATAATGTGTAAAATATGATATAGATTCCTGTTATGGCTGATTCCCCGTTTTGAAATGTTTTTATTCTAATTAATATCTTTAAAAAAACAATTAGTTCTAATTACAAATAAAATAAAATGTAACATACATATTTATGTATATTTTGGTTACTATCTAAAACTAAAATAGTTACCTGTAAATAAAATTTTGGCTACCAACTGTACAATGTTAAAAAAATACAATTATAAAAATTAATTATCCATACTAATTCCCTAAACATTTTCGGTTGACACATATTCAATTCTATTCATTTTCGGATGTAGGGAAGTATATCAGCTTAGGTCTCTGTGTTTCTATTCAATTCTGGAAGTGAGACATTGATTAGGTTTCTGTTTAGCTTTTTCCTCCACTTCCACGTTGTTGTCATTTACTTGTTTGGTTTTGTACCCACCTAACCTTTGTACACATGATTACGATAAATGGTAACTCTCTTTACAAAGTTTAGTGCCATTGCCACAGTTAAATTGTAAGACCCCAACTTTTATAAATAAAGATAAATTTTCTATAAATATCATTTTTGAATATTATGGAGTTAATTTGATATAATGTTATAGTTGTGGGTAATATTTATAAATTTTGTAAAGTACGCAAGTTATTATATAATATTCGATTGGTCGGGGAATATTCGTTTTAACAGGAAATATTCGTACAACGACACAATCATTGGTGGACCCCACAACAGAATTATTGTCGGATTGAGAAAACGACAAAAATAGTTTATTAAAAATAACGGCGGAAGTTTTACCATTGTTACTGTTGAACTACTCGGTAGTAAAAGTACAGTAATACGTGTGGTTGCATAGTAGCACACGGTATTGATTATTAATGCTTATGTGAGAAGTCACTCAGTTTGATTCAATTATTGTCAGTTAATAATATGAATTATTTAGCGATAATGACGTTTTGTTTTATTCGTATTATTAACGTAATAAAACATAAACATCTTTTTATATAAAACAGAATACTTTATTAAAGTTATTCTATAAATAGAATATATTATATTTTATTTAAAAGATTTTTCTTTAAATATGGACCGTCAGATTAAAGTAATCAATCTGGACCGTTCATGGATTAGTTACCATGCATTCTATTTTTGTATAAATAGCAGCGCATTCCTTCATTATTTCTTACGAATTCACTGAACTCTAGAGAGAGAAACTATAGAGATAAACTATAGAGAGAGAGAAGAAGAGTATTCTGCTACTTAACTACTTCCTTATTTCAGCTCTTCTTTAAAACGGTAAGGGGTGTTATTCTTTCTTATTCATGAAGAGAACTGTTGTTATTCCATTTCTTATTATTCTGTTGGAATAACCTGTATACGCGGTCTACCATATACTTGGTGACATTCTTCTATTATTCTGTTGGAACATCCTGTCTGTGTGTTTTACACCGGACCTGGTTCCGTTTTTATTATTATTCTGTTGGAACATCCTGTCTGTGTGTTTTACACCGGACCTGGTTCCATTATTTATTATTCTGTCGGAATATCCTGTCTGTGTGTTTTACACCGGACCTGATTCCATTATTTATTATTCTGTCGGAATATCCTGTCTGTGTGTTTTACACCGGACCTGGTTCCATTATTTATTATTCTGTCGGAATATTCTGTCTGTGTGTTTTACACCGGACCTGGTTCCATATTATAAATCTAAATAATAACAACAACTTCAACATCCATAAAACTACTGAATAACAAAAAAACAACAACACAAACCAAAACACCACCATGCAGAAAATAAAACACTAAAAACAAAAAACAAATAAAAAATATAATTCTTAAAAAAAAAATTAACAAACCTTCAAATGTTTCTGCCGTGGAACCATTTTCCGGCTATTGGCATCAACTTTATATTCTTTAACAACTTTTTCATCAGAACCTTCAAAATCGGAATCAATATACACCATTGATTTCGCCTTCTTCTTCGAATGTCTCCCAATATTCTTAATATCAACATCTGATTTCAACAATAACCTCTTCCCCTGTTTAGAAGACTTTGGACAACTATCCTTCACCATTAAAGATAACTTCGAATCCTCTAAAGAATAATCTTCTAGAACTCTTTTCCTCTTCCTATCCGGTTTCTTAACCCCAATTCCCTCCATGCTCTTCCTCGTAGAGACCATCACGAAAAAAGATAGAAAGAAATCAGAGAATGTAGTACCGATAAATATGAACAAAAAAAAAAACTGAGAATAACACGATTTGAAGCAAAATACGACAAACACGAAGTAAAAATCAAACGCCGACAACAAAAATCTACCCGAAAAATCGACAAAAAAACAGAGAAGAAGATGAATAAGGGTTTGCTTAGAAAGTGAACAAAACACCAAATAAGGGTTTTCAAAAGAAAATAATACTACATACGGACCAAAAAAAATTTAAAATGAACGCAATCCCCAAAAAAACGCAAAATCAGTTTTTTTTTTAAAAAAAAACTGAATTGCCATGTCATCAGGAAATTAAAACACATCCCATAATAAAAGGAAGCATAAATATGTACTAATAATGAAAATAAAATTTTAAAGATATTAATTGTGTAAATATTTAATGAGTGTACTTTTATTGTAAATATGTTTTTAAATGTACTATAAAATGTAATTGTTCCTTAAGTTTATTATCGATCACACAACTAATTAACCCACCCAAGACGAACAGAATCTGATCCAAAAGCCCAAAGTAAAGCCCAAGTTTCAGCTCTAGTCCGGAAGCACAACCCAGTTGAAAATCTGGTCCGGATACAACGGAACACAACTTTGATAAATTTACTTCTCACTCGTGAGATTTGGTAGAATAGACGTGCATGGCATGGGTGAGAGAAAGTAAAATAAAATATCAAATATATTATAATTTTATTCAACCATACATATAAATCAAGATCAGCTCAGCATACCTACTATTGTTAATTCCTTTCATTTTTATGTACGTTTTTTCTAGCTAGCTAGCTAGCAAGCTCAAATATTTCTTAAAGTTATTTCTGATGATGCATGTTTTGTATATTTATAATTTAAATAATATTGACACTCCTATTGACAACATACATGATTTTTCTGATGATGCATGTTTTGTATATTTATAATTTAAATGGTAATATTTTGTGTACGATTTTTCAGTGATAAGCTTGAGTTATAGGTTTCAAAGTCAATTAAAAACATTTTCAATTCACTAATAATTAATTAATAATATTTTTTTAATTTCAAAAAATTAATAATAATTTTGTACAAGTATACAATATTATTGTTTTATTTTTCACGGCTGTATTAACGTACACTAGTTTTATTACTCCATTAAAGTAAAAGTAGGAGTAGGACAATTAAGTAAAGTTGGAGGTATTAAGGAGAATAAAGAAATTGCAAATTAAGCTATCATCAGTCAATTTAATGCCTAGCTACCTACCTATTCATCAAAGACAAAGAGAATGAATGATTTGAGTTGATTGGATTATTAGGCGCGCAACTAATAATTGATTGCAAACTCCCAAAAAGATCTAATTAAGGGAGCTTAACCTTAACCTCTGATGTTAATTTCTTCTAACCACAAAACAAATGTGAATTCATATCCTTCAGGGATGCTACGCTGTGTTGTTCACAATAATTAATTAATAAGTATTGTCGATCGGGACATGGTTGCTTTTATTCAATTTTTGGAGGAAAACATATATATATATATATATATATATATATATATATATATATATATATATATATATAGTCCGGATCCAGTCCGGGATCCCGGACTCTATAAAATCCAGACCTTTATTATTATTTTTTTTTTGCTTTTTTTTTTTGAAACAACTAAAAAAAAAATTAAAAAATTATGGAATTGAATTTTTTTCATAATACAGTATTTTGGGTGTGATTTAGGTACGTATAACAAAACATGGTGGTACTGTCTGTGCAGACTGTACCACCACTTTTTGGTATAGGTATTCAAAACACGTCCAAAACATTGTATTATGAAAAAATTTCAGTTCCATAAAATATTAAATATTTTTTTTTAGTTATTTTAAAAAAAAAAACAAAAAAATAAAAATAAAAATTTGGGTCCGTATTTTAGGACCTGTCCGGGAGTCCGGACAGGATCCATTGTGTGTGTGTGTGTATATATATATATATATATATATATATATATATATATGACGACTTTTGTTTTGTCTCCAAGATCCCATTAATCTGGGAAGTTCATGACCTATATTCAATATGTATCAAACCGTTACCCAATCAACTTAATTATTTGGTTGCTTGGGCCTACACTAAAGCACCCCACAAAAATATGTTAAAACCAATATATCCATAATTTAACCTAGCTCTGATGTAGGCAACTATAGTTATATCTTTTTGTCACTCAGACTATTAAACCTAAGGTTAATTTTGTTGTCTTTTGAATTTAATAATTTAGTATTTTATAGCAATCTTAAACCTATAGAATCAAATAATTTATTTTCTTGATTACATATTCCCAATCTATATCATAGATTATCCTTTCCACAACCACATAAAATAACAAAACTCCACTAGCTAGTTTTATTTTATTTCTTTTAAGTAAGAAAATTATTTTAAGAAAAAGGGATATTGAAAGATAAGCCAATCTTGATTGACATCTAAGAGTTTTTGTAAGACCCCAACTTTTATAAATAAAGATGAATTTTCTATAAATATCATTTTTGAATATTATGGAGTTAATTTGATATAATGTTATAGTTGTGGGTAATATTTATAAATTTTGCAAAGTAAGCAAGTTGTTATAAAATATTCGTTTGGTCGGAGAATATTCTTTTTGTCGGGGAATATTCGTACGACGGCACAATCATCGGTGGACCCCACAACGGAATTATTGTCGGATTGAGAAAACGACAGAATTATCTTTCTATAAAAATAACGGCTGAGGTGTTACCGTTAAAACCGTTAAAACTGTTGAACTACTCGGTAGTAAAAGTACAGTAATACGCGTGGTTGCATAGTAGCACACGGTATTGATTATTGATGCTTACGTGAGAAGTCACTCAGCTATACTCAATTATTGCTACAGTAATTGCTGCATCATATCTCTTAAATTATTGTCATAGTATCATCTGTATAATATGTTATATTATTAAATCAATAATTGATACGTTGTGGTAAGTTTGGTTATTTTATGGGGGGCCATATGTCATCATCTAAGAGTCTCTTCGTCAATAGTAATTACCGTCGTCAATAGTATTTACCTTGGTCAATAGTAATTACCTTCGTCAATATTATTTACCTTGGTCAATAGTATTTACCTTGGTCAATAGTAATTACCTTCGTCAATAGTATTTACCTTGGTCAATAGTAATTACTTTCGTCAATAGTAGTTGTCCCTTCAATATTACCAAGAGTCATTTGACCCTTCGTTAAGACCAAGAGTCATTTGACCCTTCGTTAAGACCAAGAGCCACCCTCAGTTTTTCTATAAATAGAGGCCTAGGGCTTCATTATTTTTCACGAATTCATTCAAGCTATAGAGAGAGAAAGTATAGAGAGAATAAGAGAGAGAGAGAGAATAAAAGTATTCTGCTACATCACTTTTCCAATATCCAGTTCTTTTAAGGTAGGGAATATTATTTCTTTTATATTCATGAAGAGAACTTCTGTTATTCCATTCGTTATTATTCTGTTGGAATAACCAGTATACGCGGTCTACCCTATACTTGGTGACATTCTTCTATTATTCTATTGGAACATCCTGTCTGTATGTTTTACACCGGACCTGGTTCCGTCTTGTTATTATTCTGTTGGAACATCCTGTCTGTGTGTTTTACACCGGACCTGGTTCCGTCTTGTTATTATTCTGTTGGAACATCCTGTCTGTGTGTTTTACACCGGACCTGGTTCCATTATTTATTATCCTGTCGGAATATCCTGTCTGTGCGTTTACGCCGGACCTGGTTCCATTATTTATTATTCTGTTGGAATAACCTGTCTGTGCGGTCTATCGCATGCATGGTGATTTCTTTTGTTATTCCATTCTTTATTATACTCAGTTGGTTAAGTTTTGACTTCTATACTCCATGAAATTTGTGGAATATCCTTGATAATTGCGTTTCATCCAGTATCTTTTCAAGAAAATATTCTTCTAAGCATTCTTGAATTTTACTCCACAATGCAGTATCATGTTGTCAATTTGGACGTTGTTAATTCCTGGATAAATTAATTCTTGAACTTGTTTTATTGAATTCTTATATCATTGTCATCATCCTCATGTTTATAAAATATTGAAAGTCATCTGTGGCCTGTAGTGCATAGATGGACTTGGTATGATTATGACCAGGGATTATTCGGTATAATCATGACCGTAATGTTACAAATGATGTGGTAAAAGTCCTCATTGGCCCGTAGTGCATTGATGGACAGTTGTTGGCATGATCATGACCATTAATGAATACACGAATATCCTTGGCCGTAGTGCAGGGGTGATTCGATGATGTGGATTATTTTATTAAGCTGAGTCTCAGCGATCGCAGTGTTGAAAAACCTTTTAAATCATAAAAGATAGTAGAGTTTATTTTCTACTTGACTCTTTTAATGGATTGCTTGTTCCGCTGCAGTTAAACTTGATGTCTATTATATTTTATCAGTTTAACATTGTTGAAGGCTAATGATAATTTATTCTGCATTATCTTAGTCATAATATTTCTTACTGGGCTAGTTGAGCTCACCCTTTCTTTCACTGTTCTCTTCAGGAAATGAGAACGTAGCTGGGGCAAGTCGGGGAACGGAGTGATGGTCCGAATGATAGTATTAGTTAGTAGTCCTCACTATTCTATGTAATGGTGTGTTAATAAATGTAATGAGGACTCCTTTTGAGTATGAATACTCTCTAGAAGATAATATTTGTATTCAAACTCACAGTTTATGTTTTGTCGTATTGTACACGACAGTTGTATTAATCAGTTGTATTTGTATTCTGTACTATGTATCTGACGACCCAAGATGGGTGATGTATACCTAATTTTGGGGGCGTCACAGTTGGTATCAGAGCTTAGGGATATGATCCCTGGCTAAGATGTGAGAATAGAACTAGGAGGGGAGAGACGGGGAATTCCTTCGCTAGTATGACATACCTAAGTTTATTTGCATGGTATTTAATTGGTCGGTCATAATATAAGGATAATATATGACATATCAATTAATTTTTATTTTGTGGCAGTATCTGAAAATGGCATCCGAGAATGTTGAGAATAGCAATGGAGCACAGACGACTGTTGATTCACCACATATCAATAATCAGGATAATGTGCATCAGGAAGGTGTCAATCCTCATGCAAACAACAACACTGACCAAATGATGAATGATCAAATGTTCAGAGGCTTTATGCAATTCATGCAACAACAGGTGAAAGCGGCTCCTGTCCACAACGTAGGTGGAAATACTGGAAACTCTCAGGCGGTCACCGCTAAACAGTTTAAGGAGCTGGGACCACCGGAGTTTAAGGGAGAACCCAAACCACTTGTAGCTGAAACATGGATAAAGTAGATCACCAAGATATTTGATGTCTTGAGTTGCTCCGAGGAGCAAAAGGTTCCCTTTGCCGCCTTTATGTTGCGAGGAGAGGCAGATTACTGGTGGGAATCGATAAAGCGTACTCAACCTGCCGCACTGAAGATGTCTTGGGAGAAGTTCCAAGATCTGTTTAACGACAAATACTTTCCCGAGAGTATTCGTCACATGAAGGAGGTGGAGTTCATCAAATTGGAGCAGAATAATATGACCGTGTCGCAGTACGAGGCAAAATTTGCGGAGTTATCCCGGTTTGCGTCCCACCTGGTGGATAATGAAGAAAGAATGATGTGACGCCCCCAGAATAGGTATACAACACCCATTCTGAGTCGCCAAATACATGGTACAGAAAGCAAACTGCAACTTCAATAATACAATTGTCGTGCAAAATACGACAACACATACTGTGAGTTTAAATACAAATATTGTCTTCTAGACAATATCCACACTCAAATAAATCCTCATTACAATTATTCAAACACTATTTTACAGAAATAGTGAGGACTGCTAATACATCTTTCTAGAACCATTACTCCATACCCCGACTAGATCCTGCTATGTTCTCACCTCCTGAGAAGAAAAATGGAACAAAAAGGAAAAGGGTGAGCTCAACTAGCCCAGTAAAGAATATTATGACTAAGATAATATACAACAAATTATCGTTAGTCTTCAACAGGGAAAAATCTGATAAAATATAATCGACAACAAGTTTTAGATCAACAACTGCAGCGGAAACAGCAAACCATTAGAAGAGTCAAGTAGAGAAAGAATTCTACTATCTTCTAAGATTTAAAAGTCCATCATCAATATTTTATCCCTGTAACATCAATTAATAATTATTTTTAACCAAATATTCATCTTTGCACTACAGGCCAAAGATATTCATTTGTATCATCAGTCGGTCATGTTCATCTCAACACCTGTTCATCTTTGCACTACAGGCCAAAGATATTCATCAAGTAATTATACATCTTTGCACTACAGGCCAAAGATATTCAGTAATATCATCATTTAGGACTGAGGATGATGAAAAATATCTTAAAGAGAACGAATCCAATGAGACAGAAGGACAAATAGTAGGGATTCGTATAACAGTTTATCCAAGATCAATAATACTTCATAATAATCAATTGTGAAGCAGAATTCAAAAATAAAGATCAAAACATGGATACAATCAAAGATAGTAACCATAATAGACATCTTGGACAAAAAGGAAAAATTTTATTTTTCGGTGAATAGTGTCATATTCGTGAATAGTGTCGTATACGTGAATAGTACCGTATACGTGAATAGTAACCCCGACACAAAAAGTTCCAAATTTGATAAAAACTCGTATCAATATTTCAGCATAATGATATTGAAGAAAATAATATCATTTAAGAAGAAAATAATATCCCTTACCTCAAGATATCAGTACTTCTGGTCGGAATACCGGTATAAGGCTGAAAGAAACTTGCTCTGATGAATAGAAACTCTCAAAGTATCTAAATACTCACAAAATACACTCAATAATCTAGAGAGAGAAAGAGAGAAAACTTGTTTCTGGTGTGATTTTCAATTCTAACTTAGCCCTCTATTTATAGGAAAATTTTGGTAGGTTTGACCTGCAACCTGATGGCTTTACCTGCTACTATTCTCACCCACCACATTTGAAATATAATTCAGCATATTTCTTCACCAACCACAAGTGGGGCCCACCAATTCTAGAATTTTCTACCAAAATGATAAACTCCGAAAATTCAACAATTTCTGAACCAGTCATCTTGTAAAATTCGTAATAAATCATACGTTCATTTTTAACGGTTCAAAATTTGTGGACATATACTCAACTTATATATGTATAACATATTCAAAAATTACCACGATCCAACGGTCGGATTAAAAATTATAACCCCCGCAAACTATCTCAAAAACCCTGATTTTTAATACCTCCATTCCGACAAAAATACTGACAAAAACCTCAACATTAACTCCTTCATTTTTAACCACAAAAATATATCCCTCATTTATATCCACATAAAATAAATATTTCCTTATCATATGAATCAATAATTAATTATTCACAAATAATATTACAGAATCACATTTATGACAACCAGGCCGTTCCCAGGAAAGAGGGGGCTTTCCAATAAGGATTTCTCCTTACTGGCGCGCAATTAGATGACCAAACCTCTCCTTAGACAGAACTTTCTAGACATTGCCAATAATGTTATCTAATAATATTATTCAAATAATATGAATTATTGATCTGATAAATGAAAATACTGTGCAGCAACAATTATTGAAACAACAATAATATAAAATATCAACGCAGCAATTATTGAATCAATAAAATAAAATATTGAATAATAACTACTGTAACAATTATTGAGTAGTGCCTTCTTACGTAAGAATCAATAATTGGTGCAATACCGTGCGCTACTGTATTTTAACCACCGGGTATTCCAACAGTATTAACGGTAACAACAACTTATACTTGTCGTTTTATTCATCCAATCGCTTTCCGTTATGGGGCCCACACAAGGCTGCGTCGTCGTACGAATATTCCCCGACAGCAAGAATATTCCACGACCAACCGAATATTCACCGACCAAAAATAAATATTTTATAACCACTTGCTTATTTTGCAAAATTTGCACATTTCACCCATAACCAAAGTATTATATCAAATTAACCCCTTATTATTCACAATAATATTTAGAGAAAATTTGATTTTATTCATTAATAAGTTGGGGTCTTACAACCTCCCCTCCTTATGAAATTTCGTCCTCGAAATTGACGTACGTACCTGATGTTTCAAAAAGGTGAGGATACCTCGCTTTCATTTCTGATTCCAACTCCCAGGTCATTTCTTCAATAGCATGGTTTCTCCACAAAACCTTAACTTGTGGTATAACCTTCGTGCGTAGGACATGCTCTTTCCTATCCAAGATCTTAACAGGTACCTCCTCGTACGTTAAATCTTCAGCTATCTCGTCTGGTTCTAACTCAATAATGTGGTTCGGGTCTTTAACATATTTACGAAGCATAGATATGTGAAAAACATTATGAACACGAGACATGCTTGGAGGTAATGCGAGTCTATATGCCACATTTCCTATTCGCTCAAGAATCTCAAATGGACCAACAAATCTTGGATTGAGCTTTCCTCTCTTCCCAAATCTTGTAACTCCCTTCCATGGTGCAACACGTAACAATACATGATCCCCAATATTAAATTCCACGTCCTTCCGATGAAGATCCGCATAACTCTTTTGTCGATCCTGTGCCGTTTGTATACGTTGTCGAATCGTTTGGATCTTCTCTGTAGTAATGCGTACCAATTCTGGTCCCAACAATGTTGCTTCACCCACCTCGTCCCAGCATACTGGAGAACGACATTTTCTTCCATACAACGCCTCAAATGGAGCCATACCTATGCTCGCCTGATAACTGTTGTTGTAGGAGAATTCCACCAATGGTAGGTACTTATCCCAACTCTCTTTGAGATCTAAGACACAAAGTCTTAATAGATCTTCAAGAGTTTGAATAGTCCTCTCTGATTGTCCGTCCGTTTGAGGATGGCATGCTGAACTGAATCGTAAATCCGTGCCCATAGCTTTCTGCAAGCTAACCCAAAATCGTGAAGTGAATCTTGGGTCACGATCCGAAACTATGGATACTGGCATGCCATGCAATCTCACAATCTCGTTCACGTACATACTAGCAAGACGTTCAAGGGAATAAGTCTCACGTATCGGCAAGAAATGAGCGGACTTGGTTAATCTATCAACAATAACCCAAATCGCATCTATGCCTTGAGAAACCTTGGGAAGACCTGTAACAAAATCCATAGTAATGTGTTCCCACTTCCATTTCGGAATCTCAAGTGGTTGCAATGGACCCTTTGGTACTTGATGCTCCGCTTTTACACGTTGACAAGTTAAACATCTCGAGATAAACTCCGCGATCTCTCTTTTCATATTGCTCCACCAAAATGTATGTCGAAGATCGTGATACATTTTGGTACTCCCAGGATGGATTGCAAACGGTGTGTTGTGTGCCTCCATCATTATTCTATGCTTCAAGTCAAAATCGTTAGGAACACAAAGTCTGGAGTTGACTCGAAGTATTCCTTCTTCATCGATTCTTGCTTCTGGAATAGCACCTTCTTGCACTTTCTTCTTCATACGCATCAGCTCTATATCCGTAGCTTGAGCAGCTTTAACTTTATCGATTAAAGTCGGTTCTACTCGTATATTTGATATCATCATGTGGGTACTTGGAGCCTTCATCTCTATCTCCATCCTTTGTAAGTCATACAAAATGGGCCTTTGTGTTAACAATATTGCACTCGTACCCGCATATGATCTTCTACTCAATGCGTCAGCTACTACGTTTGCTTTTCCAGGATGATATTGGATGATATGATCGTAATCTTTCAACAGCTCGAGCCAACGTCGCTGCCGCATGTTGAGTTCCTTTTGGGTGAAGAAATATTTGAGGCTTTTATGATCTGTATAGATCTCCACTTTCTCCCCATACAGGTAGTGTCTCCAGATCTTCAACGCAAAAACGACTGCTGCCAACTCCAAATCATGAGTAGGATAATTCCTCTCATATTCTTTGAGTTGTCGTGAGGCATAGGCTATGACTTTCCCATGTTGCATGAGAACACATCCTAACCCTTTGCCTGAAGCATCGCTGTAGATAACAAATCCATCCGAACCAGATGGTATTGTCAAAACAGGTGCCGAAATGAGTCTCCTCTTGAGTTCTTGGAAACTCTTCTCGCATTCCTCACTCCATACGAATTTTGTATCTTTCCGAGTCAGCTGAGTTAACGGAGTAGCGATTCGAGAAAATCCTTCCACAAATCTCCGATAATAACCAGCTAAGCCCAGAAAGCTACGTACTTCGGTTACCGACTTCGGTTGCTCCCAACTTTGTATGGCTTCAATCTTCGCCGGGTCGACAGATACTCCATGTTTTGACACCACGTGCCCAAGGAATGCTACTTCCTCAAGCCAGAACTCGCATTTCTTCAGTTTGGCATATAGCTTGTTTTCACGAAGCCTTTGCAGTACCAGCTTCAAATGGCGCTCATGATCTTCACGGCTTTTGGAATAGATGAGGATGTCATCAATAAAGACAACAACGAACTGATCCAAATATTCTTTGAATACACGGTTCATCATATCCATGAAGGCAGCAGGAGCATTAGTCAATCCAAAAGACATTACTACGAATTCATAATGCCCGTACCGAGTTCTGAAGGCAGTCTTTGGAATATCCTCAGTTTTAATCTTCAGCTGATGATATCCAGAACGAAGATCGATCTTTGAAAAGAATTGTGCTCCTTGCAACTGGTCAAACAGGTCATCAATGCGAGGTAGCGGATACCTATTCTTGATGGTGACATGGTTCAATTCTCGATAGTCAATACAAAGTCGCATACTCCCGTCTTTCTTCTTTACGAATAAAACAGGAGCACCCCAAGGAGACGTACTAGGACGAATAAAACCGATGTCCAACAACTCCTGTAGTTGGACTTTTAACTCCTGAAGTTCAATAGGAGCCATTCGATATGGGGTTTTAGAAATGGGCTTTGTACCGGGTTCAAGGTCAATAAAGAATTCAATTTCTCGTTCCGGGGGTAGACCGGGAAGTTCTTCAGGGAATACATCGGGAAATTCTCTAACAATAGAAATATTATTCAAATCTGACTTGTCTTTGTTCAAATCCATAACATGGGCTAAGAAAGCTTGACATCCGTTTTTCAATAAACGAATAGCTTTGTGGCTTGATATGACAGTGACTGATTTTAGTGGTTTAGTAGTTTGAATTCGTATGACAGGTTGGTTAGGAATATGAAAACTAACAACCTTACGAAAACAATCAATTTTAGCATGATGAGTGGTTAACCAATCAATTCCTAAAATCACATCAAAAGCAAGTATCTTTAAAGAGATAAGATCAACAGGTAATGTGATAGTGCCAACCTGGATCATACAAGATTTATAAACTGTAGATGTAACGAAGGTTTCACCCAACGGAGTTTCAACAGATAAGTTAAAGTCCAATTTCTCCGGAGTCAAGTTTAAACGTTGAGCACAAGCAGGAGAGATAAAAGAATGGGTAGAACCGGTATCTAGTAAAGTATAAACTTCGCAAGAATTCAAGATTAGCTTACCCGTGATCACCTCGTTCGGGTTTCTCGCGTTTTGGCCAGTAACGACAAACGCCCTTCCAGGAACCGCTGATTTCGACTTATCCGGGATAACTTTTGGAGTCACCATCCCCGCTGAACTTGGTTTTACCACAGAACACTCTCGAGCTATATGACCTTCCTTTCCACAGTTATAACATACCTTGGATTGTTGTGGGCAGTTTGGGCTGATATGTCCCTCTTTCCCACATTTGTAACATACGACCGGTGGTCGTTCTCCTCCCCTAGAAACAGTTGATGTTTGTGCTGACGTCTTCACGTTATCATTGTTGTACCTTCTCTTCTTGAAATCTCCTCCCGACTCGCTCCTTCTATTATCACGACCACGATTACCACCAGAGTGGTTACCGCTTTTGTCCGAATATTTTCCTCCCTGCTGGTTTTCATTGCTTCGATGACTGCCGCCACCGGTATGACCCTGGTTGTGGTCCCTCGGTTGCACATACTCATTATCTCGCTCTAATAATTGAGCCCTGTTTACAACATCTGAATATAAAGAAAATTTATGAGAGATAAGATATTGCCGAATCTCGGGTTTTAGACCTCTCAGAAACATCCTTGTCATTCGTTCCTCATTTTCGACCAAATGAGGTGCAAACCTGGATAACTCTGCAAACTTCGCCTCGTACTGGGACACCGTCATGTTGTTTTGTTCCAGTCTAATAAACTCAACCTCCTTCATATGACGAATACTTTCAGGAAAGTACTTGTCATTGAACAGTTTTTGAAATGTTTCCCAGGACATGTTGAGTGCGTCAGGCTGGGTACGCTTCACAGACTCCCACCAGTAGTCTGCCTCACCGCGGAACATAAATGTGGCGAATGGAACCTTCTGTTCCTCCGTGCATCCCAAGACATCAAATATCTTGGTAATTTGCTTGACCCACGTTTCCGCCATGATCGGATCCGGCTTTCCCTTAAATTCTGGTGGTCCCAATTCTTTGAACTGCTTAGCTGTGACAAACCGCGCGTTGTTATCATTTCCACCCGTATTCTGCACACGAGTCTCCCTCGTCTGATTTTGCATGAACTGCAAAAAGCTCCTAAACATTCCATCATTCATCGTTTGCTCGGTAACGTTGTTTACAGGAGGAATATTGCCTTCCTGTTGCACGTTCCCCTGGGTAGTGATCAAAGGTGTCTCCACGGTCTGATTTACTCCATTATTAACGTTCTCAGCTGCCATTCTTAAATACTGCCATAAAACAAGGGTTAATAGTCATGTCATATATTATCCCTATACTCTGACCGACCAAATAAACACCAAATAAACTTAGTCAGGTCATACTAGCGAAGGAATTCCCCGTCTCTCCCCTCCTAGTTCTTGTCTCACATCTCAGCCAAGGATCATATCCCTAAGCTCTGATACCAACTGTGACGCCCCCAGAATAGGTATACAACACCCATTCTGAGTCGCCAAATACATGGTACAGAAAGCAAACTACAACTTCAATAATACAATTGTCGTGCAAAATACGACAACACATACTGTGAGTTTAAATACAAATATTGTCTTCTAGACAATATCCACACTCAAATAAATCCTCATTACAATTATTGTAAGACCCCGAATTTTATGAAATAAAAGTATTCAATTTTTCTTATAATTACTATTCAGTAAATGGTTAAATTGATAAAAGTTTAAAGTTATGAGTGCAATATGATTTTTTTTTTCAAAATAAGCAAGTGGTTATAAAATAATCATTGTTGTCGGGGAATATTCGTTTGGTCGTGGAATATTCTTTCTGTCGGGGAATATTCGTACGACGGCGCAGCCATTTGTGGGCCCCATAACAGAATAACTGTCGGATGAAGAAAACGACAAATTTGAGTTTTTACAAATAACGGCGTAGTTGTTACCGTTAACACTGTTGGAATACCCGGTGGTTAAATACAGTAATACGCGTTATTGCACAGTAGCACACGGTATTGCATAGTATTTTTGAAATTATTGATTCTTACGTAAGAAGGCACTACTCAATAATTGTTACAGTAATTACTGTTCAATATTTTATTTTATTGATTCAATAATTGCTACGTTGAAATTTTGTATTATTGTTGTTTAATAATTGTTGCTGCACAGTATTTCCCATTATCAGATCAATAATTCATATTATTTGAATAGTATTATTAGATAGCATTATTGGCAATGTCTAGAAAGTTCTGTCTAAGGAGAGGTTTGGTCATCTAATTGCGCGCCAGTAAGGAGAAATCCTTATTGGAAAGCCCCCTCTTTCCTGGGAACGGCCTGGTTGTCATAAATGTGATTCTCTAATATTATTTGTGAATAATTAATTATTGATTCATATGATAGGGAAATATTTATTTTATGTGGATATAAACGAGGGATATATTTTTGTGGTTAAAAATGAAGGAGTTAATGTTGAGGTTTTTATCCGTATTTTTGTCGGAAAGGAGGTATTAAAAATCAGGGTTTTTGAGATATTTTGCGGAGGTTATAATTTTTAATCCGACCGTTGGATCGTGGTAATTTTTGGATATGTTATACATATATAAGTTGAGTATATGCCCACAAATTTTGAACCGTTAAAAATGAACGTATGATTTGTTATGAATTTTACGAGATGACTGGTTCAGAAATTGTTAAATTTTCGGAGTTTATCATTTTGGTGGAAAATTCTAGAATTGGTGGGCCCCACTTGTGGTTGGTGAAGAAATGTGCTGAATTATATTTCAAATGTGGTGGGTGGAAATAGTAGCAGGTAAAGCCATCAGGTTGCAGGTCAAACCTACCAAAATTTTCCTATAAATAGAGGGCTAAGTTAGAATTGAAAATCACACCAGAAACATAAGCTTTCTCTCTTTCTCTCTCTATATTATGAAGCATATTTTGTGAGTTTTTAGATACTTGGTGAGTTGCTATTCATCAGTGTAAGTTTTCTTCAGCATCATATCCGATATCCAGTCAGAAGTACTGCTCTTTTGAGGTAAGGGATTGTATGGGATTGTGAGGGATAGCAAGGGATAGTAATGGATTTTATTGTGGAATTTTTATCTTTTGTGTCGGGGTTACTATTCATGAGTTACTATTCACGATTTACTATTCATGAGTTACGAATATTACTCTTGAGGTTAAAATAATATGTTAATCATATTATTTTTATCATCATATATAACATTTTTATAACCCTGATGTTGAAATTCTCTTTCACTGGAGTGTAAAGATGGATAGATTATTGGTATGATCATGACTAGGGTTCTCTTTGGCCTGTAGTGCAAAGTTGAATTGTGACTGGTATGATCATGACCATTGAATTTATAATTGAATATCTTAAGCTTAAGTGCAATGGTGAATTGATCAACATGGTTATAATTATTGTTTATATAAATTCTGAAATGATTATATATTTCTTTGAGATATGAATATATTTGGCCTGTAGTGCAAATATGAATTGTTGATGAATATCTTTGGCATGTAGTGCAAAGATGGCCTGTTGATGAATATCTTTGGCCTGTAGTGCAAAGATGAACTGTTGTTGAATATCTTTGGCCTGTAGTGCAAAGATGGTTTGTTGATGAATATCTTTGGCCCGTAGTGCAAAGATGGATTTGTTAGTATGATTATAAACAGGAACTGTGATTTGGTATAACCATGATCTTTGATGTTTCAGGTAAAGACAGGTGATGAAAATATTCTTCGTCCTGGGTGCGAAGAAAAATTTATAGTCACAATTATGATTATGAGTTATTCATATGATTGTGGAAAGGAACTATTGAGTGATGTTACATGGATAAAACATTGTTGGTGGATTTTTAACATGGAAGAGATAATGGACTTTATGGTCTATTTAACTCTTCTAATGGATTGCATGTTCCGCTGCAACTATGGTTGAAATTTTTATCAGTTACCATATGTTCTAAATCTCTGATTTATTATCGATGAAGGCTATTGATAATTTAATTATCTTTAGTCATGATATTCTTTACTGAGCTAGTTGTGCTCACCCTTTTGCTTCACAATTCCTTTCAGGTAATAAGAGTGTAGCTGGGTCGAGCGGGGGTAACAAGGGAATAGAACGGTGATCATCATTTAGTAGTTATATTTGGTGAAGAAAATAGGGTGAGGCGAACCCAACGTTGGAAGGGTGGTTTGCCACTATCATACAAGATGTCTAACGACATACAACCTCGTGTCATCATAAAACAGGGATGTGCTCATCCACTTGCTGAGTATATATACGAGCACTACCTATATAATCTTGGTGTTTGTTTGAAGTATAATTCTCAATTAGAGACAGTGGAGATAATGATAAGTCAAGAGAAGACTCACCATTGGGAAGAATATGATAGTAATCTTCTCGTTTTTCTTTGGGGTCTATTGGGTCAACCAAGGATAATTCTGTGGCCATATGATATCTATCATAACCTAGACGCGTGGCCTCCCATGTACGAAGGTTTCCTTGAGCACTTCCCAAAGATTCTAGTTTCTAAAACAGTTTTTTACTGTACCTTTATGTAAGGTACCTTTGTGAGGTGCTGATACATGATGGTGTCTAATGTCACATTTGGTATATATTTGTATCCAAGCTCACAGCATATGTGTTGTTGTATTTTGCACGACAATTGTTGTAATAAAGTTGTAGTTGTTTTCTGTACCATGTATTTGACGACTCAGAATGGGTTGGGTGGAATGGACCTATTTTGGGGTTGTCACAGGTGGTATCAGAGCTTAGGGATATGATCTCTGGCGGAGATCGGAGAATACAACTAGGAGGGGAGAGATGAGTAAATCCTTCGCTAGTGTGTCCTACCTAAGCTTATTTGTTGGTCAGTCATAATATCGGGATATTATGTGATATGTTAATTTGTTAAATTAACACTTGTTTTGAAGCTGTATTCTAGAATGTTATTTGAAATACAGGAGATGAGCAATGGAGAAATTATGATGACAGAGAAGATGGAATTTGAAATAAAAGGAAGGTATTCTCAACTCTTTGAAATACCAGGTACGTAAATTTCGGGGACGAAATTTCATAAGGAGGGGAAATTATAAGACCCCGAATTTTATGAAATAAAAGTATTCAATTTTTCTTATAATTACTATTCAGTAAATGGTTAAATTGATAAAAGTTTAAAGTTATGAGTGCAATATGATTTTTTTTTCAAAATAAGCAAGTGGTTATAAAATAATCATTGTTGTCGGGGAATATTCGTTTGGTCGTGGAATATTCTTTCTGTCGGGGAATATTCGTACGACGGCGCAGCCATTTGTGGGCCCCATAACAGAATAACTGTCGGATGAAGAAAATGACAAATTTGAGTTTTTACAAATAACGGCGTAGTTGTTACCGTTAACACTGTTGGAATACCCGGTGGTTAAATACAGTAATACGCGTTATTGCACAGTAGCACACGGTATTGCATAGTATTTTTGAAATTATTGATTCTTACGTAAGAAGGCACTACTCAATAATTGTTACAGTAATTACTGTTCAATATTTTATTTTATTGATTCAATAATTGCTACGTTGAAATTTTGTATTATTGTTGTTCAATAATTGTTGCTGCACAGTATTTCCCATTATCAGATCAATAATCCATATTATTTGAATAGTATTATTAGATAGCATTATTGGCAATGTCTAGAAAGTTCTGTCTAAGGAGAGGTTTGGTCATCTAATTACGCGCTAGTAAGGAGAAATCCTTATTGGAAAGCCCCCTCTTTCCTGGGAACGGCCTGGTTGTCATAAATGTGATTCTCTAATATTATTTGTGAATAATTAATTATTGATTCATATGATAGGGAAATATTTATTTTATGTGGATATAAACGAGGGATATATTTTTGTGGTTAAAAATGAAGGAGTTAATGTTGAAGTTTTTATCCGTATTTTTGTCGGAAAGGAGGTATTAAAAATCAGGGTTTTTGAGATATTTTGCGGAGGTTATAATTTTTAATCCGACCGTTGGATCGTGGTAATTTTTGGATATGTTATACATATATAAGTTGAGTATATGCCCACAAATTTTGAACCGTTAAAAATGAACGTATGATTTGTTATGAATTTTACGAGATGACTGGTTCAGAAATTGTTAAATTTTCAGAGTTTATCATTTTGGTGGAAAATTCTAGAATTGGTGGGCCCCACTTGTGGTTGGTGAAGAAATGTGCTGAATTATATTTCAAATGTGGTGGGTGGGAATAGTAGCAGGTAAAGCCATCAGGTTGCAGGTCAAACCTACCAAAATTTTCCTATAAATAGAGGGCTAAGTTAGAATTGAAAATCACACCAGAAACATAAGCTTTCTCTCTTTCTCTCTCTATATTATGAAGCATATTTTGTGAGTTTTTAGATACTTGGTGAGTTGCTATTCATCAGTGCAAGTTTTCTTCAGCATCATATCCGATATCCAGTCAGAAGTACTGCTCTTTTGAGGTAAGGGATTGTATGGGATTGTGAGGGATAGCAAGGGATAGTAATGGATTTTATTGTGGAATTTTTATCTTTTGTGTCGGGGTTACTATTCATGAGTTACTATTCACGATTTACTATTCATGAGTTACGAATATTACTCTTGAGGTTAAAATAATATGTTAATCATATTATTTTTATCATCATATATAACATTTTTATAACCCTGATGTTGAAATTCTCTTTCACTGGAGTGTAAAGATGGATAGATTATTGGTATGATCATGACTAGGGTTCTCTTTGGCCTGTAGTGCAAAGTTGAATTGTGACTGGTATGATCATGACCATTGAATTTATAATTGAATATCTTAAGCTTAAGTGCAATGGTGAATTGATCAACATGGTTATAATTATTGTTTATATAAATTCTGAAATGATTATATATTTCTTTGAGATATGAATATATTTGGCCTGTAGTGCAAATATGAATTGTTGATGAATATCTTTGGCATGTAGTGCAAAGATGGCCTGTTGATGAATATCTTTGGCCTGTAGTGCAAAGATGAACTGTTGTTGAATATCTTTGGCCTGTAGTGCAAAGATGGTTTGTTGATGAATATCTTTGGCCCGTAGTGCAAAGATGGATTTGTTAGTATGATTATAAACAGGAACTGTGATTTGGTATAACCATGATCTTTGATGTTTCAGGTAAAGACAGGTGATGAAAATATTCTTCGTCCTGGGTGCGAAGAAAAATTTATAGTCACAATTATGATTATGAGTTATTCATATGATTGTGGAAAGGAACTATTGAGTGATGTTACATGGATAAAACATTGTTGGTGGATTTTTAACATGGAAGAGATAATGGACTTTATGGTCTATTTAACTCTTCTAATGGATTGCATGTTCCGCTGCAACTATGGTTGAAATTTTTATCAGTTACCATATGTTCTAAATCTCTGATTTATTATCGATGAAGGCTATTGATAATTTAATTATCTTTAGTCATGATATTCTTTACTGAGCTAGTTGTGCTCACCCTTTTGCTTCACAATTCCTTTCAGGTAATAAGAGTGTAGCTGGGTCGAGCGGGGGTAACAAGGGAATAGAACGGTGATCATCATTTAGTAGTTATATTTGGTGAAGAAAATAGGGTGAGGCGAACCCAACGTTGGAAGGGTGGTTTGCCACTATCATACAAGATGTCTAACGACATACAACCTCGTGTCATCATAAAACAGGGATGTGCTCATCCACTTGCTGAGTATATATACGAGCACTACCTATATAATCTTGGTGTTTGTTTGAAGTATAATTCTCAATTAGAGACAGTGGAGATAATGATAAGTCAAGAGAAGACTCACCATTGGGAAGAATATGATAGTAATCTTCTCGTTTTTCTTTGGGGTCTATTGGGTCAACCAAGGATAATTCTGTGGCCATATGATATCTATCATAACCTAGACGCGTGGCCTCCCATGTACGAAGGTTTCCTTGAGCACTTCCCAAAGATTCTAGTTTCTAAAACAGTTTTTTACTGTACCTTTATGTAAGGTACCTTTGTGAGGTGCTGATACATGATGGTGTCTAATGTCACATTTGGTATATATTTGTATCCAAGCTCACAGCATATGTGTTGTTGTATTTTGCACGACAATTGTTGTAATAAAGTTGTAGTTGTTTTCTGTACCATGTATTTGACGACTCAGAATGGGTTGGGTGGAATGGACCTATTTTGGGGTTGTCACAGGTGGTATCAGAGCTTAGGGATATGATCTCTGGCGGAGATCGGGGAATACAACTAGGAGGGGAGAGATGAGTAAATCCTTCGCTAGTGTGTCCTACCTAAGCTTATTTGTTGGTCAGTCATAATATCGGGATATTATGTGATATGTTAATTTGTTAAATTAACACTTGTTTTGAAGCTGTATTCTAGAATGTTATTTGAAATACAGGAGATGAGCAATGGAGAAATTATGATGACAGAGAAGATGGAATTTGAAATAAAAGGAAGGTATTCTCAACTCTTTGAAATACCAGGTACGTAAATTTCGGGGACGAAATTTCATAAGGAGGGGAAATTGTAAGACCCCGAATTTTATGAAATAAAAGTATTCAATTTTTCTTATAATTACTATTCAGTAAATGGTTAAATTGATAAAAGTTTAAAGTTATGAGTGCAATATGATTTTTTTTTCAAAATAAGCAAGTGGTTATAAAATAATCATTGTTGTCGGGGAATATTCGTTTGGTCGTGGAATATTCTTTCTGTCGGGGAATATTCGTACGACGGCGCAGCCATTTGTGGGCCCCATAACAGAATAACTGTCGGATGAAGAAAATGACAAATTTGAGTTTTTACAAATAACGGCGTAGTTGTTACCGTTAACACTGTTGGAATACCCGGTGGTTAAATACAGTAATACGCGTTATTGCACAGTAGCACACGGTATTGCATAGTATTTTTGAAATTATTGATTCTTACGTAAGAAGGCACTACTCAATAATTGTTACAGTAATTACTGTTCAATATTTTATTTTATTGATTCAATAATTGCTACGTTGAAATTTTGTATTATTGTTGTTCAATAATTGTTGCTGCACAGTATTTCCCATTATCAGATCAATAATCCATATTATTTGAATAGTATTATTAGATAGCATTATTGGCAATGTCTAGAAAGTTCTGTCTAAGGAGAGGTTTGGTCATCTAATTACGCGCTAGTAAGGAGAAATCCTTATTGGAAAGCCCCCTCTTTCCTGGGAACGGCCTGGTTGTCATAAATGTGATTCTCTAATATTATTTGTGAATAATTAATTATTGATTCATATGATAGGGAAATATTTATTTTATGTGGATATAAACGAGGGATATATTTTTGTGGTTAAAAATGAAGGAGTTAATGTTGAAGTTTTTATCCGTATTTTTGTCGGAAAGGAGGTATTAAAAATCAGGGTTTTTGAGATATTTTGCGGAGGTTATAATTTTTAATCCGACCGTTGGATCGTGGTAATTTTTGGATATGTTATACATATATAAGTTGAGTATATGCCCACAAATTTTGAACCGTTAAAAATGAACGTATGATTTGTTATGAATTTTACGAGATGACTGGTTCAGAAATTGTTAAATTTTCAGAGTTTATCATTTTGGTGGAAAATTCTAGAATTGGTGGGCCCCACTTGTGGTTGGTGAAGAAATGTGCTGAATTATATTTCAAATGTGGTGGGTGGGAATAGTAGCAGGTAAAGCCATCAGGTTGCAGGTCAAACCTACCAAAATTTTCCTATAAATAGAGGGCTAAGTTAGAATTGAAAATCACACCAGAAACATAAGCTTTCTCTCTTTCTCTCTCTATATTATGAAGCATATTTTGTGAGTTTTTAGATACTTGGTGAGTTGCTATTCATCAGTGCAAGTTTTCTTCAGCATCATATCCGATATCCAGTCAGAAGTACTGCTCTTTTGAGGTAAGGGATTGTATGGGATTGTGAGGGATAGCAAGGGATAGTAATGGATTTTATTGTGGAATTTTTATCTTTTGTGTCGGGGTTACTATTCATGAGTTACTATTCACGATTTACTATTCATGAGTTACGAATATTACTCTTGAGGTTAAAATAATATGTTAATCATATTATTTTTATCATCATATATAACATTTTTATAACCCTGATGTTGAAATTCTCTTTCACTGGAGTGTAAAGATGGATAGATTATTGGTATGATCATGACTAGGGTTCTCTTTGGCCTGTAGTGCAAAGTTGAATTGTGACTGGTATGATCATGACCATTGAATTTATAATTGAATATCTTAAGCTTAAGTGCAATGGTGAATTGATCAACATGGTTATAATTATTGTTTATATAAATTCTGAAATGATTATATATTTCTTTGAGATATGAATATATTTGGCCTGTAGTGCAAATATGAATTGTTGATGAATATCTTTGGCATGTAGTGCAAAGATGGCCTGTTGATGAATATCTTTGGCCTGTAGTGCAAAGATGAACTGTTGTTGAATATCTTTGGCCTGTAGTGCAAAGATGGTTTGTTGATGAATATCTTTGGCCCGTAGTGCAAAGATGGATTTGTTAGTATGATTATAAACAGGAACTGTGATTTGGTATAACCATGATCTTTGATGTTTCAGGTAAAGACAGGTGATGAAAATATTCTTCGTCCTGGGTGCGAAGAAAAATTTATAGTCACAATTATGATTATGAGTTATTCATATGATTGTGGAAAGGAACTATTGAGTGATGTTACATGGATAAAACATTGTTGGTGGATTTTTAACATGGAAGAGATAATGGACTTTATGGTCTATTTAACTCTTCTAATGGATTGCATGTTCCGCTGCAACTATGGTTGAAATTTTTATCAGTTACCATATGTTCTAAATCTCTGATTTATTATCGATGAAGGCTATTGATAATTTAATTATCTTTTGTCATGATATTCTTTACTGAGCTAGTTGTGCTCACCCTTTTGCTTCACAATTCCTTTCAGGTAATAAGAGTGTAGCTGGGTCGAGCGGGGGTAACAAGGGAATAGAACGGTGATCATCATTTAGTAGTTATATTTGGTGAAGAAAATAGGGTGAGGCGAACCCAACGTTGGAAGGGTGGTTTGCCACTATCATACAAGATGTCTAACGACATACAACCTCGTGTCATCATAAAACAGGGATGTGCTCATCCACTTGCTGAGTATATATACGAGCACTACCTATATAATCTTGGTGTTTGTTTGAAGTATAATTCTCAATTAGAGACAGTGGAGATAATGATAAGTCAAGAGAAGACTCACCATTGGGAAGAATATGATAGTAATCTTCTCGTTTTTCTTTGGGGTCTATTGGGTCAACCAAGGATAATTCTGTGGCCATATGATATCTATCATAACCTAGACGCGTGGCCTCCCATGTACGAAGGTTTCCTTGAGCACTTCCCAAAGATTCTAGTTTCTAAAACAGTTTTTTACTGTACCTTTATGTAAGGTACCTTTGTGAGGTGCTGATACATGATGGTGTCTAATGTCACATTTGGTATATATTTGTATCCAAGCTCACAGCATATGTGTTGTTGTATTTTGCACGACAATTGTTGTAATAAAGTTGTAGTTGTTTTCTGTACCATGTATTTGACGACTCAGAATGGGTTGGGTGGAATGGACCTATTTTGGGGTTGTCACAGGTGGTATCAGAGCTTAGGGATATGATCTCTGGCGGAGATCGGGGAATACAACTAGGAGGGGAGAGATGAGTAAATCCTTCGCTAGTGTGTCCTACCTAAGCTTATTTGTTGGTCAGTCATAATATCGGGATATTATGTGATATGTTAATTTGTTAAATTAACACTTGTTTTGAAGCTGTATTCTAGAATGTTATTTGAAATACAGGAGATGAGCAATGGAGAAATTATGATGACAGAGAAGATGGAATTTGAAATAAAAGGAAGGTATTCTCAACTCTTTGAAATACCAGGTACGTAAATTTCGGGGACGAAATTTCATAAGGAGGGGAGATTGTAAGACCCCGAATTTTATGAAATAAAAGTATTCAATTTTTCTTATAATTACTATTCAGTAAATGGTTAAATTGATAAAAGTTTAAAGTTATGAGTGCAATATGATTTTTTTTTCAAAATAAGCAAGTGGTTATAAAATAATCATTGTTGTCGGGGAATATTCGTTTGGTCGTGGAATATTCTTTCTGTCGGGGAATATTCGTACGACGGCGCAGCCATTTGTGGGCCCCATAACAGAATAACTGTCAGATGAAGAAAATGACAAATTTGAGTTTTTACAAATAACGGCGTAGTTGTTACCGTTAACACTGTTGGAATACCCGGTGGTTAAATACAGTAATACGCGTTATTGCACAGTAGCACACGGTATTGCATAGTATTTTTGAAATTATTGATTCTTACGTAAGAAGGCACTACTCAATAATTGTTACAGTAATTACTGTTCAATATTTTATTTTATTGATTCAATAATTGCTACGTTGAAATTTTGTATTATTGTTGTTCAATAATTGTTGCTGCACAGTATTTCCCATTATCAGATCAATAATCCATATTATTTGAATAGTATTATTAGATAGCATTATTGGCAATGTCTAGAAAGTTCTGTCTAAGGAGAGGTTTGGTCATCTAATTACGCGCTAGTAAGGAGAAATCCTTATTGGAAAGCCCCCTCTTTCCTGGGAACGGCCTGGTTGTCATAAATGTGATTCTCTAATATTATTTGTGAATAATTAATTATTGATTCATATGATAGGGAAATATTTATTTTATGTGGATATAAACGAGGGATATATTTTTGTGGTTAAAAATGAAGGAGTTAATGTTGAAGTTTTTATCCGTATTTTTGTCGGAAAGGAGGTATTAAAAATCAGGGTTTTTGAGATATTTTGCGGAGGTTATAATTTTTAATCCGACCGTTGGATCGTGGTAATTTTTGGATATGTTATACATATATAAGTTGAGTATATGCCCACAAATTTTGAACCGTTAAAAATGAACGTATGATTTGTTATGAATTTTACGAGATGACTGGTTCAGAAATTGTTAAATTTTCAGAGTTTATCATTTTGGTGGAAAATTCTAGAATTGGTGGGCCCCACTTGTGGTTGGTGAAGAAATGTGCTGAATTATATTTCAAATGTGGTGGGTGGGAATAGTAGCAGGTAAAGCCATCAGGTTGCAGGTCAAACCTACCAAAATTTTCCTATAAATAGAGGGCTAAGTTAGAATTGAAAATCACACCAGAAACATAAGCTTTCTCTCTTTCTCTCTCTATATTATGAAGCATATTTTGTGAGTTTTTAGATACTTGGTGAGTTGCTATTCATCAGTGCAAGTTTTCTTCAGCATCATATCCGATATCCAGTCAGAAGTACTGCTCTTTTGAGGTAAGGGATTGTATGGGATTGTGAGGGATAGCAAGGGATAGTAATGGATTTTATTGTGGAATTTTTATCTTTTGTGTCGGGGTTACTATTCATGAGTTACTATTCACGATTTACTATTCATGAGTTACGAATATTACTCTTGAGGTTAAAATAATATGTTAATCATATTATTTTTATCATCATATATAACATTTTTATAACCCTGATGTTGAAATTCTCTTTCACTGGAGTGTAAAGATGGATAGATTATTGGTATGATCATGACTAGGGTTCTCTTTGGCCTGTAGTGCAAAGTTGAATTGTGACTGGTATGATCATGACCATTGAATTTATAATTGAATATCTTAAGCTTAAGTGCAATGGTGAATTGATCAACATGGTTATAATTATTGTTTATATAAATTCTGAAATGATTATATATTTCTTTGAGATATGAATATATTTGGCCTGTAGTGCAAATATGAATTGTTGATGAATATCTTTGGCATGTAGTGCAAAGATGGCCTGTTGATGAATATCTTTGGCCTGTAGTGCAAAGATGAACTGTTGTTGAATATCTTTGGCCTGTAGTGCAAAGATGGTTTGTTGATGAATATCTTTGGCCCGTAGTGCAAAGATGGATTTGTTAGTATGATTATAAACAGGAACTGTGATTTGGTATAACCATGATCTTTGATGTTTCAGGTAAAGATAGGTGATGAAAATATTCTTCGTCCTGGGTGCGAAGAAAAATTTATAGTCACAATTATGATTATGAGTTATTCATATGATTGTGGAAAGGAACTATTGAGTGATGTTACATGGATAAAACATTGTTGGTGGATTTTTAACATGGAAGAGATAATGGACTTTATGGTCTATTTAACTCTTCTAATGGATTGCATGTTCCGCTGCAACTATGGTTGAAATTTTTATCATTTACCATATGTTCTAAATCTCTGATTTATTATTGATGAAGGCTATTGATAATTTAATTATCTTTTGTCATGATATTCTTTACTGAGCTAGTTGTGCTCACCCTTTTGCTTCACAATTCCTTTCAGGTAATAAGAGTGTAGCTGGGTCGAGCGGGGGTAACAAGGGAATAGAACGGTGATCATCATTTAGTAGTTATATTTGGTGAAGAAAATAGGGTGAGGCGAACCCAACGTTGGAAGGGTGGTTTGCCACTATCATACAAGATGTCTAACGACATACAACCTCGTGTCATCATAAAACAGGGATGTGCTCATCCACTTGCTGAGTATATATACGAGCACTACCTATATAATCTTGGTGTTTGTTTGAAGTATAATTCTCAATTAGAGACAGTGGAGATAATGATAAGTCAAGAGAAGACTCACCATTGGGAAGAATATGATAGTAATCTTCTCGTTTTTCTTTGGGGTCTATTGGGTCAACCAAGGATAATTCTGTGGCCATATGATATCTATCATAACCTAGACGCGTGGCCTCCCATGTACGAAGGTTTCCTTGAGCACTTCCCAAAGATTCTAGTTTCTAAAACAGTTTTTTACTGTACCTTTATGTAAGGTACCTTTGTGAGGTGCTGATACATGATGGTGTCTAATGTCACATTTGGTATATATTTGTATCCAAGCTCACAGCATATGTGTTGTTGTATTTTGCACGACAATTGTTGTAATAAAGTTGTAGTTGTTTTCTGTACCATGTATTTGACGACTCAGAATGGGTTGGGTGGAATGGACCTATTTTGGGGTTGTCACAGGTGGTATCAGAGCTTAGGGATATGATCTCTGGCGGAGATCGGGGAATACAACTAGGAGGGGAGAGATGAGTAAATCCTTCGCTAGTGTGTCCTACCTAAGCTTATTTGTTGGTCAGTCATAATATCGGGATATTATGTGATATGTTAATTTGTTAAATTAACACTTGTTTTGAAGCTGTATTCTAGAATGTTATTTGAAATACAGGAGATGAGCAATGGAGAAATTATGATGACAGAGAAGATGGAATTTGAAATAAAAGGAAGGTATTCTCAACTCTTTGAAATACCAGGTACGTAAATTTCGGGGACGAAATTTCATAAGGAGGGGAGATTGTAAGACCCCGAATTTTATGAAATAAAAGTATTCAATTTTTCTTATAATTACTATTCAGTAAATGGTTAAATTGATAAAAGTTTAAAGTTATGAGTGCAATATGATTTTTTTTTCAAAATAAGCAAGTGGTTATAAAATAATCATTGTTGTCGGGGAATATTCGTTTGGTCGTGGAATATTCTTTCTGTCGGGGAATATTCGTACGACGGCGCAGCCATTTGTGGGCCCCATAACAGAATAACTGTCGGATGAAGAAAACGACAAATTTGAGTTTTTACAAATAACGGCGTAGTTGTTACCGTTAACACTGTTGGAATACCCGGTGGTTAAATACAGTAATACGCGTTATTGCACAGTAGCACACGGTATTGCATAGTATTTTTGAAATTATTGATTCTTACGTAAGAAGGCACTACTCAATAATTGTTACAGTAATTACTGTTCAATATTTTATTTTATTGATTCAATAATTGCTACGTTGAAATTTTGTATTATTGTTGTTCAATAATTGTTGCTGCACAGTATTTTCCATTATCAGATCAATAATTCATATTATTTGAATAGTATTATTAGATAGCATTATTGGCAATGTCTAGAAAGTTCTGTCTAAGGAGAGGTTTGGTCATCTAATTGCGCGCCAGTAAGGAGAAATCCTTATTGGAAAGCCCCCTCTTTCCTGGGAACGGCCTGGTTGTCATAAATGTGATTCTCTAATATTATTTGTGAATAATTAATTATTGATTCATATGATAGGGAAATATTTATTTTATGTGGATATAAACGAGGGATATATTTTTGTGGTTAAAAATGAAGGAGTTAATGTTGAGGTTTTTATCCGTATTTTTGTCGGAAAGGAGGTATTAAAAATCAGGGTTTTTGAGATATTTTGCGGAGGTTATAATTTTTAATCCGACCGTTGGATCGTGGTAATTTTTGGATATGTTATACATATATAAGTTGAGTATATGCCCACAAATTTTGAACCGTTAAAAATGAACGTATGATTTGTTACGAATTTTACGAGATGACTGGTTCAGAAATTGTTAAATTTTCGGAGTTTATCATTTTGGTGGAAAATTCTAGAATTGGTGGGCCCCACTTGTGGTTGGTGAAGAAATGTGCTGAATTATATTTCAAATGTGGTGGGTGGGAATAGTAGCAGGTAAAGCCATCAGGTTGCAGGTCAAACCTACCAAAATTTTCCTATAAATAGAGGGCTAAGTTAGAATTGAAAATCACACCAGAAACATAAGCTTTCTCTCTTTCTCTCTCTATATTATGAAGCATATTTTGTGAGTTTTTAGATACTTGGTGAGTTGCTATTCATCACCGGAGAGAGAAACTCTCAAAGTATCTAAATACTCACAAAATACACTCAATAATCTAGAGAGAGAAAGAGAGAAAACTTGTTTCTGGTGTGATTTTCAATTCTAACTTAGCCCTCTATTTATAGGAAAATTTTGGTAGGTTTGACCTGCAACCTGATGGCTTTACCTGCTACTATTCTCACCCACCACATTTGAAATATAATTCAGCACATTTCTTCACCAACCACAAGTGGGGCCCACCAATTCTAGAATTTTCCACCAAAATGATAAATTTCGAAAATTCAACAATTTCTGAACCAGTCATCTTGTAAAATTCGTAATAAATCATACGTTCATTTTTAACGGTTCAAAATTTGTGGACATATACTCAACTTATATATGTATAACATATTCAAAAATTACCACGATCCAACGGTCGGATTAAAAATTATAACCCCCGCAAACTATCTCAAAAACCCTGATTTTTAATACCTCCATTCCGACAAAAATACTGACAAAAACCTCAACATTAACTCCTTCATTTTTAACCACAAAAATATATCCCTCATTTATATCCACATAAAATAAATATTTCCTTATCATATGAATCAATAATTAATTATTCACAAATAATATTACAGAATCACATTTATGACAACCAGGCCGTTCCCAGGAAAGAGGGGGCTTTCCAATAAGGATTTCTCCTTACTGGCGCGCAATTAGATGACCAAACCTCTCCTTAGACAGAACTTTCTAGACATTGCCAATAATGTTATCTAATAATATTATTCAAATAATATGAATTATTGATCTGATAAATGAAAATACTGTGCAGCAACAATTATTGAAACAACAATAATATAAAATATCAACGCAGCAATTATTGAGTCAATAAAATAAAATATTGAATAATAACTATTGTAACAATTATTGAGTAGTGCCTTCTTACGTAAGAATCAATAATTGGTGCAATACCGTGTGCTACTGTATTTTAACCACCGGGTATTCCAACAGTATTAACGGTAACAACAACTTATACTTGTCGTTTTCTTCATCCAATCGCTTTCCGTTATGGGGCCCACACAAGGCTGCGTCGTCGTACGAATATTCCCCGACAGCAAGAATATTCCACGACCAACCGAATATTCACCGACCAAAAATAAATATTTTATAACCACTTGCTTATTTTGCAAAATTTGCACATTTCACCCATAACCAAAGTATTATATCAAATTAACCCCTTATTATTCACAATAATATTTAGAGAAAATTTGATTTTATTCATTAATAAGTTGGGGTCTTACAAATGACGCGGATGTTTTTAAGAGGTTTGAAGCCGGAGATACGTCAACATCTTGTTTCTCATAAACTGTGTTTGTATTCAGATGTTGTAAATAGGGCTCAGTTGGTGGAGCGCGATAACGAGATAACGCAACCAAAAGAGAGCAGCCGACAAAATGATAATACCAGTGAGAGCAGTCATCGAAGCGGTGACAACAAGCGTGGAGGGAATCAACAGGCCAGAAATGGTAACCACTTCGGTGGTAATCAGGGCCAAAATAATAAGAATGGACATTTCAAGAAGAGGAGATTCAACAATGATGGAAAGACGTCAGCACCAGCACCTGTCGTTAAGGAAGGAGAACGACCACCTATCATATGTTTCAAATGCGGAGGGGAGGGGCACATCAGTCCAAACTGCGCGATGCCGTCCAAAGCATGTTATAATTGTGGAAGAGAAGGTCATTTAGCCCGATTTTGTCGTTTACCGAAGACAAATTCAGCTAGGATGGAGGCACCAAAAGCCGTCCCAGAAAAGTCAAAACCGGTTGTGCAAGGGAGAGCGTTTGTTGTGAACTCCCAGAGAGCAAGGAACCCGAATGAGGTCATCACGGGTAAGCTTATCATAAACTCTAAAGAAGTTTATACTTTATTTGATACCGGTTCAACCCATTCTTTTATTTCTCCTACTTGCGCTCGTCGATTAAATTTGATTCCGGAGAAATTAGACTTTGACTTATCTGTGGAAACTCCGTTGGGAGAAACCTTCATTACCTCCACTGTTTATAAGTCTTGTTTGATTCAAGTTGGTACCCACACATTACCTATCGATCTGATTTCATTAAAAATACTTGCATTTGACGTGATTCTAGGGATTGATTGGTTAACTACTCATTATGCAAAAATTGATTGTTTTCGTAAGGTTGTTAGCTTTCATATTCCTAATCGACCTATTATGCGAATTCAAGCAACCAAACCATTAAAATCAATCGCTGTCATCTCAAGTCATAAAGCTATTCGTTTATTGAAAAACGGATGTCAAGCTTTCTTAGCTCATGTCACAGATCTAAACAAAAATACGTCAGTTTTGAATGATATTTCTATTGTTAATAAATTCCCTGACGTATTCCCTGAAGAACTTCCTGGCCTACCCCCAGAGCGTGAAATTGAATTTTGTATCGACCTTGAACCCGGTACAAAACCCATTTCCAAAGCCCCATATCGAATGGCTCCTATTAAACTTCAGGAGTTAAAGATCCAACTGCAGGAATTGTTAGACATTGGCTTTATTCGTCCTAGTACTTCTCCTTGGGGTGCTCCTGTTCTATTCGTGAAGAAAAAAGATGGAAGTATGCGACTTTGTATTGATTATCGGGAGTTGAATCATGTCACCATCAAAAATAGGTACCCATTGCCACGTATTGATGACCTGTTTGACCAGTTGCAAGGAGCACAATTCTTTTCAAAGATCGATCTTCGTTCTGGATATCATCAGCTGAAGGTTAGAACTGAGGATATTCCAAAAACGGCTTTTAGAACTCGGTACGGGCATTATGAATTCCTAGTCATGTCCTTTGGATTGACTAATGCTCCTGCTGCCTTTATGGATATGATGAACCGGGTATTCAAGGAATATTTTGATCACTTTGTGGTCGTCTTTATTGATGACATCCTTATTTATTCCAAAAGCCGTGAAGATCATGAGCAACACTTGAGGCTGGTACTCCAAAAGCTTCGTGAATACAAGCTTTATGCCAAGTTGAAGAAATGCGAGTTCTGGCTGGAGGAGGTAGCATTCCTTGGGCACGTAGTATCAAGTCGTGGAATATCGGTTGACCCGGCAAAGATTGAAGCTATTCAAAGCTGGGAGCAACCTAAATCAGTGACCGAGGTACGTAGCTTTCTTGGTTTAGCTGGTTATTATCGGAGATTCGTGGAAGGATTTTCTCGAATCGCTACTCCATTAACTCAGCTGACTCGGAAAGATACATAGTTTGGTTGGAGCGAAGAATGTGAGCAAAGTTTTCAAGAACTCAAGAGGAGACTCATTTCAGCACCTGTTCTAACAATACCATCTGGCTCGGAGGGATTTGTCATCTACAGTGATGCTTCGAGCAAAGGGTTGGGATGCGTTCTCATGCAACATGGAAAAGTCATAGCCTGTGCATCAAGACAACTCAAGGAATATGAGAGGAATTATTCTACTCATGATCTAGAGTTGGCAGCTGTTGTCTTTGCACTTAAAATTTGGAGGCATTACTTGTATGGGGAGAAAGTGGAGATCTTTACGGATCATAAAAGCCTCAAATATTTCTTCACTCAAAAGGAACTCAACATGCGACAACGACGTTGGCTTGAACTGTTGAAAGATTATGATCATACCATTCAATACCATCCTGGAAAAGCGAACGTGGTAGCTGACGCATTGAGTAGAAGATCATATGCGGGTACAAGTGCAATATTAACAACGCAAAGACCCATTTTGTGTGACTTGCAAAGGATGGAGATAGAGTTAAAGACTCCAGGGACCCATGTGATGATGGCGAATATACGAGTAGAACCGACTTTAATCGATAAAGTTAAAGCTGCTCAAGCTACAGACCTGGAGCTGATGCGTATGAGGAAGAAAGTGCAAGAAGGTTCTATGCCGGAAGCAAGAATCGATGAAGAAGGAATACTTCGAGTCAACTCCAGACTTTGTGTTCCTAATAACCCTGATTTAAAGTATGAAATCATGATGGAGGCGCACAACACACCGTTTGCAATCCATCCTGAAAGTACCAAAATGTATCATGATCTTCGTCATACATTTTGGTGGAGCAATATGAAGAGAGAGATAGCGTTGTTTATCTCAAGGTGTCTAACTTGTCAACGAGTCAAAGCGGAGCATCAAGTACCAAAAGGTCCTTTGCAACCACTTGAAATTCCAGAATGGAAGTGGGAGCACATTACCATGGATTTCGTTACCGGTCTTCCTAGGGTTTCTCAAGGTATTGATGCGATTTGGGTCATTGTTGATAGATTGACCAAGTCTGCTCATTTCTTACCGATACGAGAAACTTATACACTTGAACGTCTTGCTCGTATGTACATAAACGAGATTGTAAGACTGCATGGTATGCCAGTATCCATAGTTTCTGATCGAGACCCAAGATTCACTTCACGATTTTGGGTTAGTTTACAAAAAGCTATGGGCACGGAGTTACGATTTAGTTCAGCATATCATCCTCAGACGGACGGACAATCAGAGAGGACTATTCAAACTCTTGAAGATCTATTAAGACTCTGTGTCTTTGACTTTAAGGGAAGTTGGGAAAAGTTCTTACCATTGGTGGAGTTTTCCTACAACAACAGTTATCAAGCAAGTATTGGCATGGCTCCATTCGAAGCATTGTATGGAAGAAAATGTCGTTCTCCAGTATGCTGGGATGAGGTGGGCGAAGCAACGTTGTTGGGACCGGAGTTGGTACGTATGACTACAGAAAAGATTCAAACGATCCGACAACGTATAAAAACCTCACAAGATCGACAAAAGAGTTATGCTGATCTTCATCGAAAGGACGTGGAATTTGATGTAGGAGATCATGTGTTCTTACGTGTTGCTCCATGGAAAGGAGTTACGAGATTTGGAAAGAGAGGAAAGCTAAATCCTCGATTCATCGGTCCATTTTTAATCCTCGATCGAGTAGGAACTGTGGCTTATAGACTCGCTTTACCGCCAAGTATGTCTCGTGTTCATAACGTTTTCCACATATCAATGTTACGCAAATATGTGGAAGACCCGAACCACATTATTGAGTTAGAACCGGACGAAATAGCGGAGGATTTGACGTATGAAGAAGTTCCAGTTCAAATCTTGGATAAGAAGGAACATATTCTACGCTCCAAGGTTATACCTCAAGTTAAAGTTTTGTGGAGAAACCACGATGTTGAGGAAATGACTTGGGAGTTAGAATCAGAAATGAAATCAAGGTATCCTTACCTCTTCGACATACCAGGTACGTACCCTAATTTCGAGGGCGAAATTTCATAAGAAGGGGAGGTTGTAAGACCCCAACTTTTATAAATAAAGATGAATTTTCTATAAATATCATTTTTGAATATTATGGAGTTAATTTGATATAATGTTATAGTTGTGGGTAATATTTATAAATTTTGCAAAGTAAGCAAGTTGTTATAAAATATTCGTTTGGTCGGAGAATATTCTTTTTGTCGGGGAATATTCGTACGACGGCACAATCATTGGTGGACCCCACAACGTAATTATTGTCGGATTGAGAAAACGACAGAATTATCTTTCTATAAAAATAACGGCTGAGGTGTTACCGTTAAAACCGTTAAAACTGTTGAACTACTCGGTAGTAAAAGTACAGTAATACGCGTGGTTGCATAGTAGCACACGGTATTGATTATTGATGCTTACGTGAGAAGTCACTCAGCTATACTCAATTATTGCTACAGTAATTGCTGCATCATATCTCTTAAATTATTGTCATAGTATCATCTGTATAATATGTTATATTATTAAATCAATAATTGAGACGTTGTGGTAAGTTTGGTTATTTTATGGGGGGCCATATGTCATCATCTAAGAGTCTCTTCGTCAATAGTAATTACCGTCGTCAATAGTAATTACCGTCGTCAATAGTATTTACCTTGGTCAATAGTAATTACCTTCGTCAATATTATTTACCTTGGTCAATAGTATTTACCTTGGTCAATAGTAATTACCTTCGTCAATAGTATTTACCTTGGTCAATAGTAATTACTTTCGTCAATAGTAGTTGTCCCTTCAATATTACCAAGAGTCATTTGACCCTATACTTGGTGACATTCTTCTATTATTCTGTTGGAACATCCTGTCTGTGTGTTTTACACCGGACCTGGTTCCGTCTTGTTATTATTCTGTTGGAACATCCTGTCTGTGTGTTTTACACCGGACCTGGTTCCGTCTTGTTATTATTCTGTTGGAACATCCTGTCTGTGTGTTTTACACCGGACCTGGTTCTATTATTTATTATCCTGTCGGAATATCCAGTCTGTGCGTTTACGCCGGACCTGGTTCCATTATTTATTATTCTGTTGGAATAACCTGTCTGTGCGGTCTATCGCATGCATGGTGATTTCTTTTGTTATTCCATTCTTTATTATACTCAGTTGGTTAAGTTTTGACTTCTATACTCCATGAAATTTGTGGAATATCCTTGATAGTTGCGTTTCATCCAGTATCTTTTCAAGAAAATATTCTTCTAAGCATTCTTGAATTTTACTCCACAATGCAGTATCATGTTGTCAATTTGGACGTTGTTAATTTCTGGATAAATTAATTCTTGAACTTGTTTTATTGAATTCTTATATCATTGTCATCATCCTCATGTTTATAAAATATTGAAAGTCATCTGTGGCCTGTAGTGCATAGATGGACTTGGTATGATTATGACCAGGGATTATTCGGTATAATCATGACCGTAATGTTACAAATGATGTGGTAAAAGTCCTCATTGGCCCGTAGTGCATTGATGGACAGTTGTTGGCATGATCATGACCATTAATGAATACACGAATATCCTTGGCCGTAGTGCAGGGGTGATTCGATGATGTGGATTATTTTATTAAGCTGAGTCTCAGCGATCGCAGTGTTGAAAAACCTTTTAAATCATAAAAGATAGTAGAGTTTATTTTCTACTTGACTCTTTTAATGGATTGCTTGTTCCGCTGCAGTTAAACTTGATGTCTATTATATTTTATCAGTTTAACATTGTTGAAGGCTAATGATAATTTATTCTGCATTATCTTAGTCATAATATTTCTTACTGGGCTAGTTGAGCTCATCCTTTCTTTCACTGTTCTCTTCAGGAAATGAGAACGTAGCTGGGGCAAGTCGGGGAACGGAGTGATGGTCCGAATGATAGTATTAGTTAGTAGTCCTCACTATTCTATGTAATGGTGTGTTAATAAATGTAATGAGGACTCCTTTTGAGTATGAATACTCTCTAGAAGATAATATTTGTATTCAAACTCACAGTTTATGTTTTGTCGTATTGTACACGACAGTTGTATTAATCAGTTGTATTTGTATTCTGTACTATGTATCTGACGACCCAAGATGGGTGATGTATACCTAATTTTGGGGGCGTCACAGTTTTTATTTATTTGCTTTAGATGGGTAAGATTTGAATAGTACTTAGAAGCAAGCAAGTTCAACTAAAAGTCAAAATACATTACTCCCTCCCTTCCATGATAAAAGTCTTTATTATTATTTTGGGTAGTCCCATGTTAAATGTCCATTTTCCTTTAATAACCAAACTTTTACACATATTTTTCTATTATACCCGTAACATTAAATATCTCATACTTTTCTTATTTTAATTCTCTCTCCATATTTAATGACATTATTATGGATAATTTTGTCATTTCATTCATCTTATTAATATGCGTGAAAAGTTCACCGGTTTGATTAAAGAAAGTTGATTTCACATGATTTGGCTAGAACATGGCCGTTCTTAAACACGAGCATTAGGGTTGACTGTTTTGGGCCTTCGATTAAGGGGGACTTAATTTTTTGTTTTATATAGTGTGTATATATATATACGTGTGTGTGTGTGTGTGTGTGTGTGTTACTTTGTTAAGAGAAATATAATTAATTATTGAAATTTTCTAGAGTTTCTAAAAGATTTGGATTGTTTTTTTAGTGATTGAATTGCTTCCAGGGTGTTACAAACTATTTCTGTGACAGTGACATCTGCTGAAAAAAAAATTCAAATAATAATTTCGATAAAATAATAAAATAATAATATTTAAAAAGACCCTTATATAAATAAATGATCCATCAAACTCATAAATTAATAATTCTTTTAAATTACAATTATATCTAGGGTAATATTGTAAAATATGATTCTATTCTCGTTTGTTTTGTCTTGAAATTCAAATATAATTAAATTTCATTCTTAATTTTTCTCATTGTGTCCAAAAGTTCAAGTGTTGCATTCTCGAATTGTAATAAAAACTTGTGAAGAGTTGCTAACGCTATGAGTGCTTCCTTTCGCGTTATTGGCTCCAAAGGTATTGTATCATCCTCACAAGTATGATGCATTAATTTAATAAGTATGATACAAACATTAATAAAATACAATAATTTTAATGTAATTAAATTTATGTTTACCGAATAGAAAAATATTCTTTAAATTAATAAATTATTAATTTATCAATTAAATAATAACTCTCTAAATTAATAAAATTTTCCAATCTCAATCGTATTAATTCATAGAAATTCTAGTGTACATTAATATGACATATTAGTGGATCCATAAATTGAAAGCATGACGTATTACTGGTAAGGTTTCCCTATGTTTTAATAAGAGGGGTACGTGTATTAATATATATATATATATATATATTATTTAATAATGGGGTCGCTATTGGTGACTCCCAACATTATTACAAGATCTTTTCACGTATTCATATTAGAATGACAATGACAATAGCCCATGGTCACAAGTTTGCACTACAAGATAGAGCTCAACTTCTTTTAAAACAAGTAAGTAATACCCCAAGTCCCCAACCCAACCCAACCCAACCTAGAGATTGAAAGCAACAACCCTTTACTTGGCTATTTCACTCTCTTCACCTCAACTTTATTTTAAATTATTAAATTGTTAGTGACATAGTAAAAATATCAAAAAGGTCGTACTTTGGGTCTATTAAGAAAATAATCACTCACAGACTGAATTAGTCAACAACCATAATGTGGGAGTTAATACTCTGCCACTTTCTTCTTGTAGAGAAATCAAAGTTCACATTAAAAGAGGTAGTAGGATGGAGTAGCTTTATTTGGAAGAAATCGACCCATTCTCCAACAAAGCCCAAGTGTTTCAAACGATGTCAGGTAACACTAGATTTAGAGTCCCCAGTTGGCCATTTGACTAGATGATCTTCCATATATATTGCCAAATTGAGAATATATAAAAGAAAAGAGGATACATAAACAGGGGTCATACTCTTAAGACCGTAAAATAAGTAAATAGTTCGAACTCGTTCGACTAAAAGTTCGATTAGAGTTCGACTCGAAATATAAATGAGTCAAATATGAACACATTTTAAAGTTCGATAAATTATTCGAACCACCTCAAATTATAATTTACTATTGATACTCGGATCATATTCGTTAAAATAGTCTAAACTGTTCGGGCTCGATTCGGAATCGTACTCGACTCGGTAGCTAAATGAGCCTCAATCAAATATTATTTTATACTCGATAAATTTTGTTAACCAAATCTGAACAACTCAATATTCGAATCGACTCGGTTCGTTTACACCTTTACATACTCCCGCGAGTCCACTATAGCAGCTCATCAAAGACAAGTCAGTGATGCTAATGTTATATTAAAAAACTATAATTACCAAACCCTAAGATAAGGGAATTTGTCAACAATTTACATTTAATAATTTTAAGACAATCTTGGGCATGAACAGAAGCAGCAGAGGGATTGTCTCCATGAGATTGTCGATTTCGCTTGTTTCAAATTTTATAAACCATAGTAGCCGAGCAAATGCTTATGATGCGGGGTCAACATATAGTCCTTTCGAGTGAAATAAATATGTTAAATCAATGATATAGGTATAAGATTGTTCTTAGAACTTCTCAGCATGTCACGTTTGTTTATTTATTCATCAATAAACTAAATTACAAATAATATATGTTTCTATTGAAATGACAAAACTTAATATCATATGCTAAAATAATCTGCACAACCATTATATATATATATATATATATATATATATATATATATATATGAGCCCCTAATATCTAGAAACTATAGCGTGTTGGTGTACTTGGAAAGCAAATTTATATATCTATGTATACAACAAAACTTGTTGTCATCACTCTCAAGGAAAATGAATGGAAAAAGAAATAAAAGGAAAACTTCCACTCCTTTCAAGTACGTAATTGAAATTTATAACAAGACATAAACCTAAGCCAAACATAAAGGCCAAAATAGCATGCATGGGAGAAAATTGAGAATTGCAACTAAATCTCCTAATTAAACAAAGTCATTTGTTTAGATGGTACTACTACTTTTTTTTTTTTTTTTTAATCTAGTAAACCTGAAAGATTGCTGTCCACCAATGTCCATAAATATATTGACCACTTATCTAAAGAAAGGTTCATTGGGGTGGAGGGGCCCATGTAAGTATTTATTTAAGGAATTTCTTTTTCCCCATTACATCCTAAATTTTCACTGCGGTAGGTCACGTGCTCATATCTGGCAAGGAGAATTAGGGAATATAAGGTTTAAGAAGAATGGAATAGAAACTATATATTTTTGGATCCAAGGAAAACTAAAAGGATATCGCAAAACTGTATGGGGAAACGGTTAACAGAGAACAATTCAAAGAATGATTAATTAATAAGGTCATAAAAGTTATGGCATTAGAAGATTACTTTGTCATTTTGTCTTGATAAGAAGATGAAGTACAATTTAAGAGCATGAGCAGTGTGAAAACAAACATGTTAAATTGAATATATATCCCCATACAGCTAATTTTGTAGTCTCTTGAGATCATAAATTAGGATTTAAACCAACCCGAATGGGATAGGATTAACAGCCTTAACTTGGGTTCCTTGGTTGTCATGCATGTACCGATCACAAGAGAGGCTCTGGCTTAAGTTTACGCTAGGAGGCTCCCTATTACAATTATCCAGAAAAGACGGGGCTGATGCTTCGGAAGGAGACCCCTCTCAGGAAGCATACGGTAGCTTAATTTGAAATAAGTGAATTTAATTCATGTATAAAACCGCTTTGCAACTTCTGCTGCTCCATTGTAGCATTAATTATTGATGATTGTTCAAATGGTTTGCCAAAAGTTTCTTGTTTTAGGTTCAAGTTGCAGATTTTGAACAAATATTACAAAGTTTAATCCTAAGCTTTGTAGGCCTACTAGTTTAGAGGAGAGGAGGTTGAAACAGAAGAACCAGAAATATGGATGGCGATAATGAAACTGATGATGTAATGTTGCCTGGTTTCCGGTTTCATCCTACAGACGAGGAGCTCGTTGGTTTCTATCTCAAGAGGAAGATTCAGCAGCGACCACTTCCTATCGAGCTGATTAAGCAAGTGGATATTTACAAGTATGATCCCTGGGATCTTCCAAGTAAGATATTCCTCTCTCACACATAACAGATAGTACTTTTCCAGAGTTCCTTTATTTTCTTTCTAGTTTATATGGAGAAAGGAAGTAGGGTTTTTTTTTTATATTAAATTTTCAATTTGTTTTGCTGCCTTGCAAGATTAGAAATTTCTCGCCCTTTCATTCTAAAAGGATGCTATCAGTACTTTCAATGACAAAAGGTTTGAATTTCATCAAAACTGTGATTCATTTTGGAGGCTTCATTTGTCATGTTCTGTATCATCACTGTTTGTGATCAAGTGTTTGTTATAGGGTGTGAAACATCACTTTCAAGTTAGTAACTTAGTATATGCTAGCAAATGTCAACCTTAGGATCAACCAACTTTAGAAGCTGTAGCTCCTTAGTGTACTTTAGAGCTAGTATTTTTCGCACACTTTGCAATTCCTTGCTAATGTAATTACACATGCTCTCAAATAATTACCAGATCTTGCACCTACTGGGGAGAAAGAGTGGTACTTTTACTGTCCAAGGGACCGTAAATACAGGAACAGTGCACGACCAAACCGTGTCACTGGAGCTGGCTTTTGGAAGGCCACTGGTACTGACAGGCCAATATACTCTTCGGATGGCACCAAATGTATTGGCTTGAAGAAGTCCCTAGTGTTCTACAGGGGCAGAGCTGCTAAAGGATTAAAAACAGACTGGATGATGCACGAGTTTAGATTACCTTCTATCCCTGATGCAGGAACAGCAAAAAAGTTCCTAGATAAAAACTTTCCACCACATGTAAGTCCATGAAAAACTTTACGCCTAGTGTTCTCCACTGCTCAGTGATATGTAGCTCACTATATTATATTCTAATTTTTAATATTTTGTGTGCACAGGATTCATGGGCAATTTGTAGGATATTCAAGAAGGTCAACTCAATGGCACAGCGAGCTCTTTCACACTCGTGGGTATCTCCGTTACCTGAAACTATGGCATCTGATATGTTTACTCAAGGTTCACACTCCACTCAGTTTAGTTCAGAGAACATGTCTTGCACAACAGAAACTGGCTCAGTCATCCAACTATGCAACGAACTGCAACAGAATTCTACTGCTAGTTTTTCTGCCCACGATATTCCCTCGTATAGACCAATTAACCCAACATTTTATAAACCATTTTCTTTAGGCGTCCCTAATGGAGACCTTCACAACGGTCTTGTGTTTTCGCCTCCTGATTTTTCTGGACCAAGCACCAAGTCAACAGTTGATATTAATACCATGCTTTTTAATCTGTCCCCTGCCTTAATTGGAGATGCTAATAAGACCAGAGACTGTATTAATCCACAACAGGAGTTCAACAACTTTTCAATGAGTTCACCAGAAGAAATGCAAGGAAGCATAGGCACGGAAAAGGCTGATGCAGGCTTGACAAAGATTCGTAGTGCAACAGATGGAAAGAACCAATGGGGAAACATCCAGCCAATAGGATTTCCTTTCAGTTTGCCATCAAGCCTGCCTGACGAATGGAAGCCTAATTTGGCATGGGACTCTCCAGACCCTTGTCCAAGTGAGGTGTCCCCTACTTATTCCACCAATAAGTGTTATACTTGATTGAACTTATATAAATGTAAGGATTCTAATTCTAGCCAGCTTTGGCTAGAGCAAGGTGGAAACTTGCGTCACAAACATTATTTACTTTGATATTTTTACGATGTACATGTTTTGCATAGTAATTAAGTGTGTTCTGGTGTATATATAAGCTTTATAAATTTAGATCTTTGTAGATATTTTCGTATTTTAAGTACAATAGCAGGATCATTATCAAGTAGTAAAAAAAATATGCAGTTCCAGCCCCTAGGCAATAAAATGATGGCCGATTTGATTTTTTAGAATAAAAAGGAAAGAAACAAATTGAAATGTACCTGGAATGGAATGATTCATAGGGCACATATATTCTTCTAGTTTGTGACTATTGAATTGTATTTTTCTTTCTTTAATTGATATTTGAATTTACACGTTTTCAAAGGTTGTAAATAAATCCTCCAGCTTTCTACTAATTTTGCTTCAAAATAGAGAGATATCTGCATATTGCTAGAGCTAGTATTGAGAACCCAATCATCCACAATTATTCATAACCGTCACTCGTGCATGAATATAATCCCAAGAATTGGTAATAAAATTTTAGAAATTCTACATTCATAATTTCTGAATATAACCAAATTTATACCATACTGCTAATAACCTTTTAACACAGAATCTTAAACACTCTGTTTATGAATTTCTTCCTTCCAGGTCAGGCTCATCCATAGAAGTTGCTACCTATTAAGTATATTAGATCAATTTCACCTTCCAATTTCCATAATCGAGAAATTTGTTGAAAACAGTAATACAACCCTGCACAAATTCAGTAAGAATGCCTAGCATCAATCATGCGTTGCCGTGAATGATGCAAATAACAAGATACAAGTTGATAAATAATCATCTTATGTTTCTTATGCAACTCATAAAGACACCAGAACCACACTAACAAATGAAACTAACAACAAAAAAGTCTTAGCGAAATTATCAAATTGTCAAACAAGCCTACAAAAATGACAAAACATGATCTCTGGAAATTGATTTTCTTGACAAATATAACACAAGTACACAACCAAGTAGTCAAAAACAAGTTTTAAGTATTCCAATTTAAGAAAACTGAATATAATGTTTTCCAAATTTCTTCCTAATTGTCATCAGAGTCAAAATTGGATACAAGCATATGATAATTCAAAAAGGACTTCGCTTTAGGTTCCCCCGTTTAACTCTTTGAAGCTTGCTTCTCCTTTGACTTCTGAATCTTCAGAACCTTTTTGACAATCTTTTGCTCTTCAACCAAGAAGGCTCGGATGATCCTACCAAAGAAACATATGACCAAAATTAAGAAATCTCAATAACTTACACTGAAACAACTGTAAAAAAAGGAATTCTAAAGACATAAAATGACATAATCTCATCATTTCTGTCTACCCCTACAGTATAATATACCTCTCCCTAACAGCACCTCCCGACAACACACCACCATAGGCACGGTTGACTGTTCTCCGGTTTCTGGACAATCTAGACCTCTTGTATTCAGCGGGTCTCAAGTGCGGAATCTGCAATAGATCCAACATTTAATTCAGGACACTGATGAGGCAAAAGTGTATTTAACTTAAGAAAATTTGCATATCATCCCTCAAAGAAAATTAGGTTATGCTCGGTAAATGCAACAAACAATACATTCTGTACGCAGTATGGAACAATATCATCCAAAGGTCAAGACACGGGTTTGTTTTCTTCCCTTTCTTTCACCTTTGAAGGCACTCATTCATTTGGAACTTATCAGATGGGAAAATTCTAACACGAGTAACAACAGTAAATCATGTACATCAATTTCTACTTTTGAGCATGCAAATTATCATATTTCAATCATTTCAAGAATCGCCGTTGTGCTTGGATAATTTAGAAATATTGTTCATTGTATCAAATGAATTAAAAGATTATAGCACACGTTTATCCAAAGAACTCAACTACTCTAGTCAGGTTAAAGGCTAAAAGCATTTAATCACTGAGCACTAAAGTAAGACACGACAGTGACCCAAGTGTACATTGTGCCACTGATTTATAGAATAGTGCAATGCATATAATTCCACTAATGTTTCGGGAGATAAATGAATAAACTACAGTTAATTCACTGCAGGGAAAAAAAAGAACAATTCTAGATCGATAGAAGACCAAGAGGGGAGCCTTGCCTCAACAAGAGAGCACAACACAGTAAACTATTATACACCGAAGAAGAACATATAGGTCAACTTTCATAGCAAATATCTATCATTTCTAGTGTGAACAGATACAATCATCATTTTTCATCAATCAGATAAATAAGTTTAGTATCTCTAACTTAGCAAAAAAACAAAAACTGGTACATCAACTTAGATCACAATTTTTATCGCTCCCAGCGGCCAGTATCAACACAGAAAAGCTGAACTTTCTTCCGACCAAAGAAAGACATAAAATCATTCAAAATAAACACAATAACAAACAAATATCCAATCACAAAATGTGTGAAAATTGTAAAATAAATAAAAAGCATACCCCTTGGATTCTTTTTCCAGTTACAGGGCACTTAGGCCCGCTAGCTCTTTTCTTGGTAGTCTGGTAAACCAGCTTCCCTCCTACAATTTCACATATATTTAACGTAAATGAACAACCAGATACAATTTTAATCATTACAATAGCACGACCACGTTATGAAATCCACAAAAGCCAAATGCATTCACAGTTCAAATATAAGCGTTTTACATTCGAAAAAAATATATGCAAAATTGCTTACATTTGCTAGGATTATCAGATTACTAAACCAAATTAACCGAAAAAGTGAAGTAATTAGGGTCTTAGAAGAATACCCGGAGTTTTGACAACCCTATGCTGGTTGGATTTGGTAGCATAACTATGCCGTTTGCGATATGTGAGCCTCTGAACCATCCTTTGAGTGCTTCAGCTGTTTTCTCTCTCCTCGCGACTGTGAGATAAGCGTGAGGCAAAAGGGTTTTTTACGAGAGAGAGAAAGAGTATAAATGGTCTCCGGTCTTTGAAACCCTACATCCGACGGCTGCTGTCAAATCCTTTTAACGGACGAGATTTAATTCTAAGGCTAGATAATTTTAGATGATTTTCTAAACTAATCCCCTCAATTTGTACATATTACAATTCATTTCCAAACACAAATTGCATGCTTTTTGGATTAAAATTAGTCCAAAAAGGGTGTTACATTCCTATATATATATGGGTTTATTGTGATGTGATTTTTGCCTTTTACTTTTAATGTTAAATTTTATATAATTTTTTATATCTGAGAGGAACTTAAGATTAATTTTAAAATAATTAAGCTACTATCCAAAGAATTAACAAGTCCGACCCCAATAGAAGTGCGAGTTTGTATGTGTACGTGTTCAAGTGCTTGTGCTTGTAATTTCCATTCTTAATATGGAAATCATAATTTGGTTAGAGAATGTTTTGATCAAATTATGTATCTTAATGCAAAAAAAATGTTAAAATTAAAATTAAATTTTAGTATTCATTTCAAAACTCTAATCGTTATAATATCAATGAGCTTGAGTATGATTTGTACGCATGACGAACTTAGATGAAAGTAAATCTAGAGTTAGTTCATTTTCAATTCAATCACCTCGTATATAAAAGAAGTTTCTGTTCACATAGATGAGCAAAAATATAGGAAAGAAGTGAATTTTTTTTATAAGAAATAAAATGATCACTATTCACATAAAAATATTAATTTCCTTTTTATTTTAACATGGGAAAAGGCAAAATGAGGGTTCTACATGTATCCTCCTCTTCCTGTTTATGAAACTAATTGTGTTTAATTTACTGCGACACCAAGCCAATTGGTCAGTCGTTAATCTCGACATGTTTAACACCCTCGACACCAACTTCATATCAACTTGAGAGAAGAACAAAAGAAGCTGATCAGAATTATCTTCTTCTCTACACTTTTGGAACTTCTTTAGTAAGCAATTCCCACTTGTCAAGTTGTCTTTAAGCTCCCTCACCTTCTGCATCTCAATATTATATTAAATAACAGGTTAGCATTTCAAAATTACATCAAGTGGTAAATTAATAATGATACAAGTGTCAACCTTTTGAAGATCTTTCCGGACCTCCTTCAAAATCTCAGAGTCTGCAGGGTCTTGAAGTTCTACCCTCAGTCCCTTTCGGCTTGCACCGGTGCAGTCCTTGTCACCGCCAACAAAATGCCAAAATATTCGTATTGATTCTTCCACCATCTCCACTAGCATATCACTTGTAATGGAATAATCACCTTTCTCGCTTCTTCTTCTTGCCTTCTTTCTGGCCTTTGAGATGTCCTCTTCAAAAACCAAAAGTTTTAAACATTCATTTTCAACAAGTGCACACTTTTGTTGGGTTTATTTCCCCCGCTTAGCTAAATATGTTTATTATACACGCAAAAATTCCCATGTAAAATTATAAGATTTCAAGCTTCCAAATTCTTACCTCTTATGACAGGAACTTGAAGAAGATTCCGAAGAACACATCGATGTTTAATATAATTCTGTACCCTTGGTCCTTGAAAAGGTTCATCTTCTATAAATCGTTGGACATGCACTTGAAACTGTTGAAATTCTCCAGCTACTTCATTATAGCAACGTATTCTACGCGGATCAGATTCCCAAAGATCTAAGGCCATCCCATATTGCCAATGTAGAATTTCCCAGGAAAGGCACATTTGCCCAACATATACCACTTCTAAATCACTCCTCAATTCATTGATGAATTTCTTCATGGGGTCAGTCTCATTTTTTTTGCTTTTGCTTTTATTCGGGTACAAATTTTCCGAGAGAATGGATGCGATGTCTGGAACTAAAGTTTTCCAGGGTGAAATGGATTGAAGTGGATCTTTGAGCTGCAAAAATCCTGTGGTAGACTTACATGAGGGTGGGACAGACAAAATTAAAGAAATTAAAATAGACAAAGCATGGAAATGTCCTTTGAAATATGTTGATCAGCATCAACATTTTAATACTACGATACACATATACCTTTTCTAAATTTTGGGCTACTTCTAAAAGAAGATTTTTCACAAAGTTGCAACAGTGACCCAACAGCTTTCTGGAGACGATTAGTCGGAGATTAATTCAGCACAACATAAACAAACAATCCACTGTTGCGTAAAGGTGGAGATTTGAAATATTTAGAAGGTCCGCCGCACCCATTATTTCTAATATAACATTACAAGAAAAGGGACTACACATTAGATTTCTCTCCTATTTTCAGTTTTTTGAGTGCAAAACAAAAGGTTGCTCCATGAGGTCGAGGGTTTAATTATTGGTGGCAACAAGGAGGGGGGGGGGGTTAATGTAGCAAAAAAAAAAAGTTTACATGCCAACTTATTTAGGGTCCCTTAGAAAAGTATCTTGACCCCGCTCCACCCCAATAAACACTTTATTTATTTTTTGATTAATCATCATTCTAGCGCTTTGTACCTAAGCGTGAATCATGTTTTTGGTGTTTCTGCTTATCCCAACTACCCAGATTTAGTAAGTGCTTCTCCTTTTCATCTTAATCATGAAAGGTGGTGGGATGTGTTATTCATTTCAATAGATTGAATGGTTCAGATCAGAAATAGTTGTTGACAAGGGAGTTTGTTCATACAACCAATTTAAGGGGAAAAGAACTAACAAATTATGATGAATGTTTGAAATTATGACAAGAAGTATAAATAAAATATTCGGTAGGGAAGATACGAAGTGACTGACCTATTGCATACATCTTCTGGTAATTCAAGATATCGAATTTTCGCATCCTTTCTCTGTAGCTCTTGTAGAATTTGTGAAGCTCACCTATTGGATTTTCATGCTGGAACTTCTCGTCGATTTTCCACGGCTTTAAATCCTCCGTTATCTTTGGTGATTCAGATTCTTCTAGGATGGTGGGAAGACCTGTAGCTCTGACCTTTTTAAGCTCCATTTTCAACTGCTCAATCAAATCTTGATGTTCCCACAATGTTTCAAGTTTATTTGTATCCTCAGAATCCAAAACTGAATCATTCTTAACCTCTGGAATTTCAGAATTATCCGAACTATTGTTAGTCTTATCATTTTTGCCACTACTTTCTCCATCCTTGTAATTATGTGACTCTTCATGAAAATCTTTCTCAGACAGGAAATGGGATTTGAACTTATTTGAGTCTTGAATATGATCTTCTTTCAAATGTCTAAGCTCTTCCATTATATCACTATCTTCATCATCAAAATCCTGGGATTCTAGATTTTGGTCCGAGTCTAACATTTCTTCATGTGATTCTTCTACCTTCTGCCCATTAATTTCCATCAAATGATAAAGCTCAAATGCTCCTCCAAACTCTCCATCTGACAGAAATCCATCAGTGAATGAATCAACTAGATGACTCATAACCGAATGCAAATCATGACTCGAACCGTCCGACTCCAAATCAGAATCCATAGACGAAGATCCCTCCTTTTCATCAGAAACATGCAAACTTTTTTCTTCATCAATTGCTTCTCCCTTCTCTCCTGCGAAGGGCATTGAATCTTTGTTCTCACTTTCTTCTTTCCCACTCTCACCATTATTCGACTTCTCATAAGTTTTTTCATGAACTGGGTCTGCTTCAGCTTCTGGCCCTTCCAGATGAAGTGAATGAAAATCCTTATCCGACAGTAACTCTTCTTTATCATCAATATCTCCATCTCCAAAAGAACCACCGTTTATCTCTGTATTTACCTCTTCTACTTTGAAGTTAATAGGCTCCAGCTCTTCAATGAAAGAGCTAAAACTCTTCTTATTAGTACTTATAGAGGGTATGGCTTCTGAGCTAACAAAACCACCATTATCCCTCATACTTGTACTGAATTCTTCAAAAGTAGGGAACTTGAAATTGAAACACAACTGGGTTGTTTCTTTCTCGTCGAAAAGCACATCTGTTTCTGAATCCCTAAAATCAATATAATCTTCTTTAGACTCCTTTTCTGGCCCTGCTTTCACATAATTGTAGTCAATTTTATTGTTTTGTTCAGAGTTAAGCGCCAAAGAGCTTGAGTTGTAATTTAATTTTAAACAAGTGTCATCCCTTCTTAACCTGTAAAGTTTAACAACACAAAATCAAATTAACTAGAAAAAGATAGAGAATTTTTTTAAAACAATGAAGAATTCTTTCATGGCCAGAAGTATTAAATGATGAAGCAAAGAGAATACCTAAAGAATAAGTTTGTGTAGACGAAGCCAAACAGTGTGGAGAGAGAGAACCAGAAAACGGATACATAGGGAGCCAGTTCTTGATGCAGAAACTCATAAACTGAACCCATATGATCCCTATAACTGAGATGGGTACTGAGCAGAATAACTTCCCGGGCGGGCAGCCATCAATTAAATTGAATATGTAAGTTTAGTTTGAAGCAAGAAACAGAGAAAACAGTGAATGTAGACCAATTCAGCGTATTCATGGCTGCTTTGAATCTGTCAAAGAAGAATGGAATGGAATGGACTCTACACCTGAAAAATTAAAAGAAAAGAAAAAGGAAATCCGTGTAGAAAGATAAGCACAGACCGATACAAATCTGAACTAATTAGAGAGAGAGTTTAGGGATTTGATAGCTAAAAATGAGGGGAAGATGGTTACCACTTACCAGTGAGCGAGTACTTATTTAGTGAGGGGTTGCTTAGACTAGAGGCATGGTTTTGTTTTGTGCGTGTACTCTGGACTAGACTGGACTAGTAGTGGGTTTGTGAGGTTTATCAGTTGAAAGGTGTGTTTGTTCTCCCCTACTCCTCTCAACTCTTGGTTCAACTACATACAGAAGAGAGAGAGAGAGTTGAGAAGTTTACGCCTTACCCGCGGGAGGAATATAATTCAAAGTATGACATAATTGCTTCTTCAAAACTTTGGTTTTCTTGTTTATATAAATAAATTCTTCATCCGAAAAAAAAAAGTCTCATTTTATTTTTATGTTAATTGATTTATAAAAATCGAAGGACGTGATTTATTTTAATTTTAAATAATTATATATTTAATAATATTTTTACAAAAAGTGCTCAAATTTAACAATTAAATTAATAAATTTACTTAAATTCTGAATCTTCATAATTTTATAAACAGACTAATAAATTTAAATAAAACTTTTTTTAATGGGAAGGAAGGTCTATATATCCATACATTTTCAATTTCCAAACGCGGCATATCGTAAAGTATATATATTGATTTAGGAAATTAATATTTTCACGCGTTAAAATAATATTTTTACACGAGTCTCTCCCACGTGGAGGTGGAACCCACTCATTATTCACATGAAAGAGATTATGTAAAAATATCAAATTTTTATGTGAAAATTATCGGTTCTCTTGATTTAAAATAATGAGGAAATATCCATTACACCTCACCTTTAATTTCATTTAATACATCATATTTTTATAGTTGTGAATTGTATAATTAAAATTGATATCGTTCAATTAATTTATTATATTGAATAGTATAATTATTTTAAAAATAAAAATAATATGGCAATTTTTCATCATTTGATAAACCTGTGAATTTTTCGGATCCGGTTACTACGAAGATAACTTCATGATATGATAAGGTGATCAATTGACCAATACAGTACTGACATGCAGATAGGGAGATTACCTCCCGACCTGTGTGCCGACACTATATTGGTCAATTGACCAAAGTTAAGTTCATGCTAATTACTCTCGAGTTTTTCATGAAAATTTCAATGGATAAAACTTTTTTTAGGCTTTCAACGGTAATTTTTTTTTTATGATTTTAATTTTTTGAATGATTGATATTAATATTATCAACTATTTATTATTAATATATTTTAATCATTACAAACAAAATTATTAAAATTAAATAATTAGTGTATTAAATGGAATGGAAGAAAATGTGTAATGAAGTCAAATCGTCTAATCTGTGCTACATAAATATGCCCCGTTCCAAATTTCCAATAAAATGTGTCCTTATGAGAAATCTTTTAAATATGGCCCTGTTCCCAGTGTGATTCTCGTGAGACGAAATACTAGTGTAGACCTTAACTATTAAATAGTGTATCACATAAATGTTTTGATTTGATTTCTTAAAAATATTATTATTTAACTTTTTAAAATAATAAATTTTAAAATTAATAATACTATTTAGATAGTATACAATTTTATAATCATATTGTCTAAAGTTAAATTTATATGTCATCAATTTTAAATTTAAAAATATTTCAAATTAATTTAGCATCAAAACTTAAAAGTTAATATTAATAAAGCGACTTTCCTGAATAGCTGAGGTGTTACAATTTCTCCCCTCTTTTGTTCTCACAAATTTAATAATATTATTATTACTATTTTACTCCATGTAATTTAAAACTTAGTATATATCTTTCTATTTATTCCACTAAATTTATAACAAAAAAAAAAAAGATCTCTCACGTTATTTACATATATGGTGATGGGTGGTCCGTGGAATGGATGGAATATTTATTTTGGTGAGGGCGCGTATAGCTTTTATTTGTGGTATAAAAAATCGAAGAGAAAACAAACAACACACATAATATTCACAAGTGTCTGTTACTACTAAGGTTGTGTTTGATAAATTTGAGAATTAAGATATGAACGATTATGATGTCTTAATAAATTAGATCATCTGAATGGTTATGAGGTCTGAATCTAAAAAATTGTTTGATGACAAAAAAATAAGTTGTCTCTTAATGACACTATTTTACCATTTTAAAAGGTAAAATTTTATTTAATAATTTTAAATATTTAATTTAATAAAAATGAGTGCATAATATTGTTGAATATATTTATATAAAAAAAAATTATCAAAAAAATTTCATTAAGAGGTACCTCTTAATTATTAAGATTTTATTTTCTGTCTTACCGATTAAGAGGTATCCAGAGGTAACAAAAAATAAAACAAATAACATTTTACCTATTAGCGAATAAAAGACAGTCTATTAAAAAATAATCAGATGTAAATAAACTGCACCTAAGTTTGAAGATTTTCCATAAACTCAATGAAAAACAACCCAACCCTCTTAAACCTTCTTTTGTGTTGGCGAATAATCAGTAAGCGGCTCTGCAAAGAATAAGAAATTTCTCTTTTAGTTGAATGAAAATAGCTTCTAAATTTTTTAACCCATTATTTATTGCCTTTTTAATACTATTACTTATACTTCATCCGTCATTTTTTCAAAATTTAAAAATTACAATAATATTTTTTTTATCCTGCAATATTACGAATGTTTGCCTTAATTATACTTTAAAGTTATGTTTATTTGCAAAAATAATACTTGGAATTCGACTATTTAATCATAATCACTTAGTTGTGTTCAAAAATTAGACTTGAAAAGATAACAAAATGACTTATAATGAATAACATGTGTAACCAAATATTATACTCTTTACTATTTAGAATTAAAAATTTATGGTCAAAAGGAAACTTAAAATGATCAACATATCTTATTCAATACATCTACACTCAAAATACTAAAAATGTAATCTGATTAGGGTATATAATACTAAGTTTAAACAATAAGTTTTTTATACAATATCGGACACAAAATTCTATTCTTTTGTAACATTATGAATTATGATAGATAAAGGGGATGCGAACTATGAAGGGGATTTGGCCCAACACAAATAGATTTTTGGGTTTTGCTTTTAGTAAATCTCGTCGATGCCGGCCCAATATTAATGGGTTTGGGAAGTGGGACTAGCCTAAAAGAAAATTAAAAATGCTAAATTATTAGGTGTATTATTTATTGGAAGAAAATGTTGTGATAATATAAATGCAGTGGCGGAACCAGAATATTTTGACAGGGGGGGTCAAAATATAACACTAAAAAAATTTATTTTTTGACGCTTGGAGGTGGAGTGATTTTTTCAAATTTATTTTGCTCAATTATAGTATTTTACAATATTATATTTTAACTCTTGTCAACCTTTGAATAATTTTATATATATATATATATATATATTAATTTTCTCCAAAATATGATACTATTAATTAGATTTTAAAAGTTTTAGTGAACTGATCAATTATTTTTATAAATTTAAGTTATAACCTGTGACGCCCCCAAAATAGGTATACAACACCCATTCTGAGTCGTCAAATACATGGTATAAAAAAAGCAAACTACAATTTTAATATTACAATTGTCGTGCAAAATACGACAACACATATTGTGAGTTTAAATACAAATATTGTCTTCTAGACAATATCCACACTCAAATAAGTCCTCATTATAATTATTCAAACACTATTATACAGAAATAGTGAGGACAAATAAAACATCTTTCTAGAACCATCACTCCATACCCCGATTAGATCCTGCTATGTTCTCACCTCCTGAAAAGAAAAATGGAACAAAAAGGAAAAGGGTGAGCTCGACTAGCCCAGTAAAGAATATTATGACTAAGATAATATACAATAAATTATCATTAGTATTCAACAGGAAAAAATCTGATAGAATATAATCGACAACAAGTTTTAGATCAACAACTGCAGCGGAAACAACAAACCATTAGAAGAGTCAAGTAGAGAATGAATTCTACTATCTTCTAAGATTTAAAAGTCCATCATCAATATTTTATCCTTGTAACATCAATTAATAATCATCTTTAACCAAATATTCATCTTTGCACTACAGGCCAAAGATATTCATTTGTATCACCAGTCAGTCATGTTCATCTCAACACCTGTTCATCTTTACACTACAGGCCAAAGATATTCATCAGGTAATCATACATCTTTGCACTACAGGCCAAAGATATTCAGTAATATCATCATTTAGGAGTGAGGATGATGAAAAATATCTTTAAAAAAATGAATCCAGTTAGACAGAAGGACAAACAGTAGGGATTCGTATAACAGTTTATCCAAGATCAATAATACTTCATAATAATCAATTGTGAAGCAGAATTCAAAAATAAAGATCAAAACATGGATACAATCAAAGATAGTAACCATAATAGACATCTTGGACAAAAAGGGAAAATTTTATTTTTCGGTGAATAGTGTCGTATACGTGAATAGTGTCGTATACGTGAATAGTAACCCCGACACAAAAAGTTCTAAATTTGATAAAAACTCATATCAATATTTCAGCATAATGATATTGAAGAAAATAATATCATTTAAGAAGAAAATAATATCCCTTACCTCAAAATAACCGTACTTCTGACTGAATATCGGATATGAGGCTGAATGAAACTTGTGCTGAATAGCAACTCTCAAAGTATATAAATACTCACAAAATACATTCAATAATCTAGAGAGAGAAAGAGAGAAAGAGAGAAAACTTATGAATTATGGTGTGATTTTCAATTCTAACTTAGCCATCTATTTATAGAAAAATGTTAGCACGCCGAAGCAGACTTAACCTGATGGCTTTACCTGCTACTATTCCCACCCACCACATTTGAATAAAAATCTTAGCACATTTCTTTACCAACCAAGAGTGGGGCCCATCAATTCTAAAATTTTTCACTAAAATGACAAATTCCGCAACTTCTATAATTTCTGAACCAGTCATCTCGTAAAATTCATAATAAATCATACGTTCATTTTTAACGGTTCAAAATTTGTGGACATATACTCAACTTATATATGTATAATATATCCAAAAATTACCACGATCTAACGGTCGGATTAAAAATTATAACCCCCACAAAATATCTCAAAAATCCTAATTTTTAATACCTCTATTCCGACAAAAATACTGATAAAAACCTCAACATTAACTCCTTCATTTTTAACCACAAAAATATATCCCTCATTTATATCCACATAAAATAAATATTTCCTTATCATATGAATCAATAATTAATTATTCACGAATAATATTACAGAATCACATTTATGACAACCAGGCCGTTCCCAGAAAAGAGGGGGCTTTCCAATAAGGATTTCTCCTTACTAGCGCACAATTAGATGACCAAACCTCTCCTTAGACAGAACTTTCTAGACATTGCCAATAATGCTATCTAATAATATTATTTAAATAATATGAATTATTGATCTGATAAAGGAAAATACTGTGCAGCAACAATTATTGTAACAACAATAATATAAAATATCAACGCAGCAATTATTGAATCAATAAAATAAAATATTAACTACTGTAACAATTATTGAGTAGTGCATTCCTTCGTAAGAATCAGTAATTCTAAAATACTGTGCAATCCGTGTGCTACTATACAACCACGCGTATTACTGTATTTTAACCACCGGGTATTCCAACTGTGTTAACGGTAACAACTACGCCGTTATTTATAAAAACTCAATTTTTGTCGTTATCTTCATCCAACCACTTTCCGTTATGGGCCCCACAAATAGCTGCGCCGTCATACGAATATTCCCCGACAGAAAAAATATTCTACGACCACACGAATATTCACCGACCAAAAAATGAATATTTTATAATCACTTGCTTATTTGAAATATTTGCGCATTTTACCCATAACTAATCAAATCAACCCTTTCTATTTCAGAATAATAAATAGAGGAAATTTAATTTCATTTATTAATAAGTTGGGGTCTTACATAACCAAACAGCTGTAAGTGACCCGTTGGGAAAAGAAACTGGTCTAGGTGAACCAAAGTTAGGCCCATGTGGCCAACCACCATATTCACAATCCACTCACAAAACCACACAGCAAGAGAAGAAATGGGCTGAAACAAAATCAGCAGCAACCGAGAGTTGGCCCAATTGAAAATAACATTCAAATTTTAAAATTAATGTGGGACCCAATTGTCAGCAGATTCAAGTTTTGTTTTTGTAATCTGGGTTTTGCTTTGCCGGCAATGGGCCACCGGAAAGACCAACAGCGCAGGGGAGCCTAATCCAGCAACCACTGCCATACCAATTCTAGCCATACCCAAACACAATTAAATCCAAGCCAAACAAACACAAACATCATGTGACGCCCCCAAAATAGGTATACAACACCCATTCTGAGTCGCCAAATACATGGTACAAAAAGCAAACAACAACTTCAATAATACAATTGTCGTGCAAAATACGACAACACATACTGTGAGTTTAAATACAAATATTGTCTTCTAGACAATATCCACACTCAAGTAAGTCCTCATTACAATTATTCAAACACTATTTTACAGAAATAGTGAGGACAGCTAAAACATCTTTCTAGAACCATCACTCCATACCCCGACTAGATCCTGCTATGTTCTCACCTCCTGAGAAGAAAAATGGAACAAAAAGGAAAATGGTGAGCTCAACTAGCCCAGTAAAGAATATTATGACTAAGATAATATCCAACAAATTATCATTAGTATTTAACAGGGAAAAATCTGATAGAATATAATCGACAACAAGTTTTAGATCAACAACTGCAGCGAAAATAACAAACCATTAGAAGAGTAAAGTAGAGAATGAATTCTACTATCTTCTAAGATTTAAAAGTCCATCATCAATATTTTATCCCTGTAACATCAATTAATAATCATCTTTAACCAAATATTCATCTTTGCACTACAGGCCAAAGATATTCATTTGTATCACCAGTCGGTCATGTTCATCTCAACACCTGTTCATCTTTGCACTACAGGCCAAAGATATTCATCAGGTAATCATACATCTTTGCACTGCAGGCCAAAGATATTCAATAATATCATCATTCAGGACTGAGAATGATGAAAAATATCTTAAAGAAAACGAATCCAGTGAGACAGAAGGACAAATAGTAGGGATTCGTATAACAGTTTATCCAAGATCAATAATACTTCATAATAATCAATTGTGATGCAGAATTCAAAAATAAAGATCAAAACATGGATACAATCAAAGATAGTAACCATAATAGATATCTTGGACAAAAAGAAAAAATTTTATTTTTTGGTGAATAGTGTCGTATTCGTGAATAGTATCGTATACGTGAATAGTAACGTATACGTGAATAGTAACCCCGACACAAAAAGTTTTAAATTTGATAAAATGTTCATATCAATATTTCGGCATAATGATATTGAAGAAAATATCATTTAAGAAGAAGATAATATCCCTTACCTCAAAATATCAGTACTTCTGGTCGGAATACCGGTATAAGGCTGAAAGAAACTTGCTCTGATGAATAGAAACTCTCAAAGTATCTAAATACTCACAAAATACACTCAATAATCTAGAGAGAGAAAGAGAGAAAACCTTTTTCTGGTGTGATTTTCAATTCTAACTTAGCCCTCTATTTATAGGAAAATGTTAGCACGCCGAAGCAGACTTAACCTGCAACCTGATGGCTTTACCTGCTACTATTCCCACCCACCACATTTGAATAAAAATCTCAGCATATTTCTTCATCAACCAAGAGTGGGGCCCACCAATTCTAGAATTTTCCACCAAAATAATAAATTTCGCAACTTCTACAATTTCTGAACCAGTCATCTCGTAAAATTCATAATAAATCATACGTTCATTTTTAACGGTTCAAAATTTGTGGACATATACTCAACTTATATATGAATAACATATCCAAAAATTACCACGATCCAACGGTCGGATTAAAAATTATAAACCCCGCAATATTTCTCAAAAACTCTGATTTGATTTTTAATACCTTCATTTCGATAAAAATACTGATAAAACACCTCAACATTAACTCCTTCATTTTTAACCACAATAAATATATCCAACATTTATATCCACATAGAATAAATATTTCCTTATCATATGAATCAATAATTAATTATTCACAAATAATATTACAGAATCACATTTATGGCAACCAGGCCGTTCCTAGGAAAGATGGGGCTTTCCAATAAGAATTTCTCCTTACTGGCGCGCAATTAGATGACCAAACATCTCCTTAGACAGAACTTTCTAGACATTGCCAATAATGTTATCTAATAATATTATTCAAATAATATGAATTATTGATCTGATAATGGGAAATACTGTGCAGTGATAATTATTGAAACAACAATAATATAAAATATCAATGCAGCAATTATTGAATCAATAAAATAAAATATTGAACAGTAACTACTGTAATAATTATTGAGTAATGCCTTCCTTCGTAAGAATCAATAATTGGTGCAATACCGTGTGCTACTGTATTTTAACCACTAGGTATTCCAACAGTATTAACGGTAACAACTACGCCGTTAATTATAAACAACTTATACTTGTCGTTTTCTTCATCCAATCACTTTCCATTATGGGGCCCACATAAGGCTGCGCCGTCGTATGAATATTCCCCGACAGCAAGAATATGCCACGACCAAACGAATATTCACCGACCAAAAATTAATATTTTATAACCACTTGCTTATTTAAAATATTTGCGCATTTTACCCATAACTAACCACATTAATCAAATCAACCCTTTCTATTTCAAAATAATAAATAGAGGAAATTTAATTTTATTTATTAATAAGTTAGGATTTTACACATCACCACAAAATTTGATTACACAATCTGCCAAGAACAGAGGTCCGACCATGGAAATCGATAAACTCCGGCGAGAGACATCACAACACAGATTTAATGTTCAGATTTCAAGATAGGGGGGTCATATGACCCCCCGCCCCCTAGTTCCGCCTTTGCTCCTCGTCGTCTGTTGGCTGGTTGGCGCCCCTTGCCCCCGTCCCCCTCCTAGTTCCGTCTGACCGCCTCCCTACCGGGGTCAACTGTGTAAGACCCCGAATTTTATGAAATAAAAGTATTCAATTTTTCTTATAATTACTATTTAGTAAATGGTTAAATTGATAAATGTTAAAGTTATGGGTGAAATGTGAAAATTTTTCAAAATAAACAAGTGGTTATAAAATAATCATTATTGTCGGGGAATATTCGTTGATCGTGGAATATTCTTTCTGTCGGGGAATATTTGTACGACGGCGCAGCTATTTGTGGGCCCCATAACGGAAAACGATTGGATAAAAATAACGATAAAAATTGAGTTTTTATAAATAACGGCGTAGTTGTTACCGTTAACACTGTTGGAATACCCGGTGGTTAAAATACAGTAATACGCGTGGTTGCACAGTAGCACACGGATTGCACAGTATTTTTGAATTATTGATTCTTACGAAGGAAGACACTACTCAATAATTGTTACAGTAGTTACTGTTCAATATTTTATTTTATTGATTCAATAATTGTTGCGTTGATATTTTATATTATTGTTGCTTCAATAATTGTCACTGCACAGTATTTTCCATTATCAGATCAATAATTCATATTATTTGAATAATATTATTAGATAACATTATTGGCAATGTCTAGAAAGTTCTGTCTAAGGAGAGGTTTGGTAATCTAATTGCGCGCCAGTAAGGAGAAATTCTTATTGGAAAGCCCCCTCTTTCCTGGGAAAGGCCTGGTTGCCAGTACTGTGATTCTGTAATATTATTTGTGAATAATTAATTATTGATTCATATGATAAGGAAATATTTATTTTATGTGGATATAAATGAGGGATATATTTTTGTGGTTAAAAATGAAGGAGTTAATGTTGAGGTTTTTATCAGTATTTTTGTCGGAATGGAGGTATTAAAAATTAGGGTTTTTGAGATATTTTGCGGGGGTTATAATTTTTAATCCGACCGTTGGATCGTGGTAATTTTTGGATATGTTATACATATATAAGTTGAGTATATGTCCACAAATTTTGAACCGTTAAAAATGAACGTATGATTTATTATGAATTTTATGAGATGACTGGTTCAGAAATTGTTGAAGTTTTTATCATTTTGGTAGAAAATTCTAGAATTGGTGGGCCCCACTCTTGGTTGGTGAAGAAATATGCTGAGATTTTTATTCAAATGTGGTGGGTGAGAATAGTAGCAGGTAAAGCCATCAGGTTGCAGGTCAAGTCTGCTTCGGCGTGCTAACATTTTCCTATAAATAGAGGGCTAAGTTAGAATTGAAAATTATACCAGAAACATAAGTTTTCTCTCTTTCTCTCTCTATATTATGAAGCATATTTTGTGAGTATTTAGATACTTTGAGAGTTGCTATTCAGTGCAAGTTTCCTTCAGCGTCATATCCGATATCCAGTCAGAAGTGCTGCTCTTTTGAGGTAAGGGATTGTAAGGGATAGTAAGTGATATTAAGGAATGTTATATTCTTCATAATGATGTTATTCTTTCAATATCATTATACTGAAATATTGATATGAATTTTATTGTGGAATTTCTACCTTTTTGAGTCGGAGTTACTATTCACGTATACGGCACTATTCACGTATACGGCACTATTCATGTATATGACACTATTTACGTATATGACATTATTTACGTATACGGTACTATGTACGAATACAGAGTACTATTCATGAGTTACTATTTATGAGTTACTATTCACGAGTTACTATTCACGAGTTACTACTCACGGGTACTATTCACGATAAAAATTGGTTTCTTTTTCTGACCAAATTATCGTTGATTTATGATTGTTGCTCTCGAAAATAAATGCAGATGTTGATCATATTGTTTTTATTATCATATATAACATTTTTATAACCCTGATGTTGAATTTCTCTTTCACTTGAGTGTAAAGATGGGTAAATTATTGGTATGATCGTGACTGAGGAATGTCTTTGGCCTGTAGTGCAAAGATGAATTGTTAACTGGTATGATCATGACCATTGAATTTAAAATTGAATATCTTTAGCTTAAGTGTAAAGATGAATTGATTAACATGGTTATAATTATGGTGTATATAAATTCTGAAATGATTATATATTTCTTTGAGATATGAATATATTTGACCTGTAGTGCAAATATGAACTGTTGAGGAATATCTTTGGCCTGTAGTGCAAAAATGACTTGTTGTTGAATATCTTTGGCCAGTAGTGCAAAGATGAACTGTTGACGAATATCGTTGGTCTGTAGTGCAAAGATGAATTTATTAATATGATTATGAACAGGAACTGTGATTTGGTATAACCATGATCTTTGATGTTTCAGGTAAAGACATGTGAGGAAAATTATCTTCGTCCTGGATGCGAAGAGGAATTTAGAATTACAATTATGATTATGAGTTATTCATATAATTGTGAAAAGGAACTGTTGATTAATGTTACAGGGATAAAATATTGTTGGTGGATTTTTAATACGGAGAAGATAATAGACTTTATAGTCTATTTAACTCTTCTAATGGATTGCTCGTTTCGCTGCAACTATGGTTGAAATTTTTATCATCTACCATATGTTCTAAATCTCTGATTTATTATTGATGAAGACTATTGATAATTTATTTATCTTTAGTCATGATATTCTTTACTGGGCTAGTTGTGCTCACTCTTCTGTTTCACAATTCCTTTCAGGTAATAAGAGTGTAGCTGGGTCGAGCGGGGGTAACAAGGGAATAGAACGGTGGTCATCATTTAGTAGTTATATTTGGTGAAAAAAATAGGGTGAGGCGAACCCAACGTTGGAAGGGTGTTTTGTCACTATTATATAAGATGTCTAATGACATACAACTTCGTGTCATCATAAGACAGGGTTGTGCTCATCCACTTGCTGAGTATCTTTACGAGCACTACCTATATAATCTTGGTGTTTGTTTGAAGTATAATTCTCAAATAGAGACATTGGAGATAATGATATGTCAAGAGAAAACTCACCATTGGGAAGAATATGATAGTAATCTTCTCATTTTTTTTGGGGTCTATTGGGTCAACCAAAGATAATTTAGTGGCCATATGATATCTATCATAACCTAGAAGCATGGCCTCCCATGTACGAGGGTTTCCTTGAGCACTTCCCAAATATTCTAATTTCTAAAATAATTTTTGACTATACCTTTATGTAAGGTATCATTGTGACGTGCTATCCAAGGTTGGGACATGAGTCACAGTTGGTATATATTTGTATCCAAACTCACAGCATATGTGTTGTTGTATTTTGCATGATAATTGTTGTAATAAAGTTGTAGTTATTTTCTGTACCATGTATTTGGCGACTCAGAATAGGTTGGATGGAATGAACCTGTTTTGGGGTCGTTACAAACAGCCCTTGCCCGCCCCCTAGTTCCGCCTCTGTATAAATGCATGGACCACGTTCAATCAATCAATGTGCAATGGTTCGTCTATATTATTATTTTTTTTAATCAGTATACAAAAATACAACATTATACATGGATGGATGGATGGCATGGACGAAACCATCTAGGGGGGTCATATGACCCCCCACCTTGGAATTATCGGGGGTTATTTGTTTTCTTTTTCCTTCCTTTTTTTATGTATTTTCTTTTTTCCTTGCTTTTTTTTATTTTTATTTTATCAAGATTATTAAATCTGTCTTCTTCTATTTGTTTTTGTTGTTGCTAGAATTCATTCTTTCAAGCTAATTAATCTCATGAACCACAATATAAGGTTTTGAATATATAATATTATAATTTGTAATTTATCTATAAAAATAGCTAATCAGTTGACTAAAAATTTCAAAGTCTGATTAATAGTCTCATAGTTCAAAGTCATTAGACTCGCAACTCAAAAGTTGACAAGGGTTGTAATAAGATGTTTTGAAATACTATTATTGGGCAAAATGAATTTGAAAGAAGCACTTCAAGCGTTAATAAATAATTTTTTTACTGGTGTATTTTGACCCCCTCTATAAATGTTATGGTTCCGCCACTGAATTGGATGGTGGGTGAAATTGATCATTCAGATTTCAGACATACATTCTTATTTTGGTGTATATATATATATATATATATATATATATATGGATTATATGTATATACACAGTTATATAGTACACAGTCCACCTATGTTGACGATTTTTTTGAACTATAGCGACGGTTTACCCGATCGTCGCCATAGACCAGAATAGCTATAGCGATGGGTGAACCGTCGCTTTAGCCCAAAAAAACCATCGTCGTAGACTGTGTACTCTACACAGCTGTGTATATATATATTTTCATATATATATATATATATATATATATAATATGTTTAAATAACAAAAGAAAAAAGAGAAACTGTAAGAAAGTATTATATGTATATATACCTATTTAAGATTTGGCTGTGCCAGTATTATAATCAGGGACGGAGTTGTGTGTATATTGCAGGGGGCCATGCCCCCCCCCTAAGGTTTTAAAAAATTTTAAGTACTAAGGCCCACCTAGTTGAATTATGAGATTAAATTTGTGCTTTATGTGCCTTGTGGCAATTCATTTCATTCTTGCTCCTTAGAATAATCCATTTGGTTTCAAGCATGAAGATCAAAAGATGAGATTAGTCAAGTTTTCATCTACTTTTTATAGGTACTAATTTCTCTCTTCTTTCTCTAATTAATTTGTGTTATTTTCTCTCTCCTCTAGTCCTCTTTCTCTCGTTGTTTTTGTTTCCGTTCATGGTTGTTTACTTTCTTTCAATTTCATCTGGGTGTTTACTTTCTTTCACATTGCCGCATTAGTGTTGAACTGGGTTAATGAGTTTTTTGTTTTTTGAAAAAAGAGAGGAGATTTTTATGTTGGTGTTTGAAAAATCGGAATATCCAGTACCACCAATTTGATTAATCTGAACTTCTTTTTAGTGGACTTCATTGTCTTTTTTTACTGAAAAATCTCAGTTATTCTTATTCACAATGAATGAATAATTAACTCTGGTTCAACTCATGTGATTTTTATTTGGGCAATCATGCAATTTCTCTGAGTTGTTGTGATATAGTGGTTCAATTGTCCAAATTAACAGACCCTTTTCATCTATACCTTGTATTTCAATTGTTTACTTTCTCTGACTCTGAATTTTTTGTGTGTGTGTGTGTGTGTGTGTGTGTGTATATATATATATATATATATATATATATATATATATATATATACATACATAAACAAATTAGGGTTTAAATTTGTTGATATGAGGAGTTATCAATTCGATCTATATTTGTTTGTGTTATAATATGTTTTGTAATGGTGGACGAGTATATATTTTTTGGCCCCCCAAAGAATAAATTCCGACTCCGTCCCTGATTATAATGAAAGGTAAGGTGACGTAAGGGGTGACATATCAAAGATTTGATGAGATGGCCAAATTAGCTGTAAAATATGAGCCATTAAATTCAATAATGAGTATATAGGAAATTGATTTATTTTAGTACCATATAATATTTAATTCTAACACTTCATTAATATTTGGCTTGCAAGTGGCATTTTTATTTTATATCGGTACATCACAGTGATAACAAAGTTTGATAATGATGTAATCGTCGGTCCGTCTCTTTAGTAAATTATAAGGATCAAATTAAAAACGAATCGATTATAATAATGGTTTATCCGTTGTTATAGTATAGAGAGAGAGAGTCAACCATAATATAATACCTAAAAATAACTCTCAATTATTCTTTAAATACTAGAAATTATTAGGAATGAAAGCAATAGAAAATTTACTAAAAAAAACAAAGTCCAAAACCATAAAAAAAAAAAAAAGGAAAAAAAAGCCTTAGCTAGGTCAAGAATATGTCAAGGTTAAACCCGATAATCAAGTCTTGCAAATCTTTTCAAAAATTTAGATTATAGATATAACAGTTATACATGCAATTAACTCTCACAACTCGATCAAAAAAAAAACAATTGAGTGCATATTTAATAAAATATATTATTAAAATTCGAAAATTTATAAATAATTAATACTAATACATGAGTATAGTAGGAGTACTATAGTTATCATTTAAGTCTTATAAATAATTACTACTCCCTCCGTTCTTTAATATAAATCGTTTTAGAGAAATATTTTTATTCCTTAATATAAGTCGTTTTAGAATTTCAAGTGAGTATTAATTACTTAGTTTCTAATATTATTCCAAGTATTAAATATAACTTTGGTTCTCTCACTATTTTATGTCTAATAAATAATATTCTCTTCTTTCAATATAAAGACAAAATAAATAATTGATATTATAATTAATATTATACAATTATTTTTTTTAATATTTATACATAATTTTAAAACAACTTATATTAAAAAACGGAAGGAATATTACATACTCCATAAAGATGTCCATAGTCAAAAAGTTATTTTCTTCATACCTGACCTGGCTCATTGATAAAACCAGTGCTCTAATTATGAGGTATCTGCAATACGATACGACAGTTAAATTTCTTGCTTTCACCGAGGAGGGAGGAGAATAGGAGTACGTATATACATGCATGTTCAAAAAGACGAGAGCAGAGATAAACGGCGGCTACTGTTAAGCCGGTGGATTAATTTAACTAGGAAAGGAGTACTCACTCCGTTCATATTTAAATAATTTTTTAAAAATAAACATAAAAATTAAAATAATAATTAAAAAATATTAAATATAATATGTAATTGTCTATAATACCCTTAATTATTAATTTATCATAGCATAAGAGTTTAAATTACCAAAAAAATAGTTAGAGTAATGAGGGGTAATTTTGAAAAAATTATTATTAATTCTTCTAGATTTGAACAAACGTCAATTAATTAAGGACAAATAAAAATCTCTAAAATGTCATTTAAATAGAGACGGAATGAGCACTATTCATGTAAAATTAAGCCCATTTAAATACATTACTAACAAATTTAGCTTATTCGGGTTCATACTATAAACTCGAATTTCGACCACAAATTTCATACTATAAGCTAAATTTGTTAGTAATGTATTTTCGAACTCAGTCCGATTACAAATTTCGAACTTATTTTCGAGTAAGTCGTAACAAAAATAAATAAATCAAAATTAATAAGCTAAAAATTAAATAATAAAAAATTAATGCAACTCATTATTAAAATAAACATTAGCTCATGATGATAACCTATTGATAAAAATATTAGAATCTTTGCAAGTCATAAGATTAAAATATCATTAAAAATAAGAAATTTAAACTTCAAACATACAAATAATCATGATAGTAATACATTTCTAAATTATTTACATAAGATTAGTTAAAATGACAAAAGTATTTAAATTAATAAATAACTTTAAAGAAAAGATGGTAACTAAATTTTTAGTTAAAGACGTTATATAAATATAAATTATGACGGTAAATATATAATAATTAATATAAATAGTTTATATATTTATATGTTTTTAATATTATAAATAGGTCAGGCTTATAATGAGTTGAAAGACTTATTGACGAAACTCGTTCCAAATTTCATTTTAGATTTATATTTTTGTTCAAGCTCGCAAGCTCGACTCAATTCACTTCTAAATTAAATTCAAGCAAGCTTTTACATATCTTCTAATTAAGTAGTACTCTCTCCGTCCTTTTATAAATATTGTTTTAAAAAAGTCTTTTTGTCACTTAATATTTGTCGTTTAAAAATTTCAATTAAACAGTAATTACTTAATTTTCAATATTACCTTAAGTATAAAATATATTACTTTAATTCTCTCACTATTTTTTATTAAATAAATAACACTCTTTTATTTTAATGTAAGGATAATATTAATATTTAAAATTATTTTTAGCTAAAAAATATAGTATTAATTATTATTTTTAATATGTGTGGAAAGACAAATTATGTAATAAGAGAGGGAGGGAGTAGTAAGTTGGAACAAGTAATGTACTCCATTACAGTGAACTGCAGCAGTGCTGTAACATTGAAGTCAAAACAGATACTAGTAAAGTCACCAATTCGATTTTTGGTCCATATCTTAATTCTTGATGTCTACTTTTTGTGTAATATTATTTAATGGTGTATTTATGTATAACTAATTTTTAAAATAGATCAAGTACCAATAAATAGGATGATGTGACAATAAATAAGAAGAAGAAAGGAACAGAAGATTTGAATTCTTCAATTTGTGAGGAGATCGAGATTAGAGTAATTCATAGTCATTCTAATTAAGTACTTAATCACGTAGGTAGTAAATATTAGTAGTAGTAACAAACCTCATAAGTAATTTTATTCAATTTGGTCTTTATGATAATTGAAGATTCCCAGATAATTAATAATAAGTACTACTAGTGGAGACATTGCTATCAATTCTAAGACGTAAAAGTAGTCTATATGCTATATATACATATATATAAATATCATGAATATATTGGACAAGTTGAGCCTTTTTATTGTTTTATTCTTTTTATAATTAAACATTTAATATACATAAAATATTAAAAATATATCTTTAAAGTTTGTAAATTTATGAGGCATGGCAATTGCCCATACCATATGGTGCAAGTAACGCATGTTTGCCCATTCAGCTTGTGATCATCAGCTCTAGCTGATGCTTATTCCTTAGTTGCTCAAATTTCCATTGCAAAAGCTCTGTGGAAATAAATTTATAGTGGAAACTTGCAGAGTTCAAGTAATTGGCGGTGGACGTACACTACAAGTTATGGAACCCACAACCCCTCGTATCCTCACATGCAAATTACTACTTCAAACCTTTTTGATTTGACATATGCATATAGATATAGTATCATACTCCTTCATTTCTTTCTTCTGATCGATCATCAAGTCCATCCATAAAGTCAAAAAACAGCCTTCTGCTGTCCGGAGATGACTTTACTCATGTTACAATTGGACTCAAAATCTGAATCAAATCATATCCTGCTTAACACAAGATCTAATTAATTTAGAAATAATGTTATTATCACATAAAAAATAATCACATAATATTTATATACACACATATATACTACAGGTTCCACATATCAGGCGAGAGATCACAGTATACATATGTGTATGTGAATATTATGTACTCCCTCTGTTCCTTAATATAAGTCGTTTTAGAAAAATATTTTTGTTCCTTAATATAAGTCGTTTAAGAATTTTAAGTAAGCATTAATTGCTTAGTTTCTAATATTACTCCAAGTATTAAATGTAACTTTAGTTCTCTCACTATTTTTTATCCAATAAATAACAATCTCTTCTTTCAATATAAAGGCAATATAAACAATTGATATTATAATTAATGTTATACGATCATTACCTTAATACTTGTGCACAACTCTAAAACGACCTATATTAAGAAACGGAGAGAGTACTATTTTTTTATATGATAGTAGTATTGTTGTTAATTTAATTCGACCTATATTAAGAAACGGAGAGAGTACTATTTTTTTATATGATAGTAGTATTGTTGTTAATTTAATTTCTCAATAATATCTTAGGTTTAACTCAACAAAGAATTACAAGTGAATGTATTTTTAATAAAAACTTAAAATATTATATACGTATTAAATTATCTCACATATTTTTTGATGTGAAAATAAGTTGTTAATTTGTTATACCGTCACGGTACAATGTATTGGTGTACATACAGACATACGTACATGCATACGTACATACATGGCTATTGTGTTTAATACTAGTACAATACATGCAGCAGAGCTTCAGCACGTATCCCTTACCATCTACTATCATCTTCATCATTAAGGTGTTGCACAAATCACAACGTTATGGAAGAAATAGAGAGAGAAAACAGGGTTTCCTTGAAAACATCTTTCATTGAAAACAGGAACATAAATACTACAGGAGTGATCAATTTATATAGGAATAGGACTATAGGAGTGGTAGTAAACATACATATAACTTACTTATATGTAACTTACTAGTATTAGGGTTTTTCTTTTGATTTAAATATTTAATGTTGATAGAGGTTGAAACGAAAGAAAGAGAGAGTGATGAATAAATTAGCACATTGAATGCCACGCGGTTTTGGTGAGGCGAGAGAGCTGAACCAATAGAGGCAGACAGACGCAGCTGACTTTAGAGCACACAGGCCCATGGGAGTAAATGCTGTTGCTATTGCATGCCCCCCTTTTGACTCTTCTTAGCTACTCTCACCTCCCTTTAATTTCCTCCTCCTGCTGCATGCTACTTTCTGGTAACTTTATATATAATTACACACACACACACACACACACATATATATATATATATATATATATATATATATATATAGGTCAGCGTCCTCAGCTTCTATATATGCACCTATCATAACCCTTGCCCATACAAACACTTGTCTCATCATTTTTTCTGTCTTAATTTCTAGCTTTGTTTCTTAAAAGAAATTAAAGAGCTAGAGGATCGATCAATTGAAGAAGAGAAGATATATGTATATATATATTATATCCAAAGAAAGAATTGCAAGCAAGCTGGTAAGGCAAGTAGTACATAAATAGAGGAGTAAGTAAAATGGGAAGACCGCCTTGTTGTGATAAACTTGGAGTGAAGAAAGGGCCATGGACTCCTGAGGAAGATATTATGTTAGTTTCATATGTTCAAGAACATGGTCCTGCCAATTGGCGTGCTGTTCCTACCAATACTGGTACTTTTCTTTATTTACTTATATTTAACTTTCTTCTCTATATGTTTGTGTATTGTGTATCGTGTGTTTTCATGTTTTTGTGATTGGTTATGTATGGTCATTAATCAATTTAAGAAATTAAACCATATTCAGATCTCTACTTGTATAATAGATGAATATGTATATATATATATATATATATATATATGTTGTAGATTATTTATACCTTTATTTAATTTGGGGTCTGCTTAATTAATTTTCCAGGGTTGCGTAGATGCAGTAAGAGTTGCAGGCTTAGATGGACTAATTACCTGAGGCCTGGAATCAGAAGGGGCGACTTCACTCCTGATGAGGAGAAAATGATCATCCAGCTTCAAGATCTTCTTGGAAACAAGTAAATAACTTTTTATATAGTATACAAATTATCATTCTATATTATTTTTTTGATTTTTATTTTTTACCATGCAATAGTAAAAAAAAGTTTGTTCAACTTTTTATTTTTTGGTTGCAGATGGGCTGCAATAGCATCTTACCTCCCAGAGAGAACAGACAATGACATCAAAAACTATTGGAATACCCATTTGAAGAAGAAGCTCAAAAAGCTTCAAACTGCTACAACTTCTGAGCATGACGGGTCAGGACTAGCTTGCTCATCTAAAGATGTTGATCATGACCCCATTTCATCTTCTTCACACTCCATTTTTAGGGGCCAGTGGGAGAGGAGGCTTCAAACTGACATTCACTTGGCCAAACAAGCCCTTAATGATGCTTTGTCATTAGATCAAAAGCCAATCATCCCAGCTCCACCTTCTAAACTTACCCAATCTCAAGCTGCATCATGTACCACCACCCCTTATGCATCAAGCACTGAGAATATAGCCAGATTGCTTAAAGGATGGATAAAAAAATCACCCCAAACAATGTCTTGTTCAAGTACTACTACTAGTGATCAGCACTCATTCAACAAGATTATTACTGATTCCACATCAAGTGAAGGGACTGAAAGCCAAAATGATGGTGGCATTGATTTATCTGAAGCATTTGAGTCACTTTTTGGGTTTGACTACTCTTTGGAGTCTAATTCCAATATTTCTTCTGATTTTTCAACTAAATCTAATAATAATAATAATAATAATAATAATAATAATAATAATAATAATAATAATATGTCTCCTGAGGAAGCTAGTACTACTCTTTTTCAAGGTGAAAGCAAGCCAGACCCAAGTTCCCTAGTCCCATTTTCCATGTTTGAGAATTGGTTGCTTGATGAAGGTGCTGCTGCAGTTTGTTCATGGGAAAGTTGAGCGGCTGATGAGTAATAACTTTTCATTTGACGAAGATAATGCAGCTGATAATTTATTTTAGTAATCAGAAACTAGTTTGCTAGGTCTTGTCTGGGAATTCTAGCTTTTTCGTTTGTTATGTGACTCATTCTATATATATTATTAATTAATTTTTATCTTTTTTGGTCTAGGCCTGGACATGGGTTATATTTACCATATCCAAGGCCTCAGGGAACTTGATCAGTAACCATTGTAGTGCTTAACTGAGTGTAAATTCACATTTAATTGTTTGGCTACCTTAATTATGGAATATTCAATAAAATGAAAATAAATTTATTCTTTTTAATGTTATCTGTGTCTGCTTATTTAGTTTTCTTAATTTCTTTCTAAATCCTTGAATAATCATTTTTCAGTTATGATCCTTAATGTGTTTTTAACCCATTTTTATTATTCCTCTCTCATGAATATATACCACTTCCAAAAAACAGTGAATTAAATTGATTATGCTAGCTATAACTAAGATCACAGGAGATATACAGTCTGCTGGTTCAAGATTAACTTTGCCTCTCTTTATATGCCTCTCATGAAACCATTTTATTTATCAGATTATGAAAATATATATTGGGGGGGGGGGGAAATATAATGAATTGCCTTGGAAATCTGCAGATAGTCTTAAATGCATACATGTGAAAGTGTTTGAATACATGCACAAGTAGCAGCATTTTGATCCTGAAAAAGCAGTGCAAACTGTAAAGCTATGAACATTAACATCCATTAGTGGACTGGTCATGAATAACATAATAACTCTTCACATAAAAGATAAGAAAAGGGTTGTAGCTCCTTTTAATGTTTTAGCCAGCTGAATTTGAGCATTACAAAGTAGGCAAAGTTTGTTATAAGACAAAGTTTAGGGAGATCGGGATTTTCCGACCGGGGTAGTGACCGGCCGGATTTTTTTTTATTTTGTACTACAAAATAATTAATGTGATTTATTAAAATTGAAATTTTTATAAAATACATTGATTTAGGTATCATTTAGAAACACGTATATATATGTCGATGGAAAATATCTTCACGTTGTACAAGAGGATCAATCAACAACAGCAATAGTTTAATTTAATTTTGAGTGAACAAGTACATGTGTCAAGTCTTAATCATAGATTGTACTGTAATATTGGGCCCTACCTAGCTCACAAAATATACGTATATTTCATTCCTAAATGGAGTAATAATATATAATGGAGTATATCCAAGCTAATTAAGCTAAAGCTAGCTTGTTAGATTGTAAAGACCAAAAGGACAGAAGCATGTGCCATTCAGACAAAGACCTAGCCTTGTAATTAAGCACCGCACCTCAACTTGTATTTAAGAGAAGCTTGTGGATATTAAGATTGCAGTAGTCACAACCATTCCAGTTAGCTTATTCAAAATATATACATACAACTTACTTACGATTTCTATCACACATAATGGTTCCAGTTCGGGAGTTCGGACGGACTTAAGTTGCGAACCTTTTTTTTTCATTTTTTTTAAAATAATTAAAAAAAAGTTTAATATTTTATATAATTGAAATTTTTACATAATAGAGTATTTTTGGTATGATTTGAATATTATAACAAAACAAGTCTGTACAAATCATACTCAAAATACTGTATTATGTAAAAATTTCAGTTTCATAAAATATTAATTTTTTTTAGTTATTTAAAAAAAAAATGCAAAAAAACGCAAAAAATAAAAAAATCCACATTTGAAGAAAATGCGGGAGTCCGGATAGGAACCGGACCCTTCTATCACATCTATATATATATATATATATATATATATATATATATATATGTAGAGTAAGGATCAAGAGTAGAACTTTAAGTAGTAGAACTCCCTTAAATAATAGAATTTTATCAAAACGACGTCGTTTTGATAAGAGAATGTAAAAAGGTGAAGAGAGAGAAATAATATAAAGAGATAGTGATGATTACAAAACGACGTCGTTTTGATAAAATTCTATTATTTAAGGGAGTTCTACTACTTAAGAGTTCTACTCTTGATCCTTACTCTCTCTTTCTCTATATATATATAACTGCATTCATGGTAACCGATGCTTAGAATAATCCAAAAAATCAAGGCACAACAGCTTGTCCCAGCCGCTACAAGCTCTTGTGCATTGACTTTTTGGGTTGCTCTCAACAACCGGTTGCCATGGATGCGGTCCCTATATATATATATATATATATATATATATGGGCTATATGTATATATACAGCTATGTATTACATAGTAGGACTTTGGGCTATCGCGACCGTTTACTTGTCACTATAGTCCAGAATAGCTATGACGACGGGTGAAACCGTCGCTATAGCCCAAACAACCGTCGCCATAACCGACTGTGTAATACACAGCTGTGTACATATATTTTTCTATATATATATATATATATATACCTTTAAGTAACCACAATGGACCCTATTTAGAGTTCTGACCATTTTTTTGCTGAAAAATAGTCACGTGTCCTAATTTAATATTTAAATATGCTTGATCGTATAAGTATCGTAATTGACTTATTTAATTAGTACAAATACGTAGAAATTACAAAATAAATACAAAAAGGGTTTTAATACATTCACCCACTAAATAATTAATCACATATAAATAATTAACTAAAAAAATAACCCAAAAAAATAATTAATTACTCAACCAATCAAGTAAATTAATTAATTAAAAATCAATAATATAAACAAAAAATAGTAAAATACAAAATAAAAGTATTGTCAATATTAAAAAAATACAAATTAGAAATTTAAATATAAAAAAATACTTACAGTAGAAAAAAAAATTAAATATAAAAATACTAAACATTATAACTAAAAATACTAATGTATTAACAATGTTATTAAATTTGGGTTTATAACATTACAGTTTACTTAATATAATTAAACTAATACTAACAGCAAAATTAAATCATATAACTAAATTGCATTTTAAAAGTAATTATATTGAAGCTAAATTACATTAGAAATAAATCATATTAAAGATTCAAAAATCAAAACAACAATAAAGATGGATATAGTTTCCATCTCATTTCGTACATCAAATTAACCAAAACAGAGTGAAAATATTCATTTTCATCTCATTCATATTTGGCAAGACTAACGATTTTCCCACTATATATAGTTGGTAATTTCTGCTTATTGCAATACTGAGCTTTTAATTTTTTAAATTACCTTATTAAATTAATTAAAAAATTAAAATTTGACCATTCTGTTAAATTTATGTCAAATTGTTTTGAACTTTACTGGAAAAAAAAGACCCCAAACATACGTAGTTGATGATCATCATTATCAATTAATTAATTACCAATTTTGAGTTCCTAATTATCCTCATCGTTATCTTGATTTTCACCACCACTACCGACGCCATAAACCCTCCGCCATCACCCACCCAAGTCAACTGATATGATATGAATTTATATCAGATCAAACCCAAATCAGTCGAAATTTAAAAATAAATAACATCCCCAAATCGAACTGATATGAATCTGTGAAAAAATCGCAGCAAATGACTATTGGCTAAACTTTTGAAAGCGGAGAAATCGCAGAGGGAACTGTATATGAACGTCGATTCTTCCAGGCTTTAGAATCATTGGATGAACTTGATCCTTACCATTCATTATGAAGACCATCACTTGTTCATCGCCTCAGCTGGAAAAAATAACGTCCATAAAGTTTAAAATCCCAACCAAACTTACGACCGTTGATTTCTAAATCAAGTAACGGTCCAGATCTTCGATCATGATCATTAACTTGTTCGTCGTTTGTAACATGAGCATTTTCATATCCGAACCATCGACGACTTTCTGTAAATCGTCATCGTAAACGTCATAGTTGAGGAGCTTTGGGAAGATGAGACGGAGGGGGTTTGAGTTTAGGCCCTGAGATTATGATGATGATGATTTAAGGATATGCAGATCTATTTCTTTTGTTTTGATGAACAAAAATGAGACGTGAGGGTGTTTGGGTTTAGGCCATGCATGAGATTATGATGATGATATGAGGAGATGTAAATCTATTTCTTTTGTTTTAATGAACATCTGTTTTGGTTAGATATGTTTTGATAAATAATAAAAGGATCCCTGATAAAGAAGATGGTTAAATCTATTTTGCAAAAAGATGTTTTGATTTTTTTGTTTTCATTTTTAAGTTTATTTATTTATTTTTTTGCAATATAAGCAATATTTTTTATTTATGTATTTCTTTTTTAAGGCCACGTACTATTTTATTTTTTTAACGGAATGACTTAATTTTAAAATAATAATTAGTTTAGATAAACATGAGGTAATTTGAAAAATTAAAAGTTCAATAATGCAATCAGTAAAATGTGTCAACTACAATGGGTAATTCATTAGTTTTGTCATTTATTTTTATTTGATTTTCATCTTTATTAATTATTAACCCAAGGGTTGTAACATTCCATTCCCACATCGAAAAATAGGAGAAAAATTTATCTCTATCTTAGAAATTAAGTTACTAATAATAGTACATTCAGTCATGACCTTTTGGGTAAGTATTTTGTAATAGACTAAGATAACCCAAAAAGATACTAGTGGGTCTTATTTTGGATGGATTTGATTCGATTAGATTCGAACTTGAATTTTGATCCGAGATTTATTCTGAACTCATGATTTGACCCGGATTGTTTCAAGGGACCTCAAATTATGGTAAATTTTTGTGAAAGAACTGGAAGGTTCAAACCAAAATCTGCGATTGGTTTGGGTCCCTATCACTATGGATGCTTAAATTAATGCTTGGATTTGGGTTTGATCTTACGTTTTATGCTAGATCTGGATTTGAGTTCGATTTGTTAATTAGACTGGATTCGAGTTGGGTTTGATCTAATTCGATTTGGATTTAATCATCCCACATGTATTAGTATTGCTACACCATTTTTTTGCTGAAAAATGATACCATCATGATCGGGTACATCTTAATTGCTTTGATCATTTAAACCAAGCAAGTGGGTATTGCGACCACGTAGATATTTTTTTAAAATGTGATTAATATTCAATCGTAAACACCAAATTTAATAGTTGAAATTATGAATTTGATTTTTTTAAAAATAATTTATGGATTTAGGGTTCTAGTTTGGGTTTGTATTTCTTTTCTGGGTTTGTTTTTTGGATTTATTTGGGTTTGGTGTTCTTCTCGATCCCAATATTGATGTTCTTCAATCGCATCACCGCCCGTTAATTGAAAAGATTTGTTCACTCCTATGTCTTCTCATAACCAAGTATGTGTGTATAAATTATTCTTTTTTAATTTCTTTCTTTACACGAATTTCATTTCTCTGTATATTTTTGTAATGAATTATTTGGTGTATGCATTAGATAATAGATGGGGAAAAACATTATTGATTATGGTTTGAAATTTATGGGTATTGAGATTTCTGAAATTTAAGTAATGGAATCTTCAAATTGATTAATAAATTTATATACTTTGATCTTCAAATTTCAAATTTAAGATAATTTGGGATTTAATGAATAAATGATTATAAATGGTTAAAAGATTTTAATTTGAATTTCTAGAATTCATTTGAAGATGACGAAGATAAGAAATTTTTTTTATATATATTTATAAAGTTTTATACAAAACTTAGTATTTAAATATTTTTACATGGCTAAAGATAAAATATATACGATCAATTGTGTGGGCAAGGAAATCGTGCGGACAAAAAAATCGTGCCTTGCTAGCTAGGATTTCGTATTGGCTGAGGAGGAGAGAAATTCACGAAGAGCACGGAATTGATTAATTGATTGAAGAGGGAAGAACAGGTGATCAATTACTCCAATGACGCGTGGTAGAACTCCTAGAATCCGAAAATCGTGTTAGGGTTATTGGGATTCCAAGAGCCTTCTTGAGTCCTTCGAGTTGAGAGAATGTCCAAACCCTTTAGTGCTTTTAGGCGGAATATCCAAGCTTTAAGTCACCGAAAGAGTCCAAGTCCTGCGTCTCCAGAGAGGTCCTCTTCCCAATGGAATGCAAGACACATGCTTTCAGGAAAATTTCAGAAATACCCTTTAGTCATCAGAGTAATGCCCATATTGTCATGTCCTTCTAGCCACCAATCCAATCTCTCAATCAATTTTCAAAATGAGCCGCCTCCACGAGCCTTCTGCCTCGAGACACGTGGAGGCTTCTCCCGGGTCTAACATATTTATTTCTGACTTATCCGTCTTCATTTAATTAGGTTATGCAAATTCTAATTTGCGCATTTAATGAGGTCGTAGAACCCTAATTGTGCATTTAATTTAATTAGGTCATGTGAACCCTAATTTTACACTTGGGCCCACACTTGCCCCCTACGCGAGGGTCGCATTGTAAGACCCCAAATTATTAATAAATAAAATTTAAATTCCCTCTATTTATTATTTTGAAATAGTAAGTGTTAAATTGATTAATGAGGTTAGTTATGGGTAAAATGCGCAAATATTTCAAATAAGCAGGTGGTTATAAAATATTCATTGTTGTCGGGGAATATTCGTTTGGTCGTGGAATATTCTTCCTGTCGGGGAATATTCGTACGACGGCGCAGTCTTTTGTGGGCCCCATAACGGAAAACGATTGGATGAAGAAAACGACAAGTATATGTTGTTTATTAATAATGGCGTAGTTGTTACCGTTAATACTGTTGGAATACCCGGTGGTTAAAACACAGTAATACGCGTTGTTACACAGTAGCACACTGTATTGCACCAATTATTGATTCTTACGTAAGAAGGCACTACTCAATAATGGTTACAGTAATTACTGTTCAGTATTTTATTTTATTGATTCAATAATTGCTGCGTTGATATTTTATATTACTGTTGTTTCAATAATTATCACTACACAATATTTCCCATTATCAGATCAATAATTCATATTATTTGAATAATATTATTAGATAACATTATTGGTAATGTCTAGAAAGTTCTGTCTAAGGAGAGGTTTGGTCATCTAATTGCGCGCCAGTAAGGAAAAATCCTTATTGGAAAGCCCCCTCTTTCCTGGGAACGGCCTGGTTGTCATAAATGTGATTCTGTAATATTATTTGTGAATAATTAATTATTGATTCATATGATAAGGAAATATTTATTTTTGTGGATATAAATGAGGGATATATTTTTGTGGTTAAAAATGAAGGAGTTAATGTTGAGGTTTTTATCAGTATTTTTGTCGGAATGGAGGTATTAAAAATTAGGGTTTTTGAGATATTTTGCGGGGGTTATAATTTTTAATCCGACCGTTGGATCGTGGTAATTTTTGGATATGTTATACATATATAAGTTGAGTATATGTCCACAAATTTTGAACCGTTAAAAATGAACGTATGATTTATTATGAATTTTACGAGATGACTGGTTCAGAAATTGTTAAATTTTCGGAGTTAATCATTTTGGTAGAAAATTCTAGAATTGGTGGGCCCCACTCTTGGTTGGTGAAGAAATGTGCTGAGATTTTTATTCAAATGTGGTGGGTGAGAATAGTAGCAGGTAAAGCCATCAGGTTACAGGTTAAGTCTGCTTCGGCGTGCTAGCATTTTCCTATAAATAGAGGGCTAAGTTAGAATTGAAAATCACACCAGAAACAAGTTTTCTCTCTTTCTCTCTCTAGATTATTGAGTGTATTTTGTGAGTATTTAGATACTTTGAGAGTTTCTATTCATCAGAGCAAGTGTCTTTCAGCCTTATACCGGTATTCCGACCAGAAGTACTGTCTTTACGAGGTAAGGGATGTTATTTTATTCAAAAATGATATTATTTCTTCAATATCATTATGCCGAAATATTGGTTAGAAATTTTTATCAAATTTAGAACTTTTCACGTCGGGGTTACTATTCATGAGTTACTATTCACGAGTTACTATTCACCGAAAAATAAAATTTTTTTCTTTTCGTCCAAAAAATCTATTATGGGTACTAGCTTTGATTGTATCCATGTTTTGATCATTCGTGAATTCTACTTCACTATGAATAATTGTAAGGTTTTTTTGGACATGGATAAATCGAAATACGAATCCTTAATATTTGTTATTTTGTTTCACTGGATTCGTTTTCTTTAAGATATTTTTCATCATCCTCAGTCCTAAATGATGATATTACTGAATATCTTTGGCCCGTAGTGCAAAGATGAATGATTAACTGATGAATATCTTTGGCCCGTAGTGCAAAGATGAACAGGTGTTGAGATGAACATGACCGACTGGTGATACAAATGAATATCTTTGGCCTGTAGTGCAAAGATGAATATTTGATTAAAGATGGTTATTAATTATTGTTACAGGGATAAAATATTGATGATGAACTTTTAAATCTTAGAAGATAGTAGAACTCATTCTCTACTTGACTCTTCTAATGGTTTGCTGTTTCCGCTGCAGTTATTGATTTAAAACTTGTTGTCTATTGTATTTTATTAGATTTTTCCCTGTTGAAGACTAACGATAATTTGTTCTGTATTATCTTAGTTATAATATTCTTTACTGGGCTAGTTGAGCTCACCCTTTTCTTTTTTGTTCCATTTTTCTCAGGAGGCGAGAATGTAGCGAGTACTAGTCGGGGTATGGAATGATGGTTCTAGAAGTTACTTTAGTAGTCCTCACTATTTTTGTGAAATAATGTATCAATAATTGTAATGAGGACTTATTTGAGTGTGAATATTGTTTAAATGACAATATTTGTATTTAAACTCACAGTTTTTGTGTTGTAATAATAAAGATGTAGTTATTTCTGTACCATGTATTTTGGCGACTCAGAATGGGTGTTGTATACCTATTTTGGGGGCGTCACAGTTGGTATCAGAGCTATAAGTAAAGAGCCCCGAGCCTCTATCTGGTGACATCCTGTTGATGGGGAATGCACCGAAGTCAGACTCTCCATAGGGGACGCCGTTCTGCGGTGGCAAGCTGATAGGTACCTTTGTGAGGTGCTGACACATGATGGTGTCCAATGTCACAGTTGGTATCAGAGCTTAGGGATATGATCTCTGGCGGAGATCGGAGAATAGAACTAGGAGGGGAGAGACGAATAAATCCTTCGCTAGTGTGTCCTACCTAAGCTTATTTATTGGTCAGTCATAATATAGGGGTATTATGTGATTTGTTAATTTATTTAATTAACCCTTGTTTTATGGCGGTATTTGAGAATGTCGACTGAGAATGTTAACAGTGGAGTAAATGAGACCGTGGAGACACCGGTGCTTACCAATGAGGAGAACGTGCAACAGGCTGGCAATGTTCCTCCTGTGAACAACACTAATGAGCAGATGATGAATGATGGAATGTTTAGAAGTTTTTTGTAATTCATGCAAAACCAGACGAGGGAGACTCGTGTTCAAAATACAGGAGGAAATGATAGCAATTCACGGTTTGTCACAGCCAAACAGTTCAAATAATTGGGACCACCAGAATTTAAGGGAAAGCCGGATCCGATCATGGCGGAAACGTGGGTCAAGCAAATTACCAAGATATTCGATGTCTTGGGATGCACGAAGGAACAGAAGGTTCCATTCGCCACCTTTATGTTTCGTGGCGAGGCAGATTACTGGTGGGAGTCTGTGAAGCGTACCCATCCAACCGCACTCAGTATGTCTTGGGAGACATTTCAGAAACTGTTCAATGACAAGTACTTTCCTGAAAGTATTCGTCATATGAAGGAGGTAGAGTTTATTAGACTGGAGCAGAATAACATGACGGTGTCTCAGTACGAGGCGAGGTTTGCAGAGTTGTCCAGGTTTGCACCTCATTTGGTGGAGAATGATGAACGTATGACGAGGATGTTTTTGAGAGGTTTGAAACCCGGCATACGTCAATATCTCATTTCTCATAAATTTTCTCTCTATTCAGATGTTGTCAACATGGCTCAATTATTAGAGCGAGATAATGAGTACAGTCAACTGAGGGACCACAACCAAGATCATATCGGTGACAGCAGTCATCAGAACAATGATAACCAGCGGAGAAAGAAAAATACAGACAAGAACGGCAACCACTCTGGTGGTAATCGTGGCTATGAAAATAGAAGAAGCGAGTCGGGAGGAGATTTTAAAAAGAGGAGATTCAACAATGACAATACGAAGACGTCAGCACCAGCAACAACTGGTTCCAAGGGAGGAGAACGACCACCGATTATATGCTATAAGTGCAGAAAAGAAGGATATATCAGCCCAAACTGCCCACAACAGTTTAAGGTATGTTATAATTGTGGAAAGGAAGGACATATCGCTCGAGATTGCATTGTAGCAAAACCAAGTCCTGCGGGGATGGTGACTCAAAAAGCTGTCCCAGAAAAGATAAAGTCAACGGTTCCTAGAAGAGCTTTTGTCGTGACTGGTCAACATGCGAGGAACCCAAACGAGGTGATCACGGGAGTTAAAGGTCCAACTACAAGAGTTGTTGGACATCGGTTTCATTCGTCCTAGTACATCTCCTTGGGGTGCTCCTGTTTTATTTGTAAAGAAGAAAGACGGGAGTATGCGACTTTGTATTGATTACCGGGAATTAAACCATGTCACTATTAAGAATAGGTATCCGCTACCTCGTATTGATGACCTATTTGACCAGTTACAAGGAGCACAATTCTTTTTAAAGATCGATCTTCGTTCTGGATATCATCAGCTGAAGGTTAAAACTGAGGATATTCCAAAGACTGCCTTCAGAACTCGGTACGGGCATTATGAATTCCTAGTCATGTCTTTTGGATTGACTAATGCTCCTGCGGCTTTCATGGATATGATGAACCGAGTATTCAAGGATTATTTGGATCAGTTCGTTGTTGTCTTTATTGATGACATCCTCATATATTCCAAAAGCCGTGAAGATCATGAGCATCATTTGAAGCTGGTACTCCAAAGGCTGCGTGAAAATAAGTTATATGCTAAGTTGAAGAAATGCGAGTTCTGGCTTGAGGAAGTAGCTGTCCTAGGGCACATGGTGTCAAAACATGGAGTATCTGTTGACCCGGCGAAGATTGAAGCAATACAAAGTTGGGAGCAACCAAAGACGGTGACCGAAGTACGTAGCTTTCTGGGCTTAGCTGGTTATTATCGGAGATTCGTGGAAGAATTTTCTCGAATCGTTACCCCGTTAACTCAGTTGACTCGAAAACATATCAAATTCGTATGGAGCGAGGAATGCGAGAAGAGTTTTCAAGAGCTTAAGAGGAGACTCATTTCGGCACCTGTTCTGACAATACCATCTGGTTCGGATGGATTTGTTATCTACAGTGATGCTTCAGGCAAAGGGTTAGGATGTGTTCTCATGCAACATGGGAAAGTCATAGCCTATGCCTCGCGACAACTCAAAGAATATGAGAGGAATTATCCTACTCATGATTTGGAGTTGGCAGCAGTAGTTTTCGCGTTGAAGATCTGGAGACACTACCTGTATGGAGAGAAAGTGGAGATCTATACAGATCATAAAAGCCTCAAATATTTCTTCACCCAAAAGGAACTCAACATGCGGCAGCGATGTTGGCTCGAGCTGTTGAAAGATTACGATTATACTATCCAATATCATCCTGGAAAAGCAAACGTAGTAGCTGACGCATTGAGTAGAAGATCATATGCGAGTACGAGTGCAATGTTGTTAACACAAAGGCCCATTTTGTATGACTTGCAAAGGATGGAGATAGAGATGAAGGCTCCAAGTACCCACATGATGATATCAAATATACGAGTAGAACCGACTTTAATCGATAAAGTTAAAGCTGCTCAAGCTACGGACATAGAGCTGATGCATATGAAGAAGAAAGTGCAAGAAGGTTCTATTCCAGAAGCAAGAATCGATGAAGAAGGAATACTTCAAGTCCACTCCAGACTTTGTGTTCCTAACGATTCTGATTTGAAGTACAAGATCATGATGGAAGCACACAATACACCATTTGCAATCCATCCTGAAAGTACCAAAATGTATCGTGATCTTCGACATACATTTTGGTGGAATAATATGAAGAGAGAGATTGCAAAGTTTATCTCGAGGTGTTTAACTTGTCAACGTGTAAAGGCGGAACATCAAGTGCCAAAGGGTCCATTGCAACCACTTGAGATTCCAAAATGGAAGTGGGAACACATTACCATGGATTTCGTTACGGGTCTTCCCACGGTTTCTCAATGCATAAATGCTATTTGGGTTATTGTTGATAGATTAACCAAGTCTGCTCATTTCTTGCCGATACGGGAGACTTATTCCCTTGAACGTCTTGCTCGTATATACGTAGATGAGATTGTGAGACTGCATGGCATACCAGTATCCATAGTTTCGGATCGTGACCCAAGATTCACTTCAAGATTTTGGGTTAGCTTGCAAAAAGCTATGGGCACAGATTTACGATTTAGTTCGGCATACCATCCTCAAACGGACGGACAATCAGAGAGGACTATTCAAACTCTTGAAGATCTATTAAGACTTTGTGTCCTAGATTTCAAAGGGAGTTGGGATAAGTACCTACCATTGGTGGAATTCTCTTACAATAACAGTTATCAGGCAAGTATAGGTGTGACCCCATTTGAAGCATTATATGGACGAAAGTGTCGCTCTCCAGTATGCTGGGACGAGGTGGGTGAAGCAACATTGTTGGGACCAGAGTTGGTACGCATGACTACAGAGAAGATCCAAACGATTCGACAACGTATACAAACGGCACAGGATCGACAAAAGAGTTATGCGGATCTTCATCGAAAGGACGTGAAATTTGACATTGGGGATCATGTATTGTTGCGTGTGGCTCCATGGAAAGGAGTTACAAGATTTGGGAAGAGAGGAAAGCTCAATCCACGATTTATTGGTCCATTTCAGATTCTTGACCGAGTAGGAAATGTGGCCTATAGACTCGCGTTACCTCCAAGTATGTCTCGTGTTCATAATGTTTTTCATATATCTGTGTTACGTAAATATGTGAAAGACCCAGACCACGTTATTGAGTTAGAACCGGACGAGATAGCTGAAGACTTAACGTACGAAGAGGTACCTGTCAAGATCTTGGATAGAAAGGAGCATGTCCTACGCACGAAAGTCATACCACAAGTTAAAGTTTTGTGGAGAAACCATGCTATTGAGGAAATGACCTGGGAGTTGGAAACGAAAATGAAAGCGAGGTATCCTCATCTTTTCGAAACACCAGGTACGTACGTCAATTTCGAGGATGAAATTTTATAAGGAGGGGAGGTTGTAAGACCCCAAATTATTAATAAATGAAATTTAAATTTCCTCTATTTATTATTTTGAAATAGTAAGTGTTAAATTGATTAATGAGGTTAGTTATGGGTAAAATGCGTAAATATTTCAAATAAGCAGGTGGTTATAAAATATTCATTGTTGTCGGGGAATATTCGTTTGGTCGTGGAATATTCTTCCTGTCAGGGAATATTCGTACGACGGCGCAGTCTTTTGTGGGCCCCATAACGGAAAGCGATTGGATGAAGAAAACGACAAGTATATGTTGTTTATTAATAACGGCGTAGTTGTTACCGTTAATACTGTTAGAATACCCGGTGGTTAAAACACAGTAATACGCGTTGTTACACAGTAGCACACTGTATTGCACCAATTATTGATTCTTACGTAAGAAGACACTACTCAATAATGGTTACAGTAATTACTGTTCAGTATTTTATTTTATTAATTCAATAATTGCTGCGCTGATATTTTATATTAATGTTGTTTCAATAATTATCACTACACAGTATTTCCCATTATCAGATCAATAATTCATATTATTTGAATAATATTATTAGATAACATTATTGGCAATGTCTATAAAGTTCTGTTTAAGGAGAGGTTTGGTCATCTAATTGTGCGCCAGTAAGGAGAAATCCTTATTGGAAAGCCCCCTCTTTCCTGGGAACGGCCTGGTTGTCATAAATGTGATTCTGTAATATTATTTGTGAATAATTAATTATTGATTCATATGATAAGGAAATATTTATTTTTGTGGATATAAATGAGGGATATATTTTTGTGGTTAAAAATGAAGGAGTTAATGTTGAGGTTTTTATCAGTATTTTTGTCGGAATGGAGGTATTAAAAATTAGGGTTTTTGAGATATTTTGCGGGGGTTATAATTTTTAATCCGACCGTTGGATCGTGGTAATTTTTGGATATGTTATACATATATAAGTTGAGTATATGTCCACAAATTTTGAACCGTTAAAAATGAACGTATGATTTATTATGAATTTTACGATATGACTGGTTCAGAAATTGTTGAATTTTCGGAGTTAATCATTTTGGTAGAAAATTCTAGAATTGGTGGGTCCCACTCTTGGTTGGTGAAGAAATGTGCTGAGATTTTTATTCAAATGTGGTGGGTGAGAATAGTAGCAGGTAAAGCCATCAGGTTACAGGTTAAGTCTGCTTCGGCGTGTTAGCATTTTTCTATAAATAGAGGGCTAAGTTAGAATTGAAAATCACACCAGAAACAAGTTTTCTCTCTTTCTCTCTCTAGATTATTGAGTGTATTTTGTGAGTATTTAGATACTTTGAGAGTTTCTATTCATCAGAGCAAGTGTCTTTCAGCCTTATACCGGTATTCCGACCAGAAGTACTGTCTTTATGAGGTAAGGGATGCTATTTTATTCAAAAATGATATTATTTCTTCAATATCATTATGCCGAAATATTAGTTAGAAATTTTTATCAAATTTAGAACTTTTCACGTCGGGATTACTATTCATGAGTTACTATTCACGAGTTACTATTCACCGAAAAATAAAATTTTCTTCTTTTCGTCCAAAAAATCTATTCTGGGTACTAGCTTTGATTGTATCCATGTTTTGATCATTCTTGAATTCTACTTCACTATGAATAATTATAAGGTATTTTTGGACATGGATAAATCGAAATACGAATCCTTAATATTTGTTATTTTGTTTCACTGGATTCGTTTTCTTTAAGATATTTTTCATCATCCTCAGTCCTAAATGATGATATTACTGAATATCTTTGGCCCGTAGTGCAAAGATGAATGATTAACTAATGAATATCTTTGGCCCGTAGTGCAAAGATGAACAGGTGTTGAGATGAACATGACCGACTGGTGATACAAATGAATATCTTTGACCTGTAGTGCAAAGATGAATATTTGATTAAAGATGGTTATTAATTATTGTTACAGGGATAAAATATTGATGATGGACTTTTAAATCTTAGAAGATAGTAGAACTCATTCTCTACTTGACTCTTCTAATGGTTTGTTGTTTCCGCTGCAGTTATTGATTTGAAACTTGTTGTCTACTGTATTCTATTAGATTTTTCCCTGTTGAAGACTAACGATAATTTGTTCTGTATTATCTTAGTCATAATATTCTTTACTGGACTAGTTGAGCTCACCCTTTTCCTTTTTGTTCCATTTTTCTCAGGAGGCGAGAATGTAGCGAGTACTAGTCGGGGTATGGATTCCTTCCTATAGGGTCGAACCCTATGGGGAACCCGAGCCCTTGGAGCTTCATTCCTTCTTCACATTTTTTCCATTTTTTAATTTGCTTACTTGCATGTTTTCTTTCGAATTTCTCTTGACTCGCTTCCTCTATTTCTCCTTTCTGTTTCAGGCAATTGTAGTCTTTCTTTGTTTCTGAGCCCCATCACCTTGATCATATCTTGGTTTTTTCCCTCAGAATTCATCAAAGAAGGCTATAATTTTCGCAGCGAAAGAGCACTCGTTCCAAGTGGTTAATTTTTGGAGCAACAGCACCTCATCAAAGGAATGAATAGCGGGAACAGTCCCTAGGGGGTCGAACCCCAGAGGGGCCGAACCCTAGGGGGTCGAATGTAAGACCCCGAATTTTATGAAATAAAAGTATTCAATTTTTCTTATAATTACTATTTAGTAAATGGTTAAATTGATAAAAGTTAAAGTTAAGGGTGATATTTGAATATTTTTTTTCAAAATACGCAAGTGGCTATAAAATATTCATTGTTATCGGGGAATATTCGTTTGGTCGTGAAATATTCGTTTTATCAGGAATATCCGTACGGCGGCGCAGTCATTTGTGGGTCCCATAACAGAATAACTGTCGGATGAAGATAACGACAAAATTGAGTTTTTATAATTAACGACGTAGTTATTACCGTTAACACTGTTGGAATACCCGGTGGTTAAAATATAGTAATATGCGTTATTGCACAGTAGCACACGGTATTGCACAGTATTTTTGAAATTATTGATTCTTACGTAAGAAGGCACTACTCAATAATTGTTACAGTAATTACTGTTCAATATTTTATTTTATTGATTCAATAATTGCTACGTTAAAATTTTATATATATTATTGTTCAATAATTGTCACTGCATAGTATTTCTCATTATCAGATCAATAATTCATATTATTTGAATAATATTATTAGATAACATTATTGGCAATGTCTAGAAAGTTCTGTCTAAGGAGAGGTTTGGTCACCTAATTGCGCGCCAATAAGGATAAATCCTTATTGGAAAGCCCCCTCTTTCCTGGGAATGGCCTGGTTGTCATAAATGTGATTCTGTAATATTATCTGTGAATAATTAATTATTGATTCATATGATAAGGAAATATTTATTTTATGTGGATATAAATGAGGGATATATTTTTGTGGTTAAAAATGAAGGAGTTAATGTTGAGGTGTTTTATCTGTATTTTTGTCGGAACAGAGATATTGAAAATCAAATTAGGGTTTTTAAGATATTTTGCGAGGGTTATAATTTTTAATCCGACCGTTGGATCGTGGTAATATTTGGATATGTTATACATATATAAGTTGAGTATATATCCACAAATTTTGAACCGTTAAAAATGAACGTATGATTTATTATGAATTTTACGAGATGACTGGTTTAGAAATTGTTGAATTTTCGGAGTTTATCATTTTGATGAAAAATTTTAGAATTGGTGGGCCCCACTTTTGGTTGGTGAAGAAATGTGCTGAGATTTTTATTCAAATGTGGTGGGTGAGAATAGTAACAGATAAAACCATCAGGTTGCAGGTTAAGTCTGCTTCGGCGTGCTAACATTTTCCTATAAATAGAGGGTTAAGTTAGAATTGAAAATCACACCAGAATTCATAAGTTTTCTCTCTTTCTCTCTCTAGATTATTGAGTGTATTTTATGAGTATTTAGATACTTTGTGAGTTTTTATTCATCAGTGCAAGTTTTCTTCAGCCTTATATCGATCAGAAGTACTGCTCTTTTGAGGTAAGGGATAGTAAGGGATTTTAAGAGTTGTTATGTTTTTCAGTTTCGTAATTTTTCTGACCTTCAAAAATTCTGGAAAAATTTGAAATGATATTTTGATGAGTTTTCTTGATTGTGTCCAAAAATGGTGATTTTTGGATGTATAGATTAAGAGTTATGAATTTTATGAGAAAAAACTATTTTAAAAGTAACCGCTTATAACTCCTTGTGGTTAACTCCAAAATTGATGAAATTTTTATTGGGAGTACATGAATATGATAGGAGTATACTCTGTGAATTTCATAATTTTTAGATAAAAGTACAATTTTTGATAAATGTCTAAATATTCGACTGTTTTGACCATATGAAAAATAGTAAATGACTTTTAAAAATTCTGAGAAAAATATATGTTCACTATGAGACTATATTATGCTAAATTCCAGAAAAGAAATATTTTTGGAACTGATTTGGTATTTTTTTCATGAAAATGGTCTAGTTATGAGTAAATGAATTAAATATGTTTTGTGAAGTAAGAAAATTAGAAAATAGGATTTTATGGCTTGAGAATCCTATATGAGGTATATGCAGATTTTTGATGAGGGTTTTTGATTATTGGTGATGAAATCTTATGAGTTTGGCATTTTAAGATGATTAAATACATTATTTAGTAAAGTATAAACAATTAAAATAAATTGTTTATAAGCTTAAGAAATATTATTCTTTCAATATCATTATACCGAAATATTAGTATATATTTTATTGTAGAATTTCTACCTTTTTGTGTCGAGTTTACTATTCATGAGTTACTATTCACGAGTTACTATTCACGAGTTACTATTCACGACAAAAATTGATTTCTTTTTCTGACCAAATTATAGTTGGTTTATGAATATTACTCTTGAGATTAAATCTATATGTTGATTATATTAATTTTATTATCATATATAACATTTTTATAACCCTAATGATGATATTTCTCTTTGACTTGAGTGTAAAGATGGGTAAATTTCTGGTATGATCATGACTATGGGTTCTCTTTGGCCAGTAGTGCAAAGTTAAATTGTTAACTGGTATGATCATGACCATTGAATTTATAAGTGAATATCTTTAGCTTATGTGCAAAGGTGAATTGATCAACATGGTTATAATTATTGTTTATATAAATTCTGAAATAATTATTTCTTTGAGATATTAATATATTTTGCCTGTAGTGCAAATATGAACTGTTGATGAATATATTTGGCCGTAGTGCAAATATGAACTGTTGAGGAATATCTTTGGCCTGTAGTGTAAAGATGAATTGTTGATGAATATCTTTGGCCCGTAGTGCAAAGATGACATGTTGTTGAATATCTTTGGCCAGTAGTGCAAAGATAAACAGATGTTGAGATGAACATGACCAACTGGTGATACAAATGAATATCTTTGGCCGTAGTGTAAAGATGAAGTTATTAGTATGATTATGAACATGAAATGTGATTTGGTGTAACCATGATCTTTGATGTTTCAGGTAAAGATAGGTGATGAAAATTATCTTCGTCCTGGATGAGAAGAGGAATTTAGAACTACAGTTATGATTATGAGTTATTCATATGATTGTGGACCAGAATTGTTGATTGATGTTATAGGGATAAAACATTATTGGTGGATTTTTAACATGAAGAAGATAATAGACTTTATAGTCTATTTGACTCTTCTAATGGATTGCTCGTTCCGCTGTAACTATGGTTGAAAATTTTTATCATCTACCATATATTCTAAATCTCTGATTTATTACTGTTGAAGGCTATTGATAATTTATTTATCTTTAGTCATGATATTCTTTACTGGGCTAGTTGTGCTCACCCTTTTGTTTCACAATTCCTTTCAGGTAATAAGAGTGTAGCTGGGTCGAGCGGGGGTAACAAGAGAATAGAACGGTGGTGTGACGCCCCCAAAATTAGGTATACATCACCCATCTTGAGTCGTCAGATACATAGTACAGAATACAAATACAACTTAATAATACAACTGTCGTGTACAATACGACAAAACATAAACTGTGAGTTTGAATACAAATATTATCTTCTAGAGAGTATTCATACTCAAAAGGAGTCCTCATTACATTTATTAACACACCATTATATAGAATAGTGAGGACTACTAACTAATACTATTCTTCGGACCATCACTCCGTTTCCCGACTTGCCCCAGCTACGTTCTCATTTCCTGAAGAGAACAGTGAAAGAAAGGGTGAGCTCAACTAGCCCACTAAGAAATATTATGACTAAGATAATGCAGAATAAATTATCATTAGCCTTCAACAATGTTAAACTGATAAAATATAATAGACATCAAGTTTAACTGTAGCGGAACAAGCAATCCATTAAAAGAGTCAAGTAGAAAATAAACGCTACTATCTCTTATGATTGAAAAAGTTTTTCAACACTGTGATCGCTGGGACTCAGCTTAATAAAATAATCCACATCATCGAATCACCCCTGCACTACGGCCAAGGATATTCGTATATTCATTAATGGTCATGATCATGCCAACAACTGTCCATCAATGCACTACGGGCCAATGAGGACTTTTACCACATCATTTGTAACATTACGGTCATGATTATACCGAATAATCCCTGGTCATAATCATACCAAGTCCATCTATGCACTACATGCCACAGATGACTTTCAACATTTTATAAACATGAGGATGATGACAATGATATAAGAATTCAATAAAACAAGTTCAAGAATTAATTTATCCAGGAATTAACAACGTCCAAATTGTCAACATGATACTGCATTGTGGAGTAAAATTCAAGAATGCTTAGAAGAATATTTTCTTGAAAAAATACTGGATGAAACGCAACTATCAAGGATATTCCACAAATTTCATGGAGTATAGAAGTCAAAACTTAACCAACTGAGTACAATAAAGAATGGAATAACAAAAGAAATCACCATGCATGCGATAGACCGCACAGACAGGTTATTCCAATAGAATAATAAATAATGGAACCAGGTCCGGCGTAAACGCACAGACAGGATATTCTGACAGAATAATAAATAATGGAACCAGGTCCGGTGTAAAACACACAGACAGGATATTCCAACAGAATAATAATAAAACGGAACCAGGTCCGGTGTAAAACACACAGACAGGATGTTCCAACAGAATAATAGAAGAATGTCACCAAGTATAGGGTAGACCGCGTATACTGGTTATTCCAACAGAATAATAACAAATGGAATAACAGAAGTTCTCTTCATGAATATAAAAGAAATAATATTCCCTACCTTAAAAGAACTGGATATTGGAAAAGTGATGTAGCAGAATACTTTTATTCTCTCTCTCTTATTCTCTCTATACTTTCTCTCTCTATAGCTTGAATGAATTCGTGAAAAATAATGAAGCCCTAAGCCTCTATTTATAGAAAAACTGAGGGTGACTCTTGGTCTTAACGAAGGGTCAAATGACTCTTGGTCTTAACGAAGGGTCAAATGACTCTTGGTAATATTGAAGGGACAACTACTATTGACGAAAGTAATTACTATTGACCAAGGTAAATACTATTGACGAAGGTAATTACTATTGACCAAGGTAAATACTATTGACGAAGGTAATTACTATTGACCAAGGTAAATACTATTGACGACGGTAATTACTATTGACGACGGTAATTACTATTGACGAAGAGACTCTTAGATGATGACATATGGCCCCCCATAAAATAACCAAACTTACCACAACGTCTCAATTATTGATTTAATAATATAACATATTATACAGATGATACTATGACAATAATTTAAGAGATATGATGCAGCAATTACTGTAGCAATAATTGAGTATAGCTGAGTGACTTCTCACGTAAGCATCAATAATCAATACCGTGTGCTACTATGCAACCACGCGTATTACTGTACTTTTACTACCGAGTAGTTCAACAGTTTTAACGGTTTTAACGGTAACACCTCAGCCGTTATTTTTATAGAAAGATAATTCTGTCGTTTTCTCAATCCGACAATAATTCCGTTGTGGGGTCCACCAATGATTGTGCCGTCGTACGAATATTCCCCGACAAAAAGAATATTCTCCGACCAAACGAATATTTTATAACAACTTGCTTACTTTGCAAAATTTATAAATATTACCCACAACTATAACATTATATCAAATTAACTCCATAATATTCAAAAATGATATTTATAGAAAATTCATCTTTATTTATAAAAATTGGGGTCTTACAACCTCCCCTTCTTATGAAATTTCGCCCTCGAAATTAGGGTACGTACCTGGTATGTCGAAGAGGTAAGGATACCATGATTTCATTTCTGATTCTAACTCCCAAGTCATTTCCTCAACATTGTGGTTTCTCCACAAAACTTTGACTTGAGGTATAACCTTAGAGCGTAGAATATGTTCCTTCTTATCCAAGATTTGAACAGGAACTTCTTCATACGTCAAATCCTCCGCTATTTCGTCCGGTTCTAACTCAATAATGTGGTTCGGGTCTTCCACATATTTGCGTAACATGGATATGTGGAAAACGTTATGAACATGAGACATACTTGGCGGTAAAGCGAGTCTATAAGCCACAGTTCCTACTCGATCGAGGATTAAAAATGGACCGATGAATCGAGGATTTAGCTTTCCTCTCTTTCTAAATCTCGTAACTCCTTTCCATGGAGCAACACGTAAGAACACATGATCTCCTACATCAAATTCCACGTCCTTTCGATGAAGATCAGCATAACTCTTTTGTCGATCTTGTGAGGTTTTTATACGTTGTCGGATCGTTTGAATCTTTTCTGTAGTCATACGTACCAACTCCGGTCCCAACAACGTTGCTTCGCCCACCTCATCCCAGCATACTGGAGAACGACATTTTCTTCCATACAATGCTTCGAATGGAGCCATGCCAATACTTGCTTGATAACTGTTGTTGTAGGAAAACTCCACCAATGGTAAGAACTTGTCCCAACTTCCCTTGAAGTCAAAGACACAGAGTCTTAATAGATCTTCAAGAGTTTGAATAGTCCTCTCTGATTGTCCGTCCGTCTGAGGATGATATGCTGAACTAAATCGTAACTCCGTGCCTATAGCTTTTTGTAAACTAACCCAAAATTGTGAAGTGAATCTTGGGTCTCGATCAGAAATTATGGATACTGGCATACCATGCAGTCTTACAATCTCGTTTATGTACATACGAGCAAGACGTTCAAGTGTATAAGTTTCTCGTATCGGTAAGAAATGAGCAGACTTGGTCAATCTATCAACAATGACCCAAATCGCATCAATACCTTGAGAAACCCTAGGAAGACCGGTAACGAAATCCATGGTAATGTGCTCCCACTTCCATTCTGGAATTTCAAGTGGTTGCAATGGACCTTTTGGTACTTGATGCTCCGCTTTGACTCGTTGACAAGTTAGACACCTTGAGATAAACAACGCTATCTCTCTCTTCATATTGCTCCACCAAAATGTATGACGAAGATCATGATACATTTTGGTACTTCCAGGATGGATTGCAAACGGTGTGTTGTGCGCCTCCATCATGATTTCATACTTTAAATCAGGGTTGTTAGGAACACAAAGTCTGGAGTTGACTCGAAGTATTCCTTCCTCATCGATTCTTGCTTCCGGCATAACACCTTCTTGCACTTTCTTCCTCATACGCATCAGCTCCAGGTCTGTAGCTTGAGCAGCTTTAACTTTATCGATTAAAGTCAGTTCTACTCGTATATTCGCCATCATTACATGGGTCCCTGGAGTCTTCAACTCTATCTCCATCCTTTGTAAGTCACACAAAATGGGCCTTTGCGTTGTTAATATTGCACTTGTACCAGCATATGATCTTCTACTCAATGCGTCAGCTACCACGTTCGCTTTTCCAGGATGGTATTGAATGGTATGATCATAATCTTTCAACAGTTCAAGCCAACGTCGTTGTCGCATGTTGAGTTCCTTTTGAGTGAAGAAATATTTGAGGCTTTTATGATCCGTAAAGATCTCCACTTTCTCCCCATACAAGTAATGCCTCCAAATTTTAAGTGCAAAGACAACAGCTGCCAACTCTAGATCATGAGTAGGATAATTCCTCTCATATTCCTTGAGTTGTCTTGATGCATAGGCTATGACTTTTTCATGTTGCATGAGAACGCATCCCAACCCTTTGCTCGAAGCATCACTGTAGATGACAAATCCCTCCGAGCCAGATGGTATTGTTAGAACAGGTGCTGAAATGAGTCTCCTCTTGAGTTCTTGAAAACTCTGCTCACATTTTTCGCTCCAACTAAACTTTGTATCTTTCCGAGTCAGCTGAGTTAATGGAGTAGCGATTCGAGAAAATCCTTCCACGAATCTCCGATAATAACCAGCTAAACCAAGAAAGCTACGTACCTCGGTCACTGATTTAGGTTGCTCCCAGCTTTGAATAGCTTCAATCTTTGCCGGGTCAACCGATATTCCACGACTTGATACTACATGCCCAAGGAATGCTACCTCCTCCAGCCAGAACTCGCATTTCTTCAACTTGGCATAAAGCTTGTATTCACGAAGCTTTTGGAGTACCAGCCTCAAGTGTTGCTCATGATCTTCACGGCTTTTGGAATAAATAAGGATGTCATCAATAAAGACGACCACAAAGTGATCCAAATATTCCTTGAATACCCGGTTCATCATATCCATGAAGGCAGCAGGAGCATTAGTCAATCCAAAGGACATGACTAGGAATTCATAATGCCCGTACCGAGTTCTAAAAGCCGTCTTTGGAATATCCTCAGTTCTAATCTTCAGCTGATGATATCCAGAACGAAGATCGATCTTTGAAAAGAATTGTGCTCCTTGCAACTGGTCAAACAGGTCATCAATACGTGGCAATGGGTACCTGTTTTTGATGGTGACATGATTCAACTCCCGATAATCAATACAAAGTCGCATACTTCCATCTTTCTTCTTCACGAATAGAACAGGAGCTCCCCAAGGAGAAGTACTAGGACGAATAAAGCCAATGTCTAACAATTCCTGCAGTTGGATCTTTAACTCCTGAAGTTCAATAGGAGCCATTCGATATGGGGCTTTGGAAATGGGTTTTGTACCGGGTTCAAGATCGATACAAAATTCAATTTCACGCTCTGGGGGTAGGCCAGGAAGTTCTTCAGGGAATACGTCAGGGAATTTATTAACAATAGAAATATCATTCAAAACTGACGTATTTTTGTTTAGATCTGTGACATGAGCTAAGAAAGCTTGACATCCGTTTTTCAATAAACGAATAGTTTTATGGCTTGAGATGACAGCGATTGATTTTAATGGTTTGGTTGCTTGAATTCGCATAATAGGTCGATTAGGAATATGAAAACTAACAACCTTACGAAAACAATCAATTTTTGCATAATGAGTAGTTAACCAATCAATCCCTAGAATCACGTCAAATGCAAGTATTTTTAATGAAATCAGATCGATAGGTAATGTGTGGGTACCAACTTGAACCAAACAAGACTTATAAACAGTGGAGGTAATGAAGGTTTCTCCCAACGGAGTTTCCACAGATAAGTCAAAGTCTAATTTCTCCGGAATCAAATTTAATCGATGAGCGCAAGTAGGAGAAATAAAAGAATGGGTTGAACCGGTATCAAATAAAGTATAAACTTCTTTAGAGTTTATAATATGCTTACCCGTGATGACCTCATTCGGGTTCCTTGCTCTCTGGGAGTTCACAACAAACGCTCTCCCTTGCACAACCGGTTTTGACTTTTCTGGGACGGCTTTTGGTGCCTCCATCCTAGCTGCATTTGTCTTCGGTAAACGACAAAATCGGGCTAAATGACCTTCTCTTCCACAATTATAACATGCTTTGGACGGCATCGCGCAGTTTGGACTGATGTGCCCCTCCCCTCCGCATTTGAAACATATGATAGGTGGTCGTTCTCCTTCCTTAACGACAGGTGCTGGTGCTGACGTCTTTCCATCATTGTTGAATCTCCTCTTCTTGAAATGTCCATTCTTATTGTTTTGGCCCTGATTACCACCGAAGTGGTTACCATTTCTGGCCTGTTGATTCCCTCCACGCTTGTTGTCACCGCTTCGATGAATGCTCTCGCTGGTATTATCATTTTGCCGGCTGCTCTCTTTTGGTTGCGTTGTCTCGTTATCGCGCTCCACCAACTGAGCCCTATTTATAACATCTGAATACAAACACAGTTTATGAGAAACAAGATGTTGACGTATCTCCGGCTTCAAACCTCTTAAAAACATCCGCGTCATTCTTTCTTCATTATCCACCAGGTGGGACGCAAACCGGGATAACTCCGCAAATTTTGCCTCGTACTGCGACACGGTCATATTATTCTGCTCCAATTTGATGAACTCCACCTCCTTCATGTGACGAATACTCTCGGGAAAGTATTTGTCGTTAAACAGCTCTTGGAACTTCTCCCAGGACATCTTCAGTGCGGCAGGTTGAGTACGCTTTATCGATTCCCACCAGTAATCTGCCTCTCCTCGCAACATAAAGGCGGCAAAGGGAACCTTTTGCTCCTCGGAGCAACCCAAGACATCAAATATCTTGGTGATCTGCTTTATCCATGTTTCAGCTACAAGTGGTTTGGGTTCTCCCTTAAACTCCGGTGGTCCCAGCTCCTTAAACTGTTTAGCGGTGACCGCCAGAGAGTTTCCAGTATTTCCACCTACGTTGTGGACAGGAGCCGCTTTCACCTGTTGTTGCATGAATTGCATAAAGCCTCTGAACATTTGATCATTCATCATTTGGTCAGTGTTGTTGTTTGCATGAGGATTGACACCTTCCTGATGCACATTATCATGATTATTGATGTGTGGTGAATCAACAGTCGTCTGTGCTCCATTGCTATTCTCAACATTCTCGGATGCCATTTTCAGATACTGCCACAAAATAAAAATTAATTGATATGTCATATATTATCCTTATATTATGACCGACCAATTAAATACCATGCAAATAAACTTAGGTATGTCATACTAGCGAAGGAATTCCCCGTCTCTTCCCTCCTAGTTCTATTCTCACATCTTAGCCAGGGATCATATCCCTAAGCTCTGATACCAACTGTGACGCCCCCAAAATTAGGTATACATCACCCATCTTGAGTCGTCAGATACATAGTACAGAATACAAATACAACTTAATAATACAACTGTCGTGTACAATACGACAAAACATAAACTGTGAGTTTGAATACAAATATTATCTTCTAGAGAGTATTCATACTCAAAAGGAGTCCTCATTACATTTATTAACACACCATTATATAGAATAGTGAGGACTACTAACTAATACTATTCTTCGGACCATCACTCCGTTTCCCGACTTGCCCCAGCTACGTTCTCATTTCCTGAAGAGAACAGTGAAAGAAAGGGTGAGCTCAACTAGCCCAGTAAGAAATATTATGACTAAGATAATGCAGAATAAATTATCATTAGCCTTCAACAATGTTAAACTGATAAAATATAATAGACATCAAGTTTAACTGTAGCGGAACAAGCAATCCATTAAAAGAGTCAAGTAGAAAATAAACGCTACTATCTTTTATGATTGAAAAAGTTTTTCAACACTGTGATCGCTGGGACTCAGCTTAATAAAATAATCCACATCATCGAATCACCCCTGCACTACGGCCAAGGATATTCGTATATTCATTAATGGTCATGATCATGCCAACAACTGTCCATCAATGCACTACGGGCCAATGAGGACTTTTACCACATCATTTGTAACATTACGGTCATGATTATACCGAATAATCCCTGGTCATAATCATACCAAGTCCATCTATGCACTACATGCCACAGATGACTTTCAACATTTTATAAACATGAGGATGATGACAATGATATAAGAATTCAATAAAACAAGTTCAAGAATTAATTTATCCAGAAATTAACAACGTCCAAATTGTCAACATGATACTGTATTGTGGAGTAAAATTCAAGAATGCTTAGAAGAATATTTTCTTGAAAAAATACTGGATGAAACGCAACTATCAAGGATATTCCACAAATTTCATGGAGTATAGAAGTCAAATGTGACGCCCCCAAAAATAGGTATACATCACCCATCTTGGGTCGTCAGATACATAGTACAGAATACAAATACAACTGATTAATACATCTGTCGTGTACAATACGACAAAACATAAACTGTGAGTTTGAATACAAATATTATCTTCTAGAGAGTATTCATACTCAAAAGGAGTCCTCATTACATTTATTAACACACCATTACATAGAATAGTGAGGACTACTAACTAATACTATCATTCGGACCATCACTCCGTACCCCGACTTGTCCCAGCTACGTTCTCATTTCCTGAAGAGAACAGTGAAAGAAAGGGTGAGCTCAACTAGCCCAGTAAGAAATATTATGACTAAGATAATGCAGAATAAATTATCATTAGCCTTCAACAATGTTAAACTGATAAAATATAATAGACATCAAGTTTAACTGCAGCGGAACAAGCAATCCATTAAAAGAGTCAAGTAGAAAATAAACTCTACTATCTTTTATGATTTAAAAGGTTTTTCAACACTGTGATCGCTGAGACTCAGCTTAATAAAATAATCCACATCATCGAATCACCCCTGCACTACGGCCAAGGATATTCGTGTATTCATTAATGGTCATGATCATGCCAACAACTGTCCATCAATGCACTACGGGCCAATGAGGACTTTTACCACATCATTTGTAACATTACGGTCATGATTATACCGAATAATCCCTGGTCATAATCATACCAAGTCCATCTATGCACTACAGGCCACAGATGACTTTCAACATTTTATAAACATGAGGATGATGACAATGATATAAGAATTCAATAAAACAAGTTCAAGAATTAATTTATCCAGGAATTAACAACGTCCAAATTGTCAACATGATACTGCATTGTGGAGTAAAATTCAAGAATGCTTAGAAGAATATTTTCTTGAAAAGATACTGGATGAAACGCAACTATCAAGGATATTCCACAAATTTCATGGAGTATAGAAGTCAAAACTTAACCAACTGAGTACAATAAAGAATGGAATAACAAAAGAAATCACCATGCATGCGATAGACCGCACAGACAGGTTATTCCAATAGAATAATAAATAATGGAACCAGGTCCGGCGTAAACGCACAGACAGGATATTCCGACAGAATAATAAATAATGGAACCAGGTCCGGTGTAAAACACACAGACAGGATATTCCAACAGAATAATAATAAAACGGAACCAGGTCCGGTGTAAAACACACAGACAGGATGTTCCAACAGAATAATAAACGGAACCAGGTCCGGTGTAAAACACACAGACAGGATGTTCCAACAGAATAATAGAAGAATGTCACCAAGTATAGGGTAGACCGCGTATACTGGTTATTCCAACAGAATAATAACGAATGGAATAACAGAAGTTCTCTTCATGAATATAAAAGAAATAATATTCCCTACCGTTTTAAAGAAGAGCTGAAGTAAGGAAGTAGTTAAGTAGCAGAATACTCTTCTTCTCTCTCTCTATAGTTTCTCTCTATAGTTTCTCTCTCTAGAGTTCAGTGAATTCGTAAGAAATAATGAAGGAATGAGCTGCTATTTATAGAAAAAATAGAATGCATAGTAACTAATCCATGAACGGTCCAGATTGATTACTTTAATCTGACGGTCCATATTTAAAGAAAAATCTTTTAAATAAAATAAAATATTCTATTTATAGAATAACTTTAATAAAGTATTTTGTTTTATATAAAAAGATGTTTCTGTTTTATTACGTTAATAATACGAATAAAACAAAACGTCATTATCGCTAAATAATTCATATTATTAACTGACAATAATTGAATCAAACTGAGTGACTTCTCACATAAGCATTAATAATCAATACCGTGTGCTACTATGCAACCACACGTATTACTGTACTTTTACTACCGAGTAGTTCAACAGTAACAATGGTAAAATTTCCGCCGTTATTTTTAATAAAATATTTTTGTCGTTTTCTCAATCCGACAATAATTCCGTTGTGGGGTCCACCAATGATTGTGTCGTTGTACGAATATTCCCTGTTAAAACGAATATTCCCCGACCAATCGAATATTATATAACAACTTGCGTACTTTGCAAAATTTATAAATATTACCCACAACTATAACATTATATCAAATTAACTCCATAATATTCAAAAATGATATTTATAGAAAATTCATCTTTATTTATAAAAGTTGGGGTCTTACAACCTCCCCTTCTTATGAAATTTCGCCCTCGAAATTAGGGTACGTACCTGGTATGTCGAAGAGGTAAGGATACCTTGATTTCATTTCTGATTCTAACTCCCAAGTCATTTCCTCAACATCGTGGTTTCTCCACAAAACTTTGACTTGAGGTATAACCTTGGAGCGTAGAATATGTTCCTTCTTATCCAAGATTTGAACAGGAACTTCTTCATACGTCAAATCCTCCGCTATTTCGTCCGGTTCTAACTCAATAATGTGGTTCGGGTCTTCCACATATTTGCGTAACATGGATATGTGGAAAACGTTATGAACACGAGACATACTTGGCGGTAAAGCGAGTCTATAAGCCACAGTTCCTACTCGATCGAGGATTAAAAATGGACCGATGAATCGAGGATTTAGCTTTCCTCTCTTTCCAAATCTCGTAACTCCTTTCCATGGAGCAACACGTAAGAACACATGATCTCCTACATCAAATTCCACGTCCTTTCGATGAAGATCAGCATAACTCTTTTGTCGATCTTGTGAGGTTTTTATACGTTGTCGGATCGTTTGAATCTTTTCTGTAGTCATACGTACCAACTCCGGTCCCAACAACGTTGCTTCGCCCACCTCATCCCAGCATACTGGAGAACGACATTTTCTTCCATACAATGCTTCGAATGGAGCCATGCCAATACTTGCTTGATAACTGTTGTTGTAGGAAAACTCCACCAATGGTAAGAACTTGTCCCAACTTCCCTTGAAGTCAAAGACACAGAGTCTTAATAGATCTTCAAGAGTTTGAATAGTCCTCTCTGATTGTCCGTCCGTCTGAGGATGATATGCTGAACTAAATCGTAACTCCGTGCCCATAGCTTTTTGTAAACTAACCCAAAATCGTGAAGTGAATCTTGGGTCTCGATCAGAAACTATGGATACTGGCATACCATGCAGTCTTACAATCTCGTTTATGTACATACGAGCAAGACGTTCAAGTGTATAAGTTTCTCGTATCGGTAAGAAATGAGCAGACTTGGTCAATCTATCAACAATGACCCAAATCGCATCAATACCTTGAGAAACCCTAGGAAGACCGGTAACGAAATCCATGGTAATGTGCTCCCACTTCCATTCTGGAATTTCAAGTGGTTGCAATGGACCTTTTGGTACTTGATGCTCCGCTTTGACTCGTTGACAAGTTAGACACCTTGAGATAAACAACGCTATCTCTCTCTTCATATTGCTCCACCAAAATGTATGACGAAGATCATGATACATTTTGGTACTTCCAGGATGGATTGCAAACGGTGTGTTGTGCGCCTCCATCATGATTTCATACTTTAAATCAGGGTTGTTAGGAACACAAAGTCTGGAGTTGACTCGAAGTATTCCTTCTTCATCGATTCTTGCTTCCGGCATAGCACCTTCTTGCACTTTCTTCCTCATACGCATCAGCTCCAGGTCTGTAGCTTGAGCAGCTTTAACTTTATCGATTAAAGTCGGTTCTACTCGTATATTCGCCATCATCACATGGGTCCCTGGAGTCTTTAACTCTATCTCCATCCTTTGCAAGTCACACAAAATGGGCCTTTGCGTTGTTAATATTGCACTTGTACCCGCATATGATCTTCTACTCAATGCGTCAGCTACCACGTTCGCTTTTCCAGGATGGTATTGAATGGTATGATCATAATCTTTCAACAGTTCAAGCCAACGTCGTTGTCGCATGTTGAGTTCCTTTTGAGTGAAGAAATATTTGAGGCTTTTATGATCCGTAAAGATCTCCACTTTCTCCCCATACAAGTAATGCCTCCAAATTTTAAGTGCAAAGACAACAGCTGCCAACTCTAGATCATGAGTAGGATAATTCCTCTCATATTCCTTGAGTTGTCTTGATGCATAGGCTATGACTTTTCCATGTTGCATGAGAACGCATCCCAACCCTTTGCTCGAAGCATCACTGTAGATGACAAATCCCTCCGAGCCAGATGGTATTGTTAGAACAGGTGCTGAAATGAGTCTCCTCTTGAGTTCTTGAAAACTCTGCTCACATTCTTCGCTCCAACCAAACTTTGTATCTTTCCGAGTCAGCTGAGTTAATGGAGTAGCGATTCGAGAAAATCCTTCCACGAATCTCCGATAATAACCAGCTAAACCAAGAAAGCTACGTACCTCGGTCACTGATTTAGGTTGCTCCCAGCTTTGAATAGCTTCAATCTTTGCCGGGTCAACCGATATTCCACGACTTGATACTACGTGCCCAAGGAATGCTACCTCTTCCAGCCAGAACTCGCATTTCTTCAACTTGGCATAAAGTTTGTATTCACGAAGCTTTTGGAGTACCAGCCTCAAGTGTTGCTCATGATCTTCACGGCTTTTGGAATAAACAAGGATGTCATCGATAAAGACGACCACAAAGTGATCCAAATATTCCTTAAATACCCTGTTCATCATATCCATGAAGGCAGCAGGAGCATTAGTCAATCCAAAAGACATAACTAAGAATTCATAATGCCCGTACCGAGTTCTAAAAGCCGTCTTTGGAATATCCTCAGTTCTAACCTTCAGCTGATGATATCCAGAACGAAGATCGATCTTTGAAAAGAATTGTGCTCCTTGCAACTGGTCAAACAGGTCATCAATACGTGGCAATGGGTACCTATTTTTGATGGTGACATGATTCAACTCCCGATAATCAATACAAAGTCGCATACTCCCATCTTTCTTCTTCACGAACAGAACAGGAGCACCCCAAGGAGAAGTACTAGGACGAATAAAACCAATGTCTAACAATTCCTGCAGTTGGGTCTTTAACTCCTGAAGTTCAATAGGAGCCATTCGATATGGGGCTTTGGAAATGGGTTTTGTACCGGGTTCAAGGTCGATACAAAATTCAATTTCACGCTCTGGGGGTAGGCCAGGAAGTTCTTCGGGAAATACGTCAGGAAATTTATTAACAATAGAAATATCATTCAAAGCTGACGTATTTTTGTTTAGATCTGTGACATGAGCTAAGAAAGCTTGACATCCGTTTTTCAATAAACGAATAGCTTTATGGCTTGAGATGACAGCGATTGATTTTAATGGTTTGGTTGCTTGAATTCGCATAATAGGTCGATTAGGAATATGAAAGCTAACAACCTTACGAAAACAATCAATTTTTGCATGATGAGTAGTTAACCAATCAATCCCTAGAATCACGTCAAATGCAAGTATTTTTAATGAAATAAGATCGACAGGTAATGTGTGGGTACCAACTTGAACCAAACAAGACTTATAAACCGTGGATGTAATGAAGGTTTCTCCCAATGGAGTTTCAACTGCTAAGTCAAAGTCTAATTTCTCCGGAATCAAATTTAATCGATGAGCGCAAGTAGGAGAAATAAAAGAATGGGTTGAACCGGTATCAAATAAAGTATAGACTTCGTTAGAGTTTATGATAAGCTTACCCGTGATGACCTCATTCGGGTTCCTTGCTTTCTGGGAGGTCACAACAAACGCTCTCCCTTGCACAACCGGTTTTGACTTTTCTGGGACGGCCTTTGGTGCCTCCATCCTAGCTGAATTTGTCTTCGGTAAACGACAAAATCGGGCTAAATGACCTTCTCTTCCACAATTATAACATGCTTTGGACGGCATCGCGCAGTTTGGACTGATGTGCCCCTCCCCTCCGCATTTGAAACATATGATAGGTGGTCGTTCTCCTTCCTTAACGACAGGTGCTGGTGCTGACGTCTTTCCATCATTGTTGAATCTCCTCTTCTTGAAATGTCCATTCTTATTGTTTTGGCCCTGATTACCACCGAAGTGGTTACCATTTCTGGCCTGTTGATTCCCTCCACGCTTGTTGTCACCGCTTCGATGACTGCTCTCACTGGTATTATCATTTTGCCGGCTGCTCTCTTTTGGTTGCGTTGTCTCGTTATCGCGCTCCACCAACTGAGCCCTATTTACAACATCTGAATACAAACACAGTTTATGAGAAACAAGATGTTGACGTATCTCCGGCTTCAAACCTCTTAAAAACATCCGCGTCATTCTTTCTTCATTATCCACCAGGTGGGACGCAAACCGGGATAACTCCGCAAATTTTGCCTCGTACTGCGACACGGTCATATTATTCTGCTCCAATTTGATGAACTCCACCTCCTTCATGTGACGAATACTCTCGGGAAAGTATTTGTCGTTAAACAGCTCTTGGAACTTCTCCCAAGACATCTTCAGTGCGGCAGGTTGAGTACGCTTTATCGATTCCCACCAGTAATCTGCCTCTCCTCGCAACATAAAGGCGGCAAAGGGAACCTTTTGCTCCTCGGAGCAACCCAAGACATCAAATATCTTGGTGATCTGCTTTATCCATGTTTCAGCTACAAGTGGTTTGGGTTCTCCCTTAAACTCCGGTGGTCCCAGCTCCTTAAACTGTTTAGCGGTGACCGCCTGAGAGTTTCCAGTATTTCCACCTACGTTGTGGACAGGAGCCGCTTTCACCTGTTGTTGCATGAATTGCATAAAGCCTCTGAACATTTGATCATTCATCATTTGGTCAGTGTTGTTGTTTGCATGAGGATTGACACCTTCCTGATGCACATTATCCTGATTATTGATATGTGGTGAATCAACAGTCGTCTGTGCTCCATTGCTATTCTCAACATTCTCAGATGCCATTTTCAGATACTGCCACAAAATAAAAATTAATTGATATGTCATATATTATCCTTATATTATGACCGACCAATTAAATACCATGCAAATAAACTTAGGTAGGTCATACTAGCGAAGGAATTCCCCGTCTCTCCCCTCCTAGTTCTATTCTCACATCTTAGCCAGGGATCATATCCCTAAGCTCTGATACCAACTGTGACGCCCCCAAAATTAGGTATACATCACCCATCTTGGGTCGTCAGATACATAGTACAGAATACAAATACAACTTATTAATACAACTGTCGTGTACAATACGACAAAACATAAACTGTGAGTTTGAATACAAATATTATCTTCTAGAGAGTATTCATACTCAAAAGGAGTCCTCATTACATTTATTAACACACCATTACATAGAATAGTGAGGACTACTAACTAATACTATCATTCGGACCATCACTCCGTTCCCCGACTTGTCCCAGCTACGTTCTCATTTCCTGAAGAGAACAGTGAAAGAAAGGGTGAGCTCAACTAGCCCAGTAAGAAATATTATGACTAAGATAATGCAGAATAAATTATCATTAGCCTTCAACAATGTTAAACTGATAAAATATAATAGACATCAAGTTTAACTGCAGCGGAACAAGCAATCCATTAAAAGAGTCAAGTAGAAAATAAACTCTACTATCTTTTATGATTTAAAAGGTTTTTCAACACTGTGATCGCTGAGACTCAGCTTAATAAAATAATCCACATCATCGAATCACCCCTGCACTACGGCCAAGGATATTCGTGTATTCATTAATGGTCATGATCATGCCAACAACTGTCCATCAATGCACTACGGGCCAATGAGGACTTTTACCACATCATTTGTAACATTACGGTCATGATTATACCGAATAATCCCTGGTCATAATCATACCAAGTCCATCTATGCACTACAGGCCACAGATGACTTTCAACATTTTATAAACATGAGGATGATGACAATGATATAAGAATTCAATAAAACAAGTTCAAGAATTAATTTATCCAGGAATTAACAACGTCCAAATTGTCAACATGATACTGCATTGTGGAGTAAAATTCAAGAATGCTTAGAAGAATATTTTCATGAAAAGATACTGGATGAAACGCAACTATCAAGGATATTCCACAAATTTCATGGAGTATAGAAGTCAAAACTTAACCAACTGAGTACAATAAAGAATGGAATAACAAAAGAAATCACCATGCATGCGATAGACCGCACAGACAGGTTATTCCAACAGAATAATAAATAATGGAACCAGGTCCGGCGTAAACGCACAGACAGGATATTCCGACAGAATAATAAATAATGGAACCAGGTCCGGTGTAAAACACACAGACAGGATATTCCAACAGAATAATAATAAAACGGAACCAGGTCCGGTGTAAAACACACAGACAGGATGTTCCAACAGAATAATAAACGGAACCAGGTCCGGTGTAAAACACACAGACAGGATGTTCCAACAGAATAATAGAAGAATGTCACCAAGTATAGGGTAGACCGCGTATACTGGTTATTCCAACAGAATAATAACGAATGGAATAACAGAAGTTCTCTTCATGAATATAAAAGAAATAATATTCCCTACCGTTTTAAAGAAGAGCTGAAATAAGGAAGTAGTTAAGTAGCAGAATACTCTTCTTCTCTCTCTCTATAGTTTCTCTCTATAGTTTCTCTCTCTAGAGTTCAGTGAATTCGTAAGAAATAATGAAGGAATGAGCTGCTATTTATAGAAAAATAGAATGCATAGTAACTAATCCATGAACGGTCCAGATTGATTACTTTAATCTGACGGTCCATATTTAAAGAAAAATCTTTTAAATAAAATATAATATATTCTATTTATAGAATAACTTTAATAAAGTATTTTGTTTTATATAAAAAGATGTTTCTGTTTTATTACGTTAATAATACGAATAAAACAAAACGTCATTATCGCTAAATAATTCATATTATTAACTGACAATAATTGAATCAAACTGAGTGACTTCTCACATAAGCATTAATAATCAATACCGTGTGCTACTATGCAACCACACGTATTACTGTACTTTTACTACCGAGTAGTTCAACAGCAACAATGGTAAAATTTCCGCCGTTATTTTTAATAAAATATTTTTGTCGTTTTCTCAATCCGACAATAATTCCGTTGTGGGGTCCACCAATGATTGTGTCGTTGTACGAATATTCCCTGTTAAAACAAATATTCCCCGACCAATCGAATATTATATAACAACTTGCGTACTTTGCAAAATTTATAAATATTACCCACAACTATAACATTATATCAAATTAACTCCATAATATTCAAAAATGATATTTATAAAAAAAATTCATCTTTATTTATAAAAGTTGGGGTCTTACATCAAAACTTAACCAACTGAGTACAATAAAGAATGGAATAACAAAAGAAATCACCATGCATGCGATAGACCGCACAGACAGGTTATTCCAATAGAATAATAAATAATGGAACCAGGTCCGGCGTAAACGCACAGACAGGATATTCCGACAGAATAATAAATAATGGAACCAGGTCCGGTGTAAAACACACAGACAGGATATTCCAACAGAATAATAATAAAACGGAACCAGGTCCGGTGTAAAACACACAGACAGGATGTTCCAACAGAATAATAGAAGAATGTCACCAAGTATAGGGTAGACCGCGTATACTGGTTATTCCAACAGAATAATAACAAATGGAATAACAGAAGTTCTCTTCATGAATATAAAAGAAATAATATTCCCTACCTTAAAAGAACTGGATATTGGAAAAGTGATGTAGCATTATACTTTTATTCTCTCTCTCTTATTCTCTCTATACTTTCTCTCTCTATAGCTTGAATGAATTCGTGAAAAATAATGAAGCCCTAGGCCTCTATTTATAGAAAAACTGAGGGTGGCTCTTGGTCTTAACGAAGGGTCAAATGACTCTTGGTAATATTGAAGGGACAACTACTATTGACGAAAGTAATTACTATTGACCAAGGTAAATACTATTGACGAAGGTAATTACTATTGACCAAGGTAAATACTATTGACGAAGGTAATTACTATTGACCAAGGTAAATACTATTGACGACGGTAATTACTATTGACGACGGTAATTACTATTGACGAAGAGACTCTTAGATGATGACATATAGCCCCCCATAAAATAACCAAACTTACCACAACGTCTCAATTATTGATTTAATAATATAACATATTATACAGATGATACTATGACAATAATTTAAGAGATATGATGCAGCAATTACTGTAGCAATAATTGAGTATAGCTGAGTGACTTCTCACGTAAGCATCAATAATCAATACCGTGTGCTACTATGCAACCACGCGTATTACTGTACTTTTACTACCGAGTAGTTCAACAGTTTTAACGGTTTTAACGGTAACACCTCAGCCGTTATTTTTATAGAAAGATAATTCTGTTGTTTTCTCAATTCGACAATAATTCCGTTGTGGGGTCCACCAATGATTGTGCCGTCGTACGAATATTCCCCGACAAAAAGAATATTCTCCGACCAAACGAATATTTTATAACAACTTGCTTACTTTGCAAAATTTATAAATATTACCCACAACTATAACATTATATCAAATTAACTCCATAATATTTAAAAATGATATTTATAGAAAATTCATCTTTATTTATAAAAATTGGGGTCTTACAGGTGGTCATCATTTAGTAGTTATATTTGGTGAAGAAAATAGGGTGAGGCGAACCTAACGTTGGAAGGATGTTTCGTCACTATCATACAAGATGTCTAATGACATACAACCTCGTGTCATCATAAGACAGGGTTGTGCTCATCCACTTGCTGAGTATATATACGAGCACTACCTATATAATCTTGGTGTTTGTTTGAAGTATAATTCTCAATTAGAGACAGTAGAGATAATGATATGTCAAGAGAAGACTCACCATTGGGAAGAATATGATAGTAATCTTCTCGTTTTTCTTTGGGGTCTATTGGGTCAACAAAAAATAATTCTGTGGCCATATGATATCTATCATAACCTATACGCATGGCCTCCCATGTACGAAGGTTTCCTTGAGCACTTCCCAAAGATTCTAATTTCTAAAACAGTTTTTGACTATACCTTTATGTAAGGTGTCATTGTGAGGTGATGTCCACGGTTGGAACATGAGTCACATTTGGTATATATTTGTATCCAAACTCACAGCATATGTGTTGTTGTATTTTGCACGACAATTGTTGTAATAAAGTTGTTGTTTTCTGTACCATGTATTTGGCGACTCAGAATAGGTTGGATGGAATGGACCTATTTTGGGGTTGTCACATCGAACCCTGCACAATTTTTTTTTCAGGACTCCCCAATCTTTCTTTTGTCTTCCGAGCCCCATTACCTTGATTACATCTCGATTTTTTCCCTCGGATAATAAAGAAAGACTTGACGTTTTGTCAACGAAGAACACGAAGGAAGAAAAAATGCTCTACATGCAACGAAATCATTCCAGATGGTCAAACCCTTAGGGGGAAAACCCTAGGAGGCTGAACCCTAGGGGGCGAACCCTAGGGTGAAATCTATGTTTTGGGCGAAAAAAGTGAAGTTCGGGACGATCAGTTACTATTTGGATCGTAACATTTGATCCGTTTGAAGTTTCGGGGCCCGTAATATATCGAAACGAAGCTAGCGACAAGCTCTACAAAAATCATGGCCTTTGGCCATGACATATGTCATTATATGTCCAAAAGAGGCTCCGAAGGATGCTTTTGGGTTGTCCAAAGTTTTTTCAAAAAATTTCGGGAAACTTTTTCTTGCATAATTGTGATTCTTAACTCCTTCTGACATTGTTTCTTCTTCTTTTCAGGTGTCTTTAAGGTTAAATATCAGACTTTCTACTTTGTCATGATAAGTATTCTGCCGACCCGGGAATCACTAAGAAGGCCCTGTTTCTCAATGATTGGGAAATGGCTCCCCTCTTTGGTCTTTCCGGCGCCGTTTGGGAGCAAGTCCAGACTCATGACCGTACAATTCTTCCTCGGCCAGATAAGGAATGCTTGTTCCTATATGTAGCGGTTTGTGGAGGTTGGGATAACCTTCCCCATTTCGATCGCATTCCCCGTCTATGCATAGAGAAACAAAAGTACCCTTTCAGTTCCCTTCACTTCTTGTCTGATTCATCTAGCCTCCTTCAGGAATGGCATCATTGAATCGACGAGGTACTTGGGAATGTTGACTATGTGGGTATACTAAAGAAAGAGCGGACATTCTTCTGTACATCAAGCTATGCAGGGACATTCGTATCCAACAGGACATTCTTTATTCATCACGGCTTGGGAGAATGCACCTCTACTCTGGAGGACGTCTATATCATCTACCATTCTACCAGTAAGCATTTGCTGTGACCCCCCCAAAATAGGTATACAACACCCATTCTGAGTCGCCAAATACATGGTACAGAAAATAACTACAACTTCAATAATACAATTGTCGTGCAAAATACGACAACACATACTGTGAGTTTAAATACAAATATTGTCTTCTAGACAATATCCACACTCAAATAAATCCTCATTACAATTATTCAAACACTATTTTACAGAAATAGTGAGGACTGCTAAAACATCTTTCTAGAACCATCACTCCATACCCCGACTAGATCCTGCTATGTTCTCATCTCCTGAGAAGAAAAATGGAACAAAAAGGAAAAGGGTGAGCTCAACTAGCCCAGTAAAGAATATTATGACTAAGATAATATACAACAAATTATCGTTAGTCTTCAACAGGAAAAATCTGATAGAATATAATCGACAACAAGTTTTAGATCAACAACTGCAGCGGAAATAGCAAACCATTAGAAGAGTCAAATAGAGAAAGAATTCTACTATCTTCTAAGATTTAAAAGTCCATCATCAATATTTTATCCCTGTAACATCAATTAATAATCATCTTTATCCAAATATTCATCTTTGCACTACAGGCCAAAGATATTCATTTGTATCACCTGTCAGTCATGTTCATCTCAACATCTGTTCATCTTTGCACTACATGCCAAAGATATTCATTAAGTAATCATACATCTTTGCACTACAGGCCAAAGATATTCAGTAATATCATCATTTAGGACTGAGGATGATGAAAAATATCTTAAAGAGAACGAACCCAGTGAGACAGAAGGACAAATATTAGGGATTCGTATAACAGTTTATCCAAGATCAATAATACTTCATAATAATCAATTGTGAAGCAGAATTCAAAAATAAAGATCAAAACATGGATACAATCAAAGATAGTAACCATAATAGACATCTTGGACAAAAAGAAAAAAATTTATTTTTCGGTGAATAGTGCCGTATTCGTGAATAGTGCCGTATACGTGAATAGTACCGTATACGTGAATAGTAACCCCGACACAAAAAGTTCCAAATTTGATAAAAACTCATATCAATATTTCAGCATAATGATATTGAAGAAAATAATATCATTTAAGAAGAAAATAATATCCCTTACGAATATTAAACGAAAATAATATTCATTACGAATATTAAACGAATATAATATTTCTCACGAATATTGAACGAAATAAAATTTCTTATGAATATTGAACAGAAATAATATTCATACGAATACGAAAAATAATATCTCTTCAGAATGTGAAATAAATAATACCCCTTACCTCAAGATATCAGTATTTCTGGTCGGAATACCGGTATAAGGCTGAAAGAAACTTGCTCTGATGAATAGAAACTCTCAAAGTATCTAAATACTCACAAAATACACTCAATAATCTAGAGAGAGAAAGAGAGAAAACTTGTTTCTGGTGTGATTTTCAATTCTAACTTAGCCCTCTATTTATAGGAAAATTTTAGTAGGTTTGACCTGCAACCTGATGGCTTTACCTGCTACTGTTCCCACCCACCACATTTGAAATATAATTCAGCACATTTCTTCACCAACCACAAGTGGGGCCCACCAATTCTAGAATTTTCCATCAAAATAATAAACTCCGAAAATTCAACAATTTCTGAACCAGTTATCTCGTAAAATTCATAATAAATCATACGTTCATTTTTAACGGTTCAAAATTTGTGGACATATACTCAACTTATATATGTATAACATAGCCAAAAATTACCACGATCCAACGGTCGGATTAAAAATTATAACACCCGCAATATTTCTCAAAAACCCTGATTTGATTTTTAATACCTCCATTCCGATAAAAATACTGATAAAACACCTCAACATTAACTCCTTCATTTTTAACCACAAAAATATATCCCTCATTTATATCCACATAAAATAAATATTTCCTTATCATATGAATCAATAATTAATTATTCACAAATAATATTACAGAATCGCATTTATGACAACCAGGCCGTTCCCAGGAAAGAGGGGGCTTTCCAATAAGGATTTCTCCTTACTGGCGCGCAATTAGATGACCAAACCTCTCCTTAGACAGAACTTTCTAGACATTGCCAATAATGTTATCTAATAATATTATTCAAATAATATGAACTATTGATCTGATAATGGAAAATACTGTGCAGCAACAATTATTGAAACAACAATAATATAAAATATCAATGCAGCAATTATTGAATCAATAAAATAAAATATTGAACAGTAACTACTGTAACAATTATTGAGTAGTGCCTTCTTACGTAAGAATCAATAATTTCAAAAATACTATGCAATACCGTGTGCTACTGTGCAATAACGCGTATTACTGTATTTTAACCACCGGGTATTCCAACAGTGTTAACGGTAACAACTACGCCGTTATTTGTAAAAACTCAAATTTGTCGTTTTCCTTCACCCGACAGTTATTCGTTATGGGGCCCACAAATAGCTGCGCCGTCGTACGAATATTCCCCGACAGAAAGAATATTTCACGACCAAACGAATATTCCCCGACAACAATGATTATTTTATAACCACTTGTTTATTTTGAATAATTTTCACATTTCACCCATAACTTTAATTTTTTTATCAATTTAACCATATACTAAATTGTAATTATAAGAAAATTTGAATACTTTTATTTCATAAAATTCGGGGTCTTACAATCTCCCCTCCTTATGAAATTTCGTCCCCGAAATTTACGTACCTGGTATTTCAAAGAGTTGAGAATACCTTGCTTTCATTTCAGATTCCATCTTCCCTGTCATCATGATTTCTCCATTGCTCATCTCCTGTATTTCAGATATCATTCTAGAATACAGCTTCAAAACAAGGGTTAATTGAACAAATTAACATATCACACAATATCCCGATATTATGACTGACCAACAAATAAGCTTAGGTAGGACACACTAGCGAAGGATTTACTCATCTCTCCCCTCCTAGTTTTATTCCCCGATCTCCGCCAGAGATCATATCCCTAAGCTCTGATACCAAATGTAACTCTGGACACCAACTTGTGTCAGCACCTTACATTGATACCTATCAGTTTGCTACCGCAGAACGGCGTCCCCTACGGAGAGTCTGGCTTCGGTGCATCCCCCATCAACAGGAAGTCACCAGCAAGAGGCTCGGGGCTCTTTACTTATAGCTCTGATACCAAATGTAACGACCCCAAAACAGGTCCATTCCACCCAACCCATTCTGAGTCGTCAAATACATGGTACAGAAAACAACTACAACTTTATTACAACAATTGTCGTGCAAAATACAACAACACATATGCGGTGAGTTTGGATACAAACATATACCAAATGTGACTCATGTTCCAACCGTGGATAGCACCTCACAATGACACCTTACATAAAGGTATAGTCAAAAACTGTTTTAGAAATTAGAATCTTTGGGAAGTGCTCAAGGAAACCTTCGTATATGGGAGGCCACGCGTCTAGGTTATGATAGATATCATATGGCCACAGAATTATCCTTGGTTGACCCAATAGACCCCAAAGAAAAACGAGAAGATTACTATCATATTCTTCCCAATGGTGAGTCTTCTCTTGACTTATCATTATCTCCACTGTCTCTAATTGAGAATTATACTTCAAACAAACACCAAGATTATATAGGTAGTGCCCATAGATATACTCAGCAAGTGGATGAGCACAACCCTGCCCTATGATGACACGAGGTTGTATGTCATTAGACATCTTGTATGATAGTGACAAAACACCCTTCCAACGTTGGGTTCGCCTCACCCTATTTTCTTCACCAAATATAACTACTAAATGATGACCACCGTTCTATTCCCTTGTTACCCCCGCTCGACCCAGCTACACTCTTATTACCTGAAAGGAATTGTGAACAGAAGGGTGAGCACAACTAGCCCAGTAAAGAATATCATGACTAAAAATACATTATCAATAGTCTTCATCAATAATAAATCAGAGATTTAGAACATATGGTAGATGATAAAAAAATTTCAACCATAGTTGCAGCGGAACATGCAATCCATTAGAAGAGTCAAATAGACTATAAAGTCTATTATCTTCTCCATGTTAAAAATCCACCAACAATATTTTATCCATATAACATCACTCAACAGTTCCTTTCCACAATCATATGAATAACTCATAATCATAATTGTGACTATAAATTTTTCTTCGCACCCAGGACGAAGAATATTTTCATCACCTGTCTTTACCTGAAACATCAAAGATCATGGTTATACCAAATCACAATTCCTGTTTATAATCATACTAACAAATCCATCTTTGCACTACGGGCCAAAGATATTCATCAACAAACCATCTTTGCACTACGGGCCAAAGATATTCAACAACAGTTCATCTTTGCACTACAGGCCAAAGATATTCATCAACAATTCATATTTGCACTACAGGCCAAATATATTCATATCTCAAAGAAATATATAATCATTTCAGAATTTATATAAACAATAATTATAACCATGTTGATCAATTCACCTTTGCACTTAAGCTTAAGATATTCAATTATAAATTCAATGGTAATGATCATACCAGTCACAATTCAACTTTGCACTACAGGCCAAAGAGAACCCTAGTCATGATCATACCAATAATCTATCCATCTTTACACTCCAGTGAAAGAGAATTTCAACATCAGGGTTATAAAAATGTTATATATGATGATAAAAATAATATGATCAACATATAGTTTTAATCTCAAGAGTAATATTCGTAACTCATGAATAGTAACCCCGACACAAAAGATAGAAATTCTACAATAAAATTCATACCAATATTTCGGTATAATGATATTGAAAGAATAATATTTCTTAAGCTTATAAACAATTTATTTTAAATTGTTTACACTTTACTAAATAATGCATTTAATCATTCTAAAATACCAAACTCATAAGATTTTATCACCAATAATCAAAACCCTCATCAAAAATCTGCATATACCTCATATAGGATTCTCAAGCCATAAAATCCTATTTTCCAATTTTCTTACTTCACATAACATATTTAATTCATTTACTCATAACTAGTCTATTTTCATGAAAAATACCAAATCAGTTCCAAAAATATTTCTTTTCTGGAATTTAGCATAATATAGTCCCATAGTGAACATATATTTTTCTCAGAATTTTTAAAAGTCATTTACTATTTTTCATATGGCCAAAACAGCCGAATATTTAGACATTTATCAAAAATTGTACTTTTATCTAAAAATTCTGAAATTTACAGAGTATACTTCTATCATATACATGTACTCCCAATAAAAATTTCATCAATTTTGGAGTTAACCACAAGGAATTATAAGCGATTACTTTTAAAATAGTCTTTTCTCATAAAATTCATAACTCTCAATCTATACATCCAAAAAATCACCATTTTTTAACACAATCAAGAAAACTCATCAAAATATCATTTCAAATTTTTCCAGAATTTTTGAAGTTCAGAAAAATTACGAAACTGAAAATCATAACAACCCTTAAAATCCCTTAATATCCCTTACTATCCCTTACAATCCCTTACCTCAAAAGAGCAGTACTTCTGATCGGTATAAGGCTGAAGGAAACTTGCACTGATGAATAGCAACTCACCAAGTATCTAAATACTCACAAAATATGCTTCATAATATAGAGAGAGAAAGAGAGAAAGCTTATGTTTCTGGTGTGATTTTCAATTCTAACTTAGCCCTCTATTTATAGGAAAATTTTGGTAGGTTTGACCTGCAACCTGATGGCTTTACTTGCTACTATTCCCACCCACCACATTTGAAATATAATTCAGCACATTTCTTCACCAACCACAAGTGGAGCCCACCAATTCTAGAATTTTCCACCAAAATGATAAAATTCGAAAATTCAACAATTTCTGAACCAGTCATCTCGTAAAATTCATAATAAATCATACGTTCATTTTTAACGGTTCAAAATTTGTGGGCATATACTCAACTTATATATGTATAACATATCCAAAAATTACCACGATCCAACGGTCGGATTAAAAATTATAACCCCCGCAAAATATCTCAAAAACCCTGATTTTTAATACCTCCATTCCGACAAAAATACGGATAAAAATCTCAACATTAACTCCTTCATTTTTTAACCACAAAAATATATCCCTCATTTATATCCACATAAAATAAATATTTCCTTATCATATGAATCAATAATTAATTATTCACAAATAATATTACAGAATCACATTTATGACAACCAGGCCGTTCCCAGGAAAGAGGGGGCTTTCCAATAAGGATTTTTCCTTACTGGCGCGCAATTAGATGACCAAACCTCTCCTTAGACAGAACTTTCTAGACATTGCCAATAATGTTATCTAATAATATTATTCAAATAATATGAACTATTGATCTGATAATGGAAAATACTGTGCAGCAACAATTATTGAAACAACAATAATATAAAATATCAATGCAGCAATTATTGAATCAATAAAATAAAATATTGAACAGTAACTACTGTAACAATTATTGAGTAGTGCCTTCTTACGTAAGAATCAATAATTTCAAAAATACTATGCAATACCGTGTGCTACTGTGCAATAACGCGTATTACTGTATTTTAACCACCGGGTATTCCAACAGTGTTAACGGTAACAACTACGCCGTTATTTGTAAAAACTCAAATTTGTCGTTTTCCTTCACCCGACAGTTATTCGTTATGGGGCCCACAAATAGCTGCGCCGTCGTACGAATATTCCCCGACAGAAAGAATATTTCACGACCAAACGAATATTCCCCGACAACAATGATTATTTTATAACCACTTGTTTATTTTGAATAATTTTCACATTTCACCCATAACTTTAATTTTTTTATCAATTTAACCATATACTAAATTGTAATTATAAGAAAATTTGAATACTTTTATTTCATAAAATTCGGGGTCTTACATTTCCTCTCTTCCCAAATCTTGTAACTCCCTTCCATGGTGCAACACGTAATAATACATGATCCCCAATATTAAATTCCACGTCCTTCCGATGAAGATCCGCATAACTCTTTTGTCGATCCTGTGCTGTTTGTATACGTTGTCGAATCGTTTGGATCTTCTCTGTAGTAATGCGTACCAATTCTGGTCCCAACAATGTTGCTTCACCCACCTCGTCCCAGCATACTGGAGAACGACATTTTCTTCCATACAATGCCTCAAATGGAGCCACACCTATGCTCGCCTGATAACTGCTGTTGTAGGAGAATTCCACCAATGGTAGGTACTTATCCCAACTCCCTTTGAGATCTAGGACACAAAGTCTTAATAGATCTTCAAGAGTTTGAATAGTCCTCTCTGATTGTCCGTCAGTTTGAGGATGGTATGCTGAACTGAATCGTAAATCCGTGCCCATAGCTTTCTGCAAGCTAACCCAAAATTGTGAAGTGCATCTTGGGTCACGATCCGAAACTATGGATACTGGCATGCCATGCAATCTCACAATCTCGTTCACATACATACTAGCAAGACGTTCAAGGGAATAAGTCTCACGTATCGGCAAGAAATGAGCGGACTTGGTTAATCTATCAACAATAACCCAAATCGCATCTATACCTTGAGAAACCTTGGGAAGACCCGTAACAAAATCCATAGTAATGTGTTCCCACTTCCATTTTAGAATCTCAAGTGGTTGCAATGGACCCTTTGGTACTTGATGCTCCGCTTTTACACGTTGACAAGTTAAACATCTCGAGATAAACTCCGCAATCTCTCTTTTCATATTGCTCCACCAAAATGTATGTCGAAGATCGTGATACATTTTGGTACTCCTAGGATGGATTGCAAACGGTGTGTTGTGTGCCTCCATCATTATTCTATGCTTCAAGTCAAAATCGTTAGGAACACAAAGTCTGGAGTGGACTCAAAGTATTCCTTCTTCATCGATTCTTGCTACCGGAATAGCACCTTCTTGTACTTTCTTCTTCATACGCATCAGCTCCCGGTCTGTGGCTTAAGCAACTTTAACTTTATTGATCTACGCGTATACTTGACATCATCGCACTCGTTCCTGCATATGATCTTCTACTCAATGCGTCAGCTACCGCGTTCGCTTTTTCAAGATGGTATTGAATGGTATAATCGTAATCTTTCAACAGCTCGAGCCAACGTCGCTGCCGCATGTTGAGTTTCTTTTGGGTGAAGAAATATTTGAGGCTTTTATGATCTGTATAGATCTCCAGTTTCTCCCCATACAGGTAGTGTCTCCAGATCTTCAACGCAAAAACGACTGCTGCCAACTCCAAATCATGAGTAGGATAATTCCTCTCATATTCTTTGAGTTGTCGTGAGGCATAGGCTATGACTTTCCCATGTTGCATGAGAACACATCCTAACCCTTTGCCTGAAGCATCGCTGTAGATAACAAATCCATCCGAACCAGATGGTATTGTCAGAACAGGTGCCGAAATGAGTCTCCTCTTGAGCTCTTGGAAACTCTTCTCGCATTCCTCACTCCATACGAATTTTGTATCTTTCCGAGTCAGCTGAGTTAACGGAGTAGCGATTCGAGAAAATCCTTCCACAAATCTCCGATAATAACCAGCTAAGCCTAGAAAGCTACGTACTTCGATTACTGACTTAGGTTGCTTTCAACTGTGACTCATATCCCAATCTTGGATAGTACGTCACAATGGCACCTATCAGTTTACTACCGCACGAATATGGCGTCCCCTACGGAGAGTTTGGCTTCAGTGCATTCCGCAAAGGAAGTCACCAGATATAGGCTCGGGTACAAACTTCTACAGTTAGGTTTTTAACTCCTGAAGTTCAATAGGAGCCATTCGATATGAGATTTTAGAAGTGGGTTTTGTACCGGATTCAAATATGATACAAAATTCAATATCACGCTCTGGAGGTAGGCCAAGAAATTCTTCAAGAAATACGTCAGGAAATTCTCTAACAACAGAAATATTATTCAAATCTGACGTATTTTTGTTCAAGTCCATGACATGGGCTAAGAAAGCTTGACATCCGTTTTTCAATAAACGAATAGCTTTGTGGCTTGATATGACAGTGACTGATTTTAGTGGTTTAGTAGTTTGAATTCGTATGACAGGTTGGTTAGGAATATGAAAACTAACAACCTTACGAAAACAATCAATTTTAGCATGATGAGTGGTTAACCAATCAATTCCTAAAATCACATCAAAAGCAAGTATCTTTAAAGAGATAAGATCAACAGGTAATGTGATAGTGCCAACTTGGATCATGCAATATTTATAAACAGTTTCACCCAACGGAGTTTCAACAGATAAGTTAAAGTCCAATTTCTCCGGAGTCAAGTTTAAACGTTGAGCACAAGCAGGAGAGATAAAAGAATGGGTAGAACCGGTATCTAGTAAAGTATAAACTTCGCAAGAATTCAAGATTAGCTTACCCGTGATCACCTCGTTCGGGTTTCTCGCGTTTTGGCCAGTAACGACAAACGCCCTTCCAGGAACCGCTGATTTCGACTTATCCGGGATAACTTTTGGAGTCACCATCCCCGCTGAACTTGGTTTTGCCACAGAACACTCTCGAGCTATATGACCTTCCTTTCCACAGTTATAACATACCTTGGATTGTTGTGGGCAGTTTGGGCTGATATGTCCCTCTTTCCCACATTTGTAACATACGACCGGTGGTCGTTCTCCTCCCCTAGAAACAGTTGATGTTTGTGCTGACGTCTTCACGTTATCATTGTTGTACCTTCTCTTCTTGAAATCTCCTCCCGACTCGCTCCTTCTATTATCACGACCACGATTACCACCAGAGTGGTTACCGCTTTTGTCCGAATATTTTCCTCCCTGCTGGTTTTCATTGCTTCGATGACTGCCGCCACCGGTATGACCCTGGTTGTGGTCCCTCGGTTGCACATACTCATTATCTCGCTCTAATAATTGAGCCCTGTTTACAACATCTGAATATAAAGAAAATTTATGAGAGATAAGATATTGCCGAATCTCGGGTTTTAGACCTCTCAGAAACATCCTTGTCATTCGTTCCTCATTTTCGACCAAATGAGGTGCAAACCTGGATAACTCTGCAAACTTCGCCTCGTACTGGGACACCGTCATGTTATTTTGTTCCAGTCTAATAAACTCAACCTCCTTCATATGACGACTACTTTCAGGAAAGTACTTGTCATTGAACAGTTTTTGAAATGTTTCCCAGGACATGTTGAGTGCGTCAGGCTGGGTACGCTTCACAGACTCCCACCAGTAGTCTGCCTCACCGCGGAACATTAATGTGGCGAATGGAACCTTCTGTTCCTCCGTGCATCCCAAGACATCAAATATCTTGGTAATTTGCTTGACCCACATTTCCGCCATGATCGGATCCGGCTTTCCCTTAAATTCTGGTGGTCCCAATTCTTTGAACTGCTTAGCTGTGACAAACCGCGCGTTGTTATCATTTCCACCCGTATTCTGCACACGAGTCTCCCTCGTCTGATTTTGCATGAACTGCAAAAAGCTCCTAAACATTCCATCATTCATCATTTGCTCGGTAACGTTGTTTACAGGAGGAATATTGCCTTCCTGTTGCACGTTCCCCTGGGTGGTGATCAAAGGCGTCTCCACGGTCTGATTTACTCCATTATTAACGTTCTCAGCTGCCATTCTTAAATACTGCAATAAAACAAGGGTTAATAGTCATGTCATATATTATCCCTATACTCTGACCGACCAAATAAACACCAAATAAACTTAGTCAAGTCATACTAGTGAAGGAATTCCCCGTCTCTCCCCTCCTAGTTCTTGTCTCACATCTCAGCCAGGGATCATATCCCTAAGCTCTGATACCAACTGTGACGCCCCCAAAATAGGTATACAACACCCATTCTGAGTCGCCAAATACATGGTACAGAAAATAACTACAACTTCAATAATACAATTGTTGTGCAAAATACGACAACACATACTGTGAGTTTAAATACAAATATTGTCTTCTAGACAATATCCACATTCAAATAAATCCTCATTACAATTATTCAAACACTATTTTACAGAAATAGTGAGGACTGCTAAAACATCTTTCTAGAACCATCACTCCATACCCCGACTAGATCCTGCTATGTTCTCATCTCCTGAGAAGAAAAATGGAACAAAAAGGAAAAATGTGAGCTCAACTAGCCCAGTAAAGAATATTATGACTAAGATAATATACAACAAATTATCGTTAGTCTTCAACAGGGAAAAATCTGATAGAATATAATCGACAACAAGTTTTAGATCAACAACTGCAGCGGAAATAGCAAACCATTAGAAGAGTCAAATAGAGAAAGAATTCTACTATCTTCTAAGATTTAAAAGTCCATCATCAATATTTTATCCCTGTAACATCAATTAATAATCATCTTTATCCAAATATTCATCTTTGCACTACAGGCCAAAGATATTCATTTGTATCACCTGTCAGTCATGTTCATCTCAACATCTGTTCATCTTTGCACTACAGGCCAAAGATATTCATTAAGTAATCATACATCTTTGCACTACAGGCCAAAGATATTCAGTAATATCATCATTTAGGACTGAGGATGATGAAAAATATCTTAAAGAGAACGAATCCAGTGAGACAGAAGGACAAATATTAGGGATTCGTATAACAGTTTATCCAAGATCAATAATACTTCATAATAATCAATTGTGAAGTAGAATTCAAAAATAAAGATCAAAACATGGATACAATCAAAGATAGTAACCATAATAGACATCTTGGACAATTTATTTTTTTTCAGTGAATAGTGCCGTATTCGTGAATAGTGCCGTATACGTGAATAGTACCGTATACGTGAATAGTAACCCCGACACAAAAAGTTCCAAATTTGATAAAAACTCATATCAATATTTCAGCATAATGATATTGAAGAAAATAATATCATTTAAGAAGAAAATAATATCCCTTACGAATATTAAACGAAAATAATATTCATTACGAATATTAAACGAATATAATATTTCTCGCGAATATTGAACGAAATAAAATTTCTTATGAATATTGAACAGAAATAATATTCATACGAATACGAAAAATAATATCTCTTCAGAATGTGAAATAAATAATACCCCTTACCTCAAGATATCAGTACTTCTGGTCGGAATACCGGTATAAGGCTGAAAGAAACTTGCTCTGATGAATAGAAACTCTCAAAGTATCTAAATACTCACAAAATACACTCAATAATCTAGAGAGAGAAAGAGAGAAAACTTGTTTCTGGTGTGATTTTCAATTAGCCCTCTATTTATAGGAAAATTTTAGTAGGTTTGACCTGCAACCTGATGGCTTTACCTGCTACTATTCCCACCCACCACATTTGAAATATAATTCAGCACATTTCTTCACCAACCACAAGTGGGGCCCACCAATTCTAGAATTTTCCATCAAAATGATAAACTCCGAAAATTCAACAATTTCTGAACCAGTTATCTCGTAAAATTCATAATAAATCATACGTTCATTTTTAACGGTTCAAAATTTGTGGACATATACTCAACTTATATATGTATAACATATCCAAAAATTACCACGATCCAACGGTCGGATTAAAAATTATAACACCCGCAATATTTCTCAAAAACCCTGATTTGATTTTTAATACCTCCATTCCGATAAAAATACTGATAAAACACCTCAACATTAACTCCTTCATTTTTAACCACAAAAATATATCCCTCATTTATATCCACATAAAATAAATATTTCCTTATCATATGAATCAATAATTAATTATTCACAAATAATATTACAGAATCGCATTTATGACAACCAGGCCGTTTTCAGGAAAGAGGGGGCTTTCCAATAAGGATTTCTCCTTACTGGCGCGTAATTAGATGACCAAACCTCTCCTTAGACAGAACTTTCTAGACATTGCCAATAATGTTATCTAATAATATTATTCAAATAATATGAATTATTGATCTGATAATAGAAAATACTGTGCAGCAGCAATTATTGAAACAACAATAATATAAAATACCAATGTAACAATTATTGAATCAATAAAATAAAATATTGAACAATAACTACTATAACAATTATTGAGTAGTGCCTTCTTACGTAAGAATCAATAATTGGTGCAATACCGTGTGCTACTGTATTTTAACCACCGGGTATTCCAACAGTATTAACGGTAACAACTATAACGTATACTTGTCATTTTCTTCATCCAATCGCTTTCCGTTATGGGGCCCACACAAGACTGCCCTGTCGTACGAATATTCCCCGACAGCAAGAATATTCCACGACCAAACGAATATTCCCCGACAAAATGAATATTTTATAACCACTTGCTTATTTTGCAAAATTTGCACATTTAACCCATAACCAAAGTATTATATCAAATTAACCCCTTATTATTCACAATAATATTTAGAAAAAATTTGATTTTATTCATTAATAAGTTGGGGTCTTACATTTGCCCCCTACGCGTGAGTCACGCCTTTGGTGAGATGATCGTTGTTGATTGATTTTACAATCAAAATATACGTGCAAGTATACACGGTCAATAAGTAATAAAGTGATAAGAAAAGTATCGTTCCCACGAGGAATTATTTAATAAAAATTATCAAGTACTAACTCTTAACCAAATCAATTTTATTTAAACAACCATAAATTGTGATTTTTCTAATTAAGAAAACTAAATTAATCAATTAAAACTAGATTACTCTAAAATTAAATTAAATAAATAAAGATTAAGACTTCAATATCCCCAATTATGAACTATAAATCAATTATCTAATTATCCCAATTATTTTGTCTACTGAATTGTTAACAGGAATTCTCAAATGCCAAAAGTCCTTTTTCAAGTGATCAATTGATGCTAAATTTGCTGAGTTGTCCCGATTTGCGTCCCACTTGGTGGATAATGAAGAGCGAATGACGTGAATGTTTTTGCGAGGTTTGAAACCTGAGATACGTCAACATCTTATTTCTCATAAACTGTGTTTGTATTCAGATGTTGTGAATAGGGCTCAGTTAGTGGAGCGCGATAATGAGTCAACGCAACCAAAAGAGAGCAGTCAGAAAAATAATAATACCAGTGAGAGCAGTCATCGAAGCGGTGACAACAAGCGTGGAGGGAATCAACAGGCCAGAAATGGTAACCACTTCGGTGGTAATCAGGGTCAAAATAAAAAGAACAGTCATTTCGAGAGGAGGAGATTCGACAATGATGGAAAAACGTCAGCACCAGCACCCGTTGTTAAGGAAGGAGAACGACCACCTATCATATGTTTCAAAAGCGGAGGGGAGGGGCACATCAGTCCAAACTGCGCGATGCCGTCTAAAGCATGTTATAATTGTGGAAGAGAAGGTCATTTAGCTCAATTTTGTCGTTTACCAAAAATAAGTTCAGCCAGGATGGAGACACCAAAGGCCGTCCCAGAAAAGTCAAAACCGGTAGTGAAAGGGAGAGCGTTTGTTGTGACCTCCCAGAAAGTAAGAAACCCGAATGAGGTCATCACGGGTAAGCTTATCATAAACTCTAACGAAGTTTATACTTTATTTGATACCGGTTCTACCCATTCTTTTATTTCTCCTACTTGCGCTCATCGATTAAATTTGACTCCGGAGAAATTAGACTTTGACTTATCTGTTGAAACTCCATTGAGAGAAACTTTCATTACATCCACGGTTTATAAGTCTTGTTTGGTTCAAGTTGGTACCCACACATTACCTGTCGATCTTATTTCATTAAAAATACTTACATTTGACGTGATTCTAGGGATTGATTGGTTAACTACTCATTATGCAAAAATTGATTGTTTTCGTAAGGTTGTTAGCTTTCATATTCCTAATCGACCTATTATGCGAATTCAGGCAACCAAACCATTAAAATCAATCGCTGTCATCTCAAACCATAAAGCTATTCGTTTATTGAAAAACGGATGTCAAGCTTTCTTAGCCCATGTCACGGATCTAAACAAAAATACGTCACTTTTGAATGATATTTCTATTGTTAATAAATTCCCTGACGTATTCCCTGAAGAACTTCCTGGCCTACCCCCAGAGCGTGAAATTGAATTTTGTATCGACCTTGAACCCGGTACAAAACCCATTTCCAAAGCCCCATATCGAATGACTCCTATTGAACTTCAGGAGTTAAAGATCCAACTGCAGGAACTGTTAGACATTGGCTTTATTCATCCTAGTACTTCTCATTGGGGTGCTCCTGTGCTATTCGTGAAGAAGAAAGATGGAAGTATGCGACTTTGTATTGATTATCTGGAGTTGAATCATGTCACCATCAAAAATAGGTACCTATTACCACGTATTGATGACCTGTTTGACCAGTTGCAAGGAGCAACAATTCTTTTCAAAGATCGATCTTCGTTCTGGATATCATCAGCTAAAGGTTAGAACTGAGGATATTCCAAAGACGGCTTTCAGAACTCGGTACGGGCATTATGAATTCCTAGTCATGTCCTTTGGATTGACTAATGCTCCTGCTGCCTTCATGGATATGATGAACCGGGTATTCAAGGAATATTTGGATCACTTTGTGGTCGTCGTTATTGATGACATCCTTATTTATTCCAAAAGCCGTGAAGATCATGAGCAACACTTGAGGCTGGTACTCCAAAAGCTTCGTGAATACAAGCTTTATGCCAAGTTAAAGAAATGCGAGTTCTGGCTGGAGGTGGTAGCATTCCTTGGGCACGTAGTATCAAGTCATAGAATATCTGTTGACCCGACAAAGATTGAAGCTATTCAAAGCGGGGAGCAACCTAAATCAGTGACCGAAGTACGTAGCTTTCTTGGTTTAGCTGGTTATTATCGAAGATTCATGTAAGTATTTTCTCGAATCGCTACTCCATTAACTCAGCTGACTCAGAAAGATACAAAGTTCGATTGGAGCGAAGAATGTGAGAAGAGTTTTCAAGAACTCAAGAGGAGACTCATTTTAGCTCATGTTCTAACAATACCATCTGGCTCGGAGGGATTTATCATCTACAGTGATGCTTCGAGCAAAGGGTTGGGATGCGTTCTCATGCAACATGGAAAAGTCATAGCCTATGCATCAAGACAACTCAAGGAATATGAGAGGAATTATCCTACTCATGATCTAGAGTTGGCAGCTGTTGTCTTTGCACTTAAAATTTGGAGGCATTACTTGTATGGGGAGAAGCTGGAGATCTTTACGGATCATAAAAGCCTCAAATATTTTTTCACTCAAAAGGAACTCAACATGCGACAACGACGTTGGCTTGAACTGTTGAAAGATTATGATTATACCATTCAATACCATCCTGGAAAAGCGAACGTGGTAGCTGACGCATTGAGTATAAGATCATATGCAAGTACGAGTGCGAAATTGTCAACACAAAGGCCCATTTTGTGTGACTTGCAATGGATGGAGATAGAGTTAAAGACTCCAGGGACCCATGTGATGATGGCGAATATACGAGTAGAACCAACTTTAATCGATAGAGTTAAAGCTGCTCAAGCTACAGACCTGGAGCTGATGCGTATGAGGAAGAAAGTGCAAGAAGGTGCTATGCCGGAAGCAAGAATCGATGAAGAAGGAATACTTCGAGTTAACTCCAGACTTTGTGTTCCTAATAACCCTGATTTAAAGTATGAAATAATGATGGAGGTGCACAACACACCGTTTGCAATCCATCATGGAAGTACCAAAATGTATCATGATCTTCGTCATATATTTTGGTGGAGCAATATGAAGAGAGAGATAACGTTGGTTATCTCAAGGTGTCTAACTTGTCAACGAGTCAGAACAGAACATCAAGTACCAAAAGGTCCATTACAACCACTTGAAATTCCGGAATGGAAGTGGGAGCACATTACCATGGATTTCGTTACCGGTCTTCCTAAGGTTTCTCAAGGTATAGATGCGATTTGGGTCATTGTTGATAGATTGACCAAGACTGTTCATTTCTTACCGATACGAGAAACTTATACACTTGAACGTCTTGCTCGTATGTACATAAACGAGATTGTAAGACTGCATGGTATGCCAGTATCCATAGTTTCTGATCGAGACCCAAGATTCACTTCACGATTTTGGGTTAATTTACAAAAAGCTATGGGCACAGATTTACGATTTAGTTCGGCATATCATCCTCAGACGGACGGACAATCAGAGAGGACTATTCAAACTCTAGAAGATTTATTAAGACTCTGTGTCTTTGACTTTAAGGAAAGTTGGGACAAGTTCTTACCATTGGTGGAGTTTTCCTACAACAACAGTTATCAAGCAAGTATTGGCATGGCTCCATTCGAAGCATTGTATGGAAGAAAATGTCGTTCTCCAGTATGCTGGGATGAGGTGGGTGAAGCAACGTTGTTGGGACCGGAGTTGGTACGTATGACTATAGAAAAGATTCAAACGATCCGACAACGTATAAAAACCTCACAAGATCGACAAAAGAGTTATGCTGATCTTCATCGAAAGGACGTGTAATTTGATATTGAAGATCATGTGTTCTTACGTGTTGCTCCATGGAAAGGAGTTACGAGATTTGGAAAGAGAGAAAAGCTCAATCCTCGATTCATCGGTCCATTTTTAATCCTCGATCGAGTAGGAACTGTGGCTTATAGACTCGCTTTACCGCCAAGTATGTCTCGTGTTCATAACGTTTTTCACATATCCATGTTACGTAAATATGTGGAAGACCCGAACCACATTATTGAGTTAAAACCGGACGAAATAGCAGAAGATTTGACGTATGAAGAAGTTCCTGTTCAAATCTTGGATAAGAAGGAATATATTCTACGCTCCAAGGTTATACCTCAAGTCAAAGTTTTGTGGAAAAGCCACGATGTTGAGTAAATGACTTGGGAGTTAGAATCTGAAATAAAATCAAGGTATCCTTACCTCTTCGACATACCAGGTACGTAACCTAATTTTGAGGGCGAAATTTCATAAGAAGGGGAGGTTGTAAGACCCTAACTTTTATAAATAAAGATGAATTTTCTATAAATATCATTTTTGAATATTATGGAGTTAATTTGATATAATGTTATAGTTGTGGGTAATATTTATAAATTTTGTAAAGTACGCAAGTTGTTATATAATATTTGATTAGTCGGGGAATATTCGTTTTAACAGGGAATATTCGTAAAACGACACAATCATTGGTGGACCCCACAACGGAATTATTGTCAGATTGAGAAAACGACAAAAATATTTTATTAAAAATAACGGCGAAAATTTTACCATTGATACTGTTGAACTACTCGGTAGTAAAAGTACAGTAATACGTATGGTTGCATAGTAGCACACGGTATTGATTATTAATACTTATGTGAGAAGTCACTCAGTTTGATTCAATTATTGTCAGTTAATAATATGAATTATTTAGCAATAATGACGTTTTGTTTTATTCGTATTATTAACGTAATAAAACAGAAACATCTTTTTATATAAAACAGAATACTTTATTAAAGTTATTCTATAAATAGAATATATTATATTTTATTTAAAAGATTTTTCTTTTAATATAGACCGTCAGATTAAAGTAATCAATCTGGACCGCTCATGGATTAGTTACTATACATTCTATTTTTCTATAAATAGCAGCTCATTCCTTCATTATTTCTTACGAATTCACTGAACTCTAGAGAGAGAAACTATAGAGAGAAAGAAGAAAAGTATTCTGCTACTTAACTACTTCTTTATTTCAGCTCTTCTTTAAAACAGTAAGGGGTGTTATTCTTTCTTATTCTTGATTATCGGGAGTTGAATCATGTCACCATAAAAAACAGGTACCCATTGCCACATATTGATGACCTGTTTGACTAGTTGCAAGGAGCACAATTCTTTTCAAAGATCGATCTTCGTTCTGGATATCATCAGCTGAAGGTTAGAACTGAGGATACTCCAAAGAAGACTTTCAGATCTCAGTACGGGCATTATGAATTCCTAGTCATGTCCTTTGGATTGACTAATGCTCCTGCTGCCTTCATGGATATGATGAACCGGATATTCAAGGAATATTTGGATCATTTTGTGGTCGTGTTTATTGATGACATCCTTATTTATTTCAAAAGTCGTGAAGATCATGAGCAACACTTGAGGCTGGTACTCCAAAAGCTTCGTGAATACAAGCTTTATGCCAAGTTGAAGAAATACGAGTTCTGGCTGGAGGAGGTAGCATTCCTTGGGCACGTAGTATCAAGTCGTGGAATATCTGTTGACCCGGCAAAGATTGAAGCTATTCAAAGCTGGGAGCAACCTAAATCAGTAACCGAAGTACGTAGCTTTCTCGGTTTAGCTGATTATTATCGGAGATTCGTGGAAGGATTTTCTCGAATCGCTACTCCACTAACTCAGCTGACTCGGAAAGATACAAAGTTCGGTTGGAGCGAAGAATGTGATAAGAGTTTTCAAGAACTCAAGAGGAGACTCATTTCAGCACCTGTTCTAACAATACCATCTGGCTCGGAAGGATTTGTCATCTACAGTGATGCTTCGAGCAAAGGGTTGGGATGCGTTCTCATGCAACATGAAAAAGTCATAGCCTATGCATCAAGACAACTAAAGGAATATGAGAGGAATTATCCTACTCATGATCTAGAGTTGGCAGCTGTTGTCTTTGCACTTAAAATTTAGAGGCATTACTTGTATGGGGAGAAGCTGGAGATCTTTACGGATCATAAAAGCCTCAAATATTTTTTCACTCAAAAGGAACTCAACATGCGACAACGACGTTGGCTTGAACTGTTGAAAGATTATGATCATACCATTCAATACCATCCTGGAAAAGCGAACGTGGTAGCTGACGCATTGAGTAGAAGATCATATACAAGTACGAGTGCGATATTGTCAACACAAAGGCCCATTTTGTGACTTACAAAGGATGGAGATAGAGTTAAAGACTCTAGGGACCCATATGATGATGGCGAATATACGAATAGAACCGACTTTAATCGATAAAGTTAAAGCTGCTCAAGCTACAGACCTGGAGTTGATGCGTATGAGGAAGAAAGTGCAAGAAGGTGCTATGCTGGAAGCAAGAATCGATGAAGAAGGAATACTTCGAGTCTACTCCAGACTTTTTGTTCCTAACGACCCTGATTTAAAGTATGAAATCATGATGGAGGCGCACAACACACCGTTTATAATCCATCCTGGGAGTTCCAAAATGTATCATGATCTTCGTCATACATTTTGGTGGAGCAATATGAAGCGAGAGATAGCGCTGTTTATCTCAAGGTGTCTAACTTGTCAACGAGTCAAGGCGAAGCATCAAGTACCAAAAGGTCCATTGCAACCACTTGAAATTCCAAAATGGAAGTGGGAGCACATTACCATGAATTTCGTTACCGGTCTTCCTAAGATTTCTCAAGGTATTGATGCAATTTGGGTCATTGTTGATAGATTGACCAAGTCTGCTCATTTTTTATCGATACGAGAAACTTATACACTTGAACGTCTTGCTCGTATGTACATAAACGAGATTGTAAGACTGTATGGTGTGCCAGTATCCATAGTTTCTGACCGAGACCCAAGATTTACTTCACGATTTTGGGTTAGCTTACAAAAAGCTATGTGCACGAATTTACGATTTAGTTCGGCATATCATCCTCAGACGGACGAACAATCAAAGAGGACTATTCAAACTCTGGAAGATTTATTAAGACTCTGTGTCCTTGACTTCATGGGAAGTTGGGACAAGTTCTTATCATTGGTGGAGTTTTCCTACAACAACAGTTATCAAGCAAGTATTGGCATGGCTCCATTCGAAGCGTTGTATGGAAGAAAGTGTCATTCTCCAGTATGCTAGGATGAGGTAGGTGAAGCAACGTTGTTGGGACCGGAGTTGGTACGTATGACTACAAAAAAGATTCAAATGATCCAACAACGTATAAAAACCTCACAAGATCGACAAAAGAGTTATGCTGATCTTCATCGAAAGGACGTGGAATCTGATATAGGAGATCATGTGTTCTTACGTGTTGCTCCATGGAAAGGAGTTACGAGATTTAGAAAGAGAGAAAAGCTCAATCCTCGATTCATCGGTCCATTTTTAATCCTCGATCGAGTAGGAACTGTGGCTTATAGACTCGCTTTACCGACAAGTATATCTCGTGTTCATAACGTTTTTCACATATCCATGTTACGTAAATATGTGGAAGACCCGAACCACATTATTGAGTTAGAACCGGACGAAATAGCGGAGGATTTGACGTATGAAGAAGTTCATGTTCAAATCTTGGATAAGAAGAAACATATTCTACGCTCCAAGGTTATACCTCAAGTCAAAGTTTTGTGGAGAAATCACGATGTTGAGGAATTGACTTGGGAGTTAGAATCTGAAATGAAGTCAAGGTATCCTTACCTCTTCGACATACCAGGTACGTACCCTAATTTCGAGAGTGAAATTTCATAAGAAGGGGAGGTTGTAAGACTCCAACTTTTATAAATAAAGATGAATTTTCTATAAATATCATTTTTAAATATTATGGAGTTAATTTGATATAATGTTATAGTTGTGGGTAATATTTATAAATTTTGCAAAGTACGCAAGTTGTTATATAATATTTGATTGGTCGGGGAATATTCGTTTTAACAGGAAATATTCGTACAACGGCACAATCATTGGTGGATCCCACAACGTAATTATTGTCAGATTGAGAAAACGATAAAAATATTTTATTAAAAATAACGGCGGAAGTTTTACCATTGATACTGTTGAACTACTCGGTAGTAAAAGTACAGTAATACGTGTGGTTGCATAGTAACACACGGTATTGATTATTAATGCTTATGTGAGAAGTCACTCAGTTTGATTCAATTATTGTCAGTTAATAATATGAATTATTTAGTGATAATGACGTTTTATTTTATTCGTATTATTAACGTAATAAAACAGAAACATCTTTTTATATAAAACAGAATACTTTATTAAAGTTATTCTATAAATAGAATATATTATATTTTATTTAAAAGATTTTTCTTTAAATATGGACCGTCAGATTAAAGTAATCAATCTGGACCGTTCATGGATTAGTTACTATGCATTCTATTTTTCTATAAATAGTAGCTCATTCCTTCATTATTTCTTACGAATTCACTGAACTCTAGAGAGAGAAACTATAGAGAGAGAAGAAAAGTATTCTGCTACTTAACTACTTCCTTATTTCAATTCTTCTTTAAAACGGTAAGGGGTGTTATTCTTTCTTATTCATGAAGAGAACTGTTGGTATTCTATTTCTTATTATTCTGTTGGAATAACCTGAATACGCGGTCTACCCTATACTTGGTGACATTCTTCTATTATTCTGTTGGAAATGATATCCTGTCTGTGTGTTTTACACCGTACATGGTTCCGTCTTTATTATTATTCTGTTGGAACATCTTATCTGTGTGTTTTACACCGGACCTGGTTCCGTCTTTATTATTATTCTGTTGGAACATCCTGTCTGTGTGTTTTACACCAGACTTGGTTCCGTGTTTATTATTATTCTGTTGGAACATCCTGTCTGTGTGTTTTACACCAGACCTGGTTCCGTCTTTATTATTATTCTGTTGGAATATCCTGTGTGACAACCCCAAAATAGGTCCATTCCATCCAACCTATTCTGAGTCGCCAAATACATGGTACAGAAAATAACTACAACTTTATTACAACAATTGTCGTGCAAAATAAAACAACATATATGCTGTGAGTTTGGATACAAATATATACCAACTGTGACTCTTATCCCAACCTTGGATAGCACGTCACAATGACACCTTACATAAAGGTATAGTCAAAAACTGTTTTAGAAATTAGAATCTTTGGGAAGTGCTCAAGGAAACCTTCGTACATGGGAGGCCATGCATCTAGGTTATGATAGATATCATATGGCCACATAATTATCCTTGGTTGACCCAATATACCCCAAAGAAAAATGAGAAGATTACTATCATATTCTTTCCAATGGTGAGTCTTCTCTTGACTTATCATTATCTCCACTGTCTCTAATTGAGAATTATACTTCAAACAAACACTAAGATTATATAGGTAGTGGTCGTAAATATACTCAGCAAGTGGATGAGCACAATCCTGTGTCATGATGACACGAGGTTGTATGTCATTAGACATCTTGTATGATAGTGACAAAACACCCTTTCAACGTTGGGTTCGCCTTACCCTCAACAACTATAGACCACCGTTCTATTCCCCTGTTATCCCCCACTCGACCCAGCTACACTTTTATTACCTGAAAGGAATTGTGAAGCAAAAGGGTGAGCACAACTAGCTCAGTAAAGAATATCATGACTAAAGATAATTAAATTATCAATAGCTTTCATCAGTAATAAATCAGAGATTTAGAACATATGGTAGATGATAAAAATTTAAACCATAGTTGCAGCGGAACGAGCAATCTATTAGAAGAGTCAAACAGACCATAAAATCTATTATCTTCTCCATGTTAAAAGTCCACCAACAATATTTTATTCCTGTAACATCAATCAACAATTCCTGTCCACAATCACGTGAATAACTCATAATCATAATTGTGATTCTAAATTCCTCTTCGCACACAGAACGAAGATAATTTTTATCACCTGTCTTTACCTGAAACATCAAAGATCATGGTTATACCAAATCACAGTTCCTGTTCATAATCATACTAATAAGTTCATCTTTGCACTACGACCAAAGATATTCATTATCATTTCATTTTTGCACTACAAGCCAAAGATATTCAACAACAAGTCATCTTTGCACTACGGCCAAAGATATTCATCAACAATTCATCTTTGCACTACATGCCAAAGATATTCCTCAACAGTTCATATTTGCACTACAACCCAAATATATTCATCAACAGTTCATATTGATCAATTCACCATGTTGATATCTCAAAAAAATATATAATCATTTCAGAATTTATATAAACAATAATTATAACCATGTTGATCAATTCACCTTTGCACTTAAGCTAAAGATATTCAATTATAAATTTAATGGTCATGATCATACCAGTCACAATTCAACTTTTCCACTACTGACCAAAGAGAACCCTAGTCATGATCATACCAATAATCTACCCATCTTTACACTTAAGTGAAAGAGAACTTCAACATCAGGGTTATAAAAAATGTTATATATGATAATAAAAATAATATGATCAATAACTGTATTTATTTTCAAGAGTAACAATCATAAATCAATGATAATTTGGTCAAAAAAAGAAATCAATTTTTATCGTGAATAGTACCCGTAAATAGTAACTCGTGAATAGTAACTCATGAATAGTACTCCGTATTCGTACATAGTACCGTATACATAAATAATGTCATATACGTGAATAGTGTCATATACATGAATAGTGCCGTATACGTGAATAGTGCCGTATACGTGAATAGTAATCCCGACTAAAAAAGGTAGAAATTCCACAATAAAATCTATACCAATATTTCAGTATAATGATATTGAAAGAATAACATCATTATGAAGAATATAACATCCCTTAATATCCCTTACTATCCCCTACCTCAAAAGAGCATCACTTTTGACTAGATATCGGATATAACGCTGAAGGAAACTTGCACTGATGAATATCAACTCATCAAGTATCTAAATACTCACAAAATACACTCAATAATCTAGAGAGAAAAGGAGAGAAAACTTATGAATTCTGGTGTGATTTTCAATTCTAACTTAGCCCTCTATTTATAGGAAAATGTTAGCATGCCGAAGCAGACTTAACCTGTAACCTGATGGCTTTACTTGCTACTATTCCCACCCACCACATTTGAATAAAAATCTCAGCACATTTTTTCACCAACCAAGAGTGGGGCCCACCAATTCTAGAATTTTCCACCAAAATGATAAACTCCGAAAATTTAACAATTTCTGAACCAGTCATCTCGTAAAATTCATAATAAATCATACGTTCATTTTTAACGGTTCAAAATTTGTGGACATATAATTAACTTATATATGTATAACATATCTAAAAATTACCACGATCCAACGGTCGGATTAAAAATTATAACCCCCGCAAAATATCTCAAAAACCCTGATTTTTAATACCTCCATTCCGACAAAAATACTGATAAAAACCTCAACATTAACTCCTTCATTTTTTAACCACAAAAATATATCCCTCATTTATATCCACATAAAATAAATATTTCCTTATCATATGAATCAATAATTAATTATTCACAAATAATATTACAGAATCACATTTTATTTTTGGTAAACGACAAAATCGAGCTAAATGACCTTCTCTTCCACAATTATAACATGCTTTAGACGGTATCGCGCAGTTTGGACTGATGTGCCCCTCCCCTCCGCTTTTGAAACATATGATAGGTGGTCGTTCTCCTTCCTTAACAACGGGTGCTGGTGCTGACGTTTTTCCATCATTGTTGAATCTCCTCTTCTTGAAATGATCGTTCTTTTTATTTTGGCCTTGATTACCACCGAAGTGGTTACCATTTCTGGCCTGTTGATTCCCTCCACGCTTGTTGCCACCGCTTCGATGACTGCTCTCACTGGTATTATTATTTTTCTGACTGCTCTCTTTTGGTTGCGTTGACTCATTATCGCGCTCCACTAACTGAGCCCTATTCACAACATCTGAATACAAACACAGTTTATGAGAAATAAGATGTTGACGTATCTCAGGTTTCAAACCTCGCAAAAACATTCACGTCATTCGCTCTTCATTATCCACCAAGTGGGACGCAAATCGGGACAACTCAGCAAATTTAGCATCAATTGATCACTGGGAAAAGGACTTTTAGCATTTGAGAATTCCTGTTAACAATTCAGTAGACATAATAATTGGGATAATTAGATAATTGATTTATAGTTCTTAATTGGGGATATTGAAGTCTTAATCTTTATTTATTTAATTTAATTTTAGAGTAATCTAGTTTTAATTGATTAATTTAGTTTTCTTAATTAGAAAAATCACAATTTATGGTTGTTTAAATAAAATTGATTCGGTTAAGAGTTAGTACTTGATAATTTTTATTAAATAATTCCTCGTGGGAACGATACTTTTCTTATCACTTTATTACTTGTTGACCGTGTATACTTGCACGTATATTTTGATTGTAAAATCAATCAACAACGATCATCTCACCAAAGGCGTGACTCACGCGTAGGGGGCAAATGCTTACTGGTAGAATGGTAGATGATATAGACGTCCTCCAGAGTAGAGGTGTATTCTCCCAAGCCGTGACGAATAAAGAATGTCCTGTTGGATACGAATGTCCCTGCATAGCTTGATGTACAGAAGAATGTCCGCTCTTTCTTTAGTATACCCACATAGTCAACATTCCCAAGTACCTCGTCGATTCAATGATGCCATTCCTGAAGGAGGCTAGATGAATCAGACAAGAAGTGAAGGGAACTGAAAGGGTACTTTTGTTTCTCTATGCATAGACGGGGAATGCGATCGAAATGGGGAAGGTTATCCCAACCTCCACAAACCACTACATATAGGAACAAGCATTCCTTATCTGGCCGAGGAAGAATTGTACGGTCATGAGTCTGGACTTGCTCCCAAACGGCGCCGGAAAGACCAAAGAGGGGAGCCATTTCCCAATCATTGAGAAATAGGGCCTTCTTAGTGATTCCCGGGTCGGCAGAATACTTATCATGACAAAGTGGAAAGTCTGATATTTAACCTTAAAGACACCTGAAAAGAAGAAGAAACAATGTCAGAAGGAGTTAAGAATCACAATTATGCAAGAAAAAGTTTCCCGAAATTTTTTGAAAAAACTTTGGACAACCCAAAAGCATCCTTCGGAGCCTCTTTTGGACTTATAATGACATATGTCATTGCCAAAGGCCATGATTTTTGTAGAGCTTGTCGCTAGCTTCGTTTCGATATATTACGAGCCCCGAAACTTCAAACGGATCAAAAGTTACGATCTAAATAGTAACTGATCGTCCCGAACTTCACTTTTTTCGCCCAAAACATAGATTTCACCCTAGGGTTCGCCCCCTAGGGTTCAGCCTCCTAAGGTTTCCCCCCTAGGGGTTTGACCATCTGGAATGATTTCGTTGCATGTAGAGCATTTTTTCTTCCTTCGTGTTCTTCGTTGACAAAACGTCAAGTCTTTCTTTATTATCCGAGGGAAAAAACCGAGATGTAATCAAGGTAATGGGGCTCGGAAGACAAAAGAAAGATTGGGGAGTCCTGAAAAAAAAATTGTGCAGGGTTCGATGTGACAACCCCAAAATAGGTCCATTCCATCCAACCTATTCTGAGTCGCCAAATACATGGTACAGAAAACAACTACAACTTTATTACAACAATTGTCGTGCAAAATACAACAACACATATGCTGTGAGTTTGGATACAAATATATACCAAATGTGACTCATGTTCCAACCGTGGACATCACCTCACAATGACACCTTACATAAAGGTATAGTCAAAAACTGTTTTAGAAATAAGAATCTTTGGGAAGTGCTCAAGGAAACCTTCGTACATGGGAGGCCATGCATCTAGGTTATGATAGATATCATATGGCCACAGAATTATTTTTTGTTGACCCAATAGACCCCAAAGAAAAACGAGAAGATTACTATCATATTCTTCCCAATGGTGAGTCTTCTCTTGACATATCATTATCTCTACTGTCTCTAATTGAGAATTATACTTCAAACAAACACCAAGATTATATAGGTAGTGCTCGTATATATACTCAGCAAGTGGATGAGCACAACCCTGTCTTATGATGACACGAGGTTGTATGTCATTAGACATCTTGTATGATAGTGACGAAACACCTTTCCAACGTTAGGTTCGCCTCACCCTATTTTCTTCACCAAATATAACTACTAAATGATGACCACCGTTCTATTCTCTTGTTACCCCCGCTCGACCCAGCTACACTCTTATTACCTGAAAGGAATTGTGAAACAAAAGGGTGAGCACAACTACTCCAGTAAAGAATATCATGACTAAAGATAAATAAATTATCAATAGCCTTCAACAGTAATAAATCAGAGATTTAGAGCATATGGTAGATGATAAAAATTTTCAACCATAGTTGCAGCGGAACGAGCAATCCATTAGAAGAGTCAAATAGACTATAAAGTCTATTATCTTCTCCATGTTAAAAATCCACCAACAATGTTTTATCCCTGTAACATCAATCAACAATTCTGGTCCACAATCATATGAATAACTCATAATCATAACTGTAGTTCTAAATTCCTCTACTCATCCAGGACGAAGATAATTTTCATCACCTATCTTTACCTGAAACATCAAATATCATGGTTACACCAAATCACATTTCCTGTTCATAATCATACAAATAACTTCATCTTTACACTACGGCCAAAGATATTCATTTGTATCACCAGTTAGTCATGTTCATCTCAACATCTGTTTATCTTTGCACTACTGGCCAAAGTTATTCAACAACATGTCATCTTTGCACTACGGGCCAAAGATATTTATCAACAATTCATCTTTGCACTACAGGCCAAAGATATTCCTCAACAGTTCATATTTGCACTACGGCCAAATATATTCATCAACAGTTCATATTTGCACTACAGGCAAAATATATTAATATCTCAAAGAAATAATTATTTCAGAATTTATATAAACAATAATTATAACCATGTTGATCAATTCAACTTTGCACTTAAGCTAAAGATATTCACTTATAAATTCAATGGTCATGAAAATACCAGTCAACAATTTAACTTTGCACTACTGGCCAAAGAGAACCCATAGTCATGATCATACCAGAAATTTACCCATCTTTACACTCAAGTCAAAGAGAAATATCATCATTAGGGTTATAAAAATGTTATATATGATAATAAAATCAATATAATCAACATATAGATTTAATCTCAAGAGTAATATTCATAAACCAACTATAATTTGGTCAGAAAAAGAAATCAATTTTTGTCGTGAATAGTAACTCGTGAATAGTAACTCATGAATAGTAAACTCGACACAAAAAGGTAGAAATTCTACAATAAAATATATACTAATATTTCGGTATAATGATATTGAAAGAATAATATTTCTTAAGCTTATAAACAATTTATTTTAATTGTTTATACTTTACTAAATAATGTATTTAATCATCTTAAAATGCCAAACTCATAAGATTTCATCACCAATAATCAAAAACCCTCATCAAAAATCTGCATATACCTCATATAGGATTCTCAAGCCATAAAATCCTATTTTCTAATTTTCTTACTTCACAAAACATATTTAATTCATTTACTCATAACTAGACCATTTTCATGAAAAAAATATCAAATCAGTTCCAAAAATATTTCTTTTCGGGAATTTAGCATAATATAGTCCCATAGTGAACATATATTTTTCTCAAAATTTTTAAAAGTCATTTACTATTTTTCATATGGTCAAAACAGCCGAATATTTAAACATTTATCAAAAATTGTACTTTTATCTAAAAATTATGAAATTCACAGAGTATACTCCTATCATATTCATGTACTCCCAATAAAAATTTCATCAATTTTGGAGTTAACCACAAGGAGTTATAAGCGGTTACTTTTAAAATAGTTTTTTCTCATAAAATTCATAACTCTTAATCTATACATCCAAAAATCACCATTTTTGGACACAATCAAGAAAACTCATCAAAATATCATTTCAAATTTTTCTAGAATTTTTGAAGGTCAGAAAAATTACGAAACTGAAAAACATAACAACCCTTAAAATCCCTTACTATCCCTTACCTCAAAAGAGCAGTACTTCTGATCGATATAAGGCTGAAGAAAACTTGCACTGATGAATAAAAATTCACAAAGTATCTAAATACTCATTAAATACACTCAATAATCTAAAGAGAGAAAGAGAGAAAACTTATGAATTCTGGTGTGATTTTCAATTCTAACTTAGCCCTCTATTTATAGGAAAATGTTAGCACGCCGAAGCAGACTTAACTTGCAACCTGATGGCTTTACCTGTTACTATTCTCACCCACCACATTTGAATAAAAATCTCAGCATATTTCTTCACCAACCAAAAGTGGGGCCCACCAATTCTAAAATTTTTCATCAAAATGATAAACTCCGAAAATTCAACAATTTCTGAACCAGTCATCTCGTAAAATTCATAATAAATCATACGTTCATTTTTAACGGTTCAAAATTTGTGGACATATACTCAACTTATATATGTATAACATATCCAAAAATTACCACGATCCAACGGTCGGATTAAAAATTATAACCCCCGCAAAATATCTCAAAAATCCTGATTTTTAATACCTCCATTCCGACAAAAATACTGATAAAAACCTCAACATTAACTTCTTCATTTTTTAACCACAAAAATATATCCCTCATTTATATCCACATAAAATAAATATTTTCTTATCATATGAATCAATAATTAATTATTCACAAATAATATTACAGAATCACATTTATGACAACCAGGCGTTCCCAGGAAAGAGGGGGCTTTCCAATAAGGATTTCTCCTTACTGGCGCGCAATTAGATGACCAAACCTCTCCTTAGACAGAACTTTCTTGACATTGCCAATAATGTTATCTAATAATATTATTCAAATAATATGAATTATTGATCTGATAATGAAAAATACTGTGCAGCAACAATTATTGAAACAACAATAATATAAAATATCAACGCAACAATTATTGAATCAATAAAATAAAATATTGAACAATAATTACTGTAACAATTATTGAGTAGTGCCTTCTTACGTAAGAATCAATAATTGGTGCAATACCGTGTGCTACTGTATTTTAACCACCGGGTATTCCAACAGTATTAACGGTAACAACTACGCTGTTATTTATAAACAACTTATACTTGTCATTTTCTTCATCCAATCGCTTTCCGTTATGGGGCCCACACAAGGCTGCGCCGTCGTACGAATATTCCCTGACAGTAAGAATATTCCACGACCAAACAAATATTCCCCGACAAAATGAATATTTTATAACCACTTGCTTATTTTGCAAAATTTACACATTTCACCCATAACCAAAGTATTATATCAAATTAACCCCTTATTATTCACAATAATATTTATAGAAAATTTGATTTTATTCATTAATAAGTTGGGGTCTTACAACCTCCCCTCCTTATGAAATTTCGTCGTCGAAATTGATGTACGTACCTGATGTTTCAAAAAGGTGAGGATACCTCGCTTTCATTTCTGATTCCAACTCCCAGGTCATTTCTTCAATAGCATGGTTTCTCCACAAAACCTTAACTTGTGGTATAACTTTCGTGCGTAGGACATACTCTTTCCTATCCAAGATCTTAACAGGTACCTCCTCGTACGTTAAATCTTCTGCTATCTCGTCTGGTTCTAACTCAATAATGTGGTTCGGGTCTTTAACATATTTACGAAGCATGGATATATGAAAAACATTATGAACACGAGACATGCTTGGAGGTAATGCGAGTCTATATGCCACATTTCCTATTCGCTCAAGAATCTCAAATGGACCAACAAATCTTGGATTCAGCTTTCCTCTCTTCCCAAATCTTGTAACTCCCTTCCATGGTGCAACACGTAACAATACATGATCCCCAATATTAAATTCCACGTCCTTCCGATGAAGATCCGCATAACTCTTTTGTCGATCCTGTGCCATTTGTATACGTTGTCGAATCGTTTGGATCTTCTCTGTAGTAATGCGTACCAACTCTGGTCCCAATAATATTGCTTCACCCACCTCGTCCCAGCATACTGGAGAACGACATTTTCTTCCATACAACGCCTCGAATGGAGCCACACCTATGCTCGCCTGATAACTGTTGTTGTAGGAGAATTCCACCAATGGTAGGTACTTATCCCAACTCCCTTTGAGATCTAGGACACAAAGTCTTAATAGATCTTCAAGAGTTTGAATAGTCCTCTCTGATTGTCCATCCGTTTGAGGATGGTATGCCGAACTGAATCGTAAATCCGTGCCAATAGCTTTCTGCAAGCTAACCCAAAATCGTGAAGTGAATCTTGGGTCACAATCCGAAACTATGGATACTGGCATGTCATGCAATCTCACAATCTCGTTCACGTACATACTAGCAAGACGTTCAAGGGAATAAGTCTCACGTATCGGCAAGAAATGAGTGGACTTGGTTAATCTATCAACAATAACCCAAATCGCATCTATGCCTTGAGAAACCTTGGAAAGACTGTAAGACCCCGAATTATTCAATTTTTCAATTTTTTTGGAAATACACAAGTGGTTATAAAATATTCATTGTTATCGGTGAATATTCGTTTGATCGTGGAATATTCTTACTGTCGGGAAATATTCATACGACGGCGCAGCCTTTTGTGGGCCCCATAACGGAAAGCGATTGGATGAAGAAAACGACAAGAGTAAGTTGTTTATAAATAACGGCGTAGTTGTTACCGTTAACACTGTTAGAATACCCGGTGGTTAAAACAAGTAATACGCGTTGTTGCACAGTAGCACACGGTATTGCACCAATTATTGATTTTTACGTAAGAAGACATTACTCAATAATTTTTACAGTAATTACTGTTCAGTATTTTATTTTATTGATTCAATAATTGCTGCGTTGATATTTTATATTACTGTTGTTTTAATAATTGTCACTACACAGTATTTTCTATTATCGGAGCAATAATTCATATTATCTTAATAATATTATTAGATAACATTATTGACAATATCTACAAAGTTCTGTCTAAGGAGAGGTTTGGACATCTAATTACGCGCCAGTAAGGAGAGATCCTCATTGGAAAGCCCCCTCTTTCCTGGGAACGGCCTGGTTGTCGGTATTGTGATTCTGTAATATTATTTGTGAATAATTAATTATTGATTTATATGATGAAGAAAATATTGATTTTATGTGGATATAGATGGAGAAATTTTTAAATGTGACAATTATTGAAAATTTATATTTTATCTTTTTCTGATAAAATAATTCATTTAAATATATTATTTTAATAATATATTAATGGTGATATTTTTATAATGAATATGGGATATATGAATAAATGAGGAGGAAGAGTATTTTTGTTGGATTAAATGTTTAACACATATTTTGTGTGTTGGTGGACACAATTCTTGACCGAAAATTTATTATAGCGTGTAAAATCGTCCGTTTGTGGATTTCGGTCAATTTCTGTTTGGAATTTGGAAAAACTTTCTCCTGCAAAGTTGTAGAGAATTGAATTTCCTATAAAAATTCACGCGATTCTAATTTTCTGATAAAAGGACTATTTATTATGAATTATTGAAATTCTGAAGTTTCAAAATAATTGATTTTTGGAAGTTTTAAATAATTATATTAACAAAAACGTTTTTTTTTCATTTGTGGGCATGTGTTAATGGCTGAAATCAGCTGGTGTGGTGTGCTAAGGAAATTAAAAAAATTATATTATTATTTTATAAAATTTTCTGCTTTGGTGTTCTAAGCAATTTCCTATAAATAGGGTGCTTAGGTTAGAATTGAAAATCACATCAGAAACTGAAGTTTTCTCTCTATTTCTCTCTATATATTATCGAGTGTATTCTTGTGAGTATTTTGATATCTTGAATGTTGCTATACGGTGCAAGTTTGTTCAGCGTTATTCTAGTTAGAAGTACTGCTCTTTTGAGGTAAGGGATAGTAAGGGATTTTAAGGGTTATTATATTTTTCAGTTCGTAATTCTTCTGACCTTCAGAAAATTCTGAAAAAATTTGAAATGATATTTTGATGAGTTTTATTGATTGTGTCCAAAAATAGTAATTTTTGGATGCATAAATTAAGAGTTATGAATTTTACGGGAAAAGACTATTTTAAAAGTAACCGCTTATAACTCCTTGTGGTTAACTCCAAAATTGGTGAAATTTTTATTGGGAGTACATGTATATGATAGAAGTATACTCTGTAAATTTCGGAATTTTTGGATAAAAGTACAATTTTTGATAAATATCTAAATATTCGGCAGTTTTGGCCATATGAAAAATAGTAAATGAGTTTTAAAAATTCTGAGAAAAATATATGTTTAATATGGGACTATATTCTGCTAAATCCCAGAAAAGAAATATTTTTGGAACTGATTTGGTATTTTTCATGAAAATAAACTAGTTATGAGTAAATGAATTAAATATGTAATATGAAGTAAGAAAATTAGAAAATATGATTTTATAGCTTGAGAATCATATATGAGTTATATGCAGATTTTTGACGAGGGTTTTGGTTATTGGTGATGAAATCTTAAGAGTTGGCATTTTATGATGATTAAATGCATTAATTAGTAAAGTGTAAACAATTTAAATAAATTGTTTATAAGGTTAAGAAATATTATTCTTTCAATATCATTATACCGAAATATTGGTATAAATTTTATTGTGGAATTTCTACCTTTTTGTGTGGAGTTTATTCACGAGTTACTATTCAGGAGTTACTATTCACGAGTTACTATTCACAGAAAAATTGGTTTCTTTTTCTGACCAAATTATAGTTGATTTATGAATATTACTCTTGAGATTAAAATTATATGTTGATCATATTATTTTTATTATCATATATAACATTTTTATAACCCTGATGTTGAAATTCTCTTTCACTTGAGTGTAAAGATGGGTAGATTGTTGGTATGATCATGACTATGGGTTCTCTTTGGCCAGTAGTGTAATGTTGAATTGTTGACTGGTATGATCATGACCGTTGAATTTATAACGGAATATCTTTAGCTTAAGTGTAAAGGTGAATTGATCAACATGGTTATAATTATTGTTTATATAATTCTGAATTGATTATATATTTCTTTGAGATAATAATATATTTGGCCTGTAGTGCAAATATGAACTATTGAGGAATATCTTTGGCCTGTAGTGCAAAGATGAGTTGTTGATGAATATCTTTGGCCCGTAGTGCAAAGATGACTTGTTGTTGAATATCTTTGGCATGTAGTGTAAAGATGAATTGTTGATGAATATCTTTGGCCCGTGGTGCAAAGATGAATTTATTAGTATGATTATGAACAGGAACTGTGATTTGGTATAACCATGATCTTTGATGTTTCAGGTGATGAAAATTATCTTTGTCCTGGATGAGAAATGGAATTTAGAACAACAATTACGATTATGAGTTATACATGTGATTGTGGACAGGAATTGTTGATTGATGTTACAGGGATAAAACATTGTTGGTAGACTTTTAACATGGAGAAGATAATAGACTTTATAGTCTATTTGACTCTTCTAATGGTTTGCTCGTTCCGCTGCAACTATGGTTGAAATTTTTATCATCTACCATATATTATAAATCTCTGATTTATTACTGATGAAGACTATTGATAATTTATTTATCTTTAGTCATGATATTCTTTACTGGGCTAGTTGTGCTCACCCTTCTGTTTCACAATTCCTTTCAGGTAATAAGAGTGTAGCTGGGTCGAGCGGGGGTAACAGGAGAATAGAACGGTGGTCATCATTTAGTAGTTATATTTGGTGAATCATCTAGGGTGAAGTGAACCCAACATTGGAAGGGTGTTTTGTCACTATCATACAAGATGTCTAATGACATACAACCTCATATCATCATAAGACATGATTGTGCTCATCCACTTGCTGAGTATATATACGAGCACTACCTATATAATCTTGGTATTTGTTTGAAGTATAATTCTCAATTAGAGACAGTAGAGATAATGATATGTCAAGAGAAGACTCACCATTGGGAAGAATATGATAGTAATCTTCTCGTTTTTCTTTGGGGTCTATTTGGTCAACCAAGAATAATTCTGTGGCCATATGATATCTATCATAACCTAGACGCATGGCCTCCCATGTACGAAGATTTCCTTGAGCACTTTCCAAAGATTCTAATTTCTAAAACAGTTTTTGACTATACCTTTATGTAAGGTGTCATTGTGAGGTGATGTCCACGGTTGGAACATGAGTCACATTTGGTATATATTTGTATCCAAACTCACAGCATATGTGTTGTTGTATTTTGCACGATAATTGTTGTAATAAAGTTATAGTTGTTTTCTGTACCATGTATTTGACGACTCAGAATAGGTTGGATGTAATGGACCTATTTTGGGGGCGTTACAAAGACCCGTAACAAAATCCATAGTAATGTGTTCCCACTTCCATTTCAGAATCTTAAGTGGTTGCAATGGACCCTTTGGTACTTGATGCTCCGCTTTTACACGTTGACAAGTTAAATATCTCGAGATAAACTCCGCGATCTCTCTTTTCATATTGCTCCACCAAAATGTATGTCGAAGATCGTGATACATTTTGGTACTCCCAGGATGGATTACAAACGGTGTGTTGTCTGCCTCCATCGTTATTCAATGCTTCAAGTCAAAATCGTTAAGAACACAAAGTCTGGAGTTGACTCGAAATATTCCTTCTTCATCGATTCTTGCTTCTGGAATAGCACCTTCTTGCACTTTCTTCTTCAAACGCATCAGCTCCATGTCCATAGCTTGAGCAGCTTTAACTTTATCGATTAAAGTCGGTTCTACTCGTATATTTGATATCATCATGTGGGTACTTGGAGCCTTCATCTCTATCTCCATCCTTTGCAAGTCATACAAAATGGGCCTTTGTGTTAACAACATTGCACTCGTACCCGCATATGATCTTCTACTCAATGCGTCAGCTACTACGTTTGCTTTTCCAGGATGATATTGGATGGTATGATCGTAATCTTTCAACAGCTCGAGCCAACGTCACTGCCGCATGTTGAGTTCCTTTTGGGTGAAGAAATATTTGAGGCTTTTATGATCTGTATAGATCTCCACTTTCTCCCCATACAGGTAGTGTCTCCAGATCTTCAACGCGAAAACGACTGCTGCCAACTCCAAATCATGAGTAGGATAATTCCTCTCATATTCTTTGAGTTGTCGCGAGGAATAGGCTATGACTTTCTCATGTTGCATGAGAACACATCCTAACCCTTTACCTGAAGAATCGCTGTAGATAACAAATCCATCCGAACCAGATAGTATTGTTAGAACAGGTGCCGAAATGAGTCTCCTTTTGAGCTCTTGGAAACTCTTCTCGCATTCCTCGCTCCAACCGAATTTTGTATCCTTCCGAGTCAGCTGAGTTAACAGAGTAGCGATTCTAGAAAATCCTTCCACGAATCTCCGATAATAACCAGCTAAGCCCAGAAAGCTACGTACTTCGGTTACCGACTTCGGTTGCTCCTAACTTTGTATGGCTTCAATCTTCGCCGGATCGACAGATACTACATGTTTTGACACCACGTGCCCAAGGAATGCTACTTCCTCAAGTCAGAACTCGCATTTCTTCAGTTTGGCATAAAGCTTGTTTTCACGAAGCCTTTGCAGTACCAGCTTCAAATGGCGCCCATGATCTTCACGACTTTTGGAATAGATGAGGATGTCATCAATAAAGACAACAACGAGCTGATCTGTAAGCCCCCAACTTATTAATTAATAAAATCAAATTTTCTCTAAATATTATTGTGAATAATAAGGGGTTAATTTGATATAATACTTTGGTTATGGGTAAAATGTGCAAATTTTGCAAAATAAGCAAGTGGTTATAAAATATTCATTTTATCGGGGAATATTCGTTTGGTCGTGGAATATTCTTGTTGTCGGGGAATATTCGTACGACGGCGCAACCTTGTGTGGGCCCCATAACGGAAAGCGATTGGATGAAGAAAACGATAAGTATAAGTTATTTATAAATAACGGCGTAGTTGTTACCGTTAATACTGTTGGAATACCCGGTGGTTAAAATACAGTAGCACACGGTATTGCACCAATTATTGATTCTTACGTAAGAAGGCACTACTCAATAATTGTTACAGTAGTTATTGTTCAATATTTTATTTTATTGATTCAATAATTGTTGTGTTGATATTTTATATTATTGTTGTTTCAATAATTGTTGCTGCACAGTATTTTCCATTATCAGATCAATAATTCATATTATTTGAATAATATTATTAGATAATATTTTTGGCAATGTCTAGAAAGTTTTGTCTAAGGAGAGGTTTGGTCATCTAATTGCGCACCAGTAAGTAGAAATCCTTATTGGAAAGCCCCCTCTTTCCTGGGAACGGCCTGGTTGTCATAAATGTGATTCTGTAATATTATTTGTGAATAATTAATTATTGATTCATATGATAAGGAAATATTTATTTTATGTGGATATAAATGAAGGAGTTAATATTGAGGTTTTTATCAATATTTTTGTCGGAATGGAGGTATTAAAAATCAGGGTTTGTGAGATATTTTACGGGGGTTATAATTTTTAATCCGACCGTTGGATCGTGGTAATTTTGGATATGTTATACATATATAAGTTGAGTATATGTCCACAAATTTTGAACTGTTAAAAATGAACGTATGATTTATTATGAATTTTACGAGATGACTGGTTCAGAAATTGTTAAATTTTCGGAGTTTATCATTTTGATGAAAAATTCTAGAATTGGTGGGCCCCATTTTTGGTTGGTGAAGAAATGTGCTGAGATTTTTATTCAAATATGGTGGGTGGGAATAGTAGCAGGTAAAGCCATCAGGTTGCAGGATAAGTCTGCTTCGGCGTGCTAACATTTTTCTATAAATAGAGGACTAAGTTAGAATTGAAAATCACACCAGAAACAAGTTCTCTCTATCTCTCTCTAGATTATTGAGTGTATTTTGTGAGTATTTAGATACTTTGAGAGTTTATATTCATCAGAGCAAGTTTCTTTCAGCCTTATACCGGTATTCCGACCAGAAGTACTGATATTTTGAGGTAAGGGATATTATTTTCTTCTTAATGATATTATTTTCTTCAATATCATTATGCTGAAATATTGATATGAGTTTTTATCAAATTTAGAACTTTTTGTGTCGGGGTTACTATTCACGTATACGGCACTATTCACTTATACGGAACTATTCACGAATACGGCACTATTCACCGAAAAATAAAAATTTTCCCTTTTTGTCCAAGATGTCTATTATGGTTACTATCTTTGATTGTATCCATGTTTTGATCTTTATTTTTAAATTCTGCTTCACAATTAATTATTATGAAGTATTATTGATCTTGGATAAACTGTTATACGAATCCCTAATATTTGTCCTTCTGTCTCACTGGATTCGTTCTCTTTAAGATATTTTTCATCATCCTCAGTCCTAAATGATGATATTACTGAATATCTTTGGTCTGTAGTGCAAAGATGTGTGATTACTTGATGAATATCTTTGGCCTGTAGTGCAAAGATGAACAGGTGTTGAGATGAACATGACTGACAGGTGATACAAATGAATATCTTTGGCCTGTAGTGCAAAGATGAATATTTGGATAAAGATGATTATTAATTGATGTTACAGGGATAAAATATTGATGATGGACTTTTAAATCTTAGAAGATAGTAGAATTCTTTCTCTACTTGACTCTTCTAATGGTTTGCTGTTTTCGCGGCAGTTGTTGATCTAAAACTTGTTGTCGATTATATTCTATCAGATTTTTTCCTGTTGAAGACTAACGATAATTTGTTGTATATTATCTTAGTCATAATATTCTTTACTAGGCTAGTTGAGCTCACCCTTTTCCTTTTTGTTCCATTTTTTCTTCTCAGGAGGTGAGAACATAGCAGGATCTAGTCGGGGTATGGAGTGATGGTTCTAGAAAGATGTTTTAGCAGTCCTCACTATTTTTGTAAAATAGTGTTTGAATAATTGTAATGAGAATTTATTTGAGTGTGGATATTGTCCAGAAGACAATATTTGTATTTAAACTCACAGTATGTGTTGTCGTATTTTGCACGACAATTGTATTATTGAAGTTGTAGTTTGCTTTCTGTACCATGTATTTGGCGACTCAGAATGGGTGTGGTGTATACCTATTTTGGGGGCATCACAGTTGGTATCAGAGCTTAGGGATATGATCCCTGGCTGAGATGTGAGACAAGAACTAGGAGGGGAGAGACGGGGAATTCCTTCACTAGTATGACTTGACTAAGTTTATTTGGTGTTTATTGGGTCGGTCAGAGTATAGGGATAATATATGACATGACTATTAACCCTTGTTTTATTGCAGTATTTAAGAATGGCAGCTGAGAACGTTAATAATGGAGTAAATCAGACCGTGGAGACGCCTTTGATCACCACCCAGGGGAACGTGCAACAGGAAGGCAATATTCCTCCTGTAAATAACGTTACCGAGCAAACGATGAATGATGGAATGTTTAGGAGCTTTTTACAGTTCATGCAAAATCAGACGAGGGAGACTCGTGTACAGAATACGGGTGGAAATGATAGCAATGCGCGGCTTGTCACAGCTAAGCAGTTCAAAGAGTTGGGACCACCCGAATTTATGGGAAAGCCGGATCCGATCATGGCAGAAACATGGGTCAAGCAAATTACCAAGATATTCGATGTCTTGGGATGCACAGAGGAACAGAAGGTTCCATTCGCCACCTTTATGTTCCGTGGCGAGGCAGACTACTGGTGGGAGTCTGTGAAACGTACCCATCCAGCCGCACTCAGCATGTCTTGGGAGACATTTTAGAAACTGTTTAATGACAAGTACTTTCCTGAAAGTATTCGTCATATGAAGGAGGTAGAGTTTATTAGACTGGAGCAGAATAACATGACGGTGTCCCAGTACGAGGTGAAGTTTGCAGAGTTTCCAGGTTTGCACCTCATTTGGTGGAGAATGAGGAACGTATGACGCGGATGTTTCTGAGAGGTTTGAATTCATAATACCCGTACCGAGTTCTGAAGGCAGTCTTTGGAATATCCTCAGTTTTAATCTTCAGTTGATGATATCCAGAACGAAGATCGATCTTTGAAAAGAATTGTGCTCCTTGCAACTGGTCAAATAGGTCATCAATGCGAGGTAGCTGTGACGCCCCCAAAATTAGGTATACATCACCCATCTTGGGTCGTCAGATACGTAGTACAAAATACAAATACAACTTACTATTACAACTGTCGTGTACAATACGACAAAACATAAACTGTGAGTTTGAATACAAATATTATCTTCTAGAGAGTATTCATACTCAAAAGGAGTCCTCATTACATTTATTAACACACTATTACATAGAATAGTGAGGACTACTAACTAATACTATCATTCGAACCATCACTCCGTTCCCCGACTTGTCCCAGCTACGTTCTCATTTCCTGAAAAGAACAGTGAAAGAAAGGGTGAGCTCAACTAGCCCAGTAAGAAATATTATGACTAAGATAATGCAGAATAAATTATCATTAGCCTTCAACAATGTTAAACTGATAAAATATAATAGACATCAAGTTTAACTGCAGCGGAACAAGCAATCCATTAAAATAGTCAAGTAGAAAATAAAGTCTACTATCTTTTATGATTTAAAAGGTTTTTCAACACTGTGATCCCTGGGACTCAGCTTAATAAAATAATCCACATCATCGAATCACCCCTGCACTACGGCCAAGGATATTCGTATATTCATTAATGGTCATGATCATGCCAACAACTGTCCATCAATGCACTACGGGCCAATGAGGACTTTTACCACATCATTTGTAACATTACGGTCATGATTATACCGAATAATCCCTGGTCATAATCATACCAAGTCCATCTATGCACTACATGCCACAGATGACTTTCAACATTTTATAAACATGAGGATGATGACAATGATATAAGAATTCAATAAAACAAGTTCAAGAATTAATTTATCCAAAAATTAACAACGTCCAAATTGTCAACATGATACTCTTTTGTGGAGTAAACTTCAAGAATGCTTAGAAGAATATTTTCATGAAAAGATACTGGATGAAACACAATTATCAAGGATATTCCATAAATTTTATGGAGTATAGAAGTCAAAACTTAACCAACTGAGTACAATAAAGAATGGAATAACAAAAGAAATCACCATGCATGCGATAGACCGCACAGACAGGTTATTCCAACAGAATAATAAATAATAGAACCAGGTCCGGCGTAAACGCACATACAGGATATTCCGACAGAATAATAAATAATGGAACCAGGTCCGGCGTAAACGCACAGACAGGATATTCCGACAGAATAATAAATAATGGAACCAGGTCCGGTGTAAAACACACAGACATGATGTTCCAACAGAATAATAACAAGACAGAACCAGGTCCGGTGTAAAACACACAGACAGGATGTTCCAACAGAATAATAACAAAAACGGAACCAGGTCCGGTGTAAAACACACAGACAGGATGTTCTAACAGAATAATAGAAGAATGTCACCAAGTATAGGGTAGACCGCGTATACAGGTTATTCCAACAGAATAATAAGAAATGGAATAACAACAGTTCTCTTCATGAATAAGAAAGAATAACACCTCTTACCGTTTTAAAGACGAGCTGAAATAAGGAAGTAGTTAAGTAGCAGAATACTCTTCTTCTTCTCTCTCTATAGTTTCTCTCTATAGTTTCTCTCTCTAGAGTTCAGTGAATTCGTAAGAAATAATGAAGGAATGAGCTGCTATTTATAAAAAAATAGAATGCATAGTAACTAATCCATGAACGGTCCAGATTGATTACTTTAATCTGACGGTCCATATTTAAAGAAAAATCTTTTAAATAAAATATAATATATTCTATTTATAGAATAACTTTAATAAAGTATTCTGTTTTATATAAAAAGATGTTTCTGTTTTATTACGTTAATAATACGAATAAAACAAAACGTCATTATTGCTAAATAATTCATATTATTAACTGACAATAATTGAATCAAACTGAGTGACTTCTCACATAAGCATTAATAATCAATACCGTGTGCTACTATGCAACCACACGTATTACTGTACTTTTACTACCGAGTAGTTCAACAGTAACAATGGTAAAATTTCTGCCGTTATTTTTAATAAAATATTTTTGTCATTTTCTCAATCCGACAATAATTACGTTGTGGGGTCCACCAATGATTGTGTCGTTGTACGAATATTTCCTGTTAAAACGAATATTCCCCGACCAATCGAATATTATATAACAACTTGCGTACTTTGCAAAATTTATAAATATTACCCACAACTATAACATTATATCAAATTAACTCCATAATATTCAAAAATGACATTTATAGAAAATTCATCTTTATTTATAAAAGTTGGGGTCTTACAGTAGCGGATACCTATTCTTGATAGTGACATGATTCAATTCTCGATAGTCGATACAAAGTCGCATACTCCCGTCTTTCTTCTTTACGAATAACACAGGAGCACCCCAAGGAGATGTACTAGGACGAATAAAACCGATGTCCAACAACTCCTGTAGTTGGACTTTTAACTCTTGAAGTTCAATAGGAGCCATTCGATATGGAGTTTTAGAAATGTGCTTTGTACCGGGTTCAAGGTCAATAAAGAATTCAACTTCACGTTCTGGCGGTAGACCAGGAAGTTCTTCAGGAAATACATCGAGAAATTCTCTAACAATAGAAATATTATTCAAATCTGACTTGTCTTTGTTCAAATCCATAACATGGGCTAAGAAAGCTTGACATCCGTTTTTTAATAAACGAATAGCTTTGTGGCTTGATATGACAGTGACTGATTTTAGTGGTTTAGTAGTTTGAATTCATATGACAGGTTGGTTAGGAATATGAAAACTAACAACCTTACGAAAACAATCAATTTTAGCATGATGAGTGGTTAACCAATCAATTCCTAAAATCACATCAAAAGCAAGTATCTTTAAAGAGATAAGATCAACAGGTAATGTGATAGTGCCAACTTGGATCATGTAAGATTTATAAACTGTAGATGTAACGAAGGTTTCACCCAACGGAGTTTCAACAGATAAGTTAAAGTCCAATTTCTCCGGAGTCAAGTTTAAACGTTGAGCACAAGCAGGAGAGATAAAAGAATGGGTAGAATCGGCATCTAGAAACTATAAACTTTGCAAGAATTCAAGATTAGCTTACCCGTGATCACCTCGTTCGGGTTTCTCGCGTTTTGGCCAGTCACGACAAACGCCCTTCCAGGAACCGCTGACTTTGACTTATCCGGGACAACTTTTGGAGTCACCATCCCCGCTGAACTTGGTTTTGCTACAGAACACTCTCGAGCTATATGACCCTCCTTTCCACAGTTATAACATACCTTAGATTCTTGTGGGCAGTTTGGGCTGATATGTCCCTCTTTCCCACATTTGTAACATACGACTGGTGGTTGTTCTCCTCCCCTAGAAACAGTTGATGTTTGTGCTGACGTCTTCACGTTATCGTTGTTGTACATTCTCTTCTTGAAATCTCTTCCCGACTCGCTCCTTCTATTATCATGACCATGATTACCACCAGAGTGGTTACCGCTTTTGTCCGAATGTTTTCCTCCCTGCTGATTTTCATTGCTTCGATGACTGCCGCCACCGGTATGACCCTGGTTGTGGTCCCTCGGTTGCACATACTCATTATCTCGCTCTAATAATTGAGCCCTGTTTACAACATCTGAATATAAAGAAAATTTATGAGAGATAAGATATTGCCGAATCTCGAGTTTTAGACCTCTCAGAAACATCCTTGTCATTCGTTCCTCATTTTTGACCAAATGAGGTGCAAACCTGGATAACTCTGCAAACTTCGCCTCGTACTGGGACACCGTCATGTTGTTTTGTTCCAGTCTGATAAACTCCACCTCCTTCATATGACGAATACTTTCAGGAAAGTACTTGTCATTGAACAGTTTTTAAAATGTTTCCTAGGACATGTTGAGTGCGTCAGGCTGGGTACGCTTCACAGACTCCCACCAGTAGTCTGCCTCACCGCGGAACATAAAGGTGGCGAATGGAACCTTCTGTTCCTCCGTGCATCCCAAGACATCGAATATCTTGGTAATTTGCTTGACCCACGTTTTTGCCATGATCGGATTCGGCTTTCCCTGTGACGCCCCCAAAATTAGGTATACATCACCCATCTTGGGTCGTCAGATACGTAGTACAAAATACAAATATAACTTACTAATACAACTGTCGTGTACAATACGGCAAAACATAAACTGTGAGTTTGAATACAAATATTATCTTCTAGAGAGTATTCATACTCAAAAGGAGTCCTCATTACATTTATTAACACGTCATTACATAGAATAGTGAGGACTACTAACTAATACTATCATTCGGACCATCACTCCGTTCCCCGACTTGCCCCAGCTACGTTCTCATTTCCTGAAGAGAACAGTGAAAGAAAGGGTGAGCTCAACTAGCCCAGTAAGAAATATTATGACTAAGATAATGCAGAATAAATTATCATTAGCCTTCAACAATGTTAAACTGATAAAATATAATAGACATCAAGTTTAACTGCAGCGGAACAAGCAATCCATTAAAAGAGTCAAGTAGAAGATAAACTCTACTATCTTTTATGATTTAAAAGATTTTCCAACACTGCGATCGCTGAGACTCAGCTTAATAAAATAATCCACATCATCGAATCACCCCTGCACTATGGCCAAGGATATTCGTATATTCATTAATGGTCATGATCATGCCAATAACTGTCCATCAATGCACTACGGGCCAATGAGGACTTTTACCACATCATTCGTAACATTACGGTCATGATTACACCGAATAATCCCTGGTCATAATCATACCAAGTCCATCTATGCACTACAGGTCACAGATGACTTTCAACAAAATATAAACATGAAGATGATGACAATGACATAAGAATTCAATAAAACAAGTTCAAGAATTAAGTTATCCAAGAATTAACAACGTCCAAATTGTCAACATGATACTGCGTTGTGGAGTAAAATTCAAGAATGCTTAGAAGAATATTTTCATGAAAAGATACTGGATGAAACGCAGTTATCAAGGATATTCCACAAATTTCATGGAGTATAGAAGTCAAAACTTAACCAACTGAGTACAATAAAGAATGGAATAACAAAAGAAATCACCATGCATGCGATAGACCGCACAGACAGGTTATTCCAACAGAATAATAAATAATGGAACCAGGTCCGGCGTAAACGCACAGACAGGATATTCCGACAGAATAATAAATAATGGAACCAGGTCCGGCGTAAACGCACAGACAGGATATTCCGACAGAATAATAAAGAACAGTATAATAAATAATGGAACCAGGTCCGGTGTAAAACACACAGACAGGATATTCCGACAGAATAATAATAAAGACGGAACTAGGTCCGGTGTAAAACACACAGACAGGATGTTCCAACAGAATAATAATAAAAACGGAACCAGGTCCGGTGTAAAACACACAGACAAGATCTTCCAACAGAATAATAGAAGAATGTCACCAAGTATAGGGTAGACCGCGTATACAGGTTATTCCGACAGAATAATAAGAAATGGAATAACAGTTCTCTTTATGAATAAGAAAGAATAACACCCCTTACCGTTTTAAAGACGAGTTGAAATAAGGAAGTAGTTATGTAAGACCCCGAATTTTATGAAATAAAAGTATTCAATTTTTTTTATAATTACAATTTAGTAAATGGTTAAATTGATAAAAAAAATTAAAGTTATGGGTGAAATGTGAAAATTATTCAAAATAAACAAGTGGTTATAAAATAATTATTGTTGTCGGGGAATATTCGTTTGGTCGTGGAATATTCTTTCTGTCGGGGAATATTCGTACGACGGCGCAGCTATTTGTGGGCCCATAACGAATAATTATCGGGTGAAGGAAAACGACAAATTTGAGTTTTTACAAATAACGGCGTAGTTATTACCGTTAACACTGTTGAAATACCCGGTGGTTAAAATACAGTAATACGCGTTATTGCACAGTAGCACACGGTATTGCATAGTATTTTTGAAATTATTGATTCTTGCGTAAGAAGGCACTACTCAATAATTGTTACAGTAATTACTGTTCAATATTTTATTTTATTGATTCAATAATTGCTACGTTGAAATTTTGTATTATTGTTGTTCAATAATTGTTGCTGCACAGTATTTTCTATTATCAGATCAATAATTCATATTATTTGATTAATATTATTAGATAGCATTATTGGCAATGTCTAGAAAGTTCTGTCTAAGGAGAGGTTTGGTCATCTAATTGCGCGCTAGTAAGGAGAAATCCTTATTGGAAAGCCCCCTCTTTCCTGGGAACGGCCTAGTTGTCATAAATGTGATTCTGTAATATTATTTGTGAATAATTAATTATTGATTCATATGATAAGAAAATATTTATTTTATGGAGATATAAATGAGGGATATATTTTTGTGGTTAAAAAATGAAGGAGTTAATGTTGAGGTTTTTATCAGTATTTTTGTTGGAATGGAGGTATTAAAAATTAGGGTTTTTGAGATATTTTGTGAGGGTTATAATTTTTAATCCGACCGTTGGATCGTGGTAATTTTTGGATATGTTATACATATATAAGTTGAGTATATGTCCACAAATTTTGAACCGTTAAAAATGAACGTATGATTTATTATGAATTTTACAAGATGACTGGTTCAGAAATTGTTGAATTTTCGGAGTTTATCATTTTGGTGGAAAATTCTAGAATTGGTGGGCCCCACTTGTGGTTGGTGAAGAAATGTGCTGAATTTTATTTCAAATGTGGTGGGTGGGAATAGTAGCAGGTAAAGCCATCAGGTTGCAGGTCAAACCTACCAAAATTTTCCTATAAATAGAGGGCTAAGTTAGAATTGAAAATCACACCAGAAACATAAGCTTTCTCTCTTTCTCTCTCTATATTATGAAGCATATTTTGTGAGTATTTAGATACTTTGAGAGTTGCTATTCAGTGCAAGTTTCCTTCGACTTTGCATACCGATCAGAAGTACTGCTCTTTTGAGGTAAGGGATTGTAAGGGATTGTAAGGAATTTTAAGGGTTGTTATGTTTTTCAGTTTCGTAATTTTTCTGACCTTCAAAAATTATGAAAAAATTTGAAATGATATTTTGATGAGTTTTATTGATTGTGTCCAAAAATGGTGATTTTTGGATGTATAGATTAAGAGTTATGAATTTTACGGGAAAAGACTATTTTAAAAGTAACCGCTTATAATTCCTTGTGGTTAACTCCAAAATTGATGAAATTTTTATTGGGAGTACATGTGTATGATAGAAGTATACTCTGTAAATTTCAGAATTTTTGGACAAAAGTATAATTTTTGATAAATGTCTAAATATTCGGTGGTTTTGGCCATATGAAAAATAGTAAATGAGTTTTAAAAATTCTGAGAAAAATATATGTTCAATATTGGACTATATTATGCTAAATCCCAGAAAAGAAATATTTTTGGAACTGATTTGATATTTTTCATGAAAATAGACTAGTTATGAGTAAATGAATTAAATATGTTATGTGAAGTAAGAAAATTGGAAAATAGGATTTTATGGCTTGAGAATCCTATATATGAGGTATACGCAGATTTTTGATGAGGGTTTTGGTTATTGATGATGAAATCTTAAGAGTTGACATTTTATGATGATTAAATGCATTAATTAGTAAAGTGTAAACAATTTAAATAAATTGTTTATAAGCTTAAGAAATATTATTCTTTCAATATCATTATACCGAAATACTGGTATGGATTTTATTGTAGAATTTCTACCTTTTTGTGTCGAGTTTACTATTTATGAGTTACTATTCACGAGTTACTATTCATGAGTTACTATTCACGAGTTACTATTCACGATAAAAATTGGTTTCTTTTTCTAACCAAATTATAGTTGAGTTATGAATATTACTCTTGAGATTAAAACTATGTATTGATTATATTGATTTTATTATCATATATAACATTTTTATAACCCTGATGTTGAAATTCTCTTTCACTAGAGTGTAAAGATGGGTAGATTATTGGTATGATCATGACTAGGGTTCTCTTTGGCCTGTAGTGCAAAGTTGAATTGTGACTGGTATGATCATGACCATTGAATTTATAAGTGAATATCTTTAGCTTAAGTGCAAAGGTGAATTGATCAACATGGTTATAATTATTGTTTATATAAATTCTGAAATGATTATGTATTTCTTTGAGATATTAATATCTTTGGCCTGTAGTGCAAAGATGAAATATTGATGAATATCTTTGGCCTGTAGTGCAAAGATGAATTGTTGATGAATATCTTTGGCCCGTAGTGCAAAGATGACATGTTGTTGAATATCTTTGGCCAGTAGTGCAAAGATAAACAGATGTTGAGATAAACATGACCAACTGGTGATACAAATGAATATCTTTGGACGTAGTGCAAAGATGAAGTTATTAGTATGATTATGAACAGGAAATGTGATTTGGTGTAACCATGATCTTCGATGTTTCAGGTAAAGTTAGGTGATGAAAATTATCATCGTCCTGGATGAGAAGAGAAATTTAGAACTACAGTTATGATTATGAGTTATTCATATGATTGTGGACCAGAATTGTTGATTGATGTTACAAGGATAAAACATTGTTGATGGATTTTTAACATGGAGAAGATAATAGACTTTATAGTCTATTTGACTCTTCTAATGGATTGCTCGTTCCGCTGCAACTATGGTTGAATTTTTATCATTTACCATATGTTCTAAATCTCTGATTTATTATTGATGAAGGCTATTGATAATTTAATTATCTTTAGTCATGATATTCTTTACTGAGCTAGTTGTGCTCACCCTTTTGCTTCACAATTCATTTCAGGTAATAAGAGTGTAGCTGGGTCGAGCGAGGGTAACGGGGAAATAGAACGGTGGTCTCTAGCTGTGGATGTTCTCCCGAAGCAGTATAGAAAAGTTCATTTAGTAGTTATATTTGGTGAATCCAATAGGGTAAGGTGTACCCAACGTTGGAAGGGTGGTTTGCCACTATCATACAAGATGTCTAACGACATACAACCTCGTGTCATCATAAGACAGGGATGTGCTCATCCACTTGCTGAGTATATATACGAGTACTACCTATATAATCTTGGTGTTTGTTTGAAGTATAATTCTCAATTAGAGACAGTGGAGATAATGATAAGTCAAGAGAAGACTCACCATTGGGAAGAATATGATAGTAATCTTCTCGTTTTTCTTTGGGGTCTATTGGGTAAACCAAGGATAATTCTGTGGCCATATGATATCTATCACAACCTAGAAGCATGGCCTCCCATGTACGAAGGTTTCCTTAAGCACTTCCCAAAGATTCTAATTTCCAAAACAGTTTTTGACTATACCTTTATGTAAGGTGTCATTGTGAGGTGATGTCCACGATTGGAACATGAGTCACATTTGGTATATATTTGTATCCAAACTCACAGCATATGTGTTGTTGTATTTTGCACGACAATTGTTGTAATAAAGTTGTAGTTATTTTCTGTACCATGTATTTGGCGACTCAGAATAGGTTGGATAGAATGGACCTATTTTAGGGTCGTTACATTTGGTATCAGAGCTTGGGGATATGATCTCTGGCGGAGATCGGGGAATACAACTAGGAGGGGAGAGATGAGTAAATCCTTCGCTAGTGTGTCCTACCTAAGCTTATTTGTTGGTCAGTCATAATATCGGGATATTATGTGATATGTTAATTTGTTCAATTAACCCTTGTTTTGAAGCTGTATTCTAGAATGATATCTGAAATACAGGAGATGAGCAATAGAGAAATCATGATGACAGGGAAGATGGAATCTGAAATGAAAGCAAGGTATTCTCAACTCTTTGAAATACCAGGTACGTAAATTTCGGGGACGAAATTTCATAAGGAGGGGAGATTGTAAGACCCCGAATTTTATGAAATAAAAGTATTCAATTTTTTTTATAATTATAATTTAGTAAATGGTTAAATTGATAAAAAAAATTAAAGTTATGGGTGAAATGTGAAAATTATTCAAAATAAACAAGTGGTTATAAAATAATTATTGTTGTCGGGAAATATTCGTTTGGTCGTGGAATATTCTTTCTGTCGGGGAATATTCGTACGACGGCGCAGCTATTTGTGGGCCCCATAACGAATAATTGTCGGGTGAAGGAAAACGACAAATTTGAGTTTTTACAAATAACGGCGTAGTTATTACCGTTAACACTGTTGAAATACCCGGTGGTTAAAATACAGTAATACGCGTTATTGCACAGTAGCACACGGTATTGCATAGTATTTTTGAAATTATTGATTCTTGCGTAAGAAGGCACTACTCAATAATTGTTACAGTAATTACTGTTCAATATTTTATTTTATTGATTCAATAATTGCTACGTTGAAATTTTGTATTATTGTTGTTCAATAATTGTTGCTGCACAGTATTTTCTATTATCAGATCAATAATTCATATTATTTGATTAATATTATTAGATAGCATTATTGGCAATGTCTAGAAAGTTCTGTCTAAGGAGAGGTTTGGTCATCTAATTGCGCGCTAGTAAGGAGAAATCCTTATTGGAAAGCCCCCTCTTTCCTAGGAACGGCCTGGTTGTCATAAATGTGATTCTGTAATATTATTTGTGAATAATTAATTATTGATTCATATGATAAGAAAATATTTATTTTATGGAGATATAAATGAGGGATATATTTTTGTGGTTAAAAAATGAAGGAGTTAATGTTGAGGTTTTTATCAGTATTTTTGTTGGAATGGAGGTATTAAAAATTAGGGTTTTTGAGATATTTTGTGAGGGTTATAATTTTTAATCCGACCGTTGGATCGTGGTAATTTTTGGATATGTTATACATATATAAGTTGAGTATATGTCCACAAATTTTGAACCGTTAAAAATGAACGTATGATTTATTATGAATTTTACAAGATGACTGGTTCAGAAATTGTTGAATTTTCGGAGTTTATCATTTTGGTAGAAAATTCTAGAATTGGTGGGCCCCACTTGTGGTTGGTGAAGAAATGTGCTGAATTTTATTTCAAATGTGGTGGGTGGGAATAGTAGCAGGTAAAGCCATCAGGTTGCAGGTCAAACCTACCAAAATTTTCCTATAAATAGAGGGCTAAGTTAGAATTGAAAATCACACCAGAAACATAAGCTTTCTCTCTTTCTCTCTCTATATTATGAAGCATATTTTGTGAGTATTTAGATACTTTGAGAGTTGCTATTCAGTGCAAGTTTCCTTCGATTTTGCATACCGATCAGAAGTACTGCTCTTTTGAGGTAAGGGATTGTAAGGGATTGTAAGGGATTGTAAGGAATTTTAAGGGTTGTTATGTTTTTCAGTTTCGTAATTTTTCTGACCTTCAAAAATTATGAAAAAATTTGAAATGATATTTTGATGAGTTTTATTGATTGTGTCCAAAAATGGTGATTTTTGGATGTATAGATTAAGAGTTATGAATTTTACGGGAAAAGACTATTTTAAAAGTAACCGCTTATAATTCCTTGTGGTTAACTCCAAAATTGATGAAATTTTTATTGGGAGTACATGTGTATGATAGAAGTATACTCTGTAAATTTCAGAATTTTTGGACAAAAGTATAATTTTTGATAAATGTCTAAATATTCGGTGGTTTTGGCCATATGAAAAATAGTAAATGAGTTTTAAAAATTCTGAGAAAAATATATGTTCAATATTGGACTATATTATGCTAAATCCCAGAAAAGAAATATTTTTGGAACTGATTTGATATTTTTCATGAAAATGGACTAGTTATGAGTAAATGAATTAAATATGTTATGTGAAGTAAGAAAATTGGAAAATAGGATTTTATGGCTTGAGAATCCTATATATGAGGTATATGCAGATTTTTGATGAGGGTTTTGGTTATTGATGATGAAATCTTAAGAGTTGACATTTTATGATGATTAAATGCATTAATTAGTAAAGTGTAAACAATTTAAATAAATTGTTTATAAGCTTAAGAAATATTATTCTTTCAATATCATTATACCGAAATACTGGTATGGATTTTATTGTAGAATTTCTACCTTTTTGTGTCGAGTTTACTATTTATGAGTTACTATTCACGAGTTACTATTCATGAGTTACTATTCACGAGTTACTATTCACGATAAAAATTGGTTTCTTTTTCTAACCAAATTATAGTTGAGTTATGAATATTACTCTTGAGATTAAAACTATGTATTGATTATATTGATTTTATTATCATATATAACATTTTTATAACCCTGATGTTGAAATTCTCTTTCACTAGAGTGTAAAGATGGGTAGATTATTGGTATGATCATGACTAGGGTTCTCTTTGGCCTGTAGTGCAAAGTTGAATTGTGACTGGTATGATCATGACCATTGAATTTATAAGTGAATATCTTTAGCTTAAGTGCAAAGGTGAATTGATCAACATGGTTATAATTATTGTTTATATAAATTCTGAAATGATTATATATTTCTTTGAGATATTAATATCTTTGGCCTGTAGTGCAAAGATGAAATATTGATGAATATCTTTGGCCTGTAGTGCAAAGATGAATTGTTGATGAATATCTTTGGCCCGTAGTGCAAAGATGACATGTTGTTGAATATCTTTGGCCAGTAGTGCAAAGATAAACAGATGTTGAGATAAACATGACCAACTGGTGATACAAATGAATATCTTTGGACGTAGTGCAAAGATGAAGTTATTAGTATGATTATGAACAGGAAATGTGATTTGGTGTAACCATGATCTTTGATGTTTCAGGTAAAGTTAGGTGATGAAAATTATCTTCGTCCTGGATGAGAAGAGAAATTTAGAACTACAGTTATGATTATGAGTTATTCATATGATTGTGGACCAGAATTGTTGATTGATGTTACAAGGATAAAACATTGTTGATGGATTTTTAACATGGAGAAGATAATAGACTTTATAGTCTATTTGACTCTTCTAATGGATTGCTCGTTCCGCTGCAACTATGGTTGAATTTTTATCATTTACCATATGTTCTAAATCTCTGATTTATTATTGATGAAGGCTATTGATAATTTAATTATCTTTAGTCATGATATTCTTTACTGAGCTAGTTGTGCTCACCCTTTTGCTTCACAATTCCTTTCAGGTAATAAGAGTGTAGCTGGGTCGAGCGAGGGTAACGGGGAAATAGAACGGTGGTCTCTAGCTGTGGATGTTCTCCCGAAGCAGTATAGAAAAGTTCATTTAGTAGTTATATTTGGTGAATCCAATAGGGTAAGGTGTACCCAACGTTGGAAGGGTGGTTTGCCACTATCATACAAGATGTCTAACGACATACAACCTCGTGTCATCATAAGACAGGGATGTGCTCATCCACTTGCTGAGTATATATACGAGTACTACCTATATAATCTTGGTGTTTGTTTGAAGTATAATTCTCAATTAGAGACAGTGGAGATAATGATAAGTCAAGAGAAGACTCACCATTGGGAAGAATATGATAGTAATCTTCTCGTTTTTCTTTGGGGTCTATTGGGTAAACCAAGGATAATTCTGTGGCCATATGATATCTATCACAACCTAGAAGCATGGCCTCCCATGTACGAAGGTTTCCTTGAGCACTTCCCAAAGATTCTAATTTCCAAAACAGTTTTTGACTATACCTTTATGTAAGGTGTCATTGTGAGGTGATGTCCACGATTGGAACATGAGTCACATTTGGTATATATTTGTATCCAAACTCACAGCATATGTGTTGTTGTATTTTGCACGACAATTGTTGTAATAAAGTTGTAGTTATTTTCTGTACCATGTATTTGGCGACTCAGAATAGGTTGGATAGAATGGACCTATTTTAGGGTCGTTACATTTGGTATCAGAGCTTGGGGATATGATCTCTGGCGGAGATCGGGGAATACAACTAGGAGGGGAGAGATGAGTAAATCCTTCGCTAGTGTGTCCTACCTAAGCTTATTTGTTGGTCAGTCATAATATCGGGATATTATGTGATATGTTAATTTGTTCAATTAACCCTTGTTTTGAAGCTGTATTCTAGAATGATATCTGAAATACAGGAGATGAGCAATAGAGAAATCATGATGACAGGGAAGATGGAATCTGAAATGAAAGCAAGGTATTCTCAACTCTTTGAAATACCAGGTACGTAAATTTCGGGGACGAAATTTCATAAGGAGGGGAGATTGTAAGACCCCGAATTTTATGAAATAAAAGTATTCAATTTTTTTTATAATTACAATTTAGTAAATGGTTAAATTGATAAAAAAAATTAAAGTTATGGGTGAAATGTGAAAATTATTCAAAATAAACAAGTGGTTATAAAATAATTATTGTTGTCGGGAAATATTCGTTTGGTCGTGGAATATTCTTTCTGTCGGGGAATATTCGTACGACGGCGCAGCTATTTGTGGGCCCCATAACGAATAATTGTCGGGTGAAGGAAAACGACAAATTTGAGTTTTTACAAATAACGGCGTAGTTATTACCGTTAACACTGTTGAAATACCCGGTGGTTAAAATACAGTAATACGCGTTATTGCACAGTAGCACACGGTATTGTATAGTATTTTTGAAATTATTGATTCTTGCGTAAGAAGGCACTACTCAATAATTGTTACAGTAATTACTGTTCAATATTTTATTTTATTGATTCAATAATTGCTACGTTGAAATTTTGTATTATTGTTGTTCAATAATTGTTGCTGCACAGTATTTTCTATTATCAGATCAATAATTCATATTATTTGATTAATATTATTAGATAGCATTATTGGCAATGTCTAGAAAGTTCTGTCTAAGGAGAGGTTTGGTCATCTAATTGCGCGCTAGTAAGGAGAAATCCTTATTGGAAAGCCCCCTCTTTCCTGGGAACGGCCTAGTTGTCATAAATGTGATTCTGTAATATTATTTGTGAATAATTAATTATTGATTCATATGATAAGAAAATATTTATTTTATGGAGATATAAATGAGGGATATATTTTTGTGGTTAAAAAATGAAGGAGTTAATGTTGAGGTTTTTATCAGTATTTTTGTTGGAATGGAGGTATTAAAAATTAGGGTTTTTGAGATATTTTGTGAGGGTTATAATTTTTAATCCGACCGTTGGATCGTGGTAATTTTTGGATATGTTATACATATATAAGTTGAGTATATGTCCACAAATTTTGAACCGTTAAAAATGAACGTATGATTTATTATGAATTTTACAAGATGACTGGTTCAGAAATTGTTGAATTTTCGGAGTTTATCATTTTGGTGGAAAATTCTAGAATTGGTGGGCCCCACTTGTGGTTGGTGAAGAAATGTGCTGAATTTTATTTCAAATGTGGTGGGTGGGAATAGTAGCAGGTAAAGCCATCAGGTTGCAGGTCAAACCTACCAAAATTTTCCTATAAATAGAGGGCTAAGTTAGAATTGAAAATCACACCAGAAACATAAGCTTTCTCTCTTTCTCTCTCTATATTATGAAGCATATTTTGTGAGTATTTAGATACTTTGAGAGTTGCTATTCAGTGCAAGTTTCCTTCGATTTTGCATACCGATCAGAAGTACTGCTCTTTTGAGGTAAGGGATTGTAAGGGATTGTAAGGGATTGTAAGGAATTTTAAGGGTTGTTATGTTTTTCAGTTTCGTAATTTTTCTGACCTTCAAAAATTATGAAAAAATTTGAAATGATATTTTGATGAGTTTTATTGATTGTGTCCAAAAATGGTGATTTTTGGATGTATAGATTAAGAGTTATGAATTTTACGGGAAAAGACTATTTTAAAAGTAACCGCTTATAATTCCTTGTGGTTAACTCCAAAATTGATGAAATTTTTATTGGGAGTACATGTGTATGATAGAAGTATACTTTGTAAATTTCAGAATTTTTGGACAAAAGTATAATTTTTGATAAATGTCTAAATATTCGGTGGTTTTGGCCATATGAAAAATAGTAAATGAGTTTTAAAAATTCTGAGAAAAATATATGTTCAATATTGGACTATATTATGCTAAATCCCAGAAAAGAAATATTTTTGGAACTGATTTGATATTTTTCATGAAAATGGACTAGTTATGAGTAAATGAATTAAATATGTTATGTGAAGTAAGAAAATTGGAAAATAGGATTTTATGGCTTGAGAATCCTATATATGAGGTATACGCAGATTTTTGATGAGGGTTTTGGTTATTGATGATGAAATCTTAAGAGTTGACATTTTATGATGATTAAATGCATTAATTAGTAAAGTGTAAACAATTTAAATAAATTGTTTATAAGCTTAAGAAATATTATTCTTTCAATATCATTATACCGAAATACTGGTATGGATTTTATTGTAGAATTTCTACCTTTTTGTGTCGAGTTTACTATTTATGAGTTACTATTCACGAGTTACTATTCATGAGTTACTATTCACGAGTTACTATTCACGATAAAAATTGGTTTCTTTTTCTAACCAAATTATAGTTGAGTTATGAATATTACTCTTGAGATTAAAACTATGTATTGATTATATTGATTTTATTATCATATATAACATTTTTATAACCCTGATGTTGAAATTCTCTTTCACTAGAGTGTAAAGATGGGTAGATTATTGGTATGATCATGACTAGGGTTCTCTTTGGCCTGTAGTGCAAAGTTGAATTGTGACTGGTATGATCATGACCATTGAATTTATAAGTGAATATCTTTAGCTTAAGTGCAAAGGTGAATTGATCAACATGGTTATAATTATTGTTTATATAAATTCTGAAATGATTATATATTTCTTTGAGATATTAATATCTTTGGCCTGTAGTGCAAAGATGAAATATTGATGAATATCTTTGGCCTGTAGTGCAAAGATGAATTGTTGATGAATATCTTTGGCCCGTAGTGCAAAGATGACATGTTGTTGAATATCTTTGGCCAGTAGTGCAAAGATAAACAGATGTTGAGATAAACATGACCAACTGGTGATACAAATGAATATCTTTGGACGTAGTGCAAAGATGAAGTTATTAGTATGATTATGAACAGGAAATGTGATTTGGTGTAACCATGATCTTCGATGTTTCAGGTAAAGTTAGGTGATGAAAATTATCATCGTCCTGGATGAGAAGAGGAATTTAGAACTACAGTTATGATTATGAGTTATTCATATGATTGTGGACCAGAATTGTTGATTGATGTTACAAGGATAAAACATTGTTGATGGATTTTTAACATGGAGAAGATAATAGACTTTATAGTCTATTTGACTCTTCTAATGGATTGCTCGTTCCGCTGCAACTATGGTTGAATTTTTATCATTTACCATATGTTCTAAATCTCTGATTTATTATTGATGAAGGCTATTGATAATTTAATTATCTTTAGTCATGATATTCTTTACTGAGCTAGTTGTGCTCACCCTTTTGCTTCACAATTCATTTCAGGTAATAAGAGTGTAGCTGGGTCGAGCGAGGGTAACGGGGAAATAGAACGGTGGTCTCTAGCTGTGGATGTTCTCCCGAAGCAGTATAGAAAAGTTCATTTAGTAGTTATATTTGGTGAATCCAATAGGGTAAGGTGTACCCAACGTTGGAAGGGTGGTTTGCCACTATCATACAAGATGTCTAACGACATACAACCTCGTGTCATCATAAGACAGGGATGTGCTCATCCACTTGCTGAGTATATATACGAGTACTACCTATATAATCTTGGTGTTTGTTTGAAGTATAATTCTCAATTAGAGACAGTGGAGATAATGATAAGTCAAGAGAAGACTCACCATTGGGAAGAATATGATAGTAATCTTCTCGTTTTTCTTTGGGGTCTATTGGGTAAACCAAGGATAATTCTGTGGCCATATGATATCTATCACAACCTAGAAGCATGGCCTCCCATGTACGAAGGTTTCCTTAAGCACTTCCCAAAGATTCTAATTTCCAAAACAGTTTTTGACTATACCTTTATGTAAGGTGTCATTGTGAGGTGATGTCCACGATTGGAACATGAGTCACATTTGGTATATATTTGTATCCAAACTCACAGCATATGTGTTGTTGTATTTTGCACGACAATTGTTGTAATAAAGTTGTAGTTATTTTCTGTACCATGTATTTGGCGACTCAGAATAGGTTGGATAGAATGGACCTATTTTGGGGTCGTTACAAGTTAAGTAGCAGAATACTCTTCTTCCCTCTCTCTATAGTTTCTCTCTATAGTTTCTCTCTCTAGAGTTCAGTGAATTCGTAAGAAATAATGAAGGAATGAGCTGCTATTTATAGAAAAATAGAATGCATAGTAACTAATCCATGAACGGTCAAGATTGATTACTTTAATCTGACGGTCCATATTTAAAGAAAAATCTTTTAAATAAAATATAATATATTCTATTTATAGAATAACTTTAATAAAGTATTCTGTTTTATATAAAAAGATGTTTCTGTTTTATTACGTTAATAATACGAATAAAACAAAACGTCATTATCGCTAAATAATTCATATTATTAACTGACAATAATTGAATCAAACTGAGTGACTTCTCACATAAGCATTAATAATCAATACCGTGTGCTACTATGCAACCACACATATTACTGTACTTTTACTACCGAGTAGTTCAACAGTAACAATGGTAAAATTTCTGCCGTTATTTTTGATAAAATATTTTTATCTTTTTCTCAATTCGACAATAATTCCGTTGTGGGGTCCACCAATGATTGTGTCGTTGTACGAATATTCCCTGTTAAAACGAATATTCCCCGACCAATCGAATATTATATAACAACTTGCGTACTTTACAAAATTTATAAATATTACCCACAACTATAACATTATATCAAATTAACTCCATAATATTCAAAAATGATATTTATAGAAAATTCATCTTTATTTATTAAAGTTGGGATCTTACATTCCCTTATATTCTGGGGGTCCCAATTCTTTGAACTGCTTAGCTGTGACAAACCACGCGTTGTTATCATTTCCACCCGTATTCTGCACACGAGTCTCCCTCGTCTGATTTTGCATGAACTGCAAAAAGCTCCTAAACATTCCATCATTCATCGTTTGCTCGGTAACGTTGTTTACAGGAGGAATATTGCCTTCCTGTTGCACGTTCCCCTGGGTGGTGATCAAAGGTGTCTCCACGATCTGATTTACTCCATTATTAACATTCTCAACAGCCATTCTTAAATACTGCCATAAAACAAGGGTTAATAGTCATGTCATATATTATCCCTATACTCTGACCGACCAAATAAACACCAAATAAACTTAGTCAGGTCATACTAGCGAAGGAATTCCCCGTCTCTCCCCTCCTAGTTCTTGTCTCACATCTCAGCTAGGGATCATATCCCTAAGCTCTGATAACAACTGTGACGCCCCCAAAATAGGTATACAACACCCATTCTGAGTCGCCAAATACATGGTACAGAAAGTAAACTACAACTTCAATAATACAATTGTCGTGCAAAATACGACAACACATACTGTGAGTTTAAATACAAATATTGTCTTCTGGACAATATCCACACTCAAATAAATCCTCATCACAATTATTCAAACACTATTTTACAGAAATAGTGAGGACTGCTAAAACATCTTTCTAGAACCATCACTCCATACCCCGACTAGATCCTGCTATGTTCTCACCTCCTGAGAAGAAAAATGGAACAAAAAGAAAAAGGGTGAGCTCAACTAGCCCAGTAAAGAATATTATGACTAAGATAATATACAACAAATTATCGTTAGTCTTCAACAGGGAAAAATCTGATAGAATATAATCGACAACAAGTTTTAGATCAAGAACTGCAGCGGAAACAGCAAACCATTAGAAGAGTCAAGTAGAGAATGAATTCTACTATCTTCCAAGATTTAAAAGTCCATCATCAATATTTTATCCCTGTAACATCAATTAATAACCATCTTTATTCAAATATTCATCTTTACACTACAGGCCAAAGATATTCATTTGTATCACCTGTCAGTCATGTTCATCTCAACACATGTTCATCTTTGCACTACAGGCCAAAGATATTCATCAAATAATCATACATCTTTACACTACAGGCCAAAGATATTCAGTAATATCATCATTTAGGACTGAGGATGATGAAAAATATCTTAAAGAGAACGAATCCAGTGAGACAGAAGGACAAATAGTAGGGATTCGTATAACAGTTTATCCAAGATCAATAATACTTCATAATAATTAATTATGAAGCAGAATTCAAAAATAAAGATCAAAACATGGATACAATCAAAGATAGTAACCATAATAGACATCTTGAACAAAAAGGGAAAATTTTTATTTTTCGGTGAATAGTGCCGTATTCGTGAATAGTACCGTATACGTGAATAGTGCCGTATACGTGAATAGTAACCCCGACACAAAAAGTTCCAAATTTGATAAAAACTCATATCAATATTTCAGCATAATGATATTGAAGAAAGTAATATCATTAAGAAGAAAATAATATCTCTTACCTCAAAATATCAGTACTTCTGGTCGGAATACCGGTATAAGGCTGAAAGAAACTTGCTCTGATGAATAGAAACTCTCAAAGCATCTAAATACTCACAAAATACACTCAATAATCTAGAGAAAGAAAGAGAGAAAACTTGTTTCTGGTGTGATTTTCAATTCTAACTTAGCCCTCTATTTATAGGAAAATGTTAGCACGCCGAAGCAGACTTAACCTGTAACCTGATGGCTTTACCTGCTGCTATTCCCACCCACCACATTTGAATAAAAATTTTAGCACATTTCTTTACCAACCAAGAGTGGGGCCCACCAATTCTAGAATTTTCCATCAAAATGATAAACTCCGAAAATTCAACAATTTCTGAACCAGTCATCTCGTAAAATTCATAATAAATCATACGTTTATTTTTAACGGTTCAAAATTTGTGGACATATACTCAACTTATATATGTATAACATATCCAAAAATTACCACGATCCAACGGTCGGATTAAAAATTATAACCCCCGCAAAATATCTCAAAAACTCTGATTTTTAATACCTCAATTCTGACAAAAATATTGATAAAAACCTCCACATTAACTCCTTCATTTTTAACCACAAAAATACATCCCTCATTTATATCCACATAAAATAAATATTTCCTTATCATATGAATCAATAATTAATTATTCACAAATAATATTACAGAATCACATTTATGACAACCAGGCCGTTCCTAGGAAAGAGGGGGCTTTCCAATAAGGATTTCTACTTACTGGCGCGCAATTAGATGACCAAACCTCTCCTTAGACATAACTTTCTAGACATTGCCAATAATGTTATCTAATAATATTATTCAAATAATATGAATTATTGATCTGATAATGGAAAATACTGTGCAGCAACAATTATTGAAACAACAATAATATAAAATATCAACGCAACAATTATTGAATCAATAAAATAAAATATTGAACAGTAACTACTGTAACAATTATTGAGTAGTGCCTTCTTACGTAAGAATCAATAATTGGTGCAATACCGTGTGCTACTGTATTTTAACCACCGGGTATTCCAACAGTATTAACGGTAACAACTACGCCCTTATTTATAAATAACTTATACTTGTCGTTTTCTTCATCCAATCGCTTTCCGTTATGGGGCCCACACAAGGCTGCGCCGTCGTACGAATATTTCCCGACAGCAAGAATATTCCACGACCAAACGAATATTCCCAGACAAAATGAATATTTTATAACCACTTGCTTATTTTACAAAATTTGCACATTTCATCCATAACCAAAGTATTATATCAAATTAACCCCTTATTATTCACAATAATATTTAGAAAAAATTTGATTTTATTCATTAATAAGTTGGGGTCTTACAAATAATATGAATTATTGATCTGATAATAGAAAATACTGTGCAGTGACAATTATTGAACAACAATAATATAAAATTTTAACGTAGCAATTATTGAATCAATAAAATAAAATATTGAACAGTAATTACTGTAACAATTATTGAGTAGTGCCTTCTTACGTAAGAATCAATAATTTCAAAAATACTATGCAATACCATGTGCTACTGTGCAATAATGCGTATTACTGTATTTTAACCACCGGGTATTCCAACAGTGTTAACGGTAATAACTACGCCGTTAATTATAAAAATTCAATTTTGGTCGTTATCTTCATCCGACTGTTTTTCGTTATGGGCCCACAAATAGCTGCGCCGTCGTACGAATATTTCCCGACAGAAAGAATATTCCACGACCAACGAATATTCCCCAACAACAATGATTATTTTATAACCACTTGTTTATTTTGAAAAATTTTCACATTTCACCCATAACTTTAACTTTTATCAATTTAACCATTTACTGAATAGTAATTATAAGAAAAATTGAATACTTTTATTTCATAAAATTCGGGGTCTTACATCCTGTCTGTGTGTTTTACACAAGACCTGGTTTCGTCTTTATTATTATTCTGTTGGAATATCCTGTCTTTGCGGTTTACGCTGGACCTGGTTCTATTATTTATTATTCTGTTGGAATAACCTGTCTGTGCGGTCTATCGCAGGCATGGTGATTTCTTTTATTATTCCATTCTTTATTATACTCAGTTGGTTAAGTTTTGACTTCTATACTCTATGAAATTTGTGGAATATCCTTGATAATTGCGTTCCATCCAGTATCTTTTCATGAAAATATTCTTCTAAGCATTCTTGAATTTTACTCCACAAAGTAGTATCATGTTGACAATTTGGACGTTGTTAATTCTTGGATAAATTAATTCTTGAACTTGTTTTATTGAATTCTTATATCATTGTCATCATCCTCATGTTTATAAAATGTTGAAAGTCATCTGTGGCCTGTAGTGCATAGATGGACTTGGTATGATTATGACCTGAGATTATTTGGTATAATCATGACCGTAATGTTACAAATGATGTGGTAAAAGTCCTCATTGGCCCGTAGTGCATTGATGAACAGTTGTTGGCATGATCATGACCATTAATGAATGCATGAATATCCTTGGCCGTAGTGTAGGGGTGATTCGATGATGTGAATTATTTTATTAAGCTGAGTCCCAGCTATAACAGTGTTGAAAAACCTTTTAAATCATAGAAGATAGTAGATTTTATTTTCTACTTGACTCTTTTAATGGATTGCTTGTTCCGCTGCAGTGAAACTTGATGCTCGTTATATTTTATCAGTATAACACTGTTGAAGGCTAATGATAATTTATTCGGCATTATCTTAGTCATAATATTTCTTACTGGGCTAGTTGAGCTCGCCCTTTCTTTCACTGTTCTCTTCAGGAAATGAGAATATAGCTGGGACGAGTCGGGGAACGGAGTGATGGACCAGATGATAGTATTAGTAGTCCTCACTATTCTGTTAAATAGCGTGACAATAATTGTAATGAGGACTCCTTTTGAGTTTGTATAGTCTCTAGTAGACAATAATTGTATTCAAACTCACAGTTATGTTTTGTCGTAATGTACACGACAGTTGTATTAGTAAGTTATATTTGTATTCTGTACCATGTATTTGACGACCCAAGATGGGTGATGTATACCTAATTTTGGGGGTGTCACACAAACGCACTCAATTATGAGTATAAAACTCACTCATCAATCGCGCAAGATATTGTAAGTGTTGAAGTCTTGATTCAAGTGTCTGAACACTTCGCGGGGCTTGATGTTTTGCAAGCCTCGAAAACGAAAGTCTTAGGAGAGGGAACCTCTAGGGGAGCAAACCCTAGAAGGGCGAGCCTTAGAGGAGCTCTCCTAGGATATTTTGAAAATCTTCGATCTAATTTTTCTTACCCTCTCTTGAAATTTATCTTTTCTTTAGAAGCAAGAAGTCATTGAGAACCAAGAAGTCCGTGAAGGCCTGATAGCATCGAAGATCTGCTAATAGCTTCGAAGACCTGCTGATAGCCTCGAAGGCCTGATAGCATCGAAGACATGAAGATAGCCTCGAAGACCTCCTGATAGCCTTGAAGACCTACTGTAAGACCCCAACTTATCAATAAATGAAATTAAATTTCCTCTATTTATTATTCTAAAATAGAAAGGGTTGATTTGATTAATGTGGTTAGTTATGGGTAAAATGCGCAAATATTTCAAATAAGCAAGTGGTTATAAAATATTCATTTTGTCGGGGAATATTCGTTTGGTCGTGGAATATTCTTTCTGTCGGGGAATATTCGTACAACGGCGCAGCTATTTGTGGGGCCTATAACAGAAAACGATTGGATGAAGATAACGACAAAAATTGAGTTTTTATAAATAACGGCGTAGTTATTACCGTTAACACTGTTGGAATACCCGGTGGTTAAAATACAGTAATACGCGTGGTTGCACAGTAGCACACGGATTGCACAATATTTTAGAATTATTGATTCTTACGAAGGAAGGCACTACTCAATAATTATTACAGTAGTTACTGTTCAATATTTTATTTTATTGATTCAATAATTGCTGCATTGATATTTTATATTATTGTTGTTTCAATAATTGTCACTGCACAGTATTTCCCATTATCAGATCAATAATTCATATTATTTGAATAATATTATTAGATAGCATTATTGGCAATGTCAAGAAAGTTCTGTCTATGGAGAGGTTTAGTCATCTAATTGCGCGCCAGTAAGGAGAAATCCTTATTGAAAAGCCCCCTCTTTCCTGGTAACGGCCTGATTGTCATAAATGTGATTCTGTAATATTATTTGTGAATAATTAATTATTGATTCATATGATAAGAAAATAATTATTCTATGTGGATATAAATGTTGGATATATTTATTGTGGTTAAAAATAAAGGAGTTAATATTGAGATTTTTATCAGTATTTTTGTCGGAATGGAGGTATTAAAAATCAGGGTTTTTGAGATATTTTGCGGGGGTTATAATTTTTAATCCAACCGTTGGATCGTGATAATTTTTGGATATGTTATACATATATAAGTTGAGTATATGTCCACAAATTTTGAACCGTTAAAATTGAACGTACGATTTATTATGAATTTTACGAGATGGCTGGTTCAGAAATTGTAGAAGTTATGAAATTTGTCATTTTGGTAGAAAATTCTAGAATTGGTGGGCCCCACTTTTGGTTGGTAAAAATATGCTGAGATTTTTATTCAAATGTGGTGGGTGAGAATAGTAGCAGGTAAAGCCATCAGGTTGCAGGTTAAGTATGCTTCGGCGTGCTAACATTTTCCTATAAATAGAGGGCTAAGTTAGAATTAAAAATCACACCAGAATTCATAAGTTTTCTCTCTTTCTCTCTCTAGATTATTGAGTGTATTTTGTGAGTATTTAGATACTTTGAGAATTGCTATTCAGCACAAGTTTCATTCAGCCTCATATCCGATATTCAGTCAGAAGTACGGTTATTTTGAGGTAAGGGATATTATTTTCTTCTTAAATGATATTATTTTCTTCAATATCATTATGCTAAAATATTGATATGAGTTTTTTTTTATCAAATTTAGAACTTTTTATGTCGGGGCTACTATTCACGTATACGACACTATTCACGTATACGACACTATTCACGAATAAGGCACTATTCACCGAAAAATAAAATTTTCTCTTTTTGTCCAAGATATCTATTATGGTTACTATCTTTGATTGTATCCATGTTTTGATATTTATTTTTGAATTCTGCTTCACAGTTGATTATTATGAAGTATTATTGATCTTGGATAAACTGTTATACGAATCCCTACTATTTGTCCTTCTGTCTCACTGGATTCGTTTTCTTTAAGATATTTTTCGTTATCCTCAGTCCTAAATGATGATATTGCTGAATATCTTTGGCCTGTAATGCAAAGATGTATGATTACCTGATGAATATCTTTGGTCTGTAGTGCAAAGATGAACAGGTGTTGAGATGAACATGACTGACTGGTGATACAAATGAATATCTTTGGCCTGTAGTGCAAAGATGAATATTTGGTTAAAGATGATTATTAATTGATGTTACAAGGATAAAATATCGATGATGGACTTTTAAATCTTAGAAGATATTAGAATTCATTCTCTACTTGACTCTTCTAATGGTTTGCTGTTTCCGCTGCAGTTGTTGATCTAAAACTTGTTGTCGATTATATTCTATCAGATTTTTCCCTGTTGAATACTACTGATAATTTGTTGTATATTATCTTAGTCATAATATTCTTTACTGGGCTAGTTGAGCTCACCCTTTTCCTTTTTGTTCCATTTTTCTTCTCAGGAGGTGAAAACATAGCAGGATCTAGTCAGGGTACTATAGCGAAACCAAGTCCAGCTGGGACGGTGACACCGAAGGCAGATATGGACAAAATAAAGTCGACGGTTTCTGGAAGAGCGTTTGTCGTGACTGTCCAAAACGTGAGGAACCCGTACGAAGGTATAACGGGTTAGTTAATTATAAATTCTTACGAAGTTTATACCTTACAAGATACCGGTTCTACCCATTCTTTTATCTCTACTGCTTGTGCTCAACATTTAAACTTGACTCCGGAGAAATTAGACTTTGACCTATCTGTGGAGACTCCGTTAGGAGAAACTTTCATTACATCTACAGTTTATAAATCTTGCTTAATCCAAGTTGGCACAATCACATTACCTATTGACCTTATCTCTTTAAAGATACTTGCTTTTGATGTGATTTTAGGAATTGATTGATTAACTACTTATCATGCCAAAATTGATTGTTTTCGTAAGGTTGTTAGTTTTCATATTCCTAACCAACCTATTATGCGAATTCAAGCAACCAAACCACTAAAATCAATCGCTGTCATACCAAGCCATAAAGCCATTCATTTATTGAAAAACGAATGTCAAGCTTTCTTAGCCCATGTCATGGACTTGAACAAAAATACGTCAGATTTGAATGATATTTCTGTTGTTAGTGAATTTCCTGACGTATTTCCTGAAGTATTTTCTGGCTTAACCCAGAGCGTGATATTGAATTTTTGTATTGATCTTCAACCCGATACAAAACCCATTACTAAATCTCATATTGAATAGCTCCTATTGAACTTCAGGAGTTAAAAACCTAACTATAGAAGTTGGTACCCGAGCCTCTATCTGGTGACTTTCTTTGTGGAATGCACCAAAGCCAGACTCTCCGAAAGGGACTCTATATTTGTGTGGTGGTAAAACAATAGATGCCATTGTGATGTGCTATCCAAGATTGGGATATGAATCATAATTGAGAGCAACCAAAGTCGGTGACCAAAGTACGTAGCTTTCTGGGCTTAACTGGTTACTATCGAAGATTCATAAAAGGATTTTCTCGAATCGCTACTCCGTTAACTTAGCTAACTCAGAAAGATATAAAATTCGTATGGAGCGAGGAATGCGAGAAGATTTTCCAATAGCTCAAGAGGCGACTCATTCGGAACCTGTTCTGACCATACCATCCTGGAAAAGCGAACGTGGTGGCTGACGCGTTGAGTAGAAGATTGTACGCGAGTACGAGTGCGATATTATTGAACTCAAAGACCTATTTTGTATAATTTATAAATGATAGAGATAGAGTTAATGACTCTAGGGACCCACGTGATGATATACGAGTAAAATCAACTTTAATCGATAACGTTAAAGCCGCTCAAGCTACAGACCTAGAGCTGATGAATATAAAGAAGAAGGTGCAAAAATGTGTTATTCTAGAAGTAAGAGTCGATGAAGAGAAGAAAGCTCAAGCCTTCGATTTATTTGAAATCCTCGATCGAGTAGGAACTGTGGCCTATAGACTCGCCTTAACGCTAAGTATATTGCGTGTTCATAATGTTTTTCACGTATCGATGTTGCGTAAATATGTGGACGACCCGAATCATATTATTGCGTTAGAACCAGACGAGATAGCCGAAGATTTAACGTACGAGGAAGTACCTGTTAAGATATTAGATAGGAAAGAACATGTCCTATGCACGAAGGTTATACCACAAGTTAAGGTTTTGTGAAGAAACCATGCTATTGAAGAAATAGTTTGGGAGTTGGAATCAGAAATGAAAGCGAGATATCCTCACCTTTTCGAAACACCAGGTATGTACGTCAATTTCGAGGACGAAATTTCATAAGGAGGGGAGGTTGTAAGACCCTAACTTATCAATAAATGAAATTAAATTTCCTCTATTTATTATTCTGAAATAGAAAGGGTTGATTTGATTAATGTGGTTAGTTATGGGTAAAATACGCAAATATTTCAAATAAGCAAGTGGTTATAAAATATTCATTTTGTCGGGGAATATTCGTTTGGACGTGGAATATTCTTTCTGTCAGGGAATATTCGTACGACGGTGCAGCTATTTATGGGCCCCATAACGAAAAATGATTGGATGAAGATAACGACAAAAAATGAGTTTTTATAAATAACGGCGTAGTTGTTACCGTTAACACTGTTAGAATAGCCGGTGGTTAAAATACAGTAATACGCGTGGTAGCACAGTAGCACACAGATTGCACAGTATTTTAGAATTATTGATTCTTACGAAGGAAGACACTACTCAATAATTGTTACAGTAGTTACTGTTCAATATTTTATTTTATTGATTCAATAATTGCTGCATTGATATTTTATATTATTGTTGTTTTAATAATTGTCACTGCACAGTATTTCTCATTATCAGATCAATAATTCATATTATTTGAATAATATTATTAAATAACATTATTGGCAATGTCTAGAAAGTTCTGTCTAAGGAGAGATTTGGTCATCTAATTACGCGACAGTAAGGAAAAATCCTTATTGGAAAGCCCCCTCTTTCTTGGGAACGGCCTGGTTGTCATAAATGTGATTCTGTAATATTATTTGTGAATAATTAATTATTAATTCATATGATAAGAAAATATTTATTCTATGCGGATATAAATGTTGGATATATTTATTGTGGTTAAAAATGAAGGAGTTAATGTTGAGATTTTTATCAGTATTTTTGTCGGATTGGAGGTATTAAAAATCAAGGTTTTTGAGATATTTTGCGGGGGATATAATTTTTAATCCAACCGTTGGATCGTGGTAATTTTTGGATATGTTATACATATATAAGTTGAGTATATGTCCACAAATTTTGAACCGTTAAAAATGAACGTATGATTTATTATGAATTTTACGAGATGACTGGTTCAGAAATTGTAGAAGTTGCGGAATTTGTCATTTTGGTAGAAAATTCTAAAATTGGTGGGCCCCACTTTTGGTTGGTGAAGAAGTGCTGAGATTTTTATTCAAATGTGGTGGGTGGGAATAGTAGCAGGTAAAGTCATGACGTTGCATGTTAAGTCTGCTTCGGCGTGCTAACATTTTCCTATAAATAGAGGGCTAAGTTAGAATTGAAAATCACACCAGAATTCATAAGTTTTCCCTCTTTCTCTCTCTAGATTATTGAGTGTATTTTATGAGTATTTAGATACTTTGAGAGTTGCTATTCAGCACAAGTTTCATTCAGCCTCATATCCGATATTCAGTTAGAAGTACGGTTATTTTGAGGTAAGGGATATTATTTTCTTCTTAAATGATATTATTTTCTTCAATATCATTATGCTAAAATATTGATATAAGTTTTTTTTTATCAAATTTAGAACTTTTTGTGTCGGGGCTACTATTCACGTATACGACACTATTCACGTATACGGCACTATTCACGAATACAGCACTATTCACCGAAAAATAAAATTTTCCCTTTTTGTCCAAGATGTCTATTATGGTTACTATCTTTGATTGTATCCATGTTTTGATCTTTATTTTTGAATTCTGCTTCACAATTGATTATTATGAAGTATTATTGATCTTGGATAAACAATTATACGAATCCCTACTATTTGTCCTTCTGTCTCACTGGATTAGTTTTTTTTAAGATATTTTTCATCATCCTCAGTCCTAAATGATGATATTGTTGAATATCTTTGGCCTGTATTGTAAAGATGTATGATTACCTGATGAATATCTTTGGTTTGTAGTGTAAAGATGAACATGTGTTGAGATGAACATGACTGACTGGTGATACAAATGAATATCTTTGGCCTGTAGTGCAAAGATGAATATTTGGTTAAAGATGATTATTAATTGATGTTACAGGGATAAAATATTGATAATGGACTTTTAAATCTTAGAAGATAGTAGAATTCATTCTCTACTTGACTCTTCTAATGGTTTGTTGTTTTCATTACAATTGTTGATCTAAAACTTGTTGTCGATTATATTCTATCAGATTTTTCCCTGTTGAATACTAATGATAATTTGTTGTATATTATCTTAGTCATAATATTCTTTACTGGGCTAGTTGAGCTCACCCTTTTCTTTTTTGTTCCATTTTTCTTCTCAGGAGGTGAGAACATAGCAGGATCTAGTCAGGGTATGGAGTGATGGTTCTAGAAAGATGTTTTAGCTGTCCTCACTATTTTTGTAAAATAGTGTTTGAATAATTGTAGTGAGGACTTATTTGAGTGTGTATATTGTCTAGAAGACAATATTTGTATTTAAACTCACAGTATGTGTTGTCGTATTTTGCACGACAATTGTATTATTGAAGTTGAAGTTTGCTTTTTGTACCATATATTTGGTGACTCAGAATGGGTATTGTATACCTATTTTGGGGGCGTCACACCTACTGATAGCCTCGAAGGACTGATAGCCTCGAAGGACAAGCTTTAGGTATTCCTCTCTCTTCAATTCGACAGGTCGTGACCTTTAGATCATGAACTTTCGTAGTTTTTTTTTTCATTTCCTGTATCAGAAAATCATATACATATATTTCATACAAACTAACACTTGAATCTATACTTTTCTTTTTTTCTTTTTATTTTCTTTTATAAATCATAAGAAATAATCAAGTATAAGTGATAGTTTGACAAATTTATTGATAATCAAATTGCTTTTAACGAAAAGCATAACGTTTCATATAATAAATCTTGCTTTTGTCGGCGAAAGCATAACGTTCACCACTTTTAGAGATAAAGTGTAACTTTTTCGGGGTTGAGGGCTTATACTCAGGCGCCTCAATTACTTTTATTAAAGTTGAAAGTTTAACTTTTCGGGTTTGAGGACTTATAGTCATGTGCCTCATTCACTTTTGATGGTAAAGTATAACACTCGGGTGCTTCGTCACTTGGGTTGTCCAATTTCTTGGTAAGTGCAGTCTACGAGGACTTAAAATCGGGTGCCTCGTCACTTGGGTCGTCCAATTTCTTGGCAAGTGCAGTCTATGAGGACTTGACCACCATTTAGAGTGGACCACCATCTTGGGTGGGGGTTTTTTTTTTTTTTTAATTCATCAATTCTTGCTCCTCCTCCCTTGGTCATCCAATTTACTTGGCAAGGGATATTCTTGAGGACTTAAACCACCATTTTTGGTGGACCACCATCTTGGGTGGATTTTTTAATTCATCTATAGTTCAAAGTTTTTTTGATGGTACGTAGAGTCAGTATTTGAGTTCTTGACTTTCGGGACTGCACCATGAGTGATTGTGTTGCACGTTTCTTCTCCTAGTTCAATCTCCCCGACCGCCAGTTTCTCATGGTATATCCTCCGCAGACTATAACAGTCCATAGTGGAATGCCCTGCGTATTGGTGGTAGACACAGAAGTCTGGTCTTCTTTTCATTTCTTCCGTTACAACCAACCGGGGCCTTGGAGGTTTCACCACTCCGTGCTCGACCCATTGTTCGTACAGGCTCCTGAACGCCTTCTCGCTGCATGTGATAGCCTCTGAAACTGGCATTTTGGTATACTTGTCCCCATACTTTTCTCTGCTTCGTTCAAATTTCTCATTCTTCTCCCTCTTGCCCCTTGTGGTTTTGACTGAAAATCCACCAAAGCCACAGTTGCTGTCCTCTTGCTCTTCCATGTATCCATCGCATGACTGGTGGGAAATGTCATGATTCCCCCCAAGTCTTGTGCAAAAGATGAGAGTGTCGCAAATGAATCACACGCCTTGGTAATGAGGTAGGGCTTGAAGGCATCTAAAACACCATTGTTGCATATGCTAACCATGTTCTTTTCTTCAATTGGCTCTTCACACTTCTGTGCTTGGGCCTTGAACCTATCCACGTAATCCGACAGCTCCTCATTTGGCTTTTGCTTGAATCGCATGAACTCTACGATGGTTACATGTTTCTGTACATAGAAAAATTTCTTAAAAAATTACCGTTTTAGATTATCTCCAAGTTATAGTACCAACTGAAGGCATTATCCATCAAAGTCTTGTTGAATTCCCTCATTAACAAATTATGATTGTTCATTTCATCATATCCTAACCATGGAGACATCGACTCCACGAACCTGGCAATGTGTTCCCTGACATTTCCTTTCTCCCCATTGCATTTTAGAAATTACGGGGGATGCTCGATATACCCTGCCGGGTAGGGTTGTCTCTGAATGTGTGTCGGGTAAGGTGGAGTAAAGTCTAACTCCGAAGGTTAGGATGTCTGCCTGTAAAGTTGATTAATCACATCGATTATATCATCCTTTGTCACATATTGGCTCGTGGTATGGACTTTCTGTGGTACAGAAATTGGCTGATGTACATTGGCATCATGTAAATTCTGTATCGGTTGTGCTTGTGGGCTGGTTCGTTGAACGAGGCTCGGGATGGTTGGCATCTGCACTTGTGAAAATACGGGGATAGTAATCGGAATGATGTTTGTCTGAGGTTGGCTGACTTCTAGTCTGGGTTGTGGCACTTCACCACTGTTCTGATGTTCTAAGTGGATGATTGGAACGAACTGATTCTCCGTCAATGGAGATGCAGTCTGATTCTCCTTATTGTTGCTATCGTTGTTGTGACGCCCCCAAAATTAGGTATACATCACCCATCTTGGGTCGTCAGATACATAGTACAGAATACAAATACAACTGTCGTGTATAATACGACAAAACATAAACTGTGAGTTTGAATACAAATATTATCTTCTAGAGAGTATTCATACTCAAAAGGAGTCCTCATTACATTTATTAACACACCATTACATAGAATAGTGAGGACTACTAACTAATACTATCATTCGGACCATCACTCCGTTTCCCGACTTGCCCCAGCTACGTTCTCATTTCCTGAAGAGAACAGTGAAAGAAAGGGTGAGCTCAACTAGCCCAGTAAGAAATATTATGACTAAGATAATGCAGAATAAATTATCATTAGCCTTCAACAATGTTAAACTGATAAAATATAATAGACATCAAGTTTAACTGCAGCGGAACAAGCAATCCATTAAAAGAGTCAAGTAGAAAATAAACTCTACTATCTTTTATGATTTAAAAGGTTTTTCAACACTGTGATCGCTGAGACTCAACTTAATAAAATAATCCACATCATCGAATCACCCCTGCACTACGGCCAAGGATATTCGTGTATTCATTAATGGTCATGATCATGCCAACAACTGTCCATCAACGCACTACGCGCCAATGAGGACTTTTATCACATCATTTGTAACATTACGGTCATGATTATACCGAATAATCCCTGGTCATAATCATACCAAGTCCATCTATGCACTACAGGCCACAGATGACTTTTAACATTTTATAAACATGAGGATGATGACAATCATATAAGAATTCAATAAAACAAGTTCAAGAATTAATTTATCCAAGAATTAACAACGTTCAAATTGTCAACATGATACTACTTTGTGGAGTAAAATTTAAGAATGCTTAGAAGAATATTTTCATGAAAAGATACTGGATGAACCGCAATTATCAAGGATATTCCACAAATTTCATGGAGTATAGAAGTCAAAACTTAACCAACCGAGTATAATAAAGAATGGAATAACAAAAGAAATCACCATGCATGCGATAGACCGCACAGATAGGTTATTCCAACAGAATAATAAATAATGGAACCAGGTCCGGCGTAAAACGCACAGACAGGATATTCCAACAGAATAATAATAAAGACAGAACCAGGTCCGATGTAAAACACACAGACAGGATGTTCCAACAGAATAATAATAAAGACGGAACCAGGACCGGTGCAAAATACACAGACAGGATGTTCCAACAGAATAATAATAAAGACGGAACCAGGTCCGGTGTAAAACACACGGACAGGATGTTCCAACAGAATAATAAAAGAATGTCACCAAGTATAGGGTAGACCGCGTATACAGGTTATTCCAACAGAATAATAAGAAATGGAATAACAAAAGTTCTCTTCATGAATAAGAAAGAATAACACCCCTTACCGTTTTAAAGAAGAGCTGAAATAAGGAAGTAGTTAAGTAGCAGAATACTCTTCTTCTCTCTCTCTATAGTTTCTCTCTCTAGAGTTTAGTGAATTCGTAAGAAATAATGAAGGAATGAGCTGCTATTTATAGAAAAATAGAATGCATAGTAACTAATCCATGAACGGTCCAGATTGATTATTTTAATCTGACGGTCCATATTTAAAGAAAAATCTTTTAAATAAAATATAATATATTCTATTTATAGAATAACTTTAATAAAGTATTCTGTTTTATATAAAAAGATGTTTCTGTTTTATTACGTTAATAATACGAATAAAACAAAACGTCATTATTGCTAAATAATTCATATTATTAACTGACAATAATTGAATCAAACTGAGTGACTTCTCACATAAGCATTAATAATCAATACCGTGTGTTACTATACAACCACACGTATTACTGTACTTTTACTACCGAGTAGTTCAACAGTATCAATGGTAAAACTTCCGCCGTTATTTTTAATAAAATATTTTTGTCATTTTCTCAATCCAACAATAATTCCGTTGTGGGGTCCACCAATGATTGTGTCGTTGTACGAATATTCCCTGTTAAAAGGAATATTCCCCAACCAATCGAATATTATATAACAACTTGCGTACTTTGTAAAATTTATAAATATTACCCACAACTATAACATTATATCAAATTAACTCCATAATATTCAAAAATGATATTTATAGAAAATTCATCTTTATTTATAAAAGTTGGGGTCTTACAACCTCCTCTTCTTATGAAATTTCGCCCTCGAAATTAGGGTACGTACCTGGTATGTCGAAGAGGTAAGGATACCTTGATTTCATTTCAGATTCTAACTCCCAAGTCATTTCCTCAACATCATGGTTTCTCCACAAAATTTTGACTTGAGGTATAACCTTGGAGCGTAGAATATGATCCTTCTTATCCAAGATTTAAACAGAAATTTCTTCATCGTCAAATCCTCCGCTATTTCGTCCGGTTCTAACTCAATAATGTGGTTCGGGTCTTCCACATATTTGCGTAACATGGATATGTGAAAAATATTATGAACACGAGACATACTTGGCGGTAAAGCGAGTCTATAAGCCACAGTTCCTACTCGATCGAGGATTAAATATGGACCGATGAATCGAGAATTGAGCTTTCCTCTTTTTCCAAATCTCGTAACTTCTTTCCATGGAGCAACACGTAAGAACACATGATCTCCTATATCAAATCCCACGTCCTTTCGATGAGGATCAACATAACTCTTTTGTCGATCTTGTGAGGTTTTTATACGTTGTCGGATCGTTTGAATCTTTTCTGTAGTCATACGTACCAACTCCGGTCCCAACAACGTTACTTCACCTACCTCATCCCAGCATACTGGAGAACGACATTTTCTTCCATACAATGCTTCGAATGGAGCCATGCCAATACTTGCTTGATAACTGTTGTTGTAGGAAAACTCCACCAATGGTAAGAACTTGTCCCAACTTTCCTTAAAGTCAAAGACACAGAGTTTTAATAAATCTTCTAGAGTTTGAATAGTCCTCTCTGATTATCCGTTCGTCTGAGGATGATATGCCGAACTAAATCGTAAATCTGTGCCCATAGCTTTTTGTAAATTAACCCAAAATCGTGAAGTGAATCTTGGGTCTCGATCAGAAACTATGGATACTGGCATACCATGCAGTCTTACAATCTCGTTTATGTACATACGCGCAAGACGTTCAAGTGTATAAGTTTCTCGTATCGGTAAGAAATGAGCAGTCTTGGTCAATCTATTAACAATCACCCAAATCGCATCTATACCTTGAGAAACCTTAGGAAGACCGGTAACGAAATCCATGGTAATGTGCTCCCACTTCCATTCTGGAATTTCAAGTGGTTGCAATGGACCTTTTGGTACTTGATGCTCCATTTTGACTCGTTGACAAGTTAGACACCTTGAGATAAACAACGCTATCTCTCTCTTCATATTACTCCACCAAAATGTATGACGAAGATCATGATACATTTTGGTACTTCCAGGATGGATTGCAAATGGTGTGTTGTGCGCCTCCATCATGATTTCATACTTTAAATCAGGGTTGTTAGGAACACAAAGTCTGGAATTGACTCGAAGTATTCCTTCTTCATCGATTCTTGCTTCCGGCATAGCACCTTCTTGCACTTTTTTCCTCAAACGCATCAGCTCCAGGTCTGTAGCTTGAGCAGCTTTAACTTTATCGATTAAAGTTGGTTCTACTCGTATATTCGCCATCATCACATGGGTCCCTGGAGTCTTTAACTCTATCTCCATCCTCTGCAAGTCACACAAAATGGGTCTTTGTGTTGACAATATTGCACTCGTTCTTGCATATGATCTTCTACTCAATGCGTCAGCTGTGAAACCCCAGATTTTATGAATAAATATTTAATTTTTCTCGAAATAATTTTTATATTATGGTGTGGATTTGATATAATAGTTATGGGTAGTATTTATAAATTTTTTAAAGTATCCAAGTTGTCATATAATATTCGATTGGTCGGGGAATATTCATTTTAATAGGGAATATTCGTACAACGACACAATCATTGGTGGACCCCACAACGGAATTATTGTCGGATTGAGAAAACGACAAAAATATTTTATTAAAAATAACGGCGGAAGTTTTACCATTGTTACTGTTGAACTACTCGGTAGTAAAAGTACAGTAATACGTGTGGTTGCATAGTAACACACGGTATTGATTATTAATGCTTATGTGAGAAGTCACTCAGTTTGATTCAATTATTGTCAGTTAATAATATGAATTATTTAGCGATAATGACGTTTTGTTTTATTCGTATTATTAACGTAATAAAACAGAAATATCTTTTTATATAAAACAGAAAACTTTATTAAAGTTATTCTATAAATATAATATATTATATTTTATTTAAAAGATTTTTTTTAAAATATGGACCGTCAGATTAAAGTAATCAATCTGGACCGTTCATGGATTAGTTACTATGCATTCTATTTTTCTATAAATAGCAGCTCATTCCTTCATTATTTCTTACGAATTCACTGAACTCTAGAGAGAGAAACTATAGAGAGAGAGAAGAAGAGTATTCTGCTACTAAACTACTTCCTTATTTCAGCTCTTCTTTAAAACGGTAAGGGGTGTTATTCTTTCTTATTCATGAAGAGAACTGTTGTTATTCCATTTCTTATTATTCTGTTGGAATAACCTGTATACGCGGTCTACCCTATACTTGGTGACATTCTTCTATTATTCTGTTGGAACATCCTGTCTGTGTGTTTTACACCGGACCTGGTTCCGTTTTTATTATTACTCTGTTGGAACATCCTGTCTGTGTGTTTTACACCGGACCTGGTTCCGTTTTTATTATTATTCTGTTGGAACATCCTGTCTGTGTGTTTTACACCGGACCTGGTTCCATCTTGTTATTATTCTGTCGGAATATCCTATCTGTGTGTTTTACACCGGACCTGGTTCCATTATTTATTATATTGTTCTTTATTATTCTGTCGGAATATCATGTCTGTGCGTTTACGCCGGACCTGGTTTCATTATTTATTATTCTGTCGGAATATCCTGTCTATGCGTTTACGCCGGACCTGGTTCCATTATTTATTATTCTGTTGTAATAACCTGTATGTGCGGTCTATCGCATGCATGGTGATTTCTTTTGTTATTCCATTCTTTATTATACTCAGTTGGTTAAGTTTTCACTTCTATACTCCATAAAATTTGTGGAATATTCTTGACATTTGTTCTTCATCTAGTATCTATTCATGAAAATATTCTCCTGATCATTCTTGAATTTTACTCCACAAAGTAGTATCATGTTGACAAATTGGATGTTGTTAATTCTTGGATAAATTAATTCTTGAACTTATTTTATTGAATTCTTATATCATTGTCATCATCCTCATGTTTATATTCTGTTGAAAGTCATCTGTGGCCTGTAGTGCATAGATGGACTTGGTATGATTATGACCAGGGATTATTCGGTGTAATCATGACCGTAATGTTATAAATGATGTGATAAAAGTCCTCATTGGCCCGTAGTGCATTGATGGACAGTTGTTGGCATGATCATGACCATTAATGAATATACGAATATCCTTGGCCGTAGTGCAGGGGTGATTCGATGATGTGGATTATTTTATTAAGCTGAGTCTCAGCGATCACAGTGTTGGAAAATCTTTTAAATCATAAAAGATAGTAGAGTTTATTTTCTACTTGACTCTCTTAATGGATTGCTTGTTCCGCTACAGTTAAACTTGATGTCTATTATATTTTATCAGTTTAACATTGTTGAAGGCTAATAATAATTTATTCTGCATTATCTTAGTCATAATATTTCTTACTGGGCTAGTTGAGCTCACCCTTTCTTTCACTGTTCTCTTCAGGAAATGAGAACGTAGCTGGGGCAAGTCGGGGAACGGAGTGATGGTCCGAATGATAGTATTAGTTAGTAGTCCTCACTATTCTATGTAATGGTGTGTTAATAAATGTAATGAGGACTCCTTTTGAGTATGAATACTCTCTAGAAGATAATATTTGTATTCAAACTCACAGTTTATGTTTTGTCGTATTGTACACGACAGTTGTATTAGTAAGTTATATTTGTATTCTGTACTATGTATCTGACGACCCAAGATGGGTGATGTATACCTAATTTTGGGGGCGTCACATCAGCTACCACGTTCTCTTTTCCAGGATGGTATTGAATGGTATGATCATAATCTTTCAATAGTTCAAGCCAACGTCGTTGTCGCATGTTGAGTTCCTTTTGAGTGAAGAAATATTTGAGGCTTTTATGATCCGTAAAGATCTCCACCTTCTCCCCATACAAATAATGCCTCCAAATTTTAAGTGCAAAGACAACAGCTGCCAACTCTAGATCATGAGTAGGATAATTCCTCTCATATTCCTTGAGTTGTCTTGATGCATAGGCTATGACTTTTTCATGTTGCATGAGAACGCATCCCAACCCTTTGCTCGAAGCATCACTGTAGATGATAAATCCCTCCGAGCCAGATGGTATTGTTAGAACAGGTGCTGAAATGAGTCTCCTCTTGAGTTTTTGAAAACTCTGCTCACATTCTTCGCTCCAACCGAACTTTGTATCTTTCCGAGTCAGCTGAGTTAATGGAGTACCGATTCGAGAAAATCCTTCCACGAATCTCCGATAATAACCAGCTAAACCAAGAAAGCTACGTACTTCGGTCACTGATTTAGGTTGCTCCCAACTTTGAATAGCTTCAATCTTTGCCGGGTCAACCGATATTCCACGACTTGATACTACGTGCCCAAGGAATGCTACCTCCTCCAGCCAGAACTCGCATTTCTTCAACTTGGCATAAAGCTTGTATTCACGAAGTTTTTGGAGTACCGGCCACAAGTGTTGCTCATGATCTTCACGGCTTTTGGAATAAATAAGGATGTCATCAATAAAGACGACCACAAAGTGATCCAAATATTCCTTGAATACCCGGTTCATCATATCCATGAAGGCAGCAGGAGAATTAGTCAATCCAAAGGACATGACTAGGAATTCATAATGCTCGTACCGAGTTTTAAAAGTCGTCTTTGGAATATCCTCAGTTCTAACCTTCAGCTGGTGATATCCAGAACGAAGATCGATCTTTGAAAAGAATTGTGCTCCTTGTAACTGGTCAAACAGGTCATCAATACGTGGCAATGGGTACCTGTTTTTGATGGTGACATGATTCAACTCCCTATAATCAATACAGAGTCGCATACTTCCATCTTTCTTCTTCACGAATAGCACAGGAGCACCCCAAGGAGAAGTACTAGGACGAATAAAGCCAATGTCTAACAATTCCTGCAGTTGGATCTTTAACTCCTGAAGTTCAATAGGAGCCATTCGATATGGGACTTTGGAAATGGGTTTCGTATCGGGTTCAAGGTCGATACAAAGTTTAATTTCACGCTCTGGGGGTAGGCCAGGAAGTTCTTCAGGGAATACGTCAGGAAATTTATTAACAATAGAAATATCATTCAAAACTGACATATTTTTATTTAGATCCATGACATGAGCTAAGAAAGCTTGACATCCGTTTTTCAATAAACGAATAGCTTTATGGCTTGAGATGACAGCGATTGATTTTAATAGTTTGGTTGCTTGAATTCGCATAATAGGTCGATTAGGAATATGAAAGCTAACAACCTTACGAAAACAATCAATTTTTGCATGAGGAGTAGTTAACCAATCAATCCCTAGAATCACGTCAAATGCAAGTATTTTAAATGAAATCAGATCGACAGGTAATGTGTGGGTACCAACTTGAACCAAACAAGACTTATAAACCGTGGATGTAATGAAGGTTTCTCCCAATAGAGTTTCAACAGATAAATCAAAGTCTAATTTCTCCGGAGTCAAATTTAATCGATGAGCGCAAGTAGGAGAAATAAAAGAATGGGTAGAACCGGTATCAAATAAAGTATAGACTTCGTTAGAGTTTATGATAAGCTTACCCATGATGACCTCATTCGGGTTCTTTGCTTTCTGGGAGGTCACAACACACGCTCTCCCTTGCACTACCGGTTTTGACTTTTCTGGGATGGCCTTTGGTGTCTCCATCTTGGCTGAACTTATTTTTGGTAAATGATAAAATCGAGCTAAATGACCTTCTCTTCCACAATTATAACATGCTTTAGACGGCATTACGCAGTTTGGACTGATGTGCCCCTCCCCTCCGTATTTGAAACATATAATAGGTGGTCGTTCTCCTTCCTTAACAACGGGTGCTGGTGCTAACGTCTTTCCATCATTGTTGAATCTCCTCTTCTTGAAATGACCATTCTTATTGTTTTGGGCCTGATTACCACCGAAGTGGTTACCATTTCTGGCCTGTTGAGTCCCTCCACGCTTGTTGTCACCGCTTCGATGACTGCTCTCACTGGTATTATCATTTTGCCGACTGCTCTCTTTTGGTTGCGTTGACTCGTTATCGCGCTCCACTAACTGAGCCCTATTCACAACATCTGAATACAAACACAGTTTATGAGAAATATGATGTTGACGTATCTCAGGTTTCAAACCTCGTAAAACCATTCGCGTCATTCGCTCTTCATTATCCACCAAGTGGGACTCAAACCGGGACAACTCAGCAAATTTAGCCTCATACTGCGACACAGTCATATTATTCTGCTCCAATTTGATGAACTCCATCTCCTTCATGTGACGAACACTCTCGGGAAAGTATTTGTCATTGAACAGCTCTTGGAACTTCTCCCAAGACATCTTCAGTGCGGCAGGTTGAGTACGTTTAATCGATTTCCACCAGTAATCTGCCTCTCCTCGCAACATAAAGGCAGCAAAGGGAACCTTTTGCTCCTCGGAGCATCCCAAGACATCAAATATCTTGGTAATCTACTTTATCCATGTTTCCGCTATAAGTGGTTTTGGCTCGCCCTTAAACTCTGGTGGTCCCAGCTCCTTGAACTGTTTAGCGGTGACCGTCTGAGAGTTTTCAGTGTTTCCACCTATATTTTGGACAGGAGCCGCTCTCGCCTGCTGTTGCATGAACTGCATAAACTTTCTGAACATTCCATCATTCATCATCTGGTCAGTGTTGTTGTTTGCATGAGGATTGTCACCTTCCTGATGCACATTATCCTGATTATTGATATGTGGTGAATCAACAGTCGCCTGTGCTCAATTGCTATTCTCAGCATTCTCAGATGCCATTTTCAGATACTGCCACAAAATAAAAGTTAATTGATATGTCATATATTATCCTTATATTATGACCGACCAATTAAATACCATGCAAATAAACTTAGGTGGGTCATACTAGCGAAGAAATTCCCCGTCTCTCCCCTCCGAGTTCTATTCTCACATCTTAGCCAGGGATCATATCCCTAAGCTCTGATACCAACTGTGACGCCCCCAAAATTAGGTATACATCACCCATCTTGGGTCGTCAGATACATAGTACAGAATACAAATACAACTTACTAATACAACTGTCGTGTATAATACGACAAAACATAAACTGTTAGTTTGAATACAAATATTATCTTCTAGAGAGTATTCATACTCAAAAGGAGTCCTCATTACATTTATTAACACACCATTACATAGAATAGTGAGGACTACTAACTAATACTATCATTCGGACCATCACTCCGTTTCCCGACTTGCCCCAGCTACGTTCTCATTTCCTGAAGAGAACAGTGAAAGAAAGGGTGAGCTCAACTAGCCCAGTAAGAAATATTATGACTAAGATAATGCAGAATAAATTATCATTAGCCTTCAACAATGTTAAACTGATAAAATATAATAGACATCAAGTTTAACTGCAGCGGAACAAGCAATCCATTAAAAGAGTCAAGTAGAAAATAAACTCTACTATCTTTTATGATTTAAAAGGTTTTTCAACACTGTGATCGCTGGGACTCAACTTAATAAAATAATCCACATCATCGAATCACCCCTGCACTACGGCCATGGATATTCGTGTATTCATTAATGGTCATGATCATGCCAACAACTGTCCATCAACGCACTACGCGCCAATGAGGACTTTTATCACATCATTTGTAACATTATGGTCATGATTATACCGAATAATCCCTGGTCATAATCATACCAAGTCCATCTATGCACTACAGGCCACAGATGACTTTTAACATTTTATAAACATGAGGATGATGACAATCATATAAGAATTCAATAAAACAAGTTCAAGAATTAATTTATCCAAGAATTAACAACGTCTAAATTGTCAACATGATATGCTTTGTGGAGTAAAATTCAAGAATACTTAGAAGAATATTTTCATGAAAAGATACTGGATGAACCGCAATTATCAAGGATATTCCACAAATTTCATGGAGTATAGAAGTCAAAACTTAACCAACTGAGTATAATAAAGAATGGAATAACAAAAGAAATCACCATGCATGCGATAGACCGCACAGATAGGTTATTCCAACAGAATAATAAATAATGGAACCAGGTCCGGCGTAAAACGCACAGACAGGATATTCCAACAGAATAATAATAAAGACAGAACCAGGTCCGATGTAAAACACACAGACAGGATGTTCCAACAGAATAATAATAAAGACGGAACCAGGTCCGGTGCAAAACACACAGACAGGATGTTCCAACAGAATAATAATAAAGACGGAACCAGGTCCGGAGTAAAACACACGGACAGGATGTTCCAACAGAATAATAAAAGAATGTCACCAAGTATAGGGTAGACCGCGTATACAGGTTATTCCAACAGAATAATAAGAAATGGAATAACAAAAGTTCTCTTCATGAATAAGAAAGAATAACACCCCTTACCATTTTAAAGAAGAGCTGAAATAAGGAAGTAGTTAAGTAGCAGAATACTCTTCTTCTCTCTCTCTATAGTTTCTCTCTCTAGAGTTCAGTGAATTCGTAAGAAATAATGAAGAAATGAGCTGCTATTTATAGAAAAATAGAATGCATAGTAACTAATCCATGAACGGTCCAGATTGATTACTTTAATCTGACGGTCCATATTTAAAGAAAAATCTTTTAAATAAAATATAATATATTCTATTTATAGAATAACTTTAATAAAGTATTCTGTTTTATATAAAAAGATGTTTCTGTTTTATTACGTTAATAATACGAATAAAACAAAACTTCATTATCACTAAATAATTCATATTATTAACTGACAATAATTGAATCAAACTGAGTGACTTCTCACATAAGCATTAATAATCAATACCGTGTGTTACTATGCAACCACACGTATTACTGTACTTTTACTACCGAGTAGTTCAACAGTATCAATGGTAAAACTTCCGCCGTTATTTTTAATAAAATATTTTTATCGTTTTCTCAATCTGACAATAATTACGTTGTGGGATCCACCAATGATTGTGCCGTTGTACGAATATTCCCTGTTAAAACGAATATTTCCCGACCAATTGAATATTATATAACAACTTGTATATTTTGCAAAATTTATAAATATTACTCACAACTATAACATTATATCAAATTAACTCCATAATATTCAAAAATGATATTTATAAAAAATTCATCTTTATTTATAAAAGTTGGGGTCATACAGTTGTTGTTGTCCTCCACTCCTGCTTGTTCTCCCTGTGAATTGTCTGGGAACATGGCCTTGAAGGCGGGGATCTGCATCAACTGCTGATGGAAATTTCCCATTTCTTCTTGCTTCTTCTGCATCTCTAGCATCATAGCCATCATCATCCCTTGTCCTTCCCGTGCTTCCTTCAACGCCTTGAGTATCTCCAGTTGCACAACATTTGCCTGCTCTCTACTTTCTTCCTCGCTTTGCCTTCCCGCGCCTGTCTGCCTGACATTCGCTGAGTGTTGCTCAGCCATGTATGGTGATGTTGAACTTCCTTCTGATGCGTCTTCGAGGATGGGTTAATCGAGATCTAGATTCACGCCTTGGAAAGCTTGACATGCTCACCTTAGAACAGGACCTGGTGAGGTAATGCTATTTGTTTGTGAAGCTTTTCCTGTTGTTCTCCCACTTCGAGTTATGGGCATACCTTTCACGAATTCTACACCTCCCTAGCAAAGTCGCCAAATAAATGTGGGCAAGAAAATCGTGCCTTGCTAGCTAGGGTTTCGTATTGGCTGAGGAGGAGAGAAATCCACGAAGAGCACGTAATTGATTGATTGATTGAAGAGGGGAGAAGAACAGGTGAGCGATTACTCCAATGACGCATGACAGAACTCCTAGAATCTGGAAACCGTGTTAGTTTCCAAGAGCCATCTTGAGTCCTTCGAGTTGAGAGAATGTCCAAACCCTTTAGTGCTTTCAGGTGGAATATTCAAGCCTTAAGTCACCAAAAGAGTCCAAGTCCTGCGTCTCCAGAGAGGTCCCCTTCTCAATGGAATGGAAGGGGTATTTATAGGGTTTTCTGGAAAGTAGTCATGTGCAAGGCACACGCTTTCAGGAAAATTCCAAAAATACCCTTTAGTCATCAGAGTAATGCCCATATTGCCATGTCCTTCTAGCCACCAATCCAAGATCAATTCCCAAAACGAGCCGCCTCCACGAGCCTTCTGTCTCGAGACACGTGGAGGCTTCTCCCGGGTCTAGCACATTTATTTCTGACTTATCCGTCTTTATTTAATTAGGTTATGCAAACCTTAATTTGCGCATTTAATGAGGTCGTGGAACCCTAATTGTGAATTTAATTTAATTAGGTCATGTGAACCCTAATTTTGCACTTGGGCCCACAAATTGTAATTATAAGCGCGTGCCTAGAGCTAGCACATGACCACTCCAGTAGTTCCTTTCGCCGTATTTTTCATAAGGGAGCGTATCGAGAGGATATTGTTACTTTGAATAGCGAGATGAGAGTTTTTATATTTCGGAGTTAATGTGCAAAATAGTGCATACATAGGGGTCAGATATGTAGATACCATATATATATATGTGTGTGTGTGTGTGTGTGTGTGTGTGTGTGTGTGTGTACTTGGTGATAAATCACTAATGTTTGGAATTACTTGGTGATATATTCCTATTGATAAGGGGTAACTTAATAATTTAGTTTGTTGAGTATTTTAAAAATATATTAAATAAATGGTAGAATTGTCAAGAAATTTAACCAACCAATCAGGATTCTAATTTATAACTTCTGAAAGAAAATACTTTCATGCTATAAATAAAGGATGTTTCAGCATATTCAAGGTACATTACTCTTTCTAAATTAATTCTCCCATTCATATCAATGTTCTAACTTAAGTATCAGAGAGTCTTTTCAGAGTCCCCCAACCCTGAAAGAATTTTTATAAGTTTTCCAATAAATTTAAGACGGTCACACAGGCTAAAGTCAAAAGTTCATGAGTTGACCACAATCCTAATTTAGAGCTAGTGATTGATACATCAGCATAACTTCGAATTGATAAGTGCGAACTTGAATGATTTACATACATGCACTAACCCTTGTAAGAGAATTTTTTTAGCAACCCAAACTCCTAATTTGGATATACTGGCCTCACTAAATTGCAAACATATATCGGCAAATTAACCCAAGGTCCAGGTTCTCATGGATAGCAGACACTTATTGTTACGAACCATGATATTAGCTTTGTTAAAAGAGGTATTGGGCAAGAATAAAGGATTATAATTAAGAGTTACTTTTAATAATCAAGGGTTTAGATAGTTTATCTAGTTATATTGTATTTTCTTTCCTTTAAAAGAGAAGCTTAGAGAGTATTAATGAAATTAAGGAGGGTTTATTCAATTAAAATTTTTAAAGACTTTTAAAGACATTAAAAGTTTGGCTGTATTCAATCAAGACATTTAAAGAGTTTATAAAAGTTTACTGGTATTCAATTATAACTTTTATAATATCTTTAAAAGTTAAGTGGTATTGAATTGAGACTTTTACAAAGTCTATAAGAATATTTTGATATTCAAAAAGTTATAGATTTTTAAGATTTCTATCAAATGGTAGAGTTTGACAGACTTTAGAAGAAGAGATACTCATATTCAAAGTCTGACCTCATCTCTACATACTTTCAAAGACTTCCAAATATTTGAAAAAGGGAGAAATGAGCAAAGGAGAAGGAGACAGACATAGATGAGATCAAACAAATAAAATAAAAGAAACAATATATGTGACGCCCCCAAATTTAGGTATACATCACCCATCTTAGGTCGCCAGATACATGGTACAGAATTCAAATACATCTTACTAATACAACTGTCGTGTACAACACTACAAAACATAAACTGAGAGTTTGAATACAAATATTGTCTACTAGAGATTATACAAACTCAAAAGAAGTCCTCATTACAATTATTATCACACTATTTCACAGAATAGTGAGGACTACTAATGCTATTCTCTAGACCATCACTCCGTTCCCCGACTCGTCCCACCTATATTCTCATTTCCTGAAGAGAACAATGAAAGCAAAAGGGTGAGCTCAACTAGCCCAGTAAGAAATATTATGACTAAGATAATGCAGAATAAATTATCATTAGTCTCCAACAATGTTAAACTGATAAAATATAATAGACATCAAGCTTAACTGCAGCGGAACAAGCAATCCATTAAAAGAGTCAAGTAGAAAATAAAATCTACTATCTTTTATGATTTAAAAGGTTTTTCATGACTTTTATCGTTGGGACTCATCTTAATAAATAATCCACATCATCGAATCACCCCTGCACTACGGCCAATGATATTCTTTAGTATCACGACCACGAATTATCCATGCACTACGGCTAAAGATAATTATGTTTTCATCAACGGTCCTGATAATGCCATAAAGCAATTCATCTTTGCACTACGGCCAAAGAGAATCCATAGCCATAATCATACCAAAAACTATCCATCAATGCACTACGGCAAATGAGGATTTTTACCACATCATTTGTAACATTACGGTCATGATTACACCGAATAATCCCTGGTCATAATCATACCAAGTCCATCTATGCACTACAGGCCACAAATGACTTTTAACAAAATATAATCATGAGAATAATGACAATGATATACGAATTCAATAAAACAAGTTCAAGAATTAATTTATCCAGGAACTGATAACGTCCAAATTGTCAACATGATACTGCTTTGTGGAGTAAAATTCAAGAATGCTCAGAAGAATATTTCCATGAAAAGATACTGGATGAAGCGCAAATATAAAGGATATTCCACTAATTTCATGGAGTATAGAAGTCAAAACTTTAACCAACTGAGTATAATAAGGAATGGAATAACAAAAGAAATTACCAGGCATGCGATAGACCGCATAGGCAGGTTACTCCAACAGAATAATAAATAACGGAACCAGGTCCGGCGTAAATCGCACAGACAGGATATTCCAACAGAATAGTAAAGACGGAACCAGGTCCAGCGTCGAACGCACAGACATGATATTTCAACAGAATAGTAAAGACGGAACCAGGTCCGGCGTAGAACGCACAGACAGGATATTCCAACAGAATAGTAAAGACAGAATCAGGTTCGGCGTAGAACGCACAGACAGGATGTTCCAACAGAATAATAAAAAATAGAACCAGGTCCGGCGTAGAACGCACAGACAGGATGTTCCAGCAGAATAATAAGGAATGGAATAATAGAAGAATTTCACCAAGTATGCGGTACTTCGCTTAAACAAGTTATTCTAACATAATAACAAAGAATGGAACAACAGAAGTTCTCTTCATGAAGATGAAAGAAAGAAATAATATTCCCTACCTTTGCAAGAAACTGGATATAGGAGTAGTGAGGGAGCAGACTTCTCTTCTTCTATAGATTTTCTCTCTATAATTTCTCTCTATAATAATAGCTCTAAAGCTTTAGTGAATTGGTGAAAAATGAAGGAAGAATGAGCTTCTATTTATAGGAAAACATAGTTTCGATAATTACACGTTTTGGGGCTCGAAATATTATAGTATAATACCTCTAACTTTTCATTCATTTTTAATTCAATCATCCAAGTATTATCAAACATGCACCAACTCCCCTAATAGTAATTCATGTGAATCAATAGTAAAATCATGTGACTCAATAATTCTAAACATGTGAAAAATTAATTACAATATAGTACCTCCCTCTATACCTCTATTTTTAACTTAGTCATTCAAGTATTATCAATCTTGCACCAACTCCCCTAATAGTACAAGAATATGAGTCAATAGTATAACATGTGAACAAATAGTTATAATAATGTGAAATAATAGCAATCAATTGCTCATTTATCCGGTTAAATACCTGATTGGTCAATATAACCTCTAGATATCAATTATTATCGAAATAAATGTCGATTTTCACTAACACAAACAATTCCAACATAATGAAACCATTTTTATCAAAAATATAAATTTTGAAATTTCGAAGTTTGACTTTTTTCAAAAAAGTCAACTGTTGACTTTTTGACCAAGTAGTGAATTTCGAAAATTTTTGTGTTTATAGGCTATTTTTACTAATTTCGACGTTTCGGACTCACATATCACGTCTGCGTCTCCAAATTCAACTCCGAACAACATTCATCATTAATATTATAACTCATGAATAGTAACTCGTGAATAGTAACTCGTGAATAGTATTCCGACACGAAAAGTGTCCCAAATACCCGAGTGAACAATACTAGAATGAATAGTAATTTGGTGAATAGTAACCCGTGAATAGTAACTCGTGAATAGTAACTCATTAATAGTAACTCGTGAATAGTAACTCGTGAATAGTACTCTGACACGAAAAGTACCCCAAATACCCGAGTGAATAATATTCGGGTGAATAGTAATTTAGGTAAATAGTAATCTGTGAATAGTAACTCATGAATAGTAACTCGTGAATAGTACACCGACACAAAAAGTGTCTTGAATACTCGATTGAACAATACTGAGTGACTTCTCACATAAGCATCAATAATCAATACCGTGTGCTACTATGCAACCACGCGTATTACTGTACTTTTAACACGGGGTGTTTCAACAGTTAACGATAAAACTTCCGTCGTTATTTTCATAAAATATTTTTGTCGTTTTCTCAATCCGACAATAATTCTGTTGTGGGGTCCACCAATGATTATACCGTCGTACGGATATTCCCCGATAAATCGATTATTATATAACAACTTGCATAATTTATAAAATTTATAAATACTACCCACAACTATAACATTATATCAAATCCATACCATAATATAAAAAAAAAATATTTCGAGAATATTAAATATTTATTCATAAAATCTGGGGTCTCACAATCTCCCCTCCTTATGGAATTTCGCCCTCGAAATTTACGTACGTACCTGGAATGCTGAAGAGTTGAGGATACCTCGTCAGATTCTAACTCTTGAGGTATAACCTTTGAGTGTTGAATACGATTCTTCTTATCCAAGATGTTAACATATATCTCTTCATACGTTAAATCTTCTGTTATCTCGTCCGGTTCTAAGTTAATAATGTGGTTCGGGTCGTCCACATTTTTACATAACATCGACACGTTAAAAACGTTATAAACACGCGACATACTTGGCGGTAAAACGAGTATATAAGCCACAGTTCTTACTTGATCGAGGATTTAAAATGGGTCAACTAAATCGAGGGTTGAGATTTTCTCTCTTCGTCGATTATTGCTTCTAGAATAACGCCCTCTTGGACCTTCTTCTTCACATTCATCAGCTCCAGGTTTGTAGCTTGAGCGGCTTTAACTTTATCGATTAAAGTCAATTCTACTCGTATATTCGTTATTTTCACATGGGTTCCTAGAGTCTTTAACTCTATCTTCATCATTTGTAAGTCGTACAAAATGGGTCTTTGTGTTAACAACATCGCACTCGTAAACGCATACAATCTTCTACTAAACGTGTCAGCTACCACGTTCGCATTTGCACGATGATATTGCATGGTACGATAGTGATCTTCAACAGCTCGAGCCGACGTCTTTGGCGCATTATACGTTCGTTTTGGTTGAAGAAATATTTGAAGGTTTAAGAAATAGGTTTTGTACTGGGGTCAATACAAATTCGATTTCACGCTCTAAGGGTATGCTAAGAAGTCTTCAAGAATACATCAAGAAATTTATTAACGATAAAAATATCATTCAAAACTGTGACTCTCATCCATGACTTGGATAGTACGTTACATTGATACCTATCAACTTGACATCGTCATTCACAACGTCCCCTACGAAAAGTTCGGCTTCGGTGCATTCCACACAAGGAAGTCACCAACAAAAGGATTGGGGCTCTTTACTTATGGCTTGATATGACAATGATTGACTTTAGTGGTTTGGTTGCTTGAATTCGCATAGCAGGTTGGTTAGGAATATGAAAGTTAACCACCTTACGAAAAGAATGATGAGTAGTTAACCAATCGTTCTTAAAATCACATCAAAGGCAAGTATTTTCAAAGAGATACGATCGACAGGTAACGTGAAAGTGTTGATTTGAACAAGATTTCTAAATAGTGGATGTAACGAAGGTTTTTACTATCGAAGTTTCAACCAATAAGTCAAAGTCTAATTTCTTCGAAGTCAAATTTAAACGTTGAACGCAAGAAAGAGAGATAAAAGAATGGGTAGAACCGGTATCTAATAAGGTATAGACTTCGCAAGAATTTATAATTAACTAACCCGTGATAACTTCGTTTGATTCCTCGTTAGGGTAATTCAAAACTCGATGCTGGATTTTCCCAATTACTGTCGAAAAAAAAATTACATATCATCTATTTTAGCTTTCTTGGATCGGACTTCTCTTTTCACAATATCAACGCGTCGTGCGGCTTTCACCCATGCATCTTTCATTCTCACTCGTTCAGTTATTTCTTCTTTCAGCTGCTCTTTGACATTTGAATTCTCAGATTCCAGCTTTAATATCGTATACTCTGCCTGTAAGACCCCGAATTTTATGAAATAAAAGTATTCAATTTTTCTTATAATTACTATTCAGTAAATGGTTAAATTGATAAAAAATTAAAGTTATGGGTGAAATGTAAAAATTGTTCAAAATAAACAAGTGGTTATAAAATAATCATTGTTGTCGGGGAATATTCGTTTGGTCGTGAAATATTCTTTCTGTCGGAGAATATTCGTACGACGGCGCAGCTATTTGTGGGCCCCATAACGAATAACTGTCGGATGAAGGAAAACGACAAATTTGAGTTTTTACAAATAACGGCGTAGTTGTTACCGTTAACACTGTTGGAATACCCGGTGGTTAAAATACAGTAATACGCGTTATTGCACAGTAGCACACGGTATTGCATAGTATTTTTGAAATTATTGATTCTTACGTAAGAAGGCATTACTCAATAATTGTTACAGTAATTACTGTTCAATATTTTATTTTATTGATTCAATAATTGCTACGTTGAAATTTTGTATTATTGTTGTTCAATAATTGTTGCTGCACAGTATTTTCCATTATCAGATCAATAATTCATATTATTTGAATAGTATTATTAGATAGCATTATTAGCAATGTCTAGAAAGTTCTGTCTAAGGAGAGGTTTGGTCATTTAATTGCGCGCCAGTAAGGAGAAATCCTTATTGGAAAGCCCCCTCTTTCCTGGGAACGGCCTGGTTGTCATAAATGTGATTCTGTAATATTATTTGTGAATAATTAATTATTGATTCATATGATAAGGAAATATTTATATTATGTGGATATAAATGAGGGATATATTTTTGTGGTTAAAAATGAAGGAGTTAATGTTGAGGTTTTTATCAGTATTTTTGTCGGAATGGAGGTATTAAAAATCAAGGTTTTTGAGATATTTTGCGGGGGTTATAATTTTTAATCCGACCGTTAGATCGTGGTAAATTTTGGATATGTTATACATATATAAGTTGAGTATATGCCCATAAATTTTGAACCGTTAAAAATGAACGTATGATTTGTTATGAATTTTAAGAGGTGGCTGATTCGGAAATCAGGTTATAAATCATTTTTGGTGGAAAATTCTAGAATTGGTGGGCCCCACTTGTGGTTGGTGAAGAAATGTGCTGAATTATATTTCAAATGTGGTGGGTGGGAATAGTAGCAGGTAAAGCCATCAGGTTGCAGGTCAAGCCTACTAAAATTTTCCTATAAATAGAGGGCTAAGTTAGAATTGAAAATTACACCAGAATTCATAAGCTTTCTCTCTTTCTCTCTCTAGATTATTGAGTGTATTTTGTGAGTATTTAGATACTTGGTGAGTTGCTATTCATCAGTGCAAGTTTTCTTCAGCATCATATCCGATATCCAGTCAGAAGTACTGCTCTTTTGAGGTAAGGGATAGTAAGGGATAGTAAGGGATATTATTTTCTTCTTAAATGATATTATTTTCTTCAATATCATTATGCTGAAATATTGATATGAGTTTTTATCAAATTTGGAACTTTTTGTGTCGGCACGTATACGGCACTATTCACGTATACGGCACTATTCACGAATACGGCACTATTCACCGAAAAATAAAATTTTTCTTTTTTGTCTAAGATGTCTATTATGGTTACTATCTTTGATTGTATCCATGTTTTGATCTTTATTTTTGAAATTCTGCTTCACAATTGATTATTATGAAGTATTATTGATCTTGGATAAACTGTTATACGAATCCCTAATATTTGTCCTTCTGTCTCACTGGATTCGTTCTCTTTAAGATATTTTTCATCATCTTCAGTCCTAAATGATGATATTACTGAATATCTTTGGCCTGTAGTGCAAAGATGTATGATTACTTGATGAATATCTTTGGCCTGTAGTGCAAAGATAAACAGGTGTTGAGATGAACATGACTGACAGGTGATACAAATGAATATCTTTGGCCTGTAGTGTAAAGATGAATATTTGGATAAAGATGATTATTAATTGATGTTACAGGGATAAAATATTGATGATGGACTTTTAAATCTTAGAAGATAGTAGAATTCTTTCTCTACTTGACTCTTCCAATGGTTTGCTGTTTCCGCTGCAGTTGTTGATCTAAAACTTGTTGTTGATTATATTTTATCAGATTTTTCCCTGTTGAAGGCTAACGATAATTTGTTGTATATTATCTTAGTCATAATATTCTTTACTGGGCTAGTTGAGCTCACCCTTTTCCTTTTTGTTCCATTTTTCTTCTCAGGAGGTGAGAACATAGCAGGATCTAGTCGGGGTATGGAGTGATGGTTCTAGAAAGATGTTTTAGCAGTCCTCACTATTTCTGTAAAATAGTGTTTGAATAATTGTAATGAGGATTTATTTGAGTGTGGATATTGTCCAGAAGACAATATTTGTATTTAAACTCACAGTATGTGTTGTCGTATTTTGCACGACAATTGTATTATTGAAGTTGTAGTTTGCTTTCTGTACCATGTATTTGGCGACTCAGAATGGGTGTTGTATACCTATTTTGGGGGCGTCACAGTTGGTATCAGAGCTATAAGTAAAGAGCCCCGAGCCTCTCTCTGGTGACTTCCTGTTGATGGGGAATGCACCGAAGCCAGACTCTCCGTAGGGGACGCCGTTCTGCGGTGTCAAGCTGATAGGTATCAATGTAAGGTGCTGACATAGGTTGGTGTCCAGAGTTACATTTGGTATCAGAGCTTAGGGATATGATCTCTGGCGGAGATCGGGGAATACAACTAGGAGGGGAGAGATGAGTAAATCTTTCGCTAGTGTGTCCTACCTAAGCTTATTTGTTGGTCAGTCATAATATCGGGATATTATGTGATATGTTAATTTGTTAAATTAACACTTGTTTTGAAGCTATATTCTAGAATGTTATTTGAAATACAGGAGATGAGCAATGGAGAAATTATGATGACAGAGAAGATGGAATTTGAAATGAAAGGAAGGTATTCTCAACTCTTTGAAATACCAGGTACGTAAATTTCGAGGACGAAATTTCATAAGGAGGGGAGATTGTAAGACCCCGAATTTTATGAAATAAAAGTATTCAATTTTTCTTATAATTACTATTCAGTAAATGGTTAAATTGATAAAAAATTAAAGTTATGGGTGAAATGTAAAAATTGTTCAAAATAAACAAGTGGTTATAAAATAATCATTGTTGTCGGGGAATATTCGTTTGGTCGTGGAATATTCTTTCTGTCGGAGAATATTCGTACGACGGCGCAGCTATTTGTGGGCCCCATAACGAATAACTGTCGGATGAAGAAAAATGACAAATTTGAGTTTTTACAAATAACGGCGTAGTTGTTACCGTTAACACTGTTGGAATACCCGGTGGTTAAAATACAGTAATACGCGTTATTGCACAGTAGCACACGGTATTGCATAGTATTTTTGAAATTATTGATTCTTACGTAAGAAGGCATTACTCAATAATTGTTACAGTAATTACTGTTCAATATTTTATTTTATTGATTCAATAATTGCTACGTTGAAATTTTATATTATTGTTGTTCAATAATTGTTGCTGCACAGTATTTCCCATTATCAGATCAATAATTCATATTATTTGAATAGTATTATTAGATAGCATTATTGACAATGTCTAGAAAGTTCTGTCCAAGGAGAGGTTTGGTCATTTAATTGCGCGCCAGTAAGGAGAAATCCTTATTGGAAAGCCCCCTCTTTCCTGGGAACGGCCTGGTTGTCATAAATGTGATTCTGTAATATTATTTGTGAATAATTAATTATTGATTCATATGATAAGGAAATATTTATATTATGTGGATATAAATGAGGGATATATTTTTGTGGTTAAAAATGAAGGAGTTAATGTTGAGGTTTTTATCAGTATTTTTGTCGGAATGGAGGTATTAAAAATCAGGGTTTTTGAGATATTTTGCGGGGGTTATAATTTTTAATCCGACCGTTGGATCGTGGTAAATTTTGGATATGTTATACATATATAAGTTGAGTATATGCCCATAAATTTTGAACCGTTAAAAATGAACGTATGATTTGTTATGAATTTTAAGAGGTGGCTGATTCGGAAATCAGGTTATAAATCATTTTTGGTGGAAAATTCTAGAATTGGTGGGCCCCACTTGTGGTTGGTGAAGAAATGTGCTGAATTATATTTCAAATGTGGTGGGTGGGAATAGTAGCAGGTAAAGCCATCAGGTTGCAGGTCAAGCCTACTAAAATTTTCCTATAAATAGAGGGCTAAGTTAAAATTAAAAATTACACCAGAATTCATAAGCTTTCTCTCTTTCTCTCTCTAGATTATTGAGTGTATTTTGTGAGTATTTAGATACTTGGTGAGTTGCTATTCATCAGTGCAAGTTTTCTTCAGCATCATATCCGATATCCAGTCAGAAGTACTGCTCTTTTGAGGTAAGGGATAGTAAGGGATAGTAAGGGATATTATTTTCTTCTTAAATGATATTATTTTCTTCAATATCATTATGCTGAAATATTGATATAAGTTTTTATCAAATTTGGAACTTTTTGTGTCGGGGTTACTATTCATGTATACGGCACTATTCACGAATACGGCACTATTCACCGAAAAATAAAATTTTTCCTTTTTGTCCAAGATGTCTATTATGGTTACTATCTTTGATTGTATCCATGTTTTGATCTTTATTTTTGGAATTCTGCTTCACAATTGATTATTATGAAGTATTATTGATCTTGGATAAACTGTTATACGAATCCCTAATATTTGTCCTTCTGTCTCACTGGATTCGTTCTCTTTAAGATATTTTTCATCATCCTCAGTCCTAAATGATGATATTACTGAATATCTTTGGCCTGTAGTGCAAAGATGTATGATTACTTGATGAATATCTTTGGCCTGTAGTGCAAAGATGAACAGGTGTTGAGATGAACATGACTGACAGGTGATACAAATGAATATCTTTGGCCTGTAGTGTAAAGATGAATATTTGGATAAAGATGATTATTAATTGATGTTACAGGGATAAAATATTGATGATGGACTTTTAAATCTTAGAAGATAGTAGAATTCTTTCTCTACTTGACTCTTCTAATGGTTTGCTGTTTCCGCTGCAGTTGTTGATCTAAAACTTGTTGTTGATTATATTTTATCAGATTTTTCCCTGTTGAAGGCTAACGATAATTTGTTGTATATTATCTTAGTCATAATATTCTTTACTGGGCTAGTTGAGCTCACCCTTTTCCTTTTTGTTCCATTTTTCTTCTCAGGAGGTGAGAACATAGCAGGATCTAGTCGGGGTATGGAGTGATGGTTCTAGAAAGATGTTTTAGCAGTCCTCACTATTTCTGTAAAATAGTGTTTGAATAATTGTAATGAGGATTTATTTGAGTGTGGATATTGTCCAGAAGACAATATTTGTATTTAAACTCACAGTATGTGTTGTCGTATTTTGCACGACAATTGTATTATTGAAGTTGTAGTTTGCTTTCTGTACCATGTATTTGGCGACTCAGAATGGGTGTTGTATACCTATTTTGGGGGCGTCACACTGCCAAAGAGTGCTTCTGTTCAACCATCGCACATCGGGTAATACAATTTTGAATTATTACATCCCTTTGTTCTACGACCGCCTGTCGTTCTTCAGCCTGCTCTTCTAACTCATGAATACGATTTTGTAATTCTACATTTTGATCAATAGGTTCTTCTAATAAATCAACCTCAGGTTCCTCTTCTTCCTCACTCTCAGTTGCTACCTTTGCGACTAGCTTGAGTGCAACTTTTAATTCCTCAAACACCACATGGATATCTCTAATCACATTAACCCGGTTGATGATTATAGGTGTCTCCACGGTCTCATTCACTCCATTGTAAACATTTTCAGATGCCATTCCCAAACACTGTCACAAAACAAAGGTTAATTGACATGTAACATATTATCTCTATATTCTGACCGACCAATTAAATACCAAATAAACTTAGGTAGGTCATACTAGCGAAGGAATTCTCCGTCTCTCCCCTCCTAGTTCTATTCTCACATCCTAGCCAGGGATCATATCCCTAAGCTCTGATACCAACTGTGACGCCCCCAAATTTAGGTATACATCACCCATCTTAGGTCGCCAGATACATGGTACAGAATTTAAATACATCTTACTAATACAACTGTCGTGTACAACACGACAAAACATAAACTGAGAGTTTGAATACAAATATTGTCTACTAGAGATTATACAAACTCAAAAGGAGTCCTCATTACAATTATTATCACACTATTTAACAGAATAGTGAGGACTACTAATGCTATTCTCTGGACCATCACTCCATTCCCCGACTCGTCCCACCTATATTCTCATTTCTTGAAGAGAACAATGAAAGCAAAAGGGTGAGCTCAACTAGCCCAGTAAGAAATATTATGACTAAGATAATGCAGAATAAATTATCATTAGTCTCCAACAATGTTAAACTGATAAAATATAATAGACATCAAGCTTAACTGCAGCGGAACAAGCAATCCATTAAAAGAGTCAAGTAGAAAATAAAATCTACTATCTTTTATGATTTAAAAGGTTTTTCATGACTTTTATCGTTGGGACTCATCTTAATAAATAATCCACATCATCGAATCACCCCTGCACTACGGCCAATGATATTCTTTAGTATCACGACCACGAATTATCCATGCACTACGGCTAAAGATAATCATATTTTCATCAACGGTCCTGATAATGCCATAAAGCAATTCATCTTTGCACTACGGCCAAAGAGAATCCATAGCCATAATCATACCAAAAACTATCCATCAATGCACTACGGCAAATGAGGATTTTTACCACATCATTTGTAACATTACGGTCATGATTACACCGAATAATCCCTGGTCATAATCATACCAAGTCCATCTATGCACTACAGGCCACAAATGACTTTCAACAAAATATAATCATGAGAATAATGACAATGATATACGAATTCAATAAAACAAGTTCAAGAATTAATTTATCCAGGAACTGATAACGTCCAAATTGTCAACATGATACTGCTTTGTGGAGTAAAATTCAAGAATGCTCAGAAGAATATTTCCATGAAAAGATACTGGATGAAGCGCAAATATAAAGGATATTCCACTAATTTCATGGAGTATAGAAGTCAAAACTTTAACCAACTGAGTATAATAAGGAATGGAATAACAAAAGAAATCACCAGGCATGCGATAGACCGCATAGGCAGGTTATTCCAACAGAATAATAAATAACGGAACCAGGTCCGGCGTAAATCGCACAGACAAGATATTCCAACAGAATAGTAAAGACGGAACCAGGTCCAGCGTCGAACGCACAGACAAGATATTCTAACAGAATAGTAAAGACAGAACCAGGTCCGGCGTAGAACGCACAGACAGGATATTCCAACAGAATAGTAAAGACAGAACTAGGTTCGGCGTAGAACGCACAGACAGGATGTTCCAACAGAATAATAAAAAATAGAACCAGGTCCGGCGTAGAACGCACAGACAGGATGTTCCAGCAGAATAATAAGGAATGGAATAATAGAAGAATTTCACCAAGTATGCGGTACTTCGCATAAACAGGTTATTCCAACATAATAACAAAGAATTGAACAACAGAAGTTCTCTTCATGAAGATGAAAGAAAGAAATAATATTCCCTACCTTTGCAAGAAACTGGATATAGGAGTAGTGAAGGAGCAGACTTCTCTTCTTCTATAGATTTTCTCTCTATAGCTTCTCTCTATAATTTTTCTCTATAATAATAGCTCTAAAGCTTTAGTGAATTGGTGAAAAATAAAGGAAGAATGATCTTCTATTTATAGGAAAACATAGTTTCGATAATTACACGTTTTGGGGCTCGAAATATTATAGTACAATACCTCCAACTTTTCATTCATTTTTAATTCAATCATCCAAGTATTATCAAACATGCACCAACTCCCCTAATAGTAATTCATGTGAATCAATAGTAAAATCATGTGACTCAATAATTCTAAACATGTGAAAAATTAATTACAATATAGTACCTCCCTCTATACCTCTATTTTTAACTTAGTCATTCAAGTATTATCAATCTTGCACCAACTCCCCTAATAGTACAAGAATATGAGTCAATAGTATAACATGTGAATAAATAGTTATAATAATGTGAAATAATAGCAATCAATTGCTCATTTATCCGGTTAAATACCTGATTGGTCAATATAACCTCCAGATATCAATTATTATCGAAAGAAATGTCGATTTTCACTAACACAAATAATTCCAACATAATGAAACCATTTTTATCAAAAATATAAATTTTGAAATTTTAAAGTTTGACTTTTTCCAAAAAAGTCAACTGTTGACTTTTTGACCAAGTAGTTAAATTCGAAAATTTTTGTGTTTATAGACTATTTTTACTAATTTCGACGTTCCGGACTCAAATATCACGTCTGCGTCTCCAAATTCAACTCCGAACAATATTCATCATTAATATTATAACTCATGAATAGTAACTCGTGAATAGTACTCCGACACGAAAAGTGTCCCAAATACCCGAGTGAACAATACTAGAGTGAATAGTAATTTGGGTGAATAGTAACCCGTGAATAGTAACTCGTGAATAGTAACTCATTAATAGTAACTCGTGAATAGTAACTCGTGAATAGTACTCCGACACGAAAAGTACCCCAAATACCCGAGTGAATAATATTCGGGTGAATAGTAATTTAGGTGAATAGTAATCCGTGAATAGTAACTCATGAATAGTAACTCGTGAATAGTACTCCGACACAAAAAGTATCCCGAATACTCGATTGAACAATACTGAGTGACTTCTCACATAAGCATCAATAATCAATACCGTGTGCTACTATGCAACCACGCGTATTACTGTACTTTTAACACGGGGTGTTTCAACAGTTAACGATAAAACTTCCGCCGTTATTTTCATAAAATATTTTTGTCGTTTTCTCAATCCGACAATAATTCTGTTGTGGGGTCCACCAATGATTATACCGTCGTACGGATATTCCCCGATAAATCGATTATTATATAACAACTTGCATACTTTATAAAATTTATAAATACTACCCACAACTATAACATTATATCAAATCCATACCATAATATAAAAAAAATATTTCGAGAATATTAAATATTTATTCATAAAATCTGGGGTCTCACAATATACATATATATATTTCTCACACACTCTCTCTCTCTACCTCAGTCCTCTCAAAATAAAAAATCAAAAGGAAAGAAAGTTATTATATATACCAGGTGAAGAGAGTGAAAAATGAGGAATGATTAAAAAGATATTGTTAAAGGTTTTAAATAGAACCAATGGTATAAATGGAGATAACAAATATTTTAATATCATTATATATTTCTTCTCTTCCATAAAAAAATCTCATTTATTATATTTGTAAGTATTAAAAGAAGATATTTTGTTTTATGTTTATTTTTTAAAGTAATAAGTTTGTTAATTTGGTTATTTATTGAAAATTACAAATTGTTAGTTTAGTAATAATGACTTGATAGAAAAACGATAATGAACAATTTTAAAATTAAAATTATTATTGTATATTATTGTTAGTAGAAAATTACTTTTTTTATGAAACATTAAAATTATGAAATATAACATTTTCTTGTAATAGACTGGATATGATCTAATTAATAATTCAAATTTAACAATGCCTTTTATTTCAAATTAGGTTGTGACATGGTCAAAATATTTTAATATTATTCAATATCACACTCATTTCATTTAAAATATAAGATATTTGTTGACTTTTTAACAATTAATATAAGGTGCAAGAAATATTATAAGTATACAAAAGTCTATCAAACTTTTAATAAAACATCTATAAAAATCTGTCACTTATTTCATGGAGTCTTTAAATCACACGCTCACACAAGAGTGTTGTAAGACCCTAAATTATTAATAAATAAAATTTAATTTCCTCTATTTATCATTTTAAAATAGTAAGGGTTGATTTGATTAATGTGGTTAGTTATGGGTAAAATACGCAAATATTTTAAATAAGCAAGTGGTTATAAAATATTTATTTTTATCGAAGAATATTCGTTTGGTCGTGGAATATTCTTGTTGTCGGAGAATATTCGTACGACGGCGCAGCCTTGTGTGGGCCCCATAACGGAAAGCGATTGGATGAAGAAAACGACAAGTATAAGTTGTTTATAAATAACGGCGTAGTTGTTACCGTTAATACTGTTGGAATACCCGACGGTTAAAACACAGTAATACGCGTTGTTGCACAGTAGCACACGGTATTGCATCAATTATTGATTTTTACGTAAGAAGGCACTACTCAATAATAGTTACAGTAATTACTGTTCAGTATTTTATTTTATTGATTCAATAATTGCTGCGTTGATATTTTATATTATTGTTGTTCCAATAATTGTCACTACACAGTATTTTTCATTATCGGAGCAATAATTCATATTATCTGAATAATATTATTAGATAATATTATTGGTAATGTCTAGAAATTTCTGTCTAAGGAGAGGTTTGGTCATCTATTTGCGCGCCAGTAAGGAGAAATTTTTATTGGAAAACCCTCTCTTTCCTAGGAACTGCCTGGTTGTCAGTATTGTGATTCTGTAATATTATTTATGAATAATTAATTATTGATTTATATGATGAGAAAAATATTGATTTTATGTGGATATAGATGGAAAAAAATTTTAAAGTGACAATTGTTGAAAATTGATATTTTATCTTTTCTGATAAAATAATATTTTATTATATTATTATAATATAATAATGGTGATATTTTTATAATGAATGTGTGATATATGAGTATATGAGGAGGAAGAGTATTTTTGTTACAATAAATGCTTAAAACATGTTAAACATGTTGGTAGACACATTTCTTGACTGAAATTTGATTATAGCATGTAAAATCGACCGTTTGTGAATTTCGGTCAATTTTTATTTGAAATTTGGAAAAATTTTCTTCTGTAAAGTTGTAGATAATAAAATTTCCTATGAAAAAGACACGTGGTTCAAATTTTTCTGACAAAAGGGCTCTTTATTATGAATTATTGAAGTTTCAAAGTTCCGAAATAATTTATTTTTGGAAGTTTTAATTATTTTTATTAAGAAAAACGTTTTTTCCATTTGAGTGGCACATGTTAATGGTTGAAATCAGCTGGTGTGGTGTGCTAAGAAAATTAAGAAAATTAATTTATTAAATTTTCAGCTTTGGTGTTCTAAGCATTTTCTTATAAATAGGGTGCTTAGGTTATAATTGAAATCACACTAGAAACTACAGATTTCTCTCTCTTTCTCTCTCTATATATCGAGCGTATTTTGTGAGTATTTTTATACTTTGAGTGTTGCTATACGGTGCAAGTTCATTCAGCACTATATCTGATATTCTAACCAGAAGTACTATCCTTTTAAGGTAAGGGATGTTATTTTATTCTAAAATGATATTATTACTTCAATATCATTGTGCCGAAATATTGGTTAGAAATTTTTATCAAATTTAGAACTTTTAATGTCGGAGTTACTATTCACGAGTTACTATTCATGAGTTACTATTCACTAGTTACTATTCATGAGTTACTATTCACGAGTTACTATTCACGAGTACTATTCACGAAGCATGATAATTTTTTTTGTGAAATTTCTATCTTTTAGTGTCGGAGTCACTATTCACGTATACGGCACTATTCACAGAAATATTAAATTTTTGTTTTTCGTCCAAGATATCTATTATGGATACTAGCTTTGATTGTATCCATGTTTTGATCATTCTTGAATTTTGCTCCATTATGATTACTTATAAGGTATTTTTGGACATGGAATAGCTGAAATACGAATCCTTAATATTTATTCTTTTGTTTCACTGGATTCGTTTTCTTTAAAAGATTTTTCATCATCTTCAGTCTTAAATGATGATATAACTAAATATCTTTGGCCTGTAGTGGATATATTAATGATTTTATGATGAATATCTTTGGCCCGTAGTGCAAAGATGAACAGGTGTTGAGATGAACATGACCAACTGATGAATATATTTGGCCTGTAGTGCAAAGATGAATATTTGATTTAAGATATTTATTGATTGATGTTACAGGGATAAAATATCGATGATGGACTTTTAAATTCATAGATGATAGTTGATTTCATTCTCTACTTAACTCTTCTAATGAATTGTTATTTCCGCTGCAGTTGTTGATCTAAAACTTGTTGTTTATTGTATTCTATCAGATTTTTTCCTGTTGAGGACTAACGATAATTTGTTCTATATTATCTTAGTCATAATATTCTTTACTGGGCTAGTTGAGCTCACCTTTTTTCTTTTTGTTCCATTTTTCTTCTTAGGAGGCGAGAATGTAGCGGGTACTAGTCGGGATATGGAATGATAGTTCAAGATAGTTGTCTTAGTAGTCCTCACTATTTTATAAAATAGTGTATCAATAATTATAATGATGACTTAATTGAGTATGAATACTGTCTAGATGACAATATTTGTATTTAAACTCACAGTATATGTGTTGTCGTATTTTGCACGATAATTGTAATAATAAAATTGTAGTTATTTATGTACTATGTATTTGGCGACTCAGAATTGGTTGGGTGGAATGGACCTATTTTGGGGGCGTCACAAGTGTTGATTTCGTTTTTTACGAAAGAAAAAAAATAAAATCATGGAGCCAATAATTAAATGATCAGAAGTCATGTAATAAATATATTCTAATGCTTAGATAAAATAATATTGTCAGAACTTGAATTTTTTGTATAAAATATTTTTTGAAAGTTGTTATCATAAGTAGTAGATTATTATTTATAATATATGCACTAAAAAAATATAATAAATAATGTAACTTTGTAGCAAAATTTTAATCTTAAATCTAATAATCTTTCAATTTTATATATTAGAAGTATACAAAAGTCTATCATAGTCTTCATAAAAAATTTATAAAAGTCTGTTACTTATTTCATAGAGTCTATAAAATTCATTTTAAAATAGTTTTAAAAGTCTTCAAAAGTCATTAAAATTCACAAATTCTACAAAAGTTTATCACTTGAAAAAAATATTTAAAAATCTTAATTAAATACACCTCCTTAAATAAATTCTAACTTTCTCTCTCTAAATTCTGGAGTTCGATCCAAACTTAAATTGAATAACTTGGAGTTTGTACAAAGACTCGAATATTCGTATCACACGTGCTACTATGAAGTTTAATCAAAATTGAGGTTTTCAAGATCTATTAATGAAGATGTACTATTCAAAATACGATATATATTCTATATTTTATTTAGCGTAAGATTAAGTTATATATCATCATAAACTTAATTTTTCATTATTTATTTAATCAGAAATGAGGTGTTGTTGATATATGGGATTTTATGTTGTGTTTGGATTGAAAAATATAATGAGGTAAGAATAAAATGAATGAAGAAATATTATGAAGGAAGAAATAAAATGTTTTTTTTAACATTTCACGTACATGTTTAGTCGAATAATAAATAAAATCAAGAATAAAATAAAATAAATTTAAATAGACAAATACCCATCACCAATTAAGAGTTTTCCCAAATACCCTTCACTAAAAAATAGTTAAGGTGGTGGTGGGTAGTGGTGGCGAAGGTGGTGCAAGGGCGGTTGGTGGGGCTGTGATGGTGATGGCAGTGGTGGCGAATGGTGGGTGGTGGTGGCGATAGCCATATGAGATGTGACAGTCAGTGGCGGAGGGAAGGGGGGGCAGCCGTCCCCCCGGTCGCCGAAAATTTTTTACCCCCTGCTGCATAAACCAACCACCTCCTTTCCCGTCCGCCCCCCTCTGCGCTCTCCCAGTCGGCACTCGGTAGTCTCCCCGCCCCTTCTCTTCTCCAGTTCTCTGTATGTATATATAATATATGTCTATTTTTTTTAAACTCAGTCCAAAATGACGTCGTACTCGTACAGAAGTAACAGAAAACATCACAAATTCACGATTGCAAATTAGAATTAGCCAATTAGGGATTTGGAGTTGAGAAAGGAAATAAGAACAGCAGCTGTACGATTTTCTGATGTGGAGAGCTTGGGAAGTCTTGCAAAGAAGATGAAGGAAATTGGAAAAGATAGAGTTTTTCCGTTGGTCTATAAGCTGGTTGAATTGGTTTTACTCCTACCAGTTGCGACTGCGTCTGTTGAGAGGGTATTTTCTGCTATGAAATATGTGAAGATGATTTGAGAAACAGAATGGGAGATAAATGGTTGAATGATAGCTTGGTGGTGTTTATCGAGAGAGAGAGATATTTGTAGCTATTGATAACGAAGCTATTTTGAAACGTTTTCAGAACATGGATACTCGTAGAATTCAATTATCTAGTTCAACAAATTAAAACTAGTACATGATATAGCTTGATTTCTAGTTTTTTTTCATAGTAAACTTTTTTTAATGTAATTGTTCGCCCCCCCCCCCCCTTTGGGGGATCCTGGCTCCGCCACTGGTGACAGTAGTGGCCGGCGGCGGTGCATGTGTGGTGATGATAGTGAGAGACTATAATTCATGTTGTGGTAAAAAGGATAATATCATGTGCACTAATTGTATATAAAAAATTGTACATCAATAATAAAACTCATGTATTAGTTATTTATGAAAATGCGTAAAACATTCAATTGTAAGTTTCAGTCCTTATATTTTCTCTTTTTTTGTACTACGTACGCATAATTTTTTTTATATAGTTAATGTCTCTAATATTAGTCGTGGTAAAAAAAATATTATTATCAAATGTATCTATTCAACGTTTAATTCGTGGTGAAAAAAAATTCAAGAGAGTTGAATAAAATTTTGATTCCACTATAATTCATGTTTATATCAAAATGAGTAGGCAAACACACTGCCTGAAAATGGATGGATTTCATTTCCGACAATCCAAGCGCATTATTAATCTGATGACTAAAATTGAGACCCGAAAATCATTATTTATAGAAATTGTCGAAAAAATGTAGTGGTATTTTATAATTAAAAAAATAAATAAATTTATTGATGTTGATTATGAAGAAAGATGCCAATTAATGGATCCCACCACAGTGAATACGCAATATCAATTTAATATCACGGAAAAGATCCTCTAGGTCTAAGTTGCATCAATCAACAGTGGATTTCCTTATCTAACTAAGCATTTCAAATGGGTTTTTTAAAAATCAAAGTACTAATTAGCGCCTTGTTTGGTTGAATTTCAACAGAGGAAGAGGGAACATATATATATGGTCCCAATCCCAAATGCCAACCACGTCTTAAGCAGCGACCTTTCCCTTTCCTTTCTTAGGACGTCATGACTCACAATTTGGGTTGGGTTGGGTTGGGTTGGGTCGGTGAGAAGCAAAACCTTCTGAAAACATAATCATACACAACCTACCCGTCACTTTTTTCTTTTTTTTTTTTTAAATATTTGTGTCATCAAAATTCTATAAAAGTGGAATCCCATCACCTTTTTTTCTACTGTTTAGACCGTGCGGGAAAGCTTCACCTATAGGCTATATATTGTAGTGGAGTAGTTTTTTTAGGCTATGTTTGGATCTCACAAGATTCAAGAGAAACCAAACATAAAAGACGACAAGGGAATCATATCTATCAAAATAATTTAATTCTAATCCCTACATTGACTTTTCACAATTAATTTGAAACAATTTTTTAATTAATATAATTTATTTAACTTTTAAAAATAATAAATTTTTATAGTCCAAAACTAGATTAATTCATATCAATTTTGAATTTTAAAATTTTAAAAGTACTATCCAATAGTAATCTTATATTTTTAAACACACAGAATATTTAATATTATATAGTGGTCAATTACATTATATTATGAATTTATTATATAATTAACCTACGAGTATAGATTAGTAGACTAGTTTTTATCAAAAGTAGTAGTGTTGTTTAATATACGGGAAATATTGAGGTGCACAGCTGTGTAATTTTTAAAGTTACACGGTCTACGATCGTAGAGTGATTTCACTCTACGATCGTAGAGTAGTGATCACTCTACGATTTATGAATTCACTCTGCTATTGTGGAATACTCTACGATAGTAAAGTGAATTCAATCTACTATTTGAAGACTACTATACGATCGTAAACCGTGTAATTTTAAAAATTACACAACTGTGTACATCCATTTTTACCTTAATATATATATATATATATATATATATATATATATATATATAGGTTCCATCCACAACAACCGGTTGCTGTGAAGCAATTCCTTTTTTAGCTTGTTATAATTTCTGGCTAGAACAAAAAAAAATAAAAAAATTATAACAAGCTAAAAAAGAAATTACTCCACAACAACCGATTGTTATGAATGTAACCCGATATATATATATATATATATATATATATATATATATATATATATATATATATTCATTGACGTACATTTTTCATGCAAGTTCCATATATAAGAAAGGTTTTGGATTTTATTCTAATTTCGGGGGACGGCGGAGTGGGGTGGGTTTAATTTAAATTTAAATTTAGATTTTACTTTTGTTGGGGGCTAAAATGAGATTTTATGGATTAACTGTTGTTGCCCAAAAGGCTCTTTCTTAACTTAAGAAATGATGCAATCAATATATGAGAGCACCGATAATTCCGACTCACGACTCACGTGACTCGCCGGAGTCACGCGGCGTTGTCAGCAATGACGAAACCGTTGGGGTTCAGCGATTCGAAGATAAAGAGACGGAAGAGAATAACAAAGTATAAAGTATATACGATTTAAAGGAGATTCAATGCTTCATTTCGGAATGGGTTCCTTTGGATCATCCTAACAAATATCAGCTGCTTATATATATAAATATATGAATCCAAAAAAAAATAAAATATATATATATATATATATATATATATATATATATATATATAGAGAGAGAGAGAGTCCGGTTCCAGTCCGGACGCCCGGATTTTATCCTGTCCGGATTTTTTTTTTTTTTTTTGCTTATTTTTTTAAAACAACTAAAAAAAATATTTAATATTTTATGGAATTAATTTTTTTTTATAATACAGTATTTTGGGTGTGATTTAGGTACGTATAACAAAACATGTATGTACAGTCTGTGCAGACTGTACCACTATTTTTTGGTATAGGTATTCAAATCACCCCAAAACATTGTATTATGGAAAAATTTCAGTTTCATAAAATATTAAATATTTTTTTTTAGTTATTTAAAAAAAAAATAAAAAAATAAAATAAAATTTGGGTCAGTTTTTAATCAGGTCCGGGAGTCCGGACCTGATCCGCTGTGTGTATATATATATACACGGTCCGGATCTTAAACTCATTTCTTATATAAAATACCTTGCATACCTCCTTTAACGACGGACCGGACGACGATTCGGTCCGTCACTAAATATAGAACCGTCGTCTTAACTTTTAGCAATGAGCAACATATAGCGACGGACCCAACCTATAGCGACAGACTGAATCGTCGCCCGATCCATCGCTAAAAAGGGTATGCAAGATATATATATATATATATATATATATATATATATATATATATATATATATATATATAAACACACACACACACAGTCCGGATATTAAGCTCACCCTTTATTCAACTCACCCGAGCTCACCCATCTTTAGTGACGGACTAGACGACGGTTTGGTCATACAACCGTCGCGTATACATTTAGCGACGCTATATATTGTCCGTCGCTAAAAGTATAGACAACGGTTGTATGACCGAACCGCCGCCGGGTCCGTCGCTAAAGGAGGTGAACTCGGGTGAGTTGAATAAGGGATGAGCTTAACATCCAGACTATATATATATATATATATATATATATATATATATATATATATATATATATATATAGTAGACTATCAAAATACAAATCATGTCGCGTGGCATTGAAGTGAATTCATGTTAATTAATTTGTGGAGCGGTATTTATTTGCAGTTTTCTTTATATAATTTCCCCTAATTAATTAAAGGTTGACCAATGCCAACGCAAGTTTTAGCACGCACCAGACTTGAAAACATTAACCAATTAAGTACTAACTTGTTGATTAAGGGCCTTGTGAAATAACTAAAATACCCTTTCCTCATTCCTTGTTGACCTAATAATAACTTGAGAAAAATTCCATGAGCAGCTGCTATTTGTTTGGATGTTAGAGAGAAAAAGAAGCCTGTCAATATTTTTATACATGGCACACTCCAAAACCGTTTTGCTCAAGAAACAATATATATTATATGACTGCAAATCAACATTATAAGTTTGTCAACCAAAAATGCATACATTGATCATTTAACATATATATAATTACAAAATGGAAAATGCTGTTACTGGCTGGCTAGCAAGAAACAGAAATTTATTCGAAAAAACATGTGAATTAGAAAGAACAAACACAGAAATTGCACTTAGAGCTAGTAACTAGCTAGTGTACCATGGGATTTATTACAACTTTTTTTTTTTATATATATAAATAAAGTTCAACACAAGACTCAAGAAGTTTTTCTGAATATGTTAGAATGTAAAAAGTATGATTTAAATAACTTTCCATAAATATTAAGTAAAGAAACCAATACTACTATAAGAAAGAAAGTTAATTTGTGAATAACTACTGATGTGTTATATATATATATATATATATATATATATATAGCAAATATAATTTCTCTCCTTTGGGATATGATTCAAATAGGAATCTTCCTGCTGCCACAAAAATGTGTGTAAAGCTTCATGACTGGTAAACGAATCTTGATTCTACCAAACATGTAGATTTGCTTCCAATTCAGGAAGTAACTAATCGAACAAGGGGGGTGAATGGATCTTATTGTGCAGCTATTTTTACATATATTTGGTATCAGTACTGTGATTGTACGTACGTACCAATCCGATCAATATATTTCGTTAAGATATCAAGTATCAACAAGGTCATTACACAATAAGTTTGTCCGAACAGTTATGGCAGCTAGGTTTTGTTATCAAACCACATAATTTTTAGTGGTGACATAATTTCATATCAAATAGACACATTACAAACGGGTTATATACACTTTTTCTGTGACGCCCCCAAAATTAGGTATACATCACCCATCTTGGGTCGTCAGATACATAGTACAGAATATAAATACAACTTACTAATACAACTGTCGTGTACAATACGACAAAACATAAACTGTGAGTTTGAATACAAATATTATCTTCTAGAGAGTATTCATACTCAAAAGGAGTCCTCATTACATTTATTAACACACCATTACATAGAATAGTGAGGACTACTAACTAATAATATCATTCGGACCATCACTCCGTTCCCCGACTTGCCCCAGCTACGTTCTCATTTCCTGAAGAGAACAGTGAAAGAAAGGGTGAGCTCAACTAGCCCAGTAAGAAATATTATGACTAAGATAATGCAGAATAAATTATCATTAGCCTTCAACAATGTTAAACTGATAAAATATAATAGACATCAAGTTTAACTGTAGCGGAACAAGCAATCCATTAAGAGAGTCAAGTAGAAAATAAACTCTACTATCTTTTATGATTTAAAAGATTTTTCAACACTGTGATCGCTGAGACTCAGTTTAATAAAATAATCCACATCATCGAATCACCCCTGCACTACAGCCAAGGATATTCGTATATTCATTAATGGTCATGATCATGCCAACAACTGTCCATCAATGCACTACGGGCCAATGAGGACTTTTACCACATCATTTGTAGCATTACGGTCATGATTACACCGAATAATCCTTGGTCATAATCATACCAAGTCCATCTATGCACTACAGGCCACAGATGACTTTCAACAGAATATAAACATGAGGATGATGACAATGATATAAGAATTCAATAAAATAAGTTCAAGAATTAATTTATCCAAGAATGAACAACATCCAATTTGTCAACATGATACTACTTTGTGGAGTAAAATTCAAGAATGATCAGGAGAATATTTTCATGAATAGATACTAGATGAAGCGCAAATGTCAAGGATATTCCACAAATTTCATGGAGTATAGAAGTCAAAACTTAACCAACTGAGTATAATAAAGAATGGAATAACAAAAGAAATCACCATGCATGCGATAGACCGCACAGACAGGTTATTCTTAACAGAATAATAATAATAGAACCAGGTCCGGCGTAAACGCACAGACAGGATATTCCGACAAAATAATAATAATGGAACCAGGTCCGGTGTAAAACACACAGACAGGATATTCCGACAGAATAATAATAAAGACGGAACCAGGTCCGGTGTAAAATACACAGACAGGATGTTCCAACAGAATAATAATAAAAACGGAACCAGGTCCGGCGTAAACGCACAGACAGGATATTCCGACAGAATAATAAATAATGGAACCAGGTCCGGCGTAAACGCACAGACAGGATATTCCGACAGAATAATAACAAGACAGAACCAGGTCCGGTGTAAAACACACAGACAGGATGTTCCAACAGAATAATAATAAAAACGGAACCAGGTCCGGTGTAAAACACACAGACAGGATGTTCCAACAGAATAATAGAAGAATGTCACCAAGTATAGGGTAGACCGCGTATACAGGTTATTCCAACAGAATAATAAGAAATGGAATAACAACAGTTCTCTTCATGAATAAGAAAGAATAACACCCCTTACCGTTTTAAAGAAGAGCTGAAATAAGGAAGTAGTTAAGTAGCAGAATACTCTTCTTCTCTCTCTCTATAGTTTCTCTCTATAGTTTCTCTCTCTAGAGTTCAGTGAATTCGTAAGAAATAATGAAGGAATGAGCTGCTATTTATAGAAAAATAGAATGCATAGTAACTAATCCATGAACGGTCCAGATTGATTACTTTAATCTGACGGTCCATATTTAAAGAAAAATCTTTTAAATAAAATATAATATATTCTATTTATAGAATAACTTTAATAAAGTATTCTGTTTTATATAAAAAGATGTTTCTGTTTTATTACGTTAATAATACGAATAAAACAAAACGTCATTATCGCTAAATAATTCATATTATTAACTGACAATAATTGAATCAAACTGAGTGACTTCTCACATAAGCATTAATAATCAATACCGTGTGTTACTATGCAACCACACGTATTACTGTACTTTTACTACCGAGTAGTTCAACAGTAACAATGGTAAAACTTCCGCCATTATTTTTAATAAAATATTTTTGTCGTTTTCTCAATCCGACAATAATTCCCCGACAATAATTCCGTTGTGGGGTCCACCAATGATTGTGTCGTTGTACGAATATTCCCTGTTAAAACGAATATTCCCCGACCAATCGAATATTATATGACAACTTGGATACTTTACAAAATTTATAAATACTACCCATAACTATTATATCAAATCCACACCATAATATAAAAATTATTTCGAGAAAAATTAAATATTTATTCATAAAATCTGGGGTTTCACAATCTCCCCTCCTTATAGAATTTCGCCCTCGAAATTTACGTACGTACTTGGTATGCCGAACATGTGAAGATACCTTGACTTCACTTCAAATTCTAACTCTTGAGGTATAACCTTTAAGCATCGAATATGATCCTTCTTATCCAAGATGTTAACACGTATCTCCTCATACGTTAAATCTTTTAATAATGTGGTTCAGGTCGTCCACATATTTACGTAACATCGATACGTAAAAAAAAAATATTCTGAACACGCAACATACTTGGCGGTAAAACGAGTCTATAGGCCACAGTTCCTACTTCATCGAGGATTTCAAATGGGCCAATTAAATCGAGAGTTGAGATTTCCTCTCTTCGTCGATTCTTGCTTCTAGAATAACGCCCTCTTAAACCTTCTTCATCACATTTATCAGCTCTGAGTATGTAGCTTGAGCGGCTTTAACTTTATCGATTAAAATCGATTCTAATCATATATTCGTTATCTTCACGTGGGTTCGTATATTCGCACTTGTAACCGCATACGATCTTCTACTCAACGCATCAGCTACCACGTTCGCTTTTTCACGATGGTATGGTATGATCATAATCTTTAACAGCTCGAGCCAACGTCTTTGGCGCATGTTACGTTCGCTTTAGTTGAATAAATATTTAAGGGTTTAAGAAATGGGTTTTGTACTGGGGTCAATACAAAATTCGATTTCACGCTCTAGGGGTAAGCTAAGAAGTTTTCAAGAATACGTCAGGAAATTTATTAACAATAGAAATATCATTCAAAACTGTGACTCTCGTCCAAGACTTGGATAACCCGTCACATTGATATCTATTAACTTGTCACCGTTATTCACAACGTCCCCTACCGAAAGTCTGGCTTCGGTACATTCCACACAAGAAGGTCAACAACGAAAGGATCGGGGCTCTTTATTTATGGCTTGATATGACAATGATTGACTTTAGTGGTTTGGTTACTTTGAATCCGCATAACAGGGTGGTTAGGAGTATGAAAGCTAACAACCTTACGAGAAGCATGATAAGTAGTGAACCAATCGTTTCAAAAAAATCACATCAAAGGCAAGTATTTTCAAAGAGATAAGATCGACAGGTAACGTGAAAGTGTTGATTTGAACAAGATTTATAAATAGTGGAGGTAATGAAGATTTCTCCCAACTGACTTTAAACAGACATATCAAAGTCTAAACATTGAACACAACTAGGTGAAATAAAAGAGTGAGTAGAACCGGTATCTAACACGATATAGACTTCGCAAGAGTTTATGACTAACATACTCGTGATAATTTTATTCAGGCTCCTCGTCACGAAAAAAAAACGCTTTCTCTTAAACTACTGGCTTTGACTTTTCTGGGACGGTCTTTGGTGCCTCCATCCTATCTGAACTTGTCTTCAGTGAACGACAAAATCGGGTTAAGTGACCTTCTCTTCCACAATTATAGCATGCTTTGGATGGCATCGCGCAGTTTGGACTGATGTGTCCCTCCCCTCCGCATTTGAAGCATATGATAGGTGGTCGTTCTCCTTCCTTAACAACGGGTGCTGGTGCTGACGTCTTTCCATCATTGTTGAATTTCCTCTTCTTGAAATATCCATTCTTACTGTTTTGACCATGATTACCATTGAAGTGGTTACCATTTCTGGCATGTTGATTCCCTCCATGCTTATTGTCACCGCTTTGATGACTGTTATCACCAGTATTATCATTTTTCTGGCTGCTCTCTTTTGGTTGCGTTGACTCGTTATCGCGCTCCACTAACTGAGCTCTATTCACAACATCTGAATACAAACACAGTTTATGAGAAATAAGATATTGACGTATCTCCGGTTTCAAACCTCTTAAAAATATCCGCGTCATTCTCTCTTCATTATCCACCAAGTGGGATGCAAATCGAGACAACTCGGCAAACTTGGCTTCGTACTGCGACACGGTCATGTTGTTTTGCTCCAACTTGATAAATTCCACCTCCTTCATGTGACGAATACTTTTGGGAAAGTACTTGTCATTGAACAGTTCTTGGAACTTCTCCCTAGACATCTTGAGTGCGTCAGGCTGGGTACGTTTTACAGATTTTCACCAGTAATCTGCCTCTCTACGCAACATAAAAGTGGCAAAGGGAACCTTTTGCTCCTCGGAGCATCCCAAGACATCAAATATCTTGGTGATCTGCTTTAACCACGTCTCCGCCTTAAGTGGTTCTGGCTTTCTCAAAAACTCTGGTGGTCCTAGCTCCTTGAATTGCTTAGCGGTGACCAACCGTGGGTTGTCATTGTTTCCTCCTTCATTTTGGATAGGAGCCGCTCTCGCCCGTTGTTGCATGAATTGCTCCTTGAACTGCTTAGCGGTGACCGTCCGAGAGTTATTTTGTTGTTGCATTAATTGCATATAGTCTCTGACCATCCCATCATTCACCATTTCATCGGTGTTATTATTTTCATGAGGATTATTGTCCTCTGGTTGCACATTACCCTGAGAATTGATCGTTGGTGATTCAATGGTCTCATGTGCTTCATTGATTATCTCAACATTTTCGGATGCCATTTGCAAATACTGCAACAAAACAAGGGTTAATTAACATATAACATATTATCCATATACTTTGACCGACCAATTAAATACCAAATAAACTTAGGTAGGTCATACTAGCGAAGGAATTCCCCGTCTCTCCCCTCCTAGTTCTATTCTCACATCTTAGCCAGGGATCATATCCCTAAGCTCTGATACCAACTGTGACGCCCCCAAAATTAGGTATACATCACCCATCTTGGGTCGTCAGATACATAGTACAGAATATAACTACAACTTACTAATACAACTGTCGTGTACAATACGAAAAAACATAAACTGTGAGTTTGAATACAAATATTATCTTCTAGAGAGTATTCATACTCAAAAGGAGTCCTCACACTACTAGAAATTCGACCTATTACGACGAGCTTTAGCGACGGTCGGCACGGAACCGTAGCAATAGGCTTCTATAGCGACGGTCACGGACCAACCGCTGGTATATGTCTCAATAGAGAGCCTATTCCGAGGGTCATATTCTGGCCGTCGATATAGAGCATTTTTTGGGCCTTTTTAGCGAGGGTCATGAGATGGTTGCACAAAACCCTCCCATTCCCCCCACCCCAATTCATTTCAGTTCTGTATCGTGTTCTAGCTCAATCCTCTGACTCCCCATCTAAAAACCTAAATCCTCTAATCTCTCTCATCAGCTACTCTAAATTGCCAAAACCTAAATCTTCTTAACCGAATCACACCCTAAGTACGGCCACTCTCAATCGAAGGTCAATCGAACCAAAGGCTTCTCTCAATCGAAGGTTCCTCCAATCAAAGCACAAACAGAAAGATGGCGATAGAGATCGAGAAGTGAAATGAATTAGCGAGGGAAGTGAGTTGTTCAACAAAATTGATGGCGAAACAAGGCGAAGGATTGAAGCAATACTATCTCCAACACTTCCACGATCTTCAGCTACATGTGAAATTTTTTGACTGCATTCAGTTCAGCTTTATTTTTTGATCTGGTTGTGAATAATTTTTGACTGTGTTCTGGGTTTCATGAACTTTTGGGGGTTTATTATATAGGGCTTTTTATTTGTGTTGATTGATAGATATATAGTGGAAGTGTTGATGGTATTTTTCCTGGGTTAAACTTGAATTCTTTATCATTTGGGGGTACTCTCTGTTGATTATGTGTCGTTTGTGATGAAGGTTCGATTTTTCGTCAAGCTCTGATGATTTTTTTATTGATTTTGGATTTCTACAGGTTTTTATGTAGGCAGGATCAGTGAATGTTTTCCATTTTAAGTTATTGAGTTGAAATTGTTGAGTTTTAATGAAATTGAAGGTATAATATCTAATTGGAAAGAAAATTAATTTTGGGTATAATAGATTGACATTAATTTTTAGATCTTTGAATTTCAAAGAAAATTTTGTGCCGTTGATTCTTCCACTTTATTTATAATTTGGGTTTGATATTTTCAAAATATTGTTAAATCTAACTGTTTTTATATGTGCCCTTTGCTTTTGTGCGATATATTCTGCTATATCAAATATAGCATAATAATAATGGTTCAAGTTTGAGGCAGCAAGAGACTTTAGGGCTTTGTTGAAGCTCCTAAGCATAACGAGTCGAAGCTAAAATATGAGGTTAAGAAATAGAGGTTAAGGCAGTGTGCAAAATGATTTAACTTCACTGGAAGATTCTTTCTTTTGATGCACCCATCTTTGTTATTTGATGCTTTCAAATTATTTTCTGATTGTAAAAAAGTTGTTGAAGCTGAAACATTTCTTAATTGTAAGCATTTTGATTTTTCCAATTGCCTTGGTTTCTTTGATTGCATTTGAGTTTTAGCCTACAGGTTTTCTGGTTTAAGCAATTTTCAAGACTTAAAATTATTGCAAGCAACTGATGGCATCAAGATTAAAATTGGTACTCGTTCTGCGTTATGAGGTAATCTGGAGTACTTCATATATCTCCCGAGAGAAATTATAATTATTTGTAAATTGAAGACATTCTGAAATTATAATTATTTGTAAGGTTATGTTTTTCTACAAAATGTCAATTAGGCAACTTTTTCTACAAAATTATTATTGTGTAATGGAAAATTAAAAATATATATATTTTTATAAGTAAATGCAAGTGATATGTTGGTTGCACCCTCCTCTGCTCATGAATAATATTTTGTGGATATCCAAAGTGGAGCTATGAAGAGCATGCGAGTTATTTATGAAATAATGTGTATATATATAGAATACAGATATGTCCTATAGACAAATGATCGGAATGATTATTATATTTATTATTTAAATAAATTTAATCCAGTTCTTGATAATATCTTTTACATGCAGGTTGTGGAGGCAAAAGTTCACCAATTAGACCTTTCACTTGAACGCATTTTTCTTTCATTAAAGGAAATAGTGGTATTGCTCTTGCTTGTTTGATATATGGATATCAGTAATTAATTAATGAAGCTATTCACTACATTTGACTTGAGCTAATTTATTTTAGTATGTCTATTAAGTTTGTCATCTTATGTAAACGTCTGCTCTACTATTTCAGGTCACAAAAGATGTATCCCTTCTATTTGTAGCTTTGTGTTGTGTTAGGCTGTGTGTACTGTGCAGAGTGTCGTGTTGCTAGGCAGGTTTCTGTACTGCTGGCTCATATAGTCTATGTTGCTGCTCGGGTTTTGGTTTGCTTGCTGGGATGCTACAGTTGGTTGACTGCTATCTATTTTGGGTTTCATATGTAGCTGGGGTTTTTAACCCGATGTTATGTGTTGCTGCTGGCTGCTGCTATGTGTTGTGTTGTTGAGCTGATTTGGTAGGGTTGTGTGCTGCATGGGAGGGCTGTTTGCTGGTGCTGTGTTTGTGCTGCTTGCTTGGTTCTACGGGTTGCTTTTACTGCTAATGTGGACCTTAACAGCTGTTGTTACAACACTGTTGTGTTCCTATTGCTGCTGTGGACTTGTGCAGTTTTCTCTTGGCTGCGTGTGGTTCTGCTCCTACAGCACTTGGTCTTGGATCATGTTGGGATGGGAGGTTGAGCTGTTATTCTTTTGGTAGTTGCATTTGTGCTTTGCTAGGTAGCTCTGAGAGTGCAACACCTTCAGCAAGACACGCTGTGAAATCTACACCTGCATAACCCAGACCAATTGTAATGTTGTAATGTTGTGAATGATTATAATGTTGTAAAATATCTCATCTTATATTGTAATGTTGTAATGTGAATGATTTTAAATGATGTATATAATATTTTTTATATTTTATTTTATATTGTATTTATTTTTGTTGAATAAATGTGCATTATTAATTAATTTTTTTTTAAATATAAAAAGGCTATAGCGACGGTCATCGACCGTAGCTATAATATTCTATAAAATATAGGCCTATAACGACGGTCGTGACTGTAGCAATAACTTTCAGCGACCGTTGGTAAAGAGAAAATACACGATTTTGACATGACCTATAGCTAGGGTCGGTGACCGTCGCTATAGGCCAAAAGACCGTCGCTATAGGCTTTACCGACGGGCTCTATAGCGACGGTCGGCGACCGTCGCTAAAACTTTTAGCGACGGTCTTTTGGCCTATAGCGACGGTCGGCGACCGTCGCTATAGGCTAATTTTCTAGTAGTGTCATTACATTTATTAACACACCATTACATAGAATAGTGAGGACTACTAACTAATAATATCATTCGGACCATCACTCCGTTTCCCGACTTGTCCTAGCTACGTTCTCATTTCCTGAAGAGAACAGTGAAAGAAAGGGTGAGCTCAACTAGCCCAGTAAGAAATATTATGACTAAGATAATGCAGAATAAATTATCATTAGCCTTCAACAATGTTAAACTGATAAAATATAATAGACATCAAGTTTAACTGTAGCGGAACAAGCAATCCATTAAGAGAGTCAAGTAGAAAATAAACTCTACTATCTTTTATGATTTAAAAGATTTTTCAACACTGTGATCGCTGAGACTCAGTTTAATAAAATAATCCACATCATCGAATCACCCCTGCACTACGGCCAAGGATATTCGTATATTCATTAATAGTCATGATCATGCCAACAACTGTCCATCAATGCACTACGGGCCAATGAGGACTTTTACCACATCATTTGTAACATTACGGTCATGATTACACCGAATAATCCCTGGTCATAATCATACCAAGTCCATCTATGCACTACAGGCCACAGATGACTTTCAACAGAATATAACCATGAGGATGATGACAATGATATAAGAATTCAATAAAATAAGTTCAAGAATTAATTTATCCAAGAATTAACAACATCCAATTTGTCAACATGATACTACTTTGTGGAGTAAAATTCAAGAATGATCAGGAGAATATTTTCATAAATAGATACTAGATGAAGCGCAAATGTCAAGGATATTCCACAAATTTCATGGAGTATAGAAGTCAAAACTTAACCAACTGAGTATAATAAAGAATGGAATAACAAAAGAAATCACCATGCATGCGATAGACCGCACAGACAGGTTATTCTTAACAGAATAATAATAATAGAACCAGGTCCGGCGTAAACGCACAGACAGGATATTCCGACAAAATAATAATAATGGAACCAGGTCCGGTGTAAAACACACAGATAGGATATTCCGACAGAATAATAATAAAGACGGAACCAGGTCCGGTGTAAAACACACAGACAGGATGTTCCAACAGAATAATAATAAAAACGGAACCAGGTCCGGCGTAAACGCACAGACAGGATATTCCGACAGAATAATAAATAATGGAACCAGGTCCGGCGTAAACGCACAGACAGGATATTCCGACAGAATAATAACAAGACGGAACCAGGTCCGGTGTAAAACACACAGACAGGATGTTCCAACAGAATAATAATAAAAACGGAACCAGGTCCGGTGTAAAACACACAGACAGGATGTTCCAACAGAATAATAGAAGAATGTCACCAAGTATAGGGTAGACCGCGTATACAGGTTATTCTAACAGAATAATAAGAAATAGAATAACAACAGTTCTCTTCATGAATAAGAAAGAATAACACCCCTTACCGTTTTAAAGAAGAGCTGAAATAAGTAAGTAGTTAAGTAGCAGAATACTCTTCTTCTCTCTCTCTATAGTTTCTCTCCATAGTTTCTCTCTCTAGAGTTCAGTGAATTCGTAAGAAATAATGAAGGAATGAGCTGCTATTTATAGAAAAATAGAATGCATAGTAACTAATCCATGAACGGTCCAGATTGATTACTTTAATCTGACGGTCCATATTTAAAGAAAAATCTTTTAAATAAAATATAATATATTCTATTTATAGAATAACTTTAATAAAGTATTCTGTTTTATATAAAAAGATGTTTCTGTTTTATTACGTTAATAATACGAATAAAACAAAACGTCATTATCGCTAAATAATTCATATTATTAACTGACAATAATTGAATCAAACTGAGTGACTTCTCACATAAGCATTAATAATCAATACCGTGTGTTACTATGCAACCACACGTATTACTGTACTTTTACTACCGAGTAGTTCAACAGTAACAATGGTAAAACTTCCGCCGTTATTTTTAATAAAATATTTTTGTCGTTTTCTCAATCCGACAATAATTCCGTTGTGGGGTCCACCAATGATTGTGTCGTTGTACGAATATTCCCTGTTAAAACGAATATTCCCCGACCAATCGAATATTATATGACAACTTGGATACTTTACAAAATTTATAAATACTACCCATAACTATTATATCAAATCCACACCATAATATAAAAATTATTTCGAGAAAAATTAAATATTTATTCATAAAATCTGGGGTTTCACATTTCCCCACTCTACTCGACCTCGGTTTACAAATGCATCATTGGACTGAAATTTTTTTCATTCGACTCACTGAACTACAATTTGTTTACAAACCGTTACAAATTCCGTTAACTTGTTTGACTTTTAACGGATTGAGTACACATGGCAGATAGACTCTGTATATGTCATATATATATGTCCACGTGGCATGTCATGATGAAAAAAATAAATAAAATACTCAAAAGCCAACAATTAAGACAAGTTAACCAAATAAAACAATAGGAAATAAAGCAACCAAATTAAATCTTTAACTTCACAATTATAAAAGACAAAAAATTAAAAACTTAAATGTGATATATATATATATATATATATATATATATATATATATATTGCTAAAAAAATTAAATTTAAAAGTTAATATAATAATAATAATAATCCATCCATTTCAAAATATTAGATAATGTTATATTTTTAAAATGAACCTAAAATATTTAAAACTTATAAAAAAATATGAATTCATTAATTTTATATAAATACATTTGTAAACATTATACATTAATATATTTTATTATTAATTAATAATTTGTTTACATTAATTTTCTTTAAAATCACCGTTTTCATTAATTAAAAAAATTAAAAGGTAAAATTATAATTTTTATAGTACTAAATTTCCTAAAATTATCTCTAATTCTGTGAAACCAGTATTATACCGTCCGAAAATTGATATTGTCATATTTTAATTATTAAAATACCAATACATCACAATTACAACACCAAAGGAATCATAATGAAAACAGTAGTATTAATTAATTTGTTAAGAAAAACATCTGCATAATCTATTAAATTAATAAAAAAGAATCAAACCCAAACAAATTCATCTGAATCTCTCATCTTCAAACCCAAATAAATTCATCTGAAATTCATCTGAATCTCTCATCTTCAAACCCAAACAAATTCATCTGAGATTGTCATTCAAAAAATAAATACAAAACCATACAAATTTCCAAGCTATGAGTCTCTGATGATACAATTTGGAATTCCCTTAATTTTCACTAGATCTGCAGAAAAAATAGAATAGATCAAGCTATTAACTCAATTCAAAAACCCAAAATCAGAAGAAATTAGCAAAACTATGAACAGGGGAATTAGGAGAGAGAAAATACAAAAAGGGAATAACTTTTTTTACTTTCTTGTTGAGGAAAAACTATGAACAAGGGAATTAGGAGAGAGAAAACTTACCAAAATTGGTCTAGAGTCATCGTCATAAATAGATCCGAATTTTATAGATATAGATCTGATATATATTTGTTCCTTCCTCCCTCATGATCTTCACTTTCTCTCTCATCGTCTTCTCCATTGAAACAAAAGTTGCAGACGAGTTGGGAGAAGTCTCGGTAAGAAGGAGAAGAAGAAGAGAATAATAAGAATAAGAAGAAGGAGAATAACAATAATAATAATAATCCTTCCATTTTAAAATATTAGATAATTTTATATTTTTAAAGTAAAATTAAAATTTTTAAAAAAATATGAATTAATTAATTTATATAAATATATTTATAAAAATTATTCATTAATTTATTTTATTATTAATTAATTTAATTTAATTATTTGTTATATATATTAATTTGATTTATATTTTGTTAATTTATATAAATACATTTGTAAAAATTATTCATTAATTTATTTTTATTATTAATTAATTAATTTAATTTAATTATTTGTTATGTATATTAATTTGATTTATATTTTGTTTAACTATTTGTTATAGAATTAAGTATAATTTAATTTAATAGTTATCCAACTCAGCTTCTCTCTCCTGCCACGTATTGCCACATCATTGTTTAGTTAAATAATTAACGGACATAGACGGCAAAATCACTTTTTGTAAATAATATATAGTTCAATGAGTTGACCGTAAAAAATTTCAGTCCAATGATGCATTTGTAAACCGAGGTCGAGTAGAGTGGAGAAAAGTGTATATAACCCCATTACAAACTAACCACCTGCTCGCTTTTTTAGCGTCCATTCATGCGCATTGTTGGCCATGATTAGAGTTTACTTTTAAGTAATAATAGTATAAATGAGACAATATTATCATGTTTCTCGTCATAATTTCATTATCACACCACACTGTTATACCAACAATTTATTATTTTATAAATATTAATGAAATAAAATTATATCCAGTAATATTCACAAATATTATTGATGGAACTATTTTTGTGGAACGGATGAACTATGTTAGTTATTAGTATGTATGGTCATTCAATAGCTAAGCCAAGCACGTTTAAAAGAATTTGGGAACAATTTAATTAATTGAAATTAAAGAGTTCTAATGATTTTGCATTACATTGGCGGTAATAGTTAGTATACATGCTTAATTACGAGGTGTTAGGCCGTTGGACAATCATTTCATAACAACCCATTATTCTTAGAGAGGTAGGATTTACTTTTGAACACCTAATGACATATATGCACTATATATATATATATATATATATATATATATATATATATATATATATATATATATATATATATATATATATATACACACGGTCCGGATCAAGTGCATATCCCTTATCTTACTCACCCGTGCTCACCCCTTTTAGGCGACGGTTTTGGTCATACAACCGTCGTCTATATTTTTAGCGACGGACAACATATAGCGTTGTTAAAAGTATAGACGACGGTTGTATGACCGAAACCGTCGCCTAAAGGGAGGTGAACACGGGTGAGTAAGATAAGGGGTATGCACTTGATCCTTGCTATTTAATTTTAATTCATTAAATTAACAAGAGATTGCTAATTAAGGAGATTAGTTCTACACAAACATTTTTTTTGGACCAGTCCAATTTTTGGCTTTTTTGTTGTTGCGATTCTTAAAAAATGTTTAGTATTTAATTATTCTAACTGGAATTTTTACAGAATACAGTGTTTGTAGGTGTAATTTAAATACATATAAAAAATAATGTTGTACAGTCTGTCAAGACTTACTGAATTAAGGAAGGTAAAAAAAATATTCCCATGGTTGTTGACATCGCTAAGGAAGGTTTAGTGGCTATAAATATATGCCTTCTAGGGTTAAGCCAGTTAGGGTTTGGTTTGAACCAAACAAGAAGCAACTCTCTCTCGATGCCAGATTCTTCTTCTAGGATAGTGAGTCAAGAGATGAAGAAGAGTCAAGTTGTGGTTCGAAAAGATGAATCTTCATGGGGTAATGGTTCAAGTACCAATTCATCGTCGACAATTAGAAGTGTGAGATATGCAGAATGCCAAAAGAATCATGCGGCCAATATTGGAGGATATGCTGTAGACGGATGCAGGGAATTCTTGGCTAGTGGGGATGAGGGGACAACTGCCGCGCTTACATGCGCCGCCTGTGGCTGCCACCGCAGCTTCCACAGAAGGGAAGTTCGAACCGAGGTAGTTTCCGACTCTTCTTCAGCCGATCATACATGAACTAAGACTAAAATTGTGCATCTATGTACACACACACACACACACACACACATATATATATACATAGATGCATATATTTAAATGTCTGTGTTTGCGTTTGTCAAGTGTTCGATAATTTCTGTATGGAAGTATTGTGTGTCTGTTTGTTTGGTGTGGATGTAATAAGTAGTCCCTTTTCTTTGCCAGTTTTGTTTTCTTTTGTAGAAACTGAAATTGCCGTTGGTGTATTTTTGTGGTTAATGCCCTAGCACGAGTAATTAAGCTTCATCGATCAGTTGATGATCTACGTCATATTGTAATGTACAAAATTAAGTGTACGTATGAGACTGTAAATATAATTAATGTAATATGGTTTTATTAAAGTTATCTGATATATATGTTCTCTTATTTTCCAGTTTTCAGCACAAAATATGCTGGAGGCATATTCATTTGCCATTGTCCAATTTCATGTTCTTTCTGAAACACTGTAATTAGGTTTTAGTTGGATATTAGCTATCAAAGCACAAATTCATAAACTGTTGGATTGAGCATATATATATATATATATATATATATATATATATATATATATATATATATATATATAAATCCTTTTATGTATATAGCGTATAGAGTTTTATTCTTGAAAGACTCTTGATTTGCAATTCAATTTTTAGTAAAGTGATATTGATAAGAGTAACGAAAGCAATTTCATGACAGATGTTGGGTGCAGTTATGGGAAAATTTGCAATAACATGCATAAAGTAAAATAGGAAATTAATTAATAAGAAGGTCGCAAAAGAAAACAGAAAAAGAAAAGTCCAGGCTGTTCTCTTTCCTCTCGTCATTTGAACCTTATATTTCATCTTTTCATTCCAATATTGTCTAGTCTAGATATATAAGCCACAACATTTATCACTAGCATAGCAGTCTAATCTATATATTTAGGAGATCCTGACGATGTTTTATAAAGGCATTTTTGGACCCTCCTCATATCTAGTCATGTTGGTTGTTATGGTAATATTATCTTTACTCGTGCTGGGAAAAAGGTAATTAAGCTTAATTAAAGTAAATTACAATCACTAATATGTGTTGCTTAATTTCACTTCTTTCGAATAATCATGACTTTAATTAACCTATACCTGATTAACAGGTTAATTAATAGTCCTAATAGCACGGACACGTTCATTGAAGATCGAGTATCTTAAACTCCTCCATTACTCATGATCAACTCAACTCAACGTATTTTATCCTTAATTAGTCGGATCATATTATGAGATTAATGGGTGTAATTTATCTCGAGCATCTAAGAGTAAGACTACTTTTTCGGTAAATACTAAACTATCCAAATATTCAGCGGAATTGATTGTTCAAGTTATCAAAAGTAACTGATATGTTAGTCATCTGAAGTGCAACATATGTAGACCACGCCATAAAGACATATTCCCTCCATTCCAAAAGTAGATATACAATTTTGACGTTTGAAATGAAACGATGACATATTAAACTTCAAATTGATATGAATTTATTTAATTTTAGCGGTTGTAATTACTATAATTCTACGGTATATAACAAAAACCACTGATCACAAATTTTATTTCATTCTAAACTTTTATGAGTCATAACAATTTTAAAGTTTTATATGTTATCGTTTAAACTCAAAAGTCAAATTATTCCTCTAATTTTGGTACGGAGAGAGTTTAACGGTATATACGTACAATCCGTTTCCTATGCGGGTGGTCCGCATGCGGACCACCTTTAACGACGGATAAACCTGTCGCTAAAACCGTCGCCATAGGGTCTGGCATATAAAACTTTAAAATTGTTAGGGTCAGACTTTATAACGACAAGTTTAGCGACGATTTTGTCCATCGCTAAAGATAGTCCGCATGTGCGAACTACTCGCATAGGAAGCTCTCTGTGTGTGTATATATATAAAAGGTTCATAATTAGCACGTGAGTAGATATTTGTCGTGCATGCATGTGAGATTGTATTTACTGGAGAGCTGAATTAGTTAGGTCGATCTGATGGAGGACGGAAGGGAGCAAACCTTCAGGTATATCTCAATTTAAATCAGGCATATGTCTGAATCTAAAATGTCGCAAGTGAATGCATGCGGTGTCATATATAAATTGGAAAATAACACAATCTTCAGAAAAGATATCTACTGGTGAATCTATCTATGGATATCTGGAATTAAATAGTACTACCATTTGCTTAATTCCTTTTCTTTCTTGTTTTTTTACTACTCATTCCGTTTTAAAATTAGATATATAATTTGACTTTTGAGATTAATTGACGGTATATTAAACTTCAAATTGATGCGAATAATTTCATTCTAAACTATCTTCTATAAGTTATATCAATTTTGTAATTTAATATACCGTCAAATTGTATCTTTAATTTTGAAAAGAAAGAAGTATTAACCAATACCTAAAATATGCGACAATTTTATTTAGTGTCACTATACTTAGATATACGTCTGCAAGACTATTTCATTCACAAATGTTTTTTAATTTCACCTACCATATATCCAGCGCAAATTAAAGGTTGCCAAAAAGGAGGAAGTTAGATTGATTAATATTGGTTACCAGAGCATATATTAATCCTGCAAAATATGAATTAGGGTTTCAACGGGGGTGTTTGGAAGCTAAGCAAGAAATTGTTAGTAGTCTTGTTGGAAATAATACTCCTCGGTTCCATAACAACGGTCTTTTTAAAAGAAAAAATTTGTTACAATTTATTTGTCGTTTTCTAAGAGAATAAATTATTTATTTTTCTATATTACCCTAAGTACTTCTCTCATTCTCCTAATAAATTTTTTCCTTTGCATTAATAGTTTTCAACTTTTCATAAAGGGGTTGTGATGGAATTTCATACAAATTGTAATTCTTAAATGATAATATTAAATGACTTTCTTAATTCATATGCACGATAATCTTTTAAGAACGGAGGGAGTACTAACTAGTAACTACGCATAACATAAGTTTTGTCTCACAGTATTAAAACCTCTAAATATTATATCTATTTTTCTTATAAAAAATATATTCGAATGCTATATTTTTAATCACACTATATATACTTTAATAAAAATGAAAATTCAAATGTAATTTCTGCACGTCTTAAAATTCACGCCACTTTAAAAATAAATATTACAAATAATGTGGAATAGAGGGAGTATAATATTAATTACAAATAATGTTCAACAAATCTCGCATAAACTAACCTTAGCTTCGTTATAGAACAATACACAAGGTTTTACATAGAGAACGATGTGAAATTTTAAAGAGAGAATATGAAAAGAGAAGTGATATTTATATAGAGTCAAAATTTTAGATTAAAAAAAATTAAAGTTTTAGAAAGAGAGGAAAAAAATTTAGAGAGAGAGAGAATATTTTTATAAACAGAAAATGATTTTTTTTTTAAAAGAGAGTGTGAAATTTTTAGAGAGGTCGAAATTTTAAGGGGGTTAAAGTGAAAATTTTAAAGAAGGAAAAGAAAAAAAATAGAGAATGAAATTAAGACAAAAAAAGGGATAAAAAGAGAAAACTTAAGAAATGGGAAAAAAAATTGAGTGAAAATCATCAATAAAGAAAACTGAATAAGAAATTTCAGATTCAAAATTTGGCTCTGTGGGTGGCACCCGACTTAATCGATGAAATGTAAGATTATATTTGATAAAATTGAGTAATTAAGATTTAAATTATTAGTATATTTTAATAAATTAGATCATCTGAATGAAATAGCATTTAAACTTAAAAAATTGTTTGATAACTAAAAATTATAAAACGTCTAAAAAACTTTTAAATTTAAAAATATCTCAAAATGACTTTTCAAAAATCACTAATGATCTTAAAATTTAGAATGGAGGGAATACACTATTTATAGAATGTCCAAAAATTTAAATTTTCATTAATAGACAACTCTTAATGATTTGAATTTATGTCTTTCTCTTATTGATTAAGAGACAAATAAAATTTTATCAAACAATTTTACCCTTTTACCAAATTAGATGTGATGCTCTTAAGAGATATTAAGAGGTATAAAAAACACTACCTAAGTTTACTTAGATTGGACTCATAATTACCGGTAGTAGTTAAGACTAGGTAATGTGACGTTTAGGTTTTATGTTCGATTCTTACTCAGTTGAGTTTATTTCTTTCATTATGGGAATCTTGAATTTATATTTTTCTCTTCTAATGAGACTTGATTGATATTGTAATAGTAATGATGAAGATATACTTGAATTTTGAAATTATATGGTATTTCTCAAAAAGTAAGACTTAAAAAAAAATACTGGACTCATAATTATTTAGTTTCAAACAACTGAATAAATCTAAATGAATTATAAATTATTTAACTTTAATGTAAACCAGTCCTAAGTAGAGTACATTTGTTTTATTCGATTTCGCTGTTATCGTGTGGGTTTGTTATTTTGTATTTAATATGTGAGTTTTCTAGTTATTATAATTTTCTACCTAGTAGTATGAACTTACTAATTTTTTTAATGAGATTCTTGATAATAATTATGAAAATTCATTATAATACTTCTCATATTCTAAAATTAAAGATACAATTTAACTTTTGAGGTAAAACGATGACATATTAAATTTTAAATTGATGCGAATTTATTTAATTTTAGTTGATACAATTATATTATAATTCTATAGTATATAACAAAATCTATTAATTACAAAATTTATTCATTATAAACTTTTATGAGTCGTATCAATTTTAAATTTTAATATGCATATTTGATTTCAAAAATCAAATTGTATATTTATTTTTGGAAAGTATGTAAAAATAGAGATTTTATAAATTAAAATAAAAACTTCACGTGAAAATTGAAAAATGGCGGATATATATGGGGTAACTTGTTCTCTATTTCCTAAACCTGGCTGGGCTGACCAAGTTGTGCGAAAACATTGTATGTTTATTGTCTAAATATATTTTGGCCCAAAAGTTATTATATTGGAGTATTAGTTTATCCATCATGGTAAATGGGCCAAGTTCAACAACGTCGTGACTTCGGCCTGGGACAAGCCCAATTAATATTTCTAATACTATGAATTTGTTGTTTTGGTGTATGGATGTAAACGAGTCAAATATAAACGAACACTCTCCTATTTAGATTCGATTGAACTCGGAAAAATTGAGTTCGGATTATATAAGGAATTTCTAATCTTACGCCACATTTGATTCCAAACATTACTTGAACATATTCGGCTTTCAAGTACTCGACTAGTTTACAAAGCAAGTTACTTGTGAACCTTCAAAACGAGTTTCGAATATGAATTGTCTCATTTAAAATTGAACCACAATATATTCAACTTATTACTGAACTAATGTCATATATAAAAGTTTTTCACTTTTATTTATACAAAGAAATTACAAAGAATGTAATACAAATTGACAATCAATTTATTGATTTATTCAAGTACAAGATTATATAATTACATACTGCACTTCATAAATTATAAAGATTGATACAAATATAACATATTTAGCTTATTAGTATAGATCAAACAAATATTCGAATATGATCTATTGAGCATGTATCGAGTATGGTTCATAAAAAATTGAAATACTTGAACCCTAATATGAACGAATATTGGTATGCTCAAATTCAACTCATGTATCATTAAGCTAAAAGCAAGTATGGATCGGATTCGACTCGGATCAACTTTGAAATTGAACTTTGGATCATATTTTTAAATTGATCTCAAATCGAGTATCCTGCTACTTGGCTCGGCTTACACCCCTATTTTGGTTAGTGTTCCAATTACTTATTTTCTAAGATATTTTGATAAATTGCAGAACCCAAGGAAAAAAAATTCTGAATGCATGTCTAGATGAATATTTCTGTCCAAGTTAATAGGCAGGCTCAAATTGTGGAATTTAGGTGAAATTCGAAACTGCAAAGTGTGTACTATTAATTTTACAATTATGAGGCTGACACTAAGAGCAAGTAGGTATGAGGAGGATAGGATGTTAGGACCACATTATCATTAAGGAGTTGGCTATTTCCGTGTTTATTTTACTCTTTCCATTCCGAAATATGTAATTCAAAATTGGTAAACTCACCAAACTATCGAAAACAAAAAAGCTTGTAATTTTAGATCCAGTACAATTTTAATAATTATATTATTAATTTGAAATTAAATAAAAATAATCAGATTAACTTTGAATATTAACCAAATATTTTGAAATGGAATCGAGCAATTTGGATGGTGGAAGAGTGGTCCTGTTGCTGCATGCATTGCTTTCTTACACCCCCTAATTTCTATGTTGTTTTTGGCATGCTTCTTCTTAGCTTCTTAGTTTCCTCCGCAAAGGTAAGCAAGCTATATATAAAGTTCGATTCCTATTTTTCCAGCTCGATCATATGTATTTGGTAGCTATCAGAACCGAGCATAGGTGTAATTTTAACATTAAACAAGATTTTTGCAACAAAAAAAATGTTCCATAGCCGTAGCTCATCGTTCCATGTGAGATCTATGGGCCGAGATTAATTCGGTCATAGATTCGACTGTGAGTCCTTTTGACAAGAAAACTCTTATCAATAATCACTGTAATAACTAATTTGCCCTAAAAAATTAGTATGATTTTTTCGGACCGTTACTCCTACTATTGGTCAGGCGAAACAACGACATTTATCAGTATCTGATAACTTGGTCGTTACTAGGAGTAGCGGTCATACATACTCCCTCCATAAATAACACCTAAGGTTGAAGAAGGGAGAGACAACAATCTCTCAGCCATATTTATATACACTGGTCCAAATTGTAAGTCAACCAACTTTGCACTTTGCATTTTGCATTTTGCATGTAACTTATACATGTACATATATACTCTCTCCATTTGAATTATAATATTAATATTAATTTTTTAAAAGTTTATTTGAGATATTTTTAAATTTAAATTTAATATAATTTATTTAAATTTTAAAAATAATAAATTTTATAAACTATAACTACTAGTACTCTTTAAATAGTTCCCAGTTTTTCTATTATTTTAAAATATGATTCTGGCTTAATTAAAAAATATAAAATTAAAAATAAAATAAAAATAAAAATTTGTTTTGAATTATAAAAAAGTGTAGAATCTTTTTTCTTTTTTTATTTTTCTGAAAAAGGAGTATATAACTAATTTGTTTATTTTATGAATTTTCAATACTAATATTAATTTAGTTCATGTATCGTCTTATTTATATTTTCAGCATGCATAGCATGATGCGTCTCTTAATTAAGCTTAACCAGCAAAACCAAAAAGAAAGAAACAAGGTCAAAAATTAAATTCTACATCATTTGTCCCATTATATGGAATTGAATGTACTCAAATTTTAGTATTCGTATATTATATTTTTAAAGAAAATCATTGTATTTTTTCAAAAAAATAAACTTTATTTTTTACAGTTTAATGTTGAAAAATAATGTGAACAAAATAACACAAAAATAGCCTTTAGATAATACTCTATCTGCATGCCTATAAAAAGAATACTAGTATTATTTTTCTGTCGATATATTTTTCTTTTTCAATATTAAAATTTGGATAGGACGCACGCATCTCAATAAGTTTTTTTGGTAATTTATTTTTAGTCAATAAGATATTAAATGAAGAAAAAGAAAGATATCTATAAATAATACTCCCTATGTTTCAAACTACAAATTCAATATTGAATTTTTAAAAATCAATTTGAGATATCTTCATATTTAAAAATAATAAATCTCATAATTAATTTATAATATTCATATTTATATCAACGGAAATTTAATTTTTTCTAAAAAACATTATTAATATGGACAGGGGAGTAATATTTAAGGCCATGACCATATGTAGCAATTGGTTACTTGAAAATTCCTTTTTGAACGACCCATATTTTAACTTTATCAGTGAGTCATTCTAATTCTACAAATGGACCATATGCATACGTCTCAGGTGATTACCCGCATCATCATCTTCTTTAATTTGTTCAGAATTAAAACTTAGCCGTTTAACATGGTCGGTAGTAGCGTAGCGGTCTATAACAGAAAGAGGACAACTTAATCATTACAGTGAGAGTTTCCCTCTTCCCCAACCAGAGGATTAGGGGTCGGGCTTATGCCCAAGTTTATCTCGGCCATTACATCTCACATGCATTGGACGGTGAGTGAGAGATTTGTTTTCTTGTTGTTTGAGGTATTCATGTTTCATATGAGGCAATGCTGCTTAAATTAATGATCTCCAAGTGAGTCTGTGTTTCACGAGTGGAGTTAAGTTTGGAATGGTTTCGATCTGTTTTATTTTTTGGTTAGCTAGCTAGCTGCATGTTGATTTATGGTTTTGACTTGTTCATTTTAATGTATGTCTTATCACCTAGCTAAGAGGCACGGGCACGGGCACGGGCACGGGCACGGGCACGCATCCATCCATCATTTTGTTTATTGAATTAAATTAGAATATGTTTGTTTGTTTGTGTGTGGGAACTGGGAAGAGGTTTGTTTTCTACTAGTACTTATAACAAGAACCATGCTCATCGCTGCCCAACTTCACCATCACTGTCGGTTCAATTATACAAACCCAACTTTGGTTTCGCTATAGCTAAACAAGAATAAATGCTTTTAATATATATGTATATTTAGCAACAACAAAAAAAACCCAACTTTGGTATGAAATTAATTAAAACGCTAGAAGAAGGGCTTGAACCTTCGACCTTGTGGTTAACAGCCACACGCTCTAACCAACTGAGCTACTCCAGCACAATTATAATTTTAAAATTTTTAAAGAATTTTATACAAGATGCATACAAGAGTAATAATATGAATCACTTAATTAATGGTTTACTCTACAATGGAAAAAAAAAATCCAGTTCTAATATACTTACAGTCCAGAAGTTCAATCCAAGACTGTTATTATATAATATTGATGTAGTACTGTTAAATAGCTTAATTTCTTTTAGTACTAAAAATGAAATATTAAAAAAAACCGTTAACATAAATTAGTTTTACAAAAAGGGTTTCAAATGCAAAATTTGAACTTATAGGATAATTTTGTTTTCATGCTTACTCATAAATCTTGTTTATTAAAAAAATAATTAATTGGACTCTTTTGTAGAAATGTGTAATTGTTGGGATATTTCACATGAATCTCACATTAGATAAATTCAAGAGTATAGATGAGTTAATAAATATGGTAGAACCTTAACTTAATAGGTTAATCTTTTAGGTAATGAGGTGGTCCAACATGCTTAATGGGCTAGTCTACACGTGTGGGATGGTGGGATGGATCATACAATTCTCCTACAAGTGGTGCTCACTTGTTAAGATACAAATATGAGTCTAAACTATTTAGAGAATCTTTGAATTAGTATCTTTTAATACAAAGATTTGAGATATTAATATGTATTAAGAGAATAGCTGTTAAGAAACAATCAAACACCAAGTCAACATTGGCGCTGCATAACAAATCTACTTTCCCTCCTATCCCACTAAGTACCCGATTGAATATTCCAAGAAATGGAGAATTAATGCACAAGCAAAAACAATTCCAGAATCCCAAGCTGACCAAATTTCAGATATAGAAAAGCTAATTATGTGTTATTGAGAACAACACTTGAATGTGTCTGGCCACTTCCAGGAGTACACTTGAATGGGCGGAACGCCGGCCCTATATAAATTCAATTGTCACATGATTTGAATTATAGACTGCAAACACCATATGTATGTCTATATATATATATATATATATGGGTTAACGGAGTTACACGCAGTCTACGATCGTAGAGTTAAGTTACTCTACGATTGTTGAGTAATCATTTTACGATCTGAGGATTCACTCTACGTTTTTATATTAGTAGAGTGACTACTCTATTATCAGTCAGTGACTATTCTACGATCGTAAGGTGATTTAACTCTACGATCATAGAGTGTGTACATTTAAAACTTGTACAGTTATGTACCTCTATTTTTTCTATATTTATATATATATATGGCGGGCAAAACATATATAGAGGGTTTAATCATGTGCAAATTGATCAGTTTCGGTTTTTGGTTAGACAAACTCAATTATCCTTCTTCTTACTTTACCACGTGGGATCCAAGTTGGTTAATATTGGTGCATAATTTTCAACGTTTTAACATTTTCTATTCTTTTCAAATTAGCTAGAAAAATATTTAACCTAATTGAAATAGGCTTCACAATTCAGTTCTTTTACGCTACCAAAATACTTATTACCCAATTTCATAAATATACACATATTCACCTTAACTATATTTAGGCTTACATTTCATATATATAATTATAACCTTTTACTTTATTAACTCGGGCTAGCTACATGTTTTTCTCTCGTAATTAGGGTTCTTTCTGTGGTTGCATGAATAATTTAAGGTAACTTTTTCAAGACCAAAATGACATACTTATACGACCAGCGTCCAAAAATAAAGAGTCACATGCAGGTGAAAGTTGAAGATTTTAATTAGTGCATCCGTTCTTTGTAAAGTCAACCATGCATACTATTACTGGCTATAGTAATAAAGATTAAATATTACTACTCCATTTGACGAAAATAAGATTTGGTACCTCAAATTTTAATCTGGAATGATAAAAAGTAAAGTTGGATTTTAAATATATATATATATATATATATATATATATATATATATATATATATATATGGGAATGATCCATAACATCTATTTGCTGTGGATCAAAAAATGACAAATAGGATCTATACCTTCCATACTAATTATGAACGGCTGGGATTGGAAAAGAGGATTTGTCGTCCGCTAGTTATACTAGCGGATTGGATTAAAAATTATTTTGGACAAAAATGCCCTTAGTTTACAAAGCGAGTTTTTAGCTGAACAAGGTGAATTGACGCTTCTTTATTTGTTGGCACTTTCTCAATCCTTATCTCATAATTACAGTTCGTAAAGACCGACCAAAGAGAGCAAAATGAAAAAAACCTTTCAGATTTCAGATCCTTTACACCAGCAGATCTGAAGATCCTTTGTAAACCGGCTTGATGAACGAAGATCCCAAATGCTAGAACTGTGAAATTTCTTTCGGAGATGGTCATCTGACTCGCTTCCCTTGATTCGAAATGATGACAGAGAAAAGAATGACCTTGGAGCTGCAAATTTTAGACCAAATTTAAGTACACCATGCCAATACTAATGTTCACCTCACCCATTTCATAGACAAATTATTCTTTTCAGTGCGCTTTTCAAAAAAGAATTTACTTTCACATAGATGGATTAGATGGATCAAAGTTTGCATCTCCTCTGTTTATCCTTGATTGTGTTGCCATGGAGATTTTTTAAGACTTCTAGAGGTTCACGACTTCGTGTAGGGGTTATTTAACATCATTTCTATTTTTTTTTTCCAGATGGAAGTTTGTTTCAGGATTGATCCAGGGTTCAGAACAAGTTTTTCTCTCATTTAATATTTGTGGGGATGACAACAGATTTTCTATCAATCTCTTTTGTTTCTCTATTAATCAAGGTTCCATTGAGGCATTTCTGTCCAAAACATTTTTTAATCCAGTCCACTAGTATAACTAGCGGACGACAAATCCTCTTTTCCACTCCCAGCCGTTCATAATTAGTATGGAAGGTATAGATTCTATTTGATATTTTTTGATTCATAGCAAATAGATGCTATGGATCATTCCCTGTATATATGTATATATATATATAACACCTCATGCATGCAGTGATTAATTGGGCTAGCTAGCATCGCTATAATTAGTTGCTTTTGAAAGCTAGGAAAGGAACCAAATGCTTCTCATACATGCGACTAAGCACTCTATAATTAAAGCATTATGCTTCCTGATTCAAGGAAATATATACATTTTATGAACAGACCTCACAACAAAAGCTTCACATGATTGATGGTGTAGTTGCAATCTCTCGGCTCTCTTTCCTTGACTTAAATGAAGTAATTTTAAATCACGTATACACGGAAATTAAAAAGAAAAGAAAATCCAGGGAATGAGTCTACTTGACAAGAAATTAGTACCTCAAGAGGGCAGACATGTTTTATTTCACGAGTCATGACCAAAAAATATACATGCAATAACAATATACTTTTAATATTCACAAATATTGTAAATAATTTTTTCGTCATGTACGAGAAGAAAGTTATTTTGGGAGGAGATTAAATTTGAAAAAAAATATAGTAGGGCTTCTTAAAATAAGGAGATTGTTGAGTTGTTAGTGTGTCCTTTTGTTAATAATATTGACTGTCACTTGAAAAATTAGATTACGGCGATTGTTATTATAATTATTTATAGAAGGTTTTAATGTATTTTACTCTATAAATAAAAAATAATTTGATGATCTCAATTTAAGACCCTTAATATAAACCATAAATAAAAGTCGTAATCGGAGCGATTTATACAGTAGAAGGAATCCTCCTGGGGACGCTTTTGGTAGAATGGTAGACGTCAATTGAAGTCCCTACGACGTCCCACATTGACATGCACCTACTACTAGTATTACTGTGTACTTATTGGTGCAATATATATATATATATATATATATATATATATATATATATATATATATATATATATATGCACTAGCCTTTGCTAAAATCCGATCAGCATGAAGTTCACTTCATGATAAATTAATTTTATACTCAATACAGTGCTGACACTTCATGATCTTTCTGTCTACATGTGAATACTATATTGATCATAAAATAAATTTAAAATAAATTTTATTTCATGCTAACCATTTCTCGATCACTGGGACTCTCTTTCTATCCTTGAGAATCCACCACCAAATAAGATGCATGTCCTCCTAATAAGTTGGGTGTTTCAATTTCTACATCAAGTTTGGCTAATTAATGTTCAAATTATTACCCACAAGGTATCATAACTTCTCATGTTCCTAACACATGCTCATGTTCCAATATGTACTTACCATCTCATCTCATCTCATCTCATCTCTAAACGGACGGCTGAGAGAGTCTCAATTGCTTCTCCCTTTAATAATACAAGCACTCAATCACCAAATGTAACAAATTTAGAATATTTAACCCATATTATTTCTCTTGCACCAATTAAGTATACCAGCTAGCTACATGTTTCACCAGGTAACAGAAGAACTTTTTTTTAGTCTAACTGGATTGGATATATAACAAAAATTATTTATTTTAACATATGTAGCACTCATATCAAATTATCACCCCGTATGTTCTTCCTTCAATTTGATCAATATTCATCATTTTCATTTTAAACCCTTCAAAGTTAGAGAGGATGTCGTTGAATGTCTCCCTTACACCCACTCCTTTTCCAATTTACACGACCGTACTACCTCTGACGTTCTAGATTATAAAATTAATATTGGCGTTTTAAAAGTTATTTCCAAACTTAAAATTAACATAAATTGATTCTTATTTTCTACTAATACACACAAGTAAGTTCAATTGATTCTCCTTCAGCCCCGACCCAAACTCCTTCCTTAAGCTTCAATAAAAACTTAAATTCCTAAAAATTCTCTTATGTGATCATGGACAATATTTCTCATGCACCACCAGACATTAAACATAGTAGTATATATAGTCCTCTCTCTATAGACTATATATATAGATAATCTCATAAAGCTAGCAAAGGGACAATGATGTATGGGTTATTATGTTATGACAGCCAAGAGTTTGTAATCATTTACGCTATTTAAGGCAAACAAATTAAGGGTATACCCACAGGCCACAACTGATCTGTAGTTATGGAAGGACGGACCAACCCATACAGTAGCTAGGGTAGTTAACAAGGAACAAACCAGCAACAAATATTGCAATGAAAAAAATGGCTCAACACCAGTCACCAAATACCCAAAACAACTTGCTTGCAAGAAATGATGGACAAGAATTAATATGAGTCATCTTTCGTCACCTTTTCAATAATTATCACCCATTACTAGTAGTTGCTCATATATGCTTCCCTTATAAGGAAAGTAAAGAAACCTTAATTAATCTTAAACCCATCATCTTTTTTCATTCCATTAACTTTCTTGGCAAATTACGTTATTATCTACCAAACATCAGATTAGACATTTTATCCTCTAAATACGTACTAAATGCTAAGCTAAACTAAGACACATACATACTTGAGTATTAAATAAATAAATAAAGTAGGGTAGATGGGTTTGTAATTATATCAAGAATAATAATATGCATAAAGGGTAAGATTAAGGAGGAGGAGGAATGGAATTACTATCCATCCATCCTTTGTGATAATCCACTTGTAATAAAAGCCAAATAAAGTAAAGACTGAAAAAGACCTAATGATCGATGTCCAAAGCAAAACATGAAACTATTCATTCCATTCATTTTTTTTTCATATATATATATATAATATTGGGACCAAAATAAATAGTATCTAGTATTACTACGCAAAAGCTAGCACCAGAGATGAATTAAAATATGCAATGAAACCGCCCAAGCTATGGTAGCCCACTTTTTGCTTCTTCGTTTCAGACAGAAATTAAAGATAACATATCTCCTTCTTTCTCAAAACTGGGGGACATATTCATAAATTGGAGCTCTCTCACATGCATTAAGCCAAAAGTGGGTAAAAAGAAAGAAAACTAGATGAACATTAAGACCCAAAAAAGAAATACTTAAGCTAAAAATAGGAAACTAGCTATATATAATGAGAATAATTGACATAGCAGTAAGAAGAGAGAGGTTAAAAGTAAAATAACAAATGAAATTTCCCCATTGAATAACTTCTCCATTGTTATCCTCAAGGACCTCAACAAGGTGATTATCACTAATTATATTAATAACTAATTAAACAACATTAAAAACTAATATATAAACTAATTAATCATGCATACCAGCTGCAGCCTGATTGACCAAGTACTATCTAAAACTCCAGTAAATCCTTATTTATCTATCACGATACAACAGATTAGGATGAAGAAGAAGAACCATTCCCATTAGTAGCAACAATATTGTGAGGAGGACTAACACTATCACTGTTGTGAAGCTGGTTGTGATTTTCTTGACTGCCGCTGCTGTTGTTGTTTTCACGAGTACTGTCATTGTTGGTGGTGTTGTAAGTAGTACCGCCATTGGTGTTAGCAATATTATCTCTCTTACCAAAAGTGCTTTTATTGTTATGCATCCACACCTTCAGAACCCCTCTGTCCACACCAATTTCGCCGCAAAACTCCGCAATTGCCGCCTCGTCCCTCTTCTGGATCTTCCATTCCACTCTTTCTGCGAATTCGAACATTTTCTCCTTCTGAATTTGGGTGAATTTTGTTCTGAATCGCTTTCTACCATTTGGGTGTGCGGAAATTGGAGCTGTAGCGTGTCCTACCGTCGGACTGTGCTCCGGTTGTGGACCTTGTAAGCCGGCGCTGAGGGCGAGGAGCATGTGGGGTGCCGAGGCGGGGTAGTATGAGGAGGAGATCGGTGGCGGGGAAGGAGAACTCGGGCTGCTAGCTCGTGGAGGCGGAGGGTGGTGGCGGTGGTGGGGTTGGTACTCGATGACTGCTTTGTTGGGTGTCGCTGGGTGCGGATCCTCCGGCTCACGGCGGTGGAAGTTGCGGTGGCAGCCACAGGCTGCGCACTTTAGCGAGGTGGGGTCGGTGGGGATGGCAGAGGGGGAAGGCATGAACTCGCCGCATCCGTCCAAGGCGTGGCCGCCTAAGCTGGCAGCGTGGTTCTTGAGACACTCCTTGTAAATGACTAGAATAGGTGTTTGGTGGTGGTAATGGTGGTGGAGAGGGTGGTGGCGCTTGAGTACGCCGTTGGTGAAGGATAAGGGCTTGGTGGGTTGGATCCGGGTAGGGGTTTCGGTTTCAGCTTCTGGGGTTTTGATAGCGGTGGTTGTGTTGGAGGCACTTGTATTATTAGTGGAGGTAGTGGCTATTTCCATGGCTGAACATCTACTAAAGGGAAGGGGGGGAGGGGTTAATAAGAGCGTTTACTTAAGAAGTGATTAGATTTGGGGTTAGAGTTTTGAGCAAAAAAGTGACATCTTTATCCATCAAAAAGGAGTGAGTAAAGGGGAAGAGGAAGCAAAGAGGAACAGATCAGCTAATTAGAGAGATGATGATGTGAGAAAGGGAAGGAGGAGGAGGAGAGGGTTTGTTGTTGGTTTTTGGTTTTAGTTTTGGGAATGGGAGGAGGATGAGGATGATGACTGTAGATAATAAAAATCTGGGTTTTGTGGTTGTCCTTCTTAACCCACCACAAATTTTTAACCCTGGTTCTAATCTCTGGTTAACTTTTTGTGTCCCCACTTGAGAGATTAAATTAGATTAGATTGTTGCTTATTTATGTGATGTGTGTAATAAATACGAGTAAATGGTTATGAACCAGCTTGATTACTCACTCCCAAGTAATTCAAGAATTCTATATATATACTGTCTTTTGAAACATGTTGCAGTAAATTAATAAATAATGTTAAGGGTGTTTAATTTTTATCTTTAATATATACAGCTCTTAAAAATATGAATAACTTATCAATATTATATAAAGCCAGAAAGAAAGTTGAGGATTAATTTGATTTGGTGGAAACAATAAGGTGAATTTTTTTTATTTTTAATTTCTAATTTCTTTCTTGTCTTTTTTACTCTTCCACTCTCTAAATCATTTTATATTAAATCGCACACGTAGTGTAGTGTGTTTGCAGGTGAGTAGTAATATTAATTATACAAATTGTAATTTAACATATGAGAAAAGTGATTAGTATAAAATTTATTTTTAATTTTATTAATCAATTAATTAATTTATTTAAAAATAAATTTCATTCTAACCGAATTCTATTCGGACAGGTTTTGGCTGATTTGATCTAAAAAGGGCCTCAAATTGATGGTTGTTCCATGTCTTATGTTTGGGATAGAACGGGAGCGAGTTAACCAGGAGAGTGTTAGTTTGGGTTTAAGGTTGGTTTGTTGGAGGTAATAAAAACTGAAGCAACCTCTGAACCCACACCTTAATTTCTCAAAATTTATTTTTGCCCAGTAACCAGCTGGACCGCTTTATACTTGGTACTAACACTCAACGCCCCTCTCTCCCTCTCCCATACTTAATAGTATTACACTCAATCTCAAAACTGCCCTTTATTACTTAATAGTCTACTACTACTATGCATGGAGTAGTACTAAGATGTAAATGTGGGTTAAACGCGGGGCAAAATTGTCCTTAAATATAGAGGTATATTTGTCGGCTCGGGACGTTGAGAGCTTTATTTTGTCAACTGTTGGAAACGACATCGTTGAGTTTTGGAGTTTAGTGCATGAAAAAGTACTAGTAGTAGTTAGCCATTAAATTAATCATAGTCGGAGTAATTAGGATTTGGAAAAACATGTTAAGGAAATGCCACGTGTAGGACAGTGGACACGTGGGGTGTTGTACTCTTCCTACCCTATCTAGCTCTGCCATTACGTGATGAGGGTGTTTGTTAAGGTCAAATTGACTAGTAATTGCTATTTTTAGCTCTGAATAAACAAACAATTGATATAGAAAAGAAACAATGGTTACTCCATGATATCGTACCTGCTGGCCCTAAAGCCGTTGAGTGCACTGAATTCGGAGTAAATATTAAATAAAAATTAGTTTTTTATTTAATTTTGATAAATACCGGAGTACTATTAGTATTATTTATTTATTACTTCTTCGTTTATTAATATAAATCGTTTTAAAAAAATATTTTTATATTTTAATTTATCTTGTTTGAGAATTTTAAATAAATATCAATGGTTTATTTTTTAATATTATTCCAACTATTAAATATAATTTTGATTCTCTTATTAATTTTTATTTAATAAATAACGTTCTCTTTTTTCTTCGATACAATTAGAATATAAATAATTAATATTATACGATTATTTTTTTAAAAATGCTTTTGATTTGATGACATCAGGTATCATCCAATCATACAGCAGCTAAGGTTTAATCATCGATGAGTGTGTTTTTACTCGTACATGATTTATACTACTTAGCATATCTCTCCAACAGTTGTATTGAAACTCACGACATTAAATATTTATTTATTGTACTAAGAGTATTGTGGGAGAGGAGAGGGGCCTTCGCATACTTTATCCGTTATCACTATAAAAAGAAAATACCACTACTACTGCTAAAATACTCCACTTTAGTATTACTGCTATTATTAATTAATGTTAAAATTAGAATTAATTCCCTCAAAGTAGTAATAGTAGTAGTAGTTAAGTACTACTTTTTGTTCCCCTTACAATATCTTTAAATATTTTGTTGACTTGCAAGGCATTCATTCTCCCTCCTTGTCCACGAAAACAAGCAAGCTAGGCACACTCATTACTCCCTCTTTGTCCAGGTTTAAATTATGCTTCCCCTTCATTTTAAAGATGTCAGCTATATATGTTATTTACTTAGTTTTAATTTAACCTAGTAATTAAGAAATTATTTATCATAAAATAAAATGACTTTTAAAAGCGAGTCTACTTGAATATCGATCTCATGCACTTGAGATTGTTTAAATACTTGGCTGGCTCAAGTGCTTGTTTATAACTTAATTTTGTATTAATAAGCCTATATAATAATTAATAAATTAACTTGAGAAATAGTTATAAATTTCTTTTCTCTAAATTCTTTTTAGCAAATAGGTCAGTGGGTATCTATATATTTCATGTCTATATTTTTGAAGAAATTAAAATACGAGAGTTTTATGTGTTGTTGTATTTACGATGAAGGCGAAATATTAACTTTACTACTAGCTAGTTCCATTTCAGGCAAGATGATATTTCAGTTAAGTCAAAGGTCTTCTGCTCCTTTAGGGGATGGAAAGAAAGAAAAATTAATGAAATGAGGGTTACTTACTTACTTCGCCCTTTTCTCATCTTCTCAGTAGAGGAATGCAATATTTTTTAAATTTATATATAGACCATTGAAACAATCTTAATTAATACACGTACGCTAGTCTTTTTTTCCTGTAAAGAATGAGAAGTTGCACCATCTCATTCTCACATCAAGAAAGAGTGTCGCATATATTAAGGGGAAAATGAGCAACCAATATTATTTCACTTTTACGCCAGCCAATTGAATATATACTAGAATTGAATAGAGTACAATGGTTAATTGAGAGAGAGAAACCATGCCTGAGGACTCGAGGACATGACAAGTCAAACAAATTTTTTTTGTTATTTATGAGTCTTGCCGTACATTAATTATATATATATATATATATATATATATATATATATATATATATCATTTTCCTTTATAATTTTTATAGCACTTGTTTCATTGCAACTTTTTTTGTTTCAGAACTTATTTCATTTGTACCCTCCTTTCTGTTTTGGAAAACGTATTTCGTGGTATCCCATTCCATTCCATGGTAATCAACAATTACGACTTCGATCCGATCCGATCCGATCCATCATCACCCCGGCCCTGCCCTCATGCAGCATACCTGCGGTTTGATTTATAATAAAAACGTACAGTTTTATTTATAAATTTTTTGAATATTATTAAGTTCATAAAATATATTGTTTCATATACTTATTATTATCTTAAAAATGATAAATTGTTAAATTAATTATATATCATTGTTTCAATAGATGTTTGCGGGTGGTTTTCAAGTTTGATGATGGATCACCATTAAGCTATAATACTTAAAAGGTTGAAACCTCATCTGCCTTTGAACCAAAGGTACTTGGGCCCGAGGGGAATATAAAAATCAAAAATAAATTCTGAAGCCTACATCAATGGTTAATGGATTTAAAATTGGGCCAATGCAGAGATTGAGAGTTGAACCAGGCCGGCCGGCCTTGGTCTGTACATTCATTAATTAACATCTCCTTGATTCCATAAAGGAGATAATTAACAATAACTACCACTACTAATATAAATAAAATACTCCACTATTGTAGTTTCATGTTTCTTCCATTTCTTTCTTTTTGGGATGAGGGTGAAACTGAAAAAGGTTAAACTCTATCATTAGTTTGTACAAGTGTGTGTTAGTGCTGCTATTTGGTGCAGTGTGTGTGATGTGGCGAAATCAATTACTTTTTTTGGAATGGAAAGTATATATAGCCTCGGATGGGAAATTCGCATAACAGTATATAAGAATTTTTGTTATATTCTAGGGGAGGGGAGGGGAGGGGAGGGGAGGGGAGGGGGAAATGAGAAAATTTTTATTTTTAAAAATTGGCAGTTATAATAATTAGGGATAAGATTGTTATATTATTTATTTTACAAGGTTATTTTTGGTAATATAAAATATTTTATTTTTGCAATCCTTACCCATCCCTTCAAATTCTCCCACTTTTGAGGGGAAAATGTTGAGTTAAAAATTAAATCAATTTTACCTCTAAATCCCTTCCATTCCTCTTCAAAAAAACTTACAAACATGGGATTTAGAAGAATTTTAATTATTTTTCCATATCTTCCCTTTCCATTCCCTCAAATAAAAACTTACAAACAGACTGTTAAAGTGTAAAACTACTCGTTAAAAGTATTTTCAAAAATCATCACAAAAAAATAGAAAAATCTTTTTAGTCCTCCGCACCATTACATATTTTTTTAAGACTATGTGTGTTTGTAAGAATTATACTCTAATGATTATAGTCTACGGAATTATGATATCAATATTACTAATAATAGGATTATAATCCCGTAATTATAATTATAATTTTAAAACTATTAAGTCATTTTATAATCACTATATTAATTGTCTCAAATTTAAATTTAAAAACAAACAAGACACTTATAATTAATATTTTTATCTTAAATATAATCTTTACAAACAAACATACCCTAAATGTATTATTTGGTTTTCATTATTTAACTTCCAAGCTATGAGAGAGGAGAACTAGATAATCAACTGTAAGCAGCATGACTCATCTATACTTGAGGCTTTTGGTGGAAGTTTCTTGTATTTGGGTCATTTTTATTTATTTTTTACTCTTTTTTCCCTTGTAACTTTAGAAAATAATTTTTTTAATATTAATTTTTTTATATTTTTCTATTTACTCCTCAAAATTTAATATTAAATTTCTATTTAAAGCAACATAATTTACATACACACTAGTTCTTCTAAATGTGGTAAGAACTTTATATGTGAGCTTTTCATATGTTATAATAATAATAATGAGTTTTCGAACATAAATCAGCCCTCTAGGCTCTAGCCGAATAAGGTTTACAAATTGTTGGGCTCAGTGTGTACACTGGGTCAATTGCCCCCATAAAAGCCGCTACCGGACCCTTTCATTTGGAACAATTACACTTTCTAGTATATTTTTTAAAATAATTACAACAATAATATATATTTAAAATATTTACACAATTAATGTATTTAAATATTTTATTTACACAATTAGTGAAATTATTTTTTCTTTAATTTAGGTGAGTATTTTAAATATCATATTCATTATCGTCATCGTCATCGTCATCGTCATCGTCATCATCATCAGAAATAAATACAGACCCAAACATCCTCCTTTGTGACTGCTGTCATTTCCTCCCTTGCGACCTCCATTGTGATCGCCATCTTCTCCCCTCCCGATCCGCTTCTCCTTCCGCCGCCGCCGCCACCTCCACCTCCTCCTCCGCCGCCTCCATTATGGTCGCCGTCCGCCGCCGCCTCCACCTCCACCTCCTCTTCTACCGCCTCCATTATAACCTATTCAATTTCATTAGGTTACCAATTTATTTTGAATGTGATGCAATTGGTAGCCAAACTTTCATACCAAGGTAACATATTCAGTTTTATTAAGTTACTAATTTATTTTAAATGTGATGCAATTGGTAGTCAAACCTTCATGCAGTTGGTAGCCAAACTTTCGTACCAAGTTAACTTATTCAGTTTTATTAGGTTACCAATTTATTTTGAATGTGATGCAGTTGGTAGTCAAACCTTCATGCAATTGGTTGCCAAACCTTCAGACCAAGGTAACCAATTCAATTTTATTAGGTTACAAATTTATTTTGAATGTGATGCAGTTGGTAGCCAAACCTTCATACAAAGATAACGATTTTAGTTTTTATGAGTAACCAAATCGTCAAAAAAAAATTCAAAACAGTAACTCATGTACTTCCAGATATTTGCGGCAGAGGATGATGATGAAGGGGAGGAGAGGGCGATGTAGCGGCGACGCAACCAAGGACTTCTGGAGATTCGCGGCGGAGGAGGAGGATGAAGGGGAGGAGAGAGATGTCGGTGATGAAAAGAATGAGCGGTGAGGGAGATGAAGATTAGGATGGAGAAGATATTATTTTGTTTTTCCCTCCTTTTGATTTGAATTATGAATTTGTTTTTGTTGTTTAATCCCAAAAATTTGATTTGAATTATTAAGTACGGCGGTTATTTCTCCTTGATTTTAAGGTTTCTTATTAATGTGAAATTGAATGGTTTAAATTTGAATTATTAATTATGACGATTATTTCTCCTAGATTTTAGGTTTCCTTATTAATGTGAAATTGAATGATTATTGAAAATAAAAAGTAACGGTTAGGATTAAAAATTAAAAATCGACGTCTGCTACAATTAGTAAAAGACGATAAAAAAAAACTTTTAAAAACACTTACCGTCAAATATATTCTTAGTTAAGGAACACTAAACACTAGTTTATAAACCGTTAATAAACCCTAAACATTTATTGATCAAGTCAAATTCTTATACTGATAAGCATCCGCTACTACTTGTAGGCGGATGATGTGTTTTTTTTACCATCCTTTACTATTAGTAACGGATGATGTGTTGATATGTGTTTTTTTTACCGTTGATATTGTGTCTCTTTTTGTCGGTCAATGCAAAACAAACTTTCTACTATAGAAAAATTTGGAAAATAAACTTTTATTTGACAATTGGGCATCACTTCCGTCAAGAGTTGAACTCATAACATAAACCTTATAATTTTAAATAACTATCCAACTAAACTACATGATATAATTGTAATTGAGACAACATAAATTGACGTCGGACGAGATAACGATTATTCTGCGGCCTGATAAACAAATTGATTCACAAATAAAGGAACAAGAGTTTCACCGAAAAACACAGAGAAATTCTCTCTAATGTGTAATTTTATATTTATCAAAATCAAATTCATATAATTCAACTCACAAACCGAGTTTATATATAGCTAACAAAACTTTCTCTCCAAGTCAGTCTAGAATCTTATTAGAGATATGAAAATAAAAATAATAGAAATAAAATTCTCATAGGGATGTGAAAAAGATTCTAACAAACTTCCTAGGGATGCGAAAAAAATTCTAACAAACTTCCTACTTTTATGAAAACAAAATAACAAACTTGCTAATAATAAAATATTATTAATTAAAGAACTAATTAATAATAATAATAATAATAATACTAATAATAATAATAATAAAGTCTATCAACTTCCGAATTTCCCAAAGTCAATCGATACCGTTGTGCCGATCCCTTAGCTTTTGGTTCTTTAGCATCGTAATCGTACTATTCGAACATTCAGGATTTTCGACTAGAAATTCTTTTGCATCATAAATTTTATTAATTTATACAAGTTTCTCTATTATTAATTGAGAGCATGCAATTAACATTTTTATTGAAATTAAAAAAGAAAAGGTTAATATTGAATATTTTAAGTAAATATTTTAAACTTTATTTGGCCAAAAATGCCACTTTATTTCTATAATAATTAAGATGCTTTAATAAAGGTGCGTAAAATAGTATTCTCCGGCTTGATGAATAAAAAGTGTAAACTAAACTAGTAAATAAGTTAAAAATTACATTATAATAACCTGCAACTTAATATACAACAGTTGAATTAAGACAAAGAATATGAGAAAAAAAAAATTCTTCTATAGGCCTCTAGCTATATATCATCTTTTGTCTTAAGAAATTATTTGTATAAATAAAAATACATATTATTAGTATAACTCCTAATGAATAAATAAATTAGATAAATATATATTTGGTTGATGCGTCCCTAGTTTTAGTATGTTAAGAAAGATCAAACTATACAGTTCATTATAGTATTCAATAAATACAATTATTATTATTTTAAAAAAAAATCTTATGATTATCAAAATAAACTTGAAACTCCCCTTATAAATCAATATCAGACAAAAATTATTTACCAACTTATTTTTTTTTAATTTAAATGAAGAAGAATTTGTATAAATAAAATTTATGTTGTGTCATTTATAATTACATCATGTAGCTTGGTTAAATAATTACTTAAATTTATGAGGCTATACTAAGAGTACAATGATTACTTTTACATTTTACTATATATATATATATATATATATATATATATATATATATATATATATATATATATATTCATTATGGGATTTTCTTCAATTATCATCCATTATATTACATTACGAAGAACACCTGTTATTTTTAGTTAGCCAATGTTGGTGGGATTTCTGGGTATCTCAACTGACAAAGATATGTAAGAAAAAATTTGGAAATCTCTAGTTCGAGTTCTTGTGGGGATAAGATTGTGATTAATATTTTATGAGTTCACTAAGTAAACATTTTTCTTTTTGCGAATTAAAATGTAATGAGTGAGGATAAATTATATTAAAATCAAAAAAGAAAAATATCAAAACACATGTGTGAAATACATTAAAATACCCATCTCAAGAGATCGAGAAGATGAACAAACAAAACCCGTACAATATTAAATAATTCTTAGACGAATATATGTGAAAATCTTACTCTAGGATTTTTTTTTAAAAAAATTAATTTCAAATCTTTGTAAATTGAAATGCGAAAATTAAAAATTCAAGTACGAGCTCGATTTTAGTACAAATAACTATATTTTAATTTATAAACTAACTAAAAAGTAGTACTAAATATTATATTTTGTTAATTTCAAAATATAAACGAATTCATATCCATTTTAAATTTTATAATTTTATTTTTTAAAATTTGTGTTGAAATAATCCGATGTAACATATAAATTTATAACTGGTGGTTATTTGGGTTAGAAGAAAGAAATACTTCTGAACAGATGATGGAAACATCTAAAAATGGGCCCAAGAAACATGATTAATGGTAATAAATTGGGCCATGTGGTGGTTGAGACATACCCACATGCAAGAACATGAGTATTTGGATAGATACATACACTACAATATATATATATATATATATATATATATATATATATATATATATATATATAGGGTTCCATCCACAGTAACTGGTTGTTGTGGAGTAATCTCTTTTTTGGCTTGTTGTTGTAGCGGCTAGAGCAAAAAAAAAATTACAAGAAGCCAAAAAAAAAGATTGCTCCACATCAACCGATTGCTATGGATGGAACCTCATATATATATATATATATATATATATATATATATATATATATATGTGTGTGTGTGTGTTAACGCCAAGATCTTCTTCCACGTCCCAATCATGTAAGACGCTATAAACCTGCACAGTTCAACAAGTCAACACCAAAAGCTTGACGGCCTAACCGTCGGGGGATAGCTCCGACGTGAGAGTCAGTACAAGCGATCACAAGGTTAACAATAGAGGAAAATATTGACTAGTGTCTGAGTGTGTATGAAATGATAATGTTGTGTGTAGTGTTTTGTTACCTCTTTTCCTTTTGTGATCATTGCCCATACGTTTCCCAGACCCGGTTCACCGTGCCACTCACTATCTCCTGACACCTCCTCTCCACCCCGGTCATCTCAGCCGAAAGTGTACAGCTTATTTTCCTACCTGCTACCGCTGTTACCTCCCGCCGGCAATCGGAGTCCCATCCTCATTAATGCCATGCAGAAAGGTGACAGACATAACAGTCAACAGCTGCCTTTTGTGATGATTACCGGTCAAAGATAGGATAAGTAATACCTTACGTAATGGGTCGATCCAATGACTAAGCCCAATAGTGTAGTGAAGTAGCGGGGCCCAATTCATTTGACCCAACATGACCAAAGTGACATAACCCAAAGGTCAAGCCCATTCGGCCTGGCTCAGTACGAAAAATATTATGGTCCCAATATATATATATATATATATATATATATATATATATATATATATATATATATATATGCCCTTCTCTGTGATAATACACCGTGTAACGCAATTATGCATTATGCAATACCCCTCCTTTCCCTTTATTGCGGCTTTTGAAACATTCATCAACTTACTTTCGTTTCGTACTCCTATAAATTCTATAGTAGTAGTAGTAAACTACAAACCGAAGAGCTGCCTGCCTGCCTTATTAATTAATTAATTAATTAATTTTTTCTTGCTAAATTTAGCTGGGTTATCCTTAATCAAATTATTCCCTATACCATACACCACATATATATGTATAAATATTGTGTGCGTGCGTGTGTGTGAAAATTGGCATTATTGAAGGTGGCATGTGATGTGATTAATGAGTTGCACATGTTCACTCTGCAACCATCTCTATACTTTTGTTTGTTTGCAAGGGTAAAGGGTGGTATGTTACGGATAGTAGATCGATCGATCTATCTGTGGATCCATATATATATATATATATATATATATATATATATATATATATATATATATATATATATATATATATTTATTCTATTAAAAGACTTTTAACCTAACACCAACTTCATTGCATTATTTATTGGTTGCCATGTAAATATTTGTTCGTTCGGATTTATCAACTTTAATAATAATATTAGAATATATGTTCACTTCTGGTGTAAATAACTAAATATGAGAATGAGAGTACTGTTCTATATATATATATCCACTTGTACACATCTAATATGAAATAAACATGCATGCATGCAGCAAGGCTTCTTCTTCTTTTTTTTGGTGCCTATTATTCTTGGCAGCAATCAACAACATAATTACCAACTGAAAATGAATCCGCATACAACGTACAGACCATTACTTTATTAGTATATTATATTCTCTATATGAGTAGCTAGCACAATGTACGTACAAGTGATGTCCTAAATATAAATGTAACCACTAACAAATGTAGTACTACATCATTTAAGTGTTGGTTTTCTCATTCCTGTTCAAATCATACAATCATCCCCTTGCTTGATACCCGTCAACAATTACTACTCCATAATTATAACACACACTTGCATGAGCATTAATATTTGATATATTCATCATTTGGTGAAGAACTTGGACCAAAATGACTCCACACAATTACAATTAGATTGTTAGGATATAGTAGTAGTTAGTTCTGATACGCCAAATCTGGATAAGACAAACATCAATAAACCCAAGCTCTCCATGCCCAAATTAATAAAAAGCCCATAGTATCCTGAAGTCGGTGGGTACAAACTATATATGTGAAATAAAATATTTTTTTTAATTAATATCTATATATATAGGAAGATTAAAAAAATATAATAGTAATACAATTAAATTTGTGAAAGCAAAGAAGGGGATAAATATCAGTAACGTCAATGGCTTGGGAGAGCGGTTTTATAATATAAATATAGATAGAGATATAAGTAAGAAAAAAAGATTGAGAAAGGTAAGGATTTTTGGCTACACCGAAAGGAAGGTGCGGACAGCTTTGGGCCATGTGATTGGGGCAGGCAAGCACATGCATTAGGTCTCCCATTTCAACTCCTTTTGTAAAATTTAATCAGTCAGTCCTCAGTCCCCCAACTTCCTCTTCCAAGTTCTAACTTCTAACTAACCCCTCATCAACTTCGATACACTCCTATACATTTCTTAAACCCTTGAAATAAAACCAACACAACAAACCCACCTATTATTTTTATACTTGATACATTGTTACCCATTTAATGATGAATAGGACTATCATATTTATAGTCGGGCTCCCTTGAAATCCAATTCATTTCTTAATAATGAAACCTTTTGGGAACTGTTTATTTATATACACACGGGGTAGAAAAATGAATATATCCAAGAGTAGTAGTAAAAAAAATTCTTTAAATTGAAATTTGTTGACTTACGTGACAATTTAAAAAGCATTATTTATTACTTTCTTATTTTGTGTCTCATCAATCTCTTCAATTCAATGAGCTGTACATCAAACCTATCAAGCGTAATAAATATTTTTAACCTTTAATTATAAATTTGAAAAGTGAGAAGGAGGTTACAGATTTGATAACTAAAATTAATTAAATACATTGTTAGAGAGTATTTTTATTACGTGTCTCACCTATTTAAATATCTCAAAAATAAGAAAAAAGACTATTAAAAATACCGTAAAAACTCCCTCTAACTTATTTTTATCGTCCTTTTTGGTCATGTAATTTAGTGACAAGTTTTTTCCCTTATTCAATTAGTAGTTACGAATGAATAAATAACATTACTCTAATTATGAGATTACTTTAGGATTCCCCTGTCTGCCTGCGACCGTCAGTCGTTTCCTTTACTTGGTCCTTTTATTTACCATAGTCCACAAACCATTTTACCACAAGTAGTGTTCAAGTGGGCCTACATAATTATTATAGTTGGGGAAGGGGAAAGTAGAGTGGCATGGCATCATTGATGTTTGTTTAATAGCCCAAACCCAACACCACATACACCATCTCTATCTCTATTTATAGCCCTACACCCAACCCTTTCTCAGCAACAAGCCCCTCTTTTACCTTTACTCACTCCACTTATTCTCTCTGGTTTTTGTTCCACCATTTATACCAACCAAGAGCAAGAGGGGTTTGCTTAAAAAAAAGTAGCAGCAGCAATGGCCATGGCGACTAAGTTATTTGCTTTCTTCCTCTTTGCACTCATTGCCATCTCCATGCTTCAAACTATGGTAACTATTTATTTACATACTACAAGTGTTTGAACAAAATATCTCAATAACACGATTATATTTGTGAAAATTAATTTGAACGCATTGGGTTGCTCTTGATAGGTTTCTGCGTCAGGATATCACTTGGACAGGGTATGGTTTGTGATTTCTTCATGTATTTTGTGGATGCTCTTGTTTACACTTTTTTCCTTGAGCAGATTTAGAAAACTTATTTTGTTTGTGTTTTTTTTTTGAAATTTCAGAATGGATACGGTCCTGGGAGTCTGAAGATTTCTCGTAAGTACTCCTCCCTAAAATATTGGTTTCATTTTTAGCTTAAATATTGGCAGATCTGCTTTCTTGCCTTGGATTCCTATTAGATATATAGGCTAGGCGATCATGTTAGCATAAAGTTTTTTTGTTGATAAATTGGTCAATTAAAATATTTATACACATAAAATTTCGCTTGTACATCAACACTTTATTAATCAATTGATCAATTTATAAAAGAATAAATTTCATGCAAATCACTGCACTGTCACTACAGTGTAGGGTGTTGGTTAACTTTTGTCAATTTTTTTTGGATAAAAATATTAGATAGAGTATTAAAAAAGAACCATTTATTTTTCGTTATTAATGTGGGCGGGGTCAAATAAGTTTGACCAGTGGTCAGAGTTACTTATATTACTAAACTCTATTATTATTACTAATTACTAATTGATTGATGTGGTACGTACAGAATGCCCAACGCAATGTACAAGGAGGTGCAGCAATACCCAATACCACAAGCCCTGCATGTTCTTCTGCCAGAAGTGCTGCAGGAAGTGCCTGTGCGTTCCCCCTGGTTTCTATGGCAACAAAGCTGTCTGCCCTTGCTACAATAACTGGAAGACCCAACAAGGTGGCCCAAAGTGCCCTTGATGCCTCGGGAATGATGCTACGTGCAGCAGCAGCTGATAGATGGGCTCTTCAGTTTTAGTATCATATTATTATTTGCGTTATCATATCATATCATAGATATTAAAAGCACACTACCGCTTAACCATAAATTAAATATGGTGATGTATTTGGTTTCTGTTATTGCCAGATCATCAGGGTGGTGTGGTCCTCCTCTGAATGGCCAGCTATTATTATTATTATTATTATTATTATTATTATTATTATTATTATGTAATCAAATGAGGAGTCGCAACATAAGGTTAACTAACTACTCGTTTTAATTTCTGATGTATATGGGGTTGACCCTCAAATCTTATTGTTATATTTTTAATTTTCTTATCTATCAATCAATCTTTTGATTATCAAGTGTGTTCAATTGCTTATACTCCATATATTTATTTTGTAATAATTTATATGTGGATTCCAATCGGGTGAAATTGACATTCTTAGATATAACTTTAGTACGTAATATTGAATAATGTTGGCTGAATTAACTCTGTTACACATACAATGTTTTACTCCCTAACTTGTTAATCAAGTTTGGATCTCGTAATTTGTTTGGTTCAGTCCACGTTTAAACTTTAAACCTACATACGAGGGGATAGGATAGCATGAATGTAATAAAAATATTTTATTTATTTTGTTATTAGTTAATTCATTAACGTCTATCTATTTAATTATTTCACCATTCATTAATTCCAGGGGAAATACCTACCTAATAAATATGTTGATCACCTCCTTATTCAAAAAGTTAACTTATTAGGTTGAGGGTTCACCATATTTATTAATTCATTTACACTCTTGAATTTATCTGATATGCTATTCATGTGAAATATCCCAACACCTAGCTTGTCTGATTATGACCCGTATAAGGATGGATGTTTGACACAAGATTAACGGGCCTTCAAATATTAACCTTTGCTCAAATTGTACGGTAGGTATTGTTTGAGGAGAGTAAAATGAATGGAGTTGTCGATAATTTGAATGTTAGAATTCAAATATTACTTTCTCTTTATTTGTATTTGTATGTACTAATTTAAACTACTAGCTCATTCCTTGAGAGGGTGTCTAAGTTAACTAAAACTATCAATCCTTGAGAAAGTGTATAAACATTATTCGTAATCTTCATCCTAATGAATCATCATTATATTGGAGTCTTCGTTGAGCCCTCCTTGCAGCCATTGTTGCTAACGCTTCCTCTTCCAATTCCTAATTATTAATCCACAAGACATAAATAAAAACATAATCAAAATTAGGAAATTATGATAATAAGCTCGAGTATAATGAAGCAGTGTGCTGTCACTCGGAAGAGATTCATTATATATATGTAAATAAGTCCTTTTTTTTTTGTGAATGAGAAGAAACATTACCATAAAAAACGATGGAAATTTTTGTCAAAAATTCAGTCGGAATTGTTGGGATATTTTACATAAATATATTCCAAATCAAATAATTTCAAAAGTGTAGATGAGTTAACAAGTTTGATGGAGCCTCAACCTAATAGGTTAACCTTTTAGGTAAGATTGAAGGTGGTACAACATGCTTAGCCTCAACCTAATAGGTTAACTTTTTAGGTAAGATGGATATTTCAATTTCACTATAAATGGTATCAGAGCTCATGGTTCGATGGATTAATAAGTATGATGGAGTCTCAACCTAATAGGTTAACCTTTTAGGTAAGAAGGTGGTACAACATGCTTAATAAGTTAAGCTTTTAGGTAAGTAGGTGGTACATTTAGGTAAGATTGAAGGTGGTACAACATGCTTAATAGCCTCAACCTAATAGGTTAACTTTTTAGGTAAGATGGATCTTTCAATTTCACTATAAATGGTATCAGAGCTCATGGTTCGATGGATTAATAAGTATGATGGAGTATCAACCTAATAAGTTAACCTTTTAGGTAAGAAGGTGGTACAACATGCTTAATAAGTTAACCTTTTAGGTAAGTAGGTGATACAACATATTTATTGGGTCAATCTACACAAGTGTGCGCTGCACAGGGTGATGAATTGATGTGGGATGAATTATTCAATTTCACTACAAATGGTATCAGAGCTCATGGTTAGATGAGCCCAAGTTTCAATTCCAAAGTGCGAGGGTGCATTCGCAGGTCTCGTGGATGGAGCAAATATAGTTGAATTAGGTGGAGCAAGAGATGATATGATTCAAGTGGAGATTGTTGAGATATTTCACATGAATTCTACATCGTATAAATTCAAGAGTGCAGATGGATTAATAAATATGGTAAAGTCTCAATCTAATAAGTTATTTGGTACAACATGCTTATTGGACTAGGAATTATCATGGTCGGAAAAGTATTTTGACAAAAATTTCTAGTGTTAAAAAAAATTAGATTGATCATTTTCGACTGAAATTCTTTCGTGGGAATATATATTTTTCTTGTAGTGAAATAAATTGGATTACATAAGGCCACTAACTCTTCTTCGCCAACGGCGGAATATGCGATCTACGAGCCACCCTACGAACACGAACGGCGTGATGAACGCCAGCGACTTAAATACAAAAATCTGTTGAACAAATTGAAGTTAGTTAATTAACAGATTTTTGGTTTATATACGTGACACGTCTATGTTTAAATGGAAATGATTAGTTTTCCACTTACCAAAACTACATTACCAAAGCTCCGATCCCCCTTGAATAACTCAGATAATGCATCTCTCAACACCATCACTAGTAAACACTGCATCAATTGAACATTATTACGCTTTTGGTTTTAAGGACCATTGAATTAGTTTCTTAATTAACTCCAATAACTTGCGAGCTTCCAAATAGCTAAATTTAAAACTCAACTTATTCATATAAACTTGTTTGTTATAGACATATACATAGTTCAAATATATATATATATATACACATACATTGTCGTCATTGCTAAATTAATTGAATAAAGAGACATACGAGTAAAACAGTGACTCGGGTCACTGCAGTTCTCATTCGACTTGCAGTGGCAAATTCTTCGCTAGGGTCATCCGGGAGGAGATTTTGGGCTGTGACAAATTCAAGCTGCCTCTCCCTACTAGCTGCAGAATCATATAAATCCTCGATTTGGCTGCTCACCAAATTCAAAATTACTAAGGTTTAATAATTAAGAATGATCAACCACATAATTGAAATAATAATAGTGAACTCTTAATTCTTACTTTGTAAACTTGAAACTATATATATTACAAACCTATATAAATTTAACTTGAATTAATTAAGAGAACTAATGATAACAAGAAGAAGTGAACAGTATAACCACCTTGGTAGGGCTATATATATATATATATATATATATATATATATATATATATATATGATGTGATAAAAATATGTAACTGCAAGTGCACAGTGTCAAATTGAAGAACTGGCAAGTACAGGTCGAACCCACAGAGACTAAATTAATTCTTTAATATATCCTTAATTAATATTTTAGGCGAATTAGAAATAAATATGGTGAGGAAAATTTATTAACTAAATTATTCAAACTACTAATTAATAACGGAAATTATTAATAAAAAAAGATACCTAGGAATCAGAATCCACCAAATATTAACATAATAAATAATTTCTTATTTCTTAAATTAATTCCCAAATTATTCTCCCTTCCCTTTAAAAATAATGATTCATATAATTAATATGGGCAAGCATAAGTTAGGAAAAAATCACAGATTAACTATAACTTATCAAAACCTTGCAATCAATATAAAAATCATATGCAATTTATGCGGAGGAAAATATGAAGACGAAAATAATTAGGCATTAATTTTGGAACGGAAAGAAAATATTATTATGAAATACTTAGTTTTATCATAATCCTAGGTATTAGAAATTTAGCTAGCCATGGAATTAAAAACAAAAATAAATAATATTAGTACTACAATTCGCATGAAATAAGAACACTAATTAAAAAGAGAATTTCTATTATATAAATAAAAGAAAGATACAAATACTCCCTGACAGTAGTTTCACACGTGAATAAGAGAAAAACAAACCCTAAATATCTTACTCCCTTCTACACAAGTGAAGAATTAAGAAAAAGAAAATAATAAATGGTGTCTTTCTCTCTACAACAAGAGACCTGTTTATAGGAAAAATAACTTGAAACCCTAATTTAGGTTCATTGAACTTGAACAGTTTTGTTCCCAATCAACTTCTCAAAAAGATCTTTTCGATATACTTTTCTTCTCTTGTTGGATTTGACTTGCACACCAAGATTGTTCAACCTCTCTCCTACTCCTTGTAAGATTCTTCTTGGACATTCCTTATATGAATAAGAGCATTAAAAATCGCTTGATCACCAAGATTTTGACCTTATTGCAACAAATATTAAATCCTACAAAATAAAATAAAACATATTAATTTAATAAACTAATATAATTAAAAGGACAAAATTAAAGATAATAAAATGTACGAATCACGTGTTTATCAATATACACACAATGTTACTTTAATTTCTCATTTCCAAAAATAAAATAAAATGCTGACGTCAAGGCATGTCAATAACTTTCCTATTTTAAATTGAAATCTATCCTCTTTGACAATATATATATATATATATATATATATACACACACACACACACAAACATATTTGAGTAGCTCACCTTAAAGCAGATTTCACAGAGAGTATGGTCTTTCTCGTTACACCATCGCTGAATACACTCTCTGTGTGCCAGCTGCATGCTCAAAATAAAGCTTAATTGTCATATATTCAGTACGTACTAATCTATGCCAACCATTTAATAATGCATGGCCATTTACTCATCTCCCAACAGATTGTCTTCTTTACAAAACATGAAACCTCACAACTACGCGGTGTAAAATTCTTAATTCATCTGTCGGTCCTAATTTAGATTGAACTAGTAAAAACAAATTGGTTAGAACAAGAGCTGTAATATATGTGGATATACCTTAATGCTGCCGCTGCAAGCGTATGGCGCGTCCATATTATTCACGAGGTCTTCCTCATGGCAAATACGGCAAACTCCCGTTTCTTCATCATCGGAAAACGGTAAGTCTTTCATTTCAAATTCCCACCCATCACTAGAAAAAGTGCCTTCTTCAAAAGGTCGTCTTTGAGCCGCAGACATTACTGACAAGTTATAACTCATTTTCTCTCCTACCACCAAAAAATAAGAAAAGAAAAAAAATAAGTAATACTCTCTCTCTCTCCCGTCCTTTTCACTCGGATTTTATCTGCATGCAACAAAAGCTGTTGGTATATATTTTTAAAAGTCAAGCAAATTAAATATAAAAGAAAACGGGTAGAAAAATAAAACTGAGATTTACTTGATGATAAGGAATAATTAAGTCGATATATATAGATCTGATCTTATATATCTGCAAGTACAGTAATGAAGGCTGCAGGTAGCTGTAGCTATAGCTTATTGATGGAAAAAGTGAGTGAATGGGGAAGTGTTTATAAAGGCTTTAAGAATCGGCCAAGTTCGTCCAGAAGTGACGATGCTACATGTTTAGTGTTGGAAGCGTTTTGAGTTGAAAGCTAGACGCGTAATCAAGGATATCTTTAACTCCTTTGCCATTTTATGCATAAATTCTTTTGGTTGTTTCTTCTTTTTCTTTGGATCTTCTGCATGGCAACCGTTCCGAGTCCCGATAATAGGTTTTTTTGAGTACTGTACTAGGATCCGATTTTCATTGTAATTATCAAATTTTTTTTTTATTATAATCGCGTAACTATACTCTAAAATAATTACCAAATGATCACGATTTCCGTTCAAAAAACGAACTAAATTGCTGACTGTGCATAAAAACCAAACGGAACTGCTGATGTGTCACGTGCTAAGTGTGCTGAGTGTTTTGCTTTAATTTTCATTATTATGTACATATAATAATAATAATAATTTCCAAATAATAATAATAATAATTTTTAAATAATAATAATAATTAAAAATAATAATAATAATTTTTAAATAATAATAATAATAATTTCTACAAATGTATTTATATAAAATTAATGAATTTATATATATATTTTAATAAGAATAATAATAATAATTTTTAAATAGTAATAATAATAATTTCTACATAATAATAATTTTAATAATAATAATAATAATTTCTAAATAATAATAATAATATTTTTCACAAAATGTATTTATATAAAATTAATGAATTTATATAATTTTTTAATAATAATAATATTTAAATAATAATAATAATAATAATAATAATAATAATAGCTCTAATTTAAAATTATTATTATTATTAAAAAATAATATAAATTCATTAGTTTTATATAAATACATTTGTAAAAATTATTATTATTTTTATTAAGTAATAATAATAATATTTGTATTTATTTATTTATTTTAAATCTTCTTAACTTAATAAAATAATTGTAAAATGATTTTTTTGGACACATAAGCAGTATCATGTCACCTGTCAAACCCACATCACTAATATCTGATGTGGCATGTTAACACAGCGGATCCATATCATTTTCCGTTCGCCAACTCAACAATTTCGGCCGTTTTTTGTACGTAAATCGTAAGTAGTGACCATTTGGTAATTATTTTAGAGTATAGTTACGCGATTATAAAAAAAAAAATTCGATAACCACAATGAAAATCGGATACTAGTAGAGTGACCAAAAAGTCTATTATCCGGTTTCGACTCTAATTTGCTTACTTCTTTCTATATTCTTATGTACAAATATAACCCTCTACTCTTTATTTCCAAATATGCCCTTTTTTTTATTATATTCCACCAATATACCCTCTTCTTTTAAAGGTTATGTACACATTCAATTTGGTTACCCTAACTTTATTTTTTCATTAAACCAATTTTGGTGTTATAAGTAGTATCTGAAATGCATAAACTATATACTCAATTGATTTCACAACAAACCTAATAAAAATTAAAATGGTGGATGGATGGATTCTCTTCAAACTGTACGTACTTGCAAGTTTCTTAGCAATATAAAAAACTCTCCACTTCGACCAATTACCAACACTGTACCTATTTGCAAGTTTCTTCGCAAAAAACTCACTGTATGTACTTACAAATTTCTCCCAATGAAAGTTATCCACTTCCATCAATTACCCAACTTCTGAAAATTTTTAAGTTGTACTTTTACTTCTTTGGTAAAACTAGGAAAATCTTATTGTAGTTGTCACGTTTTACTTACTACACCATTCACCTTTTAATAATTTAAATTATCCCATTAAACTAATTAAAATTTTGAAATTACACCGTTAATAATATTGGATGTCCGTCAAATTGGCTAAGATTTTTGTAAATTTGAAGCACAAATCTGAAAAGTTCTTAGTCAATTTGACACTCATCCAATCTTATTAACGGAATGGTATAATTAATTTTAAATTTTTAATTATTTCAATTGGGTAATTTTGATTTTTAAAAGTTTAATGGTGTAATAAGTAAAATGTGCTAACTATAATGGTTTTTCTTAATTTTGTCTGAAAAAATCTGAGCTAATTTGACGGACGTCAAATCTTATTCATGGAATAGTGAAATTTCAAAATTTTATTTAGTTCAATAGGGATAATTTGAATTTTTAAAAGTTTAATAGTGTAAAACGTGTCAATTACAATAGGATTTTCCTTTATTTTGCCCTTTTTCTTCCTTTATTTTTTCGTAATTCCAAATGGAGTGGCTCATTAAATTATATTTGTTTTATTCAAGGAAGGTTATGCATGCCGAACAATTGTACAGTAGATTTATGATAAGTATCATTTCAAACTCGGATCGGTCATCAATCGGAAAAGGTATCGGATGTATGGGTTATTGGTCCAGCCAATGATCGAACCGTTATTGACTAAGTGATGTCATTAAATATATAAAAATATATATTATTAATAATTAATAAAAAATTTAAAAATCTCATTTTTTATGAACTAAATATTAATAAAATTGAGTTACAATATTACAAAAAGTGGTAATTTTAATATTAAAATAAATTTGTTACAGAAAAATAATTTAAAAATCGGTTCAAGGAGTCAATTAACCGATTTTACTGGTTGAACCACCGATTCGATCAGTGGATTAACCGGGTCTATTAGTTTTAACCAAAAATAATTTATTGGTTCAATCCAGACTTGAGTGCCGACCGGTTTCGATTTTTACAGATTGAACCGGTGGTACGGTCCGAATTTTAAAACCATGGTATCAACAATTAGTTAATTATGGCAACTAGTATTGAACAGTTGTCACACAGTAAGTTTATGACAAGTATTAAATTGTCATAATATAACACAACAATATTAAGACGGTTATCGATCTTTATAACCCGACAAATAATGCGCTGAACGATAAAATTCTTGCGACATGTAATCATAGTGAACTTTAAATAAAACGATAGCATATCTAATACGACATAAATAAAACACTAAAAATCTGAGAGAATAAATTATATAAGGATTGTTTATAAATAGATTGTTTTACAATATTCAATAGCAACAAGCCATGCATGTGATTTAGAAGAAATCAAGCGAATTAATAGATTGTGTAATTACTATATTTATCACGATAAAATAGTTTAAATTGTTTTATATAGTAATCATACTAAACTCAAATTTCTATAGTATAACCTATGGTTAGATGATAGGGTGGAGATGATGTGGTCAGTCTAGATTTTTTTTCTTTTTTTCGTATTTTTCTCAAAGAGTTGAAGGGAGGCCAACTTAATTCTTTTCCCCATATATCTCAGAGACGAGGGAACTCTAGTAGATCCCCGACTCTAACAACTGTTCATGTACGATTGATTTTATTAGATCCGACCATCTGTCTATAGTTGTTTCTTCTACGTACGTTCTTAATAGTCCATCTTTGTCTCACAGTTGCATGTTTCGGTCCCGTCGTTTATATATTATATATATATTTTTAGCATGCTTGTCAAAATTAATCATTAGTGAAACAAGTTAGTGACAGTTTTTAATGCGTTCCAAAATATTGCGCCGTTGTTTCAAATTAAATTCTTCTTTCTAGTACTACAAATAGGAAGTTAGGAACCTCTCAAATACGTAAAATGCCTCTTGGATTGTGCAACGTGGGTTTTATAAATAATTTCCCTTAGTTTTGAATGTTTTTTCAAAATTTTATTTTTGTTTTGGCCATCATTATTAACTTAATTCTCGGTTTATGTTAACTAAACAAAATTTGGTCCATCTGGTTGCTGTGGTGTAGTGGTTATCACGTTAGTCTTACACACTAAAGGTCCCCAGTTCGATCCTGGGCAGCAACAACATATTATAATTTTTACTTTTTTACATTTTCCTTTATTTTTATTTTTATTAATATGTGTAAATTTTTCATGTCCATTTATCTTTCTTATTTCACTCCAAACTAATATTAGATTTCAAGAAGTCGGGTAAGACGAGATCTGTGACTTCATTAGTTGTGGTTTGATAGCTTGAGCATGATTGCTTTAGCCTTTAGTTTAGTAGTAGGAAAGCTTTGATTTCCTTTTCATACTTAATCCTTTAAACCCAATGACTCATGAAATTAATTCCTCTTTATGGACACCATTGTGACTTTTTAAAGTCAACTTACGACATTAAAAGAAAATGTCATAAACTTTCAAAATATAAGATCAGTTCTATTGACCGTTTAAAGTCAACTTACGACATTTTGAAATTCAAATTCACATTAATTTCTATAATTTTAGTTAATACAATAATATATATTGTAAACTATCTAAAAAATATTACTTATTATAAGATTTTTTAATGAATCATCTTAATTTTAATTTTAAAAATGTCTCGAATTAATTTTTAAAAGTAAATAATGATTTTATAATTTGGAACGAAGGAAAGACTTTACAATAGTTGTAAGAATTTAAAGTTACATATTATATAGTACATGGAATATGAAAGAGTTGCAAGCTAATAATTTGTCTAAACATATACATACTGTAGTTATATGGAGGGAGTATTTTAGTTACAGAACATCGAAGGTATTTTTGACTGGAAGCTGCACGTCATTGCTCCTTAATCGACCAAGTTTGAATGAAAAGGGAGGTGAAATTGTATGAATGGGCCTATCCGTAAGATGGATCAGATTATAGGACCATGCCCCAAGCAATGTTCCTGTCAGCGGCCCAACAATATACACCCAAATTCCCTTATAACACCCACTAGCTACTGCAGGGCCTATAGTCCTCGCAGGGTTCATTGATCCTCCGGATACGGGTCTGTAAATTACATGCCCAAGCGCCAACTTATTAGCAGCGCATATATAAATAATAAATATATCGAATATGATTACATATTTAATATATATAGTATAGTCAGGATTATTATATTTTTTTATCAAATGACGTTATATATATTGTTATAATTTATAACATAGCCAAAATTTAATCAACCAACCAAGTGACCAACGTATCATTTGAGACAAAAAAATTGAGATTTATAATACCACCCTACCTGCCTACACTTTAATATATACTTCGGGAATTGTTAAATTAACGGCACTTTTTGTTATTTTCACAACAAAAGTGTCGCTATAAGATCTATAGCGACATTTTTATAGTGGAAATAACAATTTTTATTGTGAATTTAACAATTTCCTATACTTAATTACCCGGCCAAGATGGAGGTTATGCATACTGCGGAACCTACTGCAATACCTGCTAGCTCCCCTATCTACAACCATCACAACATAGAGATGATATGTGAATGAATAAATTAAGAAATAAAAGAATATGTAAATTAAAATAGGCAACAATTATTAGTCTGCTTAGTCTTTGACAATATTAGCAGCCTGATTAATTCAATTTTAGAGAAATGTTAGTTATGGGCGGGGTTCTTACTGCTTTGGTGTCGATTGAAACGGCTGAAGCTATAAACATCATAGAGAATGTAACCACAACCTCCATGATTAGAGCTTGAGCTTCAGTTCCGGAAGGTGATGTAGTACCTAAATTTTTAATTGGATGCAATAATACGCGAAGAGCGAATGAAGCTGACAGAGCTCCCGTTATTTGTGCTCCAGCATACAATGGAACCTGTAGATCCATCGATAATTAACATACCATTAATTAAACCTTTCACTCTTATTTTGTCAATAAACATTAAACTCATGCCCATGATCTACAGCTTAATTATTTCATTTCATGTTGTTGATATTTACCAGAACAAAAATATGGTTGTCATGACAAATATATATATATATATATATATATATATATATATATATATATATATAGCATGTTTTGCAATATTTAATTAATACTCTATCTAACAACACCATTTTTACTCTACAAGTATCAACCATCTTTATTAATTATAACATGAATCCAACAATATTTCACATGATAATGATGGTAATAATTTTAATTAATTATAAATTTCTCTCCAAATAATAAGACCATTATCACTTACATATTAACTTGTTAGATAACGTTGTAACTAATTATATAACCTATATATATGATGTTAATATTTTTTAACTAGAAGAAAATATAAATTCAAATAGAATAATAGAGTACTACATATATAATTCAAGCCCTATATAAAAACCCAAGTTGAAGCATATAAATAAAAATTAAATCAACAAACCAACAGGTTTATCCAGAGAAAGAAATATTAAATTGGTTATAATGAATTGATTATTTATTTGTGGTATCAGATAATGTGGTCTCCTCTCCATAAAGATTATCATTCTGTGGTCTATTTTGTGTTTCATTTCTTTGGTTTAAAAATAACTCTGAATATTATTTAAATCTAAAAGCACGAAGCGCAATTATTGTTTTTGGTTTTATGTTGGTGAGGAAATTAATTTTGCTTGGCTCCAAATCCAATTGGGGCAATCCAATAAAGGCATTATCTTAGCTAGCTCTGTCCTGAAAAGGGAGTCTCATCTCATGTGCCCATCAAAATCACCAGGGTCTGCATGGACCTTAAATTGTCTCCATCTAGCCTAGACATATGTCTATCAATAAAGTTGCATTAATTAATTTTAACCTCTTTTTCTTTTTTTCTTTTACTAAAGTGAACCGTCATAACAAGGTGTATGTTAGAGAAGGATCGGAGAAGTATTATAATTACGTACAGAGGGAGAGACGGACCTGTTTCCAAGGAAAATGTCCGACAGCGGCAAAAGCTAGGGTGACAGCAGGGTTCATGTGTGCACCAGAGATGTGTCCAACTGCATAGATCATAACGGTGACAATGAGTCCACCGGCCACAGATGCTCCGAGTTTTGACACCTTGTGTTCATCACTAGCACTTAGGGCAGCCGACCCACATGTCACAAACACCAATAGGTAGGTTGCTATTATCTCTGCTACCACCTGCATAGCCAGCCCCAAATCCAATAATTTAGAGTGGTAACACTCACTCGTCAAATTAAATGAGTTTTAACATTAGTCATGTATACGAACGGTCGTCTGCCCGCCCAACTGTTTAAAACAATCACACAACTGTTTAACGGGCTGTAAATCATGAATGGATGAATGAATCTTTCATATTGCAGTTAGCCAATTAGTTTTCTATGCAGAAAAGTGGTACACAATTTCTTTTGAAAAGATATACAGATCATTATCTATTGCCCACACACACACACACACACACACATATATATATATAGATTTATATAGATCATTATCTATTGCCCACACACACACACACACACACACACATATATATATATATATAGATTTATATGATCGTGCTTGCTTGCTAGAAATATATCGCCCAAAAAGGAATTAACAAACATAAATAATCAATAAATGGATGAAATACTCCATATACAAATTAATTAAATGCATTTGTGCATGCATCCGGATCGATTTTTATGAATTAGATTTGTACCTTCTTGAGAAAACCAGGTGGGTAATGTTGTTGAAGTAATGATCTAGAGATCTGACATATATTTGGATCTTGGGATTTTGGGTTTTCCACTAAGACCAACTCGTTTGTGCTTGTGGTTATGTTGTTTAGATTTGCATGTGTTGTCTCCATTTTTGGAAATACAAAGAGAGTATGAAATTAAGCAACTCACTTCAAATTAAAGTATTTATAATGCTCAAAGTGCCTAGCTAATTTTTTATTCAGTTTCTTTTTCTTTCTTTTTTGAAATACTACTCCAAGAATGGACAATATATTAATTAAGCTTGCAAATTAGAAAGTATAGAAGGATGAATGGAAAGATGAACTTTTACATTTAAGTACATACGAACTCAAAATTCTAAAAATAGGATAATCTAATTAATTCATGAGCAACAATATTATATATAGTAAGTCGTGTTGGTGTGATTCAAAATTTTGAGTTTAGTAAAGTTCTACATTGCTCACGGTTGAAACCTTTCATTTGTATATTAGTATACTCTAGTATTGAACTTGGTAACATGATTGAGAAAAAAGGATGGACTCGCACACAATATGAGATTGGCTAAAGAATTAAGCTGGGTCATGCTTGGATTTGGGACTTCCAGCCTATTTTGTTAAAATTCCTAATTCAGTTTTTTCCCTCATTTCCACGGCACAATGGCATCTTCTCTTTAGGATTGTAGTTTTGTTACGCCTCGGTTTCATTCGCTTACCAGATAAATTGTTTTAATTTTATTGTTTTGTTTATCTTGTTAATACAACTAGTGTAACACCTCAGTCTCACATCGAAAGATATATGAAAATTTTGTCTGTATATAGGTAATTAAGTTACTAGCAATATCAAGTCATGACTAGTAGTTTAAGGCTTTATTTAGATGGATTTGATTCGATTCGGACTTGAAATTTGATTCGGGTTGTTTCATATGAAATCAAAGCCGACTTTTGAAAACTCGGGTGGGGACATGAAGTAATGGAGTAAGCTTCAGACTTGATTCAAGTCTCAAAAAAAACAACTTTTAAGAGAAGCCATGAACCAAAATTTTTTATTTACTTAATCTAGCTAGATGTATATATATGATATTTTTCACTAGTTTATGGACTTCATGAATTAATTAATTCATCAAGAGAAAGAGAGCCAACATCATAAACTAGAACAATTATATATTCATTATGAATAAAAAAGCAGCGGCAAATCCTAGACCATTTGGATAATGATTACTTTATATTGGTGCTCGTTCACTTTCAGATACGGAGTATTTGAGTTTCATCGATACTGTTAAATACTGTTTTAGGGGTTTAAGTCCAACCGAGTTGTTCGCTGCTAGACTCAAAATGGGTTTAAAAATATGAATTCAAATTTAAAGTTAAAGTTGATTGGAGTCGAATTCGATATATATTTATTTTTTATTTAATGATACTTAAGTTTAATTCGAGAATATCAGTATTCGCTCAGATTATGATTCGAGTATTGCATTTTTTATAAACCATACTCGATAGATCTCAAATACTGGTTTGATCCATATTCGAAGTTAAATATGTAGTATTTGTACCATCCTTCGTAATTTATGAAGTGAAATATGTAATTATGTAACCTTGTACTTAATTAAATCAATTAATTGTGATTGTCAATTTGTATTATATTATTTGTAATTTCTTAACATAAATAAAAGTGAAAAATTTTCATGTATAAACATTATTAATCAATTTAGTATTTAGTGGTTCAGTTTTAAGTGAAACTTGGTAACATGGTTGAGCAACTCACTTTGTAAACGAGTCTGAATATTTACGAGCCGAGTAGGTTCTAGTTGAATCTGACGATAAATTAGAAATCCCTTATTGAATTCGAGCTTAATTTTTTCGAGTGGACTCGAATCTGAGTATGAGGGTATTCGCTGAGATTTGACTCGTTTACATCCCTATAAATAAATAAATAATTAATACATTAAATAAATATATACATCAAGATTTTTATTACTTAATGTATTTATTTATTTAGTCTCTAAATAAATAAATACATTAAGTAATAAAAACCTTGCAATATGCCAACAATTAAGGCTGGGCATTAAATCTAGCAGGTGGTTTACTTCCACTGCATGTTACGTACGTTAACTTGTTAATCTACTTTTTCTTTTCCTTCTGTAGTTTCTTGGTGAAATTAACCTTTGAATTAAGCACTATACTCAAATTGTCCTTGCTTTTATTTAACATTATCCAGATTGGCGAAGTAAAGAACGAATTTTTAGATGGTTTAGATTGAATGTCTAAAAAAATGTATTTTACAGTTTTTAAGTAACTCCCTTTCTGATTTATATATGAAATAAAAATTTTAAAATTCTAAGATAAATGGCTATATTAGTCAATGATTAAGGGACAGACCTAATTAGGGTTGGGTTTTCAATGGTACCATAATAGCTTAAAAGTACATATGATATCAAGACCATTAGGGTTTACTTTAAACTTTTATATATAAAGTCCATTTATTAAGCTCACCCTTATTGAGCTCATCCCGAGCTCACCCTGTCTTTTTTTTTTATATAAAAAAAAACATAACTAATAAAAAAATATATAATAATTTTTGGAATTGAAAGTTTTTTTAAAAAAAATATTTTAAATGTGATTTGAGTACATATAACAAAATAGTATTATAAGATTGTACATTTTTAAGTTTTAACCATCGAAAGCGTTTTTTAGCTAAAAACCTGGCATTACCTCCTGCCACTGCCTGCATGTAGATAGATTCAGGCACAAGTATCTCTCTCACGTGAACAATTCTTGCACCAAAGTTATGAAGCATATAGTAAACTATTAGGTGATCATTATCTAATATATACCCAATAGTTTTCCTCCAACCTTTTCTAGCTTTCATACTATACAAATTAATATATCTTGCAATTTAATCAAAATAATTACTCCCTATATCCCACAAAAAAAGTTTCACTTGCAAATGTTAAGAATATATTTTGTTTCATGTTTTTTTAAAAAAATAATACTATCTCCGTTCCTGAAGAACTGGCTTAGGTTGAATTTTTAGATCAATTTTTGAATTAAAAATTGATCTATTTACCTATATTTTAAAAACTAATGAATATTGAAGGTAGTCATTCGATATATTTTCTTATGGGCGTAGTTTCTCCATGCACCTATGTTTATAAGAAAACAGTATAAATTTTAATTACACAAATGGTTAATTTGACAGAAAAACTCAAACTAAGCTAATATTTAATTAAGAGACGGAGAGGGTAAGTCGTTAGTTTAATAGTGGTGACAAAAATAATAAATAAAATCTTGAGAACATTGTGTCTACGTACCCCTGCTGACAAATTAATTGATTTTGTTTGGTATCTTAATCGCTCTACGAAATCAGCCATGATTTTACATATGTGCGTGTTTACAGGTTTCGCCATCGATAAAATAAAGATGATCACACGACCTAAAAGAAAAAAAGAAAAAGATGTTAAAGCAGAAAACCAAATTTGTTAGGGCCTGATTTTGTTGGTCAGATTTCTGCTTGTTAAAATCGACCAAAGAAGAAAATGGATTAACAAAAACTTATAATGAACAACTCTAGTCTTGTCTGAGCGTGGCTGGACTACCTACATAATTAATAAACTAAAATCGATCTAGGCTTGAGAATACAGCCCAACATAGCAAAAGATTTTTTTCTTATATTCCGATATCAAAATTTTATTTATCTTAAACTTGGAAAATAAATAAAATTTTCTAATAAAAATTGTTGACTTTCTTTGTACAGGTTAGACTGTGTTTTAATATTAATATATACTCTTGTTAGTTTTGCTATTGGATAAACTCAAACTTTAAATCGTACCGAAGTAATACTCCCTCTATTCCTAAATAAATGGGATTTTAGAAGAAAAAATTTATTTTAATTTATCTGTCGTTTATAACTTTTTAGGAGAATAAATTATTTACTTTTCTATATCACATTTACCTTCTCTCATTTCTCAAGTAATTCTTACCTTTAGTATTAATAGTTTTCAACTTCCCATGAAGGGATAATGATAGAATTTTACACAGATTTTAATTATTAAATGATAATATTAAATAATTTTTTTAATCCATATATAAAAATATTAAACGATATTTATTTAGGAACGGAGGGAGTATATGGATAAGCACTGATACGTACCAATAATACTCCATTGACTTAAAAGTGCCAAAACTTCATAATTAAATTATTATTTCTTTCTTCCTCTTATATTCAACTATCATAGTAACTAAATAAGATCAAGATCGATGTATAAAAAAGTCAAGTCAGCAATTTATATTTCTAGTCTTCAATCTCTCTCTCTCGACAACAAGTCTTTCTCATGGTTGACCCGTACCCGAGCTCATCCCATAAGATGTTTCTTTCTCTGGTCATACTTGATTTCTTAATCATTTATGAATATTTACATCATTTACCATACTATTCACGTTTTATAGAATTAATAATAATGTTGTTTTAAACAACAATAATCAATCAACAACGTATGTATATCCAATAAAATGTTTCTTTTTCGGGTCATACTTGACTTCTTAACCATTCATGAATATTTACATCATTTACCATACTATTCACGTTTTATAGAATATTAATGTTGTTTTAAACATCAACAATCAATCCACAACATATATATACTAGTCGTGATGACATATGAGTTGTATGTGTAAATTATATGGAGTAAAATATATTTAATAAAATTTAGAAGATTGAATAAAAAAATGGCTTAAATATGATTTATTATCCTAAACTATAGGTCATATTCCACTTCAGTGATTCACCTTTCAATTTTGTCAATTAGGTGATTAAACTATCAATTTTTTTTAATTTCATTCAATTGAGGCTGCCACGTCAGAAATCGCTGACATGGCTCGCTGACTAGGCAAACTAATGCTTATGTGTAATTAAAAAATATTATTTTAATTATCTCTTCTAAACATCAAGGGTAAATATGTCAAAAACAAAATAAAACATAATAATAATTTAATAAAATAATAATAATAAATCTCATTTAGAAAGAAAAAAAAATTTAAACATATCAGAAGAGAAATCAGATCAGATCTACTCTTTTAAATCCATCATCAACAACCAAATTCTTCAAGCCACCCATTCTTTCACATACACAACACAATCGGAGAAGATAAATCCAACAAGAGTCAGATGAAACTACCGCCATGAATCTGCCGCGACACAAGCCACCCATTCTTTCACATACACAACACACTTCTTCTCTTGTTCTATCCCTTTCACAGTTCCACGAATCTGCCGCCATGAAAATCGATGATGGGGATTTTTATGGTCAGAGGAGAGAGAAAAGGGGGCGGAAGAAGATGATGGTTGTACAGATCTGGAGGTTGAAGAAGATGAAGAGTTCTTCGTTGCTTCCTGACTTCCGGATCTGGAGGTTGAAGAAGGAGGTTGTACAAATTGAGAGTTTTCTTCTTTGTTTGCTTCTATACTGCTTTCTGACTTCGTTCTTCCTCCCTATTAAAATTTTTATATTGTATGATGGTTATACAATTTTTTTTGCTTTCTGACTTCATGACTTCGCTGCTCCCTATGATGGTTATACAATTTTTTTTGTATTGTATGATTTAATAATTTTTGGCTGCAGATCTTTATCTTTAATGTTTGGCTAAAAGAAATTTTTGATCGATTTTTAATGGTTTTAGATTTTGGAAGTTTAAGAAAGTAAAAATGGAGATGAAGGTCTGATCGATTTTTGATCGATCTTGATTTAGTTTTCTGATTGACAAAATTAAAACTTTTAATGATTGGAAGTTTTAATTAGTTTAGATGTATTAAGTGAATAGAGTGTGACCATTTTACCCTTCAGTATAACAAATATGTTTTATCATAATTTAAAAAATTATTTTTTCTATACACATCAGCTGAGATGTGTCCCACTAAGGTAGCCACGTCAGCAATTTCTGACGTGGCAACCTCAATTGAAAAAATTGAAAAAAATTGATAGTTTAATCACCTAATTGACAAAATTGAAAGGTGGATCACTGAAGTGGAATATGACCTATAGTTCAGGGTAGCAATTCATATTTAAGCCTAAAAAAATATAAAAAATTAACATTAACAATGACAAAATAGTAATATATCTAAATTTGTAAGGGCGAAAGAGTAAAAAAAAATTGTGACTCAATTATATCAAACTTGTAGATGAAACCCCATGGAGACTTTATAATATAGGGTCCGTGTAAGACCCCAACTTTTTATAAATAAAATCAAATTTCTTTTAATTATTATTTTGAATAATAAGGTGTTAATTTGATATAATGTTTTGGTTATGGGTGAAATGTGCAAATTTTTCAAAATAAGCAAGTTGTTATAAAATATTCATTGTTGTCGGGGAATATTCGTTTGGTCGTAGAATATTCTTGCTGTCGGGGAATATTCGTACGACTGCGCAGCCTTTTGTGGGCCCCATAACGGAAAGCGATTGGATGAAGAAAATGATAAGTTTGAGTTTTTATGAATAACGGTGTAGTTGTTAACGTTAACACTGTTGGAATACCCGGTGGTTAAAATACAGTAATACGCGATGTTGCACAGTAGCACACGGTATTGCACCAATTATTGATTATTGCGTAAAAAGGCACTACTCAATAATTGTTACAGTAATTACTGTATAATATTTTATTTTATTGATTCAATAATTGCTGCGTTGATATTTAATATTATTGTTGTTTCAATAATTGTCACTACACAGTATTTTTTATTATCAGATCAATAATTCATATTATTTTAATAATATTATTGGGTAGTATTATTGACAATGTCTAAAAAATTCTGTCTAAAGAGAGGTTTGGTCACCTAATTGCGCGCCAGTAAGGAGAAATTCTTATTGGAAACCCCCTCTTTCCTGAGAACGGTCTGGTTGTCAGTATTGTAATTCTGTAATATTATTTGTGAATAATGAATTATTGATTTATATGATAAGAAAAATATTTATTTTATGTGGATATAAATGAAGGAATTTTTAGAAAAGTGACAATTGTTAAAATTTGATATTTTATCTTTTCTGATAAAATAATTTATTTAAATATATTATTATATTATAATAATATAATAATGGTGATATTTTTACAATGAATGTGTGATATATGAATAAATGTGAAGGAAGAGTATTTTTGTTACAAAAAATATTTAACACATGTTTTGTGTGTCGGTGGACCCAATTTTTTACTGAAATTTGATTATAGCCTGTAAAATCGTCCGTATATAGATTTCGGTCATTTTCTGTTTAGAATTTAGAAAAACTTAAACTTACAAAGTTGTAGATAATTGAATTTTCTATGGAATAGACATAAGATTCGAATTTTTCTGATAAAATGACTATTTATTATGAATTATTAAAGTTTTAAAATATTGGGTCTGAATTGATTTTGTTACAAAAATTGTTTAAAACATGTTTTACATTTTTGTGGGCCCCACTAGCATATGCAAAATGCTGAATTCAGATTGTCAAGGTGTGCGTAGAAATTTTAAAAAAAAATTATTATTTTATTAAATTTTCTACTTTGGTGTTTGATGTGATAAAAATATGTAACTGCAAGTGCACAGTGTCAAATTGAAGAACTGGCAAGTACAGGTCGAATCCACAGAGACTAGATTAATTCTTTAATATATCCTTAATTAATATTTTAAGCGAATTAGAAATAAATATGGTGGAGAAAATTTATTAACTAAATTATTCAAGCTACTAATTAATAACGGAAACTATTAATGAGAAAAGATACCTAGGAATCAGAATCCACCAAATATTAACATAATAAATTCTTTCTTATTTCCTAAATCAATTCCCAAATTATTCTCCATTCCCTTTAAAAATAATGATTCATATAATTAATATGGGCAAGCATAAGTTATGAAAAATTCACAGATTAACTATAACTTATCAAAACCTCGCAATCAATATAAAAATCATATACAATTTATGCGGAGGAAAATATGAAGGCGAAAATAATTAGGCATTAATTTTGGAACGTAAAGAAAATATTATTATGAAATACTTAGTTTCATTATAATCCTAGGTATTAGAAATTTAGCTAGCCATGGAATTAAAAACAAAAACAAATAATATTAGTACTACAATTCTCATGAAATAAGAACAATGATTAAAAAGAGAATTTCTATTATATAAATAAAAGAAAGATACAAATACTCCCTGACAGTAGTTTCACACGTGATTGAAATAAGAGAAAAACAAACTCTAAATATCTTACTCCCTTCTACCCTAGTGAAGAACTAAGAAAAAGAAAATAACAAGTGGTGTCCTTCTCTCTAAAACAAGAGGCCTATTTATAGGGAAAATAACTTGGAACCCTAATTGAACTTGGACAGTTTTGTCCCCAATCAATTTCTCAAAAAGATCTTCTAGATATACTTGTCTTCTCTTGTTGGGTTTGACTTGCACACCAAAATTTTTCAACCTCTTTCCTACTCCTTGTAGGATTCTTCTTGGATATTCCTTATATGAATAAAAGCATTAAATATCCCTTGATCACCAAGATTTTGACTTTATTGTAACAAATATTAAATCCTACAAAATAAAATAAAACATATTAATTTAATAAACTAATATAATTAAAAGGACAAAATTATGGATAATTAAATGTATGAATTACGTGTCTATCAGTGTTCTAAGCATTTTTCTATAAATAGGATGCTTAGGTTAGAATTGAAAATCACACCAGAAACTAAAGTACTTCTTGCAAAAAGGACACTTTCAAAATAAAACTACTGCTAAAAATAAGATTCATTTTCATAATAGGACTTCAACATATAATAAATATCTTATTAAAAATAGGACACCTTCCTTTTCATAATAAAAATTATTTTCTTAATAAGATTTAAGGAGCAACCCAACAATTTCTCTCTCGACTCGAATCCCCGAATACTTCATCTTCATGTCTGAATAGGATTCGAGGGCTATCCTAACATAAAATTTATTCTTTTTTACTTATAAAAAATATTAATGACTTAATTTCTCATATTATCCCTATATTAAATATCAAGTTGTTTCTTTTTTCATCTTTTTTAATAAATTTTAGAAGGACAATATTGAAATTTTATAACAATGTTTGTAAGACTCCAAATTTTATGAAATAAAAATATTCAATTTTTCTATTTAGTAAATGGTTAAATTGATAAAAAGTTAAAGTTAAGGGTGATATATGAATATTTTTCAAAATAAGCAAGTGGTTATAAAATATTCATTTTGTCGGGGAATATTCGTTTAGTCGTGGAATATTCTTTCTGTCGGGGAATATTCGTAAGACGGCGCAGCTATTTGTGGGCCCCATAACGGAAAGCGATTGGATGAAGAAAACGATAAAATTGAGTTTTTATAAATAACGGCGTAGTTGTTACCGTTAACACTGTTGAAATACCTGGTGGTAAAAATACAGTAATACGCGTTATTGCACAGTAGCACACGGTATTGCACAGTATTTTTGAAATTATTGATTCTTACGTAAGAAGACACTACTCAATATTTGTTACAGTAGTTACTGTTCAATATTTTATTTTATTTATTCAATAATTGCTGCGTTGATATTTTATATTATTGTTGTTTCAATAATTGTCACTACACAGTATTTTTTATTATTGTCATAATTATCCTTGGTTGACCCAATAGACCCCAAAGAAAAACGAGAAGATTACTATCATATTCTTTCCAATGGTGAGTCTTCTCTTGACTTATCATTATCTCCACTGTATCTAACTGAGAATTATACTTCAAACAAATACCAAGATTATATAGGTAGTGCTCGTATATATACTCAGCAAGCGGATGTGCACAATCATGTCTTATGATGACACGAGGTTGTATGTCATTAGACATCTTGTATGATAGTGACAAAACACCCTTCCAACGTTGGGTTCGCCTCACCCTATTTTCTTCACCAAATATAACTACTAAATGATGACCACCGTTCTATTCCCTTGTTACCCCCGCTCGACCCAGCTACACTCTTATTACCTGAAAGGAATTGTGAAGCAAAAGGGTGAGCACAACTAGCTCAGTAAAGAATATCATGACTAAAGATAATTCAATTATCAATAGCCTTCATCAATCAGAGATTTAGAACATATGGTAAATGATAAAAATTTCAACCATAGTTGCAGCGGAACGAGCAATCCATTAGAAGAGTCAAATAGACTATAAAGTCTATTATCTTTTCCATGTTAAAAATCCACCAATAATATTTTATCCATGTAACATCACTCAACAGTTCCTTTCCACAATCATATGAATAACTCATAATCATAATTGTGACTATAAATTTTTCTTCGCACCCAGGACGAAGAATATTTTCATCACCTGTCTTTATCTGAAACATCAAAGATCATGGTTATACCAAATCACAGTTCCTATTTATAATCATACTAACAAATCCATCTTTGCACTACGGGCCAAAGATATTCATCAACAAACCATCTTTGCACTACGGGCCAAAGATATTCAACAACAGTTCATCTTTGCACTACAGGCCAAAGATATTCAACAACAGTTCATCTTTGCACTACAGGACAAAGATATTCATCAACAGGCCATCTTTGCACTACATGCCAAAGATATTCATCAACAATTCATATTTGCACTACAGGCCAAATATATTCATATCTCAAAGAAATATATAATCATTTCAGAATTTATATAAACAATAATTATAACCATGTTGATCAATTCACCTTTGCACTTAAGCTTAAGATATTCAATTATAAATTCAATGGTCATGATCATACCAGTCACAATTCAACTTTGCACTACAGGCCAAAGAGAACCCTAGTCATGATCATACCAATAATCTACCCATCTCTACACTCCAGTGAAAGAGAATTTCAACATCAGGGTTATAAAAATGTTATATATGATGATAAAAATAATATGATCAACATATAGTTTTAATCTCAAGAGTAATATTCGTAACTCATGAATAGTAAATCGTGAATAGTAACTCATGAATAGTAACCCCGACACAAAAGATAGAAATTCCATAATAAAATCCACACCAATATTTCGGTATAATGATATTGAAAGAATAACATTACTTAAATTTATAAACAATTTATTTTAATTGTTTACACTTTACTAATTAATGCATTTAATCATCATAAAATGCCAACTCTTACAATTTCATCATCAATAACCAAAACCCTCATCAAAAATCTGCATATACCTCATATAGGATTCTCAAGCCATAAAATCCTATTTTTCCAATTTTCTTTCTTCACAAAACATATTTAATTCATTTACTCATAACTAGACCATTTTCATAAAAAAATACCAAATCAGTTCCAAAAATATTTCTTTTCTGGGATTTTGCATAATATAGTCTCATATTGAACATATATTTTTCTCAGAATTTTTAAAAGTCATTTACTATTTTTCATATGGCCAAAATAGCCGAATATTTAGACATTTATCAAAAATTGTACTTTTGTCTAAAAATTCTGAAATTTACAGAGTATACTTCTATCATATACATGTACTCCCAATAAAAATTTCATCAATTTTAGAGTTAACCACAAGGAATTATAAGCTGTTACTTTTAAAATAGTCTTTTCTCATAAAATTCATAACTCTCAATCTATACATCCAAAAATCACCATTTTTGGACACAATCAAGAAAACTCATCAAAATATCATTTCAAATTTTTCCAGAATTTTGAAGATCAGAAAAATTACGAAACTGAAAATCATAACAACCTTTAAAATCCCTTAATATCCCTTACTATCCCTTACCTCAAAAGAGCAGTACTTCTGATCGGTATGCAAAGCCGAAGGAAACTTGCACTGAATAGCAACTCTCAAAGTATCTAAATACTCACAAAATATGCTTCATAATATAGAGAGAGAAAGAGAGAAAGCTTATATTTCTGGTGTGAATTTCAATTCTAACTTAGCCCTCTATTTATAGGAAAATTTTGGTAGGTTTGACCTGCAACCTGATGGCTTTACCTGCTACTATTTCCACCCACCACATTTGAAATATAATTCAGCACATTTCTTCACCAACCACAAGTGGAGCCCACCAATTCTAGAATTTTCCACCAAAATGATAAACTCCGAAAATTCAACAATTTCTGAACCAGTCATCTCGTAAAATTCATAATAAATCATACGTTCATTTTTAACGGTTCAAAATTTATGGGCATATACTCAACTTATATATGTATAACATATCCAAAAATTACCACGATCCAACGGTCGGATTAAAAATTATAACCCCCGCAAAATATCTCAAAAACCCTGATTTTTAATACCTCCATTCCGATAAAAATACGGATAAAAACCTCAACATTAACTCCTTCATTTTTAACCACAAAAATATATCCCTCGTTTATATCCACATAAAATAAATATTTCCTTATCATATGAATCAATAATTAATTATTCATAAATAATATTATAGAATCACATTTATGACAACCAGGCCGTTCCCAGGAAAGAGGGGCTTTCCAATAAGGATTTCTCCTTACTAGCGCGCAATTAGATGACCAAACCTCTCCTTAGACAGAACTTTCTAGACATTGTCAATAATGTTATCTAATAATATTATTCAAATAATATGAATTATTGATCTGATAATAGAAAATACTGTGCAACAACAATTATTGAAACAACAATAATATAAAATATCAACGCAGCAATTATTGAATCAATAAAATAAAATATTGAACAGTAATTACTGTAACAATTATTGAGTAGTGCCTTCTTACGTAAGAATCAATAATTTCAAAAATACTGTGCAATACCGTGTGCTACTGTGCAATAACGCGTATTACTGTATTTTAACCACCGGATATTCTAACAGTGTTAACGGTAACAACTACGTCGTTATTTGTAAAAACTCAAATTTGTCGTTTTCTTCATCCGACAGTTATTCGTTATGGGGCCCACAAATAGCTGCGCCGTCGTACGAATATTCCCCGACAGAAAGAATATTCCACGACCAAACGAATATTCCCCGACAACAATGAATATTTTATAACCACTTGTTTATTTTCAAAAAAATTCACATTCCACCCATAACTTTAAACTTTTATCAATTTAACCATTTACTGAATAGTAATTATAAAAAAAATTGAATACTTTTATTTCATAAAATTCGGGGTCTTACAGTTGTTGAATATATTTGGCCTGTAGTGCAAAGATGGTTTGTTGATGAATTTTTTTGGCCTGTAGTGCAAAGATGAACTGTTGTTGAATATCTTTGGCCGTAGTGCAAAGATGAATTTATTAGTATGATTATGAACAGGAACTGTGATTTGGTATAACCATGATCTTTGATGTTTCAGGTAAAGACATGTGATGAAAATTATCTTCATCCTTAATGCGAAGAGGAATTTAGAATTACAATTACGATTATGAGTTATTTATATGATTGTAGAAAGGAACTGTTCAGTGATGTTACAGGGATAAAACATTGTTGGTAGATTTTTAACATGGAGAAGATAATAGACTTTATGGTCTATTTGACTCTTCTAATGGATTGCACGTTCCGCTGCAACTATGGTTGAAATTTTTTATCATCTACCATATGTTCTAAATCTCTAATTTATTACTGATGAAGACTATTGATAATTTATTTATCTTTAGTCATGATATTCTTTACTGGGCTAGTTGTGCTCACCCTTCTGTTCACAATTCCTTTCAGGTAATAAGAGTGTAGCTGGGTCGAGCGGGGGTAATAGGAGAATAGAACGGTGGTCATCATTTAGGAGTTATATTTGGTGAATCATCTTAGGTGAAGCGAACCCAACGTTAGAAGGGTGTTTTGCCACTATCATACAAGATGTCTAATGACATATAACCTCGTGTCATCATAAGATAGGATTGTGCTCATCCACTTACTGAGTATATTTACGAGCACTACCTATATAATTTTGGTGTTTGTTTGAAGTATAATTCTCAATTAGAGATAGTGGAGATAATGATATGTCAAGAAAAGACCTACCATTGGAAAGAATATGATAGTAATCTTCTCGTTTTTCTTTGGGGTCTATTGGGTCAACTAAGGATAATTCTGTGGACATATGATATCTATCATAACCTGGAAGCATGGCCTCCCATGTACGAAGATTTTCTTGAGCACTTCCCAAATATTCTAATTTCTAAAACAGTTTTTGACTATACCTTTATGTAAGGTGTCATTGTGACGTGCTATCCACGGTTGGGACATGAGTCACATTTGATATATATTTGTATTAAAACTCACAGCATATGTGTTGTTGTACTTTGGACAATAATTGTTGTAATAAAGTTTTAGTTGTTTTCTGTACCATATATTTGGCGACTCAGAATAGGTTGGATGGAATGGACCTGTGTTTGGGGTCGTTACAATGTTGGTCACTCAGACAAAACACTAATTGTATTTATTATTTTTCGTATTTTTTCTTAAAACAACAAGTAAAAAGGAACCAAGAGAGTAGCTTATAGTTTTTTCATGCACAACTTTAGAAGATTCATTTATTTCTTTTATCATACATGTATCTTCAATGTATAAATATTAAGAATCAAAGTAGTAAATTTTAAAATAAAAATAGAATTTTTATTCTATTTACTCCTATATATATTATTGATTTTTGCAAAAAATACTTCTTTCATAATGTTAATAAATTTAAGATGCATGTATGATAAAAGAAAGAAATGAGTCTTTTATTGTTTTGCATGAAAAAATTATAAGCTACTCTTTTCGTTCTTTTTTATTTATCGTTTTAGAAAAGAAATATAAAGATTAATAAATGTAATTAATGTTTTGTCCGAGTGACCAAAATAGTTATAAAATTTCAATATTATCTCTCTATTTTTTTTTCATAAAAAAAAGATGAAAGAAAAATAAATTAATATTTAATATAGGGATAATATAAGAAATTAAGTCATTAATATTTTTTTGAATCTACAAATGATAAGTAGAAAATAATAAATTTCATTCTCTAAAAAAACTATTTTGTGGTGAGGTGCGAATTTGTGATGTGAATTTAAGAGTATATTCACAATCCCAACCGCAACCACAATAAATAGATAATACTTCCTCCTATTCAGATTAAATGACGTTTTAGTGTTAAGCATACTTATTAAGAATTAACACAAAATATCTTTTGTATCCTTAATTAATTATTTCTCTCTCCACAAAGATAAAGACAATTGCATTTACTAAGTATATTAAATAGAGGGGTAAATAAGAAAGAAATAGTACAATATTGTATATAAATTCTAAAACGACACTTATATAGAATAAAATTAAACTCCTTAAAATATTATTTAATTTAAATAGGAGGGAGTAATAATTAAAAAAATACATCCTAAATCATATCGCATTCACAAATTATGCAAATTTATACTATTACAATTACAAATACAATTTCTTGCTGACCCATGCATGTGACACAATGACAAGAAACGTAAGACTGACAGCTTACAATCATCTCCTACTAAAGCAAGAAAATTTAGTTTCCAACTTGTGTTGCGTCTTTTATTACTCCGAAAGCTGGTCTCCAGGCCATGAATCATGATGATTGATTATGATAGTTGAATGTCGCACGTGTTAGTTTATGTGGTAGGCTCAAGGAGTGGCGAGTATGCCGTGTCACGGTTTTCCAAGAAAATTAAATTAATAAAGGCCCAAAATTTAAGCCATGCAATTTAGTGCAAACAGCAAACTAACCAATCAGATCCATCTCATAAAGGAAGGATTCTCATACTCCCACCATTTCTTAATATCTGATGTTTCTTTTGTTCTTAAATATATCATGAAATTAATTTTATGTTAAATTAATTAATTAACAAATACAGTATTAATATATAGAGAGATAAATCACTTTTTATCTATGTATTGACACGATATTAGTCAATTAACCAAAATTAACTCATATTAACTATTTCCCTATATATCTAACTCTCTCCTTTTTTTTTTTCTTTCTCACTTCTTATCGGACTCTCTCTATCCTCTCACCTCTCTCTTGCAATCACTCTTTTTAGTATAATTATATTTTTCTCCACAAAAAATAAAAGTTATTTTGTGTATTTTCAATTGTAAAATATTTAAATTTATTTCTTTAATTAGTTATATTTATGATTAATATAGTTTAATTTGTTTTGTTTTATAAGAATATACGTAATTTAAATACTCCATAAAACAAATTTTTAATTACAAAAAAAATGGTGTAAAACAAATAAGAGAGGTAACAAAAAATTTAGACAGCAAGAAATAAAAAATAAAAAAGAAGTGATATGACATAAATAGAGGGAGTGAGTGAAAAAAATTAACTATATGATAAACTAAGTTTATGGGATAACTATATTAGTTAAAGATGAGGAGAGAGAATAGATGAATAGATAAATGAAATGGTGTTTTGGACATTTGGTAGCATAATTAATTAGTAATAATTAAATTTCTTAATGTAGGTTGTGACGCCCCCAAAATAGGTATACATCACCCATTTTGAGTCGTCAAATATATAGTACAACAATCAAATACAAACTTAATTTATACAACTGTTAAGTGTCGTGTAGAATACGACCAAACATAAGCTGTGAGTTTTAATACAAATATTGTCTTCTAGACAGTATTCAAACTCAAATAAGTTCTCATTACAATTATTATCACACTATTTTACAGAATAGTGAGGACTACTAATGCACCACCTCGGACCATCACTCCGTTCCCTGACTAGTCCCGACTATCCTTGGCCCGTAGTGCATGAATAATTCGAGGTCGTGATACTAATATCCTTGCCCGTAATACATGGATGATTAGATGATGTGGTTTATTTATTAAGCTGAGCCTCAGCGATAAAAATTGATAAAAATATTTTAAATCATAAAAGAGAGTAGATATCATGCTCTACTTGACTCTTCTAATGGAATGCTTATTCCGCTACAGTTAAACTTGATGACTATTGTATTTTATCAGTTTAACATTGTTGAAGATTATTGATAATTTATTCTGCATTATCTTAGTCATAATATTTCTTACTGGGCTAATTGAGCTCACCCTTTTTTTCACTGTTCTTTTCAGGAAATGAGAATATAGCTGATACGAGTCGGGAAAAGGAGTGATGGTCTAGATGATAGCATTAGTAGTCCTCACTATTCTATTAAATAGTTTGATAATAAATGTAATGAGGACTCCTTTGAGTGTGGATATTGTCTAGATGACAATATTCCTATTAAAACTCTCAGTTTATGTATTGTCGTATATTACACGACGGTTGTATAATTAAGTTTGTATTTGTATTCTGTACCATGTATCTGGCGACCTAAGATGGGTGATGTATACCTATTTTGGGGGCGTCACAGTTGGTATCAAAGCTTAGGGATATGATTCCTGGCTAAGATGTGAGACAAGAATTAAGAGGGGAGAGACGGGGAATTCCTTCGCTAATATGACCTACCTAAGTTTATTTGGTATTTAATTGGTCGGTCAAAGTATAGGGATAATATGTGATATGTTAATTAATCCTTGTTTAGTTGAAGTATTTGAAATGGCATCCGAAAATATTGAGATAAGCAATGAAGCACATGAGACCATTGAGTCACCAACGATAAATGCCCAGGGTAATGTGCAACATGAAGACAATAATCCTCATATAAACAATAACACCGAGAAAATGGTGAACGATGGGATGGTCAGAGGTTTTATACAATTCATGCAACATCAGGCGAAGGCGGCTTGTAAGACACCAAATTATTAATAAATGAAATTTAATTTCCTCTATTTATTATTTTGAAATAGTAAGGGTTGATTTGATTAATGTGGTTAGTTATGGGTAAAATGCGCAAATATTTCAAATAAGCAAGTGGTCCTAAAATATTCATTGTTGTCGGGGAATATTTGTTTGGTCGTGGAATATTCTTGTTGTCGGAGAATATTCGTACGATGGCGCAGCCTTGTGTGAGCCCCATAACGGAAAGCGATTGGATGAAGAAAACGACAAAAATAAGTTATTTATAAATAACGGCATAGTTGTTACCGTTAATACTGTTGGAATACCCGGTGGTTAAAACACAGTAATACGCGTTGTTGCACAGTAGCACACGGTATTGCACCAATTATTGATTCTTACGTAAGAAGGCACTACTCAATAATGGTTACAGTAATTATTGTTCAATATTGTATTTTATTGATTCAATAATTGCTGCGTTGATATTTTATATTACTGTTGTTTTAATAATTGTCACTACACAGTATTTTCTATTATTGGAACAATAATTCATATTATCTGAATAATATTATTAGATAACATTATTGGCAATGTCTAGAAAGTTCTGTCTAAGGAGAGGTTTGGTCATCTAATTGCGCGCCAGTAAGGAGAGATCTTTATTGGAAAGCCCCCTCTTTCCTGGGAACGGCCTGGTTGCCAGTACTGTGGTTCTGTAATATTATTTGTGTATAATTAATTATTGATTTATATGATGAGGAAAATAGTGATTTTATGTGGATATAGATGGAGAAAATTTTTAATGTGACAATTGTTGAAAATTAATATTTTATCTTTTTCTGATAAAATAATTCATTTAAATATATTATTTTAATAATATATTGATGGTGGTATTTTTACAATGAATGTGGGATATATGAGTATATGAGGAGGAAAAGAATTTTTGTGGGATTAAATGATTAACACATGTTTTGTGTGTTGGTGGACATAATTCTTGACCAAAAATTTATTATTGACGGTAAAATCACCCGTTTGTAGATTTCGGTCAATTTCTGTTTGGAATTTGGAAAAACTTTCTTCTGCAAAGTTGTAGAGAATTGAATTTCCTATAAAAACTCGCAAGATTCGAATTTTCTGACAAAAGGGCTATTTATTATGAATTATTGAAGTTCTGAAGTTCCGAAATAATTGGTTTTTGAAAGTCTTAATTATTCTTATTTACAAAATCGTTTTTTTTTGCTTGGTGGGCTGCATTAAACATGTGCAATGAGCTGGAATCAGATTTCAAGAGGTGGGCTTGACAATTTTGTAAATATAAATATTATTATATTCAATTTTCTACTTTGGTGTTCTAAGCATTTTCCTATAAATAGGGTGCTTATGTTAGAATTGAAAATCACACCAGAAACACAAGTTTCTCTCTATTTCTCTCTCTATATCGAGCGTATTCTTGTGAGTATTTGATACTTTGAGTGTTGTTATACGGTGCAAGTTTCCTTCAGCACTATATCTAGTATTCCAGTCAGAAGTACCGTCTTTCCGAGGTAAGAGATGTTATTTCTTCTTAAATGATATTATTTTCTTCAATATCATTATGCCGAAGTATTGATCTGAACTTTTTATCAAATTTGGAACTTTTTATGTCGGGGTTACTATTCATGAGTTACTATTCATGAGTTATTATTCACGAGTTACAATTCACCAAAAAATGAAAATTTCTTCTTTTCGTCAAAATATCTATTCTGGATACTAGCTTTGATTGTATCTATGTTTTGATCATTCTTGAATTTTACTCCACTATGATTGTTTATGAGGTATTTTTGGACATGGATAAATTGTAATACGAATCCCTAATATTTGTTCTTTTGCTTCACTGGATTCGTTTCCTTTAAAATATTTTTCATCATCCTCAGTCCTAAATGATGATATAATTGAATATCTTTGGCCTGTAGTGCAAAGATTGATGATTTCTGATGAATATCTTTGGCCTGTAGTGCAAAGATTGATGATTTTATGATGAATATCTTTGGCCCATAGTGCAAAGATGAGCAGGTGTTGAGGTGAACATGACCAACTGATGAATATCTTTGGCCTGTAGTGCAAAGATGAATATTTGATTCCAGATATATATTGATTGATGTTACAGGGATAAAATATCGACGATGAACTTTTAAATTCATATATAGAAGATAGTAGTTTACATTTTCTACTTAACTCTTCTAATGAATTGATGTTTCCGCTGCAGTTGTTGATTTAAAATTTGTTGTCTATTGTATTCTATTAGATTTTTCCCTGTTGAAGACTAACGATAATTTATTGTATATTATCTTAGTCATAATATTCTTTACTGGGCTAGTTGAGCTCACCCTTTTCCTTGTTGTTCCATCTTTCTTCTCAGGAGGCGAGAATGTAGCGAGTACTAGTCGGGGTGTGGAATGATGGTTCAAGACAGTTGTTTTAGTAGTCCTCACTATTTTGTAAAATAGTGTATCAATAAATATAATGAGTTCTTAATTGAGTATGAATACTGTCTAGATGACAATATTTGTATTTAAACTCATAGTATATGTGTTGTCGTATTTTGCACGACAAATGTATTAATAAAGTTGTAGTTGTTTCTGTACCATGTATTTGGCGACTCAGAATGGGTTGTGTAAGACCCCGAATTTTATGAAATAAAAGTATTCAATTTTTCTTATAATTACTATTTAGTAAATGATTAAATTGATAAATGTTAAAGTTAAGGGTGATATATGAATTTTTTTTTTTGAAATACACAAGTGGTTATAAAATATTCATTGTTGTCGGGGAATATTCGCTTGGTCGTGGAATATTCTTACTGTCGGAGAATATTCGTACGACGGCGCAGTCTTTTGTGCGCCCCATAACGGAAAGCGATTGGATGAAGAAAACGACAAGAGTAAGTTGTTTATAAATAACGGCGTAGTTGTTACCGTTAACACTGTTAGAATACCCGGTGGTTAAAGCACAGTAATACGCGTTGTTGCGCAGTAGCTCACGGTATTGCACCAATTATTGATTTTTACGTAAGAAGGCATTACTCAATAATTGTTACAGTAATTACTGTTCAGTATTTTATTTTATTGATTCAATAATTACTGCGTTGATATTTTATATTACTGTTGTTTTAATAATTGTCACTACACATTATTTTCTATTATCGGAGCAATAATTCATATTATCTGAATAATATTATTAGATAACATTATTGGCAATGTCTAGAAAGTTCTGTCTAAGGAGAGGTTTGGTCATCTAATTGCGCGCCAGTAAGGAAGAGATCCTTATTGAAAAGCCCCCTCTTTCCTGGGAACGGTCTGGTTGCCAGTACTGTGATTCTGTAATATTATTTGTGAATAATTAATTATTGATTTATATGATAAAAAAAATATTGATTTTATGTGGATATAGATGGAGAAAATTTTTAAATGTGACAATTGTTGAAAATTAATATTTTATCTTTTTCTGATAAAATAATTCATTTAAATATATTATTTTAATAATATATTAACGGTGATATTTTTACAATGAATGTGGGATATATGAGTATATGAGGAGGAAGAGTATTTTTGTGGCATTAAATGATTAACACATGTTTTGTGTGTTGGTGGACATAATTCTTAACCGAAAATTTATTATTGACTGTAAAATCGCCCGTTTGTGAAATTCGGTCAATTTCTGTTTGGAACTTGGAAAAACTTTCTTCTACAAAGTTGTAGAGAATTGAATTTCCTATAAAAACTTGCGAGATTTAAATTTTCTGATAAAAGGGCAATTTATTATGAATTATTGAAGTTCTGAAGTTCCGAAATAATTGATTTTTGGATGTTTTAATTATTTTTGTTTAGAAAAACATTTTTTTTTGTATTTTGTGGACATCATTAACATGTGTTATGGCTGAATTCAGATGGTCAAGGTGGGCTAAGGAAAATTTGTTAAATATATTATTATTATATTAAATATTTCTTCTTTGGTGTTCTAAGCATTTTCCTATAAATAGGATGCTTAGGTTAGAATTGAAAATCACACCAGAAACTGAAGTTTTCTCTCTATTTCTCTCTCTATATTATCGAGTGTATTCTTGTGAGTTTTTTTTGATATCTTGAGTGTTGATATACGGTGCAAGTTCGTTCAGCGTTATTCCAGTCATAAGTACTGCTCTTTTGAGGTAGGGGATAGTAAGGGATGTTATTTCGTTTTAAATGATATTATTTTCTCCAATATCATTATGTCGAAGTATTGATGTAACGACCCCAAAATAGATCCATTCCATCCAACCTATTCTGAGTCGCCAAATACATGGTACAGAAAACAACTATAACTTTATTACAACAATTGTCGTGCAAAATACAACAACACATATGCTGTGAGTTTGGATACAAATATATACCAAATGTGACTCATGTTCCAACCGTGGACATCACCTCACAATAACACCTTACATAAAGGTATAGTCAAAAACTGTTTTAGAAATTAGAATCTTTGGGAAGTGCTCAAGGAAACCTTCGTATATGGGAGGCCACGCATCTAGGTTATGATAGATATCATATGGCCACAGAATTATCCTTGGTTGACCCAATAGACCCCAAAGAAAAACGAGAAGATTACTATCATATTCTTCCCAATGGTGAGTCTTCTCTTGACTTATCATTATCTCCACTGTATCTAACTGAGAATTATACTTCAAACAAATACCAAGATTATATAGGTAGTGCTCGTATATATACTCAGCAAGCGGATGTGCACAATCATGTCTTATGATGACACGAGGTTGTATGTCATTAGACATCTTGTATGATAGTGACAAAACACCCTTCCAACGTTGGGTTCGCTTCACCCTATTTTCTTCACAAAATATAATTACTAAATGATGACCACCGTTCTATTCCCTTGTTACCCCCGCTCGACCCAGCTACACTCTTATTACCTGAAAGGAATTGTGAAGCAAAAGGGTGAGCACAACTAGCCCAGTAAAGAATATCATGACTAAAGATAATTAAATTATCAATAGCCTTCATCAATAATAAATCAGAGATTTAGAACATATGGTAAATGATAAAAATTTCAACCATAGTTGCAGCGGAACGAGCAATCCATTAGAAGAGTCAAATAGACTATAAAGTCTATTATCTTCTCCATGTTAAAAATCCACCAACAATATTTTATCCCTGTAACATCAATCAACAATTCTGGTCCACAATCATATAAATAACTCATAATCATAATTATGATTCTAAATTTCTCTTCTCATCCAGGACAAAGATAATTTTCATCACTTGTCTTTACCTGAAACATCAAAGATCATGGTTATACCAAATCACAATTCTTGTTCATAATCATACTAATAATTTCATCTTTGTACTACGGGCCAAAGATATTCGTCAACAGTTTATCTTTGCACTACTGGCCAAAGATATTCAACAACAGTTCATCTTTGCACTACAGGCCAAAGATATTCAACAACATATCATCTTTGCACTACAGGCCAAAGATATTCATCAACAGTTCATATTTACACTACAGGCCAAATATATTCATATCTCAAAGAATTATAATCATTTTAGAATTTATATAAACAATAATTATAACCATGTTGATCAATTCACCTTTGCACTTAAGCTTAAGATATTCAATTATAAATTCAATGGTCATGATCATACCAGTCACAATTCAACTTTGCACTACAGGCCAAAGAGAACCCTAGTCATGATCATACCAATAATCTATCCATCTTTACACTCCAGTGAAAGAGAATTTCAACATCAAGGTTATAAAAATGTTATATATGATAATAAAAATAATATGATCAATATATAGATTTAATCTCAAGAGTAATATTCATAAATCAACTATAATTTAGTTAGAAAAAGAAACCAATTTTGTCGTGAATAGTAACTCGTGAATAGTAACTCATGAATAATAACTCGTGAATAGTAACTCATGAATAGTAACTCGTGAATAGTAACCCTGACATGAAAAAGGTAGAAATTCCACAATAATATACATACCAATATTTCGGTATAATGATATTGAAAGAATAATATTCTTAAGCTTATAAACAATTTATTTAAATTGTTTACACTTTACTAATTAATGCATTTAATCATCATAAAATGCCAACTCTTAAGATTTCATCATCAATAACCAAAACCCTCATCAAAAATCTGCATATACCTCATATATAGGATTCTCAAGCCATAAAATCCTATTTTCAATTTTCTTACTTCACATAACATATTTAATTCATTTTCTCATAACTAGACTATTTTCATGAAAAATACCAAATCCGTTCCAAAAATATTTCTTTTCTGGAATTTAGCATAATATAGTCCCATAGTGAACATATATTTTTTTCAGAATTTTTAAAAGTCATTTACTATTTTTCATATGGCCAAAATAGCCGAATATTTAGACATTTATCAAAAATTATACTTTTGTCTAAAAATTCTGAAATTTACAGAGTATACTTCTATCATATATACATGTACTCCCAATAAAAATTTCATCAATTTTGGAGTTAACCATAAGGAATTATAAGCGGTTACTTTTAAAATAGTTTTTTCTCATAAAATTCATAACTCTCAATCTATACATCCAAAAATCACCATTTTTGGACACAATCAAGAAAACTCATCAAAATATCATTTCAAATTTTTCTAGAATTTTTGAAGGTCAGAAAAATTACGAAACTGAAAATCATAACAACCCTTAAAATCCCTTACTATCCCTTACTATCCCTTACAATCCCTTACCTCAAAAGAGCAGTACTTCTGACTGGATATCGAATATGATGCTGAAGGAAACTTGCACTGATGAATAGCAACTCACCAAGTATCTAAAAACTCACAAAATATGCTTCATAATATAGAGAGAGAAAGAGAGAAAGCTTATGTTTCTGGTGTGTTTTTCAATTCTAACTTAGCCCTCTATTTATAGGAAAATTTTGGTAGGTTTGACCTGCAACCTGATGGCTTTACCTGCTACTATTCCCACCCACCACATTTGAAATATAATTCAGCACATTTCTTCACCAACCACAAGTGGGGCCCACCAATTCTAGAATTTTCCACCAAAATGATAAACTCCGAAAATTCAATAATTTCTGAACCAGTCATCTTGTAAAATTCATAATAAATCATACGTTCATTTTTAACGGTTCAAAATTTATGGACATATACTCAACTTATATATGTATAACATATCCAAATATTACCACGATCCAACGGTCGGATTAAAAATTATAACCCTCGCAAAATATCTCAAAAACCCTAATTTTTAATACCTCCATTCTGACAAAAATACTGATAAAAATCTCAACATTAACTTTTTTATTTTTAACCATAAAAATATATCCCTCGTTTATATCCACATAAAATAAATATTTCCTTATCATATGAATCAATAATTAATTATTCACAAATAATATTACAGAATCACATTTATGATAACCAGGCCGTTCCCAGGAAAGAGGGGGCTTTCCAATAAGGATTTCTCCTTACTGGCGCGCAATTAGATGACCAAACCTCTCCTTAGACAGAATTTTTTAGACATTGCCAATAATGCTATCTAATAATACTATTCAAATAATATGAATTATTGATCTGATAATGGGAAATACTGTGCAGCAATAATTATTGAACAACAATAATATAAAATTTCAACGTAACAATTATTGAATCAATAAAATAAAATATTGAACAGTAATTACTGTAACAATTATTGAGTAGTGCCTTCTTACGTAAGAATCAATAATTTCAAAAATACTATGCAATACCGTGTGCTACTGTGCAATAACGCGTATTACTGTATTTTAACCACCGGGTATTCCAACAGTGTTAACGGTAAAAACTACGCCGTTATTTGTAAAAACTCAAATTTATCGTTTTCTTCACTCGACAGTTATTCTGTTATGGGGCCCACAAATGGCTGCGCCGTCGTACGAATATTCCCCGACAGAAAGAATATTCCACGACCAAACGAATATTTCCCGACAACAATGATTATTTTATAACCACTTGCTTATTTTGAAAAAAAATTATATTTCACTCATAACTTTAAACTTTTATCAATTTAACCATTTACTGAATAGTAATTATAAGAAAAATTGAATACTTTTATTTCATAAAATTCGGGGTCTTACAATTGATCTGAACTTTTTATCAAATTTAAAACTTTTCATGTCGGGGTTACTATTCACGAGTTACTATTCATGAGTTACTATTCATGAGTTACTATTCACGAGTTATTATTCATGAGTTACTATTCACGAGTTACTATTCATGAGTTACTATTCACGAGTTACTATTCACGAGTTACTATTCATGAGTTACTATTCATGGGTTACTATTCACGAGTTACTATTCATGATAAAATTTGTTTCTTTTTCTAACCAAATTACAATTGATTTATGAATATTACTCTTGAGATTAAAACTATATGTTGATCATATTATTTTTTTATCATATATAACATTTTTATAACCCTAATGATGATATTTCTCTTTGACTTGAGTGTAAAGATGGGTAGATTATTGGTATGATCATGACTAGGGTTCTCTTTGTCCAGTAGTGAAAAGTTGAATTGTGACTGGTATGATCATGACCATTGAATTTATAATTGAATATCTTTAGCTTAAGTGCAAAGGTGAAATGATCAACATGGTTATAATTATTGGTTATATAAATTCTGAAATGATTATATATTTCTTTGAGATAATAATATATTTGGCCTGTAGTGCAAATATGAACTATTGAGGAATATCTTTGGCCTGTAGTGCAAAGATGAGTTGTTGATGAATATCTTTGGCCCGTAGTGCAAAGATGACTTGTTGTTGAATATCTTTGGCATGTAGTGTAAAGATGAACTGTTGATGAATATCTTTGGCCCGTGGTGCAAAGATGAATTTATTAGTATGATTATGAACAGGAACTGTGATTTGGTATAACCATGATACTTGATGTTTCAGGTAAAGACAGGTGATGAAAATTATCTTCGTCTTGGATGCGAAATTTAGAAACACAATTATGATTATGAATTATTCATATGATTGTGGAAAGGAACTGTTGATTGATGTTACAGGGATAAAACATTATTGGTGGACTTTTAACAAGGAGGAGATAATAGACTTTATGGTCTATTTGACTCTTCTAATGGATTGCTCGTTCCGCTGCAACTATGGTTGAAATTTTTATCATTTACCATATGTTCTAAATCTCTGATTTATTATTGATGAAGGCTATTGATAATTTAATTATCTTTAGTCATGATATTCTTTACTGAGCTAGTTGTTCTCACCCTTCTGTTTCACAATTCCTTTCAGGTAATAAGAGTGTAGCTGGGTCGAGCGGGTGTAACAGGAGAATAGAACGGTGGTCATCATTTAGTAGTTATATTTGGTGAATCATCTAGGGTGAGGCGAACCCAACGTTGGAATGGTGTTTTGCCACTATCATATAAGATGTCTAATGATATACAATCTCGTGTCATCATAAGACAGGGATGTGCTCATCCACTTGCTGAGTATATTTACGAGCACTACCTATATAATCTTGGTATTTGTTTGAAGTATAATTCTCAGTTAGAGACAGTGGACATAATGATATGTCAAGAGAAGACTCACCATTGAAAAGAATATGATAGTAATCTTCTCATTTTTCTTTGGGGTCTATTGGGTCAACCAAGGATAATTCTGTGGCCATATGATATCTATCATAACCTAGAAGCATGGCCTCCCATGTACGAGGGTTTCCTTGAGCACTTCCCAAAGATTCTAATTTCTAAAACAGTTTTTGACTATACCTTTATGTAATGTGTCATTGTGACGTGCTATCCAAGGTTGGGACATGAGTCACAGTTGGTATATATTTATACCCAAACTCATAGCATATGTGTTGTTGTATTTCGCACAACAATTGTTGTAATAAAGTTATAGTTGTTATCTGTACCATGTATTTGGCGACTCAAAATGGGTTGGATGGAATGGACCTATTTTGGGGTCGTTACAGGTTGGATGGATTGGACCTGTTCTGGGGGCGTTACATTTGGTATCAGAGCTTAGGGATATGATCTCTGGCGGAGATCGGGGAATAGAACTAGGAGGGGAGAGACGAGTAAATCCTTCGCTAGTGTGTCCTACCTAAGCTTATTTGTTGGTCGGTCATAATATAGGGGTATTATGTGATATGTTAATTTGTTAAATTAACCCTTATTTTATGGTAGTATTTGAGAATGTCGACTGAGAATGTTAACAGTGGAGTAAATGAGACGGTGGAGATGCCTATACTCACCAACGAGTGAGAATGAGTGATGCATTGGTAAAAGCCGCATGACGCGTTGATATTGTGGAAAGAGATGCCCGATCTAATAAGAGAAGATTTAACGATAACGGGAAGACATCGGCAACATCACCAGCACCAGCAGCAACTGGTTCCAAGGGAGGAGAACGACCACCGGTCATATGCTATAAGTGCGAAAAAGAAGGACATATCAGCCCAAACTGCCCACAACAGTTTAAGGTATGTTATAACTGTGGAAAGGAAGGACATATCGCTCGAGATTGCACTGTAGCGAAACCAAGTCCAACGGGGGTGGTGACTCAAAAAGTTGTCCCAGAAAAGTCAAAGTCAACGGTTCCTGGAAGAGCATTTTTCGTGACTGGTCAGAATGCGAGGAACCCGAACGAAGTTAGCACGGGTTAGTTAATTATAAATTTTTGCGAAGTCTATATCTTATTAGATACCGGTTCTACCCATTCATTTATCTCTTGCTTGCGTTCAACGTTTAAACTAGATTCCGGAGAAATTAGACTTTGACTTATCTGTTGAAACTCCGTTAGGGGAAACTTTCATCACATCCACTGTTTATAAATCTTGTTTGATCCAAGTTAGCATCATCACATTACCTGTTGATCTTATCTCTTTAAAGATACTTACTTTTGATGTGATTTTAGGAATTGATTGGTTAACTACTCATCATGCTAAAATTGATTGCTTTCGTAAGGTTGTTAGTTTTCATATTCCTAAGCAACCTGTTATTCAAATTCAAGCAACCAAACCATTGAAGTCAAACTCTTTCATATCAAGCCGTAAAGTCATTCGTTTATTGAAAAATGGATGTCAAGCTTTCTTAGCTATGTTATGGACTTGAACAAAATACGTCAGATTTGAATGATATTTCTATTGTTAGTAAATCCCTGACGTATTTCCTGAAGAATCTCTTGGCCTACGTGTGATATTGAATTTTGTATCATTTTTGAATCTGGTACAAAACTCACTTCTAAAATCTCATATCGAATGGCTCCTATTGAACTTCAGGAGTTAAAAACCCAACTATAGAAGTTGATAACCGAGCCTTTATCTGGTGACTTCCTTTGTGGAATGCACTGAAGCCAGACTCTCCGTAGGGGATGCCATATTCGTGCGGTAGTAAACTGATAGGTGTCATTGCGACGTGCTATCCAAGATTGGGATATGAGTCACAGTTGAGAGCAAACCTAAGTCAATAATCGAAATACGTAGCTTTCTGGTTATTATCGGAGATTCGTAAAAATATTTTCTCGAATCGCTACCCCGTTAACTCAGCTGACTCGGAAGGATATCAAATTCGTATGGAGCAAAGAATGCGAGAAGAGTTTCCAAGAGCTTAAGAGGAGACTCATTTCGGCACCTGTTCTGACAATACCATCTGGTTCGGATGGATTTGTTATCTACAGCGATGCTTCAGGCAAAGGGTTAGGATGTGTTCTCATGCAACGTGAGAAAGTCATAGCCAATGCCTCGCGATAACTTAAAGAATATGAGAGGAATTATCCTACTCATGATCTAGAGTTGGCAGCAGTCGTTTTCGCGCTAAAGATTTGGAGGCACTATCTATATGGGGAGAAAGTGGAGATATATTCAAACCATAAAAGCCTTAAATATTTCTTCACTCGAAAAGAACTCAACATGCGGCAACGACGTTGGCTCGAGCTGTTGAAAGATTACGACCACACTATTCAATACCATCCTAGAAAAGTAAACGTGGTAGCTGACGCATTGATCGTATGCGAGTACGAGTGCGATATTGTTGAACACAAAGACCTATTTTGTATAATTTATAAATAATAGAGATAGAGTTAATGACTCTAGGGACCCACGTGATGATATGCGAGTAAAATCGACTTTAATCGATAACGTTAAAACCGCTCAAGCTACAGACCTGGATCTGATGAATATAAAGAAGAAGGTGCAAGAATGTGTTATTCTAGAAGTAAGAGTCGATGAAGAGAAGAAAGCTCAAGCCTTCGATTTATTTGAAATCCTCGATCGAGTAGGAACTGTGGCCTATAGACTCGCCTTAACGCTAAGTATGTCACGTGTTCGTAACGTTATTCACGTATCGATGTTACGTAAATATGTGGACGACCCGAACCACGTTATTGAGTTAGAACCGAACGAGATAGCTGAAGACTTAACGTACGAGGAGGTACCTGTCAAGATATTGGATATGAAGGAGCATGTCCTACGCACGAAGGTCATACCACAAGTTAAGATTTTGTGAAGAAACCATGCTATTGAGAAAATGACCTGGGAGTTGGAAACGGAAATGAAAGCGAGGTATCCTCATCTTTTCGAAACACCAGGTACGTATGTCAATTTCGAGGACGAAATTTCATAAGGAGGGGAGGTTGTAAGACCCCAAATTATTAATAAATGAAATTTAATTTCCTCTATTTATTATTTTGAAATAGTAAGGGTTGATTTGATTAATGTGGTTAGTTAGGGGTAAAATGCGTAAATATTTCAAATAAGCAAGTGGTCCTAAAATATTCATTGTTGTCGGAGAATATTTGTTTGGTCGTGGAATATTCTTGTTGTCGGAGAATATTCGTACGACGGCGCAGCCTTGTGTGAGCCCCATAACGGAAAGCGATTGGATGAAGAAAACGACAAGAATAAGTTGTTTATAAATAACGGCATAGTTGTTACCGTTAATACTGTTGGAATACCCGGTGGTTAAAACACAGTAATACGCGTTGTTGCACAGTAGCACACGGTATTGCACCAATTATTGATTCTTACGTAAGAAGGCACTACTCAATAATGGTTACAGTAATTATTGTTCAATATTGTATTTTATTGATTCAATAATTGCTGCGTTGATATTTTATATTACTGTTGTTTTAATAATTGTCACTACACAGTATTTTCTATTATCGGAACAATAATTCATATTATCTGAATAATATTATTAGATAACATTATTGGCAATGTCTAGAAAGTTCTGTCTAAGGAGAGGTTTGGTCATCTAATTGCGCGCCAGTAAGGAGAGATCCTTATTGGAAAGCCCCCTCTTTCCTGGGAACGGCCTGGTTGCCAGTACTGTGGTTCTGTAATATTATTTGTGTATAATTAATTATTGATTTATATGATGAGGAAAATAGTGATTTTATGTGGATATAGATGGAGAAAATTTTTAATGTGACAATTGTTGAAAATTAATATTTTATCTTTTTCTGATAAAATAATTCATTTAAATATATTATTTTAATAATATATTGATGGTGGTATTTTTACAATAAATGTGGGATATATGAGTATATGAGGAGGAAAAGAATTTTTGTGGCATTAAATGATTAACACATGTTTTGTGTGTTGGTGGACATAATTCTTGACCGAAAATTTATTATTGACGGTAAAATCACCCGTTTGTGGATTTCGGTCAATTTCTGTTTGGAATTTGAAAAAACTTTCTTCTGCAAAGTTGTAGAGAATTGAATTTCCTATAAAAACTCGCGCGTTTCGAATTTTCTGAGAAAAGGGCTATTTATTATGAATTATTGAAGTTCTGAAGTTCCGAAATAATTGGTTTTTGAAAGTCTTAATTATTCTTATTTACAAAATCGTTTTTTTTGCTTGGTGGGCTGCATTAAACATGTGCAATGAGCTGAAATCAGATTTCAAGAGGTGGGCTTGACAATTTTATAAATATAAATATTATTATATTCAATTTTCTGCTTTGGTGTTCTAAGCATTTTTCTATAAATAGGGTGCTTAGGTTAGAATTGAAAATCACACCAAAAACACAAGTTTCTCTCTATTTTTCTCTCTATATCGAGCGTATTCTTGTGAGTATTTGATACTTTGAGTGTTGTTATACGGTGCAAGTTTCCTTCAGCACTATATCTAGTATTCCAGTCAGAAGTACCGTCTTTCCGAGGTAAGGGATGTTATTTCTTCTTAAATGATATTATTTTCTTCAATATCATTATGCCGAAGTATTGATCTGAACTTTTTATCAAATTTAGAACTTTTCATGTCGGGGTTACTATTCATGAGTTACTATTCACGAGTTACTATTCACCAAAAAATGAAAATTTCTTCTTTTCGTCAAAATATCTATTCTGGATACTAGCTTTGATTGTATCTATGTTTTGATCATTCTTGAATTTTACTCCACTATGATTGTTTATGAGGTATTTTTGGACATGGATAAACTGTAATACGAATCCCTAATATTTGTTCTTTTGCTTCACTGGATTCGTTTCCTTTAAAATATTTTTCATCATCCTCAGTCCTAAATGATGATATAATTGAATATCTTTGGCCTGTAGTGCAAAGATTGATGATTTCTGATGAATATCTTTGGCCTATAGTGCAAAGATTGATGATTTTATGATGAATATCTTTGGCCCGTAGTGCAAAGATGAGCAGGTGTTGAGGTGAACATGACCAACTGATGAATATCTTTGACCTGTAGTGCAAAGATGAATATTTGATTCCAGATATATATTGATTGATGTTACAGGGATAAAATATCGACGATGAACTTTTAAATTCATATATAGAAGATAGTAGTTTGCATTCTCTACTTAACTCTTCTAATGAATTGATGTTTCCGCTGCAGTTGTTGATTTAAAATTTGTTGTCTATTGTATTCTATTAGATTTTTCCCTGTTGAAGACTAACGATAATTTGTTGTATATTATCTTAGTCATAATATTCTTTACTGGGCTAGTTGAGCTCACCCTTTTCCTTGTTGTTCCATCTTTCTTCTCAGGAGGCGAGAATGTAGCGAGTACTAGTCGGGGTGTGGAATGATGGTTCAAGACAGTTGTTTTAGTAATTCTCACTATTTTGTAAAATAGTGTATCAATAAATATAATGAGTTCTTAATTGAGTATGAATACTGTCTAGATGATAATATTTGTATTTAAACTCATAGTATATGTGTTGTCGTATTTTGCACGACAAATGTATTAATAAAGTTGTAGTTGTTTCTGTACCATGTATTTGGCGACTCAGAATGGGTTGGATGGATTGGACCTGTTCTGGGGGCGTTACACGGCTCCTGTCCAAAATGCAGTTGGAAACACTGACAACTCTCGGACGGTCATCGCTAAGCAGTTCAAGGAGCTGGTGTAAGACCCCAACTTTTATAAATAAAGATGAATTTTCTATAAATATCATTTTTGAATATTATGGAGTTAATTTGATATAATGTTATAGTTGTGCGTAATATTTATAAATTTTACAAAGTACGCAAGTTGTTATATAATATTCGATTGGTTGGGGAATATTCGTTTTAATAGGGAATATTCGTACAACGGCACAATCATTGATGGACCCCACAACGAAATTATTGTCGGATTGAGAAAACGACAAAAATATTTTATTAAAAATAACGGCAGAAGTTTTACCATTGTTACTGTTGAACTACTCGGTAGTAAAAGTACAGTAATACGTGTGGTTGCATAGTAGCACACGATATTGATTATTAATGCTTATGTGAGAAGTCACTCAGTTTGATTCAATTATTGTCAGTTAATAATATGAATTATTTAGCGATAATGACGTTTTGTTTTATTCGTATTATTAACGTAATAAAACAGAAACATCTTTTTATATAAAACAGAATACTTTATTAAAGTTATTCTATAAATAGAATATATTATATTTTATTTAAAAGATTTTTCTTTAAATATGGACCGTCAGATTAAAGTAATCAATCTGGACCGTTCATAGATTAGTTACTATGCATTCTATTTTTCTATAAATAGCATCTCATTCCTTCATTATTTCTTACGAATTCACTGAACTCTAGAGAGAGAAACTATAGAGAGAAACTATAGAGAGAGAGAAGAAGAGTATTCTGCTACTTAACTACTTCCTTATTTCAGCTCTTCTTTAAAACGGTAAGGGGTGTTATTATTTCTTATTCATGAAGAGAACTGTTGTTATTCCATTTCTTATTATTCTGTTGGAATAACCTGTATACGCGATCTACCCTATACTTGGTGACATTTTTCTATTATTCTGTTGGAACATCCTGTCTGTGTGTTTTACACCGGACCTGGTTCCGTTTTTGTTATTATTCTGTTGGAACATCCTGTCTGTGTGTTTTACACCGGATCTGGTTCCGTCTTGTTATTATTCTGTTGGAACATCCTGTCTGTGTGTTTTACACCGGACCTGGTTCCATTATTTATTATTCTGTCGGAATATCATGTCTGTGCGTTTACGCCGGACCTGGTTCCATTATTTATTATTCTGTCGGAATATCCTGTCTGTGCGTTTACGCCGGACCTGGTTCCATTATTTATTATTCTGTTGGAATAACCTGTTTGTGCGGTCTATCGTATGCATGGTGATTTCTTTTGTTATTCCATTCTTTATTGTACTCAGTTGGTTAAGTTTTAACTTCTATACTCCATGAAATTTGTGGAATATCCTTGATAATTGCGTTTCATCCAGTATCTTTTCATGAAAATATTTTTCTAAGCATTCTTGAATTTTACTCCACAAAGCAGTATCATGTTGACAATTTGGACGTTATTAATTCTTGGATAAATTAATTCTTGAACTTGTTTTATTGAATTCTTATATCATTGTCATCATCCTCATGTTTATAAAATGTGGAAAGTCATCTGTGGCATGTAGTGCATAGATGGACTTGGTATGATTATGACCAGGGATTATTCGGTATAATCATGACCGTAATGTTACAAATGATGTGGTAAAAGTCATCATTGGCCCGTAGTGCATTGATGGACAGTTGTTGGCATGATCATGACCATTAATGAATACACGAATATCCTTGGCCGTAGTGCAGGGGTGATTCGATGATGTGGATTATTTTATTAAGTTGAGTCACAGCGATAACAGTGTTGAAAAATCTTTTAAATCATAAAAGATAGTAGAGTTTATTTTCTACTTGACTCTTTTAATGGATTGCTTGTTCTACTGCAGTTAAACTTGATGTCTATTATATTTTATCAGTTTAACATTGTTGAAGGCTAATGATAATTTATTCTGCATTATCTTAGTCATAATATTTCTTACTGGGCTAGTTGAGCTCACCCTTTCTTTCACTGTTCTCTTCAGGAAATGAGAACGTAGCTGGGGCAAGTCGGCGAACGGAGTGATGGTTCGAATGATAGTATTAGTTAGTAGTCCTCACTATTCTATGTAATAGTGTGTTAATAAATGTAATGAGGACTCCTTTTGAGTATGAATACTCTCTTGAAGATAATATTTGTATTCAAACTCACAGTTTATGTTTTGTCATATTGTACACGACAGTTGTATTAGTAAGTTGTATTTATATTCTGTACTATGTATCTAACGACCCAAGATGGGTGATGTATACCTATTTTTGAGGGCGTCACAGTTGGTATCAGAGCTTAGGGATATGATCCCTGGCTAAGATGTGAGAATAGAACTAGGAGGGGAGAGACGGGGAATTTCTTCGCTAGTATGACCTACCTAAGTTTATTTGCATGGTATTTAATTGGTCGGTCATAATATAAGGATAATATATGACATATCAATTAACTTTTATTTTGTGGCAGTATCTGAAAATGGCATCTGAGAATGTTGAGAATAGCAATGGAGCACATGCGATTATTGATTCACCACATATCAATAATCAGGATAATGTTCATCAGGAAGGTGACAATCCTCATGCAAACAACAACACTGACCAGATGATGAATGATGGAATGTTCAAAGGTTTTATGCAATTCATGCAACAACAGGTGAAAGCGGCTCATGTCCACAACGTAGGTGGAAATACTGGAAACTCTCAGGCGGTCACCGCTAAACAGTTTAAGGAGCTGGGACCACCGGAGTTTAAGGGAGAACCCAAACCACTTGTAGCTGAAACATGGATAAAGCAGATCACCAAGATATTTGATGTCTTGGGTTGCTCCGAGGAGCAAAAGGTTCCCTTTGCCGCCTTTATGTTGCGAGGAGAGGCAGATTACTGGTGGGAATCGATAAAGCATACTCAACCTGCCGCACTGAAGATGTCTTGGGAGAAGTTCCAAGAGCTGTTTAACGACAAATACTTTCCCGAGAGTATTCGTCACATGAAGGAGGTGGAGTTCATCAAATTGGAGCAGAATAATATGACCGTGTCGCAGTACGAGGCAAAATTTGCGGAGTTATCCCGGTTTGCGTCCCACCTGGTGGATAATGAAGAAAGAATGACGTGGATGTTTTTAAGAGGTTTGAAGACGGAGATACGTCAACACCTTGTTTCTCATAAACTGTGTTTGTATTCAGATGTTGTAAATAGGGCTCAGTTGGTGGAGCGCGATAACGAGACAACGCAACCAAAAGAGAGCAGCTGACAAAATGATAATACTAGTGAAAGCAGTCATCGAAGCGGTGACAACAAGCGTGGAGGGAATCAACAGGCCAGAAATGGTAACCACTTCGGTGGTAATCAGGGCCAAAACAATAAGAATGGGCATTTCAAGAAGAGGAGATTCAACAATGATGGAAAGACGTCAGCACCAGCACCTGTCGTTAAGGAAGGAGAACGACCACCTATCATATGTTTCAAATGCAGAGGGGAGGGGCACATCAGTCCAAACTGCGCGATGCCGTCCAAAGCATGTTATAATTGTGGAAGAGAAGGTCATTTAGCCCGATTTTGTCGTTTACCGAAGACAAATTCAGCTAGGATGGAGGCACCAAAGGCCGTCCCAGAAAAGTCAAAACCGGTTGTGCAAGGGAGAGTGTTTGTTGTGAACTCCCAGAGAGCAAGGAACCCGAATGAGGTCATCACGGGTAAGCTTATCATAAACTCTAACGAAGTCTATACTTTATTTGATACCGGTTCTACCCATTCTTTTATTTCTCCCACTTGCGCTCATCGATTAAATTTGATTCCGGAGAAATTAGACTTTGACTTAGCAGTTGAAACTCCATTGGGAGAAACCTTCATTACATCCACGGTTTATAAGTCTTGTTTGGTTCAAGTTGGTACCCACACATTACCTGTCGATCTTATTTCATTAAAAATACTTGCATTTGACGTGATTCTAGGGATTGATTGGTTAACTACTCATCATGCAAAAATTGATTATTTTCGTAAGGTTGTTAGCTTTCATATTCCTAATCGACCTATTATGCGAATTCAAGCAACCAAACCATTAAAATCAATCGCTGTCATCTCAAGCCATAAAGCTATTCGTTTATTGAAAAACGGATGTCAAGCTTTCTTAGCTCATTTCCACCCGTATTCTGCACACGAGTCTCCCTCGTCTGATTTTGCATGAACTGCAAAAAGCTCCTAAACATTCCATCATTCATCGTTTGCTCGGTAACGTTGTTTACAGGAGGAATATTGCCTTCCTGTTGCACGTTCCCCTGGGTAGTGATCAAAGGTGTCTCCACGGTCCGATTTATTCCATTATTAACGTTCTCAGCTGCCATTCTTAAATACTGCCATAAAACAAGGGTTAATAGTCATGTCATATATTATCCCTATACTCTGACCGATCAAATAAATACCAAATAAACTTAGTCAGGTCATACTAGCGAAGGAATTTCCCGTCTCTCCCCTCCTAGTTCTTGTCTCATATCTCAGCCAGGGATCATATCCCTAAGCTCTGATACCAACTGTGACGCCCCCAAAATAGGTCCAATCCATCCAACCCATTCTGAGTCGCCAAATACATGGTACAGAAAATAACTACAACTTTATTATACAATTGTCGTGCAAAATACGACAACACATACTGTGAGTTTAAATACAAATATTGTCTTCTAGACAATATCCACACTCAAATAAATTCTCATTACAATTATTCAAACACTATTTTACAGAAATAGTGAGGACTGCTAAAACATCTTTCTAGAACCATCACTCCATACCCCGACTAGATCCTGCTATGTTCTCACCTCCTAAGAAGAAAAATGGAACAAAAAGGAAAAGGGTGAGCTCAACTAGCCCAGTAAAGAATATTATGACTAAGATAATATACAACAAATTATCGTTAGTCTTCAACAGAAAAAATCTGATAAAATATAATCGACAACAAGTTTTAGATCAACAACTGCAGCGGAAACAACAAACCATTAGAAGAGTCAAGTAGAGAAAGAATTCTACTATAAGACCCCGAATTTTATGAAATAAAAGTATTCAATTTTTCTTATAATTACTATTCAGTAAATGGTTAAATTGATAAAAATTTAAAGTTATGAGTGAAATATGATTTTTTTTTTTTTAAAATAAGCAAGTGGTTATAAAATAATCATTGTTGTCGGGGAATATTCGTTTGGTCGTAGAATATTCTTTCTGTCGGGGAATATTCGTACGACGGCGCAGCTATTTGTGGGCCCCATAACAGAATAACTGTCGGGTGAAGAAAACGACAAATTTAAGTTTTTACAAATAACGGCGTAGTTGTTACCGTTAGAATACCCGGTGGTTAAAATACAGTAATACGCGTTATTGCACAGTAGCACACGGTATTGCACAGTATTTTTAAAATAATTGATTCTTACGTAAGAAGGCACTACTCAATAATTGTTACAGTAATTACTGTTCAATATTTTATTTTATTGATTCAATAATTGCTACGTTGAAATTTTATATTGTTGTTGTTCAATAATTGTTGCTGCACAGTATTTCCCATTATCAGATCAATAATTCATATTATTTGAATAATATTATTAGATAACATTATTGGCAATGTCTAGAAAGTTCTGTCTAAGGAGAGGTTTGGTCATCTAATTGCGCGCCAGTAAGGAAAAATCCTTATTGGAAAGCCCCCTCTTTCCTGGGAACGGCCTGGTTGTCATAAATGTGATTCTGTAATATTATTTGTGAATAATTAATTATTGATTCATATGATAAGGAAATATTTATTTTATGTGGATATAAATGAGGGATATATTTTTGTGGTTAAAAATGAAGGAGTTAATGTTGAGGTTTTTATCAGTATTTTTGTCGGAATGGAGGTATTAAAAATTAGGGTTTTTGAGATATTTTGCGGGGGTTATAATTTTTAATCCGACCGTTGGATCGTGGTAATTTTTGGATATGTTATACATATATAAGTTGAGTATATGCCCACAAATTTTGAACCGTTAAAAATGAACGTATGATTTATTATGAATTTTACGAGATGACTGGTTCAGAAATTGTTGAATTTTCGGAGTTTATCATTTTGGTGGAAAATTCTAGAATTGGTGGGCCCCACTTGTGGTTGGTGAAGAAATGTGCTGAATTATATTTCAAATGTGGTGGGTGGGAATAGTAGCAGGTAAAGCCATCAGGTTGCAGGTCAAACCTACCAAAATTTTCCTATAAATAGAGGGCTAAGTTAGAATTGAAAATCACACCAGAAACATAAGCTTTCTCTCTTTCTCTCTCTATATTATGAAGCATATTTTGTGAGTATTTAGATACTTTGAGAGTTGCTATTCAGTGCAAGTTTCCTTCGGCTTTGCATACCGATCAGAAGTACTGCTCTTTTGAGGTAAGGGATTGTAAGGGATAGTAAGGGATATTAAGGGATTTTAAGGGTTGTTATGATTTTCAGTTTCGTAATTTTTCTGATCTTCAAAAATTCTGGAAAAATTTGAAATGATATTTTGATGAGTTTTATTGATTGTGTCCAAAAATGGTGATTTTTGGATGTATAGATTGAGAGTTATGAATTTTATGAGAAAAGACAATTTTAAAAGTAACTGCTTATAATTTCTTGTGGTTAACTCCAAAATTGATGAAATTTTTATTGGGAGTACATGTATATGATAGAAGTATACTCTGTTAATTTCAGAATTTTTGGACAAAAGTACAATTTTTGATAAATGTTTAAATATTCGGCTATTTTGGCCATATGAAAAATAGTAAATGACTTTTAAAAATTCTGAGAAAAATATATGTTCACTATGGGACTATATTATGCTAAATCCCAGAAAAGAAATATTTTTGGAACTGATTTGGTATTTTTTATGAAAATAGTCTAGTTATGAGTAAATGAATTAAATATGTTTTGTGAAGTAAGAAAATTGGAAAATAGGATTTTATGGCTTGAGAATCCTATATGAGGTATATGCAGATTTTTGATGAGGGTTTTGGTTATTGGTGATGAAATCTTAAGAGTTGGCATTTTATGATGATTAAATGCATTAATTAGTAAAGTGTAAACAATTAAAATAAATTGTTTATAAGCTTAAGAAATATTATTCTTTCAATATCATTATACCGAAATATTGGTATGTATTTTATTGTGAAATTTCTACCTTTTTGAGTCGAGATTACTATTCACGAGTTACTATTTACGAGTTACTATTCATGAGTTACTATTCACGAGTTACTATTCACGACAAAATTGGTTTCTTTTTCTAACCAAATTATAGTTGATTTATGAATATTACTCTTGAGATTAAATCTATATGTTGATTATATTAATTTTATTATCATATATAACATTTTTATAACCCTAATGATGATATTTCTCTTTGACTTGAGTGTAAAGATGGGTAGATTTTTGGTATGATCATGACTATGGGTTCTCTTTGGCCAGTAGTGCAAAGTTGAATTGTTGACTGGTATGATCATGACCATTGAATTTATAATTGAATATCTTTAGCTTAAGTGCAAAGGTGAAATGATCAACATGGTTATAATTATTGTTTATATAAATTCTTAAATGATTATATATTTCTTTGAGATATTAATATCTTTGGCCTGTAGTGCAAAGATGAAATATTGATGAATATCTTTGGCCTGTAGTGCAAAGATGAATTGTTGATGAATATCTTTGGCCCGTAGTGCAAAGATGATATGTTGTTGAATATCTTTGGCCAGTAGTGCAAAGATGAACAGATGTTGAGATAAACATGACCAACTGGTGATACAAATGAATATCTTTGGCCGTAGTGCAAAGATGAAGTTATTAGTATGATTATGAACAGGAAATGTGATTTGGTGTAACCATGATCTTTGATGTTTCAGGTAAAGATAGGTGATGAAAATTATCTTCGTCCTGTATGAGAAGAAGAATTTAGAACTACAGTTATGATTATGAGTTATTCATATGATTGTGGACCAGAATTGTTGATTGATGTTACAGGGATAAAACATTGTTGATGGATTTTTAACATGGAGAAGATAATAGACTTTATAGTCTATTTGACTCTTCTAATGGATTGCTCGTTCCGCTGCAACTATGGTTGAAATTTTTATCATTTACCATATGTTCTAAATCTCTGATTTATTATTGATGAAGGCTATTGATAATTTAATTATCTTTAGTCATGATATTCTTTACTGAGCTAGTTGTGCTCACCCTTTTGCTTCACAATTCCTTTCAGGTAATAAGAGTGTAGCTGGGTCGAGCGAGGGTAACGGGAAAATAGAACGGTGGTCTCTAGCTGTGGAGGTTCTCCCGAAGCAGTATAGAAAAGTTCATTTAGTAGTTATATTTGGTGAATCCAATAGGGTAAGGTGTACCCAACGTTGGAAGGGTGGTTTGCCACTATCATACAAGATGTCTAACGACATACAACCTCGTGTCATCATAAGACAGGGATGTGCTCATCCACTTGCTGAGTATATCTACGAGCACTACCTATATAATCTTGGTGTTTGTTTGAAGTATAATTCTCAATTAGAGACAGTGGAGATAATGATAAGTCAAGAGAAGACTCACCATTGGGAAGAATATGATAGTAATCTTCTCGTTTTTCTTTGGGGTCTATTGGGTCAACCAAGGATAATTCTGTGGCCATATGATATCTATCATAACCTAGACGCATGGCCTCCCATGTACGAAGGTTTCCTTGAGCACTTCCCAAAGATTCTAATTTCTAAAACAGTTTTTGACTATACTTTTATGTAAGGTGTTATTGTGAGGTGATGTCCACGGTTGGAACATGAGTCACATTTGGTATATATTTGTATCCAAACTCACAGCATATGTGTTGTTGTATTTTGCACGACAATTGTTGTAATAAAGTTGTAGTTATTTTCTGTACCATGTATTTGACGACTCAGAATGGGTTGGGTGGAATGGACCTATTTTGGGGTCGTTACATTTGGTATCAGAGCTTAGGGATATGATCTCTGGCGGAGATCGGGGAATACAACTAGGAGGGGAGAGATGAGTAAATCCTTCGCTAGTGTGTCCTACCTAAGCTTATTTGTTGGTCAGTCATAATATTGGGATATTATGTGATATGTTAATTTGTTTAATTAACCCTTGTTTTATGGCAGTATTTGAGAATGGCAGCTGAGAATGCTAACAATAGAGTGAATGAGACTGTGGGGATACCTCTAATCACTAACCGTGATAATGTGATGTCAGACGAAGAAGAAATTAGAGATATCCATGTGGTGAGTGAAGAATTGATAGTTACACCCGAGATAGTCGTAGAGGTAACAGCTGAGACTGAGGAAGAAGAGGAAGAAGAAGTACCAGAGGAGAGTTTATTAGAGGTATTATATGATCAAAATGTAGAATTTCAAAATCGTATTCATGAGTTAGAAGAGCAGGCAGAAGAACGACAGGCGGTCGTGGAACAAAAAGATGCAATAATTCAAGCTTGTGTTACCCGATATGTGATGCTTGAACAGAAGCATTCTTTGGCAGAGTATAAGATGATAAAAATAGAATCTGAGCTGAGAGAAGAAAAAACTGAACGAGTGAGAATAAGTGATGCATGGGCAAAAGCCGCACGACACGTGGATATTGTGGAAAGAGATGTTCGATCTAAGAAGGCTAAAATAGATGATATGAATTTTTCTTTTTGGAAAGCAATTGGGAGAACCCAACATCGAGTTTTGAATTACCCTGTACATAGCGGTCAACCTGAATCCGATATGGATCGAAGATTGATGATTCAGATCATGAATAAGGAGTACGAAGAGGCAGTTGAGGGAGGAATATGTCCTATAGAAAGGTATATTCCAACGGTAATGATGACGCCAAATGCTACTCCAGACAAGTCAAAGCCGAGTAGTTCGAGGGATGGCAGTTGTCATGACTTCCCAACAAATGAGGAACCCAAATGAAGTTATCATGGGAGATGAGCAATGGAGAAATCATGATGATCTGAGAGATAGAATCTGAAATAGAAGCAAGGTATTCTCAACTCTTCGAAATACCAGGTACGTAAATTTCGGGGACGAAATTTCATAAGGAGGGGAGATTGTAAGACCCCGAATTTTATGAAATAAAAGTATTCAATTTTTCTTATAATTACTATTCAGTAAATGGTTAAATTGATAAAAATTTAAAGTTATGAGTGAAATATGATTTTTTTTTTAAAATAAGCAAGTGGTTATAAAATAATCATTGTTGTCGGGGAATATTCGTTTGGTCGTAGAATATTCTTTCTGTCGGGGAATATTCGTACGACGGCGCAGCTATTTGTGGGCCCCATAACAGAATAACTGTCGGGTGAAGAAAACGACAAATTTAAGTTTTTACAAATAACGGCGTAGTTGTTACCGTTAGAATACCCGGTGGTTAAAATACAGTAATACGCGTTATTGCACAGTAGCACACGGTATTGCACAGTATTTTTAAAATAATTGATTCTTACGTAAGAAGGCACTACTCAATAATTGTTACAGTAATTACTGTTCAATATTTTATTTTATTGATTCAATAATTGCTACGTTGAAATTTTATATTGTTGTTGTTCAATAATTGTTGCTGCACAGTATTTCCCATTATCAGATCAATAATTCATATTATTTGAATAATATTATTAGATAACATTATTGGCAATGACTAGAAAGTTCTGTCTAAGGAGAGGTTTGGTCATCTAATTGCGCGCCAGTAAGGAAAAATCCTTATTGGAAAGCCCCCTCTTTCCTGGGAACGGCCTGGTTGTCATAAATGTGATTCTGTAATATTATTTGTGAATAATTAATTATTGATTCATATGATAAGGAAATATTTATTTTATGTGGATATAAACGAGGGATATATTTTTGTGGTTAAAAATGAAGGAGTTAATGTTGAGGTTTTTATCAGTATTTTTGTCGGAATGGAGGTATTAAAAATTAGGGTTTTTGAGATATTTTGCGGGGGTTATAATTTTTAATCCGACCGTTGGATCGTGGTAATTTTTGGATATGTTATACATATATAAGTTGAGTATATGCCCACAAATTTTGAACCGTTAAAAATGAACGTATGATTTATTATGAATTTTACGAGATGACTGGTTCAGAAATTGTTGAATTTTCGGAGTTTATCATTTTGGTGGAAAATTCTAGAATTGGTGGGCCCCACTTGTGGTTGGTGAAGAAATGTGCTGAATTATATTTCAAATGTGGTGGGTGGAAATAGTAGCAGGTAAAGCCATCAGGTTGCAGGTCAAACCTACCAAAATTTTCCTATAAATAGAGGGCTAAGTTAGAATTGAAAATCACACCAGAAACATAAGCTTTCTCTCTTTCTCTCTCTATATTATGAAGCATATTTTGTGAGTATTTAGATACTTTGAGAGTTACTATTCAGTGCAAGTTTCCTTCGGCTTTGCATACCGATCAGAAGTACTGCTCTTTTGAGGTAAGGGATTGTAAGGGATAGTAAGGGATAGTAAGGGATTTTAAGGGTTGTTATGATTTTCAGTTTCGTAATTTTTCTGATCTTCAAAAATTTTGGAAAAATTTGTAATGATATTTTGATGAGTTTTATTGATTGTGTCCAAAAATGGTGATTTTTGGATGTATAGATTGAGAGTTATGAATTTTATGAGAAAAGACTATTTTAAAAGTAACTGCTTATAATTTCTTGTGGTTAACTCCAAAATTGATGAAATTTTTATTGGGAGTACATGTATATGATGGAAGTATACTCTGTTAATTTCAGAATTTTTGGACAAAAGTACAATTTTTGATAAATGTCTAAATATTCGGCTATTTTGGCCATATGAAAAATAGTAAATGACTTTTAAAATTTCTGAGAAAAATATATGTTCACTATGGGACTATATTATGCTAAATCCCAGAAAAGAAATATTTTTTGGAACTGATTTGGTATTTTTTATGAAAATAGTCTAGTTATGAGTAAATGAATTAAATATGTTTTGTGAAGTAAGAAAATTGGAAAATAGGATTTTATGACTTGAGAATCCTATATGAGGTATATGCAGATTTTTGATGAGGGTTTTGGTTATTGGTGATGAAATCTTAAGAGTTGGCATTTTATGATGATTAAATGCATTAATTAGTAAAGTGTAAACAATTAAAATAAATTGTTTATAAGCTTAAGAAATATTATTCTTTCAATATCATTATACCGAAATATTGGTATGTATTTTATTGTGGAATTTCTACCTTTTTGAGTCGAGGTTACTATTCACGAGTTACTATTTACGAGTTACTATTCATGAGTTACTATTCACGAGTTACTATTCACGACAAAATTGGTTTCTTTTTCTAACCAAATTATAGTTGATTTATGAATATTACTCTTGAGATTAAATCTATATGTTGATTATATTAATTTTATTATCATATATAACATTTTTATAACCCTAATGATGATATTTCTCTTTGACTTGAGTGTAAAGATGGGTAGATTTTTGGTATGATCATGACTATGGGTTCTCTTTGGCCAGTAGTGCAAAGTTGAATTGTTGACTGGTATGATCATGACCATTGAATTTATAATTGAATATCTTTAGCTTAAGTGCAAAGGTGAAATGATCAACATGGTTATAATTATTGTTTATATAAATTCTTAAATGATTATATATTTCTTTGAGATATTAATATCTTTGGCCTGTAGTGCAAAGATGAAATATTGATGAATATCTTTGGCCTGTAGTGCAAAGATGAATTGTTGATGAATATCTTTGGCCCGTAGTGCAAAGATGATATGTTGTTGAATATCTTTGGCCAGTAGTGCAAAGATGAACAGATGTTGAGATAAACATGACCAACTGGTGATACAAATGAATATCTTTGGCCGTAGTGCAAAGATGAAGTTATTAGTATGATTATGAACAGGAAATGTGATTTGGTGTAACCATGATCTTTGATGTTTCAGGTAAAGATAGGTGATGAAAATTATCTTCGTCCTGTATGAGAAGAAGAATTTAGAACTACAGTTATGATTATGAGTTATTCATATGATTGTGGACCAGAATTGTTGATTGATGTTACAGGGATAAAACATTGTTGATGGATTTTTAACATGGAGAAGATAATAGACTTTATAGTCTATTTGACTCTTCTAATGGATTGCTCGTTCCGCTGCAACTATGGTTGAAATTTTTATCATTTACCATATGTTCTAAATCTCTGATTTATTATTGATGAAGGCTATTGATAATTTAATTATCTTTAGTCATGATATTCTTTACTGAGCTAGTTGTGCTCACCCTTTTGCTTCACAATTCCTTTCAGGTAATAAGAGTGTAGCTGGGTCGAGCGAGGGTAACGGGAAAATAGAACGGTGGTCTCTAGCTGTGGAGGTTCTCCCGAAGCAGTATAGAAAAGTTCATTTAGTAGTTATATTTGGTGAATCCAATAGGGTAAGGTGTACCCAACGTTGGAAGGGTGGTTTGCCACTATCATACAAGATGTCTAACGACATACAACCTCGTGTCATCATAAGACAGGGATGTGCTCATCCACTTGCTGAGTATATCTACGAGCACTACCTATATAATCTTGGTGTTTGTTTGAAGTATAATTCTCAATTAGATACAGTGGAGATAATGATAAGTCAAGAGAAGACTCACCATTGGGAAGAATATGATAGTAATCTTCTCGTTTTTCTTTGGGGTCTATTGGGTCAACCAAGGATAATTCTGTGGCCATATGATATCTATCATAACCTAGACGCATGGCCTCCCATGTACGAAGGTTTCCTTGAGCATTTCCCAAAGATTCTAATTTCTAAAACAGTTTTTGACTATACCTTTATGTAAGGTGTTATTGTGAGGTGATGTCCACGGTTAGAACATGAGTCACATTTGGTATATATTTGTATCCAAACTCACAGCATATGTGTTGTTGTATTTTGCACGACAATTGTTGTAATAAAGTTGTAGTTATTTTCTGTACCATGTATTTGACGACTCAGAATGGGTTGGGTGGAATGGACCTGTTTTGGGGTCGTTACATCTACTATCTTCTAAGATTTAAAAATCCATCATCAATATTTTATCCCTGTAACATCAATTAATAATCATCTTTAACCAAATATTCATCTTTGCACTACAGGCCAAAGATATTCATTTGTATCATCAGTCGGTCATGTTCATCTCAACACCTGTTCATCTTTGCACTACAGGCCAAAGATATTCATCAAGTAATTATACATATTTGCACTACAGGCCAAAGATATTCAGTAATATCATCATTTAGGACTGAGGATGATGAAAAATATCTTAAAGAGAACGAATCCAGTGAGACAGAAGGACAAATATTAGGAATTCGTATAACAGTTTATCCAAGATCAATAATACTTCATAATAATCAATTGTGAAGCAAAATTCAAAAATAAAGATCAAAACATGGATACAATCAAAGATAGTAACCATAATAGACATCTTGGATAAAAAGGGAAAATTTTATTTTTCGGTGAATAGTGCCGTATTCGTGAATAGTGCCGTATACGTGAATAGTGCCGTATACGTGAATAGTAACCCCGACACAAAAAGTTCTAAATTTGATAAAAACTCATATCAATATTTCAGCATAATGATATTGAAGAAAATAATATCATTAAGAAGAAAATAATATCCCTTACCTCAAAATATCAGTACTTCTGGTCGGAATACCGGTATAAGGCTGAAAGAAACTTGCTCTGATGATTAGAAACTCTCAAAGTATCTAAATACTCACAAAATACACTCAATAATCTAGAGAGAGAAAGAGAGAAAACTTGTTTCTGGTGTGATTTTCAATTCTAACTTAGCCCTCTATTTATAGGAAAATTTTAGTAGGTTTGACCTGCAACCTGATGGCTTTACCTGCTACTATTCTCACCTACCACATTTAAAATATAATTCAGCACATTTCTTCACCAACCACAAGTGGGGCCCACCAATTCTAGAATTTTCCACCAAAATGATTAACTCCGAAAATTCAACAATTTCTGAACCAGTCATCTTGTAAAATTCGTAATAAATCATACGTTCATTTTTAACGGTTCAAAATTTGTGAACATATACTCAACTTATATATGTATAACATATCCAAAAATTACCACGATCCAACGGTCGGATTAAAAATTATAACCCCCGCAAACTATCTCAAAAACCCTGATTTTTAATACCTCCATTCCGACAAAAATACTGACAAAAACCTCAACATTAACTCCTTCATTTTTAACCACAAAAATATATCCCTCATTTATATCCACATAAAATAAATATTTCCTTATCATATGAATCCATAATTAATTATTCACAAATAATATTACAGAATCACATTTATGACAACCAGGCCGTTCCCAGGAAAGAGGGGGCTTTCCAATAAGGATTTCTCCTTACTGGCGCGCAATTAGATGACCAAACCTCTCCTTAGACAGAACTTTCTAGACATTGCCAATAATGTTATCTAATAATATTATTCAAATAATATGAATTATTGATCTGATAAATGAAAATACTGGGCAGCAACAATTATTGAAACAACAATAATATAAAATATCAACGCAGCAATTATTGAATCAATAAAATAAAATATTGAATAATAACTACTGTAACAATTATTGAGTAGTGCCTTCTTACGTAAGAATCAATAATTGGTGCAATACCGTGTGCTACTGTATTTTAACCACCGGGTATTCCAACAGTATTAACGGTAACAACTACGCCGTTATTTATAAACAACTTATACTTGTTGTTTTCTTCATCCAATCGCTTTCGGTTATGGGGCCCACACAAGGCTGCGCCGTCGTACGAATATTCCCCGACAGCAAGAATATTCCACGACCAACCGAATATTCACCGACCAAAAATAAATATTTTATAACCACTTGCTTATTTTACAAAATTTGCACATTTCACCCATAACCAAAGTATTATATCAAATTAACCCCTTATTATTCATAATAATATTTAGAGAAAATTTGATTTTATTCATTAATAAGTTGGGGTCTTACAGCGGAAGTTTTACCATTGTTACTGTTGAACTACTCGGTAGTAAAAGTACAGTAATACGTGTGGTTGCATAGTAGCACACGGTATTGATTATTAATGCTTATGTGAGAAGTCACTCAGTTTGATTCAATTATTGTCAGTTAATAATATGAATTATTTAGCGATAATGACGTTTTGTTTTATTCGTATTATTAACGTAATAAAACAGAAACATCTTTTTATATAAAACAGAATACTTTATTAAAGTTATTCTATAAATAGAATATATTATATTTTATTTAAAAGATTTTTCTTTAAATATGGACCGTCAGATTAAAGTAATCAATCTGGACCGTTCATGGATTAGTTACTATGCATTCTATTTTTCTATAAATAGCAGCTCATTCCTTCATTATTTCTTACGAATTCACTGAACTCTAGAGAGAGAAACTATAGAGAGAAACTATAGAGAGAGAGAAGAAGAGTATTCTGCTACTTAACTACTTCCTTATTTCAGCTCTTCTTTAAAACAGTAAGGGGTGTTATTCTTTCTTATTCATAAAGAGAACTGTTGTTATTCCATTTCTTATTATTCTGTTGGAATAACCTGTATACGCGGTCTACCCTATACTTGGTGACATTCTTCTATTATTCTGTTGGAACATCCTGTCTGTGTGTTTTACACCGGACCTGGTTCCGTTTTTGTTATTATTCTGTTGGAACATCCTGTCTGTGTGTTTTACACCGGACCTGGTTCCGTTTTTATTATTATTCTGTTGGAACATCCTGTCTGTGTGTTTTACACCGGACCTGGTTCTGTCTTGTTATTATTCTGTTGGAACATCCTGTCTGTGTGTTTTACACCGGACCTGGTTCTATTATTTATTATTCTGTCGGAATATCATGTCTGTGCGTTTACGCCGGACCTGGTTCCATTATTTATTATTCTGTCGGAATATCCTGTCTGTGTGTTTACGCCGGACCTGGTTCCATTATTTATTATTCTGTTGGAATAACCTGTTTGTGCGGTCTATCGCATGCATGGTGATTTCTTTTGTTATTCCATTCTTTATTGTACTCAGTTGGTTAAGTTTTAACTTCTATACTCCATGAAATTTGTGGAATATCCTTGATAATTGCGCTTCATCCAGTATCTTTTCATGAAAATATTCTTCTAAGCATTCTTGAATTTTACTCCACAAAGCAGTATCATGTTGACAATTTGGACGTCATTAATTCTTGGATAAATTAATTATTGAACTTGTTTTATTGAATTCTAATATCATTGTCATCATCCTCATGTTTATAAAATATGGAAAGTCATTTGTGGCATGTAGTGCATAGATGGACTTGGTATGATTATGACCAGGGATTATTCGGTATAATCATGACCGTAATGTTACAAATGATGTGGTAAAAGTCATCATTGGCCCGTAGTGCATTGATGGACAGTTGTTGGCATGATCATGACCATCAATGAATACACGAATATCCTTGGCCGTAGTGCAGGGGTGATTCGATGATGTGGATTATTTTATTAAGTTGAGTCACAGCGATAACAGTGTTGAAAAACCTTTTAAATTATAAAAGATAGTAGAGTTTATTTTCTACTTGACTCTTTTAATGGATTGCTTGTTCCACTGCAGTTAAACTTGATGTCTATTATATTTTATCAGTTTAACATTGTTGAAGGCTAATGATAATTTATTCTGTATTATCTTAGTCATAATATTTCTTACTGGGCTAGTTGAGCTCACCCTTTCTTTCACTGTTCTCTTCAGGAAATGAGAACGTAGCTGGGGCAAGTCGGGGAACGGAGTGATGGTTCGAATGATAGTATTAGTTAGTAGTCCTCACTATTCTATGTAATAGTGTGTTAATAAATGTAATGAGGACTCCTTTTGAGTATGAATACTCTCTAGAAGATAATATTTGTATTCAAACTCACAGTTTATGTTTTGTCGTATTGTACACGACAGTTGTATTAGTAAGTTGTATTTGTATTCTGCAGTATGTATCTGACGACCCAAGATGGGTGATGTATACCTATTTTTGGGGGCGTCACAGCTGGGACCACCGGAGTTTTTTGGAGAGCCAAAACCACTTAAGGCGAAGACGTGGATAAAGCAGATCAACAAGATATTTGATATCTTGGGATGCTCCGAGGAGCAAAAGGTTCCCTTTGCCATCTTCATGTTGCGTGCAGAGGCAGATTACTGGTGGGAATCTGTAAAGCATACTCAACCTGCCGCACTGAAGATGTCTTGGGAGAAGTTCCAAGAGCTGTTCAACGACAAGTACTTTCTTGAAAGTATTCGTCACCTGAAGGAGGTAGAGTTCATCAAGCTTGAGCAAAATAATATGACCGTGACGCAGTACGAAGCTAAGTTTGCCGAGTTGTCTCAGTTTGCGTCCCATTTGATTGATAATGAGGAGAGAATGACGCGAATGTTTCTAAGAGGTTTGAAACCCGAGATACGTCAATATTTTATCTCTCACAAACTTTGCTTCTAATCAGATGTTGTGAATAGGGCTCAGTTATTGGAGCGCGATAATGAGTCAGCACAACCAAGAGGTAATGACCAGCAACACAATAGTAATCATACCTGTGGCAACGGTCATCGGAACAATGATAACCATTGTGGGGAAAATTATCACGCCAAGAATGGTAACCACTTCGGTGGTAATCATGGCCAAGATAATAGGAGTAAAAATTTCAAGAAGAGAAGGTTCAACAACGATGGAAAGATAGCAGCACCAACACCCGTTTTCAAGGAAGGAGAACGACCACCAATTATATGCTTCAAATGCGAAGGGGAGAGACATATCAGTCCAAGCTGCACAATGCAGTCCAAAACATGTTACAATTGTGAAAAAGGAGGTCACTTAGCCCGATTTTGTCGTGCACCAAAGTCAAGTCCAGCTGGGACGGTAGCACCAAAGGCGGATATGGACAAAATAAAGTCGATGGTTTCAGGAAGAGCGTTTTTCGTGACTTCTCAAAAAGCGAGTAACCCAAACGAAGTTAGCACGGGTTAGTTAATTATAAATTTTACGAAATCTATACCTTATAATACCGGTTCTACCCATTCTTTTATTTCTCCTACTTACGCTCAACATTTAAATTTGACTCCGAATTGATTGGACTTTGACTTATCGGTTGAAACTCCGTTGGGAGAAACCTTCATTACATTCACGGTTTATAAGTCTTGTTTAATTCAAATCGACACTTTCACGTTACTTGTCGATCTTATCTCTTTGAAAATACTTGCATTTAATGTGATTTTAGGGATTGATTGGTTAACTACTCATTATGCTAAAATCGATTGTTTTCGTAAGGTGGTTAACTTTCATATTCCTAACCAACCTGTTATACGAATTCAAGCAACCAAACCACTAAAGTCAATTATTGTCATATCAAGCCATAAGTAAAGAGTCCCGAGTAGACCTGGCAAACGGGCGGGCCGGGCCAAAAAGGCCCGGGTTTTGGTGGGCTGAAATTATGAGGCCCATGGCCCGTGGCGGGCCAGTCCGGCCCGGCCCGCGGGCTTCTCCCTTTATTTTTTTTTGCAAACTCTTTACTACACTAGAAATAGTAATAATAATAAATATTAAAAATAATAAAATAATTAATAATAAACAATAATACAAACAAACACGATTAATTAATTACCTACATTAACTACATATCGCAATCAATTAAAATTTTAATAGTATTATAAATTAGTATTATTAATTAATTACCTACATTAACTACATATCTTAATTATAGTTTTCAATTATAGTTAAAATATATTGAAGATTGCATTAAAAATAAATAGTTGTTGTAACTCAGTTGGTTTGAACTCTTATTTATTTACTTGCAAGTCTTGTGTTCAAGCCTCACAACCCACAAGTAGTATTATTTTATTTTAAAAATAAAAAAAAAGTTCATGGGCCACGTGGGCGGGCCGGGCCAAAAAGGCCCGGGTTTTGGTGGGCTAGAAAAATACGGCCCAAAGCCCGATTTTTGGTGGGTGGGCCGGGCCGGGCCGCGGGCCTTTGGCCCGTTTGCCAGGTCTGGCCCCGAGCCTTTCGTTGTTGACTTCCTTGTGTGGAATGCACCAAAGCCAGACTTTCTATAGGCGACGTCGTGAATGATGATGAAAAGTTGATAGGTATCAATGTGACGTGCTATCCAAGTCTTGGATGAGAGTCACAGTTTTGAATGACATTTCTATTGTTAATAAATTTCCTGACGTTTTCTCTGAAGACTTCCTGGCCTACCCTCAAAGCATGAAAACGAATTTTGTATTGACCTCAGTACAAAAACCCATTTCGTATAACTTACAAATGATGAAGATAGAGTTAAAGACTTTAGGGACCCACGTGGTGATATTAAATATACGAGTAGAATCGACTCTAATCGATAAAGTTAAAGGCCGCTCAAGCTACACACTCGGAGCTGATGAATATGAAGAAAAAGGTTCAAGAGGGTGTTATTCTAGAAGCAAGAGTTGATGAAGAGAGGAAATCTCAACCCTCAATTTTATTGGCCCATTTGAAATCCTGTATTGAGTAGGAACTGTGGCCTATAGACTCATTTTACCGCCAAGTATGTCGCGTGCTCATAATATTTTTCACGTATCGATGTTACGTAAATATGTGGATGACCCGAACCACATTATTAAATTAAAACCAGATGAGATAGCAGAAGATTTAATGTATGATGAGATACGTGTTAAAATCTTGGATAAGAAGGATCGTATTCAACACTCAAAGATTATACCTCAAGAGTTAGAATCTGAAATGAAGTCAAGGTATCCTCATCTCTTTGACATACCAAGCACGTACGTAAATTTCGAGGGCGAAATTTTATAAGGAGGGGAGATTGTGAGATCCCAAATTTTATGAATAAAGATTTAAATTTCTTGAAATATTTTTTAATATTATGGTGTGGATTTGATATAATGTTATAGTTGTGGGTGATATTTATAAATTTTGCAAAGTATGCAAGTTGTTATAAAATATTCGTTTGGTCGGGAAATATTCTTTTTATCGGGAATATCCGTACGACGACACAATCATTGGTGAACCCACAACGAAAGTATTGTCGTAGTAAGAAAATGACAGAATTATCTTTTTATAAAATAACGGCGGAAGTGTTACCGTTAAAACTGTTGAACTACCCGATAGTAAAAGTACAGTAATACGCGTGGTTGCATAGTATTGAGTATTGATACTTACGTGAGAAGTTACTCAGTTATACTCAATTATTGCTATAGTAATTGGTGCATCAAATCTCTCATATTATTGATTCGATTATTGTCACAGTATCATCTGCATAATATGTTATATTATTAAATCAATAATTGAGACGACAAAGTTATTCATATTATTAAATTGCAATATTTACAATGTCTAGAAGTTCTGTCAAGGAGAGGTTTGGTCACTTAATTGCACGCCAATAGGGAGAAATCCTTATTGAAAAGCCCTCTCTTTCCTGGAAACGACCTGGTTGTTAAATATTGTGAGTTATAATATTAATGATGAATAAGTTCGTATTGATTAAAGATGAATTTTATAGTTCCATTGTGTTGAAATTATTTGTGTTAGTGAAAATCGACATTTGTTTCGATAATAATTGATGTCTGGAGGTTATATTGTTCAATCGGGTATTCGAGGCACTTTTCGTGTCGGAGTACTATTCACGGGATACTATTCACCTGAAAAAATATATTTCTTTTCGGTCCAAATTATTTTTGGGTACAATATTATTCTATGAGGAGATGTGCTAATTTTTCAGACCGTTGGTTGAAATTATAATAGTAAATCAATATGGATCGTTGATTTAAAGTTTTAATAGTAACTTGTCCTTTCAGTTTTTCAAGAGTTATTTGTCCCTTCAGTTTTCCATGAGTTAATTATCCCTTCAGTTTTTCAAGAGTTATTTGTCCATTCAGTTTTTCAAGAGTTATTTGCCCCTTCAGTATTCCAAGAGTTATTTGCCCCTTCGGTGTTTCAAGAGTTAATTGCCCCTTCGCAAATAGTAGTTGTCTCTTCAATATTACCAAGAGTCATTTTGACCCTTCGTTAAGACCTAGAGCCACTTTCAGTTCTTCTATAAATAGAAACGCATTCCTTCATTATTTCTTACGAATTCACTGAAACTTTAGAGAGAGAAACTATAGAGAGAAAGAAGAAAAGTATTCTGCTACTTCACTTTTCTAATATCTAGTTTCTTCTAAGGTAAGGGGTATTATTCTTTCGTATTCATGAAGAGAATTATTTTCTTTCAATACTCGTAAGAGTTGTTATTCCATTCTTCATTATTATGTTGGAATAACCTGTATATGCGAAGTACCGCATACATGGTGAAATTCTTCTGTTATTCCATTCCTTATTATTATGTTGGAATAACCTGTTTATGCGAAGTACAGCATACATAGTGAAATTCTTCTATTATTCAGTTCTTTAATTTCTGCCGGAATATCCTGTCTGTGCATTTACGCCGGATCTGGTCCTATTATTTATTATTCTGTCGGAATATCCTGTTTGTGCGTTACGCATGACCTGGTTCCATTATTTATTATTCTATTGGGAATAACCTGTCTGTGCAGTCTATCGCACGCATGGTGAATCCTTCTGTTATTCAATTCTTTATGATTCTGTTGGAATAACATGTCTATGTGGATTACCACATGCATGGTGAATGATCCTTTGTATTCATTCATTATTAAATTATGAAAATGATCTGTATACGAGGATTACCGCATGGCGGGTGAAGATCCATTTGCAATTTTATATATTCTATTATACTCAGTTGGTTAAAGTTTTGGCTTCTATACTCCATGAAATTAGTAGAATATCCTGGATATTAGCGTTTCATCCAGTATCTTTTCATGAAAATATTCTTCTGAGCATTCTTGAATTTTACTCCACAAAACAGTATCATGTTGACAATTTGGACGTTATGGAGTTCAGGATAAATTAACTTATAAATCTTTAAAATTTATTCTTGAACTTGTTTTATTGAATGATTTAATGAATATCCTTGGCCCGTAATATAGGGATGATTAAATGATGTGGTTTATTTATTAAGCTGAGTCTCAGCGATAAAAATTGATGAAAACATTTTAAATCATAGAAGATAGTAGATATCATGCTCTACTTGACTCTCCTAATGGATTGCTTATTCCGCTGTAGTTAAACTTGATGTCTATTATATTTTATCAGTTTAACATTATTGAAGACTATTGATAATTTATTCTGGATTATCTTAGTCATAATATTTCTTACTGGGCTAGCTAGTTGAGCTCACCCTTTCTTTCACTGTTGTCTTCAGGAAATGAGAATATAGCTGGTACGAGTCGGGAAAAGGAGTGACGGTCCAGATGATAGCATTAGTAGTCCTCACTATTCTGTTAAATAGTGTGACAATAAATGTAATGATGACTCCTTTGAGTGTGGATATTGTCTAGATGACAATATTCCTATTAAAACTCTCAGTTTATGTATTGTCGTATATTACACGACGGTTGTATAATTAAGTTTATATTTGTATTCTGTACCATGTATCTGGCGACCCAAGATGAGTGATGTATACCTATTTTGAGGGCGTCACAATAATCATACCAATCAACAGTCCATCTATGCACGTAAGCCACAAATGACTTTCATCACAATATAAGCATGAGGATGATGACAATGATATAAGAATTCAATTAAATGAAAGTAAAGGATAAATTTTAAAGATTTATAATTTAATTTATCCAGAATTCAAAAGCGTCTGTCAACATGATACTGCTTTGTAGAGTAAAATTCAAGAATAATATTGTATCAAAAATAATTTGGACCGAAAAGAAATTAATTTTTGTCATAAATAGTACCACGGGTGAATAGTACCCGAGTGAATAGTACCCCGTGAATAGTACTTCATAAATAGTACCCCGTAAATAGTACTCCGACATAAAAAGGTTAAAACTTATCAAGAATGCTTAGAATAATATTTTCATGAAAAGATACTGGACGAAGCACAAATATCAAGGATATTCTACTAATTTCATAGAGTAGAGAAGCCAAAACTTAACAAAATGAATATAGAATTCGAAATCTGAAACGAAATAATATTACTTACATACTATAGAGTGTAAGACCCCAAATTATTAATAAATAAAATTTAATTTCCTCTATTTATTATTTTGAAATAGTAAGGGTTGATTTGATTAATGTGGTTAGTTATGGGTGAAATGCGTAAATATTTTAAATAAGCAAGTGGTTATAAAATATTCATTGTTGTCGAGGAATATTCGCTTGGTCGTGGAATATTCTTACTGTCGGAGAATATTCGTACGACGGCGCAGTCTTTTGTGGGCCCCATAACGGAAAGCAATTGGATGAAGAAAACGACAAAAATAAGTTGTTTATAAATAACGGCGTAGTTGTTACCGTTAATACTGTTGGAATACCCGGTGGTTAAAACACAGTAATACGCGTTGTTGCACAGTAGCACACGGTATTGCACCAATTATTGATTCTTACGTAAGAAGGCACTACTCAATAATGGTTACAGTAATTACTGTTCAATATTTTATTTTATTGATTCAATAATTGCTGCGTTGATATTTTATATTATTGTTATTTTAATAATTGTCACTACACAGTATTTTCTATTATCGGAACAATAATTCATATTATCTGAATAATATTATTAGATAACATTATTGGCAATGTCTAGAAAGTTCTGTCTAAGGAGAGGTTTGGTCATCTAATTGTGCGCCAGTAAGGAGAGATCCTTATTGGAAAGCCCCCTCTTTCCTGGGAACGGCCTGGTTGCCAGTACTGTGGTTCTGTAATATTATTTGTGTATAATTAATTATTGATTTATATGATGAGGAAAATAGTGATTTTATGTGGATATAGATGGAGAAAATTTTTAATGTGACAATTGTTGAAAATTAATATTTTATCTTTTTCTGATAAAATAATTCATTTAAATATATTATTTTAATAATATATTGATGATGATATTTTTACAATGAATGTGAGATATATGAGTATATGAGGAGGAAGAGTATTTTTGTGGCATTAAATGATTAACACATGTTTTGTGTGTTGGTGAACATAATTCTTGACCGAAATATAATTATTGACTGTAAAATCGCCCGTTTGTGGATTTCGGTCAGTTTCTGTTTGGAATTTGGAAAAACTTTCTTCTGCAAAGTTGTAGAGAATTGAATTTCCTATAAAAATTCGCAAGATTTGAATTTTCTGAATAAAGGGTTATTTATTATGAATTATTGAAGTTCTGAAGTTCCGAAATAATTAATTTTTGGAAGTTTTAATTATTTTTATTAAGAAAAACATTTTTGACATTTGAGTGGCACATGTTAATGGTGGAAATCAGCTAATGTGGTGTGCTAAGGAAATTAAGAAAATTATATTATTAATTTATTCAATTTTCTGCTTTGGTGTTCTAAGCATTTTCCTATAAATAGGGTGCTTAGGTTAGAATTGAAAATCACACCAGAAACACAAGTTTCTCTCTATTTCTCTCTCTATATCGAGCGTATTCTTGTGAGTATTTGATACTTTGAGTGTTGCTATACGGTGCAAGTTTCCTTCAGCACTATATCTAGTATTCCAGTCAGAAGTACCGTATTTCCGAGGTAAGGGATGTTATTTCTTCTTAAATGATATTATTTTCTTCAATATCATTATGCCGAAGTATTGATCTGAACTTTTTATCAAATTTAGAACTTTTCATGTCGGGGTTACTATTCATGAGTTACTATTCACGAGTTACTATTCACCGAAAAATGAAATTTTCTTCTTTTTGTCTAAAATATCTATTATGGATACTAACTTTGATTGTATCCATGTTTTGATCATTCTTGAATTTTACTCCACTATGATTATTTATGAGGTATTTTTGGACATGGAATAGTTGAAATACGAATCCTTAATATTTATTATTTTGTTTCACTGGATTCGTTTCCTTAAAAATATTTTTCATCATCCTCAGTCCTAAATGATGATATAAATGAATATCTTTGGCCTGTAGTGCAAAGATTAATGATTTCTGATGAATATCTTTGGCCTGTAGTGCAAAGATTGATGATTTTATGATGAATATCTTTGGCCCGTAGTGCAAAGATGAGCAGGTGTTGAGGTGAACATGACCAACTGATGAATATCTTTGGCCTGTAGTGCAAAGATGAATATTTGATTCCAGATAAATATTGATTGATGTTACAGGGATAAAATATCGACGATGAACTTTTAAATTCATATATAGAAGATAGTAGTTTGCATTCTCTACTTAACTCTTCTAATGAATTGATGTTTCCGCTGCAGTTGTTGATTTAAAATTTGTTGTCTATTGTATTCTATTAGATTTTTCCATGTTGAAGACTAACGATAATTTGTTGTATATTATCTTAGTCATAATATTCTTTACTGGGCTAGTTGAGCTCACCCTTTTCCTTATTGTTCCATCTTTCTTCTCAGGAGGCGAGAATGTAGCGAGTACTAGTCGGGGTGTGGAATGATGGTTCAAGACAGTTATTTTAGTAGTCCTCACTATTTTGTAAAATAGTGTATCAATAAGTATAATGAGTTCTTAGTTGAGTATGAATACTGTCTAGATGACAATATTTGTATTTAAACTCACAGTGTATGTGTTGTCGTATTTTGCACGACAATTGTAATAATAAAGTTGTAGTTATTTTCTGTACCATGTATTTGGCGATTCAGAATGGGTTGGATGGATTGGACCTATTTTGGGGGCGTTACAGTTGGTATCAGAGCTTAGGGATATGATCTCTGGCAGAGATCGGGGAATAGAACTAGGAGGGGAGAGACGAGTAAATCCTTCGCTAGTGTGTCCTACCTAAGCTTAATTGTTGGTTGGTCATAATATAGGGATATTATGTGATATGTTAATTTGTTAAATTAACCCTTGTTTATGGCAGTATTTGAGAATGTCGATTGAGAATGTTAACAGTGGAGTAAATGAGACCGTGAAGACACCTTTGCTCACCAACGAGGAGAATGTGCAACAGGCTGGCAATATTCCTCCTGTAAATAACACCACTGAGCAGACGATGAACGACGGGATGTTTAGGAGTTTTTTTCAGTTCATGCAAAACCAGACGTGGGAGACTCGTGTACAAAATACGGGTGGAAATGATAGCAATGCGCGGCTTGTCACAGCCAAGCAGTTCAAAGAGTTGGGACCACCAGAATTCTGGGGAAAGCCGGATCCGATTAAGGCGGAGACGTGGGTTAAGCAACTTACCAAGATATTCGATGTCTTGGGATGTGCGGAGGAACAGAAGGTTCCATTCGCCACCTTTATGTTCCGTGGCGAGGCAGACTACTGGTGGGAGTCTGTGAAGCGTACCCATCCAGCCGCACTCAACATGTCTTGGGAGACATTTCAGAAACTATTCAATGACAAGTACTTTCCTGAAAGTATTCGTCATATGAAGGAGGTAGAGTTTATTAGACTGGAGCAGAATAACATGACGGTGTCCCAATACGAGGCGAAATTTGCAGAGTTGTCCAGGTTTGCACCTCATTTGGTAGAGAATGAGGAACGTATGACGCGGATGTTTCTGAGAGGTTTGAAACCCGGCATACGTCAATATCTCATTTCTCATAAATTTTCTCTCTATTCAGATGTTGTCAACAGGGCTCAATTATTAGAGCGAGATAGCGAGTATGATCAATCGAGGGACCACAACCAGGATTATACCAGTGACAGCAGTCATCAGAACAACGATAACCAGTGGAGAAAGAAGAATACGGACAAGAACGGCAACCACTCTGGTGGTAATCGTGGCCATAAATATAGAAGAAGCGAGTCGGGAGGAGATTTTAAAAAGAGGAGATTCAACAATGATAATACGAAGACGTCAGCACCAGCAGCAACTGGTTCCAAGGGAGGAGAGCGACCACCGGTCATATACTATAAGTGCGGAAAAGAAGGACATATCAGCCCAAACTTCCCACAACAGTTTAAGGTATGTTATAACTGTGGAAAGGAAAGACATATCGCTCGAGATTGCACTGTAGCGAAACCAAGTCCAACGGGGGTGGTGACTCAAAAAGTTGTCCCAGAAAAGTCAAAGTCAACAGTTCCTGGAAGAGCGTTTTTCGTGACTGGTCAGAATGCGAGGAACCCGAACGAAGTTAGCACGGGTTAGTTAATTATAAATTTTTGCAAAATTTATACCTTATTAGATACCGGTTCTACCCATTCATTTATCTCTTGCTTGCGTTCAACGTTTAAACTTGACTCCGAAGAAATTAGACTTTGACTTATCTGTTGAAACTCTGTTAGGAGAAGTTTTCATCACATCCATTGTTTATAAATCTTGTTTGATCCAAGTTGGCACCATCACATTACTTGTTGACCTTATCTCTTTAAAGATACTTGCTTTTGATGTGATTTTAGAAATTGATTGGTTAACTACTCATCATGCCAAAATTGATTGCTTTCGTAAGGTTGTTAGTTTTCATATTCCTAAGCAACCTGTTATTCAAATTCAAGCAACCAAACCATTGAAGTCAAACTCTTTCATATCAAGCCGTAAAGTCATTCGTTTATTGAAAAACAGATGTCAAGCTTTCTTAGCTATGTTATGGACTTGAACAAAATACGTCAGATTTGAATGATATTTCTATTGTTAGTAAATCCCTGACGTATTTCCTGAAGAATCTCTTGGCCTACGTGTGATATTGAATTTTGTATCATTTTTGAATCTGGTACAAAACTCACTTCTAAAATCTCATATCGAATGGCTCCTATTTAACTTCAGGAGTTAAAAACCCAACTGTAGAAGTTTGTACCCGAGCCTCTATCTGGTGACTTCCTTTGTGGAATGCACTGAAGCCAGACTCTCCGTAGGGGATACCATATTCGTGTGGTAGTAAACTGATAGGTGTCATTGTGACATGCTATCCAAGATTGGGATATGAGTCACAGTTGAGAGCAACCTAAGTCAGTAATCGAAATACGTAGCTTTCTAGTTATTATCGGAGATTCGTAAAAGGATTTTCTCGAATCGCTACTCCATTAACTCAGCTGACTCGAAAAGATACAAACTTCGAATGGACCGAGGAATGCGAGAAGAGCTTCCAAGAATTTAACATGCGACACCGACGTTGGCTCGAGCTGTTGAAAGATTTGGATCACACCATCCAATACTATCCTAGAAAAGTAAACGTGGTAGCTGACGCATTGATCGTATGCGAGTACGAGTGCGATATTGTTGAACACAAAGACCTATTTTGTATAATTTATAAATGATAGAGATAGAGTTAATGACTCTAGGGACCCACGTGATGATATGCGAGTAAAATCGACTTTAATCGATAACGTTAAAGCCGCTCAAGCTACAGACCTGGATCTGATGAATATAAAGAAGAAGGTGCAAGAATGTGTTATTCTAGAAGTAAGAGTCGATGAAGAGAAGAAAGCTCAAGCCTTCGATTTATTTGAAATTCTCGATCGAGTAGGAACTGTGGCCTATAGACTCGCTTTAACGCTAAGTATGTCACGTGTTCATAACGTTATTCACGTATCGATGTTACGTAAATATGTGAACGACCCGAACCACGTTATTGAGTTAGAACCGAACGAGATAGCTGAAGACTTAACGTACGAGGAGGTACCTGTCAAGATATTGGATATGAAGGAGCATGTCCTACGCACGAAGGTCATACCACAAGTTAAGATTTTGTGGAGAAACCATGCTATTGAGGAAATGACTTGGGAGTTGGAAACGGAAATGAAAGCGAGGTATCCTCATCTTTTCGAAACACCAGGTACGTATGTCAATTTCGAGGACGAAATTTCATAAGGAGGGGAGGTTGTAAGACCCCAAATTATTAATAAATGAAATTTAATTTCCTCTATTTATTATTTTGAAATAGTAAGGGTTGATTTGATTAATGTGGTTAGTTATGGGTGAAATGCGCAAATATTTTAAATAAGCAAGTGGTTATAAAATATTCATTGTTGTCGAGGAATATTCGCTTGGTCGTGGAATATTCTTACTGTCGGAGAATATTCGTACGACGGCACAGTCTTTTGTGGGCCCCATAACGGAAAGCGATTGGATGAAGAAAATGACAAAAATAAGTTGTTTATAAATAACGGCGTAGTTGTTACCGTTAATACTGTTGGAATACCCGGTGATTAAAACACAGTAATACGCGTTGTTGCACAGTAGCACACGGTATTGCACCAATTATTGATTCTTACGTAAGAAGGCACTACTCAATAATGGTTACAGTAATTACTGTTCAATATTTAATTTTATTGATTCAATAATTACTGCGTTGATATTTTATATTATTGTTGTTTTAATAATTGTCACTACACAGTATTTTCTATTATCGGAACAATAATTCATATTATCTGAATAATATTATTAGATAACATTATTGGTAATGTCTAGAAAGTTCTGTCTAAGGAGAGGTTTGGTCATCTAATTGTGCGCCAGTAAGGAGAGATCCTTATTGGAAAGCCCCCTCTTTCCTGAGAACGGCCTGGTTGCCAGTACTGTGGTTCTGTAATATTATTTGTGTATAATTAATTATTAATTTATATGATGAGGAAAATATTAATTTTATGTGGACATAGATGGAGAAAATTTTTAATGTAACAATTGTTGAAAATTAATATTTTATCTTTTTCTGATAAAATAATTCATTTAAATATATTATTTTAATAATATATTGATGATGATATTTTTATAATGAATGTGGGATATATGAGTATATGAGGAGGAAGAGTATTTTTGTGGCATTAAATGATTAACACATATTTTGTGTGTTGGTGGACATAATTCTTGACCGAAAATTAATTATTGACTGTAAAATCGCCCGTTTATGGATTTCGGTCAGTTTCTGTTTAGAATTTGAAAAAACTTTCTTCTGCAAAGTTATAGAGAATTGAATTTCCTATAAAAATTCGCGAGATTTGAATTTTCTGAATAAAGGGCTATTTATTATGAATTATTGAAGTTCTGAAGTTCCGAAATAATTGATTTTTGGAAGTTTTAATTATTTTTATTAAGAAAAATATTTTTGACATTTGAGTGGCACATGTTAATGGTGGAAATCAGCTGATGTGGTGTGCTAAGGAAATTAAGAAAATTATATTATTAATTTATTCAATTTTCTGCTTTGGTGTTCTAAGCATTTTCCTATAAATAGGGTGCTTAGGTTAGAATTGAAAATCACACCAGAAACACAAGTTTCTCTCTATTTCTCTCTCTATATCGAGCATATTCTTGTGAGTATTTGATACTTTGAGTGTTGCTATACGGTGCAAGTTTCCTTCAGCACTATATCTAGTATTCCAGTCAGAAGTACCGTATTTCCGAGGTAAGGGATGTTATTTCTTCTTAAATGATATTATTTTCTTCAATATCATTATGCCGAAGTATTGATCTGAACTTTTTATCAAATTTAGAACTTTTCATGTCGGGATTACTATTCATGAGTTACTATTCACGAGTTACTATTCACGAGTTACTATTCACCGAAAAATGAAATTTTCTTCTTTTTGTCTAAAATATCTATTATGGATACTAGCTTTGATTGTATCCATGTTTTGATCATTCTTGAATTTTACTCCACTATGATTATTTATGAGGTATTTTTGGACATGGAATAGTTGAAATACGAATCCTTAATATTTATTATTTTGTTTCACTGGATTCGTTTCCTTAAAAATATTTTTCATCATCCTCAGTCCTAAATGATGATATAAATGAATATCTTTGGCCTGTAGTGCAAAGATTAATGATTTCTGATGAATATCTTTGGCCTGTAGTGCAAAGATTGATGATTTTATGATGAATATCTTTGGCCCGTAGTGCAAAGATGAGCAGGTGTTGAGGTGAACATGACCAACTGATGAATATCTTTGGCCTGTAGTGCAAAGATGAATATTTGATTCCAGATATATATTGATTGATGTTACAGGGATAAAATATCGACGATGAACTTTTAAATTCATATATAGAAGATAGTAGTTTGCATTCTCTACTTAACTCTTCTAATGAATTGATGTTTCCGCTGCAGTTGTTGATTTAAAATTTATTGTCTATTGTATTCTATTAGATTTTTCCATGTTGAAGACTAACGATAATTTGTTGTATATTATCTTAGTCATAATATTCTTTACTGGGCTAGTTGAGCTCACCCTTTTCCTTGTTGTTCCATCTTTCTTCTCAGGAGGCGAGAATGTAGCGAGTACTAGTCGGTGTAAGACCCCGAATTTTATGAAATAAAAGTATTCAATATTTCTTATAATTACTATTCAGTAAATGGTTAAATTGATAAAAGTTTAAAGTTATGGGTGAAATATGATTTTTTTTCAAAATAAGCAAGTGGTTATAAAATAATCATTGTTGTCGGGGAATATTCGTTTGGTCATGGAATATTCTTTCTGTCGGGGAATATTCGTACGACGGCGCAGCTATTTGTGGGCCCCATAACGAATAACTGTCGGGTGAAGGAAAACGATAAATTTGAGTTTTTACAAATAACGGCGTAGTTGTTATCGTTAATACTGTTGAAATACCCGTGGTTAAAATACAGTAATACGCGTTATTGCACAGTAGCACACGGTATTGCACAGTATTTTTGAAATTATTGATTCTTACGTAAGAAGGCACTACTCAATAATTGTTACAGTAATTACTGTTCAATATTTTATTTTATTGATTCAATAATTGCTACGTTGAAATTTTATATTATTGTTGTTCAATAATTGTTGCTGCACAGTATTTTCCATTATCAGATCAATAATTCATATTATTTAAATAATATTATTAGATAGCATTATTGGCAATGTCTAGAAAGTTCTGTCTAAGGAGAGGTTTGGTCATCTAATTGCGCGCCAGTAAGGAGAAATTCTTATTGGAAAGCCCCCTCTTTCCTGGGAACGGCCTGGTTGTCATAAATGTGATTCTGTAATATTATTTGTGAATAATTAATTATTGATTCATATGATAAAGAAATATTTATTTTATGTGGATATAAACGAGGGATATATTTTTGTGGTTAAAAATGAAGGAGTTAATGTTGAGGTTTTTATCAGTATTTTTGTTAGAATGGAGGTATTAAAAATCAGGGTTTTTGAGATATTTTGCGGGGGTTATAATTTTTAATCCGACCGTTGGATCGTGGTAATTTTTGGATATGTTATACATATATAAGTTGAGTATATGCCCACAAATTTTGAACCGTTAAAAATGAACGTATGATTTATTATGAATTTTACGAGATGACTGGTTCAGAAATTGTTGAATTTTCGGAGTTTATCATTTTGGTGGAAAATTCTAGAATTGGTGGGCCCCACTTGTGGTTGGTGAAGAAATGTGCTGAATTATATTTCAAATGTGGTGGGTGGGAATAGTAGCAGGTAAAGCCATCAGGTTGCAGGTCAAACCTACCAAAATTTTCCTATAAATAGAGGGCTAAGTTAGAATTGAAAATCACACCAAAAACATAAGCTTTCTCTCTTTCTCTCTCTATATTATGAAGCATATTTTGTGAGTATTTAGATACTTTGAGAGTTGCTATTCAGTGCAAGTTTCCTTCGACTTTGCATACCGATCAGAAGTACTGCTCTTTTGAGGTAAGGGATAGTAAGGGATTTTAAGGGTTGTTATGTTTTTCAGTTTCGTAATTTTTCTGAACTTCAAAAATTCTGGAAAAATTTGAAATGATATTTTGATGAGTTTTCTTGATTGTGTCCAAAAATGGTGATTTTTGGATGTATAGATTGAGAGTTATGAATTTTATGAGAAAAGACTATTTTAAAAGTAACCGCTTATAATTCCTTGTGGTTAACTCCAAAATTGATGAAATTTTTATTGGGAGTACATGTATATGATAGAAGTATACTCTGTAAATTTCAGAATTTTTAGACAAAAGTATAATTTTTGATAAATGTCTAAATATTCGGCTATTTTGGCCATATGAAAAATAGTAAATGACTTTTAAAAATTCTGAGAAAAATATATGTTCACTATGGGACTATATTATGCTAAATTTCAGAAAAGAAATATTTTTGAAACTGATTTGGTATTTTTCATAAAAATAGTCTAGTTATGAGAAAATGAATTAAATATGTTATGTGAAGTAAGAAAATTGGAAAATAGGATTTTATGGCTTGAGAATCCTATATATGAGGTATATGCAGATTTTTGATGAGGGTTTTGGTTATTGATGATGAAATTGTAAGAGTTGGCATTTTATGATGATTAAATGCATTAATTAGTAAAGTGTAAACAATTAAAATAAATTGTTTATAAATTTAAGTAATGTTATTCTTTCAATATCATTATACCGAAATATTGGTATGGATTTTATTGTGGAATTTCTATCTTTTGTGTCGGGGTTACTATTCATGAGTTACTATTCACGATTTACTATTCATGAGTTACGAATATTACTCTTGAGATTAAAACTATATGTTGATCATATTATTTTTATCATCATATATAATATTTTTATAACCCTGATGTTAAAATTCTCTTTCACTGGAGTGTAAAGATGGGTAGATTATTGGTATGATCATGACTAGGGTTCTCTTTGGCCTGTAGTGCAAAGTTGAATTGTGACTGGTATGATCATGACCATTGAATTTATAATTGAATATCTTAAGCTTAAGTGCAAAGGTGAATTGATCAACATGGTTATAATTATTGTTTATATAAATTCTGAAATGATTATATATTTCTTTGAGATATAAATATATTTGGCATGTAGTGCAAATATGAATTGTTGATGAATATCTTTGGCATGTAGTGCAAAGATGGCCTGTTGATGAATATCTTTGGCCTGTAGTGCAAAGATGAACTGTTGTTGAATATCTTTGGCCTGTAGTGCAAAGATGGTTTGTTGATGAATATCTTTGGCCCGTAGTGCAAAGATGGATTTGTTAGTATGATTATAAACAGGAACTGTGATTTGGTATAACCATGATCTTTGATGTTTCAGGTAAAGACAGGTGATGAAAATATTCTTCGTCCTGGGTGCGAAGAAAAATTTATAGTCACAATTATGATTATGAGTTATTCATATGATTGTGGAAAGGAACTGTTGAGTGATGTTACATGGATAAAATATTGTTGGTGGATTTTTAACATGGAGAAGATAATAGACTTTATAGTCTATTTGACTCTTCTAATGGATTGCTCGTTCCGCTGCAACTATGGTTGAAATTTTTATCATTTACCATATGTTCTAAATCTCTGATTTATTGTTGATGAAGGCTATTGATAATTGAATTATCTTTAGTCATGATATTCTTTACTGAGCTAGTTGTGCTCACCCTTTTGCTTCACAATTCCTTTCAGGTAATAAGAGTGTAGCTGGGTCGAGCGGGGGTAACAAGGGAATAGAACGGTGGTCATCATTTAGTAGTTATATTTGGTGAAGAAAATAGGGTGAGGCGAACCCAACGTTGGAAGGGTGTTTTGTCACTATCATACAAGATGTCTAATGACATACAACCTCGTGTCATCATAAGACAGGGTTGTGCTCATCCACTTGCTGAGTATATCTATGGGCACTACCTATATAATCTTGGTGTTTGTTTGAAGTATAATTCTCAATTAGAGACAGTGGAGATAATGATAAGTCAAGAGAAGACTCACCATTGGGAAGAATATGATAGTAATCTTCTCGTTTTTCTTTGGGGTCTATTGGGTCAACCAAGGATAATTCTGTGGCCATATGATATCTATCATAACCTAGACGCGTGGCCTCCCATGTACGAAGGTTTCCTTGAGCACTTCCCAAAGATTCTAATTTCTAAAACAGTTTTTGACTATACCTTTATGTAAGGTGTTATTGTGAGGTGATGTCCACGGTTGGAACATGAGTCACATTTGGTATATATTTGTATCCAAACTCACAGCATATGTGTTGTTGTATTTTGCACGACAATTGTTGTAATAAAGTTATAGTTATTTTCTGTACCATGTATTTGGCGGCTCAGAATAGGTTGGATGGAATGGATCTATTTTGGGGTCGTTACATTTGGTATCAGAGCTATAAGTAAAGAGCCCCGAGCCTCTCGCTGGTGACTTCCTGTTGATGGGGGATGCACCGAAGCCAGACTCTCCGTAGGGGACGCCGTTCTGCGATGGCAAACTGATAGGTACCAATGTGAGGTGCTGTCCACTGATGGGACATTTGTCACAGGTGGTATCAGAGCTTAGGGATATGATCTCTGGCGGAGATCGGGGAATACAACTAGGAGGGGAGAGATGAGTAAATCCTTCGCTAGTGTGTCCTACCTAAGCTTATTTGTTGGTCAGTCATAATATCGAGATATTATGTGATATGTTAATTTGTTAAATTAACCCTTGTTTTGAAGCTGTATTCTAGAAAGATATCTGAAATACAGGAGATGAGCAATGGAGAAATCATGATGATAAGGAAGATGGAATCTGAAATGAAAGCAAGGTATTCTCAACTCTTTGAAATACCAGGTACGTAAATTTCGGGGACGAAATTTCATAAGGAGGGGAGATTGTAAGACCCCGAATTTTATGAAATAAAAGTATTCAATTTTTCTTATAATTACTATTCAGTAAATGGTTAAATTGATAAAAGTTTAAAGTTATGGGTGAAATATGATTTTTTTTCAAAATAAGCAAGTGGTTATAAAATAATCATTGTTGTCGGGGAATATTCGTTTGGTCATGGAATATTCTTTCTGTCGGGGAATATTCGTACGACGGCGCAGCTATTTGTGGGCCCCATAACGAATAACTGTCGGGTGAAGGAAAACGATAAATTTGAGTTTTTACAAATAACGGCGTAGTTGTTATCGTTAATACTGTTGAAATACCCGGTGGTTAAAATACAGTAATACGCGTTATTGCACAGTAGCACACGGTATTGCACAGTATTTTTGAAATTATTGATTCTTACGTAAGAAGGCACTACTCAATAATTGTTACAGTAATTACTGTTCAATATTTTATTTTATTGATTCAATAATTGCTACGTTGAAATTTTATATTATTGTTGTTCAATAATTGTTGCTGCACAGTATTTTCCATTATCAGATCAATAATTCATATTATTTAAATAATATTATTAGATAGCATTATTGGCAATGTCTAGAAAGTTCTGTCTAAGGAGAGGTTTGGTCATCTAATTGCGCGCCAGTAAGGAGAAATTCTTATTGGAAAGCCCCCTCTTTCCTGGGAACGGCCTGGTTGTCATAAATGTGATTCTGTAATATTATTTGTGAATAATTAATTATTGATTCATATGATAAAGAAATATTTATTTTATGTGGATATAAACGAGGGATATATTTTTGTGGTTAAAAATGAAGGAGTTAATGTTGAGGTTTTTATCAGTATTTTTGTTAGAATGGAGGTATTAAAAATCAGGGTTTTTGAGATATTTTGCGGGGGTTATAATTTTTAATCCGACCGTTGGATCGTGGTAATTTTTGGATATGTTATACATATATAAGTTGAGTATATGCCCACAAATTTTGAACCGTTAAAAATGAACGTATGATTTATTATGAATTTTACGAGATGACTGGTTCAGAAATTGTTGAATTTTCGGAGTTTATCATTTTGGTGGAGAATTCTAGAATTGGTGGGCCCCACTTGTGGTTGGTGAAGAAATGTGCTGAATTATATTTCAAATGTGGTGGGTGGGAATAGTAGCAGGTAAAGCCATCAGGTTGCAGGTCAAACCTACCAAAATTTTCCTATAAATAGAGGGCTAAGTTATAATTGAAAATCACACCAAAAACATAAGCTTTCTCTCTTTCTCTCTCTATATTATGAAGCATATTTTGTGAGTATTTAGATACTTTGAGAGTTGCTATTCAGTGCAAGTTTCCTTCGACTTTGCATACCGATCAGAAGTGCTGCTCTTTTGAGGTAAGGGATAGTAAGGGATTTTAAGGGTTGTTATGTTTTTCAGTTTCGTAATTTTTCTGAACTTCAAAAATTCTGGAAAAATTTGAAATGATATTTTGATGAGTTTTCTTGATTGTGTCCAAAAATGGTGATTTTTGGATGTATAGATTGAGAGTTATGAATTTTATGAGAAAAGACTATTTTAAAAGTAACCGCTTATAATTCCTTGTGGTTAACTCCAAAATTGATGAAATTTTTATTGGGAGTACATGTATATGATAGAAGTATACTCTGTAAATTTCAGAATTTTTAGACAAAAGTACAATTTTTGATAAATGTCTAAATATTCGGCTATTTTGGCCATATGAAAAATAGTAAATGACTTTTAAAATTTCTGAGAAAAATATATGTTCACTATGGGACTATATTATGCTAAATTTCAGAAAAGAAATATTTTTGGAACGGATTTGGTATTTTTCATAAAAATAGTCTAGTTATGAGAAAATGAATTAAATATGTTATGTGAAGTAAGAAAATTAGAAAATAGGATTTTATGGCTTGAGAATCCTATATATGAGGATATATGCAGATTTTTGATGAGGGTTTTGGTTATTGATGATGAAATTGTAAGAGTTGGCATTTTATGATGATTAAATGCACTAATTAGTAAAGTGTAAACAATTAAAATAAATTGTTTATAAATTTAAGTAATGTTATTCTTTCAATATCATTATACCGAAATATTGGTATGGATTTTATTGTGGAATTTCTATCTTTTGTGTCGGGGTTACTATTCATGAGTTACTATTCACGATTTACTATTCATGAGTTACGAATATTACTCTTGAGATTAAAACTATATGTTGATCATATTATTTTTATCATCTTATATAATATTTTTATAACCCTGATGTTAAAATTCTCTTTCACTGGAGTGTAAAGATGGGTAGATTATTGGTATGATCATGACTAGGGTTCTCTTTGGCCTGTAGTGCAAAGTTGAATTGTGACTGGTATGATCATGACCATTGAATTTATAATTGAATATCTTAAGCTTAAGTGCAATGGTGAATTGATCAACATGGTTATAATTATTGTTTATATAAATTCTGAAATGATTATATATTTCTTTGAGATATAAATATATTTGGCATGTAGTGCAAATATGAATTGTTGATGAATATCTTTGGCATGTAGTGCAAAAATGGCCTGTTGATGAATATCTTTGGCCTGTAGTGCAAAGATGAACTGTTGTTGAATATCTTTGGCCTGTAGTGCAAAGATGGTTTGTTGATGAATATCTTTGGCCCGTAGTGCAAAGATGGATTTGTTAGTATGATTATAAACAGGAACTGTGATTTGGTATAACCATGATCTTTGATATTTCAGGTAAAGACAGGTGATGAAAATATTCTTCGTCCTGGGTGCGAAGAAAAATTTATAGTCACAATTATGATTATGAGTTATTCATATGATTGTGGAAAGGAACTGTTGAGTGATGTTACATGGATAAAATATTGTTGGTGGATTTTTAACATGGAGAAGATAATAGACTTTATAGTCTATTTGACTCTTCTAATGGATTGCTCGTTCCGCTGCAACTATGGTTGAAATTTTTATCATTTACCATATGTTCTAAATCTCTGATTTATTGTTGATGAAGGCTATTGATAATTGAATTATCTTTAGTCATGATATTCTTTACTGAGCTAGTTGTGCTCACCCTTTTGCTTCACAATTCCTTTCAGGTAATAAGAGTGTAGCTGGGTCGAGCGGGGGTAACAAGGGAATAGAACGGTGGTCATCATTTAGTAGTTATATTTGGTGAAGAAAATAGGGTGAGGCGAACCCAACGTTGGAAGGGTGTTTTGTCACTATCATACAAGATGTCTAATGACATACAACCTCGTGTCATCATAAGACAGGGTTGTGCTCATCCACTTGCTGAGTATATCTATGGGCACTACCTATATAATCTTGGTGTTTGTTTGAAGTATAATTCACGATTAGAGACAATGGAGATAATGATAAGTCAAGAGAAGACTCACCATTGGGAAGAATATGATAGTAATCTTCTAGTTTTTCTTTGGGGTCTATTGGGTCAACCAAGGATAATTCTGTGGCCATATGATATCTATCATAACCTAGATGCGTGGCCTCCCATGTACGAAGGTTTCCTTGAGCACTTCCCAAAGATTCTAATTTCTAAAACAGTTTTTGACTATACCTTTATGTAAGGTGTTATTGTGAGGTGATGTCCACGGTTGGAACATGAGTCACATTTGGTATATATTTGTATCCAAACTCACAGCATATGTGTTGTTGTATTTTGCACGACAATTGTTGTAATAAAGTTATAGTTGTTTTCTGTACCATGTATTTGGCGACTCAGAATAGGTTGGATGGAATGGATCTATTTTGGGGTCGTTACAGTCGGGGTGTGGAATGATGGTTCAAGACAGTTGTTTTAGTAGTCCTCACTATTTTGTAAAATAGTGTATCAATAAGTATAATGAGTTCTTAGTTGAGTATGAATACTGTCTAGATGACAATATTTGTATTTAAACTCACAGTATATGTGTTGTCGTATTTTGCACGACAATTGTAATAATAAAGTTGTAGTTATTTTCTGTACCATGTATTTGGCGACTCAGAATGGGTTGGATGGATTGGACCTATTTTGGGGGCGTTACATAGAGTATGGAAGAAAATATTATTTTATACGAATATTGAATAAAAATAATATCTCTTACCTTAAAAAGAAGAGTATTCCGACTGGTAGGGCGGGGATATTCTTGAAGAAAACTTGAACGGTTTACTACGCTCAAAACTTCCTTAAACTCTAAAGAAATACACTCAAGATTATTGAAGAATTCTCTGATTCTGGTGTGATTTTCAATTCTAACTAAGTATCCTATTTATAGGAGAATAGAAAGGATACTGTTCGAAAAATTACGGATGCAACATATTTGGAAATTTATGGACGCCTTACGAATATCACGGACAACTGAATTTTCTAAGCAATCATCCAAAACAAAAATATAATATATATATATATATATATATATATATATATATATATATATATATATATATGTATGCAATTACGCTCCATTTACGTAATAACACCTCCCCCCCCCCATTTCTGCCAACTTCAATTTTCAACACACATGGCCCCACCCATGTCATCATCATATGTGGACCCCACTTCTAATTATTATGTAAATATTGAATAACTTTCTATCGATTATTTTGAAAAATGGATAAATGGGAGTTCAAATAATAAGCAAAATTTACAACAAATACTTCATAAAAATCTCCTCACTATTTTCAACAACATTTATTCATCATTATTATTATTCACAATATTTAACAACCAGATCATTCCTAGGAAAGAGGGGACTTTCCAATAAGAATTTCTCCCTATTGGCGCGCAATTAGGTGATCAAACCTCTTCTTGACAGAACTTTCTAGACATCGTCAATATTACAAATAATGATATAAATAATTGTATCGTCTCAATTATTGATTTAATAATATATAAAATATCGACAATAATTGAATCAAATAACGTGAGATACTATGCAGCAATTACTGTAGCAATAATTGAATAAAACTGAGTGACTTCTCACGTAAGTATCAATAATCAATTCCGTGTGCTATTATACAACCACGCGTATTACTTTATTTTTACCACCGGGTATTTCAACAGTTAACGATAAAACTTTCGCCGTTATTTTTATAAAAAGATATTTCTGTCGTTTTCTCATTTCGACAATAATTCCGTTGTGGGGTCCACCAATAATTGTGCCGTCGTACGAATATTTCCTGTTAAAATGAATATTTCCCGACCAATCGAATATTATATAATAACTTGCTTACTTTGCAAAATTTATAAATATTACCCACAACTATAACATTATAACAATTTTACACCTTAATATTCAAAAATGATATTTATAGAAAATAAATTCATCTTTATTCATAAAAGTTGGGGTCTTATATAGGTGCTTAACTCTAAAACAACTAGCATAAAATAACTGATGGAATTGAACAGTACAATTTTAAATATTTGGTACATTAATTTGTGTTGTATATAAAAATAAATTATTATGTTTGATATAGTTGAAAGTTGTATTTCTGATAACATTTTCTATATGATTGTAACTTTTTATATAATTTTATAATAGAAAAAGCTAACTTGTTTTGGTAAATTATCAAATGAATTGACTATTTTAGGGGTTTAATTTAAATTCAAGATTTCATGTAAAGTTGTCCCTAACTATATAAAAATCATATACATTTTAATTAGTATAGAAGCTTCGTGCTGTAACTAGATGACAAAACTCGAAATGCAAGTTTCTTGTTATTAAAGATACAAAAATTTCTTTAGACTTGCATATGGGAAATAAATATCTACATACACTGAACAATTTCCAATTGATCCCTATATATATATATATATATATATATATATATATATATATACATGAGCACGTGGGTGTTTACAAATCCTCAAATAAATCTCAGCCAAAATTAAATAGTACACCGTCGAACCCTATCTCTGTCTCTATCCATCTCTCTCTCTCTCTCTTCAATGGAAGGCAAAACAGAAGATGAGTATTATCTTACAATAAGGCTCTTGCTTGACAATAATGAAAACAAGCAGCAGGATGTTTGTGTAGCTGAGGAATCAGCTTATAAGTTGTCGGATTGTTCATTCACCCACAATAATAACTCTGCAGGAGGGACTACCTCTTTTTTCAAAACCGCCTTCAATGGCCTCAATGCTTTGTCAGGTTCTTCTGTTTTTACTATTTTTTTTTAAATTATTTCTTCTTTTTAACCTATATATATTGTTATGTATTGACTGTTGGGTCCAATTTCTATACTTGGGCCAAGCTTACCATTTCAGAATCCCACCAATTTGAATTGATTTATGTTTATGGGGATGTCCTTGAAATTGGTTGGTCTCGTCAGATTATTTTTTCAAAGTGCTCTGTTTGGTTGCTCAATGAATTTTAATTTATAGTAGCATTTTTAATGCGGGGGCTTAAATTTCAAGAAAAGATTGGAAAAATATTGTAGAGGAAATTGGAACTAAATTTCCCTCTGGCTTTTTCAGGAATTGGGATATTATCAACACCGTATGCCTTGTCATCAGGAGGATGGTTAAGCTTGGTACTTTTGTTCATTATTGCCATTGTCACGTTCTACACGGCCTTATTAATTCAAAGATGTATGGATGCTGATTCAAGTATAAGAAGCTATCCTGACATTGGTGAGCGTGCATTTGGGAGAAAAGGGAGAATACTGGTATCAACTTTCATGAATTTAGAACTCTACTTAGTTGCCACGGGGTTCTTGATTTTAGAAGGGGATAATTTGAGTAACATATTACCCCAAATGGGATTTGAAGTTGATGGGGTCAAAATTGGTGGAAAGCAAGGTTTTGTAATGATTGTGGCTCTCATTATACTGCCCACAATTTGGTTAACCAACATGAGCATTCTTTCTTATATTTCTGCTACTGGAGTTGTAGCTTCTGCTGTCATTCTTGTCTCAAGTTTTTGGACTGGTGCATTCGGTGGCATTGGATTTCATGAAAGGGGAGATGTTATAAATTTTAAGGGTATCCCTACTGCTGTTAGCTTGTATGCCTTCTGCTATTGTGCTCATCCAGTTTTTCCTACCCTTTACACTTCTATGAGAAACAAAAAGAATTTCTCCAAGGTAATTCAAGATACTTGGATTAGCATATATCTATGTTCTGCAACTTAATTCCAAGCCTTAGAATTAAGGGAATTGAGCATCAAATTTTAACAAAATTTTGGAATCGAGTTGTCTAGTGTAGCTATGTTAAATTAGTTGCTTTGATTATATATAGAAATTTCTTGATTTCACTCTGTCGTTGTTCATTGCAGGTCATGTTCCTATGCTTTCTTCTCTGTACTATCACTTATGCATCAATGGCAGTGTTTGGGTACCTTATGTTTGGTTCAAAGGTAGAGTCACAAATAACCTTAAACCTTCCTACCAATAAACTTAGTTCAAAAGTTGCTATATACACTACCCTGGTCAACCCAATTGCCAAGTATGCATTGATGGTAGCTCCAATAGTGCACACTATTGAAAACCGGTTTCGATCATACTGCAATAAAAGATCATTTAGCCTCTTGGTCAGAACCACCCTGCTGATCAGCACTGTCATTGTAGCACTGGCTATCCCCTTTCTCGGGTTGCTCATGTCACTTGTCGGAGCATTTCTGAGCATCACAGCTTCAATATTACTTCCTTGCTTGTGCTACTTGAAGATTTCGGGTGCTTCTTACCAGAGGCTAGGATTCGAAGTGGGGGTTATAGGGAGCATTGTACTTTTGGGTATTGTAATGCTAGTAACTGGTACTTACACATCTCTGGTAGAAATTATAGGTCAGTTGTAAGGAATGGACTTGCGATATTATCTATAGTTCACTAAAAAAGCCAGAGAAGGATTATTATGTTTGATTTACATTAAAATGGTGTATGATTATAATTCTTGAAAGCTTCCAGGAAGGAAAAATAATAGGGTCATATATATAGAAGAAGATTGAATGTAGAGATAAGAAGTGGCAGTAGACAGTTGAAACAACTAGCTAGCTAGAGTGTTTTCTATCAGGGAATTGAATTGTCCGTTCATTATATTCATGATGGTTATATACGCAAATAATGAGTTGAAAATGGAAGGAGAAGAAATAACTCATTAGTTGTTGGAATTGTCCATTCCTTATTGTACGTCTTTTTTACATTTGGTAGTGCAGGCCTTTGGTGAAGTCGTACAATAAATTTATTGTGGTCTAGTGGGAGTTGGTGTAATTGTATGTCTTTTCTCATTTTGGTGGCTGCATGGAGAATTGGATTTGCAGGTTTTTGTTATCGTTACCAACTCCTCTTTTCTCTCTCTCTCTCTCTCTCTCTCTCTCTCTTTCCTTATACCAATATGGAGATATTTGGTTTAACCACACGTCTCATTAATTTTAATGTTAGATACTCTCTCTATTCTTAAATAAGTGACGTTTTAGAGAGTTTCACACTTGTTAAGGAAGTCATTTATTATTTCAATTCTGTCATTAAGATTGATATGTATTATCACAATTATTCTTGCATTAATTAAGAAAATATATATAAAATTTCCTAGATAAATGAGATAGAAAGATACTTGAGGGCAATAGAAGAAAAAATATAATTAATGCTTTTTAAAAATTTGTTAACTTTTGGAAAATTTTAAACTCCATAAAAAGTCATTTATTTAGGAATGAGAGGTGGCAGTGGAGGGATGGGGGACGGGGGGATGGGATGGGGTGGGGTGGGGTGGTGTGTAAGGTGGAGATGTATACATAATCAATAAATATTATTTTTTTGGGGGGTGGGGGTGGGAGTGTATAAATAATTAATAAATATTATTTTTTTTGGAAGGGTGGGGGTGTAATAATCAATAAATATTTTTTTTGGGGGGTAGGGGTGGGGATAGAGGTGTATACATAACCAATAAATATTATTTTTTTAGACCGTGAGGGGTAGGGGTTGGGGGAAATTAAATTATATAATATAATATAAAACAATTTATGGAGAGAAAGAGGAAATTAAATTTAATTATATAATATAAATTGTATAATTTAAATGAGTTATTTTAATTAATTAAGGGAGAAGATATTAATTATTTAAATTAGTAGTTCGTTACACTAAAAGTGTTAATTTTATTATGAATTAATTCTATAATTAGTGAAATAGTTTTTATACATAATTACAAATGTATAAATTACAAAAGTATATAATATGTATATAATGTATATGTGTTATATAAAAATGTAGTGTAATACTAATATATACACGTTGATGTATTAGCTTTATAAAGTGTAAAAAACTATTATAGACTAATATGAGTCAAAACTAATTAAACTAGATTTAATCCATATTTGTAATAATATGGGTCAAAAACCAAACCATTTCATCATCTAAAAATTAGTTAACCAACTCAATAAATCTAAATAATTTTAATTAACTATATAATTTTCAACTTAAATCGTCATATCTACCACATAGTTTATAGCCTGTATTGCTAGGTCTACTTGGATTAACATAAACCACATAATTATTTTTTCACATGGTTGATGAAAACATGTGCACAGGCATTTTAAATTATTACAAGTATTAGCAACTACAATTAGTTTAATCTGAGGTTTAATAATTCAATCAAGTATTGTAACATGCTTTACACTTTGCGGATGTACTTTTACGACGTGCCATGCATGCATGCATGTTGTATATTAATAAATGAAATTTATAAATTTGTTTTTTTTTCTAATCACGACTTTATTTATGGGGTGGTTGTGGTGGAAAGTAGTACATTATATACATATTAAGGAGTGGATTTTTAACAAGTTTTGATTAAATAGTTCATAAAGTTAAAATAATAAAATATTATTATTCAGACATTTTAAAAAAATTAATTAATAAATAATATTTTTTCATTCAGATATAATTTTAAACATGTCCTCTACATTATTTATATGTCTAAACTATTTAACACTTAATTTTATCAAACACCACTAAATAATTTTAAATTTAAATTTAAAAATAAATAAGATATTTGAGATTAATAATTATATCCCTAATATAATCCTTGTCAACAAAGTCCTATAGAATAAGGTTTGGATTGTAAATACCGATGACTTTGTTGATTGTAAGCCTAACCCCTTATTCATTTTCTTCGGTCAACAAAGTTATAAGTATTTATTGAAAAAGATAATACAAGAAAATCTTCACCCGACTTCAAATGCCCACCCAAATTTAAAAATACAATGCAGATCCAAAAATCAATGAATACTACTACTGGCAAATGAAAAAAAATAAACTCACTCAAATAGTAGTATTTATTATACACCATGCATGTTCAAGCTTTCTAACCTATTTCTCTTCTTAATTTAATACATTTTCCTTTTCAATCCTTTTTATATATATATAAAAAGTGATATATTTTTATTTTAGTATAACAAAGTAGCATGAATTCCTAACTTACCATATTACTATATTTTCTAGAATCATAAATGTTTTAGTTAACATTACGAATATATTTTATTTGATCAGAACATAAAATAAATTTTACTAAAACCGAAAGAGTAGTTTTAGTAATTAATATTGGCTTGTGCGACAGTCTTTGAACGATATATATTATCCCCATGCAGAACACACACAGCATTAAACAATTGCAGCCCAAAATAAAAATAGGGAATAGGGGAAGTGATATACATGGACCCTATTTTTATTTCATATCGTACATACTCACCTCCATCTTCTCTGCAACTCACGATTTTATACTCTACCCTTCACACCACTATATATCATCTTATTTCTGTCATCGCATTACAGTTAAACCCATTATTGAGAGGGTAAGTTGAAGAAGATGCTTCAAATTAATGGAACAACTACAAATTAAGAATAAAATAAAACACAAACCAACTTAAAAAACAAGTCATCAATTTGTGTCCCCAATAAATCTAAATCCAATTGAAGGGTTAAGGTGGTCAGAGATGATTCGCAGTGGCAGGAGGAGGGTGACAAAACGAAACGGTGGTTGGCAGTGCTTTAGGCACCACAAAGCATCACCGTTCTATAAATAATTTAGGATACCAATCACTAATTAAAGCTACTGCTGGGATTCTATGGGTCGTGGGTGTGGACTGTGGAGGTATGCAACGAAGATGAGTTTTGAAATAACAGGAGTGCTGGTCATTCAAAAAGGGATGATGGTCCTTCAAATGCATATATAGAGGAAGAGAGGAGGTAAACTGGGCATCGTATTCAATATATAGAAGATGATGAACAGTAGCTAGTTCGATTTTATTTTTATTTTTTTTCCCTTTCCTATGATATGAGCTGCTCTACATTCGGCGATATTGCAATATCTGGCTCTACAGATTTGGGTCTCATTTTTTGCGGAACAATGATGCAGATTTGGGTTCTATCTCGGGCAAAGGGCAGTGGCTTGAGTTGGATTAGATGGTGAATTGTTGTTTGTTTACTTGTTTGATGTTAATGATGGATAGACATGCATAATGAATCCGAACCTGTATTGGAACCATAGCTTTCCATAATTCAAAGATGCAAGGTAGAGAGAGAGAGTTGCAGAAAGAAGGAAGGAGAGTTGCACCCGGCCAAGAGGGTAAATTGGGCAATAAAAGATGAATTTGGTTACAAAGTAGGGACCATGCGGGAAATCGCACTTCCCTAAAATATTAGTGCTACCCCATTTTATACTATAAACTTTACAACTCGTAGTAGTCGACTATAATTTTTGTCACCCTCTCTCTCTCATGGACTCCGGAGCACATGATGGTTACATTGTTACTGTACCGCTCTTGGTGGGTAAAGATCAGAAGCTGCAAGAGCTTGGTGGGGAGGAAGCTGAGACATTGAACTCACATGGTCATCGCCCCGTCACAGGCAGAGGCAATACCTCATTTTTTAACACCTGTTTCAATGGACTCAATGCTCTATCAGGTTCTTCCACTAATGGTTTTACCCTTTATGTATGCATGTATAAATAGTTCTAAGTTCTAATTTTTTGAATACAAAATACTTGTTGGTTCACTTGTATTAAATTTGTATTAAGTTGAAAGTATTTTTCTCTTGTGGAATTCCCCCTTTCCTCCCGAAAAAGCTAAAATAAAGAACCAAAAAAAAAGAAGAGAAAAGAACAAAAGATAGAAAAAGAAAATGGGGGAACTCAACTCTAAATTCCCGTATGCCTTTTTTCAGGGGTTGGGATACTGTCAACACCATATGCGTTATCATCAGGAGGGTGGTTAAGCTTGGCACTTCTGTTCATTATTGCCACTGTGGCCTTTTACACATCCTTGTTAATCCAAAGATGTATGGATGCAGACCCAAGTATAAGGAGCTATCCTGACATTGGTGAGCGTGCATTTGGGAGAAAAGGAAGAATAGTCGTCTCAACTTTTATGAATTTAGAGCTGTACTTAGTCGCGACAGGTTTCTTGATCCTAGAAGGCGATAATTTGCATAACATATTACCAGAGGGATTTGAGTTTGATGGGATCAGAATTCGTGGAAGGCAAAGTTTTATGATGATCGTAGCTCTAATTATACTACCTACAATTTGGTTTAAAAACTTGAGGATTCTTTCTTATATATCTGCCACTGGAGTTTTAGCTTCTTTTGTCATCCTAGGCTCAATATTGTGGACTGGTACTTTTGATGGTATTGGGTTTCATGGAAGGGGAGATCTTGTGAATTTCAATGGTATCCCTAATGCTGTTAGCTTATACGCCTTCTGTTATTGTGCTCATCCAGTTTTTCCCACCCTATACACTTCTATGAGAAACAAAAAGAAATTCTCTAAGGTAATTCAAACTTCTTAAAACACAAATCTTTAGCCGCTTTGAAAATTGAATTGACTTCATTCCACTCTGTTGTTCTTCATTGCAGGTCATGTTCCTATGCTTTCTTCTGTGTACTATGACTTATGCATCAATGGCAGTGTTTGGGTACCTTATGTTTGGTTCAAAGGTACAATCACAAATAACCTTAAACCTTCCTAAAACAAAAGTTAGCTCAAGAATTGCCATATACACCACCCTGGTCAATCCAATTGCTAAATATGCACTGATGGTAACCCCAATTTTGCAGTCTATTGAAAACCACTTTCGATCTTCTTACAATAAAAGATCATTTAGCCTCTTGATCAGAATCACCCTGCTGATCAGCACTATCGTTGTAGCACTGGCTATCCCCTTTTTCGGGTTGCTCATGTCACTCGTTGGAGCATTTCTAAGTATCACAGCTTCTATCTTACTTCCATGCTTGTGTTACTTAAAGATTTCAGGCGCCTACCAGAGACTAGGATTTGAAACGGGAATTATAGGAGCAATTATACTTTTTGGTATCTCAATCCTAATAATCGGTACTTACACCTCTCTGGCACAGATTATAGGTCAACTGTAGGTAGTGGTCATGATATATCAATTTTAGCTCACTACAATGTTATTCAGGAAAGAAGGGTTGTTGCCGCAATGTTGTGATCTTCCTTCTCTTAGAACTCATTTCACCCAGTTTTGCATGTGTTTGGTACAGATATACTTCCTCTGTTCCAAAATTTAAAATCAATTTGGGACATTTTCAAACTCAAAATTGACATAAGTTCATTTAATTTTAGTCAATACAATAATGAATAATGTAAATTATCTAAAGAGTACTAATTTGTTTCGTAATTTCTAATTTCAAAAGTCAATAATGATAAAACGGAGATAATATTAAGTTAAGCAGTAAGGACACACATACAACTGTGTTATAATACAATGGATGTGTCATGATTCATTATATCATAGCATTTGGATTGAAAACTTTCATGTGAAATCACGTGGCAAACAATGACCTAAAGTAGGAATGGAATTCATCAAACCATTCAATGGGATATGACTAGTTTCCTTGTCCGTTTTTTAGACTAGTTCAATGACTAGGATGGATGAAATGTTTATAGTCGTATTTCTGGCTTTGCACTTTTTTGAAATCTTGGAAACACACTTGCGTTTTAAAATTTTCTAGGAGGTTTTTCTGGGGCGCCTTGGCGGATTGTTGTTACTTTTATTTGTTTAATATATGCATGTGGTGTAGTTGATAGTATGTGATGCACAAGATTAAACTGCATCAAATTTGTTGTATTCCACCCCATCCCCTCGTTGGATGACGACGTCATGGTAGGGTTATGATGTCAAATGCTAAAACCTTTCATAAGTATATGCAAATCCCACAAATTAAGGGGGTAACAGAAAGACCAAAGACTTTTACACTGTTGAAAACTTTAAACTTGTGTTTGAATTTTGCTAAACTATGTTTCAGAGTTTAGAGAATAGAAATGAAGAGGGGATCTCAGAGCTTTTTGGGCTCCCCCTGAGGTTCATCTAGTAAAATGTAATTTAAGAGTGAGACAGGATTCAGGTTAAAATGTAATTTAAGTGCTACAAGAGTTGGGAATATTCTTTCATTGACCAAGGAAAGGGAAAACTAATCAGTTTTTGTTCTTACTAACACTAACAAATTCTAGTTGAAATTGTTATCAGAGTTTTTAATGATAAAATAGTTGAGCATCGCTGAAAGAAGAAATTCAGAGAAGACATATCCTTTATCTGGAGTGAGACAAAGAACTTTGGATTATGGCTGCTGTGCTGATGGAAATTGGAAAGAAAACAGGTGGTTATATGACTTGAGATGTAGTAACAAGGGTCCACAAATGTTGACATTTGGATTAGGAGATAATTCATGGAGATCAGGTGGCAAATGCAGAGCTGCTTTCTTATGCAATACATGACAATTGGAAAGTTTCTGCCGTGTTTCTATGTGTGTGTGTGTATAGCTGTACATTTTGGAACAAGTGGGAAGAAAGAGAGATTGCTCCAGTTGAAAATTATTGTGTCATTGAAAAAGACTTGTGGATAGAAATGCATCGCTGATAATTTGTATTTGTCATATAATTGTCCTTCACTTTTGTTTGCATATTTATTGTTTTATATTTGGGGCTTTGGGCATAGGTGTTTCAGCTGGACTCAACTTGTAGCAACACCATTAAGACAATAACACCCTTGTAGAAACTTCAAATTTAGATGATGTAAAGGAAAATAAATAGAACAGTAAATGTATAAAATCCAGCTTAATGAATACGAATGACATATATATACTTACTCCCTCCGTTCCATAAAAAAAATATTATTATTATAAATCATTTAGCTTTGATCCTAGCTAATGGCAAAATGCTAAAGTTCAAATTGTAACGTGAATCTATTTAAAATTTTGAAATAACAATTTTGTACTTCGAAATAATTTTTTAAGTAATTTAAAATATTAGCTAATGTATTGATAAAAATTAACTAAATTCACATCAACTTTGAATTTTTATGATTTCATAAATTAACTAGAAAAAAATTCAAGTTAGGACTCTTTTTGTGAAATGTGGGGAGTAAATATTATTTTAGTTTTCATTTTCCTTTCTTTTGCATCATATTTTTCTGAGTTCAAATAAGCCCTAAAGGATTTTAAATTTTTGCTGGGCTGTAAATCTAAAGAGCTTTTAGACAAATACGCTCAGTCCTGTGCTGTTTCACTGGTGTTCATCTTGGACTCTAATATTTTGAATGTGACAAAACTTATATTCAGCAATTAGTTTACAAATAAAAACAGCAATCTATGATCTAAATGACATAGCTTGAGGAGCGTTTATTGGAAGCACTCAATAGATTGAGACGAAAGAAGATCAAAGTCGAGGTCAGTGAAAGAACAGAAGAGAGAGGAGCCCTTTCAGCCTCCATAGTCTCGCAGAGAGGAGGGGGTGGACGTACAAAACCCTTGGAGACAGATACAAACGAGCAGAGAGGAAGTTTAATCATTTCGCTTCTCAAGTTATTTTTATATTTATAATCTCAGTACAATTTTAGGTATATGAGGCCATCAATTTTTAGAGCAATACTCCCAAGTCTTCAAGTAATAGAGGTTGGACAAGGTAGATACCGAAAGGGGCTACATAGACCAGCCAGTATTGAACCTGACCTAGATGAGAAGACTAACTACCTTCCAACATAAGCTGCCAGTTGGTAAAAATTTTCCAATAAAAAGGTAACTGTTTCCCGTAACAAAAGAAAATTGAGTAAAGAAGGAAGCACCGACTACAAATGCCTACACATAAAATAGTTTCATATTTTATAAGATGCTCAAAAATAACTGCAGTCACATGAGTACAACAAGAAAGAAATAAGCGAAGATAATATCAACACTCAAAGATTATGAAAGGCATGCTTGATGACTAACACAGTTAACCATTCTCATGTGAAAATTCAATCTATCTAGTAACCAGAAGATATACTCACAATCAACTTGAGAAACATCTCCAGAAAAGAACTTATAGATAGATCCACCTACCTCAATACAGCTTTGGCCTGCCACCTTCTTTAATCCTCTGTCTCTCATACTGCTTCTCACATGTGTTGCCTTGTCCCACATCCCAACCTCAGCATACTTGTTTGCAATCATCACAAAGTTCCCACCCCTCCTTGGCTCCAATTCAAGTAACCTTTTCCGTACCTTCTCCCCTATACCATCATCATTAATATCATGAATGTAGCACGCACTAAGCAATGTCCTCCATACAGTTGGGTCTGGCTTTATAGGCATGTCCAAAATGAAGTTATATGCTTCTTTAAGTCGAGCAGCACGAACTAAGACATCTACCATTGCACCAAAATGTACCATCATGGGTTTGATCCCATGTGCATGTTTCATGTCATGAAAGAAATGATAGCCCGCCTCCACCATTCCCGCGTGGCTACAAGCACAAAGAACCCCTAGAAAAGTCACATAATTAGGTTGTATCGAAGACTTCTTCATTCCTGAAAAAAGATCAAGGGCCTCGGTCGCAAAACCATGCTGGGCTAACCCGAGAACCATTGCACTCCACGTCCATACATTTCGTTCAATAATCCTATCAAAAACTAACCTTGAATAATCCACAGCCCCACACTTAGCATACATATGAACAAGGGCTGTACCCAATTGACAATTAACAATCATCCCTTTCCCAATTATCTGAGAATGAATCCGTTTCCCCAAGCTTAAGTTCCCAAGTTCAGCACAAGCCGAAAGCATAATCACCATTGTTGTCCCATCCGGATCATACCCCAAATCTCTCATCTTAGTAAAATACTCTATTGACTCACAAAACCATGAATTCTCAACACAAGCGGAGACGATGGTGTTCCAAGAAACAAGGGTTCTCAATAGCATTCCATCAAACACCCGACGTGCATCAATAATCTTCTTACAAGACCCATAAAAATGAATGAGAGTGTTCTGAACATAAACATCAGAATCCACGCCATGTTTCAAACCATCGGCGTGAATCTGCCAGCCTTCTTCAAATGCCGAAAGCATAGAACACGCCTTGAATAGGAACGGGTAAGTGAGCTTATCAGGTCTAGTGTCTGAAAGTCGCATTGCAAGAAAAATCCATATGCTTTCTCTTGGGGAATTGCTTTTAACCGTAACAAATCCCCTGATAAGATTATTCCACGAAGTGGGTGAAGAGTTTTTGGAGTGGTCAATGACGAATCGCGCATAACTTAAGCTCCCCAAGGGATGCAAGGCGCAAAAATGGATGATTTCGTCTATGACACAACTGTCTGCGTGGAGTCCAGAAATAATGGTTTGAGCATGAATTTGAAAGAGTTTTTTCAAAGAAGAACAGGACTTTAGGAGAGAGAGGCATTGTTGCTTTCTGGGTTGGGAAACCAAGTTTAAATCATTGTTAAAGCTTTTTGGCGCGGAAATTTGATTGGCAGTTAGAATAGTGAACCGAACCATGTGCCGTGTAGGGTGTAAATAATTTGAGGTATACTCAAATTATATCGAGTAGTAAGTTACCTTCCTTGTACACTACCTGCCAGGCTGCCACATTGTTTACATCAGTCCATTTCCGTATAAATTGATCTCAAGAGACTCGTCTATGACCTAAATTATGTTGGGAGAAAAAAAAAATATAATATGTTTATAAATTTTAGAGAATTAAGTAAAAAGACAAAACATTAATATAATTAAATTTATAAGGACAAAAGAAAAAAAAAACAAGCATGACACAAGGTGATGTCAATATATTAATTGTTTTTTTCATTCATTAACTTTGTGAAGTAGAGTAATCTTTTTTAAAAATATATTTTATCATATTTAAATAATGATAATTGTGTCTCATCTTACTTTTATAAAATTATTTATATTATAATTTCATGTTAACACAATTCATATTTGATATAAAACTAGTTGACTTATTAAAAAAAAAATTCTAATGCAACGAGTGATACTTCCTCAGCTTCAAAATAACTGTTCAACAACAGCAATAACTCTCTTGTGATATTTCTCCAAGATTCTCTTATAGCCTAAAATAATTTAATAACATAAATTAAAAAGATAAAAAAATACCCGAAGTTGTAGGAGGAAAATAAACTATAACAAACATGCTCGATATTATCTATAATTTGCTCCTATAGGAATTTCGAATTCCTTATCCCAGACCTGCAAAACAGGGGGGGAATATATCGGGTCGAAGTGAAACTTCGTATACGACGTCGCGGGATCCCTTTAAATAAGGAGGATACTTATAATCAAATTCTGTGTTGTCGTTTATACGGACGTACGTTCCAAGAAACAGCCGTGCTTCAACTGTAGTCGGCCGGCCGTCAGTTCACAAAAATATTTCCCATTATTCCTCTTATTCTCAAATCCCAATAACTTTTCCTTGTATTCTTCATCCGAACAATATTCTTTCTTTCTAGTTTCTTCTCCTTTCCCGCTCCTTTCTCTCAGGTATTTTTCTTCTCAATTAAACTATTTCCATACATGCATGCATGTATGTATGTATGCATGTATGTACATTCCTGTATATATGTTCCGATTGGATTGTTATCTGTAATTGGAAGTGATATAATCAATAAATGATTGTGTTGGTTTTTATTTTTTTTGAAACATTGATGGTTTTTAATCTATTTATTATACAGTCTCATAGTAAATCAAATCAATTTTCTTCACGGAGATAGTAGAATATTTTAGTGATTGGATCAGTGAACGTGTAATATTTCTAATTTGATAGCTCTTTTCTGTTTCAACTTTCATTGATTTTATTTAGGCATATTTGGTTTGGTTTAGCTGCTGCTGCGGTATAACATTTTTCTGTTGTAACAGTGTTCTTTGTTTAAGAACTTTAGCTGTTAGGAACTGAAAATATGGTATGCTTTGGGCCCTAATACAAAGTTCTTAAACAAAGTAACAGTTTACTTTGTTTAGTATGACCAGATAATAATTTCTTGCTTCTTTGGTAGGGATGAAAATTAAGTTAGATGATCAAAAATAAAAATGTAATAGACGTGTGACGAGGGTATTACTGAGCTCAACTAGACAATTTATATAAACCATTTCGGAACTTTAACAACGAGAATTGTTATAATGCCAGTTAATCATAGGTTGTAGTGATACATGCGACTTTTTCTCTGCAAATTTTTGCAATATATTTCTTTTACCAGTACTTTGAATTGGATTTTTCTAGGGTCTCATGGTGGAGTAGGCTAACTGCGTGGGCATGTAGATCTTCATACGAGCCTTTCTTAATAGATTCTGAAGAAATCTTTCTGTAATGATGTTGGCAGAAATATAAATGTCAGAGTTTTGAATAGCAGACTGACAATGAACGATATTTTAAACTAATACTTGGATTAGGCTACTTAGGATCACTTAGTTCAATGTACGGATTTCTTACTCCTGGGATGCTATTTTTACTTTCATCTCTTCTGCTGGTAAGAAGTTTTTGTGGAATTTCTCCCTGGCAAGTACAAATTTATGTTGACTGGAAACTTCCGTGATAAGGAGGAACATCAACGACATCTATAACTTAGGTAGATTTCCATGGAAGGTAGGATTGGTGATACAAAAATGTTGCACAAAATAATGAAGAAGTGGTTTTATGGTGTTCTGATTGGATTGCTACTCATACTGTTTGTCCTAAGGTATGGTTTAATGAATAACCAAATCGAGGAAAGTCAGCTTTCCAGTCCCATCGCCTTCGAATTATCTGATGCTACAAAACCACTGGAAGCTGGGGTCCCACCTGATGTTCAAAGTCCACAAGCTTCCAGTCAAGTAGTTTCTGCTGATATTATTGCTCCAAGTCTCTTTTACCAAAGAAACTTCTCCCATGAAGTCCAAAATTCTTTACAGACATGGCATTTTATGGAACACATAATTGATTGTTCTCAGGGTTTACCCAATGCAGTAGAGGCTATCAGGGAAGCTGGCTTTGCATGGGATAGCCTCATGAATTCCATAGAGAATGAGGAAATAGGTGATGAAAATAGAAACATGATCAAACCCAAGGATAACCAATGTCCCTACTTTCTTAATAAGATGAATGCCACGGAATTTGGTGACATAGGTTATACCTTACGAATTCCTTGCGGCCTGATTCAGGGTTCATCTATTACAGTTATTGGCATTCCCAATGGCCTTGGCAATTTCCAAATTGATTTAATTGGGGAGCCTTTATCTGAGGACCCAACTCCTCCCATAGTTCTACATTACAGTGTTCGACTTAATGGTGATATAGTAACTGCGGATCCTGTGATTGTCCAAAACACATGGACTGCTGCTAGTGGTTGGGGTGACGAGGAGAGGTGTCCCCCGGTTGTTCCTGGAAATAATAAGAAAGGTACCTCCACCGGTCTTTTTTTTTTCTTTCAACATCGTACTGGTATCTGTCATATGCTCTGTTTACTAGTTTTTTTGTTGTGGTTTATATATTAGCACTGATTGGTTTATCTCATCATATTACCTTTGGGGTGTCTTCCTTCCAATAATACTGCTCTTATAAAGTATTCTTCAATTTTTGAGAAAAAAAATTGTAGATTTAATTTCAAATGAAATTTGACATGCACTAATTATTGCGTGTGTTTTTTCCTCTTTTAGAGATACTTGAATTAATTAAACTGTTTCACCTCCTTCATCTCCATTATTGCAAACAATGGAATTTGCATGTGTCCTTGAGCAGTATAGTACTAATTACTTTATTAAGCCCAATACAATTGTAATCTCTAGAATTGTCTGTGATTGTATATATCCACTATGTTAACAGATTTGAAAGTGGCATTAAAGATTTCACATACTAGGACATAACAGGTTTGACTAGAATAGATTGCACTGAATTGTTTAAGTTGTTCTTTGGATCCTTAGTTTCAGCTCTTTTAGGTAACTTCATAATAGTTAAAAGAAAAGAGTTATTTATCCAAGTAGAATCCTTGTAATATTTTTCTTCATTTACTATCTTCCTTCTACATAATAAACAGTGGATCAGTTGAACCAATGCAATCTGATGTTTGGTAAGAACGATTCCCCTAAGCTTACGGCTGGTGGATCTTCAAACTATTCTAAGCCTGGACAATATTTTCCCTTCAAACAAGGATCTCTCTCTGTTTTGACACTTAGGGTGGGAGAAGAGGGAGTCCAGATGACAGTTGACGGAAAGCACACAACTTCCTTTGCTGTCCGTGAAGTAAGTAGTTCTGTTTCTTACTAGAGTTGTTATGCTCTTTAGAAATCTTCTTTCCTTTTTGCAGTTATTCTAACTTATTTTCTATCCTGTCTTGTGAAATGATCAGAGGTTAGAACCATGGCTTGTCAATGAAGTTCGGATTTCTGGAGATTTAGAGTTAATTTCGGTCTTTGCCAGTGGCTTACCTACATCTGAAGATCTAGATAACATGGTTGACCGTGAAGCACTGAGCTCAGGTCCATTGGCACTGCACAAGCCTTTGAATCTCTTCATTGGTGTCTTCTCAACAGCTAACAATTTTAAGCGTAGAATGTCCGTGAGGAGAACATGGATGCAGTATGTTGCAGTAAAGTCGGGAACAATTGCAGTGCGCTTTTTTGTAGGGCTGGTAAGTGCAAATGTCTGACATAATTATTACTTATGCTGTCTTTTCTGTAGGAACTAAAATAAGACTATATTTAGTATAGCTGCCTTAGGTCATACAGAAGCTTCTGGTTGTATTATTCTATTGTTCGAGAAAGCATCCAAAATTTTCAGAATGTTGCAGCATAAAAACCAGATGGTAAATGAGGAACTCTGGAATGAGGTACAGACTTATGGAGACATTCAACTGATGCCTTTCATTGACTATTATGATCTCATAACATGGAAGACTCTGGCAACCTGCATATTTGGGGTAAGTTCCCTCATCTTTGTGCAGCAAGAAAGTTTATCATGCTTTCTCATTTCATATTCTTAATCTATTATTTAAACAGATTCAGGTTGTCTCTGCAAAATATGTCATGAAAACTGATGATGACTCTTTTGTTCGTGTTGACGAATTGATTGCATCACTGGAAAGAGCCATAGTGAGCAAAGGATTGCTCTATGGTCTCATCAACTCCAATGACCGGCCTCAGAGGAATCCTGACAGCAAATGGTATATCAGCCCTGAGGTATGTCTCAACAGCATGTGTTTATATCGCAAATATGAATGTTTAAGAAGAAACTAAATTACTGAATAGACAATAATATCTTGATTTTGATTCCTAGTTCAGTCAAGAATGCACAATTTAGCTAAGTTCGAGATCAGGGTGCCCCTCATCTTTGCCAAATATGAATAAACCAATTGTATTGAATTGCATATCGTGTAGATCTACAAGTTCCTTTGTGCTTTAGTAGCTGAAGTATTACAAATAGACTAAATGAGCCTTCTTATATTAGATATATCATAAATTAGATCAGCGAATAGAAACCGTAGGTTATGATAAAGTTGGACCTTAATTCTTGAAGGTTTTCCTGTCATTTTTATGTTTATTTAATTTGTTGACACTAAAAACCAACTAATCTGATTTAGCAACAAAAAAAAACCAACTAATCAGTAAGATCAGATGTATGACTTGGTTAGTTGGCTGAGTAAAAATAATTATTTTTAAACCTAGAACTTATAGTATTTGTGTTTTTCAATTTAAGGTTTCCCTAAATTCATTATTTACTTCAATTCTAAATTACTTCTTCGTAACCTGCTGGTGGTTGAATCAGATAGTTTGGCACAAATGCTCTCCGATTTTTACATTGGGGGGCATGAAAGGGACGCTTTAAATTTAGTATCCACTCGGTATCTTGAATTCAAGGCAAGGAAGAAGACTAGTTGAAATAAGAATGTGGAATATTATGATAAAGGAGCAGGGATAATGGGGACAGTTAAGAAAAAGGTGTGTTGGAGTGTGATTATTTGGATAGTGAGAGAGTCCTTATTAAAATAAGATTGTATTTTCTTATTTAGTGGGATAAGGAGGTTTAATTTGGGAAGGAATCTATTAGCCATTAATTGCAGTTATAAGGTGATTCTGAAAAGGACTCCTGCTCCTATCTATAAATGCATCAATATGCAAGGGATTGAAGGAGGAGGGGAAAGAGACAACAACACAAATATACAACTTGTACTCTCAATATTATTATAGTGGATTACTCTCTCTCTCCGTGGTTTTTCCCCAATTGGGTTTCCACGTAAATCTTGTGTTCATACTTTATATTTCTTTATTTATATTTATGTGAGTGTATTTCGCGAGTTTGATTTCACAACAATTACTCCATCAACCGTTGGCACTATTTTGGCCTGTCTTTTTGGGTGATTTCGTCAGGCGTACAAAATCAGGCGTTAACATTGGCGCCGTCTGTGGGAACGAGACACTTGTTCTAGTGTCGACTTAAAATCACCGATTCACCGAAGGAGATAAGTGATTCTTTTTTATTAAAATAAATATATACGTGTACGTGTGTATATATGTATTATATCAATAGCAATTGAAGCATGATCGTAATTGATTATTGATACAATTTTACATATTCTCTAACTTATATTATGCATGTAGTGATAGTATTCACACGATGTATGTAAAATCTAAACATTAACACTTTGGTCTAGGTGATGATAAATTGGTGCTGAGTCACCGCACCAGTAACGAATTCAGCCAGCGCAAAGATAAAAATTTAAGCTTTTATATCATTGAAGTGCTTTAAAGGCGGCTTCGGTTTCATCATCAACCACAGACTGAAGAAAATTCGGATGATAAAAATCTCGAGGATAAAAATTCAGCGGATATAAATCCAGCAGATATAAATCCCGAGGATAAAAATTCTGAGGAGACTTTTTGTATACTCTCTTATTTTAAGTTCCTTGTAAATAAGAGACTGGGGGGCAATGTTGGAGTGTGATTATTTGGGTAGTGAGAGAGTCCTTATTAAAGTAAGATTGTATTTTCTTATTTGGTGGGATAAGGAGGTTTAATTTGAGAATGAATCTATTAGCCATTAATTGCAGTTATAAGGTGATTCTGAAAGGGACTCCTACTCCTATCTATAAATACATCAATATGCAAGGGATAGAAGACTATCAAAAGGGACAAGAACACAAATATACAACTTGTACTCTCAATATTATTATAGTGGATTACTCTCTCTCTCTCCGTGGTTTTTTCTCAATTGGGTTTCCACGTAATTCTTGTGTTCATACTTATCTCTCTTTATTTATGTTTATGTGAGTGTATTTTGTGAATTTGATTTCACGACAATTACTCCATCAACCGTTGGCGCTATTTTGGCCTGTCTTTTTGGGTGATTTCGCCAGGCGTACAAAATCAGGCGTTAACAAGGTGAGTTTGAGAGAGTTTAAAGGCATAATGAGAATGGGAAAGGATTATTAGAGTTACACAAGAGTATGTTTATGATTTCTGATAGGAAAAACAAGAAACTAAAAGATTTAACTGAAACTGAGAATTGTTGTTTAACAAAGTTCATACGCATCACGTTATAATTGACATCTTATTATCACTGGAGTTATTATGCAGAGTAAAACACAAATAGTAATGGTAGGCTGTGTTAAGTTTGTAATATTCATGAACGCAATCAAATTGCACAAAATAAGCGAAAACGTGTAAAAATCAAAGTTTAAAATTTTACAAACCATATACCCAGATCATCCTTTATGCACAATTATTAATTAAACAAAAAATATGAAGAACAAGAATCATACACTTGAAGATTCGAGCTTCCTCAGGTACAAGTTCCTTCTTTTGATCAACGTTAGCTACCCAAATGTTTGGCCTCTAGAGGTGATTCACCAAGGAAGAAGAAATATTCAAAAAGATGGGTGTTTGACAAAACTCTAATTTTTCTATCTCTCATAGAAAAGGAGCGGACCTCCAACAATTGGAATTGAGTGTATCGATATCTGATATAAGACTCCCCTTATAAAGATATCAGGTAACCCTATTTAATTAAAAATAAGGTATTATTTATTTAATTAAACTCTTTTAATTAAATGGGCTCCCTAATCTTATTAGGGATAATTAATTAAACTCCTTTAACTAATTTTTCCTCCTAATTCTATTAGGAATAAATGAGAGTACTTATATTAAATTAATTCATAAACTCTTTTAGAAATTAAAATAATAATAATTGTAATAATATTAATAAAACTCCTCTTATTAATTTATATTTAATATTTCTAAAATATTAAATAATAAATATTAAGCTATTTAATTTATTCTATCACCATAGATTAAATTAAATATACTTAACATATTATTACGATTATGTCATTAACTTCTTAAATAATTATTCTTCATTTTATGGTGTGACCCTTTAGGTTCTCCATATTAAATCGGTTGTGAATAAATCAATTAGAACAATTCTAATCTTATTTAAATAAATAAATTAAACGATTAATTTATTTAAATAAATAATATTTATTCTACAATAGGGATAAGTCTTCTTAGCGATCAACGACTTTCCAGATAATATAGATTTCAACATTAATCATAAAAGAACCTTTGAGTTAATAGTTACCGTACAATTCAATCCTTCCACCATACAATGTCCCAATTAAATATAAGACATGGAATTACTGTCAAGTCTTATTTTATTTAATTATATGTATTTCGACTCTTAAATGCACAACTCCAAATAATGTAAATTAGAAACTCCTTTCTAATTTCATTTTGTCTTGGCCAAGGACTATTGGGTTGTCATTTATCGAATCACATAAGATATTTCTCTTCTTTTACTAGAAGTGGTAGATTCTTTATTGATCATGCATTATCTCCATGTACAATTTATTATACCCAAGCATACCCTTTGATATACCCTAAGGGTCTTAAGGAATAAGTCAAAGTATAACTCATCATACATAAGATACTATGATGATCTCAAGTCCAAGGATCACTTGTACTACTATCACTACAGGAATTCCTATTGACAGGCAAGTAAAACTCCATTAGGTATTCCTTAGCGAGCCACGTTCAGTGAACTTATTCTCTAATAAGCACCTACATACTTGCTTTAGTGTCCACACAAATGATCATGAGATCAATCAATCTCATCCAATGAGCAAGCAACGTATGTACCAATATATCCTGATTCACTAATCCCAAAATTTAGTAATCCAACGATTGGGAACTATTTTAGTTTTAAGCTTTCTAAGAATTTAGATCTCATTAGAATGATCACCATCATTATTCTAAAAGCATTGCTTAAAACTATGAGTTTATCACATATTATAAAACAGCATCATGTAGATAATTAGAAACCTTTAATAAATTAATAGTTTTTATTAATAAATGAATAAGATTGTTACAAAGTATATGTTTTATCATCAAACATAATTGACTTGTGTGCATACTACTTTCAGGCTGCACGCTTCTTTTTGAGCTAGTGTTTTCTACTAAATGAAGCTAGATCATTTGATTCCTTTCTAACCCTTTTTACTCTTTTTTCAGGAGTGGCGAGAAGAAACTTACCCTCCTTGGGCGCATGGTCCTGGCTACGTTGTGACAGGTGACATAGCCAATGCAATTTACAACAAACACCAAAGAGGTCACTTGAAGGTATTTTCAGAGATACGTTTCAGAATTAATTCATCTTTTTTCGTAACATTTTTATATTAAAAAAAAATCTTTGAAGGAGAGGAGGAATAAATGGTCCGAGGGGATCATAAGATATTATAGCATGCATTACCATATGAAGCAGATCCATTATATGTTTTTGGTGGAGGTTAATTTGAGGTAGGAGTAACTTTTGCTATCTAGATTAGTATGATCTATTGATTATGAATCCTCCACTGAATGTTTCTATATTTCTTTTTCTATCTTTAGTTATGAAAGTGGGTAGAAAGGCCCTAAATGGAAACAAGGCCATAAAGTCTACAGAATAATACCTCAAACCCTGACCATAGTATGAGAGAGAATTTGATTGAGCTTGCACTAGTTGGCTTTCATTCTCCATATTCCCTTAATGAACTTTGGCGAAATGGTGTCACCATGTTGGCCTCGACCCACGTGTACTCTGCAGGCCCAGTGAATGTGATGTCACTCTTTTTTGCTAAATATCAGATTGTAAGCATTGCCAAATGATGTAGAACATGTCTAAACCATCTAGCTTGCTTTGTCTTCATGTTCTCTTTTCTGTTACTTTTTGTTCCTTATTATTACAATTGTTACTTCATTCTACGTACCCTCCCCATCCTCATTTCTCAGCTTCTAATACTATATAGAGTGAGAAATAGGTTTATGCTCAATATAGAAAAGAAAGGAACATACGAAACCAATTATGTCATATCTGAATGATTTGGTATTTATTGATATGTATCTACAGATGTTCAAACTGGAAGATGTGGCAATGGGGATCTGGATAGCAGAAATGGGGAAGAAAGGACTGCAGGTTAGTTATGTCAATGAACAGAGGATTCACATTGAAGGGTGCAAGGATGGATATGTTATTGCTCACTACCAAAGCCCGAGAAAGATGCTCTGCCTCTGGCAGAAGTTGCAAGAAGGAAAAGGCGCCAAGTGTTGTGAGGAACTATAAGCACATCTCTTTATGTATTTAGCTTAAGCATGAACCACCCTGAGCTTCACTAAAGTTTTCTAGTGGGAAGCAAGTGAAGTAAAAGTTGTACAAATCAAAATTTAAAAGATGCAATATGCATATTTGTCTCGGTCCAAGATTTTTACTTCTCTTTGCAGTACTACTGCTTAAGAATTAGGATTATTACGACACTTTCTGCTCTATACTAGATGTAGCTCTGAGAGAGAGATCATGTATATCATCTGTACAGAATCTTGTAACCGGAGAGAATATCTAAGATATTCGTAGATTCTTTCATTTTTCTCCCTGATACGTTGTTTTGTTTTGTTAAAAATGCAATTCAGTTGGAGACTTAAAAAGTTGTCAATCATTGTATCTAAAAGATATCCACTTTAACATTATACATTTATGTAGTAAAACAAAAATTCTCTAGAAACTAGTTAATTCTTTAGTCAGATAGAGTTGAATCTTTTTCTTCACTGTACAAACCACAAATAATACTCCATTAAATATGAACACCATAAATTAAAATTCCAAAATATTGAAATATAATCATACTTGAATACAGAGCAAATAGCATCCTACTTAAATTAAGTTACATAGACGACATAAATTATTATCAAGCAGCCATGCAACCAATGCCCGATCTACTATTAGGAAATACAAGAAACAAACTGCTGCAAACAACTCCAACCATTAACGGAAAACTCTCCATCACTTCATGCATGTCCTTCTGGCGCCCCGGAAACACACAATTGGTGACCCGATAGTCCGAGAAAGCTATGGCCATAAACACCAGAACCGACATGAAAGCATGCACAAAATCCGTAAACCCGGCCTTATATTTATCCTCTTTAGGCGCTTCCACTTTGATCCCAGGCTTAAACACTGACAAGCCCCTGGGTGTGACGATCCCGTAGTAAACTTTTCCGTCCGGGCCGCGAAAACTGTCAGTGAAGTGGAAGAAAAAGCAGGAAAGAGAGCAAAGACCCAATAGGAGATAAATCATCATGGTGGTAACAGATGAGCATACGCCATTGTGGTATATTGAAGGGATAACCATTTCAAATGTGAGGAGGGTACCGGTTGGGAGGAAATTTACGAGCATCGAGGTTTTGGAGATGGTTTTTTGAACTCCCTTTGCGACGACACGACGCTTGAGGCCGCCCTGACCCGGTGGAAGGGTGGAGGAGGGTTCATCAGTTGGGATGGTGGCTTCAACTTGAGGGGGTGAGTTGTAGACTTTGATTCCAAATCCTTCTTCGGTTTGCTCCATTTTCTTTGGTGAAAGGAAATTAAGGGAGGGTGATAGATATATATAATTATATATAGAGAGAGAGAGTGAGAGAGAGAATGAAATGGTTAAATTACTGCGGTTTCTTTGCTGATTTGAATTTGAATTTCCGGCAGTAGTTATTAACGGTTAGTTAATATGCACCAAGTTTATTCCTTTTTATTAAGAGTTCTTCGACAAGGACATTGTTAGTGGACATTATTATTGGACATTTTCAAATTTTACAGAATATAATATTTTAAGTATAATTTAAATATATGTACCCAATTATAATGTACTTATCGTTTTACTATTAAACAAAAAAGTCGTTTGCTCTGACTTTCTCAATGGGCCCGATTCGTTTTGGTTGTGGCACTCCCCATCTACAAACCTTGACGTGCTTCATTGGCTCTTGTAAGTTTTTAAATCTTTGACTCCTCCCCTCATGTCATGGTTTGCTATAAACATTGCGAGTAGACAAATCTTTTTTAATAGAAAATTTGAAGACATTTAATTTTGACGGTTTTTCAACAATAATTATTTTTAAGATATATATATATATATATATATATATATATATGGAAAGGATCAAGAGCATAATTCTTAAATAGCATAACGCCTTAAATAGCATAATTTTATCAATATACAATGTTTTGGGGGTGATTTGAATATCTATACCAAAAAATGGTGGTACAGTCTGTATAGATTGTACATACATGTTTTGTTATACGTATCCAAATTACACCCAAAACACTGTATTATGAAAAAATTTCAATTCCATAAAATATTAAATATTTTTTTTTAGTTGTTTTAAAAAAAAAAAGTCCGGACGGGATAAAATCCGGGCGTCCGGACAGGAACCGAACTCTCTCTCTCTCTCTCTATATATATATATATGATCCCAAACTATTTTTCCAAAGTTTTTTTAACTCGTCAAATACGATATTATTTATAGGTCACTACCACTTGAATTTTATCTCTACTGAAATTATTGTACCAAAATTTAATAAAATTATGTATATAATCGATAAACCTTGATATAAGAATAGAAAGAAGTCAAAAGACAACGGAAGAAGTATATAAGTAGTAAGTTAATCAGGAGAGTATTGCAACCCTAAGATCTCTTAATGGGTTGATCACATTTAATCAATCAAAAAAACACGGAAAAATGTTTTACACAACTACCCATTTGTTTGTGTGATGAAGAAATGTTATTAGTGATTAGAGTTTGTCATATGTGAGGTGAGGACTAGAGAAGCCATTGACTTAATTAATTAAATATAATTCAAGATTATCGGGATCCTTGAGTATGATGTGATGAAGTATTCAAGATCAGCAGATGAGGTGAGTCATCACGTCTCTTACTTACCAACCATCCCTCCAGTTTCTTGATGATGGATCACTCAAGTGGTTCTACTTGAGCTAGTTTCTACATCCATCCCTTTTTCTGCCGTATTTTTCTATGCCTCGAATGGCTACAAAAACGTGTTTTACTAATACTTGTTTTCCTCTATAGAATCACTAGATTTTGTCTATCATCAGTCATTCTCAGATTCTTAAGATGTTGCATCAAATTTCTATGCTCTTTCAATATATTTAACGATAGTACTAGTACTGAAGTTGTAAATAATGAGGTGGCCGTTGAGTTTGAAATTTCAGAAATCAAGAATGTTCAAAATCAAGTTGTTTTGTTTAGATATGATCATGGTGGTAGTAGTAGTGTATTACATGTACATCAAGAAAGAGTCTTTGAGGTGGATGCTGATTATAAGGTTAATGGTACGATTCTTGATGATCATGTGGAAGAAGTAGAACAAAAATACATGGAGGATTCGTCTAGTTTTGTCTGCAGTTCACCATCCGATGATGATTTGAATAAGGATGTCATGTCTTTATCTGATAGCGATTTGGAGATGGATATGCATTTGCCGTCTGTTTCTAGCTCAAATTCACCTGCAGTAATAGAACAAGAATCGATAGGCCAAAGATGAGATGGTTTGATGTGCTCATTCTTGATAGAACTTGTGGAATAAGTGGGTATTCACATCCAACAATAATTAGTTATTTAATTCCGTAAAACAATATTCTTCTTTTTTTGCACGCATCGGGGAATATCAAGATCTCTGCTTAATGTTCTTTGTTTCATGTTGCTAACAAGACTGCTAATTTTCTGGCAAGTATATATAACTAGGTGCAATCTTGAACAAGCAATTTGTTGGGCATGGTTCAATTGAGAGCATAGAGGCAATGGATTTCTCCGGCCAAGACATTTCATGGGGCGATAATAATGCGGCTAGAAAAAGGCTCCTAAGAAGCTTGGAAAGCGATTTAGAAATGGTTTATGTTGCGCAGGCATGCTTGTCCTGGGAGGCACTTCATTATCAAGGTTGAGGCCCTTGCAATATTTTCTACTAAGGGTGTGTTTTACGACAATATTGCAGAGAGATTCCAGAAGTTTCAAATACTTTTAGAAAGATTTATGGAGAATGAAGGGTGTGATAAGGGCAAAAGGTACTGGAATTATGTCCAAAGGAGGTCTTCCCTCAAGAGTCTACTCCAAGTTCCCCAGGTCTCAGGTATAAATTTTTTTTTATCAATATGATTTTATTATACATTTGATCTATAAGATGTAACAAAATCAAGAGCATAAAATCATTTGTGCATCAACTTATGGAATTAATTTTAAATTAAGTAGGATCGAGTTGGTTGTTAATTTAATCAGTGCTTATCCTTTTCCAACTAACTAAAAGTAGCTGCTAAAATAATTCTGATTTATAGGTTCTTATTTTCATTTATTATTGTGAAGGATATGTGGAGGAAGAGAGAGAAGGAATAATCAAGGGAGAAGGCATGAAGGCATAAAAGCCATAGAGAAATGCATAAAGGCCTTCCTTGGGGTTATACGTTCAAACAGAGCATCATCATCTGGTGGAAGTTGAGTGCTCTTTTACGGACTAATAATTATCCACCATTGGAACTTGGAAGACCCTAAAGACTTTAACCTCCTGTGTCAACTTAGTAATTCACTACAAAAGGTAAATAAATGCAAACTAACTACTCGTCGTGTCCCACAAAAAAAAATAATTATTTAAAAAAGCATGGAAACATCCTTAATATTATTAAATAGACGATGCAACTTTTTTATTGGAAATTTATTTCTCACTTTCATTAATTTGTTTAAAAAAATTCCTTTACCGTGAAGAAAAAACTATGGCTAAAAGATTTGGAAGGGAAGAAGAGGATCTGGTTAAGAGGGCGATCAGTAGTACAAAACGCCTTGGTTGAGTGTGATGAAAAGAAATTAGAGAGGTTATTTACGACAATTGACATGAAGTTGGCGTCAAGGGTGCTGTTTGGTATCCACTTGACTTCTCAACTCAAATGGTGTCAAGACAAGCTTAATAACATTGATTTCATACAAGGAAAGCTTATGAGAGCTTCTTAATTCATTACTTCACTTGTAAAATCCAATCTAATTAATTATTTCTAATAATATTTCAATGTTCGGGTTAAATAGTAGGTTTTTTCAAAGCAAATTATTTTAAATTTGGTACATAAACAAGTAGTTTGACCATGGCTTAGCCTTGCCACGTAACTATTATATAAAAGTGACCACACGAGTGATGTGAGACCCCAAATTTTATGAATAAATATTTAATTTTTTCAAAATAATTTTTTTGAATATTATGGTGTGGATTTGAGATAATGTTATAATTATGGGTAGTATTTATAAATTTTGAAAAATACGTAAGTTGTTAGATAATATTCGATTGGTCGGGGAATATTCTTTTTGTCAGGAAATATCCGTACGACGGCACAATCATTGGTGGACCCCACAACAGAATTATTGTCGGATTGAGAAAACGACAAAAATATTTTTATGAGAATAACGGCGGAAGTTTTACCATTGTTACTGTTGAACTACTCGGTAGTAAAAGTACAGTAATACGTGTGGTTGCATAGTAGCACACGGTATTGATTATTAATACTTATGTGAGAAGTCACTCAGTTTGATTCAATTATTGTCAGTTAATAATATGAACTATTTAGCGATAATAACGTTTTGTTTTATTCGTATTATTAACGTAATAAAACAGAAACACCTTTTTATATAAAACAGAATACTTTATTAAAGTTATTCTATAAATAGAATATATTATATTTTATTTAAAAAAAAATTCTTTAAATATGGACCGTCAGATTAAAGTAATCAATCTGGACCGTTCATGGATTAGTTACTATGCATTCTATTTTTCTATAAATGGCAGCTCATTCCTTCATTATTTCTTACGAATTCACTGAACTCTAGAGAGAGAAACTATAGAGAGAGACTATATAGAGATAGAAAAAAAAATTTCTGCTACTTCACTACTCTTATATCCAATTCTTTTACGGTAAGGGGTGTTATTCTTTCTTATTCATGAAGAGAACTGTTGTTATTCCATTTCTTATTATTCTGTTGGAATAACCTGTATACGCGGTCTACCCTATACTTGGTGACATTCTTCTATTATTCTGTTGGAACATCCTGTCTGTGTGTTTTACACCGGACCTGGTTCCGTTTTTGTTATTATTCTGTTGGAACATCCTGTCTGTGTGTTTTACACCGGACCTGGTTCCGTCTTGTTATTATTCTGTTGAAACATCCTGTCTGTGTGTTTTACACCGGACCTGGTTCTATTATTTATTATTCTGTCGGAATATCCTGTCTGTGCGTTTACACCGGACCTGGTTCTATTATTTATTATTCTGTCGGAATATCCTGTCTGTGCGTTTACGCCGGACCTAGTTCCATTATTTATTATTCTGTCAGAATATCCTGTCTGTGCGTTTACGCCGGACCTGGTTCCATTATTTATTATTCTGTTGGAATAACCTGTTTGTGCGGTCTATCGCATGCATGGTGAATTCTTTTGTTATTCCATTCTTTATTGTACTCAGTTGGTTAAGTTTTGACTTCTATACTCCATGAAATTTGTGGAATATCCTTGATAATTGCGTTTCATCCAGTATCTTTTCATGAAAATATTCTTCTAAGCATTCTTGAATTTTACTCCACAAAGTAGTATCATGTTGACAATTTAGACGTTGTTAATTCTTGGATAAATTAATTCTTGAACTTGTTTTATTGAATTCTTATATCATTGTCATCATCCTCATGTTTATAAAATGTTAAAAGTCATTTGTGGCCTGTAGTGCATAGATGGACTTGGTATGATTATGACCAGGGATTATTCGGTATAATCATGACCGCAATGTTATAAATGATGTGGTAAAAGTCCTTATTGGCCCGTAGTGCGTTGATGGACAGTTGTTGGCATGATCATGACCATTAATGAATACACGAATATCCTTGGCCGTAGTGCAGGGGTGATTCGATGATGTGGATTATTTTATTAAGCTGAGTCTCAGCGATCACAGTGTTGAAAATTTTTTTAAATCATAAAAGATAGTAGAGTTTATTTTCTACTTGACTCTTTTAATGGATTGCTTGTTTCGCTGCAGTTAAACTTGATGTCTATTATATTTTATCAGTTTAACATTGTTGAAGGCTAATGATAATTTATTCTGCATTATCTTAGTCATAATATTTCTTACTGGGCTAGTTGAGCTCACCCTTTCTTTCACTGTTCTCTTCAGAAAATGAGAACGTAGCTGGGGCAAGTCGGGAAACGGAGTGATGGTCAGAATGATAGTATTAGTTAGTAGTCTTCACTATTCTATGTAATGGTGTGTTAATAAATGTAATGAGGACTCCTTTTGAGTATGAATACTCTCTAGAAGATAATATTTGTATTCAAACTCACAGTTTATGTTTTGTCGTATTGTACACAACAGTTGTATTAGTAAGTTATATTTTTATTCTGTACTATGTATCTGACGACCCAAGATGGGTGATGTATACTGTAAGACCCCAACTTATTAATGAATAAAATCAAATTTTCTCTAAATATTATTGTGAATAATAAGGGGTTAATTTGATATAATACTTTGGTTATGGGTGAAATGTACAAATTTTGCAAAATAAGCAAGTGGTTATAAAATATTTATTTTTGGTCGGTGAATATTCGGTTGGTCGTGGAATATTCTTGCTGTCGGGGAATATTCGTACGACGACGCAGCCTTGTGTGGGCCCCATAACGGAAAGCGATTGGATGAAGAAAACGACAAGTATAAGTTGTTTATTAATAATGGCGTAGTTGTTACCGTTAACACTGTTTAAATACCCGGTGGTTAAAAATACAGTAATAACGCGTGGTTGCATAGTAGCACACGGATTGCACAGTATAGTTGAATTATTGATTCGTACGTAAGAAGGCACTACTCAATAATTGTTACAGTGATTACTGTTCAATATTTTATTTTATTGATTCAATAATTGCTGCATTGATATTTTATATTATTGTTGTTTCAATAATTGTTGCTGCACAGTATTTTCATTTATCAGATCAATAATTCATATTATTTGAATAATATTATTAGATAACATTATTGGCAATGTCTAGAAAGTTCTGTCTAAGGAGAGGTTTGGTCATCTAATTGCGCGCCAGTAAGGAGAAATCCTTATTGGAAAGCCCCCTCTTTCCTGGGAACGGCCTGGTTGTCATAAATGTGATTCTGTAATATTATTTGTGAATAATTAATTATTGATTCATATGATAAGGAAATATTTATTTTATGTGGATATAAATGAGGGATATATTTTTGTGGTTAAAAATGAAGGAGTTAATGTTGAGGTGTTTTATCAGTATTTTTGTCGGAATGGAGGTATTAAAAATCAAATCAGGGTTTTTGAGAAATATTGCGGGTGTTATAATTTTTAATCCGACCGTTGGATCGTGGTAATTTTTGGATATGTTATACATATATAAGTTGAGTATATGTCCACAAATTTTGAACCGTTAAAAATGAACGTATGATTTATTATGAATTTTACAAGATGACTGGTTCAGAAATTGTTGAATTTTCGGAGTTTATCATTTTGGTGGAAAATTCTAGAATTGGTGGGCCCCACTTGTGGTTGGTGAAGAAATGTGCTGAATTATATTTCAAATGTGGTGGGTGGGAATAGTAGCAGGTAAAGCCATCAGGTTGCAGGTCAAACCTACCAAAATTTTCCTATAAATAGAGGGCTAAGTTAGAATTGAAAATTACACCAGAAACAAGTTTTCTCTCTTTCTCTCTCTAGATTATTGAGTGTATTTTGTGAGTATTTAGATACTTTGAGAGTTTCTATTCATCAGAGCAAGTTTCTTTCAGCCTTATACCGGTATTCCGACCAGAAGTACTGATATTTTGAGGTAAGGGATATTATTTTCTTCTTAATGATATTATTTTCTTCAATATCATTATGCTGAAATATTGATATGAGTTTTTATCAAATTTGGAACTTTTTGTGTCGGGGGTTACTATTCACGTATACGGCACTATTCACGTATACGGCACTATTCACGAATACGGCACTATTCACCGAAAAATAAAATTTTTTCTTTTTGTCCAAGATGTCTATTATGGTTACTATCTTTGATTGTATCCATGTTTTGATCTTTATTTTTGAATTCTGCTTCACAATTGATTATTATGAAGTATTATTGATCTTGGATAAACTGTTATACGAATCCCTACTATTTGTCCTTCTGTCTCATTGGATTCGTTCTCTTTAAGATATTTTTCATCATCCTCAGTCCTAAATGATGATATTACTGAATATCTTTGGCCTGTAGTGCAAAGATGTATAATTACTTGATGAATATCTTTGGCCTGTAGTGCAAAGATGAACAGGTGTTGAGATGAACATGACCGACTGATGATACAAATGAATATCTTTGGCCTGTAGTGCAAAGATGAATATTTGGTTAAAGATGATTATTAATTGATGTTACAGGGATAAAATATTGATGATGGACTTTTAAATCTTAGAAGATAGTAGAATTCTTTCTCTACTTGACTCTTCTAATGGTTTGCTGTTTCCGCTGCAGTTGTTGATCTAAAACTTGTTGTCGATTATATTTTATCAGATTTTTCCCTGTTGAAGACTAACGATAATTTGTTGTATATTATCTTAGTCATAATATTCTTTACTGGGCTAGTTGAGCTCACCCTTTTCCTTTTTGTTCCATTTTTCTTCTCAGGAGGTGAGAACATAGCAGGATCTAGTCGGGGTATGGAGTGATGGTTCTAGAAAGATGTTTTAGCAGTCCTCACTATTTCTGTAAAATAGTGTTTGAATAATTGTAATGAGGATTTATTTGAGTGTGGATATTGTCTAGAAGACAATATTTGTATTTAAACTCACAGTATGTGTTGTCGTATTTTGCACGACAATTGTATTATTGAAGTTGTAGTTTGCTTTCTGTACCATGTATTTGGCGACTCAGAATGGGTGTTGTATACCTATTCTGGGGGCGTCACATTGGTATCAGAGCTATAAGTTGCTGGTGACTGTTGATATCATGTAGGGATGGTATGATAGGTATCAATGTAGGTGCTGATAGGGAGAGTCACAGTTGGTATCAGAGCTTAGGGATATGATCCCTGACTGAGATGTGAGACAAGAACTAGGAGGGGAGAGACGGGGAATTCCTTCGCTAGTATGACCTGACTAAGTTTATTTGGTGTTTATTTGGTCGGTCAGAGTATAGGGATAATATATGACATGACTATTAACCCTTGTTTTATGGCAGTATTTAAGAATGGCAGCTGAGAACGTTAATAATGGAGTAAATCAGACCGTGGAGACACCTTTGATCACTACCCAGGGGAACGTGCAACAGGAAGGCAATATTCCTCCTGTAAACAACGTTACCGAGCAAACGATGAATGATGGAATGTTTAGGAGCTTTTTGCAGTTCATGCAAAATCAGACGAGGGAGACTCGTGTGCAGAATACGGGTGGAAATGATAACAACGCGCGGTTTGTCACAGCTAAGCAGTTCAAAGAATTGGGACCACCAGAATTTAAGGGAAAGCCGGATCCGATCATGGCGGAAACGTGGGTCAAGCAAATTACCAAGATATTTGATGTCTTGGGATGCACGGAGGAACAGAAGGTTCCATTCGCCACATTTATGTTCCGCGGTGAGGCAGACTACTGGTGGGAGTCTGTGAAGCGTACCCAGCCTGACGCACTCAACATGTCCTGGGAAACATTTCAAAAACTGTTCAATGACAAGTACTTTCCTGAAAGTATTCGTCATATGAAGGAGGTTGAGTTTATTAGACTGGAACAAAACAACATGACGGTGTCCCAGTACGAGGCGAAGTTTGCAGAGTTATCCAGGTTTGCACCTCATTTGGTCGAAAATGAGGAACGAATGACGCGGATGTTTCTGAGAGGTTTAAAACCTGAGATTCGTCAATACCTTATCTCTCATAAATTTTCTCTGTATTCAGACGTTGTCAACAGGGCCCAATTATTAGAGAGAGATAATGAGTATACTCAACCGAGGGACCACAACCAGGGTCATACCGGTGACAGCAATCATCAGAGCGATGATAACCAACGAGGAGGGAAAAATACGAACAAAGGCGGTAACCACTCGGGTGGTCATCGTGGCCATGATAATAGGAGAGGTGAGTCAAGTGGAAATTTCAGAAAGAGGAGATTCAACAATGACGGGAAGACATCAGCACCAGCACCAGCACCAACAACAAATTTTAGGGGAGGAGAACGACCGCCAGTTAGATGTTACAAATGCGGGAAAGAGGGACATATCAGCCCAAACTGCCCACAACAATCCAAGGTGTGTTACAACTGTGGGAAGGAAGGCCACATCGCTCGAGATTGTACTATAGCGAAACCAAGTTCAGCGGGAGTGGTGATTCCAAGGGCTGTCCCGGATAAGGCGAAATCAGCGGTTCTTGGAAGAGCGTTTGTCGTAACTGGCCAAAACGTGAGAAACCCGAACGAGGTGATCACGGGTAAGCTAATCTTGAATTCTTGCGAAGTTTATACTTTACTAGATACCGGTTCTACCCATTCTTTTATCTCTCCTGCTTGTGCTCAACGTTTAAACTTGACTCCGGAGAAATTGGACTTTAACTTATCTGTTGAAACTCCGTTGGGTGAAACCTTCGTTACATCTACAGTTTATAAATCTTGCATGATCCAAGTTGGCACTATCACATTACCTGTTGATCTTATCTCTTTAAAGATACTTGCTTTTGATGTGATTTTAGGAATTGATTGGTTAACCACTCATCATGCTAAAATTGATTGTTTTCGTAAGGTTGTTAGTTTTCATATTCCTAACCAACCTGTCATACGAATTCAAACTACTAAACCACTAAAATCAGTCACTGTCATATCAAGCCACAAAGCTATTCGTTTATTGAAAAACGGATGTCAAGCTTTCTTAGCCCATGTTATGGATTTGAACAAAGACAAGTCAGATTTGAATAATATTTCTATTGTTAGAGAATTTTTCGATGTATTTCCTGAAGAACTTCCCGGTCTACCCCCGGAACGAGAAATTGAATTCTTTATTGACCTTGAACCCGGTACAAAGCCCATTTCTAAAACCCCATATCGAATGGCTCCTATTGAACTTCAGGAGTTAAAAGTCCAACTACAGGAGTTGTTGGACATCGGTTTTATTCGTCCTAGTACGTCTCCTTGGGGTGCTCCTGTTTTATTCGTAAAGAAGAAAGACGGGAGTATGCGACTTTGTATTGACTATCGAGAATTGAACCATGTCACCATCAAGAATAGGTATCCGCTACCTCGCATTGATGACCTGTTTGACCAGTTGCAAGGAGCACAATTCTTTTCAAAGATCGATCTTCGTTCTGGATATCATCAGCTGAAGATTAAAACTGAGGATATTCCAAAGACTGCCTTCAGAACTCGGTACGGGCATTATGAATTCTTAGTAATGTCTTTTGGATTGACTAATGCTCCTGCTGCCTTCATGGATATGATGAACCGTGTATTCAAAGAATATTTGGATCAGTTCGTTGTTGTCTTTATTGATGACATCCTCATCTATTCCAAAAGCCGTGAAGATCATGAGCGCCATTTGAAGCTGGTACTGCAAAGGCTTCGTGAAAACAAGCTATATGCCAAACTGAAGAAATGCGAGTTCTGGCTTGAGGAAGTAGCATTCCTTGGGCACGTGGTGTCAAAACATGGAGTATCTGTCGACCCGGCGAAGATTGAAGCCATACAAAGTTGGGAGCAACCGAAGTCGGTAACCGAAGTACGTAGCTTTCTGGGCTTAGCTGGTTATTATCGGAGATTTGTGGAAGGATTTTCTCGAATCGCTACTCCGTTAACTCAGCTGACTCGGAAAGATACAAAATTCGTATGGAGTGAGGAATGCGAGAAGAGTTTCCAAGAACTCAAGAGGAGACTCATTTCGGCACCTGTTTTGACAATACCATCTGGTTCGGATGGATTTGTTATCTACAGCGATGCTTCAGGCAAAGGGTTAGGATGTGTTCTCATGCAACATGGGAAAGTCATAGCCTATGCCTCACGACAACTCAAAGAATATGAGAGGAATTATCCTACTCATGATTTGGAGTTGGCAGCAGTCGTTTTTGCGTTGAAGATCTGGAGACACTACCTGTATGGGGAGAAAGTGGAGATCTATACAGATCATAAAAGCCTCAAATATTTCTTCACCCAAAAGGAACTCAACATGCGGCAACGACGTTGGCTTGAGCTGTTGAAAGATTACGATCATACCATCCAATACCATCCTGGAAAAGCAAACGTAGTAGCTGACGCATTGAGTAGAAGATCATATGCGGGTACGAGTGCAATGTTTTTAACACAAAGGCCCATTTTGTATGACTTGCAAAGGATGGAGATAGAGATGAAGGCTCCAAGTACCCACATGATGATATCAAATATACGAGTAGAACCGACTTTAATCGATAAAGTTAAAGCTGCTCAAGCTACGGATATAGAGCTGATGCGTATGAAGAAGAAAGTGCAAGAAGGTGCTATTCCAGAAGCAAGAATCGATGAAGAAGGAATACTTCGAGTCAACTCCAGACTTTGTGTTCCTAACGATTTTGACTTGAAGCATAGAATAATGATGGAGGCACACAACACACCGTTTGCAATCCATCCTGGGAGTACCAAAATGTATCACGATCTTCGACATACATTTTGGTGGAGCAATATGAAAAGAGAGATCGCGGAGTTTATCTCGAGGTGTTTAACTTGTCAACGTGTAAAGGCGGAGCATCAAGTGCCAAAGGGTCCATTGCAACCACTTGAGATCCCGAAATGGAAGTGGGAACACATTACTATGGATTTTGTTACAGGTCTTCCCAAGGTTTCTCAAGGCATAGATGCGATTTGGGTTATTGTTGATAGATTAACCAAGTCCGCTCATTTCTTGCCGATACGTGAGACTTATTCCCTTGAACGTCTTGCTAGTATGTACGTGAACGAGATTGTGAGATTGCATGGCATGCCAGTATCCATAGTTTCGGATCGTGACCCAAGATTCACTTCACGATTTTGGGTTAGCTTGCAGAAAGCTATGGGCACGGATTTACGATTCAGTTCAGCATACCATCCTCAAACGGACGGACAATCAGAGAGGACTATTCAAACTCTTGAAGATCTATTAAGACTTTGTGTCTTAGATCTCAAAGGGAGTTGGGATAAGTACCTACCATTGGTGGAATTCTCCTACAACAACAGTTATCAGGCGAGCATAGGTATGGCTCCATTTGAGGCGTTGTATGGAAGAAAATGTCGTTCTCCAGTATGCTGGGACGAGGTGGGTGAAGCAACATTGTTGGGACCAGAATTGGTACGCATTACTACAGAGAAGATCCAAACGATTCGACAACGTATACAAACGGCACAGGATCGACAAAAGAGTTATGCGGATCTTCATCGGAAGGACGTGGAATTTAATATTGGGGATCATGTATTGTTACGTGTTGCACCATGGAAGGGAGTTACAAGATTTGGGAAGAGAGGAAAGCTCAATCCAAGATTTGTTGGTCCATTTGAGATTCTTGAGCGAATAGGAAATGTGGCATATAGACTCGCATTACCTCCAAGCATGTCTCGTGTTCATAATGTTTTTCACATATCTATGCTTCGTAAATATGTTAAAGACCCGAACCACATTATTGAGTTAGAACCAGACGAGATAGCTGAAGATTTAACGTACGAGGAGGTACCTGTTAAGATCTTGGATAGGAAAGAGCATGTCCTACGCACGAAGGTTATACCACAAGTTAAGGTTTTGTGGAGAAACCATGCTATTGAAGAAATGACCTGGGAGTTGGAATCAGAAATGAAAGCGAGGTATCCTCACCTTTTTGAAACATCAGGTACGTACGTCAATTTCGAGGACGAAATTTCATAAGGAGGGGAGGTTGTAAGACCCCAACTTATTAATGAATAAAATCAAATTTTCTCTAAATATTATTGTGAATAATAAGGGGTTAATTTGATATAATACTTTGGTTATGGGTGAAATGTGCAAATTTTGCAAAATAAGCAAGTGGTTATAAAATATTTATTTTTGGTCGGTGAATATTCGGTTGGTCGTGGAATATTCTTGCTGTCGGGGAATATTCGTACGACGACGCAGCCTTGTGTGGGCCCCATAACGGAAAGCGATTGGATGAAGAAAACGACAAGTATAAGTTGTTTATTAATAACGGCGTAGTTGTTACCGTTAATACTGTTTAAATACCCGGTGGTTAAAAATACAGTAATAACGCGTGGTTGCATAGTAGCACACGGATTGCACAGTATATTGAATTATTGATTCGTACGTAAGAAGGCACTACTCAATAATTGTTACAGTGATTATTGTTCAATATTTTATTTTATTGATTCAATAATTGCTGCATTGATATTTTATATTATTGTTGTTTCAATAATTGTTGCTGCACAGTATTTTCATTTATCAGATCAATAATTCATATTATTTGAATAATATTATTAGATAACATTATTGGCAATGTCTAGAAAGTTCTGTCTAAGGAGAGGTTTGGTCATCTAATTGCGCGCCAGTAAGGAGAAATCCTTATTGGAAAGCCCCCTCTTTCCTGGGAACGGCCTGGTTGTCATAAATGTGATTCTGTAATATTATTTGTGAATAATTAATTATTGATTCATATGATAAGGAAATATTTATTTTATGTGGATATAAATGAGGGATATATTTTTGTGGTTAAAAATGAAGGAGTTAATGTTGAGGTTTTTATCAGTATTTTTGTCGGAATGGAGGTATTAAAAATCAAATCAGGGTTTTTGAGATATATTGCGGGTGTTATAATTTTTAATCCGACCGTTGGATCGTGGTAATTTTTGGATATGTTATACATATATAAGTTGAGTATATGTCCACAAATTTTGAACCGTTAAAAATGAACGTATGATTTATTATGAATTTTACAAGATGACTGGTTCAGAAATTGTTGAATTTTCGGAGTTTATCATTTTGGTGGAAAATTCTAGAATTGGTGGGCCCCACTTGTGGTTGGTGAAGAAATGTGCTGAATTATATTTCAAATGTGGTGGGTGGGAATAGTAGCAGGTAAAGCCATCAGGTTGCAGGTCAAACCTACCAAAATTTTCCTATAAATAGAGGGCTAAGTTAGAATTGAAAATTACACCAGAAACAAGTTTTCTCTCTTTCTCTCTCTAGATTATTGAGTGTATTTTGTGAGTATTTAGATACTTTGAGAGTTTCTATTCATCAGAGCAAGTTTCTTTCAGCCTTATACCGGTATTCCGACCAGAAGTACTGATATTTTGAGGTAAGGGATATTATTTTCTTCTTAATGATATTATTTTCTTCAATATCATTATGCTGAAATATTGATATGAGTTTTTATCAAATTTGGAACTTTTTGTGTCGGGGGTTACTATTCACGTATACGGCACTATTCACGTATACGGCACTATTCACGAATACGGCACTATTCACCGAAAAATAAAATTTTTTCTTTTTGTCCAAGATGTCTATTATGGTTACTATCTTTGATTGTATCCATGTTTTGATCTTTATTTTTGAATTCTGCTTCACAATTGATTATTATGAAGTATTATTGATCTTGGATAAACTGTTATACGAATCCCTACTATTTGTCCTTCTGTCTCATTGGATTCGTTCTCTTTAAGATATTTTTCATCATCCTCAGTCCTAAATGATGATATTACTGAATATCTTTGGCCTGTAGTGCAAAGATGTATAATTACTTGATGAATATCTTTGGCCTGTAGTGCAAAGATGAACAGGTGTTGAGATGAACATGACCGACTGATGATACAAATGAATATCTTTGGCCTGTAGTGCAAAGATGAATATTTGGTTAAAGATGATTATTAATTGATGTTACAGGGATAAAATATTGATGATGGACTTTTAAATCTTAGAAGATAGTAGAATTCTTTCTCTACTTGACTCTTCTAATGGTTTGTTGTTTCCGCTGCAGTTGTTGATCTAAAACTTGTTGTCGATTATATTTTATCAGATTTTTCCCTGTTGAAGACTAACGATAATTTGTTGTATATTATCTTAGTCATAATATTCTTTACTGGGCTAGTTGAGCTCACCCTTTTCCTTTTTGTTCCATTTTTCTTCTCAGGAGGTGAGAACATAGCAGGATCTAGTCGGGGTATGGAGTGATGGTTCTAGAAAGATGTATTAGCAGTCCTCACTATTTCTGTAAAATAGTGTTTGAATAATTGTAATGAGGATTTATTTGAGTGTGGATATTGTCTAGAAGACAATATTTGTATTTAAACTCACAGTATGTGTTGTCGTATTTTGCACGACAATTGTATTATTGAAGTTGTAGTTTGCTTTCTGTACCATGTATTTGGCGACTCAGAATGGGTGTTGTATACCTATTCTGGGGGCGTCACATATACCTAATTTTGGGGGCGTCACAGTTGGTATCAGAGCTTAGGGATATGATCCCTGGCTAAGATGTGAGAATAGAACTAGGAGGGGAGAGACGGGGAATTCCTTCGCTAGTATGACCTACCTAAGTTTATTTGTTATGGTTGGTCAGAGTATATTGATAATATATGACATGTTAATTAACTCTTGTTTTGTGGCAGTATTTGAAAATGGCAGCTGAAAATGTCAACAATGGAGTGAGTGAGACCGTGACACCTCTAATCACCAACCAAGATAATGTAATATCAGGCGAAGAAGAAATTAGAGATATCTACGTGGTAAGTGAAGAACTAATAGTTGCACCCGAGCTAGTGGCAGAGGTATCAGCTGAGAGTGAGGAAGAAGAGGAAGAAAAGGAACCTGAGGAGAATTGGTTAGAAGAAATCTATGATCAAAACTTAGAATTACAAAATCGTGTTCATGAGTTAGAAGAGCAGGCTGAAGAACGGCAGGCGGTCGTTGAGCAAAGAGATGTAACGATTCAAAATTGTGTTACCCGATATGTGATGCTCGAACAAAATCACGCTTTGGCAGAGTGTAAGATATTAAAGTTGGAATCTGAAAATTCAAATATCAAGGATCAGCTGAAAGAAGAAACAACTGAACGAGTGATAATGCAGGATGCGTGGGTAAAAGCCGCACGACGTGTTAATATTGTAGAAAGAGATGTCTGATCCAAAAAGGCTAAAATAGATGATATACATTTCTCTTTTTGGACAGCAATTGGGAGAACCCAACATCGAGTTTTGAATTACCCTGTACAAAGCAGTCAATCTGAACTCGATATGGATCGAAGATTGATGATTCAGATCATGAAGCAGGAGTACGATGAAGCAGTTGAGGGTGGAATATGCCCTATATTAAAGTCAATTCCAACGATAGATGACATCAAATGCTACCCCAGACAAGTCAAAGCCGGATAGTTCAAGGGAGAGCGGTTGTCATGACTTCCCAACAAGTGAGGAACCCAAATGAAGTTATCACGGGTAAGCTAATCATAAACCCTTGCGAAGTTTGTACCTTATTCGATACTGGTTCTACCCACTCTTGTATTTCACCTAGTTGTGTTCAACGTTTAAACTTGGCCCTTAAAAAAAAAATTTATTAGACTTGACTTATCTGTTGAAACTCTGTTAGGAGAAACCTTCGTTAACTCCACTAATTATAAATCTTGTTTGATTCAAATCGACACTTTCACGTTACCTGTCGATATGTGATTTTTGGAAACGATTGGTTAACTACCCATTATGCTTTTCGTAAGGTTGTTAATTTTCATATTCCTAACCAACCTGTTATGCGAATCCAAGCAACCAAATCACTAAAGTCAATCATTATCATATCAAGCCATAAGTAAGGATCCCCGTTCCTTTCGTTGTTGACTTCCTGGTGTGGAATGCACCGAAGCCAGACTTTTCGTAGGAGACGTTGTAAATGACGATGGCAAGCTGATAGGTATCAATGTGACGTGTTATCCAAGTCTGGGATGAGAGTCACAGTTTTGAATGATATTTCTATTGTTAATAAATTTCCTGACGTATTCTTGAAGATTTCCTAGCCTACCCCTAGAGCGTGAAATCGAATTTTGTATTGACCCCAGTACAAAACCCATTTCTTAAACCCTCAAATATTTCTTTACTTAAAACGAACGTATCAGGCGCCAAAGACGTTGGCTCGAGCTGTTGAAGATTACGATCGTACTATGCAATATCATCATAAGTGCGAACGTGGTAGCTGACGCGTTGAGTAGAAGATTGTATGCGGTTACAAGTACGAATATATGAACCCACGTGAAGATAACGAATATATGATTAGAATCGACTTTAATCGATAAAAGCCGCTCAAGCTACATACTCAAAGCTGATGAATGTGAAGAAGAAGGTTCAAGAGGGCGTTATTCTAGAAGCAAGAATCGACGAAGAGAGGAAATCTCAACCCTCGATTTAATTGGCCCATTTAAAATCCTCGATTGAGTAGGAACTGTGGCTTATAAACTCGTTTTAAGTATGTCGCGTGTTCATAACATTTTTAACGTATCGTTGATACGTAAATATGTGGACGGCCCGAACCACATTATTAATTTAGAACCGGAAGAGATAGTGGATGATTTAACGTTTGAGGAGATACGTGTTAAATCTTGGATAAGAAGGTCATATTCGACGCTCAAAGGTTATACCTCAAGAGTCAGAATTTGAAGTAAAGTCAAGGTATCCTCACATGTTCGGCATACCAGGTACGTACGTAAATTTCGAGGGCGAAATTTCATAAGGAGGAGAGATTGTGAGACTCCATATTTTATGAATAAATATTTAATTTTCTCAAAATAATTTTTTTGAATATTATGGTGTGGATTTGAGATAATGTTATAATTATGGGTAGTATTTATAAATTTTGAAAAATACGTAAGTTGTTAGATAATATTCGATTGGTCGGAGAATATTCTTTTTGTCAGGAAATATCCGTACGACGGCACAATCATTGGTGGACCCCACAACAGAATTATTGTCGGATTGAGAAAACGATAAAAATATTTTTATGAGAATAACGGCGGAAGTTTTATCATTGTTACTGTTGAACTACTCGGTAGTAAAAGTACAGTAATACGTGTGGTTGCATAGTAGCACACGGTATTGATTATTAATGCTTATGTAAGAAGTCACTCAGTTTGATTCAATTATTGTCAGTTAATAATATGAACTATTTAGCGATAATGACGTTTTGTTTTATTCGTATTATTAACGTAATAAAACAGAAACACCTTTTTATATAAAACAGAATACTTTATTAAAGTTATTCTATAAATAGAATATATTATATTTTATTTAAAAAAAAGTTCTTTAAATATGGACCGTCAGATTAAAGTAATCAATCTGGACCGTTCATGGATTAGTTACTATGCATTCTATTTTTCTATAAATAGCAGCTCATTCCTTCATTATTTCTTACGAATTCACTGAACTCTAGAGAGAGAAACTATAGAGAGAGACTATATAGAGATAGAAGAAAAATTTTCTGCTACTTCACTACTCTTATATCCAGTTCTTTTACGGTAAGGGGTGTTATTCTTTCTTATTCATGAAGAGAACTGTTGTTATTCCATTTCTTATTATTCTGTTAGAATAACCTGTATACGCGGTCTACCCTATACTTGGTGACATTCTTCTATTATTCTGTTGGAACATCCTGTCTGTGTGTTTTACACCGGACCTAGTTCCGTTTTTGTTATTATTCTGTTGGAACATCATGTCTGTGTGTTTTACACCGGACCTAGTTCCGTCTTGTTATTATTCTGTTGGAACATCCTGTCTGTGTGTTTTACACCGGACCTGGTTCCATTATTTATTATTCTGTCGGAATATCCTGTCTGTGCGTTTACGCCGGACCTGGTTCCATTATTTATTATTCTGTCGAAATATCCTGTCTGTGCGTTTACGCCGGACCTGGTTCCATTATTTATTATTTTGTTGGAATAACCTGTTTGTGCGGTCTATCGCATGCATGGTGAATTCTTTTGTTATTCCATTCTTTATTGTACTCAGTTGGTTAAGTTTTGACTTCTATACTCCATGAAATTTGTGGAATATCCTTGATAATTGCGTTTCATCCAGTATCTTTTCATGAAAATATTCTTCTAAGCATTCTTGATTTTTACTCCACAAAGCAGTATCATGTTGACAATTTGGACGTTGTTAATTCTTGGATAAATTAATTCTTGAACTTGTTTTATTGAATTCTTATATCATTGTCATCATCCTCATGTTTATAAAATGTTAAAAGTCATTTGTGGCCTGTAGTGCATAGATGAATTTGGTATGATTATGACCAGGGATTATTCGGTATAATCATGATCGTAATGTTATAAATGATGTGGTAAAAGTCTTTATTGGCCCGTAGTGCGTTGATGGACAGTTGTTGGCATGATCATGACCATTAATGAATACACGAATATCCTTGACCGTAGTGCAGGGGTGATTCGATGATGTGGATTATTTTATTAAGCTGAGTCTCAGCGATCACAGTGTTGAAAATTTTTTTAAATCATAAAAGATAGTAGAGTTTATTTTCTACTTGACTCTTTTAATGGATTGCTTGTTTCGTTGCAGTTAAACTTGATGTCTATTATATTTTATCAGTTTAACATTGTTGAAGGCTAATGATAATTTATTCTGCATTATCTTAGTCATAATATTTCTTACTGGGCTAGTTGAGCTCACCCTTTCTTTCACTGTTCTCTTCAGGAAATGAGAACGTAGCTGGGGCAAATCGAGAAACGGAGTGATGGTCAGAATGATAGTATTAGTTAGTAGTCCTCACTATTCTATGTAATGGTGTGTTAATAAATGTAATGAGGACTCCTTTTGAGTATGAATACTCTCTAGAAGATAATATTTATATTCAAACTCACAATTTATGTTTTGTCGTATTGTACACGACAGTTGTATTAGTAAGTTGTATTTTTATTCTGTACTATGTATCTGACGACCCAAGATGGGTGATATATACCTAATTTTGGGGCGTCACAAGTGAGGCTAACATAAAAATGCCAAACCACCAATTCAACTTCTTGTGCTACAATGGAATTTGCTTGAAGCCAAAAGGCCAACACCAAAAAAAAAAAAAAAAAAAAAGGCGAGCAAAGAATAAGATCCAACAGTTCTAGTATTTTTTACCTATTTATAAAAACTAATAAAATCATACACACAAGTCAAACCACCTCTTACCAATCCAGTAACCATATGAAAATGCGCTAAAAACATAATCTGTAATCCCCAACTACATTTATATAAAAACCAAACTATATAATTTCAAAACTGGGTAACCTCTGTATATGAATGAAACTCTACTTCCTCACGAAACTCTCCTTTCTCCATCAAACTGCATACGGGACCGACTTGAGAAGAGTCCTGCAAAACCCTTGGAAAGACACCCTTCAACAGCACATTGAGGCTTGGAGCCACCAAATGGACTATTATTGTGTTTAACAATTTCCATGGAATCGTCAGTAGTATTCCCTAGTGAATTCTCCACCAGGATCATGAATTTGTCAGCAGAGTCGGTCTGCCTTCTCTTAGAAGTTTCAGAGTTTGCGAAATTATCAGAGACTTCCATGTCTTGTTCAATAAAATAATCACATTTCCTCTTCAAACCAGGAAATATTTTCAGTCCTGCAACAAAACCACAAGGTAAGGAACCGAAACGTGCTTATATGAGAATCCACTATATAATACTTGTAATCTTTGTGCCACATATATATTCAAATTGTACAAGCATACCTGGGAGAGGATCCTCACAAGGTTGGGCTTCTAAATCACCACAGCTACAATACAAATTAGGGGTATCATTTGATCCCTTAATCCTGTACCGTGCAAGATAAAATTTAAGAACACAGCAATGTTAATTTTCATATACAAATGCAGTACGTGGTGAAAGAAAAGTAGCTACTAAAGTTCCAGCACTAAGTCAATAAAACCATAAAATCTAGACTGATGTCAAATACAAGAGATCGGCCTAGACCCAATACATATATTAGAAGAGATCTTTATGTATCAATTCAGAACTGTATCCTGGGTTTATTTGAAAGAAATTAAATCTAAACAGATTTTATCATTTTGTGGTCTAGCTACCATGGTAAGTCTCCAAGAGATCAAATAACTCAAAAGTGCCTAATCCAACTAGAACTGGAGTCTCCCGTTCATTGTACTCTAGGCTTCTAATATTGGAGGAAACCATTGAGGTTCTGTTCCCAAACTATTCTTTCTTGGCCTTCAACCTGACATCGAACCCTCTGTACATGTGCCAATCATTTAGCCTAGTTACCTCAAATTATCTTGAGACCCCTCAAGGAAATAGAAGGTGATGTACTCCCTTGTAGCCTGTGGTTTTGTTGGTTAGATTAATAGCTTATGATTGGTATCATCAGAAAAAAATTATTATTTCATCCCAATCACCATTTGTCAGAACCCTCCAATGCATGGATTAGAACCATAAAACAATGCTCACAGTTCACTCCTTCTGGTGTTGCTCCACAACCTAACAATGGCACATTAAATTAGCAGCAGAGGCCTTCTTATTAGCCCTAATCTTCCACCCTTTTTGACCACATTTCTCAATGCACTAACCAGGTAGGACTGAAGTATGTCTATAACCCCAATATTGAAGCCCCTACTACTGATGAACACCATTGGCTGATGTCTAGTAAGTAACCTCTCTCTCCATAGAATTATAGCCCACCAGAAAACGAAGGAAGCTAAGTGTTAGCTAACTTGATACGCAAACTCAATCCTTGTGCGGATCTCAAAGGACTCGATTTGATTAACTAGGAAAAGTAAATAACTAAATAAGATACGTATTGAACCAACAGTCCCCAAATGTATTATTGAGTGGAGTATGAAAAATCAAGTACACGCAAGTTTCATAGTAACATTTAAGCAATCTTCAATTGGCATATTATCAAGTCGAGTACGAAGAATCGGATGGAGTGTGAAGAATCAGGTACATGCAAGTTTCATAATTTAACATTTAAGCAACCTTCAATTGACATACTAGTGAGAGGCAGACTACAACAGAAACCGAGAGAGAGGAGATTTATGTGCATCTTCTTCTTATCATAGGAAACTTGCATCTACATGATCCAAAGTTCAAATTACTCGTAAAGGCTTGCAAAGTTACAGAAGTAGAATGCGAAGAACAATTACTTCACACAACGTAATGAAATATGAATTGCCTCAAAAGCTTCACTGCAATATCAGTACCATCACTGCCTCAACTTCCTCCCGGATGCCTTCATTTCTCTAGAACAACCATCTGGTCCATCCCTAAACGGCTAAACCCATTTGATACATTGATTATTGGGATAACCTTTCATTCAGCTTCTTACAAATTTCATACAACTAAAAACTGATCCAAACCCACTGCTTACCCCTGTTGCCATCTTAGATTGAGAATTCTGTAAACCGGGAATGAATAGGATTCAATAATGATATATAATGTCTAGGGGTCACATCTAAGGAACTATAGAGTATATGAGAGCCAAAAACAAATGCTGATAAATAAGACCTGCTGGCGGCTGGCCTTACTTCCAATTGGAACCTTTTTGCCAAGATCGCAAAAATTATTGAAGACGCTCTTACCTTCAAGTTGGACTATGGGATGACATAAATTAAATTCTTCTAGGCTTAAGGAACAATTTTTTATGACGGTGTAACCTTAATGTGCAATGGGCCAACTAATTGGGTGCACGCAGCACCCCACAACCCGTTCATTGAGTAAACGAAGATCATCACCTTGTGGAGTATTGAACCATCACCTGTGCCTTTTCAGGCACATATCACCTATGTTACACAGACTCAGAGGGATTGTCCGGTTGGACGCAGTATTTTGAAGAGTTAGAAACCAACATTCCTCAATTCTGTCAATTTTTTACACTAAAATGAATTGAAGTGCTCAGTACTCGTACCCTTGTTCGAGTGTCGAGTGTCGAACACGGGTACTTTAGGGCAAAGTGAAGAGTCCGTGTAACATAGCTTATCACTAGACTCATTACCACTGAGCAACCCCTTTTGTTTAACTTTGCAAAAAATGTAAATTTCCCAACATAGGACATGGGCTGATACACAGTAGACTCTTCTAGCTGAGAAACATAATTGCTACCCCTCTTGTTCAACATTGCAAGAAGTGCAAGTTTCGAAAATAATCACCAGTAGGATAGGACATATGGTACTCTTCTAGGCTAAGAAACATACTTGCAACCCCTCTTGTTGAACATTGCAAAAAGTGAGAGTTTACCACATACAAAGTATCAAAGTTCTATAACTTTTTATAGCAAAATAAATGTGGAGATTACAGAAAAAGCATATAAGACACATGATTAATAACTAATTAAAAGAGACATTTTTGAATGTCATGAGTCTGGGATAAAGATTAAACCTGTACATATGCTCAACAAACTCATCAACTAATATAGGCCAAGCTCCTGAAAAAGGGGGGAAAATCAAATGAACACAATCATTTTCATAGCAAAATCGGAACAAGGCAACAAGCTTTATCTCTTTATCTGTACAAGTTAAACCGACGTTCCAAGCCAGTCATGTTGTAATAGCACAGAGTCAGAATCAAAGGATTTCAGAAGCATCCAAGAAATGCAGTGCAATGAAATTTTAAACTTTAATATTTTATCGACAGAATCTACATCCTACTACCATAAAACCTACCAAGTTTCAGCTAAAGGCAGATCAACCTTTCAGAAGAGAACAGTCAATATCAAATTTAAGACAGTCAGTAGCTAAAATATGTTTTGTGATGACTACAGGAAAAGGGGGAGGAGGGGATAATATATTTAGCTCAAGGAAGTCAAGAGATAAAGACTAGGTTAGCATGGATCAATTGCACGCATATCACCGACCACAATTTTCAACGAAAGTACCACCAAGCAAAAGTTTCAAACAAGCAAAAAAGCTTAAAAATAAAAATATTAGAATAGTAATTAATAAAACAAAGAAAATATCAAATAACTAAATTGATAGAATCAAGACGCAATGATTATTCTTCTAGTCAGTGCATGGACGCATGATCTTTGATTCACAACAAACGATCAAACATGGTAAACAAAACCTTTTATTTATTTATTTATTTGATAGGTCATGGTAGACAAAACATATGTAGCAAAAAAATTAAGTGACACCAGAGGAACCTCATGGAGAATTGACGATAGCAGTCTACATAATGGATACTGAACAATTAAGTCTTTAACATTACATACATAATTGTAGCTTAACAACCAACTAAGGAACACTAGCAACATACCTTCAGGATCATACCCTCCAAGATTTTCATGTACACACCGACTAAAGGCCAATACTTGCCTCCATGTATCCTCAGAGATGTTATGTCGCTGGTTTTTCTAAAAAGAGGAATTAAAGGAATTACTTCCAGGGAAATAACAACAGAAGATAAGTGAGAAAACGTTTGGTAAACTTCTGCTGTTACATTATCTTGCATATTTTCTATCTGAGACTATCTCTATCATATCAGAGTCTAAATGACCCAATTAATCAAATAACCGCTAAAAATGAGATATCACGTCTAGATTATATATTTAATTGACATGCATAACTTATTCAATGAGATAAAAACTTGAAGAATACAATTCTCAGTTGAAGAGAACAGTGTGCAGGCCATAAAGTAGACATGAAAGCCGGCTAGACTGTGGTAACTGTGCAGTACTAACTACTAAGACAAACAATAGTGAGACCTAAAGTACATGTGTGTGTGTGTATTTATGTTACTTTTTTATAATACGATGTGTAGAAGTAATATGTAAAGTATGATGTGAAACAAATTAAAATATTCCCTCCATTCCAAAATATATATAAGATCAAGTTTGACTTAACATGATCTTATATTTTCAAATTTTGTGATTCACTTAACTTTTAAAAACATTAAATCATGCAATTAGTAGTATTATTTAGATATTTTACAATTTTCATAATTATATTGTCTAAATCTAAAATAATTCATATAAATTTTGAATGTGAAAATATCTCAAGTTTACTTCAAAAGGTTAAATATGGATCCTATATTTTGGAAAGGATGGAGTATTATTTATTTATTTGATAAGTAACTTGAAATAATTTATAAACTTAAAGTAAAAATCAGTTGCTAAATATACATCTAACAAACAGCTCAATCAATGAAATTTTGATAAAATTTTAGAAACACTAAAAAGAACAAAGATGTAACACCCCAGTCCCACATCGAAAGATATGAAAAAAATTTGTCTGTACTTAAAAAATTAAGTTGCTACCAATAGTACCTTCAAGTCATGACCTTTTGGGTGAGCATGTGGTGGGCTAAGATAACCTAAGAAGATACTATTGTGTCAGTAGCTTAAGGCTTTATTTGGATGAATTTGATTCGATTCGGACTTGAGATTTGACCCGAGATTTGTTCTGAACTCGAGATTTGACACGGGTTGTTTCATATCGTATCAGAGCCGACTCTCGAAAGCTCAGATCGGGTCATTCGATCGGGTTACCGAAGATGGGGGTATTATCTCACAATAGTTAGAGAGGCAAAGATCTGTGGACCGTATGTGTGATCGGTTCTGACGGGAACGTCATAAATTTAAGTAGGGGAGTTTGTAACACCCTGGACCGTGTGTGTGATCGTTTCTGACGGACACGTCAGAAATTTAAATAGGGAAGTTTGTAACACCCCAGTCCCACATCGAAATATATGAAAAAAATTGTCTGTATTTAAAGAATTAAGTTACAACTAATAGTACTTTCAAGTCATGACCTTTTGGGTGAGCCTGTGGTGGGGATGACCCAAGAAGATATTATTGGGCCAGTGATTTAAGGCCTTATTTGGATGAATTTGATTCGATTCGTACTTGGATTTGACCCGAAATTTGTTCCGGATTCGGGATTTGGCCCGGGTTGTTTCAAAAGAAAAATGTTTTTTAAAGAGAAAAATCATTCCATAAGTTGGAACACTTTTCAAGACATCTTTGCAAAACAAACTTTACAAGCATGCGTCTGTTCATTTCGAAATTATGAAAAGTTTATACACATAATAAGCATTATTTAGATTCAGTTTTACAAACTACTACCTCAACAAAGTCGCACCATTCATTAAGCAGCCGAAACCTTCCAGCTAGGACCAATCTCCAAGCCATAACCGCCCTGCTTACAGCTGAAACTTTGTGTCGAGTGGTCTCATGTAAAAGATCCATAGGCCGAAGATGATGTACAAGAAAATTTGGACGATAATGCAATGTTATTAAAGCATAATTGGACTTACTGATGTTCTTTTGACCATTTTCCCGGCAAATGAAGAACACAAAATCATAGAAGCGTGAGAACTCAGAATAGTCAACCTACAAAAAGAATGTAATGTAAAATCCTGAATAAAGTAATCATGATAAGACAGGTGATTCCTTTTACTAGTGGTAAACACACTTCCATATTCCAGTCAGAACCTGAAATATGTACCTTCCCCTTTTGGAGTAGCATAATATTCAATCATGTTAGCAGTTTCCAGTCAGTACAAAGGGCAAAGACAACAGATAAATACAACTAAAGTTGGATCTTATTTGTAGACTTATTGGACAAAAAAACTGCCCATCGCAAGACCAAAATTCCATAAAACTTGAAGGGGGCAAAGATATGATAGCTTACCATCAAGTCAAGCCTGGACATGAGTTTCAAAACTTCGTCAAATATTAGCACCCTGTTGCAGATGAAAAAACTATTATAATATGTTTTAATATTGTTAAAGAAAATGTACCTAACTGCAAAATCACTACATTTTATTTGAGGAAAATCTAAAATATGAGAATTAGCACAATTTATGGAATCTGCATGAGTACGATACAAACAATGACAGGTAACTCATGCAGGCAACAAAGCCAACCAAGCTAATTTTAACCTTAATTCTTAGAAGTCAATGACAGTTCATAGATTATCATTCCAACAAGACTGAGGAAAATCAAAATATGGAATGTATTTTCTTTTCTTTTTTGGCTTTGATAAGTAACATATTAACAATATCGAACACTTTCATATAGTTTATGCTGGACTACGTTATCCTCGCGCATCTGTTCTTTTGGCTTGACTTATAGTATAACAGATGAAAATTTGGTAAAGAATGTAGGATGAATGAAAGAGGTGATCCTAGGTGACAAGAAACTCTTATTCTCTTCCTTTTTTGCTTAGTTGGGTTTAGAAGGAAACAAGAAGCAGCTAAAAGGAAAATGATTGTTCCAATGCATGTTCACAGAAGGTATTATTGGAGAATAAAACTGCCAAAGAGGGGAAACAACTAACTGGAAATGGAAAACCTATGTTTGAAGGACATATTCTATTTTTTAATATCAAATATAATAATTACCCTTCATACGACTCACATGCATATACATAAGGAAATGATAAATTGTTATTAGCCAATATTCCAATTTAAATTATCTAATACCTCCCTTCTTACCAATCAAAAACCCACACTCATGCACAAGGAAACGGTAAAACTAAAAAGACCAAAAATAAAGATAGAAAGAAACTCTGTTAAAGTTCAGATATTTTCCCCTCAAGTTCGTCACCTCCCTCTATATCTCTATCTTTGTATGTGTGTATGTGTGTTAAAACGGAAGAGGTGCCACAAATAAGGTTGTGGACATTATTTAATAATTGAGTTGTTTGGACCACGTACATTTTTTACTCTTAAATTTGATAAAATCTGCCACCATTTCTTTAGTGAAATTTCACATATATACCTTGGATGCGACAGTGACTCCACCAAGTTTAAGAGGTGAGCCAGTGCCTCCCTTGAGTACTGAGTTTTCTGTGACTCATCATCCCTTCTGTATTCTTCCTTCCCACAAGAAGATGCCCCTGATGTAATGTCTGCAAGAGAATGTTCAGAAATCCGATAATTCACAAGGGCTGTTCATATATACTAGAATAGCAAACAAATCTTATTACTTTTTTTAATTTGCTAACTAAAGGGAAAAACAAAAGGAGGAAAATGACTACAAATATGTGATACAGCATAATAGAAACTTCTACTTCATTCATTTGATAATGCATCGCTAATCAACAAGCACACGTTACATTTTCAGATATTTCCTCAATCACACCCAAAAAAAGAAAGTCCATTTAAAGTCAAACTTATAAGTACAAGAATCAGGTTTCAAAATTTTGTCGCCACTAATTTAAAGTAATTCACAGTATGATATGTACATATTGGGTAAGAATGTGTATGTACTATTTAGATGATAATGTAGAATGTCAAAATATTCAAGAGGTTATTGTTATTGGATGTAACAAACAAGAAATAAGGACACTTAAATTGGGATTGAGTATATAATGTTGCACTACAACAACTATTCAAGTAGATACATTATTAAACAAAAGTACAAATTCAAGACCTTGTAGTTTTCTAACTATAGAGTAAAAACAAACATGGACAAGTAAGTCAATCTTCTAATCTTTACTACCAAGATCTCAACTTTCCTCTGATATCTTGACCAACTTAACTCAAACAACTACATTTTAAAAATTCACATATGACAATTAGAAGATAATTCAATAGAATAGGCCTTCCCAGCATTCAACAAAATCCAAGGCTTATCTTCCAAATTAGTTAAGAGCACTGACAATATAAAAAATAAGTATAAGAGCATAAGCCATATAGAAGGTAATTCTTCTTGGCATTAATAACATTCGATGGGGACCACAAGTCAAGAAAAAATCAAATATTTTTACATTTGTTATTTGGAGTTCTAATTATGTTTAATGCAAAAATAATTGTTCTAATTTATTTATTAGTGTGGATTTAGGACATTTAATAGTAAGGATATTTTAGTTGTTTACTTATTTTATTGTTCCAAACTAATATTAGGGTTTTGAATCTCTATAAATATTGATGTACTCCCCACAAGTTAATTACACTACCTAATATATTATTTATTATTGAACGAACATATGAGCTATTTTCCTCTCTTCTGGGGATGACAAACCCTTGGTGGTAGTGGTGTGCAGAGCATCACCCAAGTAAAAAATTCTTGGGGTAGTGAAATGTGGAGCCTCACCCGAGTTAATTTTCGTTGTTTCTTTCAATTATTTTTGTTCCAAATCTGTCCTACATCATACATGTTATTCGTACTTGCAAGTTTCAACTGCACGGTGCGCGCTGCTAACTACTGGAAATAGAACTCCAAGAATCATTTTCGCTAATGGTAAGTACAATTTAATAAACTATATTTTACATGAATTCTTCTCTTTTCATTCTTCACTGATGCCGAATGCAATTCCTCTAAGTTTTTTAATGACTTCTCTCAGTTTCCCTTATGGGTAACCCAGATTTTAATGAGAGAAAGTACATTTAGAAACTGTTTCTTGCACGAATTCCTCTCATTTCATTCTTCAATGATACTGAATCCATTTTTCTAGTTTTTAATGACTTCTCTCATTTTTCCTTATAGGTAACCCTGATTTTGCTGAGATTTTAAAAACCATATCTTGCACGAATTCCTCTTGACTCATTCTTTAATGGGAACAGATGTAACTCTTTCTTGTTATATTTTGGGTCATCAATCCCTTATTTACACCTAAACTAGGCAACCTAAAACTGCACTTGCTGATTGTCAAATGCCAAGAAGCAAGGCTTCTTTTGTAGGCTGGCGAAACCCCGAATCTGACAAATCCCTTAAATCCAGATTCGTGGATTCTTCTAGCAAATTCTTCCACAATTTTTTTTACATTAAGAATTGGAAATACTACTAATACTATATACTATATTAATCAATATACTGTTTAATATACTAATATTATCAACAAAATTAGTGTGATCATATTTGTTGGAATTAAAATTTTAAGACAGGTATGTATATTTATGTGTACATATTTATCTGTTAAAAAATCTATTTAATATAACTATGTGTTTGAATGATTGAATCCCCAAATCCTATTCTTTGAGATTGGCCGAACAGCCGAATCCCCGTATGGCAAACCCGAATCCTCGAACCCGTATCTTTGCTTACTAGGTCAAAGGGTACTCTTGAAATTATTTGAAAATTTAAGTCTTTATGATTTTTAAGTATTTAACTTAAAGAAGCATTGAAATTAACCCCCTTATCAGACGAATATTGTGCTTGTAGGCTGTAGCATTTCTCTGTGTTTTTCTCGCAGTAACTTTCTCCAATATATTTATAATTATCAGAATTAGATAACAGATACTCAAAAATAACAGTTCAAGACAAGAAAATGTTAAAATGAGAAACTAAAGCAGATGGACACAATGTAAGGTCATTTAATGGTTAACAAGATTTCAAATTTCAGATAAAACTATTTCTAACCCTTAGCTCTCTAATTAAATTACAAACCCATGCACTCGAAAAAATTACATAAGCTCATTTCTTGAACTCATAAATTACAACTAACATTGAACAAAACAATTGAATACCATCAATGATCAGAACTCAGAAGAAATTAAAAAATTGAATTAAAAGTTTACCACAAAATCGCCTGTATATCTCAAAGATATCGAACCGATTCAAACCAAAAACGTCCATCACTGAACGGTACGAGGTAGGGTTGATTCTAAAACAAAAGCAAATTGGTTTTCGGGTTCGTTGAACGAAACCCTAAACCAAACTCAACAATTTGAAGTCCCACTGTCTTTTCTCTCGTCTTTTTGGTGAAATGTGTCAAGAATTTAAGCTGCTAAATTCCAGATTTATTATGTTCGCCTGTGGGGGAAAGCTGAGCTGTTTCTATTGCGTACCATATATTTATACTCGCTGGATCCTCCCGTAATAACTACTCTCTTTTTCTGAAAAATGGTCTCTTTTAATTTTTCGAATTTTTAAAATTGATATAAATTTAATATATTTTGATTAATATAATAATTATAACCTCCTTTCCTTTGCGAAACAAATAATTGTAACCTACTTAAAAAGTCTTATTGAGTACAAAATGGTTATATTTCAAAATTATAAAAAAATTACATACCAATTTTAATTTTAAGGTTTCACAAATTAACTAAAATTATAATCAAATAAAACTTTTTTTAAGAATGGACAGATAGTACTTAACTTATTTAAAAACAATTATTCTTATAATTTACTAGTACCACAAAAATATCTATACTACTTTTTCGTTACAGGAGATTGGATATAAAATAATGCAGATGATAGTTATTAATTATTGAATTCACCCCATGTATAATGCAACATTCACTAATTCTATATTCACTTTTTGTATCCAACTTTTATTGCTTTAGCATTATTCCAAAAATATTAGATACACCCATTTTATAAATTATAATCTCTCTGTTTAAAAATTATATATATAATTTGATTTTGAGATCAAATGATAACATATTAAGATACGATTCATAAAAGTTTAGAATAAAATAAATTTTGTGATAAATAATTTTTATTATATACTTTATAAATATAATAATTGTATCAATTAAAATTAAATAAATTCACATCAATTTAAAGATTAATATATCTTTGTTTGACTTTAAAAATCAAATTGTATTCTTAATTTTGAAACGGAAAGGAAAAAATTACAAGTCTATTAATTGAAAATTTTGTTGTCTATTGGAACAATAAGTAGGCCTGCAAGGTAGAATTTTAAACACATGGATGCTGATTTTTTTATTATTATTTATAATTTTGGGTTTAAAATCGTACTTGATCGTACAACAAAAATTACTATAGAATTAATAAAATGGAAAAAGAAATTCCAAAGTAAAATAAAAGACCCACCCACATGGCAGAAGACCCATAACATATTCTACCCAAATTAATAGCCGAGCAGAGCAGAGCAGAGCAGTAATCAACCAGACAAAAGAATTGCTCCTCCCACATCCATAATATTCAACTATTCAAGGATGTTGACACTGCAGAGTTGAATACAACTCGAGAGAGATGCTGAAATTGGAAGAGGGTAGAATCACCAGTCGATGCAAATGATTTCCCTCTCATGCAAAGAGGGTAGAATATATACTACTTAGCAGCAAAAAGTCAAAAGATTCAATAAAATACATCAGTTCATGGCAATACAGGAGGAGCAACACTTGTAATTATGGCAAAAGAGGAGCCTAATAATCTTGCGTGGCCTACTTCCAAAATCTCAACTCAATTCTTCTTCAAGGCTCAAGTAGCAGGACAAGTAAGAAAAGCAAACTTGACTTTTCTTTGTGTTAAAGCAACTAACATATGGAAGATAAGAGCTGAAAATTGTTAGGTTCAAGTACCTATGCCTTCTTACATGTCGTCCTGCAATTATACATCCTAAGCAGCAAGAGTGGAGGCAGAACTGCCATAAAGAAGGCTTACATAAACCACAAATGATATGCCTAGCACTTAGAAAAGTTAACCAATTTCATGGGACCAAAGGCATTTCAACCTTCATGTTTGAACAGAACAACTGGATTCATCTCCAAGAATATAAAATTACGAGCAACTGCATATAAAAAGTTGATATCCTATCTGATAGTGGTGGGGCTAAGGATGTTTACTTTCATCAACAATACTATGATACTATCACAACAATCATGTGTTACTATTAAAACTGCTCTCATTATAATATCCAACCAAATATAAAGTTCTACCATAACTAAAGGGGAGACCAGCAAACTGTCTTTAGCATCAATAATTTCAAAGTTTATAACATGGAAAGAGAAAAAATTTGAAAACTCAACCTATCTGTTAATATGAGTGCAAGGAAAAGTGAGTTCAAAACAAAGCAGGAATCAAAATAAACAAATATCCAGACAAACCAAAGCTAATGATATAAAGGATCCTTATATTCGCAAGTATATATAATCCTTACAACTTATTCAATGAGATTATTTAATGACAATATAGTTCAAAAGAAAATTGACCCAAAAAAGGCACTTTCTCTTCATCATAAGTATTCAATATATGAAAAATGCTACTATGGATCTATACGAAAGCAATTCAACACAACTTTTTAACCTTCCGAACCTTCTTTGGGCCCGGAACTTCCATTCTGCCAACAGAACACCCACACCTTGCCCGGAACACCAGAACAGCTCGTCCATTAAGGGGTGCCATCTTCTTAAGCTCAGCTTCTAATTCTCGATGATGATCGCGAGGTAATTCAAACAATCCCTTCTTTAATCCATTTTTTGACAGACAAGTACTAGAGTTCTTCACACAATCCTCAGTCTCAAGCTGGATGTCAAATTCAGCTGCCTTTCTTAGCCCACGGCAGCCAGGTTTGCCGCATTTCCTACTCATACAGACAGTAATTGCCAACATAGCTATCAATGCAAAGAAAATGCTCAATCCTAAACACCCATAAATCATTGGAGCATTCAAAACCTCCTCTTTAAGCACAAGAAAGATTGCTCCAATAATTTCCATGAATTTACAAGACAACAACTTTATGTAAGGATATAAAAGAAACCCACAAGCAAAAACCACAGCAATCAAGATTATCAAATCAATCACCGCCGATCGAGATTGTTGGCAAGCCGGAATATTCAGGTGATTTGTAGAATTGGGTGTCCTTTTAATCCTATTAATTTGATTAGATTGCTTCAATTTCAAACACGGGTCGGTCGAATTCACAGATTTGGCCATGTCTGTATGTTGGTCAGCCGAAATTGAGCTATGGAAACAGACCATTTGGATTCAAACCCAGAAACTAAAGTTCGATTCTATTGAAAACCCAATAATAATCCAAACAAAATTACAAATCAATCGCACGAATTTACAATCAAATTCAGATCGACCCACCTTCATAAAAAGCGGAAAAAAGGACCAAATTTGAGTGCACCTGAAAATCAAAATTGCCGCTGAGCCTGAGTTATAAAAATATAATATTTATTAAGAACCTGGATTGGAGCTGAGAATAATTCAAAGGAGGGATTTTAGCTCTGGCCGGCTCCAGAGATTAGAAAGAAAGAGGGAAGGACAAAGAAGAGTCGACGAAGTCATTAGTCATTTACACACTACTACTACTACTACCTATCGCAATCTCTGTGAGCTTTGCCTTTCATCATTCATTAATAAGCAATGGAGTGAAAATCTTTCAGCTTCAACTACTTTTTGTGTACCTTTCAGTTTTTATGGGCTTGAAGAGAATAATTGATAAGACAATGGACATGGCGTTCGATTAATTTTTGATTGATTTGTTGTTGAAAAAATAAATTGTTGGGTCTACATTTGGCCCACCCACTATTTTATTATTTTTATTTATTTATCACTTTCGTTAGTTTTACAAAAATAATATATCATTTTTTAACAATAATAATAATAATTTTAATTTTATTATGATTATAAAATTGTGATGATAAATTTAATATATTTTATTTAACCATTAAGTGAAAATATGATTTCTTAAGATTTTTTTTGTTAAATGATTTTTTTTTGTGAAATAAGATCTATGTTTTATTTTTTTTTCTTATTGACCAGATCTGACATGCATTCTATTCGGATTACGCCATTGGAAGAAGATCATTAGGTCTGAATTCTAAGCTTTTATTGACCTTCCGTAACAATTACCGACTACAACGCGTCGACATTACTACTATTTAATTAATTCTGATCTTTCCTATAAACATTTTCAATAAGTCTTGGTTGACCGGAATATTAGATATTTATTTATTTTATTTTTATTTTTATTTGTGATTTTTAAAAAATGTATACATAGTATTTATTTCAACAGAAATTTTTACAAAATATAATATTTTAGGTATAATTTAGATATATACACAAGAACATGGTTGTACCGTCTGTATAACCATGTTCTTGTATATGTATCCAAATTATACTTAAAACAATATAGTTTATAAACATTTTAGTTAAAATAAATACTATATATTTTTTTAGAGTCATAAGCAAAAAATATTTTTTTGAAAATATCAAATATTCATGTCCAATAAACATGTCCACGTAGAAGGACTCTAACATTTTAGGACACGTCAAACATCATATGACAATAATTTTAAAAAATTAGATATATATTTTTACTTTTTAATAAATATAAAAACAACCAATAAAATAATCAGTACTCTGTTAATGCCAAATAAAATATTACTGTTTACTTTTTGAAGTCATCTTAAATTATTTTTAAAATTAATATTGACATAAATTTATTTAATTGTAGTTAATATAATAATAAATGTCGTAAACTATTTAAAAGGTATTATTAATATAAGATTTGTTGTTTCTTATTGATTTTTAATTCGATAATATTTTAAATTAATTTTTGAAAATCAATAATGATTTTATAATTTGATTTGAAGATAATATTAGTTTTTAATTAATTTATAATATTGGTGATTATTTTCAGAACGCAGTAAATGTGTTGGAAACTATATTGCCATGTATGTGTGTCTAGCTTAATTCTTGGCATTCCAAATGCATGTGTATAAATTTTAAAATACTTTATTTATTTATTTATTTTTGTTGTAGGAGTATGGGAGAGTAGCCCGGTGAATGTTTACCTTCCAAGAGTCGGGGAAAAAACTCAAACTCATAATTTAAAAGATTATTATTCGTAACACAATTTTTAAAACACGGGAATTACTAAATAAAATGGCTACTCATATTAAAGGCAAAGCTAGTTATTGTTGTTCTACATGCTAAGAAATCTAGCAATAAAAGGTGCAGCAAAAGTCAAAACATTAATTATAGCATTGCAATTAAGCGCTGATACTACTAGTTCACCGCAGGGTGCTCAAAATATTCAATTTTTTCGATTTTTTATCGAATCGGTTGAAATCGATATCGACGGTATCGATTTTTTTGATACCGGTTTTTCAATTTTTTTTATATTTTTTGGTACTAATAGCGGTAATAAAAATTTTGAATTCGATAAATAGCAAAAAACCGAAAAATCGAAAAAAACCGAAAATTTGAAAAATTCTTTTGTTCCTTCCTGAAAAGTTGTGGTTCTGTTCGGTTAATCACTTTTAGTCTACATCCACATGTTTTATATTGCCTGCATGCAACATGCATGTCAAGAAATTAAGAGTATGTACATGCAGAGTCTTATAATATGATATATAAACTAAGCATAAACCCACGCAGTCATCTTATAAACTCTTACGGTAAGAAAATTAAATACATATTCCTTTCATTCTAAAGAAGATATATATATATATATATATATATATATATATATATATATATATATATATATATATATATACAGAATTGATCAGGTGAGGGTTCCCTTACTTTGTTAAAATGCGGATTTTTTTTTGTTTTGTTTTTTTTTTAAACAACTAAAAAAAATATTTAATATTTTATGGAACTGATATTTTTCCATAATATAATGTTTTGGGCGTTATTTGAATACATATACCAAAAAATAATGGTACAGTCTGTACAGACTGTACAGACCTGTTTTGTTATACGTATCCAAATCACATCTAAAACACTGTATTATGAAAAAATTTCAAAATCATAAAATATTAAAAAAAAAAATTAGTTATTTTTTAAAAAAAAAAACCAAAAAAAACTATAAAAAAAAAGAGTCCGCATTTTAACAAAGTAAGGGAGCCCTTACGGGAACCGGACTCTCTCTCTCTCTCTATATATATATATATATATATATATATATATATATATATATAGAACACTTGACATGATGTCTTTTACTGTTTTACATATGGTGTTTACAAGAAGTTTTTATAAAATGAAATACTATATTGCTATGATACTATCTACACCATAAAATTTGATAGCATATCCCAAGTCCAAGAGATATCATCTTGCAACTCACAATCTGACACTGTCATTGCAGTAGGCAAGACTTCAATAACCGGAAAAAAGATAAGGTAACAAATTAATAATTATCAAAAAAATTAACCAAAAATTTCAAATTATAATTACTATTTACTACAATTATGATAGTTAAATACTCTTATACCAACAATTGTAATTAGTATTTATAAAAATATAATTTATTAGTCTCATTTCTTAGTTTTAAAAAATTTATTAATATAAAAAAAATTAATTAATTAATGTGGTATAACCGAAAATCGAACCGAAAAAATCGATACCGACTTTGTACCGAACTGATACCGAAACCGATTATTCGGTACCGGTACCGATTCTTAATTTTTTGGATTTTTCGGTACCGATTCGATTTTTTACCGATAAGCACCCCTAGTTTACCATACGCAGTTGGTATTTTTTTGACTAGTGGCTGCCTGATTGGTAAGGATGTAAAATGTTTTGATTCGTATCGCTCAATTAAAAATCAATGATATTCGGATCATATTCGATTTGAGATCGCGCTCGATTTGAATGTTAAGGGAACGGGAATTACACATCTCACTCTTATCATCAGTCTTATAAAATTTTTTGATACTCGTCTCATTCTTCACAAGGATTAAATTTCAATAACCATCCCCATCCGGCCATCCCCATGGAGAATTTAAACCCCTACGAGAAATTTATATCATCGCGGGGATTAATATTTTGTGAATTTTTAAATAAAAAATTAATTTTAACTATATTTATAATAATAAATACATGAAAATTAATCATATTTTAGTGCATACATGATAAATTTAAGAAAAATCAAACAATAATAATATATACATACGAGGAAATATATTTTGAATTATGTAATATATAATAGTATAAATATTAATTTAATTAATATACAATTATTTGGGGACGGGCACGGGACGGAAATTGGAGTTGGGGGAAGCAAATAACATTCTCCCCCCTCCCTCCTCCCCACTCCCCACTCCCCACTCCCCACTCCCCACTCCATTTTCATAAATAATATTTGGTTATTTTCTATCTCCGATTAGAGTCAAAATTACCGTCCCAATTCAGAGTGAGTCATGAAGGTCACTGTAGGGACGAGACAAATTATCAGTTATCACCTCTACCGACTTGCAGGTATTTTATTTACCCCGGCTAAGCATAAAAAAGTTTAAAATTTTGGCAACATATTTCACCAAAATACATAACATGTTCAGACTACTTCACTGGTAGTAGTTATGTCATATTTACCACTCAATTAACAATTTTCTGATGTTTCAATTTCCTGAAAACATGGATGACCATAAGAGTATATATGCATATAATAAACATATATATATATATATATATATATATATATATATATATATATATATAGTTTGCTTCTCCACCGAACTGAAAGGGGTGAATTAAGAACAAACCGGCTATAGCGACGGTTTTTTCCGTCGCTATAGCATAGAAAACCGCTTTTTATGTTATATCGACAGAAAAAATCGTCGCTATAGCCGGTTCGCTCTTAATTCACTCCCTCCAATTCGCTGGAGAGACCCGAACTATATATATATATATATATATATATATATATATATATATATATATATATATATATATATACAGAAAGGATCAAGAGTAGAACTCTTAAGTAGTAGAACTCCCTTAAATAATAGAATTGTATCAAAACGACGTAGTTTTGATAAGACGCGGTGGCATTTTTGTAAATATCATGCCACTGCGTATTTACAAAAATGCCACCGCGTCTTATCAAAACTACGTCATTTTGATACAATTCTATTATTTAAGGGAGTTCTATTACTTAAGAGTTCTACTCTTGATCCTCTCCCTATATATATATATATATATATATATATAGAGAGAGAGAGAGAGAGAGAGAGAAAAAAAATGTATGTACACAGCTCTGTTGTAGTACACAGTCAGTTATGACGACGGTTTTTTGGGCTATAGCGACGGTTTCACCCGTTGCCATAGATATTCTGGACTACGACGACGGGTGAACTGTCGTCATAACTCAAAAAATCCGTCGTCATAACTCGATTATATAATACACAGTTGTGTATATACATATAGTATTATATATATATATAGAGCAAGGATCAAGAGCATTCCTCTTAAATAACATTCCTCCTTAAATAGCATATCACTCATTTATTAAAACTACGTCGTTTTGGAGTGACTTAAAAGAGAGTGGTCCCACTTATTTTCCTTTTATTTACAAAAATGTCACTCGCGGTCACTCCAAAACGACGTAATTTTAATAAAAAAGTGCTATTTAAGGAAGAATGCTATTTAAAAAGAATACTTTTGATCTTTGTTCTATATATATATATAGAGAGAGAGAAAATTACGTTCAAGAGCATAATTATTAAAGAGCAATACTATTTAAAGGAGAGAGAATGTTTAAAAAGAAAAACAAGGAGCAATTAATTTATTGTGCGTGTGTGTGTGTGTATGAATGTATAAAGTTAAAAATGGGCATAGATTATAGAACCAAAAAAAAAAAAAATTAATTTATTAATATCTGTTCATTAGTTGTAGTTTCTGAATGAAACTTATGTACCATTTTGGTGCACAATTAATAACAACTACCAGTGCATACATTGAGTGATATTTATTTATATATTTGACATTCGCTAATGGTTGTTTAATGAAATGATAGTTTTTCAAGAAAATAGATTAAGATTTTTATAATGCTAGAATTGGGATTCAAAATTATTATTATTTTTTTTTTCAATATAAAAAATATTGGAACGGAACCATCATCGAGAGAGAGAGAATATTTCAACCATAGGAATAGGAATAGGAATAGGAATAGGTATTATTTGACTTAATTTCTTGTAGTAGCCTAGCCTACTACTACTAGGTTTGAGAATTGAGAATGACTTAATTAAGGAAAACGAATTGATTAGCTGACGATTTCCTTCTCTGCTTTTCCTCTATTTCTGTGTGCTCCACTTTTCTCCCTTCTTTGTTTTTTTCTTCTCTCTTTATGTATTTATTTATTTAAAAAAATATAATACTATTACGATTCTTCCTTCTTATTCGTCTTTATTTTTGTTTTTTAGTATGGCAACTGAGTTACTTTGCGTTAATTAATAATAATATTATAAATAGACAAATATGTGTTCAATTAATATATACATCTCGTTTGAGCTCATTTTTATTTTTGAATTTTTACTCTTCTTTCAACATGAAAATATTATATAAACAAACTACAACTGGTTTCATTTTAATTTAGGAACAACATTAATGGCCTATTATATCTTTCCTAGTAATTTCAATTTGAATAGGTCATGGGTTTGCGTTTGAGTTTTTGCCGTGGCTTTTGTCTTTTGATCACCTGTTCTTGTCTCTCTCTGTCGGTCCGACTTTATTTATTTTAATTGATTTTTTTAAAATTAAAATTAAATAAATATATTAAAAATTTTAAAATTAAATAAATTGATTTTGATAATATATTCGGTGTATTTTTATATGATAATAATTTTATGTTTATATCTAATAATCAAAATAATAAATTTTAATTTTAAAAAAGATCATCAATTAAGATAAATAAAACTAAAGAGAGGAAATATTAAGCAATTCTTGCACCCTTCGACCCATGAACCCCAAAAATAATACTATAATACTTTTACATGCTGGGACCACAATCTGCATATATACTTTCTCATACATTCATAATAACACATGGTAAGTATTTAAATAAATATTATTTTAATTCCAAAAACTTAAATTTCAAGAAAACTATGCATATTGTTTTTTATTAAAAAAATGTCTATTTTTTCATAACTTTCTAATTCAATATAATAAAAACAAAATTTAGTGACTTTTCTTTAAGAATAAAATTTGAAATTTTATGTCACACGGAGGGAGGCATCACCTTTAGTATATTAATATTAATTGACCCAAACAAACAGATATGTTGAGTACAAAAGATACGGTCTAAACGTTCCTGTCGCGCCGCACATGTTCGCACGTGGCAGATTTAGATCCACTTTCTCTTTTTGCTAAAAAAATATACAGGCCAAACTTTGTACCACGTGGAAGAGGAGAGACACGTGGAATCCGTTGATACGATTTGGAAGGGCGAAAGGAACTTTTTCTATTACTCCCTCCATTCTTAATTATTTGATGTTTCGGAGCTTTGCACAATTATTAAAAAAATTAAAACTCCTTTAAAAACTCCACTAAAATTATTATGTAGTATTATCAAAAATATCTTTACATAGATAAATAAAAAGTTAAATTGTAGATAATAAAGATGAATGAGAAATATTATTAGAGGATAGAAAAAAATATAAGAATTATAAGAGAGAGAAAGAGAGTATACCATTAAGATATTAAAAGAGAGAGAAAAAATAGTCTGAAAAAGTAGTAGAAAAATAAGGAAAGTATTAAATGTTTAGATATAATTTAGGAAATAATGTAATTAATATCTCTTAAAAATCTACAAACGTCAAATAGTACTCCATCCGTCCATTAATGTAAGACGTTTTAGAGAAGTTTTTTTGTCCCTTAATATATACTCCCTCAATTCTTAAATAAGTGACGTTTTGGAAGAAAAAATTTGTTTCAAATTATCTGTCGTTTACAACTTTCTAGGAAAATAAATTATTTACTTTCCTATATCACCCTTACCTTCTCTCATTGTCCCAAGAAATTATCACCCTTAGTATTAATAGTTTTCAACTTCGCATAAAGGGACAGTGATGGAATTTCACACAGATTTTAATTATTAAATAATAGTATTAAATGTCTTTCTTAATCCATGTGCAAAAATCTTAAACGACACTTATTTAGGAATGGATGAAGTAACGTTTTAAAATTCCAAGTAAGCATTAATTGCTTAGTTTACAATATTACCCTAAGTATTAAATAAAATTTTGGTTCTCCCACTACTTTTTGTCCAATAAATAATAATATCTTTTTTCAATACAAGGGCAATATAAATATTTGATATTTTATTTGATGCTATATAATTATGTCTTTAATATTTATGTACAATTCTAAAAAATTTTATACTCCCTCCATTCTTAAATAAGTGACGTTTTAAAAGAACAAATTTGTTCTAAATTATCTGTCGTTTACAACTTTCAAGGAGAATAAATTATTTACTTTCCTATATCACCCTTACATTCTCTCATTGTCCCAAGAAATTCTTACCCTTAGTATTAATAGTTTTTAACTTCCCATAAAGGGGTAGTGAAGAAATTTTACACAGATTTTAATTATTAAATAATAATATTAAATGACTTTCTTAATCCATGTATAAAAATCTTAAATGACACTTATTTAGGAATGAATGGAATATTAAGAGACAAAAGGAGTAGTAAATAGGAACAAAATTTATTATCTAAAACGTCAATTAAATAGGAATTGAGAGAGTAACTTTTTTACTTTTCAAGTGGAACCTCCTACAAATGGTCTACATGTTGTGCGCTTGCGTGACATCTTTTAATTGGGCTACTTGTATTACGGTCAATGGGGTCCATTTTAGTCCTAGTTCTTCCATGTGGAAATGAAAATTAAATATTAATATATTTGAACTTCATCTATTTATATTTTTAACCATCATTAGAGGTTAAAATACAATTAATTTCCCTATCGACATAGAATTTTTGTTTTAGTCCATTTAATTCCAATATAGCCAAAATTAAAATACAAGTTATAATTGTAAGACCCCAACTTATTATAAATAAAAGTAAATTTTTCTCTATTCATTATTCTAAAATAATAAGGTATTAATTTGATATAATGCTTTGGATATGGGTGAAATGTGAATTTTTTTTAAAATAAGCAAGTAGTTATAAAATAATCATTGTTGTCGAGGAATATTCGTTTGGTCGTGGAATATTCTTGTTGTCGGAAAATATTCGTAAGACGGCGCAGTCATTTGTGGGCCCCATAACAGAATAACTGTCGGATGAAGAAAATGACAAGATTGAGTTTTTATAAATAACGACGTAGTTGTTACCGTTAACACTGTTGGAATACCCGATGGTTAAAATACAGTAATACGCGTGGTTGCACAGTAGCACACGATTTTGCACAGTATTATTGAATTATTGATTTTTACGTAAGAAGACACTACTCAATAATTGTTACAGTAATTACTGTTTAATATTTTATTTTATTGCTTCAATAATTGCTGCGTTGAAATTTTATATTATTGTTATTTCAATAATCATCACTGCACAATATTTTTCATTATCAGATTAATAATTCATATTATTTAAATAATATTATTAGATAGCATTATTGACAATGTCTAGAAAGTTCTGTCTAAGGAGAGGTTTGGTCACCTAATTGCGCGTCAGTAAGGAAAAATCCTTATTGAAAAGTCCCCTCTTTCCTGGGAACGGCCTGGTTGTCATAATTGTGATTCTGTAATATTATTTGTGAATAATTAATTATTGATTTATATGATAAGAAAATATTTATTTTATGTGAATATAAATGATGGATATATTTATTTTTATGTGGATAAAAATGAAAGAATTAATGTTGAGGTGTTTTATCAGTATTTTGTCGGTGCAGAGGTATTAAAAATCATCCGTTTGTAAATTTCGGATATTTTATATTTGGAATTTAGAAAAACTCAAAGCTACAAAATTGTAGAGAATTCGATTTCAGGCAGAATGGACATAAAATTCATATTTTTATGATAACCGGGCTATTTTCTATGAATTGTTGAAGTTTCAAAAAATAAAATAATTTTTATTAAATTTATGGGTGGGACCCACTGTTGGTTTTTCAAACACATGGGCTGCTGGAAATTTTTCCAAGGTGGTGGTCGTAGGAAATTTTGATTAATAATAATATTATTTTATTATTTAGTCTCCTATAGCATTTTAGTATTTTTCTATAAATAGATGGCTAAGTTAGAATTGAAAATCACACCAGAAACAAGTTTTCTCTCTTTCTCTCTCTATATTATCAAGCGTATTCTTCTGAGTATACTTTGAGTGTTGCTATACGGTGCAAGTTTCTGTCAGTACTATACCCGAAATTCAATCAGAAGTACGGTTATTTTGAGGTAAGAGATATTATTTTCTTCTTAAATGATATTATTTTCTTCAATATCATTATGCTGAAATATTGATATGAGTTTTTTTTATCAAATTTAGAACTTTTTGTGTCGGAGTTACTATTCACGTATACGACACTATTCACGAATACGACACTATTCACCGAAAAATAAAATTTTCTTTTTTTATCTAAGATGTCTATTATGGTTATTATCTTTGATTGTATCCATGTTTTGATCTTTATTTTTGAATTCTGCTTCACAATTGATTATTATGAAGTATTATTGATCTTGGATAAACTGTTATACGAATTCTTACTATTTGTCCTTCTGTCCCTCTGGATTCATTTTTTTAAAGATATTTTTCATCATCCTCAGTCCTAAATGATGATATTACTGAATATCTTTGGCCTGTAGTGCAAAGATGAATGATTAACTGATGAATATCTTTGGCTCATAGTGCAAAGATGAACAGGTGTTGAGATGAACATGACCGACTGGTGATACAAATGAATATCTTTGGCCTGTAGTGCAAAGATGAATATTTGATTAAAGATGGTTATTGATTGTTGTTACAGGGATAAAATATTGATGATGGACTTTTAAATCTTAGAAGATAGTAGAACTCATTCTCTACTTGACTCTTCTAATGGTTTGCTGTTTCCGCTACAGTTGTTGATCTAAAACTTATTGTCTATTATATTTTATCAGATTTTTTTCCTGTTGAAGACTAATGATATTTTGTTGTATATTATCTTAGTCATAATATTTTTTATTGGGCTAGTTGAGCTCACCCTTTTCTTTTTTGTTCCATTTTTCTTCTCAGGAGGTGAGAACATAGCAGGATCGAGTCGGGGTATGGAGCAATGGTTCTAGAAAGATGTTTTAGCAGTCCTCACTATTTCTGTAAAATAGTGTTTGAATAATTGTAATGAGGACTTATTCGAGTGTGGATATTGTCTAGAAGATAATATTTGTATTTAAACTCACAGTATGTGTTGTCGTATTTTGCACGACAATTGTATTATGAAAGTTGTAGCTTGCTTTCTGTACCATGTATTTGGTGACTCAGAATGGGTGTTGTATACTTATTTTGGGGGCGTCACAGTTGGTATCAGAGCTTAGGGATATGGTCTCTGGCGGAGATATGGGAATAGAACTAGGAGGGAAGAGATGAGTAAATCCTTCGCTAGTGTGTCCTACCTAAGCTTATTTGTTGGTCAGTCATAATATAAGGATATTATGTGATATGTTAATTTGTTTAATTAACCCTTCTTTTATGGCAGTATTTAAGAATAGTTGCTGAGAACGTTAACAATGGAGTGTATGAGACTGTGGAACAACCTTTAGTTACAAACCAGGAGAACGTGCAACGGGAAGGCAATATTTCTCCTGTAAACAACACTACCGAATAAACGATGAATGATGGAATGTTTAGGAGCTTTTTATAATTCATGCAAAATCAGACGAGGGAGACTCGTGTATAAAATACGGGTGGAAGTGATAACAACGCGCGGTCTGTCACAGCCAAACAGTTCAAAGAGTTAGAACCACCAGAATTTAAGGGAAAGCCGGATCCGATCATGGCGGAAACGTGGGCCAAGCAAATTATCAAGATATTCGATGTCTTGGGATGCACGGAAGAACAGAAGGTTCCACTCGCCACCTTTATGTTTCGCGGTGAGGCAGACTACTGGTGGGAGTCTGTGAAGCGTACCCAGCCTGACGCACTCAGCATGTCTTGGGAAACATTTTAAAAACTATTTAATGACAAGTACTTTCCTAAAAGTATTCATCATATGAAGGAGGTGGAGTTTATCAGACTGGAACAAAACAACATGACGGTGTCCCAGTACGAGGCGAAGTTCGCTGAGTTATCCAGGTTTGCACCTCATTTGGTAGAGAATGAGGAACGAATGACAAGAATGTTTCTGAGAGGTCTAAAACCCGAGATTCGTCAATACCTTATCTCTCATAAATTTTCTCTGTATTCAGATGTTGTCAACATGGCTCAATTATTAGAGTGAGATAGTGAGTATGTTCAACCGAGGGACCACAACCAGGGTCATACTGGTGACAGCAGTCATCAGAGCGATGATAACCAACGAGGAGGGAAAAATACGCACAAAGGCGGTAACCACTCGGGTGGTCATCGTGGCCATAATAATAGGAGAGTTGAGTCAAGTGGAAATTTCAGAAAGAGGAGATTCAACAATGACGGGAAGACATCAACAGCAACACCAGCACCAACAACAAATTCTAGGGGAGGAGAACAACCGCCAGTTAGATGTTACAAATGCGGGAAAGAGGGACATATCAGCCCAAACTGTCCATAACAATCCAAGGTATGTTATTACTGTGGAAAGGATAGCCACATAGCTCGGGATTGTTCTGTAGCAAAACCAAGTTCAACGGGGATGGTGACTCCAAGGGCTGTCCCGGATAAGTCAAAATCAACGGTTCCTGGAAGAGCGTTTATCGTGACTGGCCAAAACGTAAGGAACCCTAACGAGGTGATCACGGGTAAGCTAATCTTGAACTCTTGCGAAGTTTATACCTTACTAGATACCGGTTCTACCCATTCTTTTATCTCTCCTGCTTGTGCTCAACGTTTAAACTTGACTCCGGAGAAATTGGACTTTGACTTATCTGTCGAAACTCCGTTGGATGAAACCTTCGTTACATCTACAGTTTATAAATCTTGCATGATCCAAGTTGGCACTATCACATTACCTGTTGATCTTATTCCTAACCAACCTGTCATACGAATTCAAACTACTAAACCACTAAAATCAGTCACTGTCATATTAAGCCACAAAGCTATTCGTTTATTGAAAAATAGATGTCAAGCTTTCTTAGCCCATGTTATGGATTTGAACAAAGACAAGTCAGATTTGAATAATATTTCTGTTGTTAGAGAATTTCTCGATGTATTTCCTGAAGAACTTCCCGATCTACCCCCAGAACGTGATGTTGAATTCTTTATTGACCTTGAACCGGGTATAAAACCCATTTCTAAAACCCTATATCGAATGGCTCCTATTGAACTTCAGGAGTTAAAAGTCCAACTACAGGAGTTATTAGACATCGTTTTCATTCGTCCTAGTACATCTCCTTGGGGTGCTCCTGTTTTATTTGTAAAGAAGAAAGATGGTAGTATGCGACTTTGTATTGACTACCGAGAATTGAACCATGTCACCATCAAGAATAGGTATCCGTTACCTCGCATTGATGACCTGTTCGACCAGTTGCAAGGAGCATAATTCTTTTCAAAGATCGACCTTCGTTCTGGATATCATCAGCTGAAGATTAAAACTGAGGATATTCCAAAGACTGCCTTTAGAACTCGGTACGGGCATTATGAATTCTTAGTCATGTCTTTTAGATTGACTAACGCTCCAGCTGCTTTCATGGATATGATGAACCGTGTATTCAAGGAATATTTGGATCAATTCGTTGTTGTCTTTATTGATGATGTAAGACCCCGAATTTTATGAAATAAAAGTATTCAATTTTTCTTATAATTACTATTCAGTAAATGGTTAAATTGATAAAAGTTTAAAGTTATGGGTGAAATATGATTTTTTTTTTCAAAATAAGCAAGTGGTTATAAAATAATCATTGTTGTCGGGGAATATTCGTTTGGTCGTAGAATATTCTTTCTGTCGGGAAATATTCGTACGACGGCGCAGCTATTTGTGGGCCCCATAACGAATAACTGTCGGATAAAGAAAACGACAAATTTGAGTTTTTACAAATAACGGCGTAGTTGTTACCGTTAATACTGTTGAAATACCCGGTGGTTAAAATACAGTAATACGCGTTATTGCACAGTAGCACACGGTATTGCACAGTATTTTTGAAATTATTGATTCTTACGTAAGAAGGCACTACTCAATAATTATTACAGTAGTTACTGTTCAATATTTTATTTTATTGATTCAATAATTGTGGCGTTGATATTTTATATTATTGTTGTTTCAATAATTGTTGCTGCACAGTATTTTCCTTTATCAGATCAATAATTCATATTATTTGAATAATATTATTAGATAACATTATTGTCAATGTCTAGAAAGTTCTGTCTAAGGAGAGGTTTGGTCATCTAATTGCGCGCCAGTAAGGAGAAATTCTTATTGGAAAGCCCCCTCTTTCCTGGGAACGGCCTGGTTGTCATAAATGTGATTCTGTAATATTATTTGTGAATAATTAATTATTGATTCATATGATAAGGAAATATTTATTTTATGTGGATATAAATGAGGGATATATTTTTGTGGTTAAAAAAATGAAGGAGTTAATGTTGAGGTTTTTATCCGTATTTTTGTCGGAATGGAGGTATTAAAAATCAGGGTTTTTGAGATATTTTGCGGGGGTTATAATTTTTAATCCGACCGTTGGATCGTGGTAATTTTTGGATATGTTATACATATATAAGTTGAGTATATGTCCACAAATTTTGAACCGTTAAAAATAAACGTATGATTTATTATGAATTTTACGATATGACTGGTTCAGAAATTGTTGAATTTTCGGAGTTTATCATTTTGGTGGAAAATTCTAGAATTGGTGGGCCCCACTTGTGGTTGGTGAAGAAATGCGCTGAATTATATTTCAAATGTGGTGGGTGGGAATAGTAGCTGGTAAAGCCATCAGGTTGCAGGTCAAACCTACCAAAATTTTCCTATAAATAGAGGGCTAAGTTAGAATTGAAAATCACACCAGAAACATAAGCTTTCTCTCTTTCTCTCTCTATATTATGAAGCATATTTTGTGAGTTTTTAGATACTTGGTGAGTTACTATTCATCAGTGCAAGTTTCCTTCAGCATCATATCCGATATCCAGTCAGAAGTACTGCTCTTTTGAGGTAAGGGATAGTAAGAGATAGTAAGGGATAGTAAGGGATTGTAAGGGATATTAAGGGATTTTAAGGGTTGTTATGATTTTCAGTTTCGTAATTTTTCTGATCTTCAAAAATTCTGAAAAAATTTAAAATGATATTTTGATGAGTTTTCTTGATTGTGTCCAAAAATGGTGATTTTTGGATGTATAGATTGAGAGTTATAAATTTTATGAGAAAAGACTATTTTAGAAGTAACAGCTTATAATTCCTTGTGGTTAACTCCAAAATTGATGAAACTTTTATTGGGAGTACATGTATATGATAGAAGTATACTCTGTAAATTTCAGAATTTTTAGACAAAAGTACAATTTTTGATAAATGTCTAAATATTCGGCTATTTTGGCCATATGAAAAATAGTAAATGACTTTTAAAAATTCTGAGAAAAATATATGTTCACTATGGGACTATATTATGCTAAATCCTAGAAAAAAAATATTTTTGGAACTGATTTGGTATTTTTTATGAAAATGGTCTAGTTATGAGTAAATGAATTAAATATGTTTTGTGTGGAAAGAAAATTGGAAAATAGGATTTTATGGCTTGAGAATCCTATATGAGGTATATGCAGATTTTTGATGAGGGTTTTTGGTTATTGGTGATGAAATCTTAAGAGTTGGTATTTTATGATGATTAAATGCATTAATTAGTAAATTGTAAACAATTTAAATAAATTGTTTATAAGCTTAAGAAATGTTATTCTTTCAATATCATTATACCGAAATATTGGTATGGATTTTATTGTAGAATTTTTACCTTTTTGTGTTGGGATTACTATTCATGAGTTACTATTCACGAATTACTATTCACGAATTACTATTCATGGGTACTATTCAAGACAAAATTGGTTTCGTTTTCTAACTAAATTATAGTTGATTTATGAATATTACTCTTGAGATTAAATCTAGATGTTTTGATTATATTGATTTTACTATTATATATAATATTTTTATAACTTTGATGTTGAAATTCTCTTTCACTGGAGTGTAAAGATGGGTAGATTATTGGTATGATCATGACTAGGGTTCTCTTTGGCCTGTAGTACAAAGATGAATTGTGACTGGTATGATCATGACCATTGAATTTACAATTGAATATCTTTAGCTTAAGTGTAAAGATGAATTGATTAACATGGTTATAATTATGGTGTATATAAATTCTGAAATGATTATATATTTCTTTGAGATATGAATATATTTGGCCTGTAATGCAAATATGAATTGTTGAGGAATATCTTTGGCCTGTAGTGCAAAGATGAATTGTAGATGAATATCTTTGGTCTGTAGTGCAAAGATGGTCTATTGATGAATATCTTTGGCCCGTAGTGCAAAGATGACCTGTTGTTGAATATCTTTGGCCAGTAATGCAAAGATGAACTGTTGACGAATATCTTTGGTCTGTAGTGCAAAGATGACTTGTTGATGAATATCTTTGGCCCGTAGTGCAAAGATGAAGTTATTAGTATGATTATGAACAGGAAATGTGATTTGGTGTAACCATGATCTTTGATGTTTCAGGTAAAGATAGGTGATAAAAATTATCTTCGTCCTGGATGAGAAGAGGAATTTAGAACTACTGTTATGATTATGAATTATTCATATGATTGTGGACCAGAATTGTTGATTGATGTTACAGGGATAAAACATTGTTGATGGATTTTTAACATGGAGAAGATAATAGACTTTATAGTCTATTTGACTCTTCTAATGGATTGCTCGTTCCGCTACAACTATGGTTGAAATTTTTATCATTTACCATATGTTCTAATCTCTGATTTATTATTGATGAAGGCTATTGATAATTTAATTATCTTTAGTCATGATATTCTTTACTGAGCTAGTTGTGCTCACCCTTTTGCTTCACAATTCCTTTCAGGTAATAAGAGTGTAGCTGGGTCGAGCGAGGGTAACGGGGAAATAGAACGGTGGTCTCTAGCTGTGGATGTTCTCCCGAAGCAGTATAGAAAAGTTCATTTAGTAGTTATATTTGGTGAATCCAATAGGGTAAGGTGTACCCAACGTTGGAAGGGTGGTTTGCCACTATCATACAAGATGTCTAACGACATACAACCTCGTGTCATCATAAGACAGGGTTGTGCTCATCCACTTGCTGAGTATATTTACGAGCACTACCTATATAATCTTGGTATTTGTTTGAAGTATAATTCTCAATTAGAGACAGTGGAGATAATGATAAGTCAAGAGAAGACTCACCATTGGGAAGAATATGATAGTAATCTTCTCGTTTTTCTTTGGGGTATATTGGGTCAACCAAGGATAATTCTGTGCTATATGATATCTATCACAACCTAGACGCATGACCTCCCATGTACGAAGGTTTCCTTGAGCACTTCCCAAAGATTCTAATTTCTAAAATAGTTTTTGACTATACCTTTATGTAAGGTGTTATTGTGAGGTGATGTCCACGGTTGGAACATGAGTCACATTTGGTATATATTTGTATCCAAACTCACAGCATATGTGTTGTTGTATTTTGCACGATAATTGTTGTAATAAAGTTGTAGTTGTTTTCTGTACCATGTATTTGACGACTCAGAATGGGTTGGGTGGAATGGACCTATTTTGGGGTTGTCACAGATGACATCCTTATCTATTCCAAAAGCCGTGAAGATCATGAGCACCATTTGAAGCTGATACTTGAAAGGCTTCGTAAAAATAAGCTTTATGCCAAGCTGAAGAAATGCGAGTTCTGGCTTGAGGAAGTAGCATTCCTTGGGCACGTGGTGTCAAAATATGGAGTATCTGTTGACCCGGCGAAGATTGAAGCAATACAAAGTTGGGAGCAACCGAAGTCGGTGACCGAAGTACGCAGCTTTCTGGGCTTAGCTGGTTATTATCGGAGATTCGTGGAAGGATTTTCTCGAATCGCTACTCCGTTAACTCAGCTGACTCGGAAAGATACAAAATTCATATGGAGTGAGAAATGCGAGAAGAGTTTCCAAGAACTCAAAAGGAGACTCATTTCGGCACCTGTTCTGGCAATACCATCTGGTACGGATAGATTTGTTATCTACAGCGATGCTTCAGGCAAAGGGTTAAGATGTGTTCTCATGCAACATGGAAAAGTCATAGCCTATGCCTCACGACAACTCAAAGAATATGAGAGAAATTATCCTACTCATGATCTGGAGTTGGCAGCAGTCGTATTCGCGTTGAAAATTTGGAGACACTACTTGTATGGGGAGAAAATGGAGATTTATATGGACCATAAAAGCCTCAAATATTTCTTCACCCAAAAAGAACTCAACATGCGGCAACGACGTTGGCTTGAACTATTGAAAGATTACGATCACACTATTCAATATCATCCAGGAAAAGCGAACGTAGTAGCTGACGCATTGAGCAGAAGATCATATGCGGTGCGATATTGTCAATGCAAAGGCCCATTCTGTATGACTTGTAAAGGATGGATGTAGAATTAAAGACTCCAGGGAACCACATGATGATGGCGAATATACGAGTAGAATCGACTTTAATCGATAAAGTTAAAGTTGCTCAAGCTACGGACCTGGGGCTGATACGTATTAAGAAGAAAGTGCAAGAAGAAGTTATTCCAGAAGTGAGAATCGATGAAGAATGAATACTTAGATTCAACTCCAGACTTTATGTTCCTAACGATTCTAACTTGAAGCATAGAATTATGATGGAGGCACACAACACCCCGTTTGTAATCCATCCTAGGAATACCAAAATGTATCATGATATTCGATATACATTTTGGTGGAACAATATGAAGAGAGAGATCGCAGAATTTATCTCGATGTGCTTAACTTGTCAACGTGTAAAGGCGAAGCATCAAGTGTCAAAAGGTCCATTGCAACCACTTGAGATTCTAGAATGGAAGTGGGAACACATTTTGTGACAACCCCAAAACAAGTCCATTCCATCCAACCTATTCTGAGTCGCCAAATACATGGTACAGAAAGCAACTACAACTTTATTACAACAATTGTCGTGTAAAATACAACAACATATATGCTGTAAGTTTGGATACAAATATATACCAACTGTGACTCTCATCCCAACCTTGAATAGCACGTTACAATGACATCTTACATAAAGGTATAGTCAAAAACTGTTTTAGAAATTAGAATCTTTGGGAAGTACTCAAGGAAACCTTCGTACATGGGAGGCCATGCTTCTAGGTTATGATAGATATTATATGGCCACAGAATTATCCTTGGTTGACCCAATATACCCCAAAGAAAAATGAGAAGATTATTATCAAAGTTTTATGGAGAAATTACGATGTTGAGGAAATAACTTGGGAGCTAGAATCTGAAATGAAGTTAAGGTATCCTTACCTCTTCGACATACCAGGTACGTATCCTAATTTTGAGGGCGAAATTTCATAATAAGGGGAGGTTGTAGACCCAACTTTTATAAATAAAGATGAATTTTCTATAAATATCATTTTTGAATATTATGGAGTTAATTTGATATAATATTATAGTTGTGAGTAATATTTATAAATTTTACAAAGTACGCAAGTTGTTATATAATATTCGATTGGTCGGGAAATATTCGTTTTAACAAGGAATATTCGTACAACGGCACAATCATTGGTGGACCCTATAAACAGAATTATTGTCGGATTGAGAAAACAACAAAAATATTTATTTAAATAACAGCGGAAGTTTATACCATTGATACTGTTGAACTACTCGGTAGTAAAAGTACAGTAATACGTATGGTTATAGTACACATAGCACACGGTATTGATTATTAATGCTTACGGTGAGAAGTCACTCAGTTTGATTCAATTATTGTCAGTTAATAATATGAATTATTTAGCGATAATGAAGTTTTGTTTTATTAGTATTATTAACGTAATAAAACAGAAACATCTTTTTATTTAAAACAGAATACTTTATTAAAGTTATTCTATAAATTGATATATTATATTTTATTTAAAAGATTTTTCTTTAAATATGGACCATCAGATTAAAGTAATCAATCTGGACCGTTCATAGATTAGTTACTATGCATTCCATTTTTTTATAAATAGCAGCTCATTCCTTCATTATTTCTTACGAATTCACTGAACTCTAGAGAGAGAAATTATAGAGAGAGAAGAAAAGTATTCTGCTACTTAACTACTTCCTTATTTCAGTTCTTCTTTTAAAAACGGTAAGGGGTGTTATTTCTTTCTTATTCATGAAGAGAACTGTTGTTATTCTATTTCTTATTATTCTGTTGGAATAACCTGTATATGCGGTCTACCCTATACTTGGTGACATTCTTCTATTATTCTGTTGGAACATCCTGTCTGTGTGTTTTACACCGGACCTGGTTCCGTCTTTATTATTATTCTGTTTAGAACATCATGTCTGTGTTTTTACAACGGACCTGGTTCGTCTTTATTATTATTCTGTTGGAACTTCTGTCTGTGTGTTTTTACACCGGACCTGGTTGTCTTTATTATTATTCTGTTGGAATATCCTGTCTGTGCGTTTTACGCGGACCTGGTTCCATTATTTATTATTCAGTTGGAATAACCTGTCTATGCGATCTATCGCATGCATGGTGATTTCTTTTGTTATTCCATTATTTATTATACTTAGTTGGTTAAGTTTTAACTTCTATACTCCATGAAATTAGTGGAATATCCTTGATAATTGTGTTTCATCCAATATCTTTTCATGAAAATATTCTTCTAAGCATTTTTGAATTTTACTCCACAAAGCAGTATCATGTTGACAAGTTGGACGTTGTTAATTCTTGGATAAATTAATTCTTGAACTTGTTTTATTGGATTCTTATATCATTGTCATCATCCTCATGTTTATAAAGTGTTGAAAATCATCTGTGGCCTGTAGTGCATTAATGGACTTGGTATGATTATGAATCAGGGATTATTTCGGTATAATCATGACCGTAATGTTACAAATGATGTGGTAAAAGTCCTCATTGGCCCGTAGTGTATTGATGGACAGTTGTTGGCATGATCATGACCATTAATGAATATACGAATATCCTTGGCCGTAGTGCAGGGGTGATGTAGTTTTACCGTTAATACTGTTGAACTACTCTGTAGTAAAAGTACAGTAATACGCGTGGTTGCATAGTAGCACACGGTATTGATTATTGATGCTTAATGTGAGAAGTTACTCAGTTTTGTTATTTTATAGACTCTCATTTCCTATTTTTTAAAATAATTGGTAGAAAATTTTTAAAAGTGGGGCCCACATGTGGGGCCCATATGTGTTGAAA